>CM077557.1:13696931-15121098 GCA_039657345.1 Stephania japonica
CACTACTAGTGCAATACCCACTCCAACATAGACTACAGTGGTGCCACATGCTCATGATGATATTGATTCACGCTTGACAATAGAGGTGAGATGGACTCAGGAGTATGAGAAGTACAAGCCAAAGAAGTTCAATGGTGGTCCGAGTGTAGATGATGCGGGTTTGTACATTCACAGTCATGAGAAGGTGCAAAAGCTTCTTAAGATCGAGGATAGTAGGAAACCTGGTTTGGCAGCATTTTCTCTTACTAGAGATGCAAAGATGTTGTGGGATAATTTACTAGCTACATATGAAGAGTTGACCACTTGGTTAGACTTCAAGAAGTATTTCAGTTATAAGTTTTATTCACCTTTGACTATGATAGCCAAAAAAGATGAGTTTATGCATATCCCACAAGCATCAGGAGAGTCGGTGATGGCGTACATGGGCACATACCAACATTTACTTCCCTTTACTGATGGAGTAGTTGATCGAGACAAAAATCAAGTCTATTACTTTACAGAGGACCTGTTGCCAACAATCGGAGGGACTATGGTCACTACTCTACCTCCCACACTACAGATGCTTATGACCTCAGTTTGGCGAGGGAGGCATATCTGAGGACACATCTCGCGAAGGATATGATCAGCCCAAGAGGCACATGATGAGCAGGGTTAGAGTCGTTCAAGAGGTAGGAGAAAGAGGAACCAATGGCAGATTCAGCAGTCTAGCAGAGCTCAAAGTGTAGCTTCAGTTGCACAGTCCTCGCAGCCAATTCAGACATGTCACCACACCTATTTAGGTGCGCAAAGTTACCCTATTCGACCACTACCAAAACCATAGCAAGTGCGACAGTCTATATATAGTGGGGGCAGAGGCAAGGTTAGTGTACAGTAGGGACAGATGTCAGGTTAGGGATCGAGCAGGCAAGACTACTCAGCACAGCGACCTGCTGGAACATGTTATAGGTGTGGACAGGTGGGTCACCTTGTTAGAGAGTGTCCACATCCAGCTGATTTTCGGTAGAGACCTGCGAGAGTTTGCCATCGATATAGGCAATTGGAACATTTCATCATAGACTGTCCACAGCTTGTCGATATTTAGCAGAGAGTAGCACTAGCGTGTGCATGTTACTATTTAGCCAAACCTGCAGGCAACTTGACATCTCGTTGAGGGTATGATTTATATTTGTGGTCGTTTGATGTATGTTATGATTGACTCTAGTTCTACTATTTCCTTTATTTATGGTGTATGGTTGATGAGTTAGGGTTGAGACTAGTTAGGATAGAGAGACATTTAGTTCTTAGCACAATTGTTGGGGACAAGATATACCCTAACATGATATGTGAGCATTGTATAGTGGAGATAGAGGGACACGAGTTATCGATTGATTTCAGAGTGTTAGAGTTTCTAGAGTTCAATGCGTTGTTAGGCATTGATTGGTTAGGTCCTTATCACGCACATATTGATTGCTTCGGCATGACAATCACATTTCATATTCTCGAATAGCCAGAGTTTACATTTTCATGGTGCGTGCGACTTAGTTGCGAGTTACCAGAGGCAGAATGGCCACAAACAGTGAGATTGAGACTCTGCAGGTGTTCTGAGTATGGCAGGGAGAGTTGAGTAAGGATCGAGGAGGTCTCAGTTGTGTGTGAATTTCTGAACATGTTTCCTATAGAGCTTCCTAGATTACCACTGGTGAAAGAGATGGATTTCATCATTGATTTGGTTCCTAGAACCAAACCTATATCAATTTCACCGTACTAGATGGCTCGTAAGAAGTTGGAACAGCTGAGAGGTCAGTTTTATGAGTTGAGTTTTATTCACCCAAACATGTCACCTTGGGGCGCACCGATCTTGTTTATTAAGAAGAAATATGGTGAGCTAAGATTGTACATCGACTATAGGTAGCTAAACTGGGTGACAATAAAGAACAAGTATCCATTACCTCGCATTGATGACTTGTTCGATCAACTAACTAGAGCGTAATGGTTCTCGAATATTGACTTAAGATCGGGCTACCATTAATTGAGAATTAGAGCAAAGAACAAAAAGAGGACGGATTTTCGCACGAGATATAGGCACTATCAGTTCACTGTCATGTCGTTTGGGCTGACGAATGCCCCAGATGTTCATGGATCTCATGCATCATGTGCTGAGACAATACTTGGATAGATTCATCATAATATTCATTGATGACAATTTGATCTATTCTAGGACTTGTGACGAGCACGAGGAGCACATCAGGACAATTTTGCAAACTCTGAGGGAGCATAGATTGTATGCCAAGTTCAGTAAGTGTAAGTTTTGGCTTATAGAGGTTAGATTTCTAGGGCACATCGTCGAGTTAGCGGAGTGTCAATAGACTTTGCTAAGGTCATAACAGTTATTGATTGGCCTACATCAAGATTAGTAACAGATATCCATAATTTTCTGAGATTGGTTGGTTATTATAGACGATTTGTTCATGACTTCTCGAAGATTACGGCACCAATGATGCAATTGATGAATAAGGAAGTCAAATTTCGGTAGGATGACAGTTGTGAGCAGGTTTTCCATACTTTGGGTTGTGTCTTGATTCGGGACGGTTGCGTGATAACTTACGTGTCCAAACAATTGAGATTCACGAGAAGAATTACCCTACACATGACTTAAAGTTGGTGGCAATGGTATTTGCATTGAAGATTTGGCGTCATTATCCGAGAGAGATTTTATTGTTCACTGAACACAAGAGTTTGAAGTACCTCTTTACTTAGAGAGGGTTGAATATAAGATAGATACGGTGGCTAGGAGTTCTTCAAGGATTATGATTTCTTGTTGGAGTACCACTTAGGGAAGGCCAATGTCATAGTTGACGCATTGAGTCATTGAGGGGTTGACTCGAAGGTTGTTACATTCCACATGGCACACGAGTGTTGATTTGCGGGCAGTTAAGGTCTCAAACACTCTTTATTCAGAGTGTACTTGATGGTCAGCAAGCTAATGAGCAGTAACAAAGGTATAGTGAGTTTGCTCAGAGTTGCGATCTTTTGGCGTAGAGTCAGTCGACATATTTCTGCCTAAGAGATTTAGAGGGAGACTTTGGATTCTATCAGTGGCTGAGTTACGTGATGAGATACTCCAAGAGGTTCACCACTTACATTTTTCGGTTCATCCAAGTAGGACTAAGATGTATGTTGAATGCGTCGTTTGTTTTGGTGGACGAGGATGAAGACTGATATTGGTGATTATGTTAGAGCGTGCGAGATATGCCAGCGAGTTAAAGCTGAGCATAGGAAGCCTGGTGGATTGCTACAGTCGTTTCCCATTCCTCGTTGGAAGTGGGAGCATATCACTATGAATTTCATCAGTGGGTTACCTTGATCTCAGTACGGACATGACAGTATCTGGGTGATTGTAGATAGATTGACGAAGTCTACGCACCTCATACCATTTCTACTACACATCAAGTGGATAGGTTGGCGAGCTTGTATGAGAGAGAAGATAGTTCGACTGCATGGTGTACTAATGTTGATCGTATCAGAAAGATGGTCGCAGTTTACGATGCAAATTTGGCAGAGTATGCAGGCACAGTTTGGTATGTGGTTAGATTTCAGTATAGCTTATCATCTACAGACTGATGGACAATCAAAGAGATTGATCCAGGTTAGAGGACATGTTGAGGATGTGTGTTAGAGTATGGTGGTTCTCGGGGAGTATCTTCATCTGTGTAAGTTTGCTTACAATAACAGTTACCGGGCTAATATTGGTATGGCACCATTTAAGGCACTCTTCGGCAGGCCATGCAGATCTCCATTTTGTTGGGTCTTCCAGAGGATGTGGCAGTGATTGGACTAGAGATTGTAATGAATCACACATAGAAGTAAAATTGATAATTAGACTTCGATTGAAGTGCACACAGAAGAGCCAGAAGAGGTATTATGACAAGTACCATGGCGAGTTGGAGTATGAAGTGGGAGACTATGTGTATTTGAAGGTTTCTCCATTGAATGGTCACAAAAGAGCTTTCGGATCAAGGGTAAGCTTGCGTTGAGGTTTATAGGTTTATTCAAAGTGAAGAAACGAATAGGCAAGGTTGTGTATGAGCTTGAGTTTCCACATCAATTGGCTAGAGTTCACCCTATGTTTCACATATCGATGCTTTGACTCGATAGGTCGAGAAAGGGCAGACGACCGACGGTGGACCTGAGTCAGATTGATCTTAGGGAGGATATTACCTACGATGAACAACCTATTCAAATTATGGACCGGAAGGTGAACACATTGAGGAACAAGGAGATTCCCTCAGTTCTCATTAAGTTGGCATCATCAGGAAAACAAGAAACTGACCTCGGAGTTGAAGTCTTATATGCACAAGCATTTCCCTTACTTGTTTTGATTCCGATAAGTCTTACCTTATATTTTAGTTTAATTTTGATGACAAAATTCTCTATAAGTGGAGGAGACCATAATGACCTTAAAATTTTAACTCATGCCACGTGTCATTTTAGGGTCGTATTATGGGCCTAGCTAGTTGTGGTGTACTTATCTTGGGTACTCGGGAGTCGACACCGAGGTATGTTATATTTTTTGGTGTTTTGTACTATTTATTTATTACCCAATGTTAAATTCAATTTCCAAACGTGTGAGGACGTTGATGAGTGTGCGTTAACATTAAGGGAATGAGTTTGGCTCGGAAAAACGTGCATTACAGGTGTCGGACGAATTGTGACGGGTAGTTGGGAGTCTAGGGGACTAAATAGACTAAAACATAGTCAAAAATACAAATAAATAGAATAATTAAATGATGTGTAACGTGTCCAGTATGTGGGTACGTTCGTGAACACACGACAATGCGAGTCGTGGTGCAGTCCGGGTGTGAAAATACCTGAGAAGTGGATATTTTTTATTGAAAGGTCAAGAGACCAAGTCAAGGATTCCCAATTGGTCACGAAATTTGGTGGCTGGTGTAAAGAGGGATCCTAGGATGAGTCTCGAGATACGTATGTGTGAGAGATGGTGAAAATTGGTATAAAAAAAGGTTTCCACCTTTTCTCTCTCTTCATTTTCACTCTCTCATCTCTTCAAAGGAAAACAAGGTTGTGGAGTGGTGGATTTCAAGCTCGGATTGACGCCAAGGGAGCGATTATCAATGCGAGAAAAGGTGAGATCCCGGATTACCTTTCAATTCTCTACGTTTTGACACCGATTTTGAGGGTTTTCATCGTGATCATGATTTTGAATGATGATTTGGGAGTTCGGATTTTATGGGAGTTTTGGTGATAAATTTGTGATCAATAAGTGTATTTGAGGTTATTGCCATGGTTATTGTGATTGTTTGAAGTTTTTTGAAATTTTTATTAGATTTTTGGAGATTTTGGACGACTTATCAAAATCGGGGTTTTTGTGGACGTTTTGACGAGGCGTATCGATGGTTTTGAGTTTATTTGGATGTCCCTACGAGTATGGGATTGGCTCATAATGCGGCGAGATGAGTTGCGGTTTCAAAAATCCCAGATTAAGGTTCTGGTCTCGACATCACGAGGAACATCATGGAGCATAAAGCCCCATGGCGTCGATCACGGTGCCCAGAGCAAGGCTCTCGGAAAGGTCATGCTTTAAGTGACGTCGTGGAGGGAACACACCACGGCGCCACTCACTGTGTCCGGGACAGAGAGGGAATGGTTTCGCGCTTTAAGTGACGCCGGTTCTGACCCCACGGCGCCACCTGCAGCGTGGTATTATTCACCAATCAATTTTTAGAAAATTTTTACAAAACTTTGGGATCTCTCGGGTATCTAAATTGGTCCTAATACGACCCAATACCTAGGTAATCGACCTAATTACGAGAATGAATAAAATTATGGAAAATTGGAATAAAATGGGAAAATGAACGGAAATGAACTTAAATGGATGTCGTAGTAGCCAGCAGAGCACTGATTAGTCAATTGGGGATTTGCATTGGAAAATGTGTGGAGCTACGGGAGAGCGTTTTAGCAGGATTCGAGGTGAGTAAAGGCAACAATAGTTTCAATATGAGTTCTCTTCAAATTCTTGAATGGTTATTTCTTGAAATACGAGCCATTTGTACTACATTCTAGCTCAGGTGATCTATGGTTTAAGTCGTCCGCCTAGTAAAGAGAAGTCTCAACGAGTTTAGTAACCGGCATAGACTATGGCTTCTCGTTGGAGCCTATCGGAAGGATTTAGCATCCGACCTATAATTATGGATTTCCTTTGGTAGTTTGTTAGGAATTTAGCAGCCAATTTTATATGTGGCTTTTCCTAGCATTGTGTGCGTTCAGTGGAGGCGACCCCGGCCCACTGGTTCGTACATAATGGATTAAACAGGGGATGCGATTTTTGGGCCCACTGTGTCGATCGTAAGCTGATGAGGTCTTGTGACCCGTTGTTTAATTAGGACTATCTATTCGCATATCCATTTGTTTTTCTGGTCACTTGATTATTGTTGATTGAGTTTATTGAATCCATTTATCATGCAAATTTATATCTATTTCAATTTTCTGTATATACCACATGATTAATAGATTTGTTTCTTATTGTGGATTCATAATTTATGTTAAGATCTCTATTGTTGTTGTTTACTGTTATATTTTGTATTCACCGACCTTTTTATGACGGTGGGTGTAGATACACAGATGAGTCGGGGTAAGGTGCGTATGCTTGGTAATATCCTCTGAGGCACGCTCAAAGCCAATTCTTTTGCTCTTACTCAGTAGGTGTGTATTTTGTTGTATATGTTGGATATGTATTCATATGTTTTGATGTTTTGGGAACTTCAGGGAGTTTGAACATTTGGTAATGCATGTATATCTTTATGTTGGGTTTTTAGTTGATTATATATGCATGAAATGTTATTTGGACAGGATTTTCCACATCTAGGTTGTCTGAGTTGATAAATTTGCTTTTAATTTGTTGTTAAGTTGGTGTTTAAAAGTTTCCGCTACACACCTAACTAGTATGTGAGGATAAAAGATCAATTAATAAAGTTAAGGCAAATCAAAGAGTGAACCACAATGAGTGAGTGAATAATGTACTTAATAATCGGAAAGATAAGGCTGACTAGACTTGCGTTGACCCGTCAGAGACTGACTCGGGGGTCCACGTAGGTTTAGGCCGAGCGGGGCCCAGTTTGTGGTTCACTCTTTGATTTGACTCGGGGGTCCACGTGACAATATACAATTCTCATGTCAATAGTCAAATACGCAACTTTTTTTATTCTAGTCAATAAGGATTTTTTCATCATTCCTCCTAGGATGTACACAGCGGATTTGTGCGCCAATCATCTAAATATCACAAAAAGTGCAGTCAATGAACTACTTGAGAAGCAATTCTTGACTTGGTTCGAAGAATATGCAAGTCATTAACAAACGTTTATGAACACAATTCTTCTTGTCTTGTTTTTAATTGAAAATGCAGTATGTAATATAACTTTACATATAAGCACCAAAGTATATTCAAGATCAAACAATTCTAATGCTTTCATATGACCCAAGTCGACTTAGCAACGTATAGCACTCATACATTGTTAATGGCTACAAGTTTCACACATCGATCGTAACGCAATGCAAAAAGATATACGAGTAGTAGCGGGGTGTAGGTTAAGGGCACAAATTACGTTGAATGTGCTAATGACTTTTACGGTGAATTGCAATAAGTGATAGAAATCGAATATGGTGGTTACTTACGTACCATGTTGTTCAAGTGTGAATGGTTCAATCTAACACCCAATGTCGGGACAAGAGTTCATTGTTCCTTATAAATCGTCGATTTACATTGACATCTACGTTTAAATACATACGACCCTTTCATACTAGCCATGCAAGTTAGTTATGTGTACTTTCTTTCATACTTAAGTTTAAGAATGGCACAGAACAATTGGCAAGCTGTGTGTAAACTTCAGCATAAGTTTATCAACGAACACATTTTAGTCAAGAACATTAACACTACGGCTACACTGGAAACGTCTTTCAAGAGAAAGTACCTGAGCATGATACTGAGGTTGATATTGGTAATAATGTTGCGATTTTGCTAGCTGATCCTAATAGCACACACATGTTAGACGCCAATGAAAAATGTGATAAAAAATGATAATTTCAAGTTTTCATTAGATGATGGAAACAGTGACAATAAATAATGACATAATCACTTAAGTAGGTATAGAAAATGAAACCTAGTATTAAATTTAGTTAGAACATTTATATTTGTTTGCTTGTTTCATAATAATTGCTTAAGACATTTATATTTGTTTCTAACTTAGTCTTAGATTTTCAAAAAGTCATGTCAGGCAGACATTATAGTTCATCATTCGGAAAGAGATCCAGTGGACAATTTGGTAGTGGCGTGATCGTCAATCTCACCACTTGCATCGTTTGCAGACACGATCTCCTTATGATGATGACTCTCAGCAACCACCGGAGCAACTCTCTCGGCGGTAGCTCGCCTATCAACAACAATTTTTTTTAGCAACTCTCTCTGCAACATCCCAATTATTTCAGCAGTAACCCTATCTGCCACCTTTACAGCACCCCAACAGGCCCTTTTCTTTCAACCACCAAGCCCATCTAATGTGCATTCATCGACTTTTATGTCTTTGTCATCCTTATTTTGCCTCGATGATCCGACCACTCTACAGGCGTACTCCACTCTTTTAGCGTCGCAACTCCGTCCACCCATCACTAGGTCACGTTACGTCGAGAGGATCAGCCCACGCATCTCTCTCCCATCAGTAGGACCACCAACATATCCCATCCGCCCCTTTTAATTCTAAATTGCATGTCCCCTCGACGAGTCATCATGTCAAGCATGCATCACATTTGCCTAATACTTCAGGCCACCCTTCGAGTGAGTCGTCTATTAGTGGTGTCTTAGGTGGACGACGATAAAGTGTTGAGACAACCAGGGCCCCAGAGGCAGAGGCAATGTTGCTCGAGGCAAGGGGTGAATATTTTTTACTGTACTAGAAGAGCAACCATTGTAAGTCAACATAATATAATTATGTATACCTATGTTTAATTATCTTACCATAATTTTGATCTAACTTTTTTTAAAATTTAGTAAACTTTCCTTACAATCGTCATCTGAAGCGTCACGAGAAATGACGCGAGCATATAAAAATGATCTAGATAAGGATGACTATAGTTAGGAAACTGTTTCTAACTATATTAAGGAGCAATACTGGATTCGATGGAAGGTAAAAAAAACCTTTTAAAAAATTATGTTTCTTTTACTTAAGATATAAAAATTAAACATTCTATTATTTTAGGGTCATTTCGATTAGGATCGAATCGATGATGCCATTGTAGACGGTTATACGACATACATATTGCCACTTGTTACTTCGACTTTATCAGCAAGATGGTCAAGAAGCCAAGAAAACTAGGCCAAGTTTCTCTTGCGATCTGTGACCATTTCAAGACGATTTGGTCCACTCCTAATTATAAAGCGAAGTCAATGCAAGAGAGCCAGAATCGAAGAATGAAGGTAGGGGACCCGGTACTAGTATGTCTGTGCACGGAGGTGGATCCATATCCATCTATCAGCATGCACTGAGACTAGTAGGTTATGCGATATATAATAAGTTTATATATACATTAGATTCATATAAGTCTCAAACATAATCGTAGTTAAGCACGTTTTATAGGAGAAGAAACTACGTCGAAAGCCAACTGCATTAGAGTTATGCTTGAACCTTCACAATGAGGATCACAACGGCATGGCTTTCATGAATCCGAGAACAGAGGCGATTGTCGTAAGAAAATAGTTTTGTAGTAATTTTTTTAATTAATTATAGGTATCAATGACTTGTGTATATGACTTGTGAATGTTTAAATTATTAATACATATGACGATAAGCAACAAGCGCATAGAGCTCACACAATTGCATCTTGACACGCCTATTGATGAGATCGAGTTATATATATTTTTCGTGGAGCATAACGAAAAAGGGCGGAGATTTGGGATAGGGTGGACACCATCATGGTCGACAAGGTGTAGACATGATAAAGCAGGATCTTCTCGACCTATGTTTGGTAATGATGAGTCCATTGACCAGTTGAGGAGGGACATGCAGGAAATGCATTCAACAATTCTAAGGGTGATCAAAGCTAAGACCGTAGACCGTGACTAGTTGCACGAGATACAGGGACGGTTAGGTCCATAGAGCGGGCTTTAATGGAGAGACTCGACATGTCATTCACGCATCCACAACAAGCTGATGATGATGATGATGCTTCTCACAATGACTCAAAGACCGAGGACGATTAAATTATGATTTGTACTTTACACTTTTTTTTACATATTTTGCACTTGTTAAACACTTAATTTTGTAAGTCCTTTTAATGCACTTTCCTTGTTTATTTCATTTATATCTTTGTTTTTTTATTTCATATTTTTACCTATTTTTTATTTGTTACACAAGGTTTTATAATATTTTCACAAAATTAATATTTTCAAAATAATTTCAAATAAATTGTTTTATAATTAAATTTGTAAAAGCAAAAACAATTTAATTATTGTATAAAAACAAAAATAAAAAATAGTTAAATTTGTAAAAATAAAAACATAAACAATTTAATTAAATAGTATATATATTTTAGAATTAAATAGTTTTATAACAAAAAAATGTCAAATTCAACAACGGGGTTCCCGTCGCTTTACACGTCACTATTCTTGTTTAGCAACGGATCGTACACTTGTAGCAAGGGGATTTTCCGTCGCTGTTTCACTATTTTTATTTTTGCAGTAATTCAGTCGTGCACTATAAGAAAGTTCAAATCAGATTATTAATTTGGGTTATACAAGTAATAAAAATTTTTTTCTTATAGTTATCATGAATTATGCTTGTAATGTTGCAAGCCTTGAACTTTCACACCAAAAGTAATGAATCATTCTTATGGACGAGAGTTTGAGGTATAGTCAATTACTTCAAACTTTCTTAGTTTTCAGCCTATGGTCCTAAATACGAATAAATTACATCCGTACGGTTATTTTTCTTTTTTATTCGTAAATTACTGTGATTTTCTTTTTTATTCTTTAAGTAATGTATATCGCGTTTACGAAACGCGAAATGGAGTGACGTGGAACCACAGCATTTGAATGGCGCCTCTCCAAGAGGCGCCATCTGCACCACCTCGTTCCACGTCACCTGCAACACGAATGGCGCCTCTTGTAAAGGCGCCATTCATGCTGCCACCTCACCTCACATCTCCCGCGCATCTCCCACACACCTCACGTCTCCCACACGTCTCCCACACTTCTCCCACACGTCTCACACACGTCTCACACTTCTCCCACACGTCTCACACGTGCTGCTCCCCCACATGCACACCACGCATGCATGCACTGCATGCGTGGTGTGCATGCATGCGTGGTGGCATGCGAGACCACACATGCATGCATCTCGCATGCATGCGTGGTCTGGCATGCATGCATCTCGCATGCATGACCTCGCATGCATGCGAGACCACGCATGCATGCATCTCGCATGCATGCGAGGCCACCACGCATGCATGCCGTGGCACATGGATGCCAACTTCACGGTCTTCACGAGCGTAGTGCAGAGAATATCTGCAAGCACCGACCCGTACAACCCCTATCGACGACCCCTACAACCCCTATCGATGACCCCTACGGTTAAAAGTTGGTTGGTGAGGACGGTGGGAGATTTAAAATAGGGAGAGGGAGAGAGTCAGTGAGGTTAATGAGAAGAGAGGGTTCGAGTAAGTGTAGAGCAGTGAAAAGAGAGGAAGAAAGTGCAGAGAGAGTGAGATCGAGAGAAGTAGTGTGAGGGAGAGGAAGAGTGTGTGTGGAAGAACGAGAGAGTACTGGCGACGGTGAAGGCTACAACGAAGGCTGCGGTGTAAGTGGAAGTGTGTGTGGGTTGAGTTTGTTAGCCGAAAGAGAGAGAGAGGAGGGACAGTAGAGAGGGAGAGAGTGTGAAAGAGAGAGCTGCCATAGGTGTCGTGAGAGAGAGAGGTAGGGAGTTACGTGGAGGGTGAGAGTTTGTGGAGAAAGAAAGAGAGAAAGGTAGAGAGTGTGCGAGAGAGGGTGAGGTGCCGTGTGAGAGTGTGAGAGAGGGGGTGAGAGGTGCCGTGAGAGAGAGAGGAGGGTGAGAGTGGCGTGAGAGAGAGATAGGGGGAGAGTTTGTGAGAGAGAGTGAGAGAGTGAGAGGTGTTGTGTGAGAGAGGTCGAGACAGTGAGAGAGAGAGAGAGAGAGGACGAGATAGTGAGAGAGATTGAGAGAAAGAGAGGTCGAGATAGTGAGAGAGTGAGGACGAGATAGTGAGAGAGAGTGAGAGAGGGAGAGGTCTTTGAGAGAGAGAGAGAGAGATAGAGAGAGAGAGAGAGAGAGAGAGTGAGAAAGAGGGTGAGAGAGGGGAAAAGTGTGTGGTAACAACACAAAAAGAGAAGGAAAGAGTACATGGGTTTGGGTTTTGATTTGGGATTGTGTTGAGTTTGTTAGCTTAGAGAGAGAGAGGGAACAGTTGAGCCTGAGAGTGTTTATGTTTTCATGTATTTAGCAAATGATTCGTTGTTGTTGGGAACGTTTAGCCGAGATAACCGATATTTTTAATTATTCTTTATATTAATATTTTATTGTTGTTTAGTTTTCATTTTGAATAAAATAACTAAATTTATTTTTTTTTCACAGGGAATATTAATTTTTTTTTTGTAGGTAAAGGAATATCAAATTGAACAACAAACCGGAACAAAAATAGTAAGAACGAAAATTTATTTATTTATTTATTTAATATATTTATAGTGTAATAGATTTTTTAAGAAAATGTGTTTATTGCATGGTGTGTGTAATTTAAATGTTTTATTTTTAAATAGCTAGTAAAGAATGTGAACATCATAGTTAACAAAATGTTACAAATATTAAACCCCATAGAAAAATTAATTTTTTTGTAGTAGTGGCCGTAGCTTATTGTGTGTAGTGATAAATGCTTGATAATTATTTGACATATTTTATAAGTGAGTGACAAATCGACCCAAAGATAAATATTATCTATGTTATTTATTATCAGTGTTTGATTATTGCGACAAGATATTAATTACAAGTTAGTATTAATGGAGTGTCTGGTGTATACACTATTAGTCGCCTCACCATCTCCAACAACGACAAGAAGGAAAAAATCTTTTACTGACGAATTTAATTTGTAAGTAAAAGTGTTAAAATTGTAAGTAAAAGTTTTTACTTACAAAATGTCGTTGGTAAAAACATCGTAAGAATAGAGTCGTCCGTAAAAGTTTACACTTACAAACTTAATTGTAAGTAAAGAGATCCTTTTTTTACTTACGAACCCACCATCATAAGTAAAAGTGTATAATATCTGTTAATAAAATTTCTATTCGTTTTCAATAATATTTATTAATATAACTAGATTTTTCATTTAAATATTATTTTGTTTAATTTTTATGCCTTTCATTATTTTTTCACGTTAATTTAATGAGTTTCGTTTTGGTATAAAAAAATTTAATGAGTTAGAGAACTTAAATAAAATACAGTTAAACTTCAATAAAATACAGTTATTTATTCTTGATTATTATTCTGATCACTTTTCCATCAATTTGACAAACTGTCTTATTCGGGAGCCCAAAGCTAGCTAGAGTAGATTTAGCTGGGTAACCAAACAATGTACCAATGCTCCTTCAACCAACAACTAGAAAGAGAAGAAAAAAATAAAGTTAGACAGTTTAAAATTCATTTATAATTTTCTTCATTACAAAAATTAAAGAAATTAAAAAAATTGAATACAACCTTAAAAAAGCCATAGGATGTTTGAAGCTTGTAGCGACTTTGCAATAGGCTCATGCATCTTACATGCACCCAATTAATATGAAGAAAATAAGTTGAAACGTATAAAATGCATTAGGATTAATCAACAAATGTAGGTGAAATGCAAATCAAAACCTTTGTAGAGATTGCATGTACTGACATGGATGAACCCATGAAATTAAGAGACGATGCAGAATCGAGATGAAGTGCAAGACGCAACAATGTTAAGAGGAACTCTTTGATGATTTGCGACGTGATGAAATAGAAATTAGTTGTGAGGTCAACGTGAGAGATACGACCGTGAGCCTAGGAGATAGGGAGAGAAATTGTTGGGTTTTTAACTTATTATCTTTTGAAACAACGTGTGTGCATTGGGGGTAGGATGTAGGGGTTCCGGTGTGTGTTCCACGTCCGTGTTCGAGTACGTAGCAAGATCCTTATCATTTTTGTGCCTATCTTCTTATTTTTGATATATTTTTTGCCTATCTTTTATTTATTTTAGATTTATCGAAAAAAAATAAAAACCATTTAATTATTATTTACTTGTACAAAAGACAAAAGTCAAAATTAAATATTATATTATCTTGTTTCGTCCCTTTTGAGTGAAAGCTTAATTTATTAATTAATTATATTCTTCTTCTTTTTCTTTTTATAGTTTGGTAGTTTCCCTTTTATTGAGTATATATATTGTAAGTAAAAATACATATTTACTTACAAAGCTATACATATTACTTTCCTCTAAGATTCATAAGCAAAAGTTAGTATTTTTACTTGCAAACAAAAGTAGTTTATATAAATATATTTTTGTGAGTAAAAGAAATCATATAACTCACTAAAAACTATTGTTGAATTGGGTCGATATTCACTTAATAATTATTAGCTTTTGCTTAGAACTCATGAGTCATAAGTACAAACAATACTTTTAGTTACAATTATATCAATTTTTTTCAAACTTAAGAGTCATAAGCAAATATGGACTTTTACTTACACTTTTTATATTCGTAATTGAAAGTTTTGTAATTAAAAGTCGAATTTCTTGTAGTGAACATCAGTAACAAAATACGTAATCTCGCATTCACAAGTGTCCTCACTTTGCTCTCTAGTGCTGATAGTAGACTATAGATGTTGCCCCGTCCGGATATAGTTATTTCCAATTGTTCGGTCAACTATCGTACAATGAAAAAATCATGCCACTACTCATCATTCAATACGTCGGACTATTCTTCTCTGGCCACGACCATGCAAGGAAGTAGCTAACTTGCTAACTGTGACCACAATTGATCATATTCGAACTCACTATCTACCACTTGAAGCTTCGATAACCACTGATTAAGAATAATAACATTATAGACGATATATTTACTAAAAACAATTAAGCATTAGTGTATAACATGACCCTTTTACAAACAACATCTCGTTAGAGAAGCATAAAACAAGAAGTGATTGTTGTCCATACAAGTATATAAATGATGTAATGTGTGTTGGCGATCAATCATACAACACCCGTTCAAGAAGTGTTAACTCCTTCCATTATAAATTAAATCAAAGTTAAAGTGAAAAACAAACCTCCGTTTCTCCTCCTCACAGCCAAACTCGAACAACAAGTTCTCAAGCAAAATTCAAACACGAATAAGACTTCTCACCGCCCAAATGCCGTAGGCACCATCTTCCTCTTTGTCAAATCGAAATCACTTGTACATGGAGTGCTCAAAGTAACTAATGTAACACGGAGAGGGAGAGAAAAGAAGACCTTCGAGAGTGCAGAGAGAGAGAGAAGTTGTTGAAAAATTACTACAAGATGCTCCATTTTGATATAGGAACAAGAATAATTTTTGATGAGGATTTATTGAAAATTTCGGTCGTGCCTCAAATCCTCATTTTGATCATTTCTTCGCTTGATATATATGTAATTTTTTTACATTATCAATGCGGTAAATTATGTAGGTCATGGAAGGTAGGAACATCCCGTTTCACTTTTATGCATTTGGAGAAATTGTTAAGGTTTCGCAAGGCATTGAGTACAGCAGACCCCCATCAATGACCATGATTATTAAGTTTGGAACGAGTAAACATGAGTTGATGGATCACGTGTATAACGCGTTTGATATTTCGTCCACTGAGACTCTCATTACGATGACGTATCGTCACGTAATAACTCATCCATCGGTTCACAATATTTTATCCTGTGTCGTTGCAAGACGAGACCCACTTCGAGTTGATGTGGTCAACATGTGGCGAATCTACCATTATCGGCGAAGGTAGAGATTTATTTAACCTTCGAGCCAATCGAGCCTTATTAAAATTCTACCGTACATTCACAAGTGGTAGAAGAAAATGTGGGCATGACATGCCCCGCATCAATGATGGAAAGATTACGTATGCAATCACCTATAGGTGATGTTGTGCAAGATAGATTTGTTACTTCGATTGATGATGACATTAGCGCCCCAAAGGTGATGACCGTAACGAGGACCACGACAACGACATTGACGAGGACGTATGTCCCTCGAGGATCTTTGCGCCATCTCGTTAATTGGGAAAGTATAAATATTGTTACGAGACGACCCAACCTACGAACCTCCGGGGGCGGAAAACTTGCAAGATGATGAGCAATTTGCAATTAAAGAGGAGGAGTGGATGGAAGAAGCAAGCGATGAAGAAGATTACCAACCATTGCCGGTGTATAATGAAATTGATTGGGAAGTGGCTAATTCTACTGCAACCCAACGTTCTCATCATTCGACTGGATGGGACATGCCTAATTTTGAGTTGGAAAGAGGAATGTGCTTTGACAATAAGAAAGACTTGCAGCATGCCATAAAAGTGTGGCATGTTAACAACTATTGTCAATACCTTGTTATGGAGTCAACTACAACCTTATGGTCATTGAAGTGCAGAAGTGCGCCGGAAGCTGGGTGCATGTGGCGTCTTCGTGCTTGTTTGCGAAAGAAGAAACAATTGTGGGAGATCACTCAGTTAGACGAGCCGCACAGTTGTATAAATCCCGGCATAGAACGCAGTCATGCCCAACTCGACGCCAACATGCTTGCACGTGAGATACAAAGCGTTGTCGAAATAGATCAGGCAATTGCTATCAAGGCCTTGAAAGAAATGATTAAGCTAAAATACTCACATGAAATTCCTTACAAGCGAATGTGGGATGCTAAAAGGAAAGCAATTGCAAATGCATTCGGAGATTGGGACGCGTCATATGCTACGTTAACAAGATGGTTGGCGGCTGTACATAATAAGAGCCCGGGACGAAGATTGAGTGGTCACATAGACAATGGGCTGCAGATGAGATCGGGACGAGCATCCTCAATTTCGTCGTGTGTTCTTCGCATTCGAAGCATCAATCGAAGGGTTCAAACATTGTAGGCCTCTTCTGAGATTGACGCGACATTCTTGTATGGCAAATACAGTGGTAAGCTAATGATTGTCCTATCTGTTGATGGTAATGGACATCTACTTCCAGTTGCATTTGCAGTTACGGAAAACGAATCAACCGACTCGTGGGGGTGGTTTTTGAGAATGTTGCGCAAACACGTGACCGATAGAGATGGTATTTGTATTATTTCTGACCGTCACTCTGGCATTCTCGAGGCTGTTAACACACCAGCAAATGGTTTTTGTCCACCAAGAGGATACCATCGTTATTGCCTGCGACACTTGACCAGTAATTTTAACACGCATTTCAAAAATGATTCGTTAAAGAATATCCTATCTCGAGCTGCTGGTCAACATCAAGTGAGGAAATTTGATGCATGCATGGAGCGTTTTGCTTATTTGTCATCAGGAAGTCCTCAGTGTCTTCAATATGTGAATGCCATTCCCAAGGAACTCTGGACTCAATCGCATGATGGAGGCCTGCGGTACGGATGGATGAATTCTAACGGGGTTGGTATGTATTCGATAGTAGTTATGTTTGTTATCCTATATGTGTTTTAACTGTGCTGATATTACTGACACAACATTATCTTACCATTGTAGAATGTTTTAACGGTGTATTGAAAGGGGCACGATTCTTGCCGATAACAGCAATGGTTCAAATGATTTACTACAGGTCGGTGACATACACCAACCGACGCAAGGAGGAAATCGATGAAGCAATATCGCACGGGCTCAATTACACGAGATATGCCATGGATAAAATTGCATATTATCAACAATCTGTAAGGAGACATTACGTGAAATTGATAAATCGCGACACTGGTGAGTTTGAGGTGCTCACTGGACGTCATGGCGATCGTATGCATAAAGGCAACAATACACGATTGTTATCCCGAGGAACCGGTATTGCAAATTTGCAATAAATGGCAATCGTTTGGTTTCCCTTGCTCACACGTGTTGGCGCATGTGCTCATATTCGAATTGATTATACACAATTTATTGAGCAATACTACAGGATGGACGTGTACGCACGATGCTACTCCTCTCAATTCAAAGCCATCCCCGATGAGAAGTATTGGCCGACTTTTGCGACGAAGATTTTACTAGATCCTAGGTGTAGACGTGGTCGAGGGAGACCAAAGGGAACACGAAGGCAAAATGAGATGGATCTTCCTAATGTTTCGAGGACCTTGCGATGTGGCATATGTCATCAAGAAGGACATAAACGAAGAACATGTCCGAATAGAGATCGTGGTTGAGTCCCTACTAGGAGGAACCATTGCAGCGTTTGTCGTGCAGAGGGACATAACAAAAAAAATTGTCCATCCATATCTCAACCCCAACCCCCCAATCCAAACCAATGAGAGGATTTGTATTTTGTTTGTAAACGGTGTCAGTTGATAATTTCATAACATTTATATTAATATAGTATAACCTTATGTTACGTAAAGTAATAGATACGTATTTGTTAATGTTATAACTCGTAGTAATGATTTGTTGTGAGTTTTAAAACTACTCGATCAATTTGTCTAATCACACAGTTGTAGCGAGTACACATGGAACCAGGACCATCTGATCCTTCTCTTCTACGCCTCCAATCTACACACAGGTCATCGCAAGTCTGGAGGGGTCAGGTATATACATTTAACATGTATGTGCATAATATTTATGCAAAAACGTTTAATACACATATATATATATATCGACATATTTTTTAATTGTAAGGTACATGATACAATGCGCGTACGAAGAAGACTGGGTGTTGTTGATCGACGGATTAATTACCATTCTCGAATGATCCCTTACCTACGATCTAGTGGCTTTTATGGTGTTTCACGCGTAGGATTTTTAGACTTGATCGGGCTTTGATCACCGCTTTCATTGAGAGATGGCGTCCCAGAGACACATACGTTCCACATGCGTTGCGGCGAGTGTACGATAACACTCCAAGACGTTGAGATTCAGCTCGGGTTACCAATTAATGGTATGCTCATGACTGGAAGCACGATGTCGACTATCTCGCAGTGTGTGAAAGACTACTTGGTGTAAGACCCGAACCACTTCACCTTTCTCGGGAATAGAGTTCGTGTTTCATGGCTCGAAGACAATGTGCCACTTATAGAGGATGACAAAGAATGAGGAAATGGTTCGACGTTATGTTCGTTCATACATTCTACAACTTATTGGTGGTTGTGTGTTCGCGACAAGTCGAATCAATATGTTCATTTGATGTTTCTTCCGTTGCTCGAGGACCTTCAAACAAATGGACAATATAGTTGGGGAAGTGCATGTTTGGCATATTTATACGGGGAGTTGTGTCGTGGATCTCGCTCGGTGCGCACGAGGTCGCTGGTGCGACAATTCTTATACAACTATGGGCCTGGGATAGATTTCCATTTATAGCACCAAGGCGCAAGCTTGTTCCTAGAGGTCGACCTCGAACGTGTGATGAAGTATACATGCCCAATGACGTTCCTTTGGGATATCGGTAATAAAAATGTTTCTCATGTTATTTTTAACAATTCATTGGGTCTTTTTAATTTACGACAAATTTATTGTTTTGTATACGAGATGGATAGTTGCATTTTCGTAACTAGGACTTGCCACACACGTTATATCATCATTTCGTGATGCACTTGACACGCAGAGGAGAATGCCGTGGAGTGGCAACCATACGCTGATGTCATCGAGTCACTTCCACAATTATGTACTCAAGGTCACGGAGGCGGCGTTCGACGTGTCCTTTAATTTGTTTCCATATAGTTGAATGGCATAGACATGAAAGGGTCATGAGACAGTTTGGGCTGACACAGTCGTGCCACCTCACCGTGATTTTGACACACGTCGCACCGCGTCCATTGAGAGGACACCCTCAAGAAAATTGGGCGTTGTATCACGAAGATATATAGAGTTGTGGGAAAATCGTAGTAATACGATAGCCACGATACAACAAGAAGGGGAACACGATCACGAAGAGTACATGAGGTGGTACAGATCTATCACCAGGCGATACATTGGACATGACGGGGCTCTGCGCGAATTCTCGGTAACGTTGAAACTATAATACTATTATCCTCATGAGTCATATTTAAAATTGTTAACCAAACACTGCATTTTTTTGTATATTAGTCTACATTTGCGCGTCAATTGGAGCGAGTGTTCTCTGATGACGGGGTCGAACAAGGCATGGTTGCTCTACATGAAGGCATCAGAATCTTAGATGAGGATGAACGGCAAAGGACTACTATGTGGAATGATGAAAATGTAGTTGAGCCGGACATAGATGACGAAGCATCTCAAGAAGAAGAGGAAGAACAACAAGAAGAGGATCAAAGCCTAGCAAATAGAGGGAGGAGAAGAAAAACAACGACGACTCAAACTCTGGGTGAGAGCAGTAGACGTTCTTCTCCACCACCTCCAACTCGTCCAACACCAAGAACGTCAGAGACTATTGGTGAGAGCAGAGACGTTCTCCTTCGCCACCTCTAACCCGCCCTTCTTCTTATGGGTACTCTCCTTTGCCGGCCCCAACGCAATCGAATGCTCATATGTTTTTGCCTAGGACACCGAGCATGAATGTTCATCCATATCATTTTGATCCATATGCTCCTGGGCCATCATCTTCGTACATGGACCATAGAATGCCTACATATTCAATGCATGGTTCATTGCCTCAATACATGCCAAGTCCATTTACTCCGCCATATTATAACTACAATATTCCATATAGTGGAGATGGCTCATTCAGGCCCTTATTAGGCATGCCACCTCATGTTCCTTTCACCCAACCACATACAGGAAGTCAGTATATTGGAATGGTTCAACCCCCTATCTTTGATAGCACTGGTAGTAGAGGTCAATCGAGCCAACACGAGGAAGAAGTTCAGTCGAGTCATCAAGCTCAACAAACTCAGCCGGACGTACAAGCACGGAGAAATCCACGTCGAAATAGAGTACGACCGGTTTGCCACACGGAGGAGCAGCGTCGACGTCGATAGAACTGCATCATACCTTTGTAAGAGTGGGTTGATATGAGTGTTTAGGGTCCCTTAGATGTCATGGAGATGGGGTTGTACATTTGGATGAAAGGCAAGAACTATAAATACAAACTCCTAGCCTTTTTGCTTCACATTTGCATGTTGTTTTCAATAAAAAAAATGAAAAAAAAAATTCTGAGCTATTGGGGACTTTTATTTGCTGGAAATTGTAGTCCTTAGGAGGTTATTCATCATCAAGAACGCGATCTAGTTATATACAATCAAGCATCAACCTTAAGGTATGCTCATATCCACTTATTTGCATAAAAGTGAGTATACCTGATGATACTTTGAATTGCATAATGGTCATTTGTGTAAATGTTTTTGGGTCTTTTTGGTGTCGGATAGTATCAACGTTTAATTTACTGAGACTAAGTACATCTAATATAACCTAGATTATCACCAAAAACTTCGAGAGATATATATGAGTCCATATGAGTTTGTTTGCGATAGTTTGGGTGACGAGAGGCCTATTGGACTAGGAATACTGCATGAAAAAGTGAGTATACCTGATGATACTTTGAATTGCATTTCATTTCCTTTTATTACTTATTGATTTGCAGTCTTTCTGACTATATGGTGCCTTTGTACTCTAATATAATGATATTTGTTGATAATCTTTACTCTTTGAACTTGTTCATCGTGATATTGTTTTGTTGATGCTTTCATTGTATCATTTCGTGTGCTCTATGTCTTCATTTGATGTTTTTAATGGTAAATGAGCTTTAAATAGCATGCTATTAGGATTAGAGACTTCATGAATGAGACTATGGACTTTGTACTCGACTTGATTAGTCTATTAGCTTGTCCATATGCCTTTACCATTCTATGCGGAGTCATTTTTGAATAAATAAAGTAGTGGTTGGTGAAAATAGTGACAACGAACCATGACATACTCACTTAAGTAGGTTTAAGAAATCAAACCTAATTAGTAAATTTAGTTACACATTTGTTTGTTCATTTCGTAATAATTGATTATGACATTTACATTTGTTTCTAACTTACTCTTTAACCTTAAAAAAGTCATGTCAGGCAGAAATAATGCATTGTCATCTGGGGACGGATCTAGTGGACGATCCAGCAGACGATCTGGTGGTCGCAGAGATCGTTCATCTCGCGACGTGGATCGTTCGCTAGTACGATCTCCCGCTAATGATGCTGAGTTTCAGCAGCGTCAAGAGCAGCTCGTTCGACAACAGCTTGCTCAGCGGCAGTTTGCTTACCTTCAACAAGTTTTTGTCCAATCACAATTATTTCAGCAGTATCCTCGTCCGCCTTATGCGCAAAGACTCCCCACCAGGGGCCCTCTCCTCCAAAGAATCGGGGCCATCTTTATTTGGCCATGATGATTCAACCACTCAACAAAGCTTACTCCTCTTTTTTGGCGTCGCAACTCCCTCCACCTATCGCTGGTCACGTTACTTCTACAGAATCTACCCACGCATCTCCCTCCCATCAGCAGTACTACCAGCATGTCCCGATTGCAACCTTCGAATCTAGTATGCATGCCTCCCCATCGAGGAGTCCCGATCATGTCGAGCCTGCATCACATTCGTCCAATACTTCAAGCCACCCTTCGAGTGAGCCATCTATTAGTGGTGCCTC
This sequence comes from Stephania japonica, assembly GCA_039657345.1. Taxonomy (NCBI): domain Eukaryota; kingdom Viridiplantae; phylum Streptophyta; class Magnoliopsida; order Ranunculales; family Menispermaceae; genus Stephania; species Stephania japonica. The sequence goes on from CM077557.1 coordinate 13,719,724, forward strand.
GCGTAGATCACAACAAGACGATGAGCCAGCTAGGGCCCCGAGACGTAGAAGTAATGATGACCGAGGCGCGGGGCGGGTGTTTTTTACCGTAAAAACTACGAAAGAATTGTAAGTCAATGAAATATTATTACGTATATATACTTACGTTTAATGAATTTACTATAATATTGGTCTAACTTTTTTTGTAAAAATGTAGTGGTACTTTCTTGCATCCGTCATCCGAAGTGTCAAAGCAAATAACGCGGATATATAAATTCGATTTACATAAGGATGGCTACTGTTGGGATACGGTTCCCAACCATATCAAGGAGCAATATTTTAACAATTGGGCGGTAAGAGATTTTTAAATAAGAAAATTAAGTTTCTTTTACTTAGCATATGTTGAAGACTTGACTTTCTATTACTACAGACTCATTTCGATTGGAGACGATCAGATGATGATATGGTCGACATTTGTACGACAGACGATTGCCACTCGTTATGCTTGACTTTGTTAGTAAGATGGTGAGGAAGCCGACAAAACCAGCACATGTATCTCTGGAGGTTTTTGAGCATTACAAGAAGATGCGGTCTACTCCAGAATATAAAGCAAAGTCGAAAGAAGCGAAAATCGAAGATCGAGGTGGGGGACTGGTTCGGGTTTGTCTGTGCACGGAGGTGGAACCATATCCATCTATGAGCATTCGTTGAGACTGGTATGTTTTGGGGCATACATACATAGATACATACATACATATGTATACATTAGATTCATATAAGTTTCAAACTTAAATTTAAGTTAAACATATTTTATAGGAGAAGAAACTCGGTAGAAAGCCGACTGCTTTGGATTTATGTTTATATCTCCATACAAGGAATCATGATAACATTACTTTCTTGGATCCGAGAGCAGAGGCGATTGTCGTAAGAAACTACTTGACCATAACTCTTTTTTGTTAATTATAGGTATCAATGACTTATATGACTTGTCAATGTTTAAATTCTTAATACAGGCGGCTATACATGAAAGGACCGCAGAGCTTTCACAGTTGCAGCCAGACACTCCAATTGATGAAACAGAATTATATTTGGAGATTGTGCAGCGAAATGATAAAGGCCGGAGATTTGGTCTTGGCTGGACACCGTTAGGGTCTAAGATGCGTAGACATGATGAAGCTGGATCTTCTCGTCCTATATTGAAAGATGATGAGCCATTTGACCAATTCAATAAGGAATTCGAGGAGATGCAAGCAATGATACTAAATATGCTTAATGACACGTCTCTAAATCGCGATCAATTGCTTGAAATGCAAGGACGGTTACAACGCATGGAACAGGGTTTCATGGAGAGATCACCCACAAAAAAAGCAAGATGATGTTGATGATGATGATGTTGATGATGATGATGCCGCTCACAATGACTCAACGAGCGAGGATGATGAATGATGATTTCTTTTTCACAACATCCAAAAAGGTTAGATTTTTTTGGTTCATTTTTTACTTGATACTTATAAGTTTTTTTTATTAGGAACCATTATAAATCTTATTAATTTATTAGGAACCATTATAGAGACATAAATCATGTAAACCATATATTGAGTCGAGATTATTGGAGTAATGTTTGTTATTCACTAGTTTTTTCTATTTGTATTCTTTATTTGAATATTGAATTGGGAGACTCAAAAAGGTTTTACTTCTAAATAGAATGTTTGTTTTAGGTCTACATTGAACATTTGTTAAGAATGATTTTGGGATTTTGTGTTTTAATTGGTTCTACACTTTTTTTTTTTGATAAACATTGTTAACTTTGTTCTCTATGTAGTTTTGGGTGATGTTTCCCTTATTTGATTGATCATGATGGAATTAATTTGAATTTGTAGTTAAGTTCAATTTTTATGGCAAAAAGCGGCATAAGTTATTTTTGCTTCACGTCTTTAATTCCTTTTTGTACAAAGGAACTCAAACTTGTAGAATTGATTTAGGGCTTGTTCCGTTGATCTCATCATTTTATTAGACTTTTGATTTTAGAAGATTGCCCTAATTCACTATTGTAATAGTTTGAATATTTTGCCATGTGTAATTTATTTTCTTCAATCTTCTTCTTTAGTAAACTTAAATCGTCCTTAAAATGGGTCTAGTTACTTTTTAGGCTAAGCGTAGAGCTTTTTTTTCGAAAAAGAATTGAACTTTGATTGTTTGGTGTTTTCCTGCTAATTGTGCGTGTCCGAACATTTTTTTTCTTCCCCTCCTACTTAGGATTGAAAATTAGGACTGGTTTGTTGTGTTTGCTAAGATAAGAAGTTGCCTCGTTTACCAAATGTAGATAATTTGATGGAGGCTCTATTATTGTTGTCACACTTTTTTGGGGATGTACATCAGGTTAGTTTCGCCCAAAATTACTCGGAACTCTAAATACTAAGTCAATGATTTCAATAGGGATACATAGAGATGATCTCAAAAACATTGGAGTTACTTGTCGTAGTTTACGCTTTATACTACAACAAAAGGAAGTAGATTTGGGTGATTTAAATTATCTCATTTTTATTTTTATTTTATTATTTTTGGTTTTGTTTTCATTTTTTTTAGCTTTTTCTATTTCTTTCTTATTTTTCCAAACTAAACTCGATCATATCTCGTTTCGATCTATCACTATTTTTTTCTTTGTTGCTTCTTGTTCAATTACATGGATTACTTCTCCTAGTTGGATGATCATAATATAACTGTCACATAGTGCTTGTAAAGATTACAAGAATATAGTTCTTTTTCTAGAGTTATATCTTTTTGCGACCCTCTTGAAACTGGAACGGTGAATTTTCACTTTCTTTGGGGAAGTTTTTCATTTTATTAACATGATTAAGTTCAAATTCAGTGGCTCCTTTGCAGGTATGGTATGACATGATCATTCACTTTGCAATGAAAGAGTTTTATAACTCTGATCTTGCAACAATGATGCACGTAATTCAAAGAGATATTAAGGTATGTCAATGAATTAATTTGGATAGTGTTGGTTCGCCGGTGTATATGTTTTAGCTTTGCTCCTCTTCAATCTGTTCAATGAGCAAGGGTAGTGAAAAAAAAATTCATATATCAAATCAAGGAGGAACTATACTTTCTCGTAAAGGAGTAGGTTTTACTTTGAAAGGCCTCCATAATATAGTGGGAGAGATCTCATACAACTTCAATCAGAATTCACAATTAACTAATATGGATTATATTTCGATTTATACATCCCAGTGACTTAACCTCACTAATTACTCATTTTATATTACAGTTTGATGCATCCTTTCTACAAATCTGATTACACAAGCTATTTGTTAAAGGAACAGTTATACTTATCTTTCGCAGGACGATTGGTCCTCGAACATCTCATCATGGAGAGATTGCAACAAAAGTGACACAGTTTGTCCAGACTTGTAAGTCCATACTAATTGTACTCGTTAATATCGATTAATAAGCTTTATATATAGTTTCATCTTTTGTAGAGAATGTATAACATTAGAAGTAATTAAGTGAAATATAATACAAACTCTTGTTAGCTCCAAGGAAGTGTTCTCTTAACTCTTGACCAATTAGTTCACTTTTTGCAGGTATGCTTCTGAAAGCATTCAATTGGCATGCAAATATGCCTACCCAACTGCCACTGCAGGATGCACTCTTAATGGTATCCTTTATACTTATCTGGATTCAAAAATGTCACTTAAAGCTAAAGAAAGTAATTACTTCAATTAAAATGGATATACTATTAATGACACTATTTATACTCTTAATGACATTATTTGCTATGCAACCCATAATTTTTTATGCTTGGACATAAAAATCAATTTAATTCAAAAGGCTGACTAGCCTTCAATAGATACTTAATTATCTTTATATGTCGTAGAGAATGGATCTCCTTCGAGTAATTTCTATGGAACATGATTACCATGAGCACAATTTATGAAAATGTAGCATCAACAGTATGTGCAATGAATGGAAGTTCTGTTTGATTGAATAGTGCTAGCTCAATCTTTAGGAGCGAATTAAAGTTAATTTCCCTGGAGACATCGAGATCAATAAAATAATGAATGCATGTTGATTTATAAGAACAAGCAAGGTTGATAGGATCTAGATCCTATATAGGAGACCCACAAGTGTAGGATCTTATGAATTGCTATGGACTCGAGAAGATTGGATTCTAAAACCTTATCTTCAATTAGAAAAGAGGATTCTTTTGTGTGTGGATTCGCATATCTTGTTTGGTGTTATGCCTTCACTTTTTTCTGACAGAGAACAAAGGAATAGAGTTGTATCTCTATTGAAATATGTCTATATTCTGATTGGTGTAAATTAAGATGCACTTCTCTCAATAATAGTAATAACAAAGGATGGATTCTTCTAGATCCTTTGGGTGTCTACCTGGATTGCATGTGAAAAGTTTCAAATTGATTTTTATATCTAATGCTTAGATTTCTTTGATAATTGAGAAAATTTATCTATTTTCCATTATGAATAAATATGTTCCTGTAAAATATCTATTATTTGCTGCCATTCAACCATTTATGCAATGAAAGCTTTGAATTTGGTGGACAAAGTACCTTTGTTTAAGTTTTTTATTATTGCCTTTTAATGATTTCGAGGATCAAAGTACATTTGTTTACTACTTTGCTCAAATACTAAATATCTAGATCAATACTTGATGGCATCCCTTTGTTTTTTATATTTTTTTTCTTCCTTGGCAGAAAGAGAAAATCAATCACATAATTGAGAAAGCTATCTTGAAAGCTGAAGAAGATAGAGCGAAGCTGAAGAAAGATATACTACATATATCTTGTTTGGTGTTATTCCTTCACTTTTTTTTCTCATTCAGATGGCCTTATGGAAGAACTTGAAGAGTGTGATAAGCATATGAATCTTTTCATGTAATATTAGAGACTAGTTCTCAAAATCTTTAATATTTTCCATATTTCTTAATAATGTATTGGTTTAATGTAAATGAATTTGTTAATTTAATTGAAGAATTATAGGTTTTGTTCATTAGTTTTTTTTTTATATCAGTTTTTGTTCTTTAGTAATCTTCGAATATAAATTTTAAACATTTACATTCAATTGTATGATATTTTTTAATATATTTGGATAGTCAAGTTTTTATACCTATTACCCGAATTAAACACTAAACTCTAAATTTCAATTTTACATTTTTCGATGTAAAACCCTAAACTCTAATACCCCAGTATAAAGTCTCCCCCGACTTTTGAATTTCTCATTTTTCATATAAAATCCTCAATTTCTATATATTTCGTCAAAATACTATTTTTCAATATTTTTATGGATTTTGTTTCTCATTTTCTCTTTTTTTTCTTTTTTTTTCTTTTTTTTCCGTGGCGACGGGGTGCCCGTCGCCACAAAAAAAAAAGAAAAAAAAAGAAAAAAAAGAAAATCCATGTGTAACGGCCACGTCAACAACATCACCTATACCAACAAATGGCGCCTTTAGTAAAGGCGCCATTTATTCCACATCATCACCTCACTTTCAATAGCGCGTTTAGTAAACGCAGAATACATTACTTTTATAATTTTACAAAAATTTAACTTATTTAACGAATTTTAAAAAAAAACAACATTACTTTTTGAATTCCCCCCTAAATACTTACCCCCTCCCTCCAGTCATAATTATTTTTTTGATTTCACTTAATAGAATTTTGATGCAACTTTTACCAATCCGCCCTAAAGCATTTAATACAAATTTTGTTTTTTAATTAAGGCATCTTTCTTTTTTATCAAGAGTAATCTCAACATGTGATTAAAGCCTTTCTTAAAAACTGTGTTTTGTCCAAAATGTCATATAATTATGACTAGATGGAGTAATAAATACTACAAAAACTTGGTCGGGTTAGCCCAACTGTAAGGGCGAGCTTGAGATCAATTGTGTGGGTTAGGCACATAAGGTCTTGAATTCGATTCTCCATAGCGTCAAGATTGTCCGAGTCACTAGGGTATGCTTGATTAGGCCAATTAATTGTACCAAGACCTCGTGAGAATAGTCAAGCTCACTTAGATACCCTCAGATATAAAAATAATAAATACAAAAACATATAAACAAGCATTGTAAGTGAAGTTCCAAAAGACGCACAAAAAAAAATTAATGCCTTGGAACCCAAGCAGGGTCGGCCCTCAACAAGGGTGAATGGGGCGACCGCCCCGGCCCCCACCCCTATTGCCGCCATTTTTTTAAAAAAAAGTTAATTATATATACAAATAAAAGTTTTATTTTAAGAATTATTGTTGATTATGCAATGCCAATTAAAAAGATTTTTGTGTACTTTTTTGTTTATAAAAAAGAAACTAACTTACTTTGCCCTCTTTTAAAATTTGAATCCCCAACCTCTTACATCAATACCACATAGCAAATCATTGAACTCACTTGATTGGTAAGTTGTTTATGTCTTGTCCTCTATTGAGTCATTCATTTCATTTCAAAAAAGCTAAGCCCTTTCAACTTAATTATTTTCTAATCTTAGACACTTGGTGATTTCTCCTCTCATTTTTTTGTCTAAATCACTCAATATCTGACTATCCAACTACTTCGAGTTCACCCCAAGTCGTGCACCATATAGGTGGAGGAGCTCTCGATGGTAATGATTATATCCACATGACTCAACCTTGAGTCACTAATTAAAGGACAATAACTCACTTCCAATTGTGTCAACTAACCATTGGTCGATTTGTCCTCTCCTTAGTATTTTGTAAGTGTCGTCACACTTTACTTTTTTTTTGAAAAACTATTGAGTTTACTTGATTGCAAGTAATTTTTTGTATGTGAAGTGTGTTTTTATTTATTAAATATTTAATAATAATTAAGGGGTCCTAAATTATAATTTTGCCAAAGGCCTCTAAATACTTAGGACCGGCATCGATCCATATTTTATTATATACACGCATTGTGTTAAAATGACAAACAAAGCTTTAGATCAAAATTAGCGGGGTTGGCTTCATGCATCCAAGTGTTATAAATTTTGTTTTTTTTTTGGGTGAATCAAGTGTTTTAATTTTAACCAGGTCAGGTTTTATTTTGATAGAAGAGATACTTTTTGTCCCCAATAAATTTCTAAGAGTCATGCTATTTTGCCACACTTTTTTGCACATTGCTTCAGCTCGCGCTTAATGTGAGTTCTTAATTCATATGTACATCGAGTTTAATGCACACACGTATCATTACAACAATCAAGAGTCACAATCAAGCTTGTGCTCAAATGGTGTATCAAAAGTAGGTCAAAATAGTATTTTTCAATTTCTAAATTCATAATGGACGCAAGGCTAAGACAGTATGGTCTATCATTTAGTATTTCATTAAACATGAATTCTACTATATATCTCTAGATAGATAGACTTTGGTCAACTATATCTCTTTTATAGCAGATTTGTTTTTTCTAGCATTAATTGGCTGTTATTCTTATTTATATTATGATTATATTTTGTTACAATTATTGATATCACTTGAAACTTCCTTTGAAATCTCAATCTCAATTAATCATTTATATATTCCCTTGAAATTCATGAGTTGATTTAAAGGTCTGTAATGACGCTCGAGAGTCTTCTACGAATGTACTTGTGGTAGGTAACAAAAAAGACAATGAAAATGCTGAAGTGACATTCTTTCCACGCGGCCTTTTTGACACACAGGTGTTGGTAAGAACAAATCGCTATGCACAATTCATAGAACAGCCTCAATTTTATTTTTTTTAAAAAAAGAAAGAAAAAGACACCCTCAATTATGTCGAATGTTTGTGTTAAAAAGACTTACTTCCATCGTTTTTCCACTTTGTGTGTTTTCATATTTTTGATCCTTTAATTTTTATTACTACATATTTAGTCCTTAAACTTGTACAAATATCTACATTTAATTTTTTTACCATTTAAAGTGTTAAATTCAGTCAATGTGAGTAACAGAAGTGTTGCGCAACTAGTCAAGAAGAGTACAGTGATTTATATTACTGAACCGGACGACTCACATTGACCAACAAATGTTGAAAAAATTTAATTTCCTCCAAAAACATAAAAAAAAACTTAAAGTTCAAGAACCAGAAATATAAAAAACTCGAAAGTTCAAGACCAAATGTACAACAATGAAAGTTGATGGACCAAATGTACATTAATGAAAGTTCGGAGGGACCAAAAATATAAAAGACTCAAAATTCAAAGACCAAAACATATGTTTTGCCTTTTCCCAAGACATATACTTAATTGGACTGTTGATTTTTTTTATCAATGTGCTTACATGTGTGTACATGAAACTCGATGTGCATGTAAAGCTCCTAATGAGTACGTTCCAAAATAGTGTCAAAAGTCAGTAAAATGAATATCTTTTATTTCTTTTATTTCCAAGGTTCGACCGTTCCACAAGCAGAAAGTCACCTACAAAAAAAGGTACACATGTTTGAAAGCCCTGAAATACAGGGTATTGCATGAATTTCAAGTATATATGATGGTTACCATTTGGGTGCGTAACTGTGTCAATAAGTCGTAGCATTACCCCAAAAGATCTTTTGGTAGGAGTTGAACTTGAAGAGGTGGATGGCGTGGATATTTTGGGGGATGACCACAATAATTAGGTGTTAGATGTAGGTGTTAAAAGTGGTTAAACCAATCATCTTTCTATCCATAACAAGTTTATGCTTCACATTCACAACATGTGTTCCATGAAACTTTTTTTCAAAATATAATTGATCGTAATTGGAAAAAACATGAATTACTTGAAAGAAAAAAGTAGGCAGGGCCAGAAAAAGGTTCGAACAGCTATAATTATTACAAGAGAAATTAATGACAAGATTTATGATATAGAAAATCTTTGACATTTTTCAATTAAACCTCACAAACCATTTGAGGTGTAGAGAGGAAGATAATATTTACTGGTCCTATATACTTCAACTTCTGGATTGTTTGATTCCTTTCAAATATGTTTGATGGTTGCTCTAATGAAAAAAATGACATTGAAAATCTGGTCTTAAAACTCTTTATCTAAATCCAGCTGGTTTAAAATTCGAATTGCTCATATTTAAAATTTGATTTGCCTGAGATGAAACAAACTTGGTGAAGGTGAAAAATAAATATGATAGAAGAGTTCAGGTTGAGGTAATGCTGCCATTTCATGCGAGCCGATATCGAAAAAAAAAAAAGAACTTACTTTTTTGGAAGAAGAATAAGCATTGCCGATGTGATTCTATTGAATTTTTCCGTCTTGCGGTCACCCACGGCACTTCTCCATGAGCCCATTGATCTCCCCAATACCGATATTGTCCCCAACTTAAGCACCCTTCATTGTCCCCAACTTAACCACCCTTCATCTTTTAGGTGTGGAGTTTTATCTCAAAAGGTCTCGGTACTATTAGAGGGGAAACAATCACTTATATAATTCATTTAGAAGTTTTACTTTCCAATGTGGGACTATTATTTCGGTCCACACATCTCAACAGATTCAAACAAGAGTTACCGAGCACCATCTAATTCCTGGAAAAAAATTGCATGATAAATTTTGATACAACTATCCTAAAATGATTCGCGATAAATTCAGAAGATTAACATAAACACCATGCCTTAAGTTGCGCAAAAGAAAAAAAAAAAGTAAGTTAAGGCCTTGCCTTCGATTATAAGACTCTGCAAACGATCAAAGCTAGCATCGGCTCAAACCAAGCTTTAACAACTTTGTACACAACAAAAACTTGGCCAGACACAATGGAAGCAAGGTTTCGGCCCATTTAGTGTCTTGAGTCCACCATCTCCGTTTGTAAAAGGCAAAAAAGGGCTGTTGAAATAAAAATAAAAATTAGTTTCAAACAAATACTAAATTCATGCCCAATTTGTTGGATCATACTATCACAGATCTTGAACTGAGAAAACATATAGAAGAGTAGTGATACAAACACTGACAGATCAAAGGTTTCATTTAAACTCCGATTCGACTAATGATATATTATCTAATCCAATTCAGTTCAAACCTAATAGAATTTGAGGGCCGACTAAATTAATAGGAATTAGATATTTAATGTTTTGAAAAATATGAAATGTTTTAACAATAAGAGCATAAAAAATTGCATCAAGTATAATTTTTAAAATAATAACATTAGTTCCACCAAAAAAAATAATAATTAACATTGGGGAATTTTTTTTTTTTTTTTTTTTTGAAGAAGAAGAAGAAGAAGAAACATTGGGGAAAAGTTAATAACCTGCATAATGTCATTTTATCCTCTCGGTCAACTAACGACTGAACCAAGGCAAAATGGCCGTGACAGTAATCCATAATCCTGTATTCAACAAGATACACATCTTCCACTGTAAGCCAAGGCTTCAAAAAAGAGAAACCAATCCTGAACCAGAAGCAACTAAGGTGGTATAAAACTGAATAACAACATTGAAATGACAGCAGTCAACCCTAGCTAATTTGGGATTGAGGCTATATCAGTTGTACAATTTAAAAGGTTGAAAGCAGTTTCCTTCTTAGCCGTCAACATTAACATCAACTTGACAAATGATATTCAAGGGCAATGTACCCAAGTATTATCCAAACAAAAAAAAAAAAAACTGAGATGGCTATTTAACCATTCCTTTAGGATTCACAGAGGAAAACTATTGGGTTAAATAGTTTGTAAAAATCTACTTTGATGCCAATAATATCATTCAAGTAAAAGTCGCAATAATTAACATAATGAAGGATAGCAAATTGCTAATTAAATAAAAAAATATGACACTAAAATATTACAAATTGCTCATTCAAGTAACACAATGCCATATTTGGTGCAGTAAGATAGTGAAGGATAACAAATAACGGATAACACATTTTTATTTAAGATATTAAGAGTTCCAAGGTCAATTGCAGTTTATTAAGAAAAAAAAAAAATATGGCACTTGTTAGTAGAATTTGTGGTTATCTTAGATATGGTTTCTTATTTGGTCTTATTTTTTCTTGATATATTCCTTATCTCTTAGATGTAAATAAATACATGTAACCTTGTACTCCATTCTTTATCAAATAAAGCTCTCGTTCTTCATAAGCTCTCATGGTATCATAACATTAGGTTAGTACATCTCTGTTTTCTACCCTGTGGGTTCTGTTGTGAATGTGAACTTGTACATCCTTGTTCGACTTCATCCCTGTGTGTTATTTGCTCATCCGTGTCCGTGTGCGCTGCTGCCTGCCCATCCGTCCAGCCGAACGTGTCTCTATTCTGAACTTGTATATTCTAGTTTTGACTTGCACCACCCGCCTGCATCAGCAACCAAATTGCATCACCAAACAAATTGCATCTGTCTTGCGCGTCCCGTGACGTCCCTGTACGTTGTCCATCTGCCCAGCAGACCTGCATTGGTCTTGTGCGCCACGAGTCTGAATCTGTCTTGCGCCCGTATCCCTGTCGTGTTGCACACATATTGTGCAGTTCTAAATCTGCTCGTCCCAATCATGCCTCTAATCAACAAAAGGCTTTGTTTTGACTCGATCAGTATGAACAAACAATTGTATCAATGGAGGAAAGAAACGAGGTTTCCCGACCAATCTTAACAACTCTTGATGGTTCAAATTATACTTTATGGTTGCAGCAAATCAAGAGTATCTTGATTGGTCGCAAGCTTTGGCGTATCGTAATGAGGGAAATCATCAAGCCAACACAAAGTGAAAAGGAACCTAACAACAAATTTTTTGACCGTATAGAAGATTGGGAGAGCAAAAATCATAAAATCATCAACCACTCACTCTATTCACATTCAGTTTGTTAAGTTTAATACTGCTAAAGAAATTTGGGATTTTTTGTCTGTTCAATACAAGATTTCTAGTTTGGCACAATATTATTAGTTGTTCACTAATCTCAATAATTTGAAGCAAGAGCCTAGTCAATCAATCAATGATTTTCTGGTCCTCATTCAACCAATCTGGAATCAGTTGCAACAAGTTACAATTACTCAGGATCATCTTCATCTCATTCAAGTTCTCATGGCACTTCACTCAGTACGAGCAACTTTGTTACATCGTGATCCCTTACCTTCTCTTGATGCAGCGGTCAAAGAAATCTTATTTGAAGAAACTAGGCTTGGTTTGGTTGAATCTTCTTCTTCATCAGATGTTGCTCTCACACTTACTCCATCACGTTCCAAGTCTGGATCCTCATTTTGTAGGAATTGAAAAAGTGCGGGTCATGTGTTTTCTAACTGTCCTACAATTGAGTGCAGATAGTCATGAACGAGGTCATATAGTGCCCAACTGTCCAACTCGTCTACCTCGTCCCAAAGGTGCCACAAAGTCTACATCTAAGAACGATTCCTCTGTTGTTGCTATCTGTGATGGGTCACCTTCCTCCCCTACTATTCCCTTGAGTGAGATAGAAACACTCCTTAAACATGTGATATCCTCTAAGCCCACTGCCTATCTGTTACCCCAGATAAATCTTGGTTCCTTGATTATGGATGTTGTAATCAAATGACTTCTCATTTGTCTGTCTTATCTAATAGCTAAACAGCTCCGTCTCTTTCATCTATTCAAACTGCAAATAGAAGTTGTATGTCCATCACTCATACACGAACTATCTCTACCTCTAACCTAAACCTTCCTGACACTCATTGTGTCCCTAATCTTGCCTTAAACTTAGTTTCAGTTGGTCAATTATGTGATGATGGCTTATATGTTTCTTTTTCTCCAATTGGTTGTCAAGTTCAGGATTTTCAGATTGGTCAGATTCTTGGAACGGGGACAAAAGTTGGACGATTATTTGAGCTCTCATTGCTTCATTTGCGTGCTTCCCAGTAACTCTCTGCTGTTATTCCTCTCCTTCAGTATTTCAATGGCATATTCGTCTTGGTCATGCATCTGCTAGTAAACTTCAAACTCTTGTTTCTAGTGGATCATTAGGTGTCTCCAAATTTCAATCATTTAATTGTATGCATTGTCAATTAGCAAAACAACCTGCTTCGTCTTTCAATCTTAGTGATTCTATTGCTAATGCTCTGTTTGGTTTAATTCATTCAGACATATGGGGTCCAACCCCAACTTCCACTGTGAATAATTATTGTTACTATGTGTTATTTATTGATGATTATTCACGATTTACTTGGATATATTTTCTAAAGCATAGGTTGGGATTATCACATATTTATATTGAATTTGCTTACATGATTAAAACTCAATTTTCATGCCCAATCAAAAATTTTCGTACGGATAATGCTTTGGAATATCAAGATTTTGTTCTTCTTGAGTTTCTTCATAAAGGCCCCATTCTATACCTCACAACAAAATGGCAGAGCCGAAAGAAAACATCGTCATATCTTAGATTTTGTTCGTGCTCAACTTTTTTCGGCATCTTGTCTTGAAAAGTTTTGGGGTAAGGCTGCTCTTACCTGTGTTTATACCATTAATTGACTTCCAACACTGATCCTCCAAAATATCTCTCCTTTTGAGCAATTATATGGTAAAGCACCAGATTATACTAATCTCAAAGTTTTTGGAAGTGCATGTTTTGTTTTTCTCAATCCCCCTAAGCACACTAAACTTAAACCACATGCTCATCTCTATTGTTTTCTTGGGTATGGAGTTGAACATAAAGGCTATCGGTGTTGGGATCATATTTCTCGAAGATCACGCATCTCCACGCATGTCACTTTTTGGGAACACATAATGTTTTCTACATTATCTAAGTTTGACACTTCTCTCTCATGTTCTCAACCATTCTTCACTAACTCGTCTGTCGAGCTTTATTCCTCTTCTGATGTAAGTACTTCAGTTGAGTTCAATAATTGCGCCCCCACTCCTACACCCGTTTCTGAAGACTCTGCTCTTTCTGACGATCCTGCTCCTGTTCCTCGTCGTTCTGAAAAGGTAACAAAACTCCACTTTACCTTAAAGATTATCATTGTTTCTCTGCTATTTCTTCCTTACACTTTACCTTTGTCATTGGGAGGCTAGTACTAACCCTAATTGGTAGCAAACAATGACAAAGGAATTGTGTGCCTTGGAGAAGACACACACTTGGGACTTAATGGATCTTCCTTCAGGTAAGACTCCTATTGGTTAAAAATGGGTTTATAAGATTAAAACCCACTCTGATGGTTCTATTGAGCGGTATAAAGCTTGTCTGGTTGCAAAAGGTTACACATAGGAGTATGGCATATGACTATGAAGAGATGTTTGCTCATGTGACTCGTTTAACCTCTGTTCGGAGTTTGCTATGTGTTGTTGCTATTCGAAATTGTTCTCTCTTTCAAATGGATGTTAATAATGCATTTCTCAATGGAAACCTTGTAGAAAAAGTAAATATGCGCCCACCACCTGGATATTCACATTATTCAAACCAAGTTTGTCTTTTGCAACGGCTTTGTATGGGCTTAAACAAGCTCCTTGTGCTTGGTTTGCTAAGTTCAACACCACCATCGCCAACTTCGGCTTTACATCAAGTCCTCATGACTCGGCTTTGTTTACTCGAAAATCTGATAAAGACATGGCTCTTCTTCCGTTGTATGTTGATGATATGATTGTCACTGGGGATGACTCCATTGGAATTTCTTACTTGCAAAACTATCTCCAACGTCATTTTGAAATTAAAGATTTGGGCTTGTTGACGTATTTTTTGAGAGTTGATGTTACATCTACTTCAAACGGATATTATCTTTCACATGCCAAATATGCATCTGACTTGATCTCTAGATTTGTGCTTACTGATGCCATGACTTGATCTTTAGATCTGTGCTTACTGATGCCGCTATTGCATCCACTCCTTTGGATGTGAATGTTAAGTTGACTCCATCCGATGGTACACTTCTTCCAAATCCTACTCTCTATCGACAACTTGATGGTAGTTTGGTTTATCTTATAGTCAGTCGACCAGATATTGCCTACGATGTTCATATAGTTAGTCAATTCATGTCTACTCCACGTACTGCTCACTTCACTGTTGTTCTTCGTATTCTCCGGTATGTGAAAGGCACTCTCTTTCATGGTTTACATTTCTCTGCAGCTTCTTTTTTGGTTTTGTCTAGTTATTCTGACGCTGATTGGGCTGGTGATCTAATTGATCAACGATCCACAACTGGCTATCGTTTCTTCTTGGGCAACTCGTTTATTTCATGGCAAAGCAAGAAGCAAACAATTACTTCCCGCTCCAGTACAGAGTATGAATATCGGGTACTTGCTGATGCCACTTCTGAATTACTCTGACTCCGTTGGTTACTTGAGGATATGGGTGTTTCTCATTCATCTATAACTATTTTGCACTGTGATAATCGTAGTGCCATTCAAATTGCTCACAATGACCTTTTTCATGAGCACACTAAATACATTGAGAATGATTGTCACTTCGTTCGTCAACATCTCCTTCGAGAAACACTTCAGCTTCATGTCGTTTCCTCCTCTGACTAGACAACAGACATTTTCACCAAAGCTCATCTTTCAGGATGTTTTCATGACTTAATTGGCAAACTCAAATTGGTATCCACAAACCCATCTTGAGTTTGAGGGAGGATGTTAGTAGAATTTGTGGTTATCTTAGATATGGTTTCTTATTTGGTCTTATCTTTTCTTGATATATTCTTTATCTCTTGGGGCTTGTTTGGTTCGGGAGGAAGTTGAAGGAAGTGAGATAACTTCCAGGGAAGTTTCAACTCGCCTTGTTTGGTTAGATATTTTCAAAAAACTTTCCTAAAGTTTGGCCCCTAGCTTCCTCCACATAGGGGAAGATAACTCACTTGGGGGTGAGTGAATTATCTTCCTGCAGGGGGAATAGACACTTCTACCCTAATTTAAAGTACTCTCTCTACCTTTATTCCCTACAATCTCTCTCAAAAACAGTGTAAAGGGCATTTATGTCAATTGCATTATTTTATTGTTTTTAAAATGTGAAACTTCCCAGGAAGTTCAAATTTGAACCAAACGTGAAAAGTGCAATTTCCTTAGTGGTTAACTTCCCAGGAAATTAAACTTCCCTGGAAGTTCGTAAAATGAACCAAACGAGGCCTTACATGTATAAAAATACATGTAACCTTGTACTCTATTCTTTATCAAATAAAGCTCTCGTTCTTCATAAAGTCTCAACACTAAAAAATCTCAAGTGCAAATGCTAAAGAACAAGGACATTAGATATACCAGCAAATAAGAAAAGTTCAATTACAGAAACCTTCATGCTAAAAATCGATGAGTATGTTACTAGTAAAAATTGTAAAGGGATCAAAAGGAAGAAAGATTAGTGAAAACCTCTGAAAATTAGAAATTAGGAAAACTACACAAAACATGACCTACCATTTCCAGCCATGCCAAAGTGGGCATGCAAAAATATGAACTAAAAGTTCAGCACTTTCCACTAGTAGTTCAAACAACAACAACAACATAGCCTCAGTCCCAAATTAATTAGGGTCGGCTACATGGATCAAACTCTTCCATTGTGCTCAATTCACAGCGATTGATGGTGAGCTTACTTTCCACTAGTAGTTCATCCACTAAAATTATGATCTACAACCACATTTTTCGAAACCAGACTAAAAGAGATCCAATGTCATTGCATTTTGTAGCAGGGATGTCAGCTAACTCTTAGATGGATTAGCAAATGGATAATGAGAAGACAATCCAATTATGAGAGACGCAACAACAACAACAACAGGACGAAATGCTTTTGATTCAAAGATTTTGTCAAAAAAATTTGCCAACCAAGTCAATTTAGTTTCTCCCAAGCATTTCCAAACGGACCAAATGCTTTTCCTATTTTCAACTTTTTCAATACCTCTAACTTCAAGGATCCCAATATTACGTGTGTAATTTAAGTTTATTTGTTAGGATCAAATTTTGCATGAATGGACATTCTCAATTTTAAATCAACCAAAGAAATCCTGGATTTATAAATCTTCTTTCAAAACCTGGTTACCAGAAACAAAAACATAATTTCAACACCAACACCAGAACCAGCCCATAATCAGAAGCAGAAAGACAAAAAAGAAAAGAACGATACATATGACATAACAATCAACTTGCCTCTGGGCCATCGCAATATACTTCAAATTGCAATCTAATCAGTCTTCAAATCTGCTCTAGTTTAACTTAAAACAAATACTCACCATGTGATATTTGACAGTTCAGACTTTTCATCTGCAAATGTATCAGTTGACAAGGAAGCATCTGACAGCCTGTTTCATTCATATTAGACCAAAATCCAGATTCAAGGACAGGAATGTACATTGTGCCGTATCCTGTAGGATTATTGATGAGCATCATAACATACATGTGCATAATATGTTCTAACCATCATAGATATCCGTGCATAGAGCGCGGAATCAGGTAGGTAACCCTGTATAGATCGGAAAAAAAGGAGTATTTATTCAGTTGTTGAGATGAATGGAAAGTTTTGTTGCCAGTCAGTCTAGTCGCAGTAGCACTTCGCTTGGAATAGATTTCGAGACTTAGCACGCATGTCAGCAGGAAAGGTGCCATACAAATAGTAAGAAAATCAGATAATATTTGGCTTACCAAACTAACAAGCATTGTTGAAGTAATCCAGATGTGGTTCAAACCTTCTCAATCTCTAAATCTGAAAAACATATGGTTCGCAGTAAAAGACAACCATTAGTAATACTATAGCTTAATAGCATGCTCAGTGGAAGGCTCTACAAAAGGTTGATGCCGAAAGCATAAATTGCAAAGAGAATGCAATGGTATTTCTCAGAAGCTGACCTTTGACCATGAGCCACGTCATGACTGTTCCATGCTTCCAGTCAGTGACATTCAAGCAGGTGAATACTAGTAATCATTTGCTGATACATCCCAAGGGTATTACAGCCGCAATCAATAGGTTAGTTACAATGTACAAGATTTAGGATCTAAATAGACGTGAGTAAGTTGTAAAAGGCATTCAGATCGCTTGTCATTCTTGAATGCCTGTTACAACTTCTTCACGTCTATTTATATCCTAACTCTTGTAACTAACCTATTGATTGTAGCCAAAATACCCTTGAGGTCTATCACATGCCTCAATGTAAAATTGCTCAGATTTCAGGAAGGCTGATAACACCTTTTCAACCTTCACAAATAAATAACTCAGTTTTTTTTTCAAGATTTACAACTTAATAAGAATTCAGAAACATAGATCTATTTTTTTTTTAAATAAAATAAAATAACTTCTAAAATTGAAAGTGTGCCATTGTTTAAACTTCACGCTGCAGTATAAAGTAGGCCAATTATGTCAATTATTTCTTTATCTATTTTTAAATTGCTGAGATCAATTGCCAACTGTTCTTGAAAAAAACTGGTAAAAACATAATATAAAATAATGAGAACAAGAACTTTTACAAAATCTATTGTTCATGACACAAAAAAAATGAAGCATTTGGATTTCCTTTCAGCTAACAATTGAATCAAACCTCAAGCAAGAACAAACGAAAATGCTAATGTTAGGACACCCGTGTTTTGATAACATTACATGAAACGAAAAATTCCTCTTTCATCACTATCTAAGAGAGTAAATCTCTAGCAGAAAAGTAACTGTTAGGTTAGGTTCTGGATAAAACTACAGCACAAAGCAGACATTATTAGATAACTTGTATCAGCAGATATTACTTGATGAAGAACTTTCAAGAAACAATATAACATGTGACTCTTCAATGCAAATGCATATGTTTTGACCATCTTAATTGACACAACTAATATTTATCACTAAATGTTTCAGCACTACTCAATTATGAGAAAATGAATCACATGCCAAAAGAATGTTGGTAAGTAAGTCGCAATGGTGAATTCCTCAAGCAAAGGCAATCTTCCTGAAAGGAAATCATTTTCCTCACAATCCTAAATTGCAAATTCTAACACTCTGCATGATAGATTAACTTTAGGGAATGAGAAAATTAGATGAGGATGAGGCCGATAAGTGAACTTAGTGAATTCAAAATGATCACATGAGGTAGCAACCTACAACCTAAAGACAAATAACAATGCCAATCAAATGAAAATGCATTTTATATCAGCAACCAGCCTAATGCAACAATGCCAACAAAGATTGATTGCAGCAGTTGAAGATAAGATACTCTAATAATCAAAGAGATACTTGGTTTGTCTATCCCAGATACATGCATGGGGCTTTGTTATCCAAGTGTAACAATTAGATCGTGAACCAGAAGGCTCAGAAGTTTTCTCATGCAACTCTAGTGGAGATTTGATATAAACCAACTCTCATATCTTTTCCACAACAAATATTGTGTGGTAAGTTTAGCTCATGATAATATGATATGGAGCTCTTATTGCTTTGTCTTCTAGCAAGATATACCAGTCTTCATGATAAAGCTTAAAAACAGTGGCTAAGAAACAATGAAAAATAAGAATTCACGTTCTCAAATTTTTCACCATCCATACCTTCAACACATCCACTACACTTATTTCTTTTATGCATAATCCTAAAACATAAAGGTTGCTTGTAATAGACTTGTAGCTTTTCCAAGCTTGAAGTAAAAGCAGTTCAATACTTATCCTTGTTTCTTTATGAGTAAGATACTATAAAGCATTTGCAAAAGAAAAAAAAAAAGACAAGTTTCTCTAGTAGGGTCATGAAGAAATCCCCAATAAAATTGGTTAGGCAAAGATCTGATTGATGTAGACAAGGACAGGAGATTTCATCGCACAACAAACAATGCTCACTTTAAACTCAGAATTAATTTAGAAAAGACTATTTACTTTTCTGAAATGAAAACAAAAAAAATCCATATAAAATCTTGGCCATATAAAGTAACATAAGAAAACTCCATTGACGCTTCAGAGAATCTATGTTTGATAAACATATACTAAATAAGCATGTTCATGAACGTTAAATATGATTATGAAATATATGCTAGTTAAGAGTAAGATTTGTTATCAATAATGCATGACATGCTATGCAAGCAACAAGCATCTACTGGAATAAATGAAATGCAGTCTATAATAATTCGAACCACTTTAATGATTTGATTGCATATAGATTCATGCATGTCTTCTCATTGATCAATTAGGTTTAGTGTCTTAATAATTGCCTAGGAGTACGCACTTGGATAGTGTGAAATGCAGTTATTAGCTAGTAGACTCAAACAGCTAGTTCTTTAATCTTTACCATAATTTGAGTAGCCCATTTATTCATTTATTTATGGTAAAAACAAGGCCTAATTAGGCTGAGATAATACTTGGATAATATAAAGGCTTATCAAAATCAACACAATTCTGTGGTTGCAAGTCAAGAATGTAAAAACAATCTTCAATCTCCAAGGCCTCTTTCACTAGTCAATCGGCACATATATTGTTGTCTTTGTATGATGAACGCAGACCTCCTACTCATGTTGAATACCTCAATCTACAAGTACCTTAATTTTAGTCAATGAATTATTTTGCATTGTAAAATGTAATATCCAATTATGTGTCAGAACTTTAGAACAAAATCACTCAATAAAGAGCTCAGTGTTCAAACTATCATACCTCAATCTACAAGTACCTTAATTTTAGTCAATGAATTATTTTGCATTGTAAAATGTAATATCCAATTATGTGTCAGAACTTTAGAACAAAATCACTCAATAAAGAGCTCAGTGTTCAAACTATCATGCCTCTGATTTCAAGTAAGAATTCAAAATGGGATCCACCTAAACCTTGCTCATTGAAAAAAAAAAATACCTCAACTATGACCAATTGACCATTTGAATTTCAGATTAGTATTGGTCCAGTATTATGAGCATTCAGCATCCTAAGAAGTTTAAAAGTGATGAAGGTCCATCCTTTTGCCAAAATATGTCAGTATCAGTATAATTATTTACTAAAGCATACAAACTAGTAAAGTAACAGAGATTCATAATGTTGAGAAGCGACAGATTTACAATTTCCATACCTATGATAGATGGGTTTAGGATAATTGCACAAATAGCCTGAATGTTCTTTCCTTTTAATGTAATATTTTTAAGCATGCTTATGCTTGTCAAATCTCAATTTAAAGAAACTTCGATTCGGGAATTAAAGATAACTCAATTCTTACAATATTAACAAATATTAATTTTTGGTAGACAAAAGGATATTTCATGCCTCATATTAATAAATTATTTACATTTGAACATGCATTGCATAATTTGTTTGCCCCAGTTCACTCTAAAGGGACTCAAACGCCTGTTTGATTGGTTCCTTTGCAAGAAGGGGGTGATTCTTCATTTAGGTATTCATATATTTATATACTTTGAAACAAATTGATAAATATTACCAGAAGGAACTAAAGAAAAAAAAAAGTTCACTTCAATCATCCAATAAAAAGACCACTTTACTTTTCTGAAAGTACAAGAGCTCAAAGAACGCTATCAAAGAAATGGCACCAATATAGACATTTCAGAAGTATAGGTTTACAAAATGTGCCTTTACAAAATAATACAAGAGGTAATTTTGAAGATAAAACCAAAAAATAGGAAAGCAAGAAACTTATATGAAGATATTGAAAAACGAAAAAGGTGAAGTATAACTTGTAAGTATCACCATGTGTTGTATGTGAGTATTGAAAAGCTTCAAAACACAACTGCACAAGTCTTCTCACAGAGTCCTAATAGCCAGCAAGAGAATGTCACTTAGATTTCTGAAGAGCCATCACAGTCTGCACATCTGAGATAAGCAGAGAAAAAGAAATAGTCAAAAAGATAGGAACCACGTATACATCTCTTAAAGATTGAAAATAGGTAAATTAGCCTTAATAACAATTTTCGTATCATTTCTGTTAATATTTCATAATATTTCATTTTGCATTGTGAAGTCCATCTAAAAGTATAAGATTGCATGGAGTTTTTTTTTTTTTTTTTTTTTTGAAAACGAGTGCGTGGAGTTATTAGACTGAAGCAAAGCAGCTGTTTATATGTGAAAAACAATGATACACCATCCACTAAAAGTTCTCTGCTAAGTTGAGAAAAAAAATCAGAGGCTTTTACTGTCTTCTTTGGTGGTAGTAGCACTAGTACCTATACGATGCATGCAATGAGGACGGGACACAAATGGAAGTCTCAACAAAGTTGTTTCCAACCAGAAATATTCAAATGTAGATGAGCCTATTTCCTAAGCATTTGCTCTTTCCCTTCGTTACAAGTTCTGACCAGACAAGCCACTCTCCTGATTGAGCCTCTAGTAGCTATCATCAATTGAAAAATCTTAAACAAAGCAGGTAGGTAGGCTTCTTTATGCCATGCTATGAGAAATTTCGCCTCAAGAAAGAAACTCAAGTAATACTACAGCTTTCATATTTTGTCAATTTACTCATCTACTGCAGACACTCAAACAACGAAAACTGGTGCATGGTAATTTTGTCAAAATTTGCCATACTTATTGAGGCCCATGAATCACAAGTGCGAATAGCCAAAAATGAAAGAATGAGAAGTGTTTGGCACGCAAATATTTAATATTGAGACTAGATATATGGTCCCGTTCATAGAACAGTTTGTCAAAGGAAAGACAATGTCACTGGTTTGCTTTAAAACTGCAACCATATGACAGAGCAATTGAAAAGATGTTTTTTTCCCAAAAAAAAAAAAGATATGTTAGCTTCACAAAATCCAACATTTACAACATAATAAAGCAATTAAATTTTAAGCACTTGGATGATTCTTGAACACAAATTTCCTTCGTTACATCAGGGTAACACACCTAGCATAGAAGTTCCAAGATTTCAATATTACGTTTATGAGAACACAAAATAGACAAGTATAGTTTTAATTAGTAGAAGTAACCAAAACTGGTTCATTGAGAACTTACAGTTCAGCAAAAAATAACTCAAACTGCTGATCCATGTCTGACTTTGATGCAGGACAAAATTATAAGATCGACAACAGCACTGCTCCTTGCTGATTTCCTCGGAGTTGCCTAGCCAAAAAAAATCAATCAGCGTCAACTATTTTGGTTCTAATCTTTATCTCATCAAACATGTCTTTGAGTTTTTCATTTGCAACCATTTCCTCCAAGATTTTGTCATCTGAGATCACTGCTGAACTATTATGCTCATTAGCATGTCCCTGGCTACAAGTGAACACCAACTTTGATAAGCGATTCTTCTGAACTTGTCGCCAGTACTTATGTTGTTCCTCTGTTCCAGATGTGATGAGGTGGTAGGTATACACAATTTTCTTTTGCCCGATTCTAAACGCTCGGCTTATAGCTTGTCTCACTACTGAAGGATTCCAAACAACATCCAGTAGAACAACTCGAGAAGCCCCAATCAAACTAATTCCCTCTCGACAGGCTTTTATTGATGCAAGTAACACCCTCACTTTACTGGAAGGATCATTGAAACTCTTTAACAGTGACTGTCGAAGCTTCATATTCAGTTTTCCATCCATTTGCTCCACCTCCACTCCTTCACTCCAGTTGAAATGTTGATGAAGCTGGTCTTTTATTAAAGAAAATGGATGAATATATTGACTGAATACCAGAACTTTCTCATTCAGTGCATCACTAAGCTTAATGAGCTCCATCAGAAACCTTGTTTTAACTCCATTACTGGGATCCAGTTTAAATGGCTCTGAGGCGATCTTGTCATGCAAGGATTTTTGAATCCTACTAGGCTTGCAAATTAGAAGCAACGAAGGGTGAGTAGCAATCAGAGACATAGGATGTTCCAATTCTAACTGGTTTTTTCCTCCCTTAACTTCCTCAAGGAGTTCCTTCTGCAATTTTGTGAGATGTAAACAAATCACACATTCCCGAAGTCCAGGAAGGTTTCGAAGTATGGCGCCCTTGTGAACATGCACAAAAGGTTCAATTATTGATCTGATCTCCTGTAACATAGAATCAGAACCTTTTCCAATTGAATTTGTTAGACTGGCCCATTTACCCTTCGCCTCTTTCTCACTGATTAAATTCGATGTGGCTTGGCGTACCTTTTTGGTTGATGAGATCCTGTTAGCAAATTTAGGCCTCACCAACCACAAAGTATTATAGAGTTCGTAAAAATTATTTTGGAAAGGGGTTCCAGAAAGAATAATACGCCTTTCGGTTTTGATATTCCGTAAAGCCTGCCAAAGACGACTTCTCTCGTTTCTTGGTGTATGGCCTTCGTCAAGTACAAGGAGATTGGGCTTCTCAAGCAATATCTTCCTTATCTTTTCTCCTATTTTATCACGTGGAACCTCTTTTTTTCGACCTTCTCTATCCTTCACAAACTTTTGACCGGCTTGCTTCTCAAACAAAGAATAGCTGACTCCCAGGACGCTCTTTCCTTTCTCCCAGGACAATAACTTCACTAGGCGTATTGATTCTTTTGAATAACTATTCCTTCCACCAAACAATTGAACTATGCTTTCATCTTCTTTGTCCGAGAATTCTGTAGCATTAAGGTTGTGAAATGGAATATTCACATTCCATTTTCTGAATTCTTCTTCCCAGGTCAGTAGCATACTGCAAGGTGCCATGATGACTGGCCTGCAATTCTCAAATACAGACATGAATGCCTGCATGAAAGCTATAGTCAAAAAGGTCTTCCCAGTCCCAGGAGCATGGGAGATCACACAACCACCAACACCTTCAGAAACAATGGGATTGTTCAGATCTTCAAGATTGATGCTGCCAGCTAAATTTCTCCACATGAACTCAAACCCTTCTTGCTGATGATTATACATTTTTTGTCTAATGTTTGGAAATCGTTCCCATATGGTGCCCCTTAATTCAGGTGCAAGGTCTTCAGCAACCACGTCCTCAAAATGAGACCCATCCCAAGATATATTTACCACATCAGAACAATATTTCCTGCTAATTCTTTCAGAACTGGAAGCGGCCTATGACATCAAACAAGGTTTCGGAAAAGAAATTAGTTCATGAAAGATACAGGTAATTCAGAACTTGTCAAAAATAAAACAATCACTATCAGAATAATATTGCTAGGAGATGGATCAGAAGTAACTTCAACTACTACTTTGCATGCAAACTGCACAGAGCAAATCTCTTAAGAGAACATCTTTTTTCTATTTTGCAAAATCTTAAGATAACATCTAGATATATTATTTGAAGGTTATAGTGAGCAACAATGAATATAAGTGTATCGACAACTTGAAGAACAAAGCAAACAGTAGCTCCAATTATTTCACCTTGTTTCTAGAGTACATAGTAAAGTAAATATAATAAATTTTGAGTCATAATAGCAAATGCCAGCAATATGAATCCAAAAAACATATCTTCTTCCCATCTCAGCCATTTTGTTATCCATTTCAATTACTAATGGTTAATTAAAAAGATTTTTCAGTTGCATTGCTTTTCGTGTTTCTTTAATTTTCATACCTCTTTTCTTCCCGTTTTACATTTACTGCGAACGTTTCTTGAAAGGAAATATTTCCTCTGAAAATTTCTTTTTGCATCTTTAGATTATGCGTGATCCCAACTGAAAAACTTACGTTTAAATTATTATAATATTTGTACACTTGTTTGTTCTTCACTTTTACAAGAGAAAATTATGATATCTAATACTCTTAAAAAGGCATATTAGAGAACATGTCAATGTTGAATCCCTCATTAACTAATCCAAAACTGTGTCTTCTCATAATGATTAATACGCATGCATAGTCAATTGATCTCAACTCTCAAGTAGTTTTTTTATTAAAAAATAAATAATAATAATAATAATAATAATAATAATCCAAAAAAGAAACATTATACTACGAGAGCTTAACACAATATTATTACTGGCTATTTCAAAGATTCAATTAGAAAAATCATGCGATTGCATAACTACAATTACAATATATTGAAAAATGAGTTTAATTTCACAAAATTAAGAATCTCGGGTATAAAACTAATCAAAGAATGGAAATATGAAATTAATATAGACTTCTAAAGAGGGAACAAGAATATCAACTTACATATGGTTCGGTTGTTGAGATCTATAAACGAAAAGGATATTGATCAGGTTACACACTTGTGATACATACACATACACTTATTAAACTCATGAAGAAATTCTTTGGAGGCACATTGCGATGTGTGAGCCCCCATCTTTATGCATTATCTAAAGATATCAAACAAAATGTGTAGCAAATGCATATATCAAAGGTATGTCAACAAATCTTTGTGCTCACTACTCGATTGGATGCCAATTTTTCCTTAAATCAATTTCACCTCTCAAATTGTAGCCAAGATATATAAAACCTCGGTTCATCAAAGTTCCAACTTCAAATTGCAAGAAGAAAAATTATTTCCTTTTTCTATTAACAGACTAAAAATAAAATTCAGTAATGATATGATGATCTTTGTTGGGCATTCCCATTTGTGTGACTATGTAATCCCTTTTCATCTACTATCAGCAATTCAAAGAAGACTCTTCTGTTAACAAGAAAGAGACTTAATAATCTACCAAAGTTGTCAAATCAAGCATCATCTTTAAATTAATAAGTTTTCATATGGGTTATATAGGTTAGCTGCATACTATAGATCAAATATAATAGAAAAGAAATGACGAAACTGAAAAAGAGAGCCAATTTAACAAGCATTACTTACCATAGATGGAATCACGTGTTTTATCTCCAACTTCACAAAAGAGCAAAGAGTGCATTTATATCCAATTTCTTCATCGAGGATAAGATCGTGTTCCCCTTGTCGACATATGGTAGATAGAACCCCTTTGGTATTTGATTGATGAGCACTTTCATTGTCAATCTACACAACAGCATCACGCAGTTCACAAATTTGTAAGACTCAAAGAAATAACTGATGACAAGAAAATTTTTTGAATCCCAAAAATAAAGACAGATATAATTTTTATAATATCTACTAACTCTTTAAAATATTTTGCAGCATTCATGTTCAAAAATACATTCACGAATTTAAGAAATGTGTGTAATTAAAGAAATGTTAATCGAATAAAAACTAAATCGCATATTTTTGGAGAAATTGTGAAACTTACTGCAGAAGAATTGAAGGACCCAAGCTTGACGGATTTGAGAGCAAAATCAAACTCCGCCCATAACGGTTCCAATTGCTTCTCATAGTCCGTTTTCTCCTCCATTGGTTCTTCAATTTCAAAAATGTAGTCCAAAGGAAAAGGTGGCACATCATGTCTATTCTGACTTTCTCGTTGAACTACCCCATCCAACATTTGAGATAAGAGATTGTAAAGATGAGGAGGATATTTT
Source organism: Stephania japonica (assembly GCA_039657345.1). Lineage (NCBI taxonomy): Eukaryota > Viridiplantae > Streptophyta > Magnoliopsida > Ranunculales > Menispermaceae > Stephania > Stephania japonica. Next base: position 13,746,784 of record CM077557.1, read on the forward strand.
ATCCTTTTACCGCACTTGTTCTTTCCACTCTTTCTCCTCTCCTTTCTCACTCTCTTCTCTGTGCTTTCTTTCTCCCCCGCTTCCAGTAGAACTTTTTTCATTTTTATCTTTCCAAGTGCTTCAATTGCCTTCTTTCTTGCAACTGATGATATTGTCTTTTTTGATGATTCATATTTTTCCTTTCTAATTCTCTTTGCATGCTCCTTTCTCAATAAGCTTGTTCGTACTTTTCTAGCTGCCACTTCAATTCCATCCACTCCCATTGCGTTCCTTCGCCCTTCTTCCGCTGCTCCTGGTTCCATTCCATCTTCTTCTTCATCATCATCATCATCAAAATAGGAATCATACCCCAAAGAAGAGGTACTGTCATGTTCATCAGTAGAACTGATATCCTCGTCATCACAACGAATGGGACTGCTAAAGGTTCCCAATCCCATTTTCCTTATCTTCTTCGCAGAAAATGGCTTGACTCTATGAGATCTAGTCCTCTGTGCCACTGAACCACTTCCAATCACATAGCTTGGATCCTTATTAACCAAAACATCCAACCCAGAAATCTTCTTCCTCTCTAACCGTTCCCCCGAAATATCATCGGTGAACAAATCATTCCTTGGAAAACGCCTCCCAACTCGATGCCGCTTTCGCGGTGCACACTCCCATGCACTAACATCAGAACTGAAATCACAATCAATTTCATCATCATCATCATCATCATCATCAATGCCAACTCCAACTTCATACGAAACAGAGCCCTCCGACACGCTATAACCTCCATCGAGGTCCGTGTTATCATTCCCCGACGACTCAGATGAAAGGGTCCCGGTTTCGGTTTCAGTTTCCGTTGATTCGTCCGAGCTGATCGAAATCACAGCTTCGGAATCAGCTCCACACTTGTCCACATTCTTTCCGGTCTCTTCTCTTCCCACATTGCCAACATTATCAAAATCATAATTTCCCTCTTGCTCTCCCCCACTCCGCCGCCGCTTCTTCCTCACCAGCGGAATCTCAGCCTCATTCACTTCCCCTCTCACCTTCCCTCACCATCACTCTTAGAACCCCCAGAAGAAGCCTCGCCCCCTCGCCGCCCCCTCCCCACTCTATCTCCGTCTCCGCTACTTCCGCGTCCGATTCTTCCGCTGTCCTCGGCTGCCCGTTTCGCCTCTCCCATTCCGTCTTAAGAAACGCCTCTTCTCTCGCGCGCGTCCTCCTCCCCACCGTCGCGTGCGTCGCCACAAAATCCATCACCGACTCCGAACCCAATTCCCAAGCCCTAATTCCACACAAACTACCCCAAATCCAAATCAGTTTCAACGAAATCAACAAACCAAATCAAACCAAATCAATCAGTTGCCCAATGCGAATATACCGACTCAAACCTACCAAGGGAGATCAGGGAGCGAAATTGAATGCGCATTAAAGAGAGCGCGCGCGCGCGCGCGAGAGAGAGAGATTCTAGCGAGAGAGAGAGAGAGCGAGCGAGTTGGGAGATTTTTTTTTTTAGAGAGAGAGAGAGAGAGAGAAAGTGCGGGAGTTGCAGCCAGTGACGACGGCGAAGAAGACGAGTAGTCTTTTGAGTGAGAGGGGCAAAATTGGAAACTAGAGTTTAGTAAGTAAAAGCGCGCGAAGCAAAGAACAAGGCGTGCAGGGGACTAATTCCGGCTGCATTAAATTCAGACTTCCACTCGATGCCCTTACGATTCTCGTTAATGACTTCGGTGTCCTCTGGAGAGTACGAGGACGACCTGGTGGTGTTAGTCGCGAGTGGGCCCCACGGGGTTTTGACCTGTGTGGGACCCAGCTAAGATGAAAACGATTTGTGTTACATGTGTAACAGTTTGCACGTGGGTCCTTCATCTGTGGGCGTCGATGGGTTTTTGTAGTTTGATCGGACGGTCGTGGAACAATAGAATCGCACGTGGGATCTTGTGGGCCCGCACATTCAAACTGAATTGATCGTTTTTAAAAATCCTGTGTGCCAAAAAATCACTTTTGTTTTTTCATGTTTGGCTGTTGCTGTTAAAAACCGTTTTTCTTTGGCCTCTAGAAAACCTGTTTTGTCCTTATTGGCAATGCGTCTTTGTTTAACAAATCAAGACGGTTTACTGAAGAAATTGAAGAAATTAAAGAAACAGAAGCAGATAACTTGCAAAATACACAAGTACAACCAAAACCACAATAAACTTCACATTATGTGTTCCTCTTATACAAGCTATAAACAATAAAAAAAAAAAAAAAGATGTTGTGATTACCAACAAGTAGGTAGCTAACGGGTATGGTACAACGTCACTTGTGTAAGAGGTTGAAAGTTCGAGACTTAAGAGGGACAAGTTTGGATTTTTTCTTATCAAAAAAAAAAAATGTTTGTGACTTTGAAAACGATCAAACAGTCACTTAAACAAGAAGGGCATTGATGAAGTTCAATTACATATTAACAACAACATAATCACAAAGCAAGGAGACCAATAAAATAGAGAAAAATAGAGAGTGATGAATTTGTTCCTACCGATTTGGAGCTTCTAAGAACTGAGCAGGAGATGAGAAGACCAGCAAAACGAAAGAGACTTGTGTAAATACTGAAGAAGACTACTGAGGTCTGATGAAAACTCTATAGCAACATCAACCACATAGAAAGTCATTTTGGAGTTTCAAATGCATCAAATTTGAGGGTAGTGTGTGATGTGGGTGAATCTGACAGTAGACTTGTGAGTTTTATGACTTGATAGTGCAGTTTCTAAAACCAAACAAATAATTTAAAAAGTTGCTAACCTTTGCAATACTATTTTAAGAGCACTTTTAACCCTTGCAATAAAGTAGTTTAAGTGTTAAGTCAAAATAGTAAAACTTAGTGTAAAAGTTTTACCATTTTAATAAAACAATTACAAAAGCACTATTTCAATTGCCGACGCATTGATACTAAAAATTTTCTTTCTTAATCTGTATTTCAAACTCTTTAAATTATTTTCTTCGATAATTCATCTTTTTTACATGTGCATTTTTCACATATTTAAATAATCTATGGCTTTTTAAAAAATAAATAATTTATAAATTTTTTTATATACATCGAACATTTAACATAAGCTCAAAGGCAAATGTGTTTTGGATATATATGTTATGGTTACAGCAAATGTGTTTTGGATATGCTTGAAGGCAATTCGAAACATGGGATTAACTATCACAGGCTAATAAGGGACATCAGAAGACTGCGCATGTGGCTGGACGCTAAAGTTCTCTCATACATCCCGAGAGGGTAAGAGCATCTCCAATGGTAATGTCGGTATAGACTATGGATTAATGTCTTCTCATGGATGTGAGAGGATGTCTATCCTATGTGGCATTAAATGGACATTCAAATTTTAAAATGATCTCCAATGGTAATGTGAATTTAGGTCATGGATTGTGACTTTTTGACTTTATGTAACATACAATTGATGATGTGGCAATGGATCATAATGTCTAGAAGTAGACATTGTGATAGACACCCTCTACTTTGATTCCTTGCCACATAGGATAGACATCCACAATCGTCTCATTGATAACACTTTTTGGATTGGATGTGGATTGCATCGTAGGTAGATCCATTTTCACTCCAATCTATGATCTCATTGGAGATGCTCTAATAGAGCAGCGAACGCACTGGCAAGTTTCGCAAGGGAGCACACATAAGGGCTCTCGGTATTGACCGAACCTCCGAATAGAGTCAAGACTATTCTAGCTGAACACAACAAGGGAGTCCCTTCTCTAGACTATGGCCTTATTTGGTTCGGGGAAAGTTGAAGGAAGTGAGATAACTTCCTAAGAAGTTTCAAATCACCTTGTTTGGTTAGATATTTTTAAAAAACTTCCCTGAAAGTTTGACCTCCAACTTCTCCTACATAGGGGAAGATAACTCACTTAGGGGAATTAACACTTTTACCCTCATTTAATATTTTTTTCTCTACATTTAATTCCTACAATCTCTTTCTAAAAAACAATGAAAAGGGTATTTATGTCAATTATATTATTTTATTATTTTTAAAATATGAAACTTCCCAAAGAGTTTAAAGTTGAACCAAACATGAAAAATATTACTTCCTTAGTGGTTAACTTCCAAAAAATTAAATTTCCCTAAAAAAAATTTTCTAAAAGTTAGTAAAATAAACCAACTAGGCTTATGTGCTTGATGTAACCCGTCTGTTTGGGCTTTAGCCCGTTTTCTCAACTTAAATATATAAATATATATATATATAAATATATAAATATATATATATATATATAAATATATATATATATATATATATATCTTATAGGCACAAGTGAATAACTATTGGTCTCAACGACTACAAGCCTACAGGGGTATTCTTTTGAGTTGTATCTAACAACTCACACAAAGTGAGACGCAGTTGTTTGACAAAAAAAGAAAAGTGAGACTGCTTTAATATATGGACATTTTCCTTAATATATTTACTGTTTTGGAGCTAGAATCTTTTTTTTTTTTGAGAGCTAGAGCTGGAATCTTTACAAAAAAGAAGAGCGACTAAATACACCCCATTGTTTACTTAGTGCACTCTAGAAAAAGTCAAACTTAAAAAAGGTTAATTCTATTACAAAATGACTCTTATGCCCCCTCACTGTGATTTGTACACCCCACTACACTTTTCTCATCATCCCTCCTTACATTCTCTCTTGTGATTTGTAAGCACCATTGAGTGGTTCGACGTCGCAGGTTTGAATCTCTTGTTAGAGAGTCGGTCAGAGCCCACTGAAACTTTAGTATGAGAGTCGGCCACAGCCAGCCGAACCTTAATTAAAGAGTTGGTCAGAACCCATCGAATCTTTAAATCGTCAGTTATCAACTAAATCTCTCCAAAGAGGTTCAATTGAACAACATCGAGCCTAAATGATAAGTTTCCATATGTCGTCGAACCTAAAATAGATGTCTCAACTAAGGTTTTGGAGTTGTGTGCTTCGGTTTGGATGAAGGGGTATTTTGATAAAATTGTGGGGTGCACTTATAAATTGAAAATTGAATTGGGGTGTCACGCATAATCGGGGTGCACTTAGTAAACGGTGAGTGCACTTAGCCAGGCTAAAAAAGAAGTGAGGTGATGTGGACGAAAAGGTTATTTCCGGTATTTCAACAAAACTGCTACGTATATAACAAATTTTTTTTAATAAAATGTATATAACCACATATATTTCAAATCGCATCAAAATCATATATTCTTGGAGATTTAAGGCAAATCTGACAATATAGAAGAGTCGTGTGGGTAATTTAATGTTATAGACTTGTAGTGGCAGAGTTTTTCTAAAATTGTATAAAGTGGGAAAAATCTAGCAAAAGAAAAAGAGTACACATTTCTTATTAATCTTAAGATGAGTATAATATTGTTATGATTGCCTCATTAAAAAAAACCTTGCTAGGAAAACTCAATGGGATAAAACCATAACTAAGGGAAAAAGAGAGCAATACACTAATCAATAACTCCTCCTCATGTGAACATGGGTAAAACTTGTTCAGTTTCTTTACTTACAATGTCTTTAAGTTTACGCAAGCCAATACCATATGTAAGCCTTTTAAATGTCGTAGTTGGTAAGGCTTTTGTGAATAAATCAGCAAGATTATCGCTCGATCGGATTTGCTTGACATCAATTTCACCATTCTTCTGAAGCTCATGTGCATAAAAGAATTTTTGTGAAATATGTTTTGTTCTATCCCCTTTTATGAATCCTTCACTTAATTGTGCAATACATGCTGCATTATCTTCATATAATATGATTGGAGAATCTTTTATTGAAGGCAATCCACATGATTCTTGAATATGTTCAATCATGTTTCTCAACCAAACATTCATGACTTGCTTCATGAATTGCAAGTACTTCAGAATGATTGGAAGAAGTGGCAACCATAGTTTGTTTTACTGACTTCCATGATACAGTAGTATTACCACAGGTGAATACATATCCCATTTGAGAATGGGTCTTATAGGGATCTGATAAAGATCCAGCATCAGCATAACCTTGGAGATTCAATTTTACCCCTCTCGAGTAAAATAAACCCATGTCACTTGTTCCTCGAAGATATCAAAAAATGTGTTTAACACCATTCCAATGTCTTCGAGTTGGTGAAGAGTTATATCTTGCAAGTAGGTTGACAACAAAAGCAATATCGGGTCTTGTACAATTTGCAAAATACATAAGTGCACCAATTGCACATAAATATGGTACCTTCGGACCAATTAGCTATTCATCACTTTCTTGAGGTCGAAATGAATCCTTATCCACTTCAAGTGATCTGACAACCATTGGAGAGCTCAATGGATGTGCCTTGTCCATATAAAATCTTTTTAATAATTTTTCAATATAATTTGATTCATGGACAAGTACTCGACTTGAAAAATGTTCAATTTGCAAACCAAGACAAAGTCTTGTTTTTCCAAGTTCTTTCATCTCGAATTCCTTTTTCAAGTATTCGGATATTCTAACGATGTCGTCGTGGTTTCCCACTATATTTAAATCATCAACATATACAACAATAATCACAAATCCTGTTGATGATCTTTTAATGAAGACACATGGGCAAAGCGGATTATTTACATATCCTTCTTTCAGTAAATAATCACTAAGACGTTTGTACCACATTCGTCCGGATTGTTTCAACCCGTGCAAAGACCTTTGTAATTTTATAGAATGCATGTTATGAGGTTTTGATTTTATTTCATCGGATATTACAAATCCATCAGGGATTTTCATATATATCTCACTGTCTAGAGATCCGTACAGGTATGTTGTAACGACATCCATTAAATGCATATCAAGCCCTTCAGAGACTACAAGGCTTATCAAGAATCGAAATGTGATTGCATCTATAACAGGAGAATATGTTTCCTCATAATCGATGCCAGGTCTTTGTGAGAAACCTTGAGCTACAAGTCTTGCTTTGTACCTTGTAACTTCATTTTTTTCGTTTCTCTTTCGTACAAATACTCATTTATATCCAACAGGTTTTACGCTATCTGGCGTTCGGACAATTGGTCCAAAAACCTCTCGTTTTCTTAACGAGTTTAGCTCTGCTTGGATAGCATCTTGTCATTTTTGCCAATCAGGTCTTTTTTGACATTCGTCCACTGATCATGGTTCTGGACCATCATCATTTTCACATATTTTGAAGGACACATTGAAAGCAAATATATCATCAGGAACAATTTCATTTCGATCCCAAAATCTTACCAGAGTTTAAATAATTTATTGAGATCTCATTACTTTCATCTTTTTTATCTTTCTCTAGAGGAAGTTATTCCTCATCATAATCAACTTGTTCTGACAAACCCTTATCAAAGGATTCTTGTGCTTTCTCAGAAGTATTTTGATTTGTATTTATTTTTACTCTCGTTTTCCTCTTTAGAGGAATTGTATCCCTTGAATCAACCGGTCTTCCACGTTTTAAGCATGTGACGGCCCCAAATTCCCAATGCATTTGGGTACGCCCGGCCTAGACCCGTGCAGGTCCCGAGTCCGTTCTCAGCGAACCTGACGAGCCTAGTCAGCCTCAAAACATCAAAATTTCACGTTTTATGAAAGAGTTATTGCAATTATAACACAAATGAAGCAAAAATCATATTCTAATCAAATATTGGGAAATAACTCAATCAAAGGGAAATTAGGAATCTATATAAATGTGGAAAACCCAACATGTTCAATCCTAAGTCAACAAAATGGATTGATGGAATCCACCTCAAAACATATTCCCCAGTTCCAAAACAATCATATATATATATATAAACTTCATACAAAAAGAAATAAACATGAGCCTACATCTCGGTACCTCAAGTCCAACTGCTCACAAAAAGTCTCCTAGGCAGGTCCCTTGCCCCTACGCTCTCCGTCCTATCTGCACCCACCGTCACAAACTAGACGGTGAGTAACTCGAGAGAAATCGAAAGTAAAGCCAGAAGAATATAACAGTAATTCATGAAGTAACAAACAAGGCAGTCTAAATATCATGCGGGAATGGAAAGACATGAATGTAAATAAATAAGTTGCATGATAGACAGACTGAAAATGAAAGCAATCGAAACATGCGTGTTCTACGAGTCAAGAGAGGCAATAAGTGGTCTAAATTCCACAACAATACCACAACAATCCACAACAATATCCACAACAATCCAGTACATGGTATCACACAATCACTAGGGGTGGTCAAACACTCGTGCGCTCGAGTGCCCGCGTTTTATCCCTTCTAGTGCAGGCCGCATGTACCTTCGAGACACACACTTATGCCAAGAACACACATACAAGGAATATGGAATGGAAAGCCAATAATTTGATAGTAACAAACACAAAGAAGTGAAAATGAATCACATGATATTTTCTAAACTGGCTTACTAACGTACAAATGCTTTTTAAGGCAAATGTACTTACCTGATCTATCGTAATCCGCGTATGACACTCCCGCGACTCCTAACGCGTACCCCCGAGTTTTCCGTTACCTGACAAGGTTGGAAACTCGTATTAATAGGTCAAGTCATTAAATTAGCTTCGATTTGACATATTATATCATTTTTTTATGTTTTTCGAGGCTAAAACCCCGATTACATCTCGCCAACATTTCCGAGAAAATCCCAAAACTCAGTTGTGAACCATTTTTTTCTAATTTCTCATATTTTCTGGACTTTTCTGAATTTTTCATAATTTTCCCTATTTTTCTGGATTTTCTTTTCCATTTTTTTTTTCTTTATTCTCTCTCTTTTTTTTTTTATGGGCGGTTCGGCCGAACCGACCGGTTCAGGGCCGAACCGGCCGGTTCGGCCGGCCCGGTTCAGGGCCGAACCGGCCCTTCATCTCCTTTGAATCGAAACAGAGGCGCAGTAACAGCGCCTCTGTTTCCAATCCCCTTTTTTTTTTTTGTTTCATGGATCCATCGAGAGAGGGGAGGGAGGAAGGAAATAGAGGGATGGAGAGAGATCTCCGGTGAGGAGTGAACCCGGCCACCACCATCTCCAGTGGGAGAGGTGGTTTCGTGAGTGAGAGAGCAAACCCGAGACGAGAGAGAGAAAGAGATAAACCGTGAGAACGAGAGAGAAAACGAGTGAACACGAGAGAGAGGGGAGAGAATGCATACCTTCGGTTGACCGCAACCTCCGACGTCCCTGGTCCGGTCACCGGCGAGAAGCGGCGGCGGTGGTGAGATGAGGGAAAGGAGGACGTGAGGAGAGAGCGAGTGAAGAGAGACCGTGAGGAGAGTGAAGAGTGAGAGAAAGAGATGAGTGAAATGAGAGAGTGAGGAGAGGTTACGTGAGAGAGATGAGTGGGAATGGGGGGTGACGTGAGTGAGATGGTGAGATGAGTGTGACGTGAGTGATGGGGTGGGTGGTGAGGTGAGTGGAGTGATGTGGTAAGGTGTGTGTTTGAATATTTAAATGGGTATGATAGTTGTGTCTACCCATTTTTACCGACCCCCACATCTCAAACTTTAACACAAGGGTTCCCCGACCCATCTTACCTCATCGACCCGTATTTTCCCGTCACGTGCACACTTTTACTTTTATCTCACACAATTGAACTATATAATTGTTAAATAATTATTATTAATTATCTTTTTACTATATTTTCTCCCCCGGTTACCTAGGCGAAAACTCACTCATTTTAAAAATCGCCCAAATGGCTCGTGACACGCATTTAAACTATAATACTATTACACACATCAAAGAATCATAACATTACCTCGGTGTCGACTCCCAAGGTTCGAAATACAGTCCAGTATCGCGTAGCCGGGTCACGATCCTGACACGTGTCACAAAAGTCAGGTTAAAAATTGAGGGATGTTACAGTCTCCCCCACTTATTAGAATTTCGTCCTCGAAATTTACTAATAAGTAAATTAAACTTCAAACTCACCGGAATCAAATAGATAGGGGAAGTGCTCTTGCATGTATGACTCTAGCTCCCAAGTTAACTCTTCGTCCCCGTGGAATTGCCATTTCACAAGAACGGAAGGGATTTCCTTGTTCCTCAGTATTTTGACTTTACGGTCGACAATTTGAATTGGCTGCTCCTCGTACGTGGCATCGTCTTGCAACTCGATCTGACTCAGGTCCACTGTAGGTCGCCGTCCTCTGCCTGACTTGTCTAGTCGCAGCATTGAAATGTGAAACACTGGATGAATGCCGGCGAGCGCTGGCGGTAACTCTAACTGATAAGCAACCTTACCGACCCTCTTCACAACTTTGAAGGGACCGATAAATCTAGGAGCAAGCTTCCCTTTGATTCCGAATCGTTTGTGACCCTTCAGAGGCGAGACTTTCAGGTATACATAGTCTCCCACGTCGTACTGAAGCTCATCGTGATACTGATCATAGTATTTCTTTTGCCGCTCTTGAGCACTCTTAAGCCTCTGACGAATCTGCCGTACCTTCTCAGTGTGATCAACAACAGTCTCGGGACCAACTGTCACAACATCCTCTGGCTCAGCCCAGCAAGAAGGTGATCTACAAGGCCTGCCATAGAGCGCCTCAAACGGTGCCATACCGATACTCGCCTGATAACTGTTGTTGTAAGCAAACTCGCACAAATGAAGGTACTCTTCCCATGACCCGCCGTATTCCAAAACACACATCCTGAGCATGTCTTCCAACACTGTATCAACCTCTCGGACTGTCCGTCTGTCGTGCGTGGATGGAACGCCGTACTCAACTCTAGTCGGTGCCGAATCGAGCTCGCATGCTCGCCACAATAACGAAGTAAAGCTAGCGCCCTCGATCGACACGATCGACAACGGAACTCCGTGTAGTCCGACAATCTCACGCTCGTAAAGAATGCTCGGTCACAACTCGGTGTGTAGTGGATACTGGTATGAAATGAGCAGATTTCGTCAATCGATCCACAATTACCCAGATGCTATCATGACCACGAGGAGATCGGGGCAAGCCACTGACGAAATCCATAGCAATGTGCTCCCACTTCCATTGAGGAATAGGTAGGGGCTGCAGCAATCCTCCAGGCCGTCGATGCTCAGCCTTCACACGCTGGCATATCTCACACGCTCTAATGAATTCCGACACATCGGATTTCATCCCTGGCCACCAAAAGAGACGTCGCATATCAGCATACATCTTGGTCCGACCCGGATGCACAGAAAATCGAGAACGGTGAGCCTCCTGAAGTATCTCGGTGCGTAAGTCAGCCGCCAATGGAATCCACAGTCGCCCACGATACCTCAAGCAAGAGTCTGTCGACCGACTCCAATCTGGATGTTCTGAACTGTCAGCCATCTCACTGAATTGCTGGTACGACTCATCGCCTGCTCTGTCCCTCGAGAACGATCTCGTGAAACGGTCCGCAACCTCATCGACCACAAATCGTGTCCCGGTAGTCACCGTACGTCCGCTGAACTCATCAACTCGGCTGCCTCAAGAAGACCATACTCGTGGGTCATCGACATACGACCACCTCTGGCATCGGATCCTCTACGGCTCAAAGCATCAGCAACCACGTTAGCTTTCCCCGGATGATACTCTAACGAGAAATCATAGTCCTTCAAGAACTCTAGCCAACGTCTCTGTCTCAGGTTTAGTTCTCTCTGAGTGAATAAGTACTTCAAGCTCTTGTGGTCTGTGAACAACTCGAAACGTACGCCATACAAGTGGTGCCTCCATATCTTCAATGCAAACACTATCGCGGCCAACTCTAAGTCGTGTGTCGGGTAGTTCCTCTCGTGAACCTTCAGCTGTCGAGATGCATAAGCGATAACTCTGCCCTCCTGCATCAATACACAACCCAAGCCAACCTTCGACGCGTCAGTGTACACGACTAAGTCTTTCCCAGTCTCGGGCAACGCTAACACAGGCGCGGTAGTCAATTTCTTCTTCAAAGTGTTGAATGCATGTTCGCACTCCTCATCCCAATCAAACTTCGCATTCTTCTTAGTCAATTTCGTCATCGGAGCGGCAATCTTGGAGAAGTCTTGCACAAATCGGCGATAGTATCCTGCCAATCCCAGAAAACTGCGAATTTGCGTAACGGTAGTCGGCGTAGGCCACTCAATCACTGCTCTAACCTTCTCTGGATCAACAGCAACACCGGTAGCTCCAACAACATGCCCAAGGAATCGGACTTCTGACAACCAAAACTCACACTTGCTGAACTTGGCAAACAGTCGATGATCTCTCAAAGTCTGCAATACTGCTCGTAGATGTCCTTCATGCTCCTCACGAGTCCCGGGAATAGATGAGGATATCGTCTATGAACACAATCACGAACCGATCAAGGTATTCCCTCATCACGCGATGCATGAGATCCATAAACATTGCTGGCGCATTAGTTAAGCCGAATGGCATGACTGTAAATTGAAAGTGACCGTATCTTGTACTGAACGCCGTCTTTTCTCGATCTTCAGCCCTAATCCTGAGCTGGTGATAGCCTGACCTCAGATCTATTTTCGAGAACCACTGCGCTCCTGTCAACTGATCAAACAAATCATCAATGCGCGCAACGGATATTTGTTCTTCACTCGTAACTCGGTTCGGTTGGCGATAATCTATGCATAGCCTCAAACTACCATCCTTTTTCTTTACAAACAAGATCTTGGTGCTCCCCATGGCGACATACTCGGACTGATGAAACCAAGCTCTAACAATTCATCTAGCTGACTCCTCAACTCCTCAAGCTCTCGAGGTGCCATACGGTACGGTGGTATCGAGATCGGCTTAGTCCCTGGTACAAGGTCAATGATAAAGTCTATCTCCCTCGGTGGTGGTAATCCCGGCAAATCCTCCGGAAACACATCTGGGAAGTCGCACACAACTGGTACCTCTGAAAAGCAAATCTCCTGCTTCGCCCCAGTGCTCATGACACTCGCAACAATCTCAATCTCGCCACTCGTGGCTTCCCTGCCTCTGGTGATAGGAAGTAGCGATGCCGTACCCTGAATGCTGAGCTCCGAACCATCTATTAACGGAATCGTGATTCTCTTCTCATAACAACTAATGTGAGCATGAAACGATCCCAGCCAATCCATGCCCAACAAAGCATCAAACTCCAAAAATTCGAGCACTCTCATATCTACTGGTAACTCATAACCCCCTATCTCTACCGGAATATCGAGGCACAACAAATTCGGGTAAATCTTATCTCCAGCAGCGGTGCTAAGGATGAGGGGTTTACTAAGCCTAACAGGTTTCAAACCTAGCTTATCTACCATTCGACCAGCAATAAATGAAACAGTGGAACCGGAATCGAACATGGTATGCATGAAAGTACCACAAATAGAAATCATACCCTCGACAAGGTTTCGGGATGCCCCCTGGTCAGGCTCAACAGCCGCCTGAACGCGTTCTCTCTGATGCTGATGATGCTGTGGCGGTACTCTTGGTGGTTGAGGGCACTCCCTCTGTATGTGACCGACCTTTCCGCACCTGAAACAAGTGCGGGTATCCTGCGACCCCTGAGTCTGGCTCTGGCCTCGTCCCTGTGCGGAACTCTGTGCCTGAGTCTGACCAGACCTCTGTGTCCTCCTCTGCCTGTCTCCTCGGTCGGTACCTCTACTCTCAATAGTCTGTCTCTGTGACTGCTGTCCTGATCGACTAGGCTGTGGTGGATGACTGGCAAAACTGGGTACTGCTTGGTTGAGCAATATGTGGCGGACGAATAGTCGACTGTGCAACGGACCCTACACTCTGAGTCCTACGGTCCCGAAAATTCCACCTATTCTTCTTCCTCTTCTTGACCTGATGGTGCTCCTCCAATCGGGACTCTGGTCCGACCGATCTGGTCTCCTCAGGATGAGTAAGTAGGTAACCCTCTCGAGCCAAACTCCGCTCGTATGCAATCTGTAAAGTCTCCGGCTGTGTAGTGACTACAGAACCACCGATCGCAGGTAACAAACCCTCAGTGAAATAATACACTCGATCAGTCTCGGTGTCGGCCGATCCTCCAGCATAAGGTAACAACGATGAGAACCTACCCATGTACTCCATCACTGACTCATTGGCGCCCTGTCTCAACGCCATGAACTCATTCCTCTTTGCTCGAAGCACCGTCGGTGGAAAGTATTTCTGATTAAACTGGTCTTGAAGTCGATCCCGTCTCTCGGAACACCTCTAGTAGTAATGATCGTCGTCCACCAATCATCTTGCCTCTCCATGTAACATCGACGAAGAGATAGTCGCTCGCATGTGGTCCTCCGTGGCGATGATCGAATGAATCTTCTCATGACTCTTCAGAAACAACTCTGCTGCTCTAACATCAGTGCCGCCATAAAACTTCATAGGATCATGTCTCTTAAATTCCCTCCACTGCTTCGCCTCAGCAGTGGCTCCCGGACTCTTCGATGGCGTCGTAACTGGAGTAACCTCTGCAATAACTGCTGGCGTAGCTGGTGTCTCTGTCGCTCGAACTATCTCTGTCAATAAAGGATGTGTCTCCGCCTCGGTCTGCGTGTCAGGTGCAACAACAGCTCCCTCAGGTACTGCCTCTAACGGAATCGGAGCCGTGGATGCCGCAGCAATCGGGGTCTCGGCCCCTCGGGTAGTAGTATGTGGCAATGGTGTAGTCGGAGTCGATGGTGTAGCGGTAGCTGGTACGAGTGTCCTCAACAGTCGTAACATTTCTTGTAGCTGTGAATCCTGCGTCGCAACTCTCTGAGTCAAGGCATGCACATCATCCGCACTAGCATATCGTGTGCCAGATGTGCCGCTATCGTCGCCCTGACCAGTCTGATCCGCCATCGTCGTCTGAATCAAGAAAACGAACTTCTCGGGTCAGTCTATAGCTACCGTATAATATAATAATACACATAAAAATCATAATATGTATTAAAATAATTCGACTCAACCCATTACTTCCCCAACTAAGTTTCTACGGGATTCTAGGGTTTCCACTTCTCAGTTTGACCGTTCCTAACTTCCGCTGGTTTTAATGGTTTGTGTTTTATGAATTTACATCAAGAGTCAAGTCTATATAACCTTGTGCTCTGATACCAACTGTGACGGCCCCAAATTCCCAATGCATTTGGGTACGCCCGGCCTAGACCCGTGCAGGTCCCGAGTCCGTTCTCAGCGAACCTGACGAGCCTAGTCAGCCTCAAAACATCAAAATTTCACGTTTTATGAAAGAGTTATTGCAATTATAACACAGCTGGAAGCAAAAATCATATTCTAATCAAATATTGGGAAATAACTCAATCAAAGGGAAATTAGGAATCTATATAAATGTGGAAAACCCAACATGTTCAATCCTAAGTCAACAAAATGGAT
The DNA here is from genome assembly GCA_039657345.1 of Stephania japonica. NCBI lineage: Eukaryota > Viridiplantae > Streptophyta > Magnoliopsida > Ranunculales > Menispermaceae > Stephania > Stephania japonica. The sequence goes on from CM077557.1 coordinate 13,762,010, forward strand.
TGATGGAATCCACCTCAAAACATATTCCCCAGTTCCAAAACAATCATATATATATATATAAACTTCATACAAAAAGAAATAAACATGAGCCTACATCTCGGTACCTCAAGTCCAACTGCTCACAAAAAGTCTCCTAGGCAAGGTCCCTTGCCCCTACTGCTCTCCGTCCTATCTGCACCCACCGTCACAAACTAGACGGTGAGTAACTGAGAGAAATCGAAAGTAAAGCCAGAAGAATATAACAGTAATTCATGAAGTAACAAACAAGGCAGTCTAAATATCATGCGGGAATGGAAAGACATGAATGTAAATAAATAAGTTGCATGATAGACAGACTGAAAATGAAAGCAATCGAAACATGCGTGTTCTACGAGTCAAGAGAGGCAATAAGTGGTCTAAATTCCACAACAATACCACAACAATCCACAACAATATCCACAACAATCCAGTACATGGTATCACACAATCACTAGGGGTGGTCAAACACTCGTGCGCTCGAGTGCCGCGTTTTATCCCTTCTAGTGCAGGCCGCATGTACCTTCGAGACACACACTTATGCCAAGAACACACATACAAGGAATATGGAATGGAAAGCCAATAATTTGATAGTAACAAACACAAAGAAGTGAAAATGAATCACATGATATTTTCTAAACTGGCTTACTAACGTACAAATGCTTTTTAAGGCAAATGTACTTACCTGATCTATCGTAATCCGCGTATGACACTCCCGCGACTCCTAACGCGTACCCCCGAGTTTTCCGTTACCTGACAAGGTTGGAAACTCGTATTAATAGGTCAAGTCATTAAATTAGCTTCGATTTGACATATTATATCATTTTTTTATGTTTTTCGAGGCTAAAACCCCGATTACATCTCGCCAACATTTCCGAGAAAATCCCAAAACTCAGTTGTGAACCATTTTTTTCTAATTTCTCATATTTTCTGGACTTTTCTGAATTTTTCATAATTTTCCCTATTTTTCTGGATTTTCTTTTCCATTTTTTTTTTCTTTATTCTCTCTCTTTTTTTTTTTTTTATGGGCGGTTCGGCCGAACCGGACCGGTTCAGGGCCGAACCGGCCCGGTTCAGGGCCGAACCGGCCCTTCATCTCCTTTGAATCGAAACAGAGGCGCTGTAACAGCGCCTCTGTTTCCAATCCCTTTTTTTTTTTTTTTTTTTTTTTGTTTCATGGATCCATCGAGAGAGGGGAGGGAGGAAGGAAATAGAGGGATGGAGAGAGATCTCCGGTGAGGGAGTGAACCCCGGCCACCACCATCTCCAGTGGGAGAGGTGGTTTCGTGAGAGTGAGAGAGCAAACCCGAGACGAGAGAGAGAAAGAGATAAACCGTGAGAACGAGAGAGAAAACGAGTGAACACGAGAGAGAGGGGAGAGAATGCATACCTTCGGTTGACCGCAACCTCCGACGTCCCTGGTCCGGTCACCGGCGAGAGCAGCGGCGGTGGTGAGATGAGGGAAAGGGAGGACGTGAGGGAGAGCGAGTGAAGAGAGACCGTGAGGAGAGTGAAGAGTGAGAGAAAGAGATGAGTGAAATGAGAGAGTGAGGAGAGGTTACGTGAGAGAGATGAGTGGGAATGGGGGGTGACGTGAGTGAGATGGTGAGATGAGTGTGACGTGAGTGATGGGGTGGGTGGTGAGGTGAGTGGAGTGATGTGGTAAGGTGTGTGTTTGAATATTTAAATGGGTATGATAGTTGTGTCTACCCATTTTTACCGACCCCCACATCTCAAACTTTAACACAAGGGTTCCCCGACCCATCTTACCTCATCGACCCGTATTTTCCCGTCACGTGCACACTTTTACTTTTATCTCACACAATTGAACTATATAATTGTTAAATAATTATTATTAATTATCTTTTTACTATATTTTCTCCCCCGGTTACCTAGGCGAAAACTCACTCATTTTAAAAATCGCCCAAATGGCTCGTGACACGCATTTAAACTATAATACTATTACACACATCAAAGAATCATAACATTACCTCGGTGTCGACTCCCAAGGTTCGAAATACAGTCCAGTATCGCGTAGCCGGGTCACGATCCTGACACGTGTCACAAAAGTCAGGTTAAAAATTGAGGGATGTTACAATTTTGTTGGTTCTTGTGCATTTTGTTGTACAAAGACATCAATTCTTGCAGGAGCATTTACAGCTGGAATATGTGATTTTGTCACTTGTTTTGCATCATTAAATGCATCTGGTAATTGATTTGTGATTTGTTGCAAATGAATGATCTTTTGAACTTCAAGTTCACACTAATTTGTTCGTGGATCATAATGTGATAAAGTTGATGCATTCCAAGCAATTTTGCGCCATTCCTTTTGAATTGACTTCTTATCTCCCCTTAATGGTGGGAAAATTGCTTCATCGAAGTGACAATCAGCAAAACATGCAGTAAATAAATTCCCTGTTAAGGGCTCAAGGTATCTTATAATGGACGATGAGTTAAATTCAACATAAATCCCAAGTTTCCGTTGTAGACCCATCTTAGTTCTATTGGGAGGTGGTATAGGAACATACACTGCACAACCACAAATTCTTAAGTGTGAAATATTTTGTTGTTGACTTAAAATGAGTTGCATGGGGGAATGTTCATGATATGTAGTAGGCCTATAACGAATGATAGATGCTGCATGAAGGACTGCATGTCCCCAAACTGAAGTTGATAACTTAGTTCTCATGATTAAAGGTCTGGCAATTAATTAAATGTGTTTGATTAGAGATTCTGACAAACCATTTTGGGTATACACATGTGGAACAGAATGTTCAATGATAATTCCTATAGACATGCAATAATTTTTAAATGCTTGAGATTAAAATTCCCTGGCATTACCAAGACGGATGGTCTTGATTGGGTTGTCAGGGAATTGTGCTCTTAACTTAATGATTTGCGCTAAAAGTCTAGCAAATGCAACATTGCGGGTCAAAAGCAAACAAATATGTGACCACCTAGTTGATGCATCTATCAAAACCATGAAATATCTAAATGGTCCACAATGAGAATGAATAGGTCCACATTATGTCTCCCTGAATGCGTTCTAAGAAAACTGGGGATTCCACAACAATTTTACTTGGGGATAATTTAACAATTAATTTACCTTGAGAATAACTAGCACAATTATAATCACCAGTTGAAAATATTTTGTGACTCCTTAAAGGATGACCATGCGAATTATTAATTATTCTTCGCATCATTGATGATCCTGGATGACCAAGCCGGTCATGCCATAAAATGAATGTCTTTTGATCATTAATTTTCTTATTTAAGATGACATTCGTTTCGACATGCCTTTTCAAATAAAATCCAGAAGGTAATGCTGGGAATTTAAATTTTCAGATGAAACAAATCATATTGAATAACTTCTATATAAGACATTGACATCATTATAGTTGTACCAGATATTGCATAAACATTAGCCTCTGCTAAGTTTAAATTCGATAAATACTCTTTATATTACAATGTACATGTAGTACAATAAGCAAGACATGTGTTATTCGCCTTTATTTAGCTCATAATTTGAACACATCTTAATGTGTCAATACTTAATTGAACTATTTTTAATGGTAAAATTCATAATTTTGCCTTGATTTTGAAGGCATGGTAAAAGATCAAAAATATTTGGGTATGTATAAGATAATATTTAGGCAGCATAGCCTTTCGTACGTGACGAAAAAAATGTCACAATTATGAGCGTTCCTTGTCAATACTAATTTACCCTTTCTAGTGGTGCACCACTTTTTATTCTGACTATCAATGGAATTGTCAATATGACTTTTACCATATCTTTTCACCTTTTCCACGTCCATAAATTTGTAATTGCGACCATGGTCATTATATGCAACATATGCTTCTTAATTTGAAGCTAAACCAATTGGACATGAGTGATATTATATTTATAATATCTTATTATTTTACTCAGCTACCACGAGACAAGGATTCAATCCATAATTAATATTTAATGGATTGACATGCGCACTCGATAATTTGTTGCAATAATACATCGAGGCAAGCCACGTGACCTTTATTTGTCTCATCAGTCATATTTATGCATAGCCTCAATATAGAGGTAATTGAAATTGCAGAATAATAAATGATATTTGACTGATATAAATTTTGTAGCGTGAGACCCAGCCGCTCATTTTGAGCCTTTTGGAGCATCATCAATTTTGGCCTTGATATAGATAGCTCCATGAAGTGAAATGATAATATAAAGTGAAATATTCACTTTTCAAATCTCTAAAGAGTCTAAAGAGATATTTGACGAATAAATATTTATACGCATAGCCTTGAATAGATACTTTATATATAATTTGAGCATCCCATTGCCTTGACAAGTAATTGAAAATTTGAGCATCCCGTTGCCTTGACAAGTAATTATTGTTGTCAATATTATTAAGGCAATTAATTCAATCAAGTATAATAAAAAATAAAGACATCATAAATAGTTCTCATTTTTATGAAAAAAAATATGATTAAATGAATGCTCATAACTTGATTATTTTATACATAGTACTACTTGTATGAGTTGGTGGGACAACCTACAGGTTGGGTGGTGAGACGAAGTCTACTTAAAAACCATGCCTCCTCGAACGGGATAACCCGTCTCCCTTTCAATGTTTAGCTTTACCGGGGACAAGACTTACCCACTATCAATCCAAACTCATAACACTATTTGCAATATAAAAAAAATCAAGAATGGAGCATAATTAATCGTTTGTAGTATAGCGAGAAAACTAGTTATGTCACATATTGACCTTTGATTTCTGATGTAGAAGATCGTACAAGACACAACTACAGAGCATACTTTCGCAATCGGTGACTTTATAATGCATAGTATATGAATAAAGTATGCATATAAAAGTGAAGCAATCCAAGATAATATAGAAATAAACCGAACTCATAAAAGTTATACCTTCCTAGCTTTGTCTCCTTAACAAGCCTTCTTGAACTTCAAGATCTCCTTAATATTAGAGCAAGCTCGTGCTGATAACGTGTTGTGAATTGAATTGAGACTTGCTAGAACTAGAGAAGGAAAGTAGAAGAACTAAGAACTTCTACTACTACAAAGAACTACAACTACAAAGTAGAAGAGGAGAAATGAGAGAGGTGAAATGAGATTGATATAAAGCATCTTTAAAACTTGTCAAACACTCTATTTTTAATAGAGTACACTGCTATTTGTTTTTGTCAAATGAAGTACTAAAATTAAAGTTTGAATCATGGCGACTTTACACATACTTCAAAGGTTTTTTTTTTTTTTTTTTTTCAAGAACATATGCTTCAAAGATTTTAATGCGCAGAAGATATTCTACTCTAATTGATATAGGACAAATATAGATTCCCATATGGTTATGGATAATATACGGTTATTAATTAAGTGAACTGGTTCATTAACCGCGTGTTTATTTCAAACTTTTAATTTATTGCTCTAGAAAAATTGTCAATAATTCATTTATACTAAGCAAACTTATCTTGTATTTTTATACTTATGATGATATGAACAATTAATTATATATTAGGATGACAGGAGCAAGATAGACATCGACCGCGTATATTGCACTTATGATCACCTCGGATCATGGGTTTTATGTTATTTGAGGAAGTATATCGAACACTGGATCAGTAATCTAATTTTGTGGTGTGTGTGTGTTTTACCACAATTCTATCCTTTAGATAACAATATATATGAAGGTGCTTACATTTTTTTTTTTTTTTGGGATCTACACCACTCGGCATTCAAACTATTTGACTACTCCGAGTTCACCCTGAGTCACTAGTTAAGGGATAAGAACCTGCTTCAGTTGTGCCAACCTTAATTAGTGAAGGTGCATTTGATTTGGCCCTTGAGACATTTGCCCCTTAAGAATCGATCCCAAAGAAAATAGAAAAAAATTATTCTAGCACGCTTTTTGGATAAATATGGAAGTACAAATTTTAACATTTTCAGTCTCTCTTTATTTTGATATAAGTCTAATTTAACGATAGTTCATCAAACGCTCCAACCTATATCTTGGAAGAAACTAAAAAATTTAATGTAGCTATATAAATATTTTTAAGATATATTAAAACAATTCTGCATAGAACTTCCAAATTTCATATTATGTTAATTTTGTTTATTATTTTTTGTCAAATTATGTTTAGTCTTAATTACTTAATTATAAAATGCATGCACTGCAAACAAAAATCATTTTTTTTATGAAGAAAAGTAATTTTCATCATTAGTTGAGGCGGCATTAAACACAAGACATTCAAATCACATAACATGACGTAGAGTAGAGGTGGCCCAGTGCGGTTTTCAAATGAGAGTGGCTAAATGGATCCCAGTAATTACTAAACACACCCCATTTTTTATTTTTTACTTCATCGTATACTTTTTTTTTTTGATAAACACATCGTATACTTAGTTTACCACATTTTTTCTTAAAATTTCAATAAATACCATTACCCCATCACCCTCACCCTCACCCTCAACTCAACACCCATCAATCCTCTCAATTTCTCGATTTGAGCTATTAATAGAGTACTTGTGCTAGGTCACCAAGTGTCGTAGGTGTATTTTTTTTGTTGAACAAGGTCGGATGTGGTCACATCGTGTCCTAGAAGTGAAGAGGTGTCGCCCATGAGTTTCGGACGAACAAAGTAGACCCTCTGAAAGGGTTTTAGGCACACATGGTCGATACCTCTTTAGAAGTCTCGGCTGACATCGCTCGATGATGTGAAGATAACTCGGTCTCAGTGGGTGACGAACCTCTTTAGAGGTTTCAATAAAAACATACAAGTTGAACTCTGTCAGTGACAAGGTCACAGGTAGTCTGCGAGAGTCTCATTGCCCATGCTCGTAGTGATACTGCACTCAATCATCACAAGAGGTAGATGTCGAGTCCAGTGAGTAAAACTCAAAAATACACAAACCAACATTTATAATAATGGAAGTCAATAACCTGTTAAATAAACATGCGAAGTAAAATAGACAATTGTAATTAAAACACATGCATACATATATCGAATACCACCAAAAAGGGATGTGTGCCGTGTAGCAGGATTGAACCCTAATATATACATTGGCATTCCCCATGTAGGCTTCTCCAACCCCCTCCACCAGTTCGAACCCATATTTTTTCCCTATTGTCCAGCCTACCCAAGTCCGCCCACACATCACAGAATAAACTAGAAATCCAACGGCAAATTACAATGCCAACCATGCAACATAAGTAAGCACATGGAAATAGAGTAAACAACGATGAACAATAATAGATGGAAATCAAATGAAACCAAACAAATAAACACTCGAGTGTGTTTCTTAAGAGTTTTACTTACCTCAACCGCACTCCAATCACCCGGTATTCGTCTCGATTCTATCTCGCTCTCGCATCGGGATGCGCGCCCAACACTCGACTATAGTCTCTAAGTCCTTGGTGTCTGAATAAGTCATTTTATATGATTTAGTGTCAAATTAATTGATTTTATACTACGCCAAAAAAATTAGAATTTTATTCCAATTTTTAGTTATGGCACGCTTTTTGGGTTACATTGGCGTGCCAACCACCCGAAAAGTCTCAAAATCCACTTTTTCACTTTTCTAATTTTTCACATTTTCTAATTTTCAGAATTTTTCTATAATCTTCTAGCTATTTTTCATATTTTTCAAATTTTTATTTAATTTAAAAAACAGTTTTTTATTAGTTTTTGGTTGGGCTGAACCGGGTCCGGTTCAGCTGGACCTAGACCCGGTTTGGCCCAACCGATCGTCTGGGTCTGGGCCGACTCGGTCCGACCCCCTTGGGTCAGGGTCGAGTCAGCTCGACTCGGCCTATGAAAAGGGGGTGCACACGTGCGAGTAGGGTGCACACGTGCGACCCACACGTGTGCGGGTACTTCAATTCGAACCTGGGAGTTCGCTCCTTGGTTCGAAAATGAAATTTTTTTTTTATTTTTTTATTTAATGGATTAGGAAGGAGGGGAGACGATGCCTATGTTGTCTCCCTCTTCATCCGAGCTCCCCAAGTCACCACCACCACCACAACACCACCAATGCACCAATAACAACAACGCCAACATCAACAACAACCATAACCAATCCTCACCTTTGCCAACGTTGCTTCCCCGAGCTCTCGACCTTGATCTCTCTTCCTTCTTCTCTCTCTTTCTCGGTCGACTTTTGTGAGGAAAATGGTGGTGACGGTGGGGTGTTGGACAATTTTAGGGCCAAATGACCAAAATGCCCCTATCCTTATCCACAATTCATTCTCAAATCTCATGCCCTTTTTGGTCATTTCTCAGTTCTTATTTTTAATATATATATATATATATATTTATATATTTACATTACATATATATACATAAATATATATTTGCCTATATTTTCGCGCCTACAATTTCGTCGTGCGTGCAACGAGCGTACTCGGGCGTGCACACTACCGTACCATCCATGCGTGTCGACTACAACCCCGCGTGTCACTAGGTGCCCACTAATTTACTGTTTTATCAAATATATTTTATTTTTATCGAATAAACCCATTCCCAGGCCTAGTGTTCCCGTCGCTCGCCTGTTCGGTTCCCTCATCAGCATGCATTTTTAGGCAAATACCTAACACACTATCTCGCTCGGTCTAGTCAATATAAATCACACATGCAATGTAATGAGTCATACCCTAGTCATTATCATCACAGTTAGTCAAACAATCAGTCAAAATACCATTTCCGACCAATCCAGGCATACTTCTAGCCTGTCCATGGCGTCTCCATGGACTGAGTTGGCATCCACGTCCGAAAATACGTGAATAACAACCTTAATAAAATTTTGGCCATTACAATTCTTTCCAACTAGGGGAAATTTCATCCCAAAATTTGTGTAGACCTCCACCTTGAACCATGGAATTACAACACTGGCAGAAATAAACAGCTGACATCGCCATCTCATCTGCGACCCAGTCCTATACCATATTCTGGTACATCAGGATCCCACTAGTGTACGTATCACTGGCCAATCACCCAGAACCCATCCATCTGGAATCCCACCAATGATAACGCCCAATCCTAGCCAATCATCCGATACCCTCGTTATGGCCTAGTGTATCGTGTGATCAATCAAATCTTCATTAACATCCTCCGGTGAACACATCAATCGTCCCCAATCGCGTAGGTAATAAAATAATAAATTCACCTACGAAATAAACAACAAAATAAGTAAATAAACTCATACATACCCTCGACAGGTTGTCGAGTCTCCTCTCAGATCGACTATGTAACAATGTGGGCCCTATCTCTAGCCTGCACTGGCTCCGGTGGTAATGATGTCCTCCCGCAATTCGCTCGGAGGTGTCCAATCTGACCACAACGATGGCAACGATGTGTCTCTGCTATCCCAACTTGCCTATCCCCGGATCTCTAACCCAAACTCTAGTCCCTTTGATTTTGATCCTGTTGATATGGTTGTATCGGCTGCTATGGGTATGGGTACAATCTCATATACTGCTTGGAGTTCGTCATCACTGAACTGATCATTAATTTGATCCTGGTCATCTCTGCGACCCCGATCTGTCTGCTAATCATCATACCCATATTGATCATCCCTCGGATCACGGTCGTCACTGAAATCATGATCAAGCTGCCAGTTACCTTTGGGTGTTCAATGATCTTGCCCTTGGCTGTCGGACTCATCCCTCATCTCTTCGACCTGTGCTCAGATAGAAAACCATGTCTAGCTTAATCCGATCGCTCATCGCTCTGCAACAAGTATGTCTCACGAGCCAATGCTTGGTCATAAATATCCTACAGGGTCTGGGCTCCACTCGCGATAATAACATCAACGATTCTCTCATTCATTACTCTGATGAAATAATAGATCTTGAGTCTCTTCGTGTTCGCCACATCCATGGCGTACTACATCAAATACCTGAATCTCTTCATGTATGCAATTACAAACATGGTACCTTACCTCAACGCAAGAAACTCATCACAGAACCTCAGTTGTACCTCTATCGGAATATATTCATCTAGGAACACCTAACGAAACCCAACCCAAGTCGTCGACTCCGGATGTATATCAGTATAAGCCATCCACCAGATCGTCGCTTGTCCTATCAGGTAATACCTTGAAATTCGTGTCTGCTCAACCTCTAGCACCTCCAATAATTGATTTAGCTATCGATGCGTCATCAACCAATGCCCAGCTCACTCTGGGTCGCTCACCCCATGAAAGTAAGTGGGGTTAAACCGCATAAAATCCTTCACCATTTTCACCGCCTCTGACATTTTACTCTTAGGTGTCGATGCCACTTCCGACTGCTTTGTCATAGCAGGTGTCACAACGGTAGTCTCCACTGGTGCAATAACATGCTCAGTTCTCTCAATCAATGTCTTTTACCCCGCCACTTGTGTAGTAACAACTGGTGTTACGACTGCCTGTGTGGTAGTATAGCTAAAGTGGTAGTCGTCCCCGTCGTAGGCACTCTTGAGCCTCGTATATACTCAAAATCTCTGCCATCTATGCCTGGTGTAACAACTATTGATCAATAACTCTGCACCATCGTCTGCAGAGTAGCTACCCCCCAGTGAGATCACTGGTCTCACCGACCTATTACTGAGTAGTCAATGGAGTAATAGAAGGAGTTTGTCCGTCCATCGTAATTTGTACCATAAACGTGCATCAGATTAGACTCAACATATACGCATGTCGTATATATTACACAAACAAAACATACATGTATATAATAGTTCTGAAGCCACTTGCCTCATATCACTTCCCAACTAAAGTTTTATGCATCACTTAGGGTTTCCACATATAAGTTTATTAAGTTTTATGCTCTTGTTTTCCCCTCAATTTAGAGTCTTAGGTACCATTAAACCTAGGCCTCGATACCAAAATGTAGCAACCCAAAATCCACATTGGTCCGCTAAGGTAGGCCACGCGGACCCACAACTGGTCACGTAGCTGCCAGCTGTGTCCATGCCCAACTAACCATAAATATTCCTTATTCATTAGGGTTCTTAGTATTTGTAATACTTAAAAATTCATGCAGAAGCTTTAAAATATGTAAATTCCTCAAGTCAAAGAACATCAATCCTATGTGGAAAACCTAGTAAGGTAAATTGTATATAACATAACAAAATGTGATACATACATGTACTGGTATCTCAAACAGTCCCCATAAATCCAAAAATAAGTCAATATAGCAAAATAAAAATATATAAGTCGAACTTCGTCGATGACAAGGTCACAGGTAGTTTGCAAGAGTCTCCTTGCCCCTGCTAGAAGTAGATCTTATACTTAATCATCACAAGTGGTAGATGACGAGTTCAGTGAGTAAAACCCAAAAGTACACAAACTAGCATTTATAATAATGGAAGCCAATAACCTATTAAATAAACATGCGCAGTAAAAAAAGCAATTGTAATTAAAACGCATGCATACATAACACTGAATACCACCAAAAAGGGATGTGTGCCATGTAGCAGGACTGAACCCTAATCCAGACATCGACATTCCCCCGGTGGGCTTCTCCAACCCCCTCCACTAGTTCGAACCCTTATTTTTTCCATATTGTCCAACCTACCCAAGTCCGCTCACACATAACAAAATAAACAAGAAATTCGGCGACAAATTACAATGCCAACCGTGCAACATAAGTAAGCACATGGAAATAAAGTAAACAACGATGAACAATAATAACTGAAAATCAAATGAAACCAAACAAGTAAACACTCGAATGTGTTTTTAAGGGTTTTACTTACCTCAACCGCACTCCAATCGCCCAGTATTCGTCTCGATCTAATCCCATTCTCGCCTAGGGATGCGTGCCCGACACCTGACTATAGTCTCTAAGTCCTTGGTGTCTGAATAAGTCATTTTATGTGATTTAGTGTCAAATTAATTGATTTTATACTACGACAACAAAAATTAGAATTTTATTCCAATTTTTAGTTGTGCCACGCTTTTCAGATTACATCGGGGTGCCAATCACCCGAAAAGTCTTAAAATCCACTTTTCAACCCTTTTCTAGTTTTCCACATTTTCTCCGATATTTCCAAATTTTTCTATAATTTTTTAGCTATTTTCCATATTCTTCAAAATTTTATTTAATTTAAAACAATTGTTTTATTAGTTTTTGGTTAGGCTGAACCGGTCCGGTTCGGCTAGACCTAATTTGGCCCAATCGATCGTCTGGGTCTGGGTTGTGTACCCCCATCTTCTTTAATTCGAACAAGGGAGTTCGCTCCTTGGTTCGAAAATGAAAAATTTTTTTATTTAATGGATTGGGAGGGAGGGGAGACAATGCCCATGTCACCTCCTTCCTCGGGCGAATCGCTCTAGTAGTTCGCCCGAGCTCCCCAAGCCACCACTACCACCACCACCACAACACCACCACCATGCATCAACAACAACAACCAACATCAACAACAACCATAACTAATCCTCACCTTTGCCAACGCCGCTTCCCCGAGCTCTCGACCTCGATCTCGATCTCTCTTCCTTCTTCTCTTTCTCTCTCGATTGGCTTTTGTGAGGAAAATGGTGGTGATGGTGGGGTGTTGTTGGACATTTTTATGGTCAAATGACCAAAATGCCCCTATCTTATCCACAATTTATTATAAAATATTATGCCCTTTTTGGTCATTTCTCATTTATGATTTTTAATATATATATATATATATATTACATTTATATATATATATATATATATATATTAGGGTTTATGGTTTATTTGCCTATATTTTCGCGCCTTCAATTCCGTCGTGCGCGCCAACAAGCGTACTCAAGTGTGCACACTACCGTACCACCCACGCGTGTCGACTACAACCCCTCGTGTCACTAGGCGCCCACCAATTTACTATTTTGTCAAATTTATTTTATTTTTATCAAAGTAAACCCATTCCCCGACTTAATGTTCTTGTCGCTCGCCCGTTTGGTTCCCTCGTCAACACGCATTTCTAGGCGAATACCTTACACACTATCTCACCGGTCTAGTCAATATAAATCACACACGCGATGTAATGAGTCATACCCTAGTCATTATCATCATAGTTAGTTAAACAATCAGTCAAAAATACCATTTCTGCCCAATCCAGGCATACCCTAGCTTGTCCATGGCGTCTCCCTGAACCAGAGCTAGCGTCCACATCCAAAAATACGCGAATAACGAACTTAATAAAATTTATGCCATTACAGCGACACGTGTTATGGTATGTGCCCTAGGTCAATCTACAAACATTGTTTATCTTACAATTTTTTCTTTGTTAATAAAATAAAGGTTTATCATTTGTTGTTTTATTATAAATAATTGCATATTTACCTTATAATAAGATCCATGGGTATTTGTTGAAATATCCTAAATGTCCCTAATCAATCATTATATTGGGAACTACAATGAATTAAGACTAGCGTGAGTCTTGATTGATGGTCATGTTATGATTATACGTATAGGGATACGAATCGAGATCATGAGTACTTGTTAAGGAATAAGGCACTGGACTGACCCGCTATGTGAACACCACATGGATTAAGTCATAGGTGTTACTCTCAATAGGTATATCATTTAGTTCTTCGACTTGAGATTACAATAGACTTTAATATTGTGAGCATGGTAATTTGACACAATCAATAGTTGTCTTTAACCATACGATTATAAAGATTGTGATTGGTTATCATGTGGGCAATATGTGAAGGTGTGTAATCAAGAAAGAATTTGTCGCTCTCGTAACGAGAGAGATGTCAATGGATCCCTCGATGTGTTAAATTGTTAAATGGCCAAGTTCAAGTGAATTGATATGATCAATGTCGCTTGGATGTTTTTAATCTATCTAAAGATCGAGACTAGTACGATTGAATATTAAGGGTGACATTCCAAAATAGCTTTAGTTCACTATCAACGTCACATGAACCTATTGGGTCGCACACAAAGAATAGTTTTGCGATATTTCAAATGGTCAAGAGTATTGAATTTTATAAGATAAAATTCATAGTATATAACTCCTTATGATTCGTTTTATGATAATTTATTAATAAGGGTATATGTGTAATTTTCTTAAACAACGTAAATACAATAGTTGTATTTCGAATTTACTTAAACATTGTAAATACAATAGTTGTATTACGAATAGATTTAATTGAGAGCTTATCTACACATATAAATAAAGGGTGATACCCATAACGTAATATAAGAATTTCATTTTTTCAATTTTTGAAGAAAGAAAAACATTTTCAATCTCTATTGGGGCTAGCACTCCAAATTGTGGTCATCGTTCGTATATGAATTTCTGATAGAGGATGCGCACTTGAACGTCTTGAAGATAGAACAATCAGATAAGGAAATCACGAATCAAGATATGATTTACTTTTGTAGATCTACTTTAATGGACCTTATTTGCGATCTGTTGGGGTTTTTCAAAAATTATTTTAAATTTTCCACTGCGTATGAACCTCAAAACCTAACAGCACAAATTAAGGTTTCAAAAACCCGGATTGGTGTTCTGGTCTTGATGCCGTGAGGGACGCCGTCCACGACGCTTATCACAGTGACCAGGATAGATAGCCCTGGGAAGTTACGTTTTAAGTGATGCCATGGAGAGTTTTTCTCCAAGATGCCACTTACGACGGGGTTTTTACCCCCATGATGCCACTTGTGGCGTGGCACTATTCATCAATCCAATTTTTAAAAATTTTCAAAAAACTTCAAGGATCTCTCAGGTATCCAATGGGTTCGAATAAGACCCAATACATGGGCAATCGACCCAATCATGCAAATGAATAAAATTATAGAAAATTGGGAAAAATGATGTAAATCGCGATTAAATGAATACTGTGGATATATTTCATTGACGGGCACACGGGGATTCATAGTAAGCGAGTCAGGTCGTGTGAGTACGTATTAGCATCGGATACACGTAAGTAAACCAGGGAGGAATTGTACAGTTATTTCTTGAGCTTTAATTTGTTTTATTATTGCTCTGAGCCCATTTTTGGCATTATATTCCTATTGAGTTTTCTAGGGCAAGTGAGTCAATGGTGGTCCTTGAAGGATGGTCATCTGAGGTAACATGCCAGAGCCATGACCTCAGGATGCACTGCATTGGTTACTTTTGTGCAAGGAGTGAGTTCTTAGGTTTGGATGGAAGCCCATGTCCTAAAATCCAAGTCTTGCGGGGTTCCCTCGACTTAACGATTTGGTCGGGAGGGAACTTGTTTGACCATGTCCTAGAATGAATATAGACCAAATGTTTGGTAAAAAAGGCTGACTAGGCTTGCATGACTCAACGAGATTGACTCGGGGTCCATGTAAGTCTAGGCCGGGCGGGGTCCAGTTTTAGGTTGTGGAATTTGGGTCGTCACATATATTAGTACCCTAAGTAATACATATCTTAGATAAACTCAAATTCTTTGTTGTAATCTAAAAACAAATTGTGGCTGACATCAACAATTCTGGAATGAGCCCTATTTTTTCATCAAATCGTTGTGCAAATCGGTGGAAATAAGTTTCTGTAGTTCACCGATTTAGCTAGCAAATCTCAATGTAGTATGGATTCATTGAGGAATCGCTAGCTGTTTTCAATCACCTATTTGGCCAGTGAATCATAGTGTATTCTGAATTCACTGAGAAATCATTGGGACTTTTTGCTACACATAACCAAATTCTTCACTTTTCATCCCATTTTCTTCCTTTTCTTCATTTTACCTTTATATAACCTGAAATCATAAACCATCTAGAGAAAAACCCAGTGTAATATAGCCTTTTACATCTAAAATAACCTTAAAACATAAAAACACTATCTAATTCTTAACTTATCAAATGCTCAAGCTAGGTCTCACTAAGAAAATTACATAATTTTGTAGTATGACTAGAATCTAAGGGGCCTTGGGCGGTCGCCCGCCTCGCCCATGCCTAACGTCAGGCCTGAGAAAAGCTAACATCACAAACTCTTTTTTATAAGAATGAAACAATTTACCTCCACTAAGTTTTGAACCCATGACCTCTTACATCTAAATACCATATCAAACTATTAGGTCACCAATTGGTTAGGTAACATCATCATCACTAACTTTTGAATAAGTCCAACAGTTTTTAACTAAACAACAAGAATTTTCTTCTTTTTATTTTTAAGAAACAACAAGAAGTTGTCACTTCGAAGAGGAAAGTTTTCATTTATGTGAAATGTACTGTCTCCTCAACTAAACTTGACAAAAAAGCTGGAGTTGAGACCTACTAAGCAATTATGGCTTCACAATTTAAAATTTTCTATTGCAATTATTAATTTGTATTTTGAAAATGTAAATAGAGCATAAATTAAAGGAGGACATTTCTTTTAAGCCCAACTAGAAAATTTCATACTTTCCCCATTAAGACGCATCCTTGTCCTAATTACAAGCTCACGAGGAGTAATTATAAGCTTACTAACGCTCAATGGACAGACCTAATCGGTCAAAGTAAACCCATAATGTAGTGGCCCAAAATCCGAGGCCCACCACGTCTTACACCATGGACCCACAATCCTAACTATACCGACCTAGTTGTGTTCCACGTGTACCAAATCATCTGTCAAACCTCATTACTGCTAGCTTTCCTCAAATTAATATAAAGAATTAGCTTATGGACTACAAATCATCTGTTAAACCTTAAATAATTCAGTGGAAGATGTTAATCAATAAATCATTATATCAAAGAACTAAAATTTGTGTAAGAGCATCATTCCTAATGTAGTAAACCCAGCATAATATATACAACAGTCATGTCTAGTCAAAACATCAAAAGAACCTTAATAGGCCAATATACATGTCCCATAATCACTTAAGTCCCAAAACCATAAAACGAATAAAATAAACACACATATGAGTAAGGAATAGCTTATCAGTCAGAAGAAATCCTCAAGCTTACCCTTCCCTCTACTCGTACTGGGGTCTGCACACAACCATCACAACAAAACAGATGACGAGTCCATATTACGTAATCCCAAGGAAATTCAAAGAGTCAATACAATAAATAAATGTTGGAATCAAAATACTATTAAATAAACATGCGGAAGAAAAGAATACAGACAACTATGGAAGATCATCGCATGAATATCAATAGCATAGAACAACAAAGTGCGTGCACGATCTAGGTCAAACTGGCACCATAGTTTGGGCTATCACCCAGGCATCGCCAGTGAGCATACCTCGAACTGACTGAAATCCCTAAACCTGCTAGGTGGCTGGCATAGACCATGACGCACCACTTGTGTCTAGTAAAAATCAACATTCGGGTCGATTATCCACCGAAATGTCACTAGAACACATGCTATGATCTAGTGGACCACATGCCCCCGCAAATAAATAAACTCGGCTGGAGTAAACTAAACCGATCGTAAATAAATCCATAAAGTAAAATTATTGAATAAAAAAGATTGAATTCAAATAGCCTAGCAGTAAATACTCAAATTTAAGTTCAATTGGGATACTATACACCTCCAATCCACACTCTACTAACATAAATGTCCAAATACATGCTCAAACTGCGTGTTGCTACCCATCAATTTAGCCTAAATCCTGAATTCCCAAGAAATCCAATCAATTTCCTAAACCACGAAAATAATTAATCAATGTCAAATCCTTGATGAAAATGCTTTTTAAATCATTTAAATGGGTTATATAAGATATAACCACAAATTTTCCTAATTTTATTTAAAACTTAAGGTTAGTCACTGTTCTGGACGTCGCTAGAGGCGTCGCCGTGTGTAATTCCTCCACGGCGTCCAGAACGCCATGACAGACGCCATCACGTAAACCTCACCCGCAACACCATATAAAGCGTGGGTGGGTGTTTAGCCTCTGGTTTGGACGTCGCAGGTGGTGTCGTGGCCTACAAATGGCCACGGCGTGACTGGCGGCGTTTGAGTCAGAACAAGTTCTTGGGGTTTTCGGACCCCTTCGGCTCATCACTGCGGTCTGCGCTCGTCCAAACACTTACAAAACATCCAATAAACCCCTTGACAAAAACTATCCAAGACGCAAACCCTAGGTTTTATTACCAAAACTGGAAAATCCATTGAAAACCCATAACAACACCACAAACAACATCACCAACATAATCTTTGTTGCTCAAAACCAACACTTGAGCTCATAGCAACACCCAAGAGGCTGGTGTGCCCAACTCACACCCAGGAAACCTCATCAAAAACCCTAGAAAATAGGTATGAAATGTAGCGAAAGAGATGGGGATAGAAGATTTAACCTTTTTGTCGATTGACACTTGCTTCACCACCTCTAAATGAGCTCCACAATCTCACAAAACCCTAAACACCATTTCCATTTTCGACCAAGTGTTGGTGAGAAGAGAGAAAAGGTTATGGAAATGTAAATTTCTTAGTTTTTATACAAAAAATGTCATCTAATGTGTTGATCAAATCTCAAGGTGTAATTTGTGGTCAAGATGGAGTCAAAAGGTCCATTCAAATGTGACTTATATGTGTGACTTTGGAACTCATCACCTCATCCTTGCTCACAATCTTCAAGCCAACACTCAGGCGTTCCGACACCCGATCCCAAACCATTTCAACTGTCCAACGAGTACACCCACGTCCTTCATGTCGACATATTATATTGATTATTTAGTGTATTTGATCATTTTTTGTGTGTATATTAACCCCCGGCATAGTGTACTAACCATTCGCCTCCCCGATTCCCACGTCTACACGCTACCCGAGACGAATTCCCGTCACACTATCTCGCTCGGCATATATAATATAACACACCATATTGCAATGCCAATAATCTAATTTAAGCAATTACATCGCAAATACAACAAACAACATACACAAATGGACTGTATACCTATAATGGCGTGCTCTGACCTAACGTTGGGGTCCACGCGTGTCCTGTCTGGCGTCCACATTTGCAAGCACGTGTCAAATAAAGGCAAATTAGATTTGGGTCGTTACAAATCTTCCCAACTAGTGAAAATTTCATCTCGAAATTTAAATCAAACGAAATTCTTACCAGCAAATAGCTGAGGGTATTGATGCCACATAGTAGATTCCAGCTCCCAAGTAAGTCCTTTAGTCCCGTGATGCTGCCACCGTACTAATACCTTCGGGATATCCCTGTTCCTTAGAGTTTGTATCCTATGATCCATAATCTCTAGCGTCTGCTCCTCATAGGTGACATCAGACCGAATCTCAATCTGCCTAACATCAACCATCCACCTCGGTCCTGACCTGGCTAACCTCAATATAATACATGAAAAACTGGATGAGCCCCGGCTAACTGTGATGGTAACTCCAACCTGTAAGCCACAGTGTCAACGCGTGACTCTCCCCTGAATGGTCCTATAAACCTTGGTGATAGTTTCCCCTTTATACCAAACCTCTTATGACCCTTCCAGGATGAAACCTTCAGATACACCAAGTCACCAATCTCGTAGCTCAGACCCTCGTGGTACCTGTCCGTGTACTTCTTTTGTCTGTCCTGAGTTGCCTGTAGTCTCAGTCGAATTTGCCTAAACATCTATGTATGGTCAACAACAACCTCAAGCCCAATAACCACCGCATCCTCTAGTGTTGCCTAACAAGCAGGTGATCTGCAAGGTCTACCATACAATGCCTCGAACGCTGGCATGTTAATGCTCACCTAATAACTGTTGTTGTACGCAAACTCGCACAACAACAGATACTGTAGCGGCCCCAAATTTCCACATTGGTCCGCCACGGGAGGCCACGCGGGCCCACAACTGGCCACATAACTGCCAGCTGTGTCCCACGCCCAACTAACCATCATTATCAATTAATTCAGCCTAAGTTAGTCAGTAATTAACATTTTAATATTTGTAAATAGCGGAAGCTTATAAATTATGTAATTTCTTCAAGTTAGAGAGCATTAATCCTATGTGGAAAACCCGATAAAGTACACTGTATATAACATAACAAAGTGTAATACATACATGTACTGGTATCTCAAACAGTCCCCATAAACCCAAAAATAAGTCAATACGGCAAAATAAAAACATACAAGTTGAACTCCGTCAGTGACAAGGTCACAAGTAGTCAGCGAGAGTCTACTTGCCCCTGGTCGTAGTAGATCCTGCACTCATTCATCACAAGAAGTAGATGACGAGTCCAGTGAGTAAAACCCAGAAGTACACAAACCAGCATTTATAATAAGGGAAGCCAATAACTGTTAAATAAACATGCGCAGTAAAACATGCAACTGTAATTAAGACGCATGCATACATAACGTCGATAAACACCAATAATGGATGTGTGTCGTGTAGCAGGACTGAACCCTAATCCAGACATCGGCATTCCCCTGGTGGCTTCTCCAACCCCCTCACCGGTCCGAACCCTTATTCTGTCCCTATTGTCCAGCCTACCCAAGTCCGCCCACACATCACAGAGTAAACCAGAAGATTCGGCGGTGAATGACAAAACCAACCGTGCAACATATGTATGAACATGGAAATAGAGTAAACAACGATAAACAATAATAGCTGGAATCAAATGAAATCAAATAAATAAACACTCGAGTGTGTTTCTTAAAGGTTTTACTTAACTCAATCGCACTCCAATTACTCGATATTTGTCCCGATCTGATCCCACTCTCACCTCGAGATGCGCACCTAACACCTGACTATGGTTTCCTAAGTCCCTGGTGTCCGAATAAGTCATTTTATATGATTTAGTATCAAACTAATTGATTTTATATCGTGACAATAAAAATTAGAATTTTATTCCAATTTTAGTTGTAGCACGTTTTTCGAGTTACACTGGGGTGCCAACCACGCGAAAAGTCTCGAAATTCACTTTTCAACCCTTTTTCAAATTTCTCAATTTATTCTGAATTTTCTATATTTTTCCATTTTTTCATGAATTTTTTTCCATATTTTTCAGATTTTATTTAATTTTAAATTTTTTTTTCCTTGTTGGGCTGAGCTGGGTCCGAACCGAACCCAGTTCGGCCCAACCGGTCGTCTGGGTCTA
This sequence comes from Stephania japonica, assembly GCA_039657345.1. Lineage (NCBI taxonomy): Eukaryota > Viridiplantae > Streptophyta > Magnoliopsida > Ranunculales > Menispermaceae > Stephania > Stephania japonica. The sequence continues at coordinate 13,782,977 of CM077557.1, forward strand.
GGCCGGCCCGGCCCGACCCGTTTTGGTCAGGACCAGGTCGGCCCAGAGCCGGGCCCATGGAGAGGGGGTGCACACGTGCGACCCGCACTTGTGCCCCTCTTCTTCTCCATCGAACCAGAGCTCTCTGGTTCGATGGAGGAAATTTTTTTTTTTTCATTTTTGTCCAACCCCAACCCCTCATTTCCTCTTGGCATGGCAGTTCGTCCGAGCTCGAGCACGCCCCCAATTCTACCAAACCGTCACCACCACCACAACGCACACCAATAACAACAAAAACAACACAACTCACCTCTTCGCCTCCTCCTCGATCTTTCTCTCGTTCTCCTCTTTTTCCTCCTCGCTCTTCTTGATTTCTCTCCCGTTCACTTTCGATTTGATAAAAAATGGAGACAATCGGTGGTGTTTATCAAATTTTAGGGGTGAAATGACCAAAATGCCCCTGCATTCTTATCCACATCATTCACAATCACATACCCTTTTTGGTCATTTCACAATTAATTATTTATTTTCTGATTTTAATATATATTTATATATATATATATTTTTAATTACATATATACATATATATAAAAATATATATATTCGCCTATATTTTCGCGCCTACAATTTCGTGGTGTGCGCCGACGAGCGTACTCAGGCGTGCACACTACACTACCACCCACGCGTGTCGACCACGACCCCGCATGTCACTAGGCGCCCACCAATTTACTATTTTTGTCAAATTTATTCTATTTTTTATCGAAGTAAACGCATTTCCCGGCCTAGTGTTCTCGCGCTCACTCGTCCGGTTCCCTGTCTGCACGTATTTTTAGGCAAATACCTGACACGAAATCTCACCCGATCTAGTCAATATTAAACCACACCTGCGATGCAATGAGTCATAGCCTAGTCATTATCATCACAGTTAATCAAACAATCAGTCAAAAATAATACTTTCCGCCCGACCAGGTGTATCATCACCAGTCCGTGGAGTCTCCGTGGACCTAAGTTGGCATCCACGTCTGAAAATACGTGAGTAACGGCCTTAATAAAATTCGGGCCGTTACAGTTGTCACCCATCCTAGTACTACTCTCGCTTAGGCACGCTTAACTGCGGAGTTCTGATGGGATCCGGTGCCTTCGTGCTGAACCAGCTCAGTGGTACTCGACTCGTGAAATCTGGAATCTTATCCCTCAGGACCCAGGTTTGAGTCGAGGGAGGCAAAAGACTGTGTGGGGGGACACGGATGGGGTAGGGCTTGGTACCACCTTGCCTGTGACTAGCGGTGCTAGTGGGGTGCGCCCCTATGGAGCCAGTGCCAGTGGGTGAGTCCCCATGGAGCCAGTGGTCCAGTGGTAGCCTGGGCACTGGGCTGGGCCGTTACAGATACTCTTCCCAAAAACTCCCAAACTACAAGATACAAGCTCTGAGCATATCCTCCAAGATCTGAATCAGCCTCTATAACTGATTGTCTGTTTGAGGATGATAAGGTATGCTAAACTAAAGTCTGGTACAAAACAGCTCCTGCATACTCTCCCAAAGCTTCGATGTCAACCTGGGATCCCTATCAGAAACAATCAACATTGGCACTTTGTGTAGCCTGATGATCTCTCGCTCAAAGATAATGCTCAACTGGGGAAATGAGTGCTTCATAGAGATAGGTATGAAGTATGTTTACTTCGTCAATATGTCAATCACTACCCAAACTGCATCGTGATGCTTCGCAGTTTTTGTTAAACCACTGATGAAATCCATCATAATATGCTCCTATTTCCACTATGAAATAGGCAGCGGTTGAAGTAACCTAGCTAGCATCTAGTGCTCGGCCTTAACCTACTAGCATATATGACACGTTTTGACATATGAACCCATGTCTGCCTTCATCCCTAGCCACCAGAATAAATGTCTCAAATCATGGTACATCATGGTTCTACCAGGATGAACTGTGTAACGCGAACGATGTGTGTCCTCCAGAATGTTGTCCCGTAGCTCATGAACCTTAAGTATCTACAACTTGCCCCTGTGTCTCAAGCACCCGTCTAATGAACCAGACCAATCTATGCAACTCAGGTCCTGAGCCAGACAACTGAAACGAGCAAAATGTCCATCAGCCCTTTGACACTCAGCAACCAGCTCTAAAGACATAATACGAACACGTGTCTAACAACAAATCTGCAGCTCCACAACAACCTCAATCAAACACATCACCATTGCTGCCTCCCACAATCCATGCTCATGTGTCATCCGCTATAGCAAAATTTGACTTTCAATACCGCTCCAGCTTAACGCATAAGCTACAGCATTTGCCTTTCCAAGATGGTACTTAATCACGAAGTCGTAGTCCTTCAACAACTCGAGCAATCGCCTCTGTCGCATTTTCAGATCCTTCTGAGTGAATAGATATCTCAAGCTTTAGTGATCCGTGAATAGTATGAACCTCTCTTCGTAGAGATAGTGTCTCCAAACCTTTAGTGCAAACACGACTACCACAAGCTCCAAGTCGTGAACCAGATAATTCCCTTCGTGGGGTCTCAATTGCCTAGAGAAATACGAAACTGGGTGTTCTTCTTACATAAACATGTATCCCAACTCAGTATCGGAAGCATCAGTGTAGATTGAAAATCCTCTCCCCGCCTATGGTAATGTTAAAGCTGTCGCGGAAGTCAGTTTACTTTTCAGTTCCCAAAATGCGTCATCACACTCCTTAGACCACTCAAACCTGACATCCTTCTTAGTCAACCTCGTCATCAGTGCTACAATCGTAAAGAAATCCTGCACAAACCGCAGATAGTAGCTCGCCAATTCCAAGAAACTGCGAATGTCAGCAATGGACTCAGGTGTCTTCTAGTCAATAATCGCACCATCAACTGATATACCCTGACCACTGATGGCGTGTCCGAGAAACTTCACCTCACTCAACCAACAATCACATTTGTTAAACTTAGCATACATCCTATGTTCTCTTAGTGTCAATAGAACCTCCCTGAGATGACTCTCGTGTTTCACACGAGTCTATCTATATATCAAGATGTCATCGATAAACACTATCACATATCGATCCAGAAATGGACTTAGAACTCTGTGCATTAAGTCCATAAAGATCGTCGATGCATTAAACAACCCAAACGACATGACTGTGAACTCAAATATACCATAGCGCATGTTAAAAGTCGTCTTCTCAATGTCGTTCTCTCGAATCCTCAACCGATGATTGCCTGAGCGTCGATCAGTCTTCGAAAAAAACTTAGCTCCTGCCAACTGTTAAACTTTAAATAATTCAGTGGAAGACGATAATTAATAAATCATTATATCAAAGAACTAAAATTTGTGTGAGAGCATCATTCCTAATGTGGTAAACCCATCATAACATATACAACAATCATGTCTAGTCAAAACATCAAAAGAACCTCAACAAGTCAATATACATGTCCCATAATCACTCAAGTCCCAAAACTCAATATAAAACGAATAAAATAAAGACATATACGAGTAGGGAATAGATGATCAGTCAGAAGAATCCTCAAGCTTGCCCTTCCCTCTGCTCGTACTGGTGTTTGCACTCGGCCATCATAACAAAACAGATGAAGAGTCTATAATGAGTAATCCCAAGGAAACTCAAAGGGTAAATACAATAAATAAATGCTGGAATCAAAATATTATTAAATAGACATGCGGAAGAAAAGAATACAGACAACTATGAAAGATCATCGCATGAATATCAATAGCATAGAACAACAAAGTGCGTGCACGATCTAGGTCAAACTAGCACAATAATTTGGGCTGTCACTCAGGCATCACCAGTGAGCATGCCTCGAACTGACTGAAATCCCTTAACCCGCTAGGTGGCAGGCGTAAACCACGACGCACCCACGTATCTAGTAAAAATCAACATTCGGGTCGACTATTCACATGTTATGACCTAGTGGACCATATTCCCCCGCAAATAAATAAACTCGGTGAGAGTAAACTCAACCGATCGTAAATAAATCCGGAAAGTAAGATAAAAAAGATTGAATTCAAATAGCCAAGTAGTAAATACTCAAATTGAATTTCAATTGGGATACTATACACCTCCAATCTGCGCTCTACTAGCGCCAATGTCCAAATACAAGCTCAAACTACATGTCACTACCCGTCAATTCAACCTAAAACCCGAATTCCTGAAAATTCCAATCAATTCACTAAACCCCGAAAATCATTAATCAATGTCAAATCCTTGATGAAAACACCCCTTAAACCATTTAAATGAGTTATATAAACCCTTAGTTATAACCACAAAATTTTCCAATTTTATTTAAAATTTATGGCCTGTCACTGTTCTGAACGCCACTAGAGGTGCCACCGTGTGTAATTCCTCCATGGCATGCCTCAAGACGTCCAAAGCGCCGTGACAGACGTTGTCATGTACACCCCACCCACGATGCCATATAAAGTGTGGGTGGGTATTTAGCCTCTAGTTTGGATGCCGCGGGTGGCGCCATGGCCTACAAATGGCCAAGACGCATCTGGCAATGTAAGAGCCAGAACAAGTTCTAGGGGTTCTTGAACCCCCTCGGCTCATCGCCATGGTCCGCGCTCGTCCAAACCAATCACAAAACATCCTATAAACTACAATCTATCGAAACCCCTTGATGAAAACTGTCCAAGACGCAAACCCTGAGTTTATTACCAAAACTGAAAAATCTATTAAAAACCATAGCAACACCATAAACAACATCACCAACACAATCTTTGTTGCTCAAAACCAACACTTGAACTTATAGCAACACCCTAGAGGTTGGTGTGCCCAACTCACACCACGGAAACCTCATAAAAAACCCGAGAAAATAGGTCCAAAACGTAGAGAAAGAGATGGGGATCGAAGATCTAACCTTTTGTCGATTCACACTTGCTTCACCACCTCCAAATGAGCTCCACAATCTCATAAAACCCTAAACACCATTTCCATTTTCGTTCAAGTGTTGGTGAGGAGAGAGAAAAGGTGATGAAATGTAAATTTCCTGATTTTTATACAAAAAATGTCATCTAATGTGTTGATCAAATCTCAAGGTATAATTTGTGGTCAAGATGGAGTCAAAAAGTCCACTCAAATGTGACTTATATGTGTGACTTTGGTACTCACCACCTCATTGTTGCTCACAATCATCAAGCCAACTCTTGAGCATTCTAACACCCAGTCCTGAACCATCTCAACTGTCCAACGCGTACACTTACGTCCCTTACGTATATACGACATATTATATTGATTATTTAGCGTATTTAGTCATTTGTTGTGTGTATATTAACCCCCTAGTGTACTAATCATTCGTCCCCCCGATTCCCATGTCTATACGCTACTCGAGGCAAATTTCTGTTGCACTGTCTCATTCGACATATACAATATAACACACCACATTGCAATGCCATTAATCTAATTTAAACAATTACATCGCAAATACAAAAAGCAACATACAAAAATGGACTTATACCTATGCAACCACGTGTCAAATAAGAACAAATTAGATTTAGGCCGTTACACATAAAAACCTAAGTGGGTCGACACTACAAACTCATAAAGACTCGGTAAACCTAGTGGCCCTAACTATCAATATCTATATAGAAATCTATAGACCTAGAAAGTGTTGGGCCATATGCGTATATGTGGGTAAATAAATGGGGTTGGAACCCATCTTTGCACAAAACCAATTGGCTTGTGCTAGGATCTAATATACACCACTTATATACCAGACTAACTCTTATTATATTTTTGATGTGAGATTTTATATACTCCCACACTCTCCCTCAAATGCAACTAGGCCTGGGCTACTAGTTGTCACTTGCCTAACACAAACCTACACTTAGAGATCCGTACAAATATGTCTAAGCCTACTTTTATATGCTTTAAGTTCACAAACGGGTCTAGACTCCATTACTAGCCCAAACAAATCTTTAAATACGAACCTAAGATCATTCCCCTCTGATACCATATAGAAATCCATGAGCCTAGAGGGTATAGGGCCGCACACACAAACATGGCATATACAAATGGGGTTAGAGCGTATCTTTGCACAAAACCAATTGGCTTGTGCTAGGATCTAATCTACACCACTTATATACCACGTAAACTCTTATTATATTTTTGATGTGGGATTTTACATACTCCAACAATTTATGTAGACCAGGAGATCTACCAAGATTTATAACTTGGATTATTCTATGAAGATCCATAATGGACTACATACTCGTAGGCGGTAGACGAGAACCAAATCTAACTAAACAACAAAAAAACTACAACCTTGATCCAAAGGAGTGAAAAACAATAGATTGTCAAAAGTACCACCTCAATTAAGATCACAATTATAACGACCTTCAAATTGAATTTGTGCCACGTGTTGTGTTTCAGACTGTGACCTAGTAGTCGTGACTTGTCATATTGCCTTAGCCTCTGAAGTTGACACTGAAGTATGTTTTATTGTTCTATGACGTTTGTACTATTATTTATACCCGAATGTGAATTCAGTATGTCCTAGTGCGTGATTTTGTTTTGTTTATCGCCACAGATTTGTGTGTGAGATTTCGCCTAGGAAAAAGAGAATATTCAGGAAAAAAGGTATAATATGGGTAGTTAAACACTGGAAAATGATAATTAGTAAATTATCATAAAATAATAAATAATTAATTAATATGCAATTGTGTTGTGTGCGGGAACGCACAACGTGCGAGTTGTAAGGTGGTACGGGTCCGATAACGCAAGGTGTGAGCGAGAAATGGCTTAGTTATGAAATCCAAGTCACCTATCAAAGTCATAATGTTGAGTTGGAGTTGTTGGTTGGACATAAGGTGGACACAATATGTGCCTCGGGATACGTGCATTGGAAGAGATGAAGTGAGAAGTATAAATATCAACCCATAACCTTTTCTCTCTCCTCTATCTCATTTTCATACAAACAAACAAAATTTGGAACAAGGTTTCGAATTTCTCGAGCTCGGATTCAGGACGAGGATCGAATGACTACGCGTTAGAAGGTAAGATCCTAACTCCTTTTGTGATTTCCTATGATTTGATGCTGATTTTGTGAGTTTTCGTTGCGACGAATTTGGACGACATTTTGGGGTTTCGATTTTAATGATCTTGAGTGATGGAATTGTGATAACTTGGTTGAGCAAGTGGGGTTTTAGTGATTGTTTTGATGATTTGAAGTTTGTTGGAATATTTGAGGATTCTTGGTAATTTTTGGTGTGATTTTCGAATCGGGCGTTTGTCGGGGTTTCGACACCAGACGAAATAGTTTTTGAATGGTTTTAGACGTTCCTTAGAGTTTGGGATAGGTTCAGAACACGATGACGTGAGCCACGGTTCCGAAAAACACTGGAAATGAGTCTAGGCTATTACGTCACGAGGGACGTCGTGGAGTGTTTTCTCCTACTAAGTCGATCGATGGTGTGTAAACCAGAATCGAATGGAAGATTGATGCTTTAAATGACACCGTGGGTCAAAATCCTAGCGGTGTCACCTACGACATCTGGAATAGTGTCAAATTGGATTTTTCAACTAATTTTTAAAACTTTTGGGAAACTTTGGGGGTTTATATAGGCTCACTGAATGACTCTAATACAACCATATTGGGCTTAAATAATTGCCAGGGATTTAGGAATTCAAGTTTGAACAAGTTAGAGTTTTGTAGCGGCCTCTGTCACATCCTCTATTCTCAAATAGAGAATGTTCGACCTAAAACCCTAATTAAGCCCCGGTCACCAGAACAGACTTAACTACAACCAGCAGCCTTTATTTCCATCTGACAACAACCTGTACATTATATATAACGAATAAATAATAAATCGAACGCAGTGAAAATTTAAAACTTTTTCGATAATACTATACAATATACAAAACTATATAATTTACAGAAATCCATCAGTTGTTAAAAGTAAACCCAACCCAATTATATTACATAAACATACTTAAAAAGTATTAGTATATAAACATAAATATCAGTACACCTAAGAGAAGATTTCGAAACTCCTATATCTTCCCTTTCCCTTTGTCTGGTGCCCTCAACTATGAACCTGTAATTGTTAAGTTGGGTGAGCTCCTACATGCTCAGTAAGTAACTCCCGAGAAATATATCAATTATCAACTAAATAACAAGATAAATGCATAACAATATGAATCCAACGCATATTTAAAGAGAATGTTGAAAAATATAAACAATACATAATTGAATGCAAATTCATAAGTCTTTTGCAACTATGCTGTGACTTATATTTTCATTTCATTTGAAACAAAGAGTAGCACTCCCACATCTCTTTTGAATTACTACTGACTGCTGGTAATTCATGATTGATGTGTCGCCAACTCAAATAGAAAGCATTGATCGCGATAATTCCAAGTCGCTGGGGGCGCAGTGATGGGTGGCCGCCCAACACAGTTCCAAACCCCAGGCCGATCCGTCCCTCCAAACCTCTTCTCGGTTTTCATTTTCATTTGTAAAAACAATAACAAAACAGTTTAAGTGACAGTACATTGCCCCATTCCCAGTCTCTAATACTATGTGCTCTAATAGTATTTAATTATATTGCATAATTGATGAAAAACACGAGTCCTACTCACCTGTGATGAGCTTTCCTAACTTTTACCTACTTGTACAACTCCCTGGAGTCTTCAAACCTTTTCCTGTCTGCTCATTACCTAAAACAGGTCCATTTCCATCGATTTAAGTCCAATACTCATTTATTAATATTCCTAAACTAGTCCCATTCGAATCCAGAATCACGAGACCTAGTTTCCAATTTATTTCGACCATTTCACATTTTTACGAGGTAAACCTCAGTATATAAAGTCTCCCACAACTTTCAATTTCTTCATTCTCCATAGCAATCCTTCAATTTCTATTTATTTAGTCAAATACTATTTTTCTAGATTTTCGCCTATTTTTCTGGTTTTTCCTTAGTTTCCAGCTTATTTCCTATTTTATTTTATTTATCTTATTTTTATTTTATCTGTCGGGTAGGGTCTGACCCGACCTGACCATGTCCAGGGCGTTGGGCCTGGCTCACCTCATGGGTCCAGCCTGGCCCAGGCCTTGGGCCCAACGCACTGAAGGGAGGCATAAGCACCACGCGTGTGCGTCTCCTTCCTCTCAGACGAACAAAGGACAAACTATCCGTTCGTCCGAGATCGTCATCTTCACTTCCTTTTTTTATGGGAATTGATCCCATGATTGATTTAAGCAGGGGAGAAGATTCCCCTGCATCACCTTCTTCCTCTCATCCATCCAATCCAGCCACTATTCATCATCAACAACATACAACAACCACCTCCATCAACAACAACCAAAAAACAACCCAACAATTTCAACATCAACTGAAACCACAACAATACAAAAACAACCAAAGCTCAACTTGAATCTTTCCCTCTTCCTCCATCGCTCAGTCTCTCTCTCTTTCTCTCACATCTGATTCTGAACAGAGCAAATGCGATGATTCTTCAAGATAAATATAAAATTCCCTCGAGATTCACATCGCACGAATCTCGAGGTCAACCCATTTATATATATATTTATATATATATTAACTATTATATAAATATATATATCTTTATATTATCGCGCCTACAATTCCGTCATGTGCGCCAACGAGTATACTCGGGCGTGCACACTACTGTACAACTTATGCGTATCACCCGTAACCCCACGTGCCATTCGACGCCCCACCAATTTATCAATTATTTATTTATTTTTCATTTTAATATATATTTATATATATAACCACAATATATAAATATATATTTATGCTATAATTACTTCTATAATTTCATAGTACATGCCAACGAAACTCTTAGCTTGTACACTACCCCGGCTCTCATATGTGTCATTCTTGACCCACACATGGTATTAGGCGTTTCCTCATTTCTCCAATTATTGATCTATAGGCTAATCAGTCTGATTATTATTTCCATAAATAATAATATATACCAAACAAACACAAATACAACACGCAAATCCACGCACACACTAATCACATTAAGTCGGACTTAACGAGCCTAACTCGAGTTAATTAGAATTCGGATTAACACTAATCACGTGCTTAAAGTAGCGGGTCGTTACAACCCCAAATCCATCAGTCGTTACGACATGCATCGCGAGCACACAACCTAGCCAATTCACCTCTCAGCTTTGTCCCACGAGCACTCAAACCTTAATACCAATCAAAATCTCACTAACTTATGTTGTTTATTAATAATTGTTGAGTCAAGTTAGCTTATGGCTCGTGATTATTATTTAACCTCAAAATACGCAACGAAAGACTTAAATCATCAAAATAAATATTTAAAGCAAGTTTTAAGTGCATTTTACCAAATGTGGAAACCATACCAAAATGTACTCCACATACATATCCAGTGTAATCCTCAAAATATCAAAAGTTAAACCTCCAAATCATATACAGGTCAAAATGTATCTCTTACAACCCATACCCAACATAAAACCAAAAAAATATAAACAAACGTACGAGTAGATCAAATCGTAGTAAATAACATGTAGTCCTTAAGCTTACCCTTCCCTCTGCTCGTACCAGGATCTGCACTCAAACCATCACAAAAAGGCAGATGACGAGTCCAGAGTGAGTAATCTCAAGGAAATTCACCAAGTAAATACATAAGTAAAAATGTTGGAATTAAATACTATAAATAAACTTGTAGAACAAAAGAATACAAATAACTGTGGAAGATCATCGCATGAATATGAATAGCATGGAAGCAAAGTGTATGCATAATCAAAGTCAGACTAGAGCCACACTTTGGGCTATCTGCCAGGCACGACCCGTAATGATACCTCAAACGGGTGACCGAGGACCCTCTAGGTGGCCAACGTAGACCCACGGTGCACCCACACATGTCTAGCACACCCGATTAGCATATTCACCAGTGCATGACTAGAACATATGTCATGGCCTAATGAACCACTATCCCCCACAATGGATGAGCACCAGGTGGGAGTAAACTCCACCAACGTAAAACAATAACAGAAAATATAAGTATTGAATAAATTGGACAGAATTCAAATAATCAAAGACTAAGTACTAAAGTGAATTTCAGTTAGGACAGTACACACCTCAAACCGCACTCCTCATCTCGTAAAGTAAACCCCGGTCCAATGTTGATGAATCCTCGATATCCAACAATTTACTGCCCAAAGTGACCTATTACCATTTATCATTGATTTATGGTCAATTATTTGTATATTATGTCAATTAGTATACGCATTATATCCACAACACTCAAAACAACCAAAAATGGCTATCTGATGAACATCCAGTGCGCTGGAGGATGACCCAGCGTGCTGGTGTTCATCCTGTTCATCATCAATATTCATCCAGACTACCTAGTGCGCTAGGGCCTGTGGCCAGCGCGTTGGACAGTCGAATTCCAGCAGTTCAGCAGAACATAACTGCTGGAATTCACCACCCAAGCCTCCACCAATGCTGTCGACCCCATCCTCGCCTCGTGGGGGAATAAACAACAATTCCAAAAGTCAGAGGCACAAAAAATTCATCAAATATGTATCAAATCTCAAATCAAACATCAAACTTGAAACCATTTTCATGAAAACCAACCAAACTTCAAAACCAATGACTCAAACTTGTTTCTCCACATCCATAGCACTCAACGAACACCGAAAACTGAACAAAAATAGTGGCACACAACTAAACCTTGGATTCATCACCAACACCCCCAAAACCACATTCAAATTGAAAATCAAGTAGAGGATATCTTAGATTTCATCTTGCTTTGTTGATTTCATACTCACAAGCACCCCAAATGATCAAGTTAGAAACTCCAAACCCTCACTTCTTTCTCACAATTTTTGGATTTCCAAGAGAGGAAAGAGAAAAGTTGGTGAGAATAATGAAAAACTAACTTATATATACATATATATAAGTCATACAAACTCAACCCCCCATCTCTAGGCCTCATTAGATGGTGGAGATGAAATCGAAGATTCCTCCAAATGAGACAAAACTAACCTACATGGGTTCTTTAACCTTATCCTTTTATCTCTAATTATTTGCACTCCGACGTTCTAATACCCAGCTCCGAACCTCGACCCGTGCCGTTCGCTCAAAACAATGGTACTAACCGCCTCAACATCATTTTATATTAATTATTTAATGAATTTTATCATTTATTATTTGTATCTAGCCCTTCGTCCTAGTGTACTAGTCATTCGCCACCTGATACATACGCCTATGCACCAGTCGCGGTGAAAACGCGTCACACCATCTCACTAGTCAATGGGCAATATAAACACATATATTGCGATAGAGTTTAACTAAATTGAACATATACATCACAATTACACAACAAAAAACACACAAAACGGATTGTATACCTAATTCGGGAGTGCTCCGGCCTCGCTGTGGGACCCACGTACGTCCCCGCTAGCGTTCACATCTGCAATGAGGTCATAAATAATGACAATTATAATTTAGGCCGTTACATTTCTTCCCAACTAATTTGAAATTTTGTCTCGAAATTTAAGTCAAATCAAACACCTACTGGCAAATAACTAAAGGTATGTACGTCGCATGGTAGATTCGAGTTCCCAGGTGAATCCCTCACTTCTGTGATGCTACCATCGTACTAATACCTTCAGGATCTCCTTGTCTCGTAGAGTCTGTATCCTGCGATCCATAATCACCACTGGCTGTTCCTCATGAGAAACATCAGGTCAACCTCAATCATTCTAATGTCAACCATCGGCGGTCCTGATCTAGCTAGCCTCAGCATAAATACATGAAACACTGGATAACCCCACTAACTCTGCTGACAACTCCAACCTATATGCCACTGTGCCGACGTGTGCCATGATTCTGAATGGTCCAATAAACCTCGGTGCTAGTTTCCTTTTGATCTTAAACCTCTAATGACCTTTCCAGGGCGAAACTTTTAGATACACCAAGTCATCAACTGCATAACTGAGACCCTCAAGATACCTATCAACATACTTCTTCGGCCTGTCTTGAGCTGCCTGCAATCTCAATCTAATCTGTTAAATTTTCTCTGTATGGTCAATAACAACCTTAGGCCCAATAACTGCCATAACCTCAGGTGCCGTCCAACAAGCTGGTGACTTGCAACGTCTACCATATAAAGCTTCAAATGGTGGCATACCAATACTCGCCTAGTTGTTGTTGTTGTACGTAAACTCACACAACAGCAGATACTCTTCCCAAGAACCCCAAACTGCAAAATACATGACCTGAGCATGTCCTCCAATATCTGAATCAATCTCTCTGACTGATCGTCTGTTTGAGGATGATAAGCCATACTTGTAACAACCCTTAAATTTAACTTGACTTGTGTTGCACTTGTCAGGACCATGACCCGGCTACGTGATACTGAACTGTATTTCGGACTTCGGGAGTCGACACCGAGGTAATTTTATGATTTTGTGATGTATGTATTAGTATTGTAGTGTAATACGGGTTTCGAGCCATTCGGGTGAATATTAGTCTGAGTGAGGCTTCGCCTAGGTAAACGGGGTTCGGTAGTTGTAAAACCGGGCGTTGGGGCTAATATACTAAGTCGAATAAATGATAAGACTTTGGTTGAGGAAATTATGATTTAATTAGATAAAGTATAACCTTAGGCATAATTAATCAATTGGTACACTAAGTATGGGCCACCTCGAGGAGTGTGCCGGATGCGGGGCACTGAGTACGGGGTAGGTGGGAGTTAGTACGACCTTGTTTACCATTTTATAAATTTAATTTGATAGATTGACATAGGTTATATGATTTATTGCAAATCAAATCAACACGAGTCCTATAGTTGAGTTGAGAAATTCAACAGGTTTAGGATGAACCTTGGGATGCACAACATGAAGTAATTCAAGAAGATGTGTTATAGTTGTGGTGTCATTGAAGTTGGGGACTGGGGTTATAAGGACTGTCAAAGAAAACTCGAGATGTGTGCACGTGTATTAATGAAATCAAAAGTGGTATAAATAGGAACCCACCTAACTTTACTATTCATTTTCTTCCCAAATCGGTTTCTCTCCTCATCGATTCTCTCACCTCTTCTCCTCTCTTTCCCCTACCTCGGCTGAGTGCCATCAACCCTCGACGAGTCCTGTGGTGGTCAGAGAGTCTTTAGTCGCCGAAGTAGGTTCCACCCCTCTCTCTCTTTCTCTTTTTCTCTCTCTCTTCTTCTTCTTCTTTTCTCTCTCTGTCTGACCCCTGGCATCACTGTTTTCTTTTCGTTTTTTGTTGTTGCGATGACTACGGACGCCGCACCGGAGTTGGTCCCATCGAACCACCGGTGCCCGGGCGATCCAAAGAGCAACCAATACACGGTTAGAACTGATGTATCGATTTTATGGCTCAATTTTTGAGTGCCCTATTTTCTCGGTTTTATGTTATACTTAATTGAATCTCCGAGGTCTTATGATGGTCTGATACATGTAACGGACTGTCCTGAACCTCCAAAAAAATGTTAGCAAGGAGAGCGGAGCGCTGAATAGTTGATTTGAGTCCCACATTTGCAGAGATGTTAGTCCCGGATCATGCTTTGGAGGCTTTGTGAGTTCTAAAGTGTCACAAAGTTTTTGGAGAATGTATCCCCATTTGAAGCTGCTGGACATCGGTGCATGAGGGGTGCACGCCGTAGGGACACCTTTGGCCATGACCCATACGGCGTGATTCGCAAATAATCCAACCAGTGAGTCCCAGATCCGGCTGTAAGCATAGGTTGTTATTGCTCCTCCGTGACGGCATGAAGGGAAGTGATGAAGAAATGTGTGTTGGTTTTTTTCTTAACGGTTGTAGTGTACAGGCCCATCAGAGGCCCAATAGCCTGCTCTTCTTCAACAGAGGCCCAATAACCTCCTCTTCTTTAACAAAGGACCATTGTATGTGTAAAATGGGTTTTAAAGTGTGCGGTGTGTGTATAAGTGGTCTTGTTGTGTACATGGGACGTGGGTGCGTGAGTATGTGTGTGTTTTGGTGTGAGTATGTGGACTTGAGGGGTGTGAGTGTTTGTGCTAGAGTAAAACTCGTCGTAGGACCAAATTTGAATCTTTTACAGTACAACGTAGGTGTTGGGTGTGGTGTATGCGAATTTTAATTATAAAACGCTACAGTCGCATCGTAGGACCATGAGCTCACGGCATGACCCACATATCACTCAACCAATATTTTTCACAACTATCTGGGTCATTTTTAAGACTATTTTTAAATCGAACTATAAGGATGAACTTAAGGCTAAACACTAACCCTAAACCCATTAATTGGGGTTCCAACCTATGCTAGGTAGTTGGGAACCAGTAGGGGACACGTTAGAGTTGCAGAGTGGTACCGGGTTGCGATAGTTCAGGTAAGTACACATGTACTTGTTATGTGTGTACGTTAGTAGGCCAGTAAGGAAATATCATGTGATTTATACATCCTTTATTTGTTGTTATTATTAAATTGATATCTTGTTTTATATTCCATTCTATATTGTTGGTTGTGTGTTCTTGGCATGAGTGTGTGTCGAAGGTATCATTTGGTCCCACACTAGCTGGGACAACGAGGGTGCCTCCTGCAGGGGTAACTGACCACCCCTAGTGTCGTGTGTACTGGGTACTGGATTCGTGACGTGTTGCGATGCCTCTCGATTTCAAGCTACGCTAATGTTGCAACATTACCCGGGGAGATCTTGCGAGATCTTTGCCGTATTGCTGTGACATTAGGCCATTCATGGGCCTCGTTTGATTCTTAGAACACGCAAGTTTTCGATTGCTATCTATCAGTCTGTTTATCATGCACTTTGATTTATTTATTTTTTTGCCTTTCAATTATCGTATGATAATTGAACTGTCTTGTTGTTACATCATAAATTACTGTTATATTCTTCTGGCACTACTTTCAATTTCTTCAGTTACTCACTATCTAGTTTGTGACGGTGGGTGCAGATAGGGTGGAGAGCAGTAAGGGCAAGGGGCCCTGCTTAGGTGACTTGCTATGAGGACTTAGCTGCTAGACCGGGGAGACCATTAGAGTAGGTTTTATATTTGCCTATCTGTATGTCATTTTATATTCATGTTTTGAGTTATAAAACTGGGTATTTTGATGAGATTAGTATCATGTATCTATGCATATTGAATTGTACATGAATACCCAGGGTTTCCACACATATTGATTTCTGCATTTCCCTTTGATTAAGTTATTTCCCTTATTATACTTGTTTAGTCTTCCGCTGTGTATTATTACAATAACTCTCTCATAATTTGTTAAGCTTATTAATTGGAGGCTGACTAGACTCGTCAGGTTTGTTGAGTTTCAACTTGGGGCTTGCACGGGTCTAAGCCGGGCGTACCGAATTGCACGAGGAAATTAGGGCCGTCACAGTACTGAACTGGAGTCTAATGCCAAACTGCTCCTGCATGCTCTCCCAGAGTTTCGAAGTCAACCTGGGGTCTTTGTCAGACACAATCAATACTAGTACTCCATGTAGCCTGACGATTTCTCGCTCGAAAATAATACTCAGCTGGGGAAATGAATACTTCATCGAGATGGGGATGAAGTGTGCAGACTTCATTAATTTGTCAATCACAATCCAAACAACATCGTGATGCCTCGCAGTGAAAAACCACTGACAAAATCCATCGTGACATGCTCCCATTTCTACTGTGGAATGGGCAGCGACTACAACAATCCGGCTAGTCTCTTATGATCGGCCTTGACCCGCAGACATATATGACAAGCCCTAACATATGCACCCACGTCAGCCTTCATCCCTGGCCACCAAAACAAAAATTGCAAATCATGGTATATCTTGGTCCTGCCAGGAAGAATTGTATACCGCAAATGGTGTGCGTCCTCATGAATACTATCGCGTAGTTCTTACACCTCAGGTATCCACAACCTGCGCCTGTGTCTCAAGCGCCCGTTTGAACAACAAGACCAATCTATGCAACACAGATCCTGAGCGACATGACTGAAGCGAGCAAAATGTTTGTCAACCCTTTGCCACTCAACAACCCTCTCTAATGACACAACAAGAACACGCATCTGGCAATATATATTAGCAGTAGCAAAAGCATCGGACAAACACAACATCATCGCAGCCTCTAACAATCCATACTCATGTGTCATTTGCCGCAGCACAGTCTGACTTTCAACACCGCTTCGAGTCAACGCATCAACTACTATATTCGCCTTCCCAATATGGTACTTAATCGTGAAGTCGCAGTCCTTCAGTAACTCGAGCCACCACCTCTGTCGCATGTTCAAATCCCTCTAAGTGAATAAATACCTCAAGCTCTGATGATCTGTGAACAATACAAACCTCTCTCCGTAGAGGTAGTGCCTCCAGGCTTTCAGTGCAAACACAACTACTACAAGCTTCAAGTCGTGCACTGAATAATTCCCCTCGTGGGGCCTCAGTCGCCTCAAAAAGTAAGTAACTGGGTGTCCATCTTGCATCAACACGCTTCCCAACCCAGTACCGAAAGCATCAATGTATATCGAGAAGCATCTTCCCGCCTCAGGTAAAGCCAAAATTGGCGTATAAGTCAAATTCTTCTTCAGTTCCCAAAATGCTTTCTCACATTCCTTGGACCACTCAAACTTGACATCCTTTTTGGTCAACCAGGTCATCGATGTTGCAATCAAAGAAAAATCTTGCACAAATAGCTGGTAATAGCCCGCAAGACCCAAAAAACTACAAATGTTACAAACAGACTCAGGTGTCTTCCAGTCAATGATCGCTCGGATCTTGTCACCATCAACATATATCCCCTGACCATGTCCGAGAAACTTCACCTCACTCAGCCAGAAATCACACTTGCTGAACTTGGCATACAATTTTTGCTCCCTCAATGTCATCAACACATCTTTGTAGTGTCTCTCGTGCTCCACACGAGTCTTGTTGTATATCAAGATATCATCAATGAACACTATCGCATATCAATCCAAAAATGATCTCAGAACTTGGTGCATCAAATCCATAAAAATAACTGGCGTATTAGTCAGCCCAAACGGCATGATTGTGAACTCAAACAATCCATAACATGTGCTAAAGGTCGTCTTCTCGATATCACTCTCTTGGATCCTTAATTGGTGATAACCAGATCATAAATCAATCTTCAAAAAGAACTTGGCACCAACCAACTGATCAAACAAATCATCGATCCTAGGAAGTGGATAACAATTTCAAATCGTCAACTGATTCAACTTATTGTAGTCTACGCACATCCGCATAGTCTTGTCTTTCTTCTTAACAAACAAAACTAGAGCGCCCCAAGGAGACATACTGGGGTGAATGAAACCATTCTGCAGCAACTCCTCTAACTAGGACCACAACTCCTCTAACTGGGACCTCAACTCCTCATGCTCGCACGCTGACATCCTATACGGTCGACTATATATCAGCTGCGTCCCCGGTATCAACTCAATAATAAACTCAAATGCCTTAGGAGGTGGTAAACCTAAAAAATCATTGGGGCACACCTTAGGAAACTCACACACTACCGAAACATCCTCAACTCTAACCACTGGTCTCAGTTCTGGCTCAACTACTGTCATAAATGCATCCATCTCCAGAGTCATCACTAATCTACCTCTGGTAATCGGTAGATCTGACGAGTACCAATAAAGGTAAATACTGGAATACCCTCATATCAAAAACTACAGTCTTACAGAAGCAATCAATGTGTGCACGATACACTTCTAACCAATCCATACCCATTAAAGCGTCAAACTCTAGGCACTCTAAAACCCGTAAATCAGCTGGTAATTGATGTCCTGCGACCTCTACTATACAATCCCGACATATTAGGTTAGGATAAATCTTATCCCCAGCAGTCGTACTGAGGACAAGATGTGGGTCTCAAGTCTTAGCTTGTAACCATAGTTGTCCGACCATGTGTCCTGCAATGAAAGACAAAGTACTACTGGGATTAAACAATACATGCATTGAAACACTACAAATAAATAACGTACCCTCGACAAGCTGATGAGTCACACCTTGGTCTGGCTGTACAACCGCAGGTGCAGCAGCAGCATGAGCTCTCTCCCTGGCTGGCTCAATCTGTGGTTATGGCAGCGAAGGTGCCATCGGACAATCAGCCTGCATATGTCCGATCTGATGGCATTTAAAGCATCGTCGCCTTTCCTGCCAACCAGACTGTGACAAT
Organism: Stephania japonica; assembly: GCA_039657345.1. Classification (NCBI taxonomy): domain Eukaryota; kingdom Viridiplantae; phylum Streptophyta; class Magnoliopsida; order Ranunculales; family Menispermaceae; genus Stephania; species Stephania japonica. The sequence goes on from CM077557.1 coordinate 13,802,114, forward strand.
GTCTGTACCTGAGCTCTATCACGTCCCTGACCTCTCTGTCCTCTGCTACGACCTCCTCCGTCTCTAGCTCGTTATCGCGCCGCCGCTCGGCGAGTACAATCGCAAAGAAGATGCACTACTCCGCTCGTCATCGCCCTCTGGTGATTTGGATGCTGGTCTCGGCGACCCTAATAATGTTGCCAGTTTCTCCGTCGACCTTGGTAGTCTTGTCTCTGCCTATCAGACTGGTCTCTCTGTCTTTTCGGTCTCTAATTAGACCGAGAACCCTGTCCAGCCCTATCCATCAACGCATCCCTCTACTGTAGGTAGGTCTCACGAGCCAAAGCCCTATCGTATATGGCTTGTAAAGTCTTGGCTCCACTCACTACAACCACACTGCCAATCCTCTCGTCCAATCCTCTGATAAAGTAATAAATCTGAAGTCTCTCAGTGTTTGCCACATCTATGACATACAGCATAAGGTACCTGAACCTCTCCATGTATAGTAATACTAACATGGTACCCTGCCTCAATGCAAGAAACTCTTCCCTGAGTATTAGTTGTACCTCAGTAGGGATATGCTTGTCAAGAAACAACTAATGGAACTCTGCCCCAAGTCGACGACTCGGGATGTGTATCTGTATATGTCGTCCACCAAACTATCATCTGACCTCTTAGACAATCCCAAAAATTAGTGCCTGATCAGCCTCTAGCACTTCCAACAACTGATGTAATCGCCAGTGCGTCATCAACCAACGCCCAGCCAACTCTAGATCATTAGCCACCTGAAAGAAAGTGGGGTTGAACCTCATGAAATCCTTCACCATCTTCGCCACCTCCGACATCCTATTCCTGGCAGTCGCAACCACTACCTACTACTCTATCGTAGTAGGTATCACAACGGTAGTCTCCACTAGTGTAACAACAGGCTCAGTCCTCTCAACCAATGTTTTTGACCCTGTCGCCAGTGTGGTAACAGTTGGCGCGAAGTCTGCCTGTATGGTATGTACAGCCCAAACAGTAGTCGACGCCGCTGTAGGCACCCTCGAACCTTGTATATATTCCATAAGGTCCGCCATCTGTGCCTGCTGTAACAACTGTTGATCAATAACTCTCTGCACCATAGTCCAGAGAGTAGCCACCTCCTTAGTGAAGTCACTAGTCTTACCGACCTCCTGCTGAGTAATTGGCGGAGTAGTAGTAGGAGTCTGTCCGTCCATCGTAATTTGCGCAATCCAATGTGCATCTGATCAGACTCAATATGTACGCGTATAATATTTCTTATACCATCAAAACATGCACATTAATTCCTGAATCTACCCACCTCACATCACTTCCCAACTAAGGTTTCAGTCATTCACTTGTGGTTTCTATATCTAAAGTTTATTCATCAGATTCATCCTCAATTAAGAGTGCTACCTAGGACTCAGATAACTTGGATCTGATACTAAAATGTAGCAGCCCCAAATCCATCGGCTACTACGGCGTGCATTGCAGGCCTACAACCTAGCCAAATCACCTCCCAGCTGTGTCCTATGAGCACTCAAACCTTAATACCAATCAAAATCTCACTAACTTAAGTTGTTTATTAATAATTGTTGAGTCAAGTTAGCTTAAGGCTCGTGATTATCATTTAACCTCAAAATACATAACGAAAGACTTACATCAAAATAAATATTTAAAGCAAGTTTTAAGTGCATTTTACCTAATGTGGAAACCATACCAATATGTACTCCACATACATATCCAGTGTGATCCTCAAAATATCAAAAGTTAAACCTCCAAATCATATACAGGTCAAAATGTATATCTCACAACCCATACCCAACATAAAACAAAAAATATAAACAAACGTACGAGTAGAGCAAATCGTAGTAAATCACAGGTAGTCCTCAAGCTTGCCCTTCCCTTTGCTCGTACCAGGATCTGTACTCAAGCCATCACAAAAAGGTAGATGACAAATCCAGAGTAATTAATCCTAAGGAAGTTCACCCAAGTAAATACATAAGTAAAAACGTTGGCATTAAATACTATAAATAAACATGCAGAACAAAAGAATACAAACAATTGTGGAAGATCACACGAATATGAATAGCATGAAAGCAAAGTGCGTGCACAATTAAAGTCAAACTAGAGCCATACTTCAGGCTATCCGCCAGGCACGACCCGTGAGGATACCTCAAACGAGTGACCTTGGACCCTCTAGGTGGCCAGCGTAGACCCGCGGTGCACCCACACATGTCTAGCATACCCGGGTAGCATATTCACCAGTGCATGACTAGAACACATGATATGGCCTAGTGGACCCCTATGCCCCACAATGAATAAGCACCAGGTGGGAGTAAACTCCACCACCATAAAGCAATAACAGAAAATAGGAGTATTGAATAAATTGGACATAATTCAAATAATCAAACGGTAAGTACTACAGTGAATTTTAGTTGGGACACTACACACCTCAAACTACACTTCTCCTCTCGTGAAGTAAACCCCGATCTAATACTGTTGAATCCTCGATATCCCACAATTGGGCATCCTAAGTGACCTATTACCATTTATCATTGATTTATGGTCAATTATTTGTATATTATATTAATTAGTATAAGCATTATATCCACAACCTTCAAAACAACAAAAAATGGTTATTTGTGTTCATTCTGCTCGTCATTTATATTCACTTACACTGCCCAGCGCGCTGGGGCCTGTGGCTAGTGCGCTGGACAATCGAATTATAGCAGTTCAGCAGAACAAAACTGTTGGAATTCACCACCAAAGCCTCCACCAACACTGTCGACCCCATCCTCACCTCGTAGGGGAATAAACAACACTTCCAAAAGCCAGAGGCACAACAAAATTCATTAAACATGCATCAAATTTTACATCAAACATCATACTTGAAAAATTCATTTTCATGAAAACCAACCAAACTTCAAAGTCAATGACTCAAAATTGTTTCTCCACATCCATAGCACTCAACAAACACCAAAAACTGAACAAAAATAGTGGCACACAACTAAACCATGGATTCATCACCAAAACCCCAAAACCACATTCAAATTGAAGACCAAGTAGAGGAGATCTTAAATCTCACCTTGCTTTGTTGATTTCACACTCACAAGCAACCCAAATGGTCAAGTTAGAAGCTCCAAACCCTTACTTCTTTCTCACAATTTTTGGATTTTCAAGAGAGGAGAGAGACAAGTTTGTGAGAATGATGAAAAACCAACTTATATATATATATAAGTCATCTAAACTCAACCCCCCCATGTCTAGGCCTCATTGGATAGTGGAGATGAATTCAAAGATTCCTCCAAATGAGACAAAACTGACCCACATGGGTCCTTTGACCTTATCCTTTTATCTCTAATTATTTGCACTTCGACGTTCCAATACCCGGCTCCGAACCTCGACCTATGCCGTTCGCACACAATGACGGTACCAACCACCTCAACATCATTTTATATTAATTATTTAATAAATTTTATCATTTATTGTTTGTATCTAGTCCTTCGTCCTAGTGTACTAGTCATTCGCCACCTGATACACACGCCTATGCGCCAATCACGGCGAAAACGCGACACACCATCTCACTCATCAATGGGCAATATAAACACACATATTGCGATACAATTTAACTAAATTGAACATATACATCGCAATTACATAACAAAAAGCATACAAAACGGAATGTATACTTAATCTGGGCGTGCTCTGACCTCGTTGTGGGACCCACAAACATCCCCGTTGGTGTCCAAGTATGAAATGACACCATAAACAATGACAATTATAATTTATGTTGTTACATGGTTCGTGAGGATCGGTATTTTGCAATTGTTTTGAGGTACGTTAGTAAGCCAGTAAGAAGGTGCATAATAATTCATTTTCCACTATTGTTGTTTCTATTGAATTGATCCATTTGTTGAAATTCCATTCTTATATTCCTTGGCTGAGTGTCTTTGGCGTAAGTGTGTCGTGAAGGTACTTCTGGGTTCATATTAGCTGGTCTAACGTGAGCACTTATGCAAAAATGTTGTCCACCCACCTAATATTGAGTTTCACCCTAAGTACTGGATTGTTGTGGACTTGTTGTACATGTGGTTGTGGAATTGGATGTGGATGTGTTACTTTTGTGGATTGTTGTGGCTATTGACCACTTATGGGTCTCATTTGACTCAATAGGCACTCAAATATCGTTGATATATTTGTCAATCTGTTTATCATGCAATTTGTGTTATTTTCTGTCTTTCAATATCGTATGATTCTTAGACTATTTTATTGGTTATTCATGAATTACTGTTTATGTTATTCTGGCCATACTTTCAATTTTATCATGTACTCACCATCTAGTTTGTGATAGTCGGTGCAGATAAGGCTGAGACGAGCAAGGGTAAAGAGTCGATGCTTAGTGACTTCCTCTAAGGACTTTCAGGCCAGTTCTTTCCTTTACTCCACTGTAGGTGTTGCCTTTTTAACTTGTGACTATTGTATATTATCTTTTTTAATACAATAGGTTACATTTTGGAATGGAGTGACTAGGGATATTATGTATTATCACATTGTGACAATTATCACCTGATTTACATGTTTATCTATTTTCAGGGTTTCCACATCATAGGTTGTTTCCTGATTTTTCCCTTTATTAAGTTATTAGTTAATTATAGTTGATTTTCACTACGAATTTCTTGATAAATATATAATCCAATAACTTACACTTTTAAATTGATAAGTTAATGATGAATTTAGAAATTGAGGCTGACTACGATGCGTTGACTTTGCGAGTATGGACTCAGGGGTTTACGTAGGTCTAGACCGAGCGCAACCCAGTTTTATGGGAAATTAAGGTCGCAATTTCTTGATTAACCTTACAACCATCATAAGATACAAACCATCAAAAATTAGGAAATATTTGAAACCTATAGTGGTATGATCATGTATTTGAAGCTTAATTGGGAAGTGAGGTGAGTTGGGGAAAGTATAACTTGATCCTATATGTTATATGTGATGTGATGTATTATACTATATCGGTAGCTATTGACTGATTCGGGGATTCACTTTCTACTTCAAGTTGCGATAACAGATCAGACGAAGCACAGTGATGACAGTGGGGCTGCGGGTCCTCGAGTTATTATTGTGGAGGATTTTTAGGCCTTAACACAGAGGATTACGTCCCAGGATCAGCAGTTAGAGGAGATCCTAAGGATATTGAGGACACCTGTTATGGCTACACCATCACCACCATCTACATCGGGAGTACCGATTACGCAGGAGATGGATATTCCTGTTGTTGCTACATCTACTGTTCCTCTGACAATTGCAGCGATACCGGAGATTGTTGTGTTACTTCCGGTACAGGCTGAGTCAGTACCTGCATTACCTCTTGTTCTGACTGATATAATGCCTGCTTCAGCAACAGAGAAGGGCATTAGGGCCACAACGAAGACTAGACAATTGAAGGAGTTCAAGAGGCATAACCGTAAGGAGTTCTTTGGGGGTACAGATCTAGTGGTGGCTGAGATGTTTCTGAAGAGCCACGAGAAGGTTCACAACATCATTGCTACTGAGGAGCACATGCAAGCTTCCATTTCGTTTTCGATGTTGTTAGGGGAGGCTGATGACTGATGGACTATGTTGGTGTCTACTTGAGGGGTGCATAAGGGCTAGATAGAGTTCAAGATCCAATTCAATCTGAAGTATTTTCCTCCTACAGTCCTGAGGGAGAAGAGGAATGAGTTCTCTACTATCCGACAATTTGCGGATGAGTCTGTTATGGCATTTATGGGACGATACCTACATTGCTACCTATGTTGAGGGTTTTGTATATATAGATGTTGACAGGGTCTATTACTTTACTAAGGGTTTATTGCCTGAGACTGGAGGTGTTGTAGTATCCACAGAGCTAGAGACACTGCAGAGAGCATATGAGCGAGCATGAATATGGAGAGTTATCTGAGTACACATCCAGATGAGATTAGACCTGTTAGACAGGAGTAACGCACTGAGGGCCAACAAGACAGAAGAGGAGGAAAAATAAGCAGGGTTTCAGGGACAGTAGAGCCTAGAGCAGTGGTTCTGTTACACCACCACCGCGACTTGCACAAACTACAGTTGTTGCATCTATACTAGCACATAGTTTTACTGGTCGACCACCACAGGCTACGTGACCTACACATCAACAACAGAGGCGGTATTCTGAAAGTAGGGATATGGGTAAAAGGAAATGGATAGACCCAGACACAAACATAGAAGTCTGGACAGGCACAGATCCAGAGGTCTGGTCAGGCTCATAGACTTCCACAGGGACATGAGCAGAGGTCAGTACAGGGTTAGATGTCATCTGAATCGCATGAGACATGTACTTGCGTCAAATGAGGTCAGATTGGTCATCTTCAACTTTAATGTCCATTGCTAACGAAAGCTCAGCCATAACATCATCAACAGTAGCGGGAGAGAATCCGCATTGTTGTTGAACCAAACCAGGGAGCTTCTCATAATCTTGTTGAGGGTATGTCTTTGATTTGCAATACTTCGATGCATACCATGTTTAATTTAGGTTCTCAGTTTCATTTATTTCTAGACGTATGGTAGATGCATTAGGGTTGAGACCCGTTAGGCTTAGTAGAACCTTAATCCTTAGCACAGCTATGTTGGGGACAAGATATACCTGAACTTGTTGTGTGTTGATTGTTCGGTAGTTATATAGGGTCACGATTTGCTTGCTGATTTGAGAGTACTAGAGTTTATAGAGTTTGATGCATTGTTAGGCATGGACTGGTTAGAAGCTTGTCATGCCTATATTAACTGTTATGGGAAGTTTATTACGATCCCATTAACAGATGGTACGGATATCAGATTTCACGTGACAACTGCTTTATTATCGATCACCAGGGGCAGGGTGGCTAAGAATAGTGAGACCGAGACGCTTGCGAATGTCATGAGCACCGCTGAGAGATTGGATATCAGTATTGGAGATGTACCGGTAGTGTGTAAGTTTACAAACATTTTTCCTGAGGATCTACTAGTAGTAACACCACTTGAGAGAGGTAGACTTCAGCATAGACTTAGTCCTTGGGACTAAACCCATTTCTATACCACCATATAGGATGGCACCTCGAGAGTTGGAGGAGTTCAGGACTCATTTGGATGAGCTATTGGAGTTGGGATTCATTAATCATAGTATGTCACCGTGGGGCACGCCGGTGTTGTTTGTGAAAAAGAAAGATGACAGCCTAAGGTTGTGCATTGATTATAGGCAGCTAAGACAGGTTACGGTGAAGAATAAGTATCCGCTTTCCTCGTATTGACATTTTTTTGACCAGTTGATAGAAGCGCAGTAGTTTTCAAAGATTGACCTAGGTCAGGTTATCACCAGCTCAAGATTAAGGCTGAAGACAGGGATAAGACTGCATTCAATACGAGATACGACCATTATCAGTTTACGGTCATGTCATTTGGTTTGACTAAAGCGCCAGCTATGTTTATGGATCTCATGCACAAAGTACTATGACTTATCTGGATAGATTTGTGATTGTGTTCATTGATGATATCCTTATTTACTACAGGACTTGTGAGGGCATAAGGAACATCTCCAGGTAGTTCTATAAACTTTGAGAGACCACCAGTTGTATGCCAAGTTCAGTAAGTGTGAGTTTTGGCTTCCAAAGGTTAGATTTTTTGGGGCATGTGCCCTAGGTCAATCCATTAACAGTCTTTATGAATAAATTTTAGTTAATAAAATAGAGGATTTCATTTGCTGTTTATTATAATTGATTTGCATGTTTACATTATAATAAGATCCATGGGTATTTACAGAAATATCCTAAATGTCCCTAGTCGATTATTATACTGGGAACTATAATGAATTAAGACTAGTGTGAGTCTTGATTGATGATCATACGATGATTATACGTATAGGAATACGAATCAAGATCATGAGTACTTGTTAGGGAACAAAGTCTTGGGCCCGACCCGCTATGAGAACACCACATGGATTAAGTCATAGTTGTTTCTCATGATAGGTATATTTTTCATCCTCGACTTGAGATTACCGAGACTTCAACATTAGGAATACAATGATTTGACGCAATCAAACGTTATCTTTAACCTGGATGATTATAAAGGTTGTGATTGGTTACTTGTGTGAATAATGTGGTGAAGTTGTGTAATCGAGATAGAATTTGTCCCTCTCATATAAAGAGAGATATCCAGTGGATCCTCGATGTGTTAGATCATTGTTAAAAGGCCTAGTCTAAGTGAATTGATATTGATCAATGTCACTTAGATGTTTTCGATCTACCTAGAAATCGAGACTAGTACGATTGAACATGTTGGATGACAATTCCATGCCTTATGTTTGATCAAAAGGATATCGTGTGACAAAAGGATATTATATACACTATTGATTAGGTTATATCGATTTGATATTCGTATAACTTGGGTAGTCATAATGTCTTGCTAGAGGCCGCTTATGACTTGTATACCAAAATGTGTTTTGGTACACTGCCAACGTTGTATGAGCCTATTGGGTCGCACACTGAGAATGGTTTTGCGAGATTTTAAGATGGTTCAGAAAAATGAATTTTATATGATAAAATTCATGACATAAACGTCCTTGTAGTGTATTACACTTATACTTCTTTAAGTAGGGGTATATGTGTAATTTACTTAACCGTCTATATACAAGGGTTGTATAAATAGACGCTTTGAGTTAGAATACAAGTACGAAAGATTTTAAAAGGGCCGAAACTCTATTTTCGTTTGAGAAACAACTTAGAGTTTTTGGTATTATCTGGATCGTTTTGGAGAGAAACAAAAGTTTGAAATTCTCTCGAAGCTAGCACTTTGAATCTCGGTCGTCATTCGTGTGTGGACAGCTGATAGAGGGCGTTCGTTGTTGGCAGCGCCTTAGAGATCGATTAACCTTCAGAAAGGTACATTGCGACTGAGGTATGATTAAGTTTTCATAGTCTAAACGTGTTTTAATGGAATCAGATTCGGATCCTGTTGGGGTTTTTTATCAAAATTGTTTTGAAATCTCCTCTGCGCATGAACCCCAAAACCCAACAGTGGTATCAGAGCCTTCGAGTTTGATTCCATTAAACTCATTGCATGTTTTCTTATGATATATGATTGAAAGCATGTTCATAGTTGATGTATATGTGATATACATAAGTTTTCTATGAGATTCATTATCATGTTTTGTGTATATGATACATATATTCATGATTTAATTGAAATTAGTTTCAGACATGCTAGTAACCATGTTAGGTTAATTTGAATAATTTTGATGAATTGAGTTTCGTGTTCTATGATCCATGACACCATTAGGTTTGATTGGGATAGTAGTTCATGATTCAATTTGTGGTTATTTGGATGAAGATCGAAATTGCAAATAATTAATTTTTGAAATTATTTATTAATAAATAATTAATTTTCGAAATTATTATTTATTTTGTTATATCTATTTTGTTATGAAGTCTCTATTTGATAAAGATAGATAACAAATTAGAATTGGAGATAAATATCAAGAATCTTGTTATTAGTGATATACTAGGATTCAAATATCTTAAATTCAAAATAAATAAATAATTTTCGAAATTATTTATTTATAAATAATTAATTTTTGAAATTACTTATTTATCTTGTTATTTCTACTTTGTTATGAAGTCTCTATTTGATAAAGACAGATAACAAATTAGAATAAGAGATAAATATCAAGAATCTTGTTATTAGTGATATACTAGGATTCAAATATCTTAAATTCAAAATAAATAATTAATTTTCGAAATTATTTATTTATCTTGTTTTATCTATTTTGTTATGAAGTCTCTATTTGATAAAGATAGATAACAAATTAGAATTGGAGATAAATATCAAGAATCTTGTTATTAGTGATATACTAGGATTCAAATATCTTAAATCCAAAATAAATAATTAATTTTCGAAATTATTTATTTATCTTGTTATATCTAATTTGTTATGAAGTCTCTATTTGATAAAGATGGATAACAAATTAGAATAGGAGATAAATATCAAGAATCTTGTTATTGGTGATATACTAGGATTCAAATATCTTAAATCCAAAATAAATAACTAATTTTCGAAATTATTTATTTATCTTGTTTTATCTATTTTGTTATGAAGTCTCTATTTGATAAAGATAGATAACAAATTAGAATATGAGATAAATATCAAGAATCTTGTTATTAGTGATATACTAGGATTCAAATATCTTAAATTCAAAAATAAATAATTAATTTTTGAAATTATTTATTTATGTTGTTATATCTATTTTGTTATGAAGTCTTTATTTGATAAAGATAGATAACAAATTAGAATAGGAGATAAATATCAAGAATCTTGTTATTGGTGATATGCTAGGATTCTAATATCTAAAGTCCTAATTGGATTAGGATAAGATGATTAGTTAGATGTGGGCCCTAAGTTAATTAAAAATGTTTTAATTGACTTAATTTTGGATAAATTAAGGGGTAAATTTAGTATAGTAAAATCAATAAAAAAAATATGATTTTCTATAGCAAATTTCAATTTTCGGAATTGAGATTTGTCTTCTAAAAAAAAAAAAAAAAAAAAGGCAATCGCTTTGTTGTTTCCCATTACTGACCGCCGATAGGATCGCCGTCTAACTAATCTAGCGCACGGAAATTCTTCTATTAGTGAATAGCATAAAAATTTCCTAAATTGTTTAGTGGTTCTACAAATCAATAAAATATATGATATTTCATTGTTTAATTAAAATCACTAAAACTGAATAAAATCCCTCTATTAAATCTTAAGTCTTGTGCCATCCAATTTTAAACACTTGTCAAGGCCTCGATCGCACTAATATAGTTTCGGCCCATAGTTGGGTGTATTGTGTTATCTTGGTGAGATAAGTTAGGTAAGAGTTACCTAAATGTTTAAATTGGTTCGACTTAATAAAGCTATCAAAATAGTTTTGGGCTTTAGGCATATGATGAGATAAAAACATACTAATACATAAGATGTCCCATATCTCATAAAAAGATCTAAAAATTACATAAGATGTAATTGGTAACCGTTACCTACCTAAATAATCTAGTTCGTGTTTCATGCCATAGTCAACGCCATAGAATTAGGTGAAATATGGATTTTAGTCCCCTAAATAAACGATATGTTTTACGAGGGTTGTTAATTTAGTGGGAGTCTGTTCCTCTATACTAAAATAAACTCGCAAAATCTTTATTGTAGATCAATGGCCTCTTCAAGTAACAATAATCCCCTCACATCGCGATCTATCCTTGAGAAGGATAAGCTATCTGGGACTAACTTTCTTGATCGGTTCGAATCTTGAGAATAGTTCTCAAGCATGAACGCAAGTTGTATGTCCTAGATGCTCCGATCCCCGAGGACCCACCATCAATGCTACGAAAGTCATGAAGGATGCGCATAATAAACATGTCAACGATTCTACGATGTTGCATGCATTATGTTGGCAACTATGGTTCCCGAACTTCGAAGGAAATGGAACTAATGGAAGCCTACGACATGGTATAACGCCGAAGGAAATGTTCCAACAAAGAAGCTAGGCAAGAAAGGTTCGAGACAGTCAAGAACCTGCATTCTTGTAAGATGACTGAGGGTGCGTCAGTTAGTCCTCATGTTCTGAAGATGAAGGGCTATGTTGACCAACTTGATAGACTTGGATTTCCCATAAGCCAAGAGTTGGCTACGGATTTGATCCTAAATTCATTACCAGAGAGTTACTCACAATTTGTGATGAACTACAATATGAATAATATGGAGAAATCAATTTCAAAGTTGCATTTGATGCTCAAAACTGCTGAACAAAATATCAAGAAACCCTTTAGTAATGTGCTGATGGTCCAAAAGGGAAAGGGAATGAAGAAGAAAGGCAAAGGCAAGGCTAAAGTTGCCAAGGCTAACTCGTTGCACTTATCGCAAAGCCTGTGGAACAAGTCAAGCCCCAGCCTGTTCCTGCTTTAAAACACCCAAAAGAAAAGGAATGGAGTTTCTGAAAGTAGAAATCGAACCTTATTAGATATGGTTCGATCTATGATGAGTCATACAGATTTTCCTATATCCTTTTGGGTTATGCATTACAAACTGCAACTTTCACTCTAAATTGAGTTCCTTCTAAAGCGGTTGATAAAACACCATATGAGATATGATACGGGAAGAGACCTAGTTTGTCTTTTCTTAAGATTTGGGGCTGTGAGGCTCACGTAAAACGAAAGTCTCAGAAAAACTAGCACCTAAATCTGACAAGTGTCTATTTGTGGGGTATCCTAAGGAAACAAAAGGATATTACTTTTATAATCCCGCTGAGAACAAAGTGTTTGTTGCTCGGTATGGTGCCTTTATGGAAAAACAGTTTATTTCAAAAGACACTAGTGGGAAAGAAATAAATCTTGAAGAAGTTCAAGAATCACAAATAAACACTGAACCGCTATTGGAAGTTCAACAACGTTTTGAACCAGTTGAATCTCCGCAAGTGACACAAGGCCCACGTAAATCTGGTAGGGTGAGACATGAGCCAGAGAGATTCGAATTTCTCATTACTGATAATCGTGATGTGTTGTTTATAGATCAAAATGAGCCCACCACTTATCAGGAGGCTATGTCTGGACCAGACTCAGATAAATGGCTAAGTGCCATGAACTCTGAAATGCAATCCATGTACGATAACCAAGTTTAGAACTTAGTTGATTTACCTGAAGGTGGTAAGACCATTGGATGTAAATGGGTTTTCAAGAAGAAAACTGACATGGATGGCAAAGTGCATACTTTCAAAGCAAGTCTTGTAGCAAAAGGTTTCAGCCAGACTCAAGGTGTTGATTATGATGAAACTTTTTCGCCAAAGAGCCATGCTTAAATCCATAAGAATTTTAATTGCCATTACTGCATATTATGACTATGAGATATGACAAATGGATGTAAAAACAACATTTCTTAATGGAAAGTTGCTTGAGTCGTGTATATGACACAACCTGAAGGTTTTGTACATCCTGAGAATTCTAGGTAGGTATGCAAGCTTCAAAGATCCATTTATGGATTAAAGCAAGCTTCTCGGAGTTGGAATCTTCGTTTTGATGAAGCAATCAAGGATTTTGGTTTTATTAAGAACGAAGATGAGCCTTGTGTATACAAGAAGGTCAGTGGGAGTGTAGTTGTTTTTCTGGTACTGTATGTTGATGATATATTACTCATTGGAAATGACATCCCAACATTGCAAAGTGTCAAGTCTTGGTTAGGGAAGTGTTTCTCAATGAAAGACTTAGGAGATACGACCTATATCCTAGGGCTAAGGATCTATAGGGATAGATCTAAGAGGCTAATCTGTCCTAAGTCGAGTGCTTACATAGACAAGGTACTGAATAGGTTCAGTTTGCAAGACTCTAAAAGAGGATTATTGCCAATGTCTCATGGCATAAGTCTCAGCAAGACTCAATGTCCTAGGACAAATGATGAGCGGGATCGTATGAATAAGATTCCATATGCATCAGCTATTGGATCTATCATGTATGCCATGTTATGCACTCGACCTGATGTATCATATGCTTTGTGCACTACAAGCAAATATCAGTTAGATCCAGGTGAGAGTCACTGGATAGCAGTAAAGAACATCCTTAAGTACTTAAGAAGGACTAAGGAAGTGTTCTTGGTCTATGGAGGTTTTGAAAATGATCTAGTTGTAAATGGTTACACAGATGCAAGTTTTCAAACTGATATAGATAATTTTAGATCGCAATCTGGATATGTGTTTACTTTGAATGGGGTACAAAGAAGTGGAAAAGTTCGAAGCAAGAGATCATGGCGATTCTACAACAAAGTGAGTATATTGCGGCGTCGATGCAAAGAAAGGAGGCGCTTTGGATCAAAAAGTTCATTTCGAACTAGGTGTGGTTCCAAGTATTGCTAACCTGTTTGTTTGTATTGTGACAATAACGGGGCAATAGCACAGCCAAGGAACCTAGATCACACCACAGATACAAACATATACTCGACGTTTTCATCTCATCGAGAGAAATTATTGAGAGGGAGACGTAAAGATTTGCGAGTACCTATCGAAGACAACGTTGCGGATCCATTGACAAAGGCTCTTCCACAAGTGGAAACATGATGGTCATGTTAGATCATTAGGCATTAGATGCATGAATGATTGGCCCTAGAGCAAGTGGGAGATGTTGGGAAATGTGCCCTAGGTCAATCCATTAACAGTCTTTATGAATAAATTTTAGTTAATAAAATAGAGGATTTCATTTGCTTGTTTATTATAATTGATTTGCATGTTTACATTATAATAAGATCCATGGGTATTTACGAAATATCCTAAATGTCCCTAGTCGATTATTATACTCGGGAACTATAATGAATTAAGACTAGTGTGAGTCTTGATTGATGATCATACGATGATTATACGTATAGGAATACGAATCAAGATCATGAGTACTTGTTAGGGAACAAAGTCTTGGGCCGACCATATGAGAACACCACATGGATTAAGTCATAGTTGTTTCTCATGATAGGTATATTTTTCAGGTCCTCGACTTGAGATTACCGAGACTTCAACATTAGGAATACGGTGATTTGACGCAATCAAACGTTATCTTTAACCTGGATGATTATAAAGGTTGTGATTGGTTACTTGTGTGAATAATGTGGTGAAGTTGTGTAATCGAGATAGAATTTGTCCCTCTCATATAAAGAGAGATATCCAGTGGATCCTCGATGTGTTAGATCGTTAAAAGGCCTAGTCTAAGTGAATTGATATTGATCAATGTCACTTAGATGTTTTCGATCTACCTAGAAATCGAGACTAGTACGATTGAACATGTTGGATGACAATTCCATGCCTTATGTTTGATCAAAAGGATATCGTGTGACAAAAGGATATTATACACACTATTGATTAGGTTATATCGATTTGATATTCGTATAACTTGGGTAGTCATAATGTCTTGCTAGAGGCCGCTTATGACTTATATACCAAAATGTGTTTTGGTACACTGCCAACGTTGTATGAGCCTATTGGGTCGCACACTGAGAATGGTTTTGCGAGATTTTAAGATGGTTCGAAAAATGAATTTTATATGATAAAATTCATGACAAAGTAAACGTCCTTGTAGTGTATTACACTTATACTTCTTTAAGTAGGGGTATATGTGTAATTTATCAACCGTCTATATACAAGGGTTGTATAAATAGACGCTTTGAGTAATACAAGTACGAAAGATTTTAAAAGGGCCGAAACTCTATTTTCGTTTGAGAAACAACTTAGAGTTTTTGGTATTCTCTGGATCGTTTTGGAGAGAAACAAAAGTTTGAAATTCTCTCGAAGCTAGCACTTTGAATCTCGGTCGCCATTCGTGTGTGGACAGCTGATAGAGGGCGTTCGTTGTTGCCAGCGCCTTAGAGATCGATTAACCTTCAGAAAGGTACATTGCGACTGAGGTATGATTAAGTTTTCATAGTCTAAACGTGTTTTAATGGAATCAGATTCGGATCCTGTTGGGGTTTTTTATCAAAATTGTTTTGAAATCTCCGCTGCGCATGAACCCCAAAACCCAACATAAGGAACATCTCCAGGTAGTTCTATAAACTTTGAGAGACCACCAGTTGTATGCCAAGTTCAGTAAGTGTGAGTTTTGCTTCCAAAGGTTAGATTTTTTGGGGCACGTGGTTGGAGCTAGTGGTGTTTCTATTGATCCCACGAAGATTATAGCAATGATTAACTGGCCTATTCCGACTACAGTGACAAAGATTCGTAGTTTTCAAGGATTAGCTGGGTACTATCGTCATTTTGTGCAGGATTTTTCAAGATTGCTACACCGATGACTAAACTAACTCAAAAGAATGTGAAGTTTGACTAGGATGAGAGTTATGATCAGACATTCTCTACTTTGAAGGAGAAGTTGACGACTGCGCCAGTTCTTGCATTGCCTGAGACAAGAAAGAATTTAGTGGTTTACACTGATGCGTTGAAGGTTGGATTGGGTTATGTTCTGATGCAGAAGGGCAAGGTGATTGTGTATGCATCTCGACACCTCAAGGCGCATGAGAAAAATTATTCGATGCATGATTTAGAGTTGGCTATTATAGTGTTTGCGTTGAAGATTTGGAGGCATTACTTGTATAGTGTAAGATTTGATCTATTCAGTGATCACAATAGCTTGAAGTACTTGTTCTCTCAGAAAGAGTTGATTCTGAGACAGACGTTGGTTATAATTCCTGAAGAATTATGACTTTTCACTTGAGTATCATACTGGGAAGGCCAACGTAATTGTTGATGCTTTGAGCAGGAGAAGATCTGGTGTTGATGAGGTAGTGTGCCATATAACCTACGAATATGCGTTGCTCGAGGCAGCCATGATGATGAGTTCAGTTGATATACCGGCTACTACTAGGACACAGATTTATGGTCAAATGAAGATGCAGAACTGTTTCACTCTAGTGGTTTGTGAGGTATAACAAACTGATGAGTTGTACCAGCGTTCTAGAGAGATGGTTGATAGTTTAGA
The DNA here is from genome assembly GCA_039657345.1 of Stephania japonica. Lineage (NCBI taxonomy): Eukaryota > Viridiplantae > Streptophyta > Magnoliopsida > Ranunculales > Menispermaceae > Stephania > Stephania japonica. Next base: position 13,818,610 of record CM077557.1, read on the forward strand.
TTATCCAGACTGGAGTTGGTCGACAGACGCATGTTTGAGGTATCGAGGGCTACTATGGATTCCATTGATGGCTGATTTGTGCACTGAGATACTTCAGAGGCTTACTGTTTACGTTTTTCAGTGGTTTGCCTCGATCTCCTCATGGACATGACAGTATCTGGGTAATTGTGGATAGACTAACGAAATCTACATATTTTATATCGGTATCCACTACACGTAGGGTTGACAGATTGAACATTCTCTATGTGCGCTAAATAGTTAGATTGCACGAAGTTTCGTTGTCGATTGTGTCAGACAAAGGACCGCAGTTTACTTCATTTTTATGGCAGAGAATGCAGGCTCGGTTTGGCACCAGACTTGATTAAAGTACAATGTACCATCCACAGAGAGACGGACAGTTGAGAGACCGATTTAGGCATTAGAGGACATGCTCAGGATGTGTGTATTGAAGTACAAAGGATCTTAGGAATATTACGTTCATCTATGTGAGTTTGCGTACAATAGTTTCCAGGCTAGTGTTGGCATGGCACCATTTGAGGCATTATATGGCAAGCCTTGTAGATCACCATCGTGTTGGGAGGAGCCGAGGATGTAGTGACAGTTGGGCCGGAGATTGTTGTTGATCATATTAAGAAGGTACGACAGATTCGTCAAAAACGAAGGGTGCTTAGGAGAGACAGAAAAAGTATTATAACAAGTATCACCACGAGCTTACAGTACGATAAGGGAGCCTATGTATATTTGAAGGTTTCACCTCTGAAAGGTCATAAGAGGTTCAAAATCAAGGGAAATCTTGTACTTGGGTTTATTGGTCCATTTAGGATTGTGAAGAGAGTCGGCAAGGTTGCTTATGAGTTAGAGTTGTCGCCTCAGCTCACTGGAGTTCATCCAGTTTTCCATATTTCTATGTTTCGATTAGACAAGTAAAGCGAAGGACGACGACAACCGACGGTAGATTAAAGTCAAATTGACTTGCATAATGATATTACTTATGAGGAGCAGCGATTCAGATTATGGACAAGAAGTTCATGATTATAAGGAATAAGGAGATACCTTCAGTTCTCGTTAAGTACAACACCACGGAGACGAATAGTTGACCTGGGAGTTAGAATCCCATAGGCGCGAGTATTTTCCTCATTTGTTTGATTCCAGTAAGTTGTTACTTTGAGTTAATTATTACTTTAATTTCAGGACGAAATTCTAAAAAGTTGGGAAGACTGTAACAACCCTCAAATAGAATTTGTGTCACATGTCGTGTTTCAGGATTGTGACTAGGTAGTCGTGACTTTTCATATTGCAAAGCCTCGGGAGTCGACACTAAGGTATATTTTATTGTTTTGTGATGTTTGTACTACTATTTATACTCGAATGTAAACTATGTATGTCCTAGTGCGTGATTTTGTTTTGTTTATCGCCACGGATTTGTGTGTGAGATTTCACTTAGGAAAAACGAGAATATTCAAGAAAAAAGGTATAATATGGGTAATTAAACACCAGGAAATGATAATTAGTTATGAAATACAAGTCACCTATCAAAGTCATAGAGTTGAGTTGGAGTTGTTGGTTGGACATAAGGTGAGACACAAGATGTGCCTCGAGATACGTGCGTTGAAGGAGATGAAGTGAGAAGTATAAATATCAACCCATCAACTTTTCTCTCTCCTCTATCTCATTTTCATCCAAACGAACGAAATTTGGAACGAGGTTTCGGACTTCTCGAGCTCGATTCACGATGAGGATCGACTAACTACGCATTAGAAAGCAAGATCCCGACTCCTCTCTTGATTTCCTACGATTTGGTGCCAGTTTTGTAGGTTTTTGTCACGACGAATTCGGACGACATTTTGGGGTTTCAATTTTAATGATCTTGAGTGATGTTATTGTGATCAATTGGTTGAGCAAGTGGGGTTTTGGCGATTATTTTGATGATTTGAAGTTTGTTGGAATCTTTAAGGATTTTTGATAATTTTGTGTGATTTTCGAATCAGTCGTTTGTTAGGGTTTTAACACAAGACCAAGTTGTTTTTGAATGGTTTTAGACATCCCTAAGAGTTTGGGATAGGCTCGAAACACGGCGACGCGAGCAAGGGTTCTGAAAAACCCCGGAAATAAGTTCAGGGTGTCACGTCGTGAGGGAAGCCGTGGAGAGTTTTCTCCCACGTCGTCGATCACGGCTTGTAAACCAGAGGCGAATGAAAATTGAAGCTTTAGATGATGTCGAAGGTCAAAACCTTGGCGGCGTCACCTGCGGCGTCTGGAATAGTGTCAAACTAGATTTTTCAAATAATTTTCAAAACTTTTGTAAAACTTTGGGGTTTATCTAGGATCACGAAATGACTCTAATACAACCATATTGAGCTTAAATGATCACCAAGGATTTAAGAATTCAAGTATGAACAAGTTAGAGTTTCATGAGGATCGATATTTTGCGATTGCTTTGAGGTGCGTTAGTAAGCCAGTAATAAGGTGCATACTAATTTATTTTCTATTATTGTTGTTTCTATTGAATTGATTCATTTGTTGGAATTTCATTTTTATATTCTTTGGCTAAGTGTCTTTGGTGTAAATGTGTCATGAAGATACTCCTGAGTTCATATTAAGCTGGTCTAACGTGAACAATTCTGCAAAAGTGTTGTCCACCCACCTAATATTGAGTTTTACCCCAAGTATTGGATTGTTGCAAACTTGTTGTAGATGTCGTTGTGAAATTGGATCTGGATGTGGTCGTGGTACTGTTGTGGATTATTATGGCTATTGACCACTTATGGGCCTCTCCTTTGACTTAATAGACATTCAAATATCGTTGATATACTTGTTAGTTTGTTTATCATGGAATTTGTGTTATTTTCTGCCTTTCAATACCACATGATTCTTAAACTGTTTTATTGGTTATCCATGAATTACTGTTTATGTTCTTCTTGCCATACTTTCAATTTTATCACATACTCACTGTCTAGTTTGTAACGGTGATCATTATAGGGCTGAGACGAGCAAGGGTAAAGAATCGATGATAAGTGAATTCCTAGGTGAATTCCTTTGAGGACTCTCGGAGCGATTCTTTCCTTTACTCCACTGTAGATGTTGCCTTTTGACTTGTAACTATTGTATATTATCATTTTGAATACAATGGATTACATTTTGGGAATTGAGTGACTAGGGATATCATGTATTATCACATTGTCACATTTGTCACCAGATTTATATGTTTATCCATTTTCAGGGTTTTCACATCATAGGTTGTTTCCTGATTTTCCCTTTATTGAGTTATTAGTTTATTATAGTTGATTTTCTCTGCGAATTTTCTGATAAATATATAATCCAATAACTCACACTTTTAAATTGATAGGTTAATGATGAATTGAGAAATTGAGGCTGACTAGGATGCGTTAACTTTGCTAGTGTGGACTCAGGGGTTTACGTAGGTCTGAGCTGGGCGGGACCCAATTTTATGGAGAATTGGAACCATCACAACAATCATTGAATATCACTGCCACTGGCCGCTCATCACCACTGGTCAATCGCCTTCTTTAAATGCGGAGTACCAATTCCTCCAGACCTCACTTCGTCGTTTTCATCATCTAGACCATGCTATAGGCATAAAAGTATAAAAGTAAGAAAAAAAAAAAAAAAGGGAGGCAATGTGTAGGGACAAAAAATAGAAGAGAAAGGGGACCTCCAACACCGCTCACAAATCTAAATCGAGATGCAGCGACTTCAGATCTCGTGATGGAAGAAATGGCAAAAAAAAAAAACGAGGAGGGTTACCGACAACAATCGCACTCACCACTCACCTGAACCCCTAAGCGACATATTTGAGAGCTTGAACTAAGGTTAAGGTTTTTTTCGGGGTTGGGATATATCATCAACTATTTTATAATTAGAGGACTTTTGAAAGAATATCTTGAGAGCAAAAACAAGTAATAAATCAAGTATTTTATATAAAGAATATACATATAGTTTTTTCTTTTTTGATAATAAGTTTGCATATAGTTTATTCCAAAAAAAAATAGAGAGCCACATGGAAAAATATTTATTCATCTTTTCTTAAGTTGCATATAGGAAGTTTTCTCATCCAAAATACATTTATGACTAGTTAACAATTATTATTAAAGTCACTCTAATAAAAACTATAATTTTATTTAAGAGCACATTTTTTTTAAGAGAAATCAAAATTTTATTAATTATTTATAGCTCAATACAGGACCAGACATAGAATTAAGTATATTGATTCGCTAATCCTATTTGTGCAAACAAATAGCCATCATTAATTTAACTTTTTTTTAAAAATTGAAATAGTTTAACAATCAGACACTGTTCTCTACAACGTTGAAACTCACAAAATATACAAAAATACTAGAACCACAAAACAAATAACAAAACTTTCCAACAAGGAGAAAATCTAAAACTTTCCAACAAGTACACTACAAAAAAAAGTCCAATTAGTGACGGGCCAATCCATCACTAATTGGGTGTCCATCACAAATTGAGCGTTTTCCCATCGCCAAACCAAGTTAGCAACGTGGATGGCCCTGTCACTAATTGTCGCTAATTCAGTTTGGCGATGGGGTTCAGATTAGCGACGTTCGTAGCTAATTCCCATTGCTAATCTGTCACTAACTCGTCGCAAATATGAAAAAAAATTATTTTCTTTAAAAAATTGTACTGTTTTTTAACAAACAGTTTTATCTATATTAAAAGATGTTTTAAACATTTAAAAACAATTTAATGCTAACAAATAATTAAATAAAAATTATAAAAAAATAGAACACTTAATAAATTATTAAGTTAGTAACAACCAACATAAAAAAACTACAAATAAGTTGCTACTCAAAAAAACAACAAACTAATTAAATCAACAGAAAAAATAATTAATAATATAGTAAAATACATTAAAACCCAACTGTTTTTTTTTTTTTTGGAAATCAAAACCCAACTGTTTTAATTTTTTTAGATATAAAAACAGTTTATTAAATATCAGTTTTTTTAAGGTTACCAAGATTTTTTAAAAAAATCCAATATAATTAAATAAAAAACTTATAAAAAAAGCCTAACCTCGGCGAGACGGTCGCGGTGGAGGGTGGCACCGGTGAGTGTCGACGTCGGGGCGGGCCAAACGACGACGACAACAAACAACACCAACAAAAAAACCAAATCCAAAATAATGGACCCTAGATCTAAAAAAATCACATTGACCGACGAGTTGTAGTGGTGGCGGGAGGTTGAGGCGGTGGTGCTGGAGAGGGTGGCCGAGCTAAACGGCGCTGGAGTGGTGGCGGTGGAGGTGGAGATGGAGAGGGAGGCTGAGCCGGTGAGACAGAGAGAGAGAGAGAGAGAGAGAGAGAGAGAGCCCAGGAGAGGATTGATGAAGAGATCGATGAAGAGATCGACCGGCTGTGGTAGATTTGGGCGGTGGTGTGGCGGAGGGGCTGCGGAGACGGAGAACAGAGAGAGGGATATGGGTTTGGGGAGGGAGGGAGTGAGGCCGAGTGACGGAGATGGAGAGGTTTGAAATAGGGCAGATTTGATTTTTTTTTTTTTTTTTTATTTGGTTTGAGAGAGGATTTGTAGGGATATCATAGAAATGGTAAAACGTGTCACTGTTCCTCGTGACCCAGTCAAATAGCGATGGGGGACCGTGATTCCTGTTCCAATCCCGTAGTAAAATGGATGGTCAAAAACTCCAGGGCAATCCTGTCCCAATTTAGAGATGGGCTATCCCCGTCAATCAATTGTTGACGCTATTCGAACATTTTTTGTAGTGAAAAAGATTTAAAAATTTTTCAACAAGGAGAAGATAAATTAAAAACTTTCAACTAGAGAAAAAAATTAATTATAAGGTAAAAATTAAAGATAAATCAATCCAGCGCGCTGGATAAATTAACGCAATACCATTGATAAAGATGCACCGCAACAAGGATGAACTAATCTCTATAAATTTGATTAGATCTTGTTTATTGAATGAACAAAGAAAAAAAGGGATTTATTGAAACTCTCGCTGATCGTTGAGAGAATCGGCGGTGGTTCAAGAAAAAAAACACAAAAGTGAATTAAAAAAGAATTTTAAAATTTGGAGAGATGGAGGGGGCGGCTTTATTTTGAATAATACCTTCAAAACTTTTTTTTATCAACGTTCCTAGAACTTCTTTAAAATACAATTAATATTTATCAAATATATTCTTTTTGAAAAAGGAAACATGTAATGGATTCATTAAATAATACTAAATTCTCATTTTTATATTACTAGATAGATCATTACATATAAAATTTAAATTTAATGATATTGTCTTTTATTTATTAGAAAATAATTGATATTGTAATGATATTGTTTAACGTAAGATAGCGTATGATCAAAACTATAAACGATATTTTAGACTCAAAATCAATTACCAAACCATAAAAACAATTTGATTTAATATGGACAATTTTGTGTTCTTTATAATCTGCTATCAAGTAATAAATGTAATAAAGTGGACCTTAGGCAACATATATACAGTGGATATTGCTCTTAAATATCGCAAATTTTTTTAAAGAAAATTAATAAATCACTTTAAAAATGTTACCAAACTTTGAATTACTATTTCAACTTACAAGGGCATCTCTATTAGTGTATAAGTACTTAATAATGGTTCACAATAATAATATATTGAAATTCACAACAGTGGAATTTAAATTGATAAAAAAAAAGACAATGATTATGTCACAATTTGAAATTAATCGAAATGTGGAAATGTGGAAGTAATGTTATAACTAGACCTGTTCATGTTGGGGCGGAACCAGCCCAAGAAAATATTTTTAATTTTTTCAAGTTTAAAAGTGAATATCTTTTAGTAAAATATTTTTAATTTTTGACTCGTGACTTATTAAAAAATTTTGCACCAAGGTTTGACGTACCTAATTTGACGTCTCAATATTGTTATATATATATATATATATATAATGTGCCACCTAACATGACAAAAGATGCAACAAACAAATATTAAGGAAAAAAAACACACAAATATTAATTGAATTATATTCACCTTAGTCTTTAATTAGAGTACATAGGTTAGCAATGAGAGATATAGAGTGAATAAGTCTTGATGGAATAAGCATAAAAGAGTAATTATATTAGAAGAGAGACAATATAAGATAGAGGATTGCACGTGGAAAAAAATGGATTGTTGGACACTGAACAGTAAAAAGAGAAAAGTGAACTAATTAAATGAATGCGTGCCCTCAACTAACACTATACATATATATTAACATGACCAAATTATTCGTAAATTTTATAAGATAACCAAAAAATGAAGCATATAATAACGCGTATAGATTTCCACTCGCTGTATGCATTAAACAATGTATTAAGTATACTCTCAAAAAAAACAACAACAATAATAATGTACTAAGTTTCACTCTAAAGAAAATCGTTACAATTAACTAATTGGATAGTCCAATGATTTGGTATGGTGTTTGAAAGTGTGAGGTCATATGTTCGAACCTAGTAAAGGCAAATTGTTTCTTTCTTAAAAAAAAAAAATCATCACATTGAACAATCTGCACACGCAATTGTGAATGAAGAAAGATAATTTACCAAGGTAATATTTGGTTCAGAAATGGGAGGTAAAATGCAAGATGGTGCAAACTTGCAACTCCTTTTTTTTTATTTTTTTATTTTTTGTTTTGGTCTTAGTACATACAGTGTACTGTTGTGTTATAAACATTTGTGAAAAGAACAGTCACTGATTGTCATACTGTTCTATTGTTACAGTCACGGTTTTTAAAATCAACTTTGTTGCAGTTGAATATTCTGATTAATATTTAGGGTTAGCGAATCAAAGTATTTTTCTTAAGGTAATTGATTATATGTCCCATTCTGTTATATTAAATGTATTAGCATCATCATTAATGACATTTTAATATTACTTCAAAATAAAAGTGTTCCTAAAGAAACGCACTCCTATAGATTTATTTTAAATTTCTTGGAAGGTTATTATAGTCAGTTCCACCTATAATTACTTTGAAAAAAGAGTCCAGGTTAAGTGCATCCCACCTTTTACTAAGTACACTCATAAAAAAGTCAAACTTAAAAAAATGTCAATCCTACTACAAAATGACCTTTATGCCCCTCACTGCGATTAGTGCACCCCGCTACAATTTCTAAGTGCACCTTACACACTCTTCTTTGAAATTGTAGGCATCATTGAGTGATTCAGCCTTGAAGGTTCAAATCTCTTATTGAAGAATCGGTCGGAACCCACCAAACCTCTTGTTGGAGAGTCGGTCATAACTTGTCAAACCTTTAATTGGAAGTCGGTCGGAATCCACCAAACCTTTAAGTTGACAATTGTCAACTAAATCTCACTTAAGAGGTTTGGTTGGACAACACCGAACCTAATAAATAAATCTCGGCTACATGTCACCAAACCTAATATAGATGTCTCGATCAAGATTTTGGAGTTGGGGCTTCAATTCGGATGAAATGGTATTTTGATAAAAATGTGAGGTTCACTTAAAAAATGAAATATGAATTTGATATGCCATGTAAAATAAAGAGGTGCATTTAGTCCAACTAAAAAAATGTCCTTTCTTCTATTCGAATAGGGAAAATGCGTGCGTTACTTGAGCAGGATAGAGTGAGTTCAGAAGCATAGCATAAAGATCCACTTTTGACATCGAAGGTTATGCGCACAAAAAAAAATCAATACATGATCAAAGGATGCCAAATTGACATGATGAAAGTAGGCCACCATACCAAATCATCTTTCTTTCAAATAAGATGACGTCGATTACTTTTCCCTTGTCGAAAGTGTAAGAAATTTTTATCCGTCTTCCCTTATTAAAAGTTTTATTTCTGATTATTGTTATATTATTGTAAATGTAAAACACAAACGTAAAGTTGTATACAAGTTTGTAAACTTTTGCAACGTCGATTTGATCTCAAAGAGAAGAAAAACAGTTGTTATTGATATAAGTTGAATTAGATGTAATAGTGAGCAATTTATATAAATAGAAATATTTTTTCGTCAAAAATAAAAAAAAAAAAAAATAAAAATAAAAAAAAGAAAGAAACAACTCAATAACAAAATCATCTACTATCATTTTATCAACTTTATGCTTGTGTCAAGTTGAATATTCTATCAACTATTTGCTCGTCTCAAGTTGATGCCAATTGCTACAAATTAATTTGCTACAATGAACAGCGACATCAGTATATCACATCCACGGGACGTACAACAACGACCCACTAACTTCGATTTGTACAACCTATTGATAAATGCAGAGATCTTTATTGGCATTAAGCGTATCGGATGATGACGTTCAGGGATAATGGACAGCATACCTTCATAGAAACGCCTAGTCGAACCTGCAACTCTTTCCAAGAGATTAATTTTTTCTAGTTGGATTTTCCGCCCATTCAATGACTTCACCACTGAAAGATCTTTCATCGATCAGCTATTCGAGATGGAGTTCGGAGGCAGCTGAAATGATGATATTGACATTGGACAAATGCTGAAAATTGAAGCATTGCGCGGCTGGAGATGGTAAGAGTGTACTGCAGTTATGGTTCAGTTTGCATTGCGGCCATTCAAACACAACTTCGGAGTTGGTATGGTGAAGTCCTTCAAGCCTGCTGTCAGGAAAATGTGAAGCTGCATCGCGAAGATTAAGGAGCCCTCACTTTGACAGAAGGAATAGAGGTTATCCACAAGAAGCTGCCAATGCGATAGGATGTTACAATTCAGCATTATGCTGTTGTTGGGAGAGCTCCTTGTCAGCGAAATGAAGAAGTCGTCTGAGTCTTAGAATCATATCACAATGGAAGGGTAGCAATGTGCGTCTATCTAAGTAAGCCGGGCTCACAGTCATCCATGAGAGAGCATGCAGCTCTGCAGCCAGAGATTCAAGAATCAAATGGGACTCTATCTCATGGTCTCTGACGTCAAGACTCATTTTACGGTTTTGTTTAGTATTACCTCTGGCAATCTTATCTTGAATTATATTGCTGCCTCCGTAGTAATCAACGAGACTAACTGAGAGGATGGAAGGCCGTTCTTCTTTCACACTGCTCCTCGGATCTTTCCTTACAGAAGGGACTGCTTTTGACACCACAAATCCAGTTGATAGAGGAATCGCAGAGCCTTTGCTATGTAAAAGATGGGCGAGTGGTGGAGATTCAGAAGTTAAGCATGTGGGGAGTTGCAATGGTGTAGGAGGCAGGAAACGCATACTGGGTGAAGGGATGAGAATGTAAGAGGCCAACATTGACCCGAGAGATTTGACAGCACCGAAACCTTCGACGTAGTTTGATGATCCTGTGCTGCTGCTACCAAGAGTTCCTCCCCCTGCAAAAGGATTGTTATTAGCACTAGCATATATGTTTTTATTTCCAGATGAGATAACTTTCCACGTACTGGTACATTACCATAACGTCGCAAGAGATCCAACAGTCAACATGTAATATCATGAACAAATTCATCAATATTAATATTTATCATGAAATATCACAATTTGCACAAATTCTCATCCGAATGGAGCACTAAGAAACTAACAGAGCAGCAGACACCATGAAAGAGAACAAGAGAGCAATAGGAAGAGTAATCACATAATACAATGTTTCTAAAACAAAACCTGTCCCAAATTAGTGGGATCCAATATCTCCATTTAGTTGATTTAATGCTGATGACGATGTGATTTTTTATCTTTTATATCTTTTGTAATAAAATGCATTCCAAGTTATCTTTAGATCTATCCCTATACCATCGACTTACATAAATTTTCAGGCAGAGTTTTTCTAATTTGGGGCATTTGCAAGTTGCCTTCGGATGTTTCCAAACCACAACTGCTTTCTCTTAATTTTTCCCCATTTTTTGTGCTATTACTTTGGGATTTATTGTTGTGTTGGCACTAGCCGCACTACACCTTTGTTTTGAAGCTCTGCATTTCTTACTCTAGAGTTAACTTTACATTCAGTTGATCCTAGCCAATGGCCAAAGGACAAGTGTTCCACTAGACAGTTTACAGCCGATGTAAAACACAGTAGATCTTCTAGGAATTTGAATGTACTTGAACTAAGTAACGTTGCTGATCAAACACATCCACATTTCATAACTAACTATTTTATTGAAGAGCCAACTAACGAAAGAAAAAAATTAAAAACTTGTACATTGGCATCACCAGTTTATTTCATGGCCTGGGATGCAAATTTATATAACAGCAAACCATGTTATCATATTGTCAGTGTGTTTAATAAAAAAAGATGTAATATAAAACATATCAGTGCAACTTTGAGTCAAGTAAAGAGACGTGGAATTGCAGCACAACTAGCATGGATCAGTGCGGTGATATATCAGAATTGACTCATAATAGGAACGGCCAAGTGACCTTTGGATTTTGAGAAAATGGTCAAGAGACGATAATACCAACACATGAGAAAGATAAAGTAGCCAACATATGCAACCAGTCCTACCATGTTAAGTTGGTTAGAAAAGAATACTAAATATAAGGGCTAAGATGTCATGTAAGGTTTATTCTGAACATAGTCTTGGTCTGCAACTCTTTTAAGTTCGTAATGAGAGTAATAGCCTCTCGAAAGTTCATCACTTTCTCTTTGTAATTGTCTTTCATGTTTATTCGATAAAAAACCTAAGATTTTTCTGTTCCTATTTCACTGTTTATATTACAAAATCAAGAAATAGATTAGATACAGGACAACAAACATTGTAGGATAACAAGGAATAGGGAAAAAACTGGATGCATGTCTTTTTTTCTTTCTTTCTTTTCCTTTTCTTTTTCCTTTTTCGGTTCATCATGAATCAATGCACTCGGCAAAAGCCATTTGAGTACGAGAAACCCCCACCAAGACTTCATCAATGTATGGAGGATTTAAACAAAACCCCTTTAAATTGTTTTAGTAAACATGTTTTGTTAGCCACAGATCATAATGTGCTTATAGAGATTTCTTAAGCGTAAAAGAAAGAAATAAAGCAATTTACAGTCCTCTCTATTTAGGAGCTTGTATTTAAGTGAATGACAGACCTGGAAAAGCTGAATCTGCTGGCAGGTTAAGATGCAGGGAGTGGTCAACTGAAACTCCAATCAAACTTATGCTTTGCACCCACTGGAACATGCCCCTTGAGCTGTCAACTATTTGTTGCCCACTCATAAGCTGCTTTCTCGAATTGGTCTGCCCTAAACCTCCTTTTATAAAGCCAGAACCTTTTGGCTGGGGACTATACAAAGAGGAACTAGGTGACGACGGGAGATTTCTCTCTTGAATCAAGCTCATTTCTTGCTGATGCAGTGAATTACCATTACTACTTGCAGAAATACCATCCGGCACAGCACGCCGCAATTGCAGGTTCCACTTTTTTATATCACTTCCACCAATAGAGAAAATAGCTTTCTGCCACTCTGTTCACAACATCAAACAGTAAACAGATCAGCATTGGCTAACCTCTTAAGGGGAGAAAAAAATGAGGTCGTAGGAACAAATTATATAGGAGGGTGTGTATCGGTAAAAATTCGAATACCTTGGCGTTCAAGCTCGAAGAAGCATCCAATGCGAGTGATTACAATATCCCTAGGTTTGATTGCACCAACATCAGCAGAAGAAGATGATATAATCTGGCAACCTTGCTGAAGAACTTGCACAAAGAGACATTGAAGGCCTTTAGTGTCTTGACGACTGCTAATTCCTCCAAAAGGAAATATATGGCTATCAAGCAATTCTCCTCTAGAATCAGTCCAGATGCAAACTAACCAACGCCAATCTTCGGTCCAGCCATAGCAACAATGAAGGCTTGGGGCCTTTGCAAGACCAGATCCAAAACCATCCGTTTCTCCATCAATCATTGAGTTTACTCCAATATCCAAACATCCTGATGTTGAACTCTGCATATAGCCCCCACTACTGCTCTCATCAACAGATTGTTTTAATGAATCAGATGTTGCATTACCAAGCATTAGGGGGGAGACACCAAGCTCCACCGACCCTGGTTCTGCCAGTATAAAGAGAGGCTCAAAGAGGTAGTGGATGTCCTCCGGAAACAAATTATCTCCAGGACGGCCGAGATCACTGCTTAATCCCCCACTTCTCGACGCAAGCCAAGAATTATCCCAAGGAGGCCTCATACCATCAAGTTCACCCTCTCGAGAAAGGGAACCTGTAATCCGAGGAGTAACAGAGTCTTTCCACATTCCTGGAATATTAGAACTGAGATGCATCAATGTTGATTGAAATCTACCTGATATAGTGGATGATTGATTCGCATCATTATAGGATGCTCGTGCAACACGCCTAGCCTTATTGTAAACTGTAAATGCAATCTCCTTAAGAAGAACAAGCTCAGTAAGTGTTGGGCCAGTAACCCGAAGAATAGCTTCTACGGGGACAATCTGAAGAACTAGTTTGGAAATATCAAACCCTGACAACATTAAAATATTTGATATTGATGCTTCATCCACAGCAGTGGAGCCGTTAAGGGCCTTTCCAACATGTGCATGAAGTATAGATCTCCTTTCCTTTTCAGAGGATGAAAGAACCATTGAACCAAGTGCAGTAGAGGATTCAATCACTGTGTGCAGGACTGCAATGGGATCAGGGAAGGGGCACACCACATAGACTACCTAACACACACCAACAAGAGGAAATCACAGTCAAGAATCAAGAAGCAACTGGAAATATTTATTATTTAAAAGAGCAACGTCAAGGCATTCAAGATTAGCTTCCGCGTCAATCTGCAGACCATTAGAAACTTGTAATTGATGATTTATGGAAACTTGAATTTAACTGGAGTATCATTCGTACACATTGATGATATTTTTTTTTTTTTGAAATACATAGATGAAATTTTCAATTTAATGTAAACCAACAAATCACACACAACTTATGCTGACAACAGATATAAAAATTTTCTTACAGGGCTGCCATCCTAAAATGCATTCAACATAAAAAGTACATAGTAAATAAGTGAACAATGTCCAAAACAATCATAAAACCAACAGGTATACAAGTTTTTGCACGTGCCATATGTTTTTCAATATCAAATATGATTCAGCTGCCTGAGTGGACATATAGGTAATTAAGAACTGATTTTTAAACATATTATAACTATAGATGATTTTTACCCTTAAAACTTGATATGATTGAACAGAAACATAAAGGGACAAATCTGTTTAAAGGTACTGGAGGAGGGAGGAGTTACTTTAAGAAAGAAAATCTTACTGAAATAAAAACAAACTTGTCTTGTTCACACGCAGCATTTGTATGATGGGAAGTACTATAACACGCTTCAAGAGTCCCTAATGGTTTTCTTCCCAAAGAAATTACTGAGATGACATCAATTGTTATGATGGATAGTGCCAACTCCATTTAGTAATGCTTTTTGTGCAGTTAGAAAAGGTATAGCCTCAAGACCAGAATTCAATAATAACTTTGGTGTATTTCACCAATAAGTAAGAGTAATATGCACACTGAAGAATCGGATGTGTTCTGCTTACCAACGAACACCTGTTTTAATTGAAGTTTGTTCTGAAAAAAAGATAGCTAAATTTACTTGAATTGCAACTGCAACACAACACCCTTAAGAAATTAATTTTTAGAACAATCTAAGATTATTATATTTAAATATTAGACAAAACGCATCACTTACCATCCCAGGACCACAGTTGCCTTCTTTCTGGTTTGTCATAGAACTAGGTCCGAGTCTGAGAGCCTTGATAACATTTGAAAGGGACTTTAGGTAGTTCTTGAGCTCCCACCCATTTGATAGAGCTAAAAGATAATCACTAATCGAACCAATAATAGATGCATTACCACTTTCTATCTTCATTGATTGGGGACACTCCACCAAAACAAAACCAGAAGATGCCAATTTCCCAGAGGACATTTCCATCTGTCCACCCATATTCTGTGGTGTATGAGTTCCCAATTTGCAAGCTTCATACACTGTTTGGGAAATAAAAAAACAACAATTTTCCTCAAAAAAAATAAATAAAAAGAAAACAATATAGAAAAATCACACAAAGCATTTCTGCATAATAAACACGTATGTACTCCAATTTTCTCAATCATTGTACGCCAGACAATCTACTTTGTATATAACAGAAGAACCGGCACGTCTTAAAAAAATAAAAAGATAACAACAATATGCACCCAATAATCATGAAATTTTCAGGATGACTGTTTCAGACATGAAATTGCAAAGAATCTAATAATAATAGACTGATTTTGTGGATCCTGATATTACATAGAGTAAAGAAATATTCAGTATGTAATACCAGAAGAACCGGCAAGTCTTAGAAAAGATTTTCAATAGAAGCAGTCCAACAATGAACACAACAGGGCCATTATTGGTATCTACAAGCAGTAGACGGGTGCTTGAAACCCATATGTTTACCAAACACATCCATGCAGCAGGATTTCAGAGCTAAAGCAGAACATTATTCAAGTCCTTCCTTTTCCATCTTTTCGGTTCCTCTTAAGCTAAAGGAGAATAGTCATTAAACCACGAACACACACGTACATAAGCATACAAATTTCTCGGCTATAGTAGCAACAAAGCATAATTCTTTTTTTTATTTTTTCTTCCTTCCTGCCTCTCCCTTTCCTTCTAATTATCTTTTGGTTTCAAGAAAATAACCCCAGTGCTCCACTCTCTTAACAACAGCATTGAAGTAGAGCTGTGAAACTACTGTTGGCAAAAAATCAAAATCCACTACCCAGAGGAGTCCATGCCTGGTACTTATTGAAACAATGCGAGAGTCAGCAGGTTTCAAGGACAAAAGTGCCTTTGGTGCTTTTACTTCCAAGCAATATAATAGCAACTTTAGCACTTTAGGATAAGTAAACAAATATGTTATACTGCAAAGCTAGACTTGATTGGCTTTTTCTCAAAATTTTGCTTTGAAAATTTCCTTCCTAAGTTATCCTTTCCCATTCTATAAAATAACGTTTTTTCCCAACTCTAATTGATTTCCTCCATTCATGCGAGGTTTCCTTATCATGATAACTTGAAATAACTAAGAAATTGTCTATAAAACAGCTTTGGGAATCAAAGTCAAAGCTATGAATATACTGTGTTGTCCAACCTCCATTTTTCACACTTGAACCATCTAAAAGAAGTAAGGTATTGCCCACATTAAAGATGGAACCTCAATTCAGTACTTTCTGACATGGAATCTTTAATAAGTGAATGTTCAGTTACAACTTGCAAGCTTCATTAATTTACAAAGGGCATTCACAACAATGATGAACAAGAAATGAGAAAAGGGGTGTCATTCTCTCAACACACTATACATCTCAAACTAACCTCAGTCTCCATTATCAGTGAATAAGAAAATGGAGACCTCAAGCACCTACTTCGTCAAAACTACATCAAATTAGTTCAGAGTTCTAAATTTTATTTTTTTTTTTTTTTTATTTTTTATTTTTTATTTTTTATTTTTTGTGACAAGAAACAAATACAAAGTAAAAAGTTAAAAACTGACTTCATAAGTGAGAGTTACATCTTTTGAAAACAATAACTTACAAGTTACAAATAGAATATAAACCAAATCTACGAAACAAGCATAAAAGCTACATTAGATTTCAAATTGTTAGGTATAGTCCCACACTTGTTGGGCCCGCTCGTGAGACATCTACAGGTGACGAGTAGCAAGTGTTGATATTGTCCCAACTTAACCACCTTCAACTCACAGGTATGGGGTTTTACTCCAAAAGGCATTGATACTAATTGGGGGGAGATCTACACTTATATACTTCAAGAAGTCGCACTTATATGATGTGGGACTAACTTTCAGTCAATAAATCCCAAACAATCTCCACCTTGGACTGAAATCCATCCACGATGTCTTCTCCCAACTGAACAATCTGCTTTGACACCAAATTACAATTTGTTAGATGTGTGAACTTGACATTCCATGTATGAAAATCTAATATGGTATCAAAGCCAAATGGTCGTCTAAGTTCAAAGTACCTAGAAAGTAGGCTCTTCATGATCCATTGTTATCAAGTCTCGAGTTGGCCAATGCTTCATTAGTTGAGTTGGTAATATGGCCATCCTAGTTGGCTAGTTGCCAGTTCAATTTGAGGATCCAATTAATTCAAGTCTCAACTTGGCTATTACCTGTTGGACTTGAGAGGGGTTGTTAAGAATAGTCTCACATTGGGTATACAAGTTAATAAAGAAATGGTTATACGTTTGGATTGGAGACATTATCTTTCTTTGGCATTTTGGTCGAGCCTCCACACCAAACCTTAAGCCCTCACTCATACATATTGTCCCTCCTATATAAACTTGGACTTGGGTATTCCATCCTACAAATTCTAATACACTCTCCCTCCTATATAAACTTGGACTTGGGCATTCCATGTTACAAAATCTAATATGGCCTCTGAATGGATGCTCAAGATCTCAATCCAAGTTTATCTAACAAGTAGGCTATTCTCTTGGTATTCATGATCCATTGATGTCAAGTCTCAAGTTGGCCAATGCTCCATTAGATTTGTGTGGGCTAATATGCCCGACCCAATAGGTTAGTTCCCCATTTGACTTCGAGGATCCAATCAATTCAAGTCTCAACTTGGCTATAGTTGTTGGACTAGAAGGAGGGTGTCAATAATAGTCCCACGTCGAGTATTTATGTAAGTATTGGGTGGGTTATAAGTTGGAATGTGAGACACTATCTTGCTTTGGCATTTTGGTGTATGCTCTCTCCCAACTTAAGCCCCACTCACTCACTCCCCTCTCCTACACTTGGACTTGGGCATTTCGTCTAACAAAATACAATATAGTCCCACGTCAATTAGGAGTGGAGGCTTCACCAAAATGCCGAGGCAAGAAAGTGTACCACATCCCAACTTATAACCTTCTAAATACTCACTTGAAACCCTATGAGGGACTATTGTAAATGCAAATAATTTATTTATTGTAATAATCATTCTTACTGATATAATTATTAGTAAATAAAATGATAAAGTGACCCAGAGTTGGGACACCCATTTTTGACACCTAGTTGTTAGAGGCCCTTTAGATACACATTGATATGTGCATATCGATGTGCACACGTGTTTCAAAGTGTAACTAAAGGACCTCCAACAACTAGGTGTCCCAATTGGGTCAATGCAATATTTCCTATTAGTAATGATCTTTAAATCCAATGTTGCAACAAATAACTAATTGTTTCTTTTTTCTGTTAGAATCGGTGAAAAGAATAATATTTTGAACTATTTAAAATCAAAACTCAATCCACAAAAGATATTACATCTAAATTATTGCATCGTAAAATTACCATTTTTAACGCGCATAAATTGTAATTCCTACCCATTTGTGTATCTTGAAAAGTTGAAATACATAGAATCATATCATATATTCCAAACATTTTCTCAAACAAAAACTAAATTTCTAAGAATGTCAAGTTTCATGTCCATGTTACATAAATGTGCCGGTCTACTAGAACTATGAAATCAAACCCTAGTTCTAACCAACCCTTTGTACCCGTTTGGTTCAAAAATTAGTGAAGCATCCCTCACTTGCTTACCTAACACAAGTGAGGGGTTAACTAATCATTTGTTTGATTCCATACTCATTGTGTTTGATAAGATATATTTTTGGACTGTTATGCCCTTCTCAAGTGTCTTCAACTTCATCCTCTTTTACCCAAATCTTTAACAGCTCCAACCAATAGAGTCGGCGACGGAGCAGTTCTATTGTGGGCGTCCCAATCGGAATCGGCCCTGCAGTAGAGGATTGCAATGTCCTTGTGGGAAGTACACAACCAAAGCACCTTTTTTGGGCATGTAAGAGAGCCGCCCAACACAAGCATGCCAGCTGAGCTCCAAACACATCGCCGAAGACGACGAAGTCCCATCAATTTCTTCTTCTTCTTCTTCATCAACAACGGCGTCGTTTAGGTTGCTTAACACTCCCATCAAAGCAGAACCCAGCTACCCAATTGGATCAAAAGATCAATTTGATTCCAAAAAAGGCTATAGAGATAAGAAAGTTTGGGTGTTTTGAGGTGTTACTCTGTTTTGCAATTACTACGTTTTGGGATTCCAGTGATGATCTGAGAAACCGAGATCGAAGATCTTGATTCATGAACAATACAAAAATCTGATCGATTGAGAGAAGAAGAAACAAAAAAGATAAATCAACAAAGATAAAATTCGATTCACTGTCAAAAATCAAGAGATGGTGATACGAGATTCACAGGGTTGATGAACGCATATGAAGAAGATGGGGGTGTTGAAGACAAGGGTAAAAATGTAATCTTCATTCACTTGAGTTGGCTTATCTAATGACAAGGGGACCCTGTCATTTGGTAAGCATCTGTTAAGGGCTTTGGTAAGACCACATCTTAGCTAACACTCCAACCAAACATTAGTCTTATGGCTAAGCCTGGGTTTAACTAAGTTAACACTCCAAGCAAATAGGTACTTATAGTATGAAATACTTCCTTTTATCAGTCATAATGATGGCACTTAAAGATACATCATACACATCATTACAAAAAAAAAAAAAAATTCAAAATAACATAAGAAGTTCATCACTGTGGATCATATTTAAACCAATAGCTGATTGAATAACTAAAAGAACAAAGTTCATATCAATCAAGCTCACCAGTTCCCAACTGTTGAAAGAAATCAACGGCTGCAGAAGTAAGGAAATCAATGTTGGGACATATAACACAGTAATTCATCTGCAACACGTGATCAACAATAAGTACAAGATAAACAATTTGACCAGTAGACTTGTAATTTGCAAAGGTTAAAAACCAAAGGTCGCAATATCCTATTATCAAAGCACAAACTCTTCTAGTAGAATAGATGGTTAATTATTCAAAGTAATTTTAGCTGTATTAGAAAATCTTACAGGTTTTGGTAAAGCATATGGTTCAAAAGGAGCCTTTTCCCATAGTTGTAATGAGCTTGATGATGTCTTGAGCCAATCATCCTGATACCTATAAGAAAATCATTATTTGTATATATTTATCATCAGTTCATCATAGGCTTCACATAATTTAGGAAGAAAGAGAAAAAACAAATGAAACTATAAGGGGAAAGTCAGAAGTTTCTTTTTTCGCAAAGTGTTGAGATGAGGGACTATCACAGCAGGGAAGGATATCCACTTTTCTCCAAAGTTTTTTTAATAAATAAAACATCACTATATGTGAATTTATTATCATATTATCCCTATGAGTATATTCTGAAAAATCTGTTTTCAACAACTCCCAGATTCGAGTTAAAAGGCAAACTAAACGAAAATACAATGATGCTCTCTGAGGTGCTAAAAAAGCAGACATCAAATTTTAAAATCAGAGACCAACACGACATGTCATTCATTTTTAAGGTCCCCCAATTAATTTTTTAGCCCCAATTAATTTGGGACTGAGGCTATGTTGTTGTTTGTTTGTTTGTTATTCACATTTAAGGTCGCAGGTAGAAAGTTGTTTTGTGATAGAGTACACGGTGGTAGACTGAGAAGATCATGGAAGATTTAGTAAAATTGTTATTCTCAGCTTCTCATAAAGCAGCAAGCATGAAGGGATATGATAGAGCTCAATTGGAAGTAAAGCTTCTTAAACCTTGGAAAGGTCTTTCAAAAAGGTAAAAAGTTATCATGATATTCTCCTGCAAAGGGGACAAGGAACTGATTGTTGGCGCACTTACATGAAGTTCTATCAAAAGAAATCGCCCATGTTATGAACAATTACGACCTCATGGCTTTTACCAGATAATTTTACAGGCATGACATTGTGAATGCCTGCACTAATATCAATAGAGCACAAACTGATTTAATTTCAAAGAGTGAGCAAGCAAACCTCATGGGATGCTTTAGTATGATAGGTGTAGTGAGTTCAATCTAGAAGATTTTGGCAAAATGTTCTAGCGCACTGATTAAGCAAGGTAGCTGATGCCACTATTGCACCAACCAAGAGCTTTTATCGGGGAAGACATCTAAACATGACATTGGCACTTAATGAAGCTGTGGAGCAATTTGGAAGTGTGGAGTGGTGCTAAAGCTTATGATCACATCAGCAAGGAGTTCCCTTTCTTTGTGCAAAAGAAAAAAGGTTTGGTCCTAGGTGGAGAATGTGGGTTCATGGGTCAGCTCTGTAACCTTTCCATTAGGACCAAAGGAAGTCATAATGGCAGATATCGAGCAACGAGGACCAGTGAAAGAGAAGGCAAATCCCCTCACTCCTCTCTTCTTTCTTTCTTTTTCACAGACAACCTTTGGGGGGTGACCCCGAAAAACACAATCATGTAAACAATGTCTAAAATATTGGAGTGAAGCACAAAACAGGTATAAAATTGTGACAGAAACAATGAATTACCCCAAGATCTTGATCACACAGATTAACCAAAAAGAAATAGAGTATAGAACACACAGAACTACATGGACAACCCAAAAATCAAGGAAAAAACTATGGGGAAGAAACAAGATTCCATTGTCAATGGCTTGCAGATCAGGAACCAATTTCTTCAATTACATACCTCATGTAGTAACCCAAAGAATAGACTCACCATGTATGTATGTGTGTGTGTGTACAATCCGAACAAAACCAGAAATGCACCCAGTCAATGCATGTGTGATACAGGTCTGAGATCAATACATCTTTTAAATATCACTTCTATTTAGAATCAAACTCAGTCATGTGTAGGCACCATCTGCTGATCAACCCAAATAATCCCATCACCATGTTTGAACAGCATGTAAGGGATTTGATTACCGTGTTCATCACAAACATATATTCCAATATCTACTCAAATTTGGGCAAAGATTCAACTAAGAGAATGATCTTGATTCAATCTGTTCTTTTTGACCATTCCCACTTTTTCGCCCTTTGCTTAGAGTCCCAACTCCCAGTAGCAATTTCCAAATTCTTGTTGTCAAGAACGAACCACACAACTTTGCAAATAAGTAGAAAATCGTTGAATGACATAAAACACCTATTAAGCCACCACAAAGGTTGATCTTATCCCTAATTCATGTAACATTCAACAATATGCCAGTTCCAGAACAACTGCAAACTATCTCAGGAACAAAACTTCTACTATCATCGAATCTCTTAGAATGCACTGAACATGAAGAAAGATTAAAATCACACATACCCAACGAGTATAGCTGGCAAGGGAAGAACAAAAAGTGTTGGCCTGAGACGGTAGCAGTTCTGCTCAGTCTCTGAGCTGCTCAGATCTTGGTTCAATCTTTTCTGGCTTGCCTCATCCACTCTAAGTCCATCTGCGGCAATTAAATATAAGTACAGTGTTTCTAGTAATTCTTCTCGAATCATGAGAATAGTAAGACAGTACCTTTGATACCAGTGGAACTTCCAGAGGTTGGTGTAGGACTAATTGGCTCTCCAACAGCCATACTTAGAGCATATGGAGGGTCTTTGGTTTCATCAATGGAAGATTCAATAGAATACAGATCAGTTGCACCTGCAACATCACCTGAAGAATTGCGGCCTTTGCAATAATCTGTAACAGACAAAGGACCATCCAAATTTCCAAACGCTGATTTCAGAGCTACTTTGATGTCTGAATGAAGCAAAGTAATCATAGATGACGAATGAACCTGTCTCAAGAAATTAATGCCATCAGCTGATCTGGAGAACAGACTGCTAATCCAGTAACTTATTACTGCATTTCTCTCATCCTATGGAAAATTGGAAAGGAAATATGCAAGATCTAAAAGAAGGACAGCATATTTGTACAAAGTAAGAAGGTTCATACAGAAAGTGAAAACTAACATACAAACAACAAGACAGGCAGGCAAATCAATTAAATATTTGTGAAGTAAGATTACAAATAAACTTGAGTTCCATACAAACTTATTGCCAGATTACTACATTCAAGCAGTATATATGAAGTAAGTTGGTGGCGGCATATATCTGCAGTTCTACACAAGACATTTGCATTCACATGTTGTTTGCAGCATAATGCAATTCTCTGCGATAGCATTAACTGTCCTCCAAAATCACAACTCCTATTTTCCTATTTATTTTCCAAGGTTTTAAATGCATACATTAAACAACTACACGAGGAAGGATGAACCAGTGAAAATCAACATTAAACTAATCATTACTGTATAAAATTGTCATCTCAACCCTGATTATGCCAATTCCCCAGGGAAAATCAAAGT
Source organism: Stephania japonica (assembly GCA_039657345.1). Taxonomy (NCBI): domain Eukaryota; kingdom Viridiplantae; phylum Streptophyta; class Magnoliopsida; order Ranunculales; family Menispermaceae; genus Stephania; species Stephania japonica. The sequence goes on from CM077557.1 coordinate 13,841,739, forward strand.
ATTTTGTCAACTTTAAATTGTTTTGTACCACTGTTAGTTACAAACTTGGCAGAAGTACACCAAACTGAAAGCATGGTTTGCAATTCTCATAACACCCAAATAGCATGATCACCTTAGCTATCAGCATGAATAAACAACCGAAAACTGCCATTCATTTCAACACATCACAACGCGAGATAGTATCACCCAACAGAAAATTAAAAGAACAGAATATGATTATCTTCACACCTACAATACCATAAACTGCAGCAATCAGCATCACTTAATAACAGAAAATCGACAATTGTAGAGAACATATAACAATCAAGAAAAGAAGTTGGGTAAGTAAATTATGTAGCAGCTTACACTGGCAGAAAGTGGATCCTGCAACTGCACACCAGCAATGTCCAGAGAATGACAAGAAGACAAAAGACCACCACAACCTGCATGAGTCGCAGAAGGCCCACAAGAAAATCCACGACTGCACTGCTCTTGTAGTGCTAGCCAACCAAAGGGACCATCACCATTGTCAATGTCAAGTGCCACATCAACAAATGAAGTGGCTTGTTGAACAAGGAAAGCCATGCCATCAAGAAACTCTTCAAGAGGTTGCCTTTGCCCATATGAAATCTTATTTTCCTCAGGAAATGGACTGTGATGAAAAGATGGGTTATTGTCAAAACTCAATGAACTCATAGGTTTTGTCCCTTTAGAAACGCCAACAGAGCGCCAAACACCAATTGGTGCACTAAGTGATCCATCAAGCATCCCCCCATCCACATCACCAGCAATTCTTACCGGTATACTTTCCTTTTTCTTTACCTCAAATCTGCTAGAAGTCTTGTCGTGCATAGTGGTTTGATCACCTGGGAGTGGATCAAGAACCATACTTGTAGTTAACCTACTCGGTCCAATCAGTACCGAGTTAGAAGAAGGATGACAACATATGTCGAATTCTGCACATAGAAACCTGAAACACCATACTTACAATCTCAGTAGCAACAACAGTCTTTGTGGTTAGCAGAAAGTTCCCAGCTCCAATGTTACTTTCAGTTTTTCTCTTCTGGGCAGATTTAAGAGCAGAAGTTGAATTATAACCAGAGATGGAAGAAGATGGTGTCAACTCATCACATGGCGTCATATTATTAGCAGAAGCAAGAAGACTTCCATCATGTTGCCTTTTCTTACATTTGACCTGGATGTAGTGCATTTTGGATGGCAGATTAGAACTTGAATCATGATTGCCAGGAGAAGTTACTACAGAAACCTTCTCAACTGACACATTTAAGCCATAGGAAGGTGGTGTTGCACTGTACGCATAAGCACTGGTAACTGAATGTGGACCATCCACCAGCCTAGAAACAGGCACATATGGGCTCTTGAAAATGGAGGAGGACAGCTCAGATGAAGGGGTTTCAACTGCTCTATATTCGAGAGCAAAGGTCAACATGGCTTCTGTCTTTGATAAATGATCAAGCTCACCAGTGGAAAGAGCAGAACATTGGCTCCCTGGACCAGAAGCAGTATCCTTTACAAGTTCTTGCTTTTCATGTGACTCATCCATTACAAGAGGAGGAGCATTGAAGTTATCAAGAGAGGGCAACTCCAAAACAGGCATAAGCATCTGGTCTGTTACGTCCATTATTCCAGTACAAGGACTGCTGCTGACATCACCACATTCTGAAGCTGGAACAAGAGCCTGAGATTCTGCAGTTCCTGGGGCTTCACCAAAATACATAATATAAAGTAAAAGTAAGAAGGCATAAGGAATGATGGTTAGGTAGCTATATTTAAAGGAAAAAGGAACAATTTCATGAACGCAACAATCCTATTCAACAGTATAAATCTTTGGAATGCTCATTAGCCAAGAAACAAAAAAGCACGATCGGTATATAACCCCACCCCCCAACCCAATACCCACCAAAAAATAAAATAATAAACGAATATAGCCTCAATCCCAAATTAATTGGGGAAAATAATAAACGAATAGAAAAGGATAAAAATTGCAAGCATCTCGATCTCAAATGAAACAATATAAAAATGTTTCAGCAGTATACTAGCAAAAACATTGAGAATTTCTTCTCATGCAAGTGACAGCATTTCGCTTTAGAACTGTTGACAGTCAGACCATGATAAATACAACAGAGCCTCAATTCCAAATTATTTGGGGATGATTACATGGATCAAAGCTTTCAGTCAGCTCCATTTAATGCAATTGGTGATCTATTTTCACAATCTTTTTAAACCCATTGTAATTAATGCATCCCAAGATATCATAGTTATGCACCAATACCGCCAAATTCCTTTCATTTCTATTCTTTCGAGTTTCAAGTTATTTTTATTGGGGCATTTGCAACCATCTTTCAATGTATCCAAATCAACACAACCACCCTTTGCCTAGTTTTTGCATCTAATGATGCAACACCTATTTTTCATTGAATCAATGTATTTATTATTCCATATTAACAATTTGCCATACATCAAACTAAGCATCTGCATCTATGCTACGCACATCTTATGTATGTGTTGTTTATTTACCAACAATGTTCCTTTCCACAAAGCATATCAGGCGTGATCTAACAAAATTCTCCTTTTAGTTTACTACTGATATTTCAGTCATTTGTTGCACTCCTTCACTACCTTCATTCAGATTGAATTCTATGTGTAACATCATCCTCAATATGCTCATTTTTGTACAATGGATCTCGAACCCTTTGGAACTTCTATTTCACCTAATTGTAATTCCATGTAAATGTACGGTAATAGTTCCACTCAACTTAAAACATTAGAGTAATGTTTTTCTCCAAAGTTCCAGTTTCCTATTTACTCCATCTTTCAAATAAAAAACAGTATTATTTGCAAATAACATACATCATAACATCTTGAATATGTCTAGTTAGTTCATCCACAACTAAATCCAAAAGATGAGGGCTTAAAGTGAACGTACTCCTGAAGTAATAAGAAATATTTTGTAATCCCTTCAATTACATTTATACTTGCTACCACACATTTACAAACCTTAAATATTGTCTACATACCGAGCATGGACCACTTTCTCACTAATACCCACCAAAGGACATCTCTAGGAACCTAATCATATGCTTCTTCCGTGTTAATATCAAAAAGATGTCCTTATCTCTACATTTTTCCACTAACCTTTTGATGAGCAAATTTGCCTCCATAGCTGTCCATCTTAGCATGAAGCCAATTTGAATTTTATATTGTGGTTTCCTTCTCAACCTATATTTGAAAATCCTTTCTTAAAGTTTCATTGAATTCTGATAAAAAATTATCTTCTTTGCTCTAGTCTTCTAGAAATATCATAAGAGTGTGTTTCTTCCAATCCATTGTCATCTTTTTTTTATTTTTAAGATTTTGTAAAATAATGTTGTCAACCAAGTTAATTGGATTTCACCTAAACACTTCAAAAATCTTATAGGCTTTTTGCCCAAAACAATATGATTTTCCATTTCATCTTCTTGAAGGTCTCTTTAGTCTTCAACATCAATGATACCTAGTATTGAGTGGGTGATTTAAATTTATCTGTTGTCGTGTAGTTTCATCCATCATGATATTTACTCGTTAAATAAATCATTAAAGTAGATTCTTTATCTTTCCTCAATGTCATCTTTTTGTGTTTAAACGTTTTTATCTTCATCCTCAATGCATCTTATGTGACTTAGATCTTGCTTCTTTCTATCTCTTGATTTGGCTAACTGCTCAATTTTAGATATATTTTTTCATCTATATTACTTAACTTTGTCTCTAAATCTTCCATGAAAATCACTTGAACTTAGCCAGCTACCTTTTAAATTGTCTCATCTTTCTAGCTTCTTTGTATTGATTGTACACATCTTCATCTTGACATTTTAGATATTTTGTGTGTATCTCTCATTTAGTCTTAAATATAATTTTTTAGATATCATCACTCCACCATGTTTCTTTCATTGGTGGTTCCATGCCTTTGAATACACTTGACATGTTCAATGCAACTCTTCTTATGCGACTACTCATTTCTAAGCCACATCATATCAAAAACTACTTTAAGGTTCCAAACATTTTATTTTAGTAGTTTTTCTCTGAATTAAAATCGTTCATTGACTTAGGGTTCCACCACATAATCTTGGGATTTTGATCTCTTTTATTCTTGCTAAATCGTTCTTTTAGCTTGATCTCAAGTATTATTAATGTATTTTAAGAAAGCCATGATAAATAATCGGCATTGTTTGATGCCTTGAACAGTGACTTCAGCATATACAGTTTGCTAGAGATTTGTTTTATTATAATTGCAGAAACAACCTTAATAAGAACATTAAAAAAATTGGGAATCTGAAGGATAACATTTGTTACCTGTCCAAATTGTAGAACATCACTTTCAAAGAAGTCACCAAAATCCCATATTCTGAAAGAAGTATTTGTATGTCCAATGATGCCTTAAGCCACAATATCAAAAACTGACTAAGCCTTTGAAGACATATTCAGTTTGCCAAACATTTTATTTTAGTAGTTTTTCTCTGAATTAAAATCGTTCATTGACTTAGGGTTCCACCACATAATTTGTTTTGATTATTCTTGCTAAATTGCAGAAAAATTTTAAGAAAGCCATGATAAATAATCGGCATTGTTTGAACATTAAAAAGTTTGCTAGAGATTTGTTTTATTATAATTGCAGAAACAACCTTAATAAGAACATTAAAAAAATTGGGAATCTGAAGAATAACATTTGTATACCTCTCCAAATTGTAGAACATCACTTTCAAAGAAGTCACCAAAATCCCCATATTCTGAAAGAAGTATTTGTATGTCCACGCCATCGTCTCTATCCTCGTCATCCCAATCCCAATAAGATCCAACCCGATCAATTGCAACCCCTGCAGTGGCTGTGTTGTCAACTTCAATAGAACTACATTCAGTCTTGTATACCTCAGGATTGGCATTTATTACCATTCCTGCACCAGCACAAGATTCTGTAGTTCCAACACGAGAGCGCTTTGAAACCTGTATAAATACATGTATACCCACATATATTATGCCCTACTAAATATAACAAAACCAAAGAAAGACAAGGTGACTAATAAAATAAGGAAATGGGAGAAGGCAAATTAAAAGTACCATGATATACATCATTTATATAGAATTCACAATAAGTTCTATATGCTAAGACATTAAAGCAAGAAACAGTAGTTCAGTCATGAATTTGCCCAATGGGCTAGTTGAAGTTACTGTGCTATAAGTGCCTTCCAAATTCAACTCTCACTAGACCAAGACTTTCTATCATTGATGGCAGCAGCCTTCCATGCGAGTCATATTAATGACAAAGAAAAATGCAGTAGCTGAAGACATAGTGATAGCACAGCAAAATTCAACTCTCAACTAGACTAATACTTCAATTAGTTAGGTTTTCTTCAACTGTGAGCATTAATGTTGATGCTTATTCGATGCTAAGACATTAATGGAAGTGCCTTACTACTGCCTTTGATTGGCAGCAACCTTCCATGCTGTCAATCAAATTCAATGGCAAGGAAAAATGCAGTAGTTGAAGACACAGCAATAGCACAGCAAAATTCAACTCTCAACTAGACCAATACTTTAATTTGTTAAGCTTTCTTCAACTGCGAGCATTAATGTCGATGCCTATCCGACGATAAGACATTGAGGGAAATGTACAACTTGTAGCACAAAATGGTAGAAGACAAACAAAGTAAACATTTATACAATTCTTAATTGATGTAGTTTTACTCACCAACACTAATACCCTTGGTAAAAGTAAACTCCCATCAATAGAAAATCAAGCGATCACAGACAGATGTAGTAACACCAATAAGTTGATGCCTGACGTAGGCAAACTATAGGTCACCAAACAAGAATAATAGAAACAAATATACACAAAATGCCTTATTAGAATAGAGTAAACTTTAGCTTCCCACGTACTGCGAATACATCTTATTAACATAGCAGGATAGCGACCAAATAAATCTGGGATCTAATAAACATAAATATTCGACCTATAATGTAGGACTTGGTAAGTAATGTGCCGCTGGCTCAAATAGTAAATATTTTTACTATTATTACAATTATTATTATTAAGAGAATTTTCATTTTACTTATTACAATTGTTTGCAAGTTTACATTATAACGAAATCCTCGAAATTTATAGAACTATTCTAAATGTCTCTAGATGGTCAATGTCACTTGATTACTTTAGTCTACTTAGAGATCAAGAAATGAAATTGAACAATATAAGGGTAATTCAACGCGTTTACATGCCTTATTTATGTTACATCTATTTATCAATTTTCACATAACTTGGGCAGTCATAATGTCTGACTAGAGGCTGCTTATAAATTATGTACCAAAATAAGTTTTGGTTCACTAACAAAATTGTATAAATGGGTTGCACACAAAGAACAAATTTACACTATCTTGATATTGTCTAGGTTCAATGAAATCTTATGTTACAAATATTCATGACTAACTTCTCTCTCCCTTCTAGTTCTAGTGAACTCTAAAACTAAAAGTTTTACTTTTGCACTTTGACTAAAATTTGTAACTATTAATTTTGTAAGACAAATATTTAAACTGAAATTCGAATTAGAAGTTTAAGATTAATTACAACTCAAGTTGGTTTTAGAGTTGCAGATTCTACAACTCTATTTTTATAGGAGTTGGTAATTATCTACAACTGTATCTTTTGAGAGTTTTTATTCTACTACGACTCCATCTTTTTGGGAGTGTTATGATTTATCAACAATTTTATCCAATTTCATGAAGTATCCTATAAATAGGGTCACACAGTTGCAGAGACACACTTTGTGATTTCTCCTTTGAGGTTTTATGGAGCCAAGAAAGCATTCTGGATTTCATCCTTGGTGCTACCAGCCCAGCACATTCAGAAAGCAATAAATGGTTCTTTTAATCTCGAGATTGGTTCGTCTGTGAATTGTCATTAGTTCTATTTCTTCTTTTTTTATTTCTTTTTTTATTTCATCTGCACCTTTTTTAAGTACATAAAACTGTTTGACAAAAGCATATAGATGGAAGGAAAAAAAATCAAAAAGACCTTAGGAGATGGTTTCACAGAAAATGAAAAATGAAATGTCATTACTGTTAAATGCAATAAATACATATATTAAAAACATGATGCATGCAATCCTCAGCGAGCAACATCGCATATAATATTTCATGAAAGTATGGAGTTAAAAATACTAAGAAAAAACTGACAGTGGTGTTGAGTAGTTCATATTTATAAGAAACCTCGCAGTGTAAGCATCAAAACAATTTATACAATTGAAAACAAAGACAAGCACACAAAAAAAAAAAAAAACAAAACAAAACAAAACAAAAAAAAAACTAAAAATGCTCAAGCCAATATCCATAATTAAATAAATAAATTCCAACCAAGAACAGGTAACCAGTTGAGAAATAGATGCAATCCATCCAGCAAGGAAGTAAGTTTGCAGCATCAGTACCTGGCCTTCGTTCCCAAATTGGCCATTAGAGGACAAACCAGATTGCCTGCAAGTAAACGAATCAGCGTCTGCCTCAAGATCACCAGCTTCAGATGTCATCCTGCAGTCACTGTCACTTGATGTACTACTAACGCTGGCAATGCTACTACTGTTACTGTTGCTGCTGCTGTTATAGCCATGCTGTGACTGTATCCCATTAACATTACTCCATGTACCATCTGCAGCCTGAGTGTTGCCCACACTTCCAAAACCCATGCTACAAAGACAAGCACAAATATTGTTAAAATACTTCTATGAGAAGGTTCCATTGAAAACTCAAGAAAACATAGAAAACCCAACAAAATTTTCTAGGCTTTAACTCTGCAACATAGAAAGAATAGGAAAGGACAATATAGAATATTTTAAAATGTATGAGATGATCTGGTCTACAAAGATCATGCCTATTTAGTAAGTGACCATCAAATTACAATCAGCAATTACAGATATTTTAAATCTTATCACAAATAAATAAGCATATTAGGGCATGTTCGGTTGAAGTGGGGAGCAAAAGGTAAGAGACAGTTTATTCCATACAAGGGTCTTGATGAGGCCAGTTTCTAACTAAAACATCGAAATTCAAAACCTGTTCGGTTGAACTATCTACCCACCCATGTAATTTATGACATGTCTTAAATGCCCCCATTTGATAGTTGACCAATCACCCAAAACACTTGTCTTCTTCGCCCTTCTCCACTCTCTTCTACGTGCTTTGCAACAAACTGGCTTTGTTTTGCCACCAAAGTCTCTTAGTATGGAATCTACAATTGATAAAAAAGTACAGACTCTACAAGATCGTTCCAAGAAAATCTTAATCGCAAACAACAATTACTCTCTCCCCCAAAAACCGTAGCCAAGACTCAAAATCACAACCCACATTCATCTTCAAGAAGACCCAGTTGAAGAAAAATGGAAAGAATGATTGGCTTCACTGAAAATCGAAACCTCTAATCTCCTCTCTAGTCCACCCTGTTCGCATCGATGATCCTCTCCTCTTCTTCCACTCCAACAATATCTTGCATGTAAAGCAATTGGGAACATACCAGAGCCGATTCTTCAGCACCATTTCTTTTAGACACCTCGTCTAAAATATTGACAGAGAATCTTAAATTATATTACATCTAGGCAGAGATGCAATGGAATGTGTGAAGCAGGATTCCCCCATAGGAAAGATCTTTTTCTGGAAAACTTGCTGAAAATCATGTCTTACAATTTTTTTCTCCACCAAATTATGATCCCAAATGTGTAAAAGGCAATGCCCCTATAAATGTTTAGAAGACACATATGATCTGATTATTAATTAAATAGGCTTAGCTATTAATTAAATTATAAATAAGCAACTAACTCTGCCATCAAGTGCATTAAATTGAGTTGAGTTGAAGAGTTTGATACATGTAGCCGAGCCCAACTAATTGGGATCAAGGATTCGTTCTTATTGTTGTTCTCGTTGTTGTGAATCTTTCATGAACTACATAATTAGTACAAGATACACACTTTAAAATTCAAGTTTTTCAGTCAAAATTTTTAGACATCCAATAATCGAAATCAAGGCACAGCATGCAGACAAGTCAAGAACAAGAAGTTGGAAAATATCAGTATTGCAAATATGTGTGCTGCAGTAAAGAGAGATTGCTTCAGATTTCTGCTCAAAGCAGTTTCAAGAAAAGAAGTCACGGTTCAGAAACCTAATGAGGGCATATGCAGCAGATAAGTTCACGATAAGCTAATTCACATAATACAATTTTAAGTAAATACCAAAAAAAAAAAAAAAAAAACTTGTAAACCACATTTGTATCTGTAGTAAAGAGAAACATGAGTCTTGATTGACTAAAATATCAGAACTAACCAATTTGTATAGAACCAAGAACCAAACAGTGATGTCCCTGCCCAATGTTGCAACCAAAGGCTGGAAGTAGAAAACGCAGCTATTAGAGGCTAATATAAAATATAAAAGCCATGAGCAATCGATACTAAAAAGAACACATGCCTTTTTTGTGAAAATCTAGCAAATGTAGTATGCACAACGGGTACCAGCACTGCCTCAGCTGGACAAATGAATGTTCTTTCAAAAGCTTGAAAACTTTCAGCAGACCCAGACTTCTGATCACCTCCATCAATCATCTTCGTGGGAGATTCAGCATGATAATTCTTGGGCAAGTCCCTACTGAAATTAGAGCTTGACTGAGTTGCTTTATTGCCCCCTCTGCCAGAACAGCCAAGGGTAACTTCAACACAACAATTTTGCCCCCTAACTTGACAACCTGAACCTTGAGCAACATTAAAGGGAATGGAGAACCCATTTGAAGCCTTATCCTTGTTGGAACTGGTCATTTATGGAAAAGAAAAAAATTAATTATCAACAGATAATTCCAGTCAACATATCTCTTCTTTTGGAGTTCAGATAGATAGACTAGCTTGCGACCTTTGAAAGATAGAGTTAAAAACTAAAATCTAAAATTCCAGCTCAATTGTTATTTTATGTAAATGAAACCCCAAAAATCAATGATTTTTACCTCAAATACACTTGCTTGACAAGATCACTAGGACAACATCCAGTTAGTCTACCTCGCATTCCATGTGGAGCAACAATAACTGCTACCAGTAGAAAAGCAAATAAACGTAAATGTAGATATCAATCTAACAACAGAAAGATGCACGACATATATTACTATTGTTCAACATGGCCAGGTACACACACAGCAACATCCACAAGTTATAATGTCATTAGTAATAAACCTTTTTCAAGACAAAATTTTGTTTCTTAAAATCTATACAAGGAGGCAGACATTAAAATCAAAGATAAAACAGGGAAAAAAAAACAGAAATGGGCAAAACAAAATAAATGCTCTTTGAGCTAATGATCCAACAGTAATATTCCTTGGTTAAAGCGAGAAAACCAGATCAATTAATATAGGTCATGGAGATAATTTGTTCAGATTGGCATAACTGCTATTGTAAGGTAACTTTTTCCTGCAATTGCTATTAATTGCATGCATCTCTTCCTATAAAGAAAATGTACATAAAACACGATGTAAATATTGGACAATAAAAAATGTTATCATTGTATTAATTTCTCTTCTTGACAAATAACTGTTGCTACTGTAATAGAATTTTTCTAGTATTATATTGCAGCAGAACCCATGCTTTACATAATTGCACAACTACTGCAATAACAGCAATAGCCTCTTTCAGATAAACAGCCTTATAGCATAGTGTTTCAACTTGAATTTCTCTTGGCATCGATATATCAGAGAATATTAACAGATTGTTATTTAGTATATTTATTCTATTTGTAATTAATTAGAATTAGAAGTAATTAGTTGTATAATCGGTTTTTTAATAGTCAGATAAGATAGGATCAATTAGGATCAATTAGTTGCTATTTTTAAATTGCACAACTACTGCAATAACAGCAATAGCCTCTTTCTGATAAACAGCCTTATAGCACAGGTACTAGAGAAGTCTTTGCCGAGGTCGAGAAGAGAGGAGAACAAAGGGACCGTCATGCTCGAAGGACACTCACCAGCTCCCACCGAGCCTTCTGCCCTGTTCTCTAGTCAACCACCACGCCGCAACGACCGTCGCAGCGATAAAGACCGGCCAATCTACGAGCATTGCAACAAGCCAGGGCATGTTAAGGCCAAATGTTGGAAGCTGCATGGAAAGCCAGCCGAGAACCCTTCATCTAACCGGAATCCTCGTGATTCAAAGGGTTTTCATGCCTCATCCGAAGACACTTCCAAAGAGCCGAAATCGCCTCGAGACGTGCGCCTTCAAAGAAGAACAACATTAGAGCAATTGTATCAACTAATGAGTTCTCATTCAATTGTATCCAACACTCCTAACTCATCATCTTACATTGCCTCTTCTTCTTTAGCTCAAAAAGGTACTTACCCTACAACTTTCACAAATGCTCAAAATTAAACCCTTGGATCATAGATTCAGGGGCAACCGATCATATGACTGGTAGTTCCTCCATATTCTCTTCATATTATCCTTTATCTGGAAATTTGAAAGTTAAAATTGCCGATGGTTCTCTAACCTCTATTACTGGAAAAGGCTCTATTATTATGTCTCCATCACTTACATTACTAAATGTCCTGCATGTTCCAAAAATTTCTTGCAATCTCATCTCTGTTAGTCGTATTATTCATGATTGCAAATGTATTGCTACAATAACATTTGCTGGATTTGAATTTCAGGACCCTTGTTCGGGGAAGATGATTGGCAATGCTAAGGAAGTTGATGGACTCTATCACTTGGTCTCGGAAAATCCTTCAGATGAACAAGTTCAAAAACCAAGATGTTTTACTACCTTGTCTTGCGAGAATGACATAATGTTGTGGCATTATAGGTTAGGCCATCCCGCTTTAATTACTTGAAATATTTGTTTCCAAATCTTTTTAAAAATAAAGACATTTCATCTTTTTGTTGTGAAGTTTGTGAGTTGGCAAAACATCATAGATCTGTTTATCCTTCTTTGAAGTATATGCCATCAAAACCTTTTTCACTCGTGCATAGTGATATTTGGGGCCCTTCAAGGGTAAAAATTGCCTCAGGTTCTAGATGGTTCATCACATTCATTGATGATCACACTAGAGTCACATGGATTTATCTTCTAAAGGAAAAATCCGAGGCCGCAAATGTTTTCAAAAATTTTCACTCTTTGATTAATACTCAGTTTCATACTAATATTCAAGCTCTTAGAACCGATAATGGCCGAGAATATTTTAATGCAATCTTAGGTGATTTTTTGAAAGAAAAAGGAATTATTCATCACAGTTCTTGCTATGAATGTTCCCAACAAAATGGAGTGGCTGAGAGGAAAAATAGGCATTTATTAGAGGTGTCTAGGGCGTTATTATTTGCTATGAATGTTCCTAATCGTTTTTGGAATGAAGCGCTCTTAACTACAGCTTATCTGATTAATCGAATGCCTACAAGAGTTCTTAATTACATCACTCCTTTGCAAGCACTAAAGAATATGTTTCCTGAAAATAGATCGTTCACTGATTTAACACCTAAAATTTTTGGTTGCATTGCTTTTGTTCATATACACGGCCATAATAGAGGAAAGCTTGATCCCCGGGCACATAAATGCATATTTCTTGGTTTTTCACCAACACAAAAAGGGTATAAATGTTTTGATCCTAAATCTGGAAAATATTACGTAAGTATGGATGTCACTTTTTTTGAAAAACAACATTTTTTTGAAAAAAACTCAATTCCGGGGGAAAATGATTCTGAAATGAGTTTTTGGGAACAAATATCTTTGCCAAAATCGGTTGAAAATAGTTCAATAGAATCAATTATTTCGTAACTAATTCTAGGATTTCACAACCTATAAATTCACAACCTCGTGAGACCCGGTAGAGAAAACAACTTGGAACCACCTATTTTGAACTTCGTGTTTATTCTAAAAGGAGGACTCAACCAAGTAATATTCCACCAAATCCCAAGGTGGGCCAATCATCGGACTCGACCGAGGTCCAAGGTACGATCGCTCTCTCTCTACTTCTCTTCCAAATTTAGAACCTTCTACAGATTTCTTTGAACCCATAGCCTTACGCAAAGGTGTCGATCATGTACCACAAAACATCCAATATCCAATTTCGTATCTTATCATAAGCTCTCACCGATTTCAAAGCCTTTTCCACCAGGATTATGGATGATGAACTACCTAAGTCGATACATGAAGCTTTCAACTTGAACTTCAAATGCAAAAGAAGTTACTTTAACGACAATACTTTTTTGTTCAAGAAGGAGCTGGAGGTGAAATGTTAACCACAACAAACAAATGTCAATTTTATTCTTTCTTTTCTTGACTCTTTAGCTGAAAGCAAGAAAAAGTGTTTTTAATTAATTATTATAGAATCTCAATGAAATTTGAGCCTCACTATGAACAACTATGGGCTGTCCCTGTGCCCCGAGCACACTAAACAACTTAAATGCAACTTGACCCCTTCAACCAAATCAATCAAGAAAGAACCTCTTGGCATCGATATATCAGCAACAGTTGATAAGACAGTTCCTGAGCATATCAAATATCACCAAAAACAGGCAAATGTTACAACTGATACATTATAATGTGGTGCAGTTCTAGAAACTGTGTATAGAGATAAAGCACAGATGACGTACCACGCCTATACACACTAGTCACGTTTACTAATCACCCAAATAATTGGCACGTATAACATTATGTATGTACTACAAAAATAAATAGTAAATACATACATACATACATATATATATATGAAAAATGCTTTCAGTGACCAACCTTTCACACCGGGTTGTAGGGAGACCACTCGATACACCTCGACATGTGTGCGTGCATGTTTCGAGGCCTATTGAGCAGTCCCCTCACAACCCGATGCCAAAAATCAGTAACCATAGCATTATCCTACACACACACACACACACACACAGAATGAGAGAGATGCCACAACCTGGAAGTCTTTCACCAAACTTATTGGAAGATCGAAGCTTGAGCACCTTTTCCACGTCTTCACTTGTAAGAGACCGAACATGTCTATAGAAAAAGAAAATGTAAGTCAAATTCGCAGATAGTAAAGAGATAACAATGAACTCAGTAGTAACTTGCACAAACATAAATAGATAACGAGCAACGAATGAAAAATAAGGTGCCAAAATAACTGTACTTTGCAGCTATGATGGCATGTACAAAGATTGCTTCCTCAGTGGCAGCAAATATGAATTCGATTGTTGGCTGTAATTTCCTAGAAAACAAAATTAAATGATGTTAGTTTTTCTTTTTTTGTAAAAAAAGAGAAAAAATAGAATGATGTTTATTTAGTATGAGAAACTTTCACTCAGAAGAGGCAAAAATCAAATTACAAATTACAATAAATCAAAAGAATATATATTTGGAAAGACTTAGTAACAAAATAAGTGATGGCTGAAAACTGACTGCAAACACTAAACATAATGCATGATTCCATTAAATTATATCACTTAGGAATAGGGTGGGCATCGGTTTCTACAAAACCGTTCAAACCGCCCAAACCACAAACCACTTGGTTTGGTTTGGTTTTTTAGATTCACGGTTTGGGGATGGTTTAGAAAACTTGAAAACCGCAATTTCGAAGTTTGCTGGCGGTTTTTATTTCTAAAAGACCGCGGTTCACCAAACCGAATAGTATTTAAGGAATTTTAATAAATATACACCCTAAAACCCTAAACAAGTAAACATATCATAACTAGTCGAATATCCCAATTTATCTTTTGACTTTTTGCCTCCCTCATCTTCACACTTGCTCAAACCTCGCCGCCATCACCTCTCATGCTCACCTCCCAACATGAGTCCGTGGAATCTATCGCATTTCTTTTTTTTTTTTGAAAATGTCGCAGGAAAACCGTAAAACCAAACCGACCAAACCGCAGGCGGGTTGCGGTTTTGAGGGTTCGCGGTTTGGTGGTGGTATGCAAAACGTCCAAACTGCGAACCCTCGGTTTGGTGGCGGTTTGGTGGCGGTTTGGTGGATTTCACCACCAAACCGCGGTTTGCCCACCCCTACATAGGATGGTATAACTAATCTCCAATATCTTAACAGTTTAAAATAAGAGGAACAGCAAACCGAAGTTACGCAATGTGGTTCTATGTCGTAAATCTCAAAGTCAAAGATGTACAGCACAATCTAATTTGTCAATACCAATCAAAAAAAGGTTGCAGCACAAATATGCTGCCCTGCAAGAAGTGAGGGAGCAGCACCCTATGAACCCGGTTATTTGAGTGTACATTGTTCTTTCCATTTAATACATAAAGACGACAAAAAATGCCTAATAAGTAAATATATCCTAGCGTTTCAGGTTTTCGTAAAAATATCCCAACGTTTCAATTTTGGCAAAAATATCATAACCTTTTGATTTCTTGTAAATTGAATCCTCACTTCATATTATTTGAGTGCATTATTTAAAAATATAAGAAATTATAAACAATTAGAAATATTTTTCATACAATGCAATGGGCATGCAATCTAGTGATCATTCATCATTTTGATTGTCGTTTGACACATAATAATTACAAGCAAGGATAAGATTTACATGAAATCAAAAAGTTAGGATATTTCGGAAAAAATCAAAATGTTGTGAAATTTTTGCATAAATCTTGAAATGTAAGAATATATTTGCCCACTAAGCCAGCAAAAAATGCACAGTAAATAGTAGCGGTGCGATAGGAACACAAAATGGAATAGAATTTTGACTAATCTAAACAGGGAGCTACAGATAACAAGAACAATTTGGTATTTCGCTTTGAAGGGGTCTATCATTATCTCAAAACCCTTTAAAATTGAGAATTTTCACAGTACAATTCATTCATAAGACCCCCACAATACATTCTTCCCCATATCAATATTATTTACTAATTGTAAGACGTACAAAAAGAATATTCGCAAGAAAACTAAGAATGACTATTATGACCTCAAATTATAATAGGGATCCGACTATTGTCCCACTGAAAGATCCATCTGGTCCTCAAGGCAGAGAAATGGACATAAAGGGAGACAATTGAGCCAATAACAATAACGCACAAAAGAGAGAAGCTGACCATGTTATAGTCCATAGCAACCGTGAACCCACAAGAGAGAATGTATTGAAGAACCCACAAGAGAGAATGTATTGAAACTAATCTAAAATGAAGCTTTAACACCTCAAAAGGGATGTAGCCGGCAAATTGCATGTTGTATTGCGAAAGAATGTTATGTAGTTGTAAATGTTGTAGATGTGCGAATAGTCCCACATCGAGTAGTTAACTAGAAAGATAATGGATTACAAGTTTGGAGTGGAAACTCCAACTTGGCTTGACATTTTGGAGAACTCTCCCACTTCCAAACTCAAAGTTCACACATAAACTAGTCACTCTTACATTCTCTCATGACTTAGACTTGGGCCTATTACAAAAAAAACATGGTATCAAAGCCCTAATGGCTTAACAGCCCATAAGATCCAAAGTCCAAATAAAAAAATAAGAAAAAAGATTGAAAGGGCTAGCAAAATCAAATGATGAAGCTAGACCCATGTTAGAAGACCTGAGGCCTCTGAGGTTTGAAAAGAGCAAAAGCTCAAGCTTACCAAATGTTGAAAGACTTGTGGCCTCTGAGATTCAAAAGAACACAAGCTCAGGTTTACCAAATTAAAAGCAAGTCACAACTGGCCAGATCAATTGAACTTGAAGGGGAGAGTTGGAGAGAGAATGATCCCATATCAACCAGTTAACTAGAAAGATAATAGGTTACAAGTTTGGATTGGGAACTCCAACTTGCCTTGGCATTTTGGAGAACTCTCGCATTTCCAAACTAAAAATCTACACATAAAACTAATCACTCCTACGCTCTATCTTTTTGATAAGAAAGAAACGTGCTCAAACAATTGTATTGTGACCATGGTTGTTGAACCGTGAATTGGATCGAGAATCGTACAGATGATAAAATAAAAAGTAAAAAAATAAAAAAAAACGAATCGTGAATTGCATCGTGAATTGTAAGAGTCAATTTGTATCTCTTATTTGTGTGTAATATAGATGGTATTTAAACATTTCAATAGTTAGAGTGTTGTTTAGTTTTTTGTATTTTTTTTAGAACAATCTCTTTTGAGACATCTAATAAAAATGTTTATGTTTTGACTAAAATATAATAAAAATGTTTGAGAACATAATTTTGGACCCAGTTAATGTAAACATTTTCTCTTTTTATTTGGACAAAGATGGTGTTTCAAATAACAATTAGTGTGGAAGCTTTATTTATTTATTCATTTTGTCTTTTGGAAGCTTCTTGAATAGACAACTTTCCTATTCTTGTCAATCAAGACAACTTTCACTTGGTATCATGCCATGCCTTTTATATTTTCAAAATTGTGTTTTTGAAATTACTACATTGCCCTACACTAAAAAATGTTTAATGCTCAGTTCTTTAAAAAGTGGGTGAACAGTATGAATTAGTCTTTTCGCTGTCCAAGAAATAGTTGCATGGTTGGAATCTCGAATTTCCAAACATGCCTTCACCAATTAGTCTTAAATACCAAAAGTCCCTGTCTTCTTCCTCCCTGAACCAGCCCTAAGCCAATTTTTATGCAACAAAGACAACTCCCAAAACCCACTCTCTACAAGCAAATGAAAAACTCGTTGGATCGCACGACCCCAACTATGGAGTCGTGTGATTTGAGGAAATCCTATGATCCACCCCCATGAGGCAACTCGTGGGTGGTCCGATCCGAGCAAACTTGGAAGATTCTGGAGAGAATCGTACTAGTTTGATAGCCCCGATTGTGACTCTTATGCATTACAAATGTATAGCTACGTGTATTATAACACCTTTAAAGAAAGATGAGTTTTTACCATTTAGTAAGCAATTTCATGGCCTTCCATACACCAGTAATCTTTGCACAACTTCCCCTCATTGAATTAAACTTCTTCAAATTATTTCAGAATTTTAAGTGAGCGAATTACAAGGCAAAATCGAAGTTTCGAACCTTGATTGAATTGAGCATGAGTCGAATGTTTACATCATTCACTTAATTCACCTCCCGAGCCACAAGCCAAGCCAAGCCAAGCTGTTGGCAAACAAGGATTCTATCAAGTTTCTATCCTTCCCTAAGTTCCCTCCCTTTTTTACTTTTTTTTTTATTTGAGTGCATCAGGAGAAAGGACTTGGTTTATGCACAATATTATCTTTTCTTTCACATAAAGTGATCAGGAAAACCGATGTTTGCAAACACAAAATATGTTATGATAAGCATGTTGTTAGAATAATATAAATAGAAAGCAAAGTGAGATATAACTCGCAGAAGATCAATACAGTGAATGAAAACTGTGTAAAATAGATAGTCATAAATTGAACTAATCCTATCATTAGACACAACCAGAAAATTCTAACGAGAAATAAACTTAAACCAGTTAGGATAACACTAATTTAAGCAGTTTATATCTAGAATATTTTTTTCTTTTTCTTCTTTTTTAGGAGTAGGAGCCTTGTTCTGGTGCTAGGTTTGGAGTCAGAGTCATCGCACAAGAAAAGAAGTACAACACCAAGAAATGAAGACCATGTCATACTACAACTTAACCATGAGAAGGAAGTTATATTTCAATGACAATCCAATTACTCACAGAACAAAATAGTACAACACTCCAATTCTAGTGTTTCAGTACCAAACCTGAAAACTTTTTCACTTCTGGGACATGGATGGCATCTTGTAAATACATCTCCAAATCTTATATAGGAAATCTCCCTCAAAGCTCTGTCACCAAAAAGGACCTTCCATCATGTTACAATTAAAACCAAATCATCAAACAAAACAACTGCTCAAAGAAGAAAAAACAAAACAATGAAATTGATTCCAGGAAGAGTGTCTACCTTTCTATACGATTTCGTAGAGCTTGAGAAAGAGCAGCTGCAACTTCTTCAGAATCACCAGGAGCCACCCAAAGTCCAGATCCAACAACTCAAATACAAGAACAAAGCCTCAATCCCAAATCCAACAACTTAACTAAACCAATATTTTTTTACAAGCGCAAGTCAAAAAAATAATCCTATTTTCCAAATTTATCATATCATAAACAAAAACAAATCATGGAAAAAACTATTGGCAATGAAAGAAAGACAACTACAAAAAATCAACTGCCAAAAATATTTGAAGCTATTGCTACAAGAAATACCATGGGAAAGAATTACCTCTCAATCTAGATACCACTGCTTGAGCAGTTTCAACTACAGATGAACGCCGACCAGGGAGAAAAAGCCAGAGCTTGATCTTCTCATCTTTGAATTAAAAATAGAACAAGGCTCAAAAAAAGAGATCCTTGGACAGCAATACAATATAAACAAAACATTAAGTTCCAATCAACTGCTTAAAGAAATTTACCTGGGTTGTGCATACCCTGAGATGGATCCCAAGGCCCAACAAAGGAATTGCTCCATGTGCTAAGGAATCCTTCCTTCTGTAACTGCAGGTGTGATGACAATACTAAGAACGTAGCAGCATCTTTTTCTTGTCCTTTCACACTAGAAAAGTAGCAAATCGAAAGTTCATATGGAATGTTATATTAGTCCATCTCACCCACCATGCAGAGAAGAGAGAGAGAGAGAGAGAGAGAGAGAGAGAGAGAGAGAGAGAGAGGCATAATGGACCTCTTTTCAGGATGAGAACCAATGTCGGATTCTGAAGGGAGAAACTGAAACCAAGAAATCTGACTGAGTCCTCCCTGCACAAATGCCAATAAAGCAACAGATGAGATTTAGAGCACATTCTGCATCTCAAAAGGAAAAAAAAAAAAAAAAAAAAAATACTTAGCCTAAGGTGTACTTAAAACTTTTAGTCTTCTACCATGCAAATGCGACAAATACGCAACAAGAAAAGAAGTTAAGATGATGATGATGATAAATACTAAGAAGTTGAAACATAACTTTGTTGTCAATACAAAGGAGTAAAGAACTTAAAATGAATTTGTACAACTACACCATACAGGTCAGATGTTGAATCAAATAAACATTTTTCTTCATCAAAAGATTTCTCTAAACCTGGCCTTCATTTCTAAGAGGAGACATGTCCTAGAAACTCTTTACTTGTCAGAATTTATTTAGTTTTTCACTTATGTTTGCTTATACTTTGAAGTACAAATGCTCGCAAAGATTTTCTAATAATTTGGTGAGGAAGCAATCCCACAAAAATACTTCAAGCGGCAAATAATTACATGCTTAGCCCTTTGCTTTGGTTGCTTCAACTTTTATTGAAAAGAAAGCAGCCTCAAACACATGGAAATTGTACAATGATTAGGTAACGATTATATTTTACTAATCTCATCTATTTTCATCTTCATCTTAATATAACAAATGCATAGTTTTCCAAGCTTTTGAGTGAAAATTATCAGTGTTTTCAAGGCGGTTCTAGGCGTTTTGTCCCGCCATGCCTAGACAGGGCCTTAACAAGGCCTAGGTGGACTGAAAAATACTTACTTCGCCCTCCCTAAGAAATAATATTATTTATTTAGAGACCTCACAACAGTAAAGCCCATATTTTTTTTACTTGCATATGTTGACTCCACATTCTAGGTTAAACAAAAGTTTGTTTTAATATAAAGAAGTTTTAATAGTTACAGATACCTCCCTAAAAATTTTGAAATATTATTTTCAGGCCCACTGCCGGCCTAATTAAGGCCAAGGCGGTAGAGCCCCACCATTGTCTAAGACTAGGCAATGTCTAGAGAAGGCTGAAATTATCATCTGAACCTTGCAGACTAAAACAAGATTTATATTGATCAATGTAGTATTCATGTGTACAAACACATTGAAAGATAATACAAAAGTACTTAAAAATGCACAGAACTTCTACCAACTATGCAATGAGTAATATTTTTTGGTAACATATGCATAGGAAGATAGTCAAGATAACTTCAAAATGCTTTGGGGTTGCAACTCTATTTAAACGGCCTAATTTTGCATGTGCGTCCCTTTATATATGAGGAAATTGTGTAATTAGTTCAGCTCACAGTTAATATAGATCAATCAAGAACATAAACACATAGATGACTCCTCATTTAGAATTACAAATTGATGCATAGTATCAAAGAATCCTCAGTAAAACTGGCATTAAACATTCTATCATCAATTCAAGAAAGTGAATAGTCAGAAAGAATACAATTTTGAAGACATTCGTCCACATTGCCAATAATCCGCCAGTAGAAGTGCTTCCAACACGTGTACGTTATCCTAGGTAACATAGGCAAGTCCCTCATGCATACCTATGCACCTGCAAATAAGATGTATAGAAAAGATCAGAAAATTACAAGTTTCATTCCATCCAATAATTACCAGAAGCATAAGTTAAATTTAAACAAGTTAAGAATAACCCCATCAATAAACAAAAATGCCTTGATTGGAACCATTTTTCCCTACAACTCTGAGGAGACTTAATTGATGCTGCCTAGTTATTAATTACATTTGTCAAGTGCACCAAAATTTCAATGAAACCTCAAATAATAAGAAGGTTGAGTTGGTATAAGCTATGCCTCAGCTGTCCGCCTGTCATAATTTTTAGTTTGCTTCTAACTCAAATTGAACTAAACAACTCAACCCACATGACAAATACAAACCCACATGACAAATACAAAAGCGCATATCCAATGGCTAACTTGCCCTATGTTAACCTCTAAATTCTACCAATTTTCAGCTAGCTCTTCTTATTATCCATCGAATCCACTAATTGGTATGTTTATACTGCTTTAATTACGATGAGATAGACTACTACAAAGAGCATCATTTTGAGTCTAATGGATTTGAAACTACACGGACCAAAGTACTCACAGTTAAACTACATGGACCAAAGTACTCCACAGTTAACAGATTCAATCCGCCGCGTATACGGCATTGTTCTAACAAATACAACGTTCCTTATCAAAAACTTCAAACTTCAAAGCACGTTCCTATACTCAAATTTCTACTCAGTGCCTTCCTCGCCTTCATAACGAAACAATGAAATTTCAAACACTACTCACGCAGGTTCGCAAGATCCTAAACCACGACAGACATGAAATACAAACCCTACAGAAACACCAAACAAGATACACAAATAGTATTTGCCCCAAAATTACACGACGAGAATGACTGAAACACGAATCACGACCAATTTCTTGGTGGAATCAGTGAAGAAGATCGTCAAAACCAGGTTTGAAATTGAATTGGTCCGATTCGCTCACCTGGCGATCGACTCGCGCGACGGAAACTGAAGCGAAATCCAAGAATCGCAGCGATTTGGTGGACGAAGAAGATTCTGACCTAGCTTTGGCGCGACGAGCGAACGAGAGAGAGAGAGAGAGAGAGAGAGAGAGAGAGAGTAGATGAAGAGATGGAACTGAAAAGAGAGAGATCTTTCAGGTCCTTTGAAAGTGCGAAATCACTCAAAAACTTGACTTGTTTTTTCCACTAGTTCTCAACTTTTTTTAGGATGCCACCATTCGGACCATTACTTAGCGTGCCCCACTTTTTTTACATTTCAATTTTTTACAATACAATAGTTAAAATTGAAAAAAATAAAAGGATTAAGGAGTGTTGTTAGGGATGTCAATGAGTTGAGTATGGGGCGGGTACACCTCACCCATACCCGCCTGACCTAAACTTACGTGAACCTCCTAATCCATCATCGCAAAGTCAAAGCAGCTAGTCAGCCTCGAATAGTTACATTCTCGTTAAAATTACAATTTTATTGTTGAGTCATTAGGTTATGTTATTTTCTAGTAATTACCTCGCAAAAAACAAACTCTAGCAAGTTAAATAACTTAGATAATGTAAAGTCAGGGAAACCTAACATGTGGAACCCCAAAATAAGAGGATAAACATGCATATCTGATAACCAACAATGTAAAAAATGCTAATACATGATATCCTAAGTTACTTGATCCTAAATGTTCCTAGTGTTATCAAAAAACAGTAATATACAATAATCATAAGCAAAAAGGCAAAACATACAATGATAAAAGGAAAGAAACTGCTCCGAAAGTTCTCAAAGGAAGTCACCAATAATCGGTCCTTTTCCTTAATAGACTCTCTGCCCGATTTGTAACCATTGTCACAAACTAGATGGTGACTATAGTAAAGTAGAAAGTAATAACCAAAAGGATATAAATAGTAATTCATGAATCATTTAAAAAATAGTATAAATATCATGCGGTATTTAAAGACAGATAAATAACTAGAAAATGCATGATAAACAGACTGACAAGTAATTTCAACGATATTTGAGTGCCTAGGAATCAAGGGAGGTAAACTAAGTGGTCTTATATCCATAAGAATCCAGTACTCGGGGGAAACTTACGTTTGGTTGGGTAGCTACACCTCGCAGGTGGTGTTCACGTTTGTCCAACTAGCAATAATCTCAGAGTACCTTCTCGACTCACACTTATGCTATAGACATCCAACCAAGAAATATAGAATGGAATTCCAAGAGATAGTACAATTCAACAATAGCAAGAAAAATGGAAAATAAATTACTATGTATTTCCTTAATTGGTTTACTTATCTCAATCGACGCGAAATCGCTCCTCGCGTGACTATAATTCGTCCAATTTGATTTCTTAAACCCTTCGTATTCATTTAGACCCAATTTAATTGTATTATGTTCATATTATGTCCCTATATAAATCCCCAAAGTTTTGAAACTTTTTTTAAAAATATGAACTTTTACTGTTTGGGACGTCATGGGTGACATCGCCATGTTCAGGCCCCCACGGCGCCACTTAAAACATGAGACCAATGTCTCACTGGTTCAAAAATCGTGAGTTAGGCCGCCAAGAGCAAATGCTCACTACATCACTTAAAACTTCTCATGCATTTCGTGGCTATTTTGGACGCCATGAAGATTTGTACTCCAGGCGCCACCCGCGACGCCTAATGCAGAAACTAAATGTTGGGGTTTCGAAAACTCTAGCTCGCATCGTCGTATTCCGAGCCACTTCGACACTATCAGTGGCTTCACCTACACCTAATGGTGTTTTCCAAACACCCCCAAATCACAATAATTCATACTTTCAATCAATATTCCCAAAAATGTCAAATATCCATTAAATATTTCAACAACGTTTGAAACCTCCATTAAATCCCATCAATGATCACAAACACTTCCCATAAATTCAAAAAATCAGTGTGCTTAACTAAAATTTCGGATTTCCAACAAAAACCCCAAAAACCATATCTAAAATGCCAAAAATCTAAAGGAAAGACGAGATCTTACCTTTGTTGGGATGTATGATCGATTCCTCGCCTTTGGATCTCCTCAAATTCGACAAGAATCACTCCTAACTTTCTAAATTTTCAACTTATGTGTGTGTTGTGTTTTGGTGAGTCAAACAACAAAATCCCTCTTTATATACTCCTTTTACATCAAGTGTGTCTCACGCTTCTCGAGGCACATCCCATAGCTCTCAAATCAGCTGTCCAACAACTCTTGTGATTTTGTCCTTTGACCTTATGCTTTTATTTGAGCACAAATATCTCATTCACGAGTATTCTAATACTCGACCCAGAATTACGACTCGCACGTCGCGTATTAATGTCTATATAACGATCAAAGCGTATTCACATATTATTCATTTATTTCATTTATTATTTTCCAATAATTTAATAATTATCAATTTCGTGTTTAAAATAACCAATATTCCACCCGTTAGTCCGTATCAACACGTTTTCTTACGTGAAACCTCACATGCAAATCTTATGCGATAAACAAAATAAAAATACGCACTAAGACATTCGATATTCATGTTTGGTTATAAGTAGTAATACAAACATCACAGAAGAATAAAATATACATCGGTGTCGACTCATGAAGTTTAGACAATATGAAAAGTTACGACAATTAGGTCACTGTCTTGAAACGTAACACATAACACGAGTTAATTTTCAAAGGTCGTTACAGTGTCCTACCCATACCTCTACCCTTTTACATTATTTTTTTGGTGGGGCGGGTTTGGGTATTATTCATCTGGGTAGGAAGGTACACGTGAGTATTTATACCCATTACTAATTAAAATGATATTAAAATTTAAAAAGAGTAAAATAAAAATTTTGAGCATAGAATGTCAATATAACCTACACTCCATATTATTTCTATAATTATTACAAAGCACAAATAAAAATATATGTTGTCTCTAATAATTATTATAAAATTTGAAATATAATCTTCATTTAAAAAAAATCTTCAATCTTCAAAAACTAGAAGAAAACACCTTGAATCTTCGACAATAGACATATAGTAATAATAAAACAAAGTTTTTTTTGTCAAAATAATCAAACCAAGTTAGTATCCATATAAAACAAAAAAAAATCAATTTGGTTTTGTTGTTTGTAGGGTGATTCCGTGAGTAGAATTCACATCTCACATCGAATAGATTATTAATTTTCTTGATGTCAGTAAATTAGTTAGTACTTAATAGTAGTGTATATACTATGTCATCCTAATTTTAACAAAAAAGAAATGAATAAATTTTAAAAAGAAAAAATATAGTGTGTAAACATGAAGTTATAATATATAAATATAATAATATAATATAAATGGGTATGTGGGGGCGGGTAATTGGGTAAATGGGGTGGATAGATGTTAAATACTCTTACCCTACACATACCCATACCCACTTGAGTATTTCATTCATAAACCTATACTCTTACTCAATGTATGTCGGGTTGGGTATTACCCTATCCATTAGGGTTTGATATCCATACTCACGGATCCAATTGAAATCCTTAGGTGTTCGGGTGAGGGTAATGGTATTATCGGGAGTTGAGGTTGGAAAGATAAACTTTGAAGTGGGGTGTTGTGACGACCCTAGTTCCCACACATACTAGGCCTCGTCCGGCTTAGACCTACGTGAACCCCCAAGTTCATTCTCACGAAGTCAATGCAGGCTCTAGTTAGCATCAAAATCTTTCTTTCCTCATTAATTGAACAATTTATAAGTTTGGTTATTAGGTTATGTCATTTACAGATAGTTCGCAGCGGAAATAAACTATAACAAATAAAAAAATCTAGAAAATAGAGAAAAAATCTAGAAAATAGGAGAAAATCTAGAAAAATTATATTTTGACAAAATAAATAGAAATTTATGAAAAGTGAAGTATTCAGGATTCTTGCAAGACTTTGTGTTGGGGTTTTTTACCTTATAAAGCATGTAATTGACAACTTTGCCTAAATTCCCTCAAACTTTTTAGGACTCTCTACTCGGGGATTTTTACTAGTTCAATTATAAACAAATACCGCAAATTCACCCTAAAAATTATGAAATGGAACCCCAAAGTTAGAGGACTTCTGAATGACAGTCAGGATATTTATGAGTCATGGCGGGACTCCACTACATAAATTGAAATAAAAATTTTATAATATGTTTACAAGACTTTAACACGACCAACAATTTTCCAAATGGACACCAGGAACACGGTGGACTGGTAACAAGAGTTTTGAGAGTAGGAGTTGCTATTGGGGCATGTGCCTAAGTCAATCTACAAACATTGTTTATCTTATAATTTTAGTTAATAAAATAAAAGTTTTTCATTTGTTGTACTATTATAAGTGATTACATGTTTACCTTATAATAAAATCCATGAGTATTTGTTGAAATATCTTAAATGTCCCTAGTCGGTCATTATACTGGGAACTATAATGAATTAATACTAATGTGAGACTTGATTGATGGTCATGTATTGATTATGTGTATAGGGATACGAATCGAGATCATGAGTACTTGTTAGGGAACATGATACTGGACCAACTCACTATGAGAACACCACATGGATTAAGTCATGTGTTACTCTTGATAGGTATATCATTTAGTCATTTGACTTAAGATTATCATAGACTTCAATATTATGAGCATGGTAATTTGACACAATCAAACATTGTCTTTAACCAGACAATTATAAAAATTGTGGTTGGTTATCATGTAAGTAATATGTGTCCCCCTTGTAAAGAGAGATATCAGTGGATCCCTCGATATGTTAGATTGTTAAATGGCCAAGTCCAAGTGAATTGATATGATCAATGTCACTTGGATCTTTTCAGTCTACCTAAAGATCGAGATTAGTACGATTGAACATTAAGGGTAACTTTCCATGCCTTATGTTTAATCAAAGAATATCACATGACAAAAGGATATGATATATGCTATTCATTAGGTTGTATTGATTTTGATATTCATACTACTTGGGTAGTTATAATGCCTTGCTAGAGACCGCCACTGTGCCAATGCAGGCCCAACACACCTGGCCTACTAGCGCCAGCTGTGTCCCACACATAATCATTACGCTAAATCATCATCATTACCCCAATAATAAATATCACAAATCTAAATTATTACTGAACTTAAAACATCTGCTAAATATCGGTTAAAATCCTCAAATCACAGTGGAAGTCTCAAACCTAAAAATTTAGTTGAAAACATCATTCACCTAGTGTGGAAAACTCATACATCATCATTAACAGTAATAAAACCTCAACAAAGTCATAAAATATCAATATACAAATCAAAATGTACAACTATCTGCCCCAGCAAAGTATAAAAACATATAGATATACACTCAAGCCATTACAAAAGATCATAAATAGTCAGCTAACTTGCCCTTGCCGTGACTCATACTCGGATCTGTACTCAAACCATCACAAAAGGTAGATGGCGAGCCTATAGTGAGTATTCCCAAAGAGATTCAGTGAGCAATTACATAAAGTAAATACTGGAATTTCATAAACTATTAAATAAACATGCGAAAATAAATAAATAGGCAACTGTGCTCATCGCATGATTTAAATAATAGGAGAGAATCAACAATGTGTTCTTAGAGCCTAGGGTCAGATTACACCATACTTTGAACTCTTTCACAGAGAAATGTCGACGAGTGGCACTCAAGCAAGTCCAGATCTTGGATCCGCTCGATGGTTGACGTAACACTTGATGCACACTGACACGTTGCACGACGTGACACTCGGGGTCATCCAATTCACCAAGCTCGATCCTTAGCAACATGCTATGGTGTAGTGGACGTACACAAGAATGGCATGGGGGTGAGATCCTCTACCAGCCGTCCATATAATACCACAACTACGAATGGAATAATGAAACAAAACACTAAATACAAATACCAAAAGTAAGTAAATGCTCAAAAATTTCAATTGGGATACTACACACCTCAATCCGCAATCCATGTCATGAAAATCAAATCCAGGTCTAGCTCCAATAAATACTCAACAATCGTATTGTCACCCCAAGTCACCTAATACCATATATCATTGAATTAGCTTCAATTGAGTATGTTATGTCAATTTTTCACTTTACGGGGTAAAAACCACAACATAACATCTTGCCAAAATCCCAAATACCTACTTTTCATAGAAAATAATAAATTTCCATTTATTTTGTTAAAATATAATTTTTATAGAATTTTTCCTATTTTTCTGGATTTTTTTTTCAATTTGGCCTTGAACCGATCGAGCCGAACTGGCGCGGTTTAGGGGTCATCTTCCCATCATCTTCTCTTGGCAAGGGAGACTACTCCCCTGTTATGTTCATCCTTAAACGAATTGCCATGGCGGTTCGCCCGAGCTCCCTCCTCCCACCGACTCAACACCATACCAACGACAACAACAACTCACCTTCGGCCACGCCTCGTTGAGCTTTCGCTCATTCCTCTCGGTTCCTTCTCTCGTCTCGGCTCTCTCTCTCCCCCCACTCGATTTCTTCTCTCAAACTCTCTTGTTCGGATTCGGTTGAATGGTTATGGCGGCGGTGATATATATAAAAAGGGTAGCCAAATTACCAAAATACCCTTGTGTATATCCTCTTTTCTTTATAAAACACAAGCCATTTTTGGTCTTTTCTCCTTTTCTTTTCTTTTTATTTGTATATATATATACATTCTCTTCACCAATGACACCGATTTGTGACTCACTTGCCACACTCTTTTATATAAAACTCATAAAATCACTCCCTGACATTCAACGCCTTGTTTCACACCACAACGGCTGATATACACTAACTAGTTTAACACAAAACCTTAAGTTGGCGTTACATATAATCATTTATTTCATTTAAATTCATTTTCATGTGTGTATTAACTACCCCGACCTAGTATTATATCATTTGTCTACCACTACCCGCGTCGACACGCATATCGACGCATACACGTCACACAGTCTCGTACGTTAATGACAATATACATACACACATCATAAATTAACACAACCATCACAAAATGTTCTATTTACCTAATTCCAGTGCACAACGCACGTCAATGACAATATACATACACACATCATAAATTAACATAACCATTACACAAAATGGTCTATTTACCTAACTCCAGGCACAACCAGTCCTATATGCGGGGACAAATATCTAAGCTGTCAGCCACGTCTGCAATTACTTCATTATTAATGGCTAATTAAAATTGGGCCGTTACAACTTGTGTACCGAAAATGGTTTTTGGTTCACTGCCAACGTAATATGAACCTATTGGGTAGCACACAAAGAATGGTTTTGCGCAATTTCAATTAGTCCAGAGTAATGAATTTTTATGACAAAATTCATGACATGAAAGCCCTTATGATTTGTTATATGATAACTTATTAATAGGGGTATATGTGTAATTTGCTTAAACTATCTA
Organism: Stephania japonica; assembly: GCA_039657345.1. Taxonomy (NCBI): domain Eukaryota; kingdom Viridiplantae; phylum Streptophyta; class Magnoliopsida; order Ranunculales; family Menispermaceae; genus Stephania; species Stephania japonica. The sequence goes on from CM077557.1 coordinate 13,871,371, forward strand.
AATATAATAGTTGTATTATGAATAGGATTTTAAGTGAGGCTTATCTACACATATAAATAAAGGTCATACCCAAAAACAAATAAGAATTTCATTTTACTATTTTCAAACTCTCTAGATTTTGGGAGAGAAAGGAAAAAGATTATTTATCTTTCTTGGGGCTAGTACTCCAATTTGCAATCATCGTTCGTGTGTGGATTTTTGATAGAGGATATGTTCTTGAACGTCTAGGAGATCGAACAATCAGAGAAGGAAATTACGAATTAAGGTATAGTTTACTTTTGTAGATCTTGTTTAATGAAACTTATTTGCGATCCTATTAGGGGTTTTCATAAATTGTTTTGAATTTTTCACTGCGTATAAACCCCAAAAACTCAACAGCCGCGAGGATGGATTTCATGTTGATTGTGGTAAATCAGCAAGTTTGTTAAGGAAATATATAGTAATTCATTTTCCATTATTCTTGATTTTATTGACATGAGCTATTTGTTGGAATTCCATTCTTTATATTCATCGGTTGGGTGTCTACGGTCTTAGTGTGTCGAGAAGGTACTCCTGGGATTTTGGCTAGGTGAGCCAACGTGAACATTGCCTACGGGGGTGCGGCTTCCTAACCCAACGTGATTCTTCCTCGAGTATTGGATTGTTGTGGTTTTTAGTCCGCTTAGTACCTTTTTTGAATCAATAGACACTCAAATAATGTTGTGAATGTGTGTCAGTCTGTTTATCATGCACTTTATGTTATTTATCTGTCTTTAAATACCCACATGATTATTGGACGCTTTTCAATTATTCATGAATTACTGTATATATCCTTTTGGCATTACTTTCAATTTATTACGTACCCATTGTCTAGTTTATGACAGTGCAGATCGAGCAAACACTAGGAAGGGGAAGGGACCGTTGATTGGTGATTTCCTCTGAGGAGTCTCAGAGCGATTTCTTTCCTTTTATCACAGTATGTTCTGCATTTTTTACTGTGATTATTGAATATTACTATTTTTGATAACACTAGGAAACATTTGGGATCAAATGACTTAGGATATCATGTACTATCGTTTACTCTATTGTTGATCACCAAATATGCATGTTTATTTGTTTATTTAAGGGTTTCCACACTTTAGGTTGTTCATGACTTTGTATTTATTGAGTTATTTAACCTTGTTATAGTTTATTTCCACTGCGAACTATCCAAAAATAACACAACCTAATAACTCAATTTTTAAATTGTTCAATTAATGAGGAAAGAAATATTTAAGGCTGACTAGGCCTGCGTTGACTTCGCTAGAATGGAATTAGGGGTTCACGTAGGTTTAGGCTAGGTGGGGCCTAATTTGTGTGGAAACTGGGGTCGTCACAGTTGGTATTAGAGCCAAGTTTTTTAAGACCTCGAGAAGGTGCACAATATCATTGCTACTGAGAAGTACATGAGGGCTACTATTTCTTCGTCGATGCTACTGGGAGAGGCAGATGATTGGTGGACTAGGATTGTAGCTACAAAAGGAGTACCCAATGATTGGGCAGACTTTAAGACGCAGTTCAACTTAAAGTATTTTCCTCCTACCGTGCCAAGGGAGAAGAGGAATGAGTCACTACCTTGCAACAGTATGCTGATGAGTCTCATGGATTTCATGGGATGATATTTACAGCTGCTACCATACACTGGAGGCGCATCAGATAGAAACGTCGACCAGGTGTACTACTTCACTGAGGGTTTGTTGCCCGAAATTAGAGGTGTCGTTATCTCCACTGAGCCAGATACATTGCAGAGAGCTTATGAGAGGAGTTTAGCCAAGGAAGGCTATTTGTGTACACATCCTGAGGAGGCTGGACCTGTTCGACCAAAGACACATTTAGACTACCGATCTGATAGGAAGAGAAAGAAGAACATACATAATTTCAGGGATAATAGAGCTCAGAATGTTGGGTTTTTGCATTACCACCACGACATGCTCAGACTACTTATGTTCCACTTATACCAGTACCAAGTTTTGCTAGTCGACCACCACAGACTACCCGATCCATTCAGTATCACAGAGACAACATTTTGAGAGTAGGGATGTAGGTAGAGGTAGTGGACATACGCAAAGGTCCAAAAAGGCACAAACATATAGATCTGGTCAAACACAAACTTAGAGACCTGCATAGGTATGTGGACAGGGTTAAACTCAATGGATGTCTTTTGATCGTGAGAGACCGTACTTTCTTCAAGTGCAATCAAATAGGCCATCTTTAGGGCTAGTCTTCATAATTGACTAGAGTTCAGCCACAACATAATCATCGCAAGGGGAGAGAGTCCAGGTTATTGTTGAGCCATATCAGGGGGCTTCCGTAATCTCGTTGAGGGTATGACTTTTCTTTGTAGTACTTTGATGCATACCATGTTTGATTTTGGTTTGACTATTTCATTTATTTTCGACGCATGGTAGATGCATTAAGATTGAGACCCACTAGGCTTAGTAGACCTTTGATTCTTAACACATCTACTGGGGACAAGATATACCCAAACTTGGTAGTGTGTTGATTGTTCAATAGATATAGAGGGTCATGATTTGCCTACTAATGCTTTGCTTGATATGGATTGGTTAGGTGTATATCATGCTCAGATTGATTGTTATCAAAAATCTATTACGATTCCTTTGTTAGATGGTACAGAGATAAGTTTTCTAAGGACAACTTTTTTCCTTCCAATCACCAGGGGCAGGATAGCCACTAGTAGTGTGACTAAGATGTTTGCGAGTGTCATGAGTACTGCTAAGAGAGTGGAGATCAGTATTTGAGACGTGCCAATAGTGTGCGAGTTCACTGATCTATTTCCAAAGGATCTACTAGGACTACCACCACCGAGGGAGATTGACTTCATCATCAACTTAGTTCCATGGGACTAAACCAATTTATATACCGCCGTATAGGATGGCACCTTGAGAGTTTGAGGAACTGAGGACTCAGTTAGATGAGTTGTTGGAGTTAGGATGCATTAATTCGAGCATGTCACCATGGGGGATACGTGCCGGTGTTGTTTGTGAAGAAGAAAGATAGCACCTTAAGATTGTGCATTAACTATAGGCAGCTGAACCGGATGACTGTGAAGAATAAGTATCCGATTCCTCGTATTGATCATCTTTTTGACCAATTGACGGGAGCGCAGTGGTTTTCGAAGATTAACTTGAGGTCAGGTTATCACCAGCTCAATACGAGAGATACCACCATTATCAGTTTACTGTTGTTTGACTAATGTGCCAGCTATGTTTATGGATTTCATACACAGAGTACTGAGGGCATATCTGGATAGATTTGTAATTATGTTCATTGATGATATCCTTATCTACTTCATGACACGTGAGGATCATGAGGGACATCTCTGCAAAGTTCTGCAGACTTTGAGGGACCACCAGTTATACGCCAAGTTCTGTAAGTGTGTGTTTTGGCTTCAAGAGGTCTGATTTTTTGGGCATGTAGTTGGAGCCAACGAGAGTATCGTGGATCCCGCAAAGATTATAACAGTGATTGATTGGCCAACTTTGACTACAGTAACAGAGATCCACAGTTTTTTGGGATTGGTTGGATATTATCGTTGTTTTGTGCAGAATTTTTCTCGGATTGCTACACCGATGACTAGACTAACTCAGAAGAATGTGAAGTTTGACTGGGACAAGAGTTGTGAGTAGGCATTTCTCTACTCTAAATGGAAAGCTAACAACTGCACCAATTCCGGTGTTGCCTGAGATAAAAGGATTTGGTGGTTTATATTAATGAGTTGAAGGTTGGTTTGGGTTGTACGTGTTGATGCAGGAGGGCAAGGTTATTGCTTATGCATCTCGACAACTCAAAGTTCATGAGAAGAACTATCCTACGCATGATTTAGAGTTGGTTGTTGTGGTGTTTGCAATGAAGATTTGACGGCATTACCTGTATGGTGTGAGGTTTGATTTGTTCACTGATCACAAGAGCTTGAAGTAGCTATTCTCTCAAAAGAAGTTAAATTTGATGCATAGACGTTGGTTGCGAGTTCCTGAAGGATTATGACTTTTCACTTGAGTATCATCTCGGGAAAGGCCAACGTAGTTGTTGATGCTTTGAGCAGGTGATGATCTGATATTGAGGTAGTATTATGTCATATGACTCATGAATACTGTGACGGCCCCAATTTCCCCGTGCAATTGGGTACGCCTGGCCTAGACCCATACAAGCCCCGAGTTATCACTCGGCAACCTGACGAGCCTAGTCAGCCTTCAATTTAATCAATTTAGTAATTTATGAAAGAGTTATTGCAATAGTAAACAGCGGAAGACTAAACAACAATAACAAGGGGAAATAACTCAATCAAACGAAGTATAGGAACTCTATAAGTGTGGAAACCCCGGGTGTTCATGTACAATTCGATAAGCTTATATACATGATACCAGTCTCACCAAAATACCAAGTTCAATAATCCTAACAATATAAGTATGAAACGATATACAAATCAGCAAAATATAAACATACTATGGAATCTCTCTGATCCCGCAGCTAATCCTCAGAGTAGGTCTCCTAAGTAGGGCCCCTTGCCCTTGCTGCTTTCTCTGCACCCATCGTCACAAACTAGACGGTGAGTAACTGAATAAAATTACTAGTAGTGCTAGAAGAATGTAATAGTAATTCATGATTATAACAAGAAAAGCAGTCTAAGTATCATGCGAAAATGAAATAACAGAAAAGAAAGTAAATCAAATGCATGATAAAGAGACTGATAGATAAACAATCGATATTTGCATGTTCTAAGATTCAAAAGAGGCCCATGAGTGGTCTATTTCACAGCAATACGGTAAAGATCTCGCAAGATCTCCCCAGGCAATGTTGCAACACTAGCGCAGTGTGAAATCGAGAGGCATTGCAACACCTCTCGAATCCAATTGTACACACATCACTAGGGGTGGTCAGTTACCCCTGCAGAGGGCACCCTTGTTGTCCCAGCTAGTGCGGGACGACATGATACATTCGAGACACACACTCATGCCGAGAACATACAACCAAGGAAAACGGAATGGAATTTCAAACAAGGGAATCAATTCAGCAATATCAATGAATAGAGGATGTATAAATCACATGTTATTTCCTTACTGGCCTACTAACGTACAAATGCTTTTTAGGGCAAGTGTACTTACCTGACTAATCTCAACCCGGTATCACTCCGAGACTCTAACGCGTTTCCCCACGAGTTCTCGACGACCTGATAAAGTTTTGAATCTCGAATATTAGTTTAAGGCTCGCATTTAGTCTTAAGGTGGTTTGCATATGTTTGTTTTACAACCATTTGTTAATGCGACCCAAATCGTTGTGGATTAAACCATCTCTATGGTTATGACCCATTTGTTTTACAAAGCATAATGCTCTTTGGGCTTTTGTTGGGCCCATTTATCAAGTCTATCCTTACCTAAGTAGGCTATTTGTATGGACAATTATTGGGCCTAAATACATAAGCTCATTCTTATATTTTATACCTTCGTCTTGGCCTCAAGTTGTACCTATTCTATTGAGCCTTTATTGGGCTTTACACAACCTATAAACACACCATTTGTAACTTGTTATGGACTCATATTATAATGAGTGTGTTGGGCCCTAGTTGGGCCTTACTACAAGTCCATGATCATTTAAAAAAAAATGTCATACTTATAACCCTTTTTTACTTATTCACAAACCTACAATTTTATACATTATGGTCACACCTTCAATAATCCATACACCCCACTGAACGCACCCCACACGTCACACACCCCATTGTTATGTGGACACAACACCCTACTGTTGTGTCCACCCCATTGTTATACACACCCCACACTCTTACACATTTCACGGTATCCATCAACACCCCACCATATAATTGTACACACACCCAACCCAAACTGCCCAAGCTGAAACCCACCAAACACATTACACCAAGAAGGTGTATACAAACTGTGGCACACTTACACACCATACACACACCACATAGCACACCAACGTCTCAAATTCAAGATGCAAATCGAACTCACACCCACCAATATCTCACTGTCCGAACATACATCCATTGTGTATGCAATTCGAAACTCACACACACAATCACCCACAACTGCTGCACATGGGAGAGCCGCCTCAGGCCAATGGAGCTGTCAGAGAATCACCTCCTATCGGTCTTGACTCGGAACAAACCAACCAAAAAAGGCAGGGCCAAAAACCGTCAACAACAGTGCTCCAAAAAAATGAAAAAAAAAATAGTGAGCAACATGGACTGTCGAGAGAGAGAAGAAGGGAAAGAGAGAGAGAGAAGCTCACCTAAGCGTGTTCCGGTGGTGGTGGAGAGGTAGGTTGACTTGGTGGGTGGCAGTCCAGTCGAGAGGGAGAGTGAGAGTGAGAGAGAGAGAGAGAACGTCATCCTGGTCTCCGGCGTAGGCGGCGGCAGTGGCGAGAGGAAAGAGGAGGTGAACAGTGACGGCTTGGAGGGTAGGAAGATGATGAATAGTGATTAGGGTTTTAGGGAGAACAAATGTTTTTATATAAGTGTAATTGTGTGAAATGACTCTTTTGCCCTTAGACTAACACTTGTGCATTTCTTGGACATCTACCCTTATGGGTCATTTGGCTCATCATCTTAATTTAACACAAATACACATCCCCATGCCCATCCAATGGTTCTCCTCATCATATTGTGTCACTTTAACAATCTTATCATATATTAACCCATTAGATTAATTTTATTAAATTATAAATAAGATCACACAAATTCCTGCCTACTCGGTACACAGTGCCCCGCGTCTGACACGCTTCTCGAGGCGGTTCCACACTTAGTATTCAAATAAGTTTCCTCATGTCTAAGTTATACTTTATTGATAAAGTTGTATTTCCTCAACTAAGGTCATATATTTCATTTGACTTTGTTTACTAATAATGTCCACTAAAATGGTTCCCGAAAACCCCGTTTAACTAGGCGACGCCTCACTCAATTAAAATATAGCCCGAACGGCTCGAGACCCGTAAAATACTAATATAATAATATATGCATCATCATCCACAAATAACCAAATTTCCGAGTTGTTACAAATACGAGTTACTCGAGGAAGCTGAGATGATGACTTTTGTTGATGTATCGGCTACCAGGACACAGATTTATAGTTAGATGAGGGATGTAGACTGTTTCGATTCAGATCGTTCTTGAGGGACAACAGACTAATGAGTTATACCAACGTTTCAGTGACATGGTTGATAGTTCAAATTATCCAAACTAGAGTCGGTTGACAAACTCATATTTGAGGTATTAAGGGAAACTTTGGATTCTATTAATGGTGAGTTGCACATTAAGATACTTCAAGAGGCTCACCGTTCGCCTTTTTTTGTTCATCCAAGTCGAACCAAGATATATGATAATATGTGACATATCTTTTGGTGGCCGAGGATGAAAGCCGATGTTTCAGAGTTTATACGAACGTGTGGGATATGCCAACATGTTAAGGTTGAGCATAAGTGACCTGAAGGTTTGTTGCAACCTCTTCCTATTCCACAATGGAAGTGGTAGCACATTGCTATGGATTTTGTCAATGGTTTACCTCGATTTCCTCATGAACATGACAATATCTGGGTAATTGTGGACAGGTTGACGAAATTTGCACAATTTATACCAGTATCCACTACACACGAGTTGACAGATTGAGAAGTCTTTACGAGAAAAAGATAATCAGATTGCACAAAGTTTTATTGTCGATTGTGTCAAACAGAGGACCGTAGTTCACTTCATTGTTGTGGCAGAGCATGCAGGCTCGGTTTGGCATCAAACTTGATTTGAGTATGGCGTACCATCCACAGATAGACGGACAATTCGAGAGACTGATTCAGGTGTTAGAGGACATGCTCAAGATGTGTGTACTAGGAATATGAAGGATCTTAGGAAAAGTATCTTCATTTATATAGGTTTGCATATAACAACAGTTTCCAGACCAGTATCGGGATGGCACCATTTGAGGTGATGTATGGCAGGCCTTATAGATCACCATCATGTTGGGTGGAGCCCGAGGATGCAGAGATAGTTGGGCCGGAGATTGTTGTGGATCATACTGAGAAGGTACGATAGATTCGTCAGTGAATGAAGGGTGCACAAAAAAAACAAAAGAAGTACTATGACAAGTACCATGACGAGTTGCAGTACAACGAGGGAGCTATGTTTTTTTAAAGGTTTCGCCTCTAAAGGGTCATAAAAGGTTTAGAGTCAAAGGAAAGCTTGCACCTTGGTTTATTGGTCCATTCAGGGTTTTGAGGAGAGTCGGTAAGGTTGCTTATGAGTTAGAGTTGCTGCCTTAACTCGCTGGAGTTTATCCAGTTTTCTATATCTCTATGCTTCGACTAGACAAGTCAAGCGAGGGACGTCGACCGACGGTAGACTTGAGTCAGATTGATCTGAGAGATGATATTACTTATGAGGAGCAATCGATTCAAATTGTGGACCGTAAGGTGAAGGTATTGAGAAATAAGGAAATACCTTCAGTTCTCGTTACATGGCAACACTATAGGGACGAGGAATTGACCTGGGAGTTATAGTCCTATATGCGCGAGCACTTCTGTGATGGCCCCACTTCCATAACTCTAAAACTGGACCCCGCCCGGCCCAACCTTAAGTAGACCCTGAGTTAACCCTCGAGCAGTCAACGCAAGCCTAGTTAGCCTTATCTTACCTTTTACCATTTGTTAAACAATTTAAGATGAGATTATTGATATTAGTGAGTTATTCAAAGATAAACATAAGCATTTAAAATCTCCAACTAATATAACAACCTCAAGACATAAGTTAGGATAACCTAGAATATGGAAACCCTGCATATATGTGTACCACCATCATATGTCATGTCAAAGGAGAGAATATCATAGTATACAAGCCCAAGATCTCTCAAAACCCAAAACCCAATGTTTCAAAACATATATATACTCTAATACAAAATCAAACCTAAATCGAGCCAAAGGTGTAACAACCCGTTATTTATTAACACCGTTATTTAATTATTTTCAGATTAAGACGCTAGCTCGACGACACGTGGACGCCGCGAATAGGCTAGGCTTGATACTGACCTAGGATACTGATTGTGTGCTGTTGTATTTCATTTTCTGTGATGTATATTACGTTGTAGTTGTCATACTATTCATCACAGGTATGCATTACATTACTTATGCCAGGCGAGATTGAGTGTCGGGGGTTCTGTCTTGTAGAACACGCCAACGTAGGGGTTTCGGTAGTTGCTAGTCGGGAGTTGGGAATAGACCGAATCAAATGATAACAATGTGACTATGGTTGTGACATTTGACTTAATGGGATTTACATATAACCTTATGCTAAGTAGATCACTTGGCTACACTAAGTGTAGGATTGCCTCCGTGTGCGTGTCGGACACGGGGCACAAGGTGCTAGGTAGTCGGGAAGTTAGTGTGACCATATTTACCATTTTATGGAATTTATTAAATGGCTTAGATAGGTTATATCAATTAAATCAACACACATATATCGTATCCTATAGTTGTAAGTAAAAAATCAGGATTCATAGGATTATTCTCGAGATACACAACTAGGTACATTGAGGACAGTTGTATTAGGATAACGTGTCGAGACTTTGAGTGACGCAAGTTGATTAGGAACCATTAGATCAGCCACGAAATACGCGTTCACGCGAGATTATAACGACACCTATATATAACACCGATGAGTGGGAGCATGCAAAACCAAACTTTCTCAACAAGTTCAAAGGTTCTCTGAGAGTGAGATTGATACTGGATAGGGCGATTTCGAGTTTGGAGAGTGAATTTAGGTGTCCCACAACGATTCTAATGTAATCTACTCACCTAATCTTGGAATTATGATGAAAATATGGTTTTGCTGGGTTTTGTGGTAATTTCAGATTTTCTAAGTAATTTACAACTGTTTGTGAAGAATTTGGTGTTTATGAAGTTGTGCATGATGAATTATGTCGAATTTGTGAAAAATTAGAGTGATTTTTTTGGATTTTGGTTTTATGGACATGCATATTTGATCCTCTTGTTTTGAGTTTAATAATGTGTTAATCGGTGTTTTAGTGATGGATTTGGTGCAATTGAAGTGTGAGTGTCGTTAATCGCGGTTAGGTGTTTGAAAACTCCAGAAACCCAGAAATCACTGTTGGAATTCTGAGCAGGGGCATACCTAGCACGATGAAGGTCCAATCTGGGCGAAAAATAGCCCAGCGCACCTACCTAGCGCACTGAGGACCAGAACCCAGAAACTTCTAAGTGTTTAACTGAGCCTATTTGACAAATTTAAGCTAATAAACCCCTTAATTAACCATTAAACACCAACAATCGATCTCAGGAGTCACAAGATCGTATTTGGAGTTGGGGACTAGTCGGGGGTAATGTGACGGCCCAAAATTCCACAATCTTAGAGTCGGCGCCACCAGGCCCGGATCATCGCGTCCCCCAAGCCAATCATGACGAGTCGCGCGGGGCCAATGAGCCTTTCCTTACCATTTAACCATTGATCACGTATTGGAGTGTGAAATCAATTAATTAGCGAGCTATCAAAGTATAAAGCAAAGGCAATAAATCTCAACTAATCAATCAATCAACTTTTAAAGCACCAAGTTAGGACAAAACCTAGGATGTGAGTATCCCGTAAATCATATATATACCATGTAAGTCAAGGAGAGTATAATTCAAGTCATAAATATCCAACAATCTCTTAACCCATAACCCCATGTACAAAAACAATATAAGTAACTAATATAACTAAAAGTCACCTATATCAGCAGAGGAAGGTCACTCAAAGTATCTCGCTTAACTGCACGGCCTTTCCTTTATTGAATGCGGATCTACACTTTGTCAAAAATAAGAATGACAAGCCCAAGTAAGTAACGCCAAGCAGGAACAACAATAACAGTATTTTGAAATAAATAAATAAAGCAGTCAATTAATGCAGATAGAAAGGACAGGGAATGCATGAATATGTAAAGACTGTAAATAAATGAATGAACAATCAAAATTGAGTGTCTTAGAATACAAGGGAAAGACATAAGTGGTCTCGACCAATCAAAGTCATTTGAGCCGAGGACAGAATCCCCTCAAAGGCGCAGAGTTGAGGACAAAATCTCCTCTAAGACCCCTACGCAAGTGTAGAGTCCCCAACAATCTGGTGAACTCTCACCCCGTATATATCATCAAAATCCATCACGTATCCCCAACCGTAAACCACAATATAATACATCGCAAGCCCAGGATTCTGCAAGGATCATGCTTAACACACTTGCCTTAGGATACACTTAAGGAATGGAATATCAAGCTAGAATTGAAACAATATCAACAATAAATTCAAAGCTCAAGAAATAACTGTAGTGCTCCTCACTGGTTTACATACCTCAATCCAAGCTAATTGCACTCTCTCGCAAACTCTGACTTGTCCTTACATAGTCCCACGTGCTAATAATCCTAATAATACAATTCATTGTGGTTTTCCATTAATTTTTATCCAATATTCTTTATTTATGTTTATTGTGTTTTCGGTCAAATCTCGGGTTATTGGGTCGTATTTGGACCCATTTAGGTACCCTGGAAGTCCCCAATTCAATCTGAAGAATTCCATAAAATTTGAGAAAAATCTGGGTTTTTGGGCACCGCCGGGATGCTGTGAGGGTTTTACCCTCGGCGGCATCTCCATGGCGTGGGGCAGCATCGTGGGGGTTTTATTCCCCACGGCGTGGGTAAATTGACTCTGCCCCAAACGTTTGTAGGGTGCGCGGTGGTGGTTTATCTCTCCATGGCGCCCCTGTTGGGAAATATGCCCTAGGTCAATCCATTAACAGTCTTTATGAATACATTTTTGTTAATAAAATAGAGGATTTCATTTGCTGTTTATTATAATTGATTTGCATGTTTACATTATAATAAGATCCATGTGTATTTACAGAAATATCCTAAATGTCCCTAGTCGATTATTATACTGGGAACTATAATGAATTAAGACTAGTGTGAGTCTTGATTGATGATCATACGATGATCATACGTATAGAAATACGAATCAAGATCATGAGTACTTGTTAGGGAACAAAGTACTGGACCGACCGCTATGAGAACATCACATGGATTAAGTCATAGTTGTTTCTCATGATAGGTATATTTTTCAGTCCTCTGACTTGAGATTACCAGAGACTTCAACATTAGGAATACAATGATTTGACGCAATCAAACGTTGTCTTTAACCGATGATTATAAAGGTTGTGATTGGTTACTTGTGTGAGTAATGTGGTGAAGTTGTGTAATCGAGATAGAATTTGTCCCTCTCATATAAAAAGAGATATCCAAAGGTGGATCCCTCGATGTGTTAAACTTGTTAAAAGGCCTAGTCTAAGTGAATTGATATTGATCAATGTCACTTAGATGTTTTCGATCTACCTAGAAATCGAGACTAGTACGATTGAACATGTTGGATGACAATTCCATGCCTTATGTTTGATCAAAAGGATATCGTGTGACAAAAGGATGTTATATACACTATTGATTAGGTTATATCGATTTGATATTCGTACAACTTGGGTAGTCATAATGTCTTGCTAGAGGCCGCTTATGACTTGTATACCAAAATGTGTTTTGGTACACTGCCAACGTTGTATGAGCCTATTGGGTCGCACACCGAGAATGGTTTTGCGAGATTTTAAGATGGTTCGTAAAAAATGAATTTTATATGATAAAATTCATGACAGAAACGTCTTTGTGGTGTATTACACTTATACTTCTTTAAGTAGGGGTATATGTGTAATTTACTTAACCGTCTATATACAAGGGTTGTATAAATAGACGCTTTGAGTTAGAATATAAGTACGAAAGATTTAAAAGAGGCTAAAACTCTATTTTCGTTTTAAAGAAACGACTTAGAGGTTTTTGGTATGCTCTGGATCGTTTTGGAGAGAAACAAAAAGGTTTGCTATTCTCTCGAAGCTAGCACTTTGAATCTCGGTCGCCGTTCGTGTGTGGACTGCTAGTAGAGGGCGTTCGTCATTGCCAGCGCCTTAGTGATCGATTAATCTTCAAAAAGGTACATTGCGACTGAGGTATGATTAAGTTTTCATATTTTAAACGTGTTTTAATGGAATCAGATTCAGATCCTGTTGGGGTTTTTCTCAAAATTGTTTTGTTATCTATCCTTATCAAATAGAGACTTCATAAAAAAAAAAAAAACGGGCACTGCCTCTGTTCCCCCGTCCGCTGACCGGCCAGCGGACCGCCGTCTAACTAATCCTAGCGCACAGAAATTCTTCTATTAGTGAATAGAATAAAAATTTCCTAAATTGTTTAGTGGTTCTACAAATCAATAAAATATATGATATTTCATTGTTTAATTAAAATCACTAAAACTGAATAAAATCCCTCTATTAAATCTTAAGTCTTGTGCCATCTAATTTTAAACACTTGTCAAGGCCTCGATTGCACTAATATAGTTTCAGCCATAGTTGGGTGTATTGTGTTATCTTGGTGAGATAAGTTAGATAAGAGTTACCTAAATGTTTAAATTGGTTCGACTTAATAAAGCTATCAAAATAGTTTTGGGCTTTAGGCATATGATGAGATAAAAACATGCTAATACATAAGATGTCCCATATCTCATAAAAAGATCTAAAAATTACATAAGATGTAATTGGTAACTGTTACCTACCTAAATAATCTAGTTCTGTGTTTCATGCCATAGCTGTCATAGAATTAGGTGAAATATGGATTTTAGTCCCCTAAATAAACAGTATGTTTTACGATGGTTGTTAATTTAGTGGGAGTCTATTCCTCTATACTAAAATAAACTCTGCAAAATATTTATTGTAGATCAATGGCCTCTTCAAGTAACAATAATCCCCTCATCGCGATCTATCCTTGAGAAGGATAAGCTATCTCGGGACTAACTTTCTTGATTGGTTCGAAACTTGAGAATCGTTCTCAAGCATGAACGCAAGTTGTATGTCCCGGATGCTCCGATCCCCGAGGACCCACCACCAATGCTACGAAAGCTGTGAAGGATGCGCATAATAAGCATGTCAACGATTCTACTGATGTTGCATGCATTATGTTGGCAACTATAGTTCTTGAACTTCAGAAGGACATGGAACTAATGGAAGCCTACGACATGGCTGTAACGCTAAAGGAAATGTTCCAACAAAGAAGCTAGGCAAGAAAGGTTCGAGACAGTCAAGAACCTGCATTCTTGTAAGATGACTGAGGGTGTGTCCGTTAGTCCTCATGTTCTGAAGATGAAGGGCTATGTTGACCAACTTGATAGACTTGGATTTCCCATAAGCCAAAGTTGGCTACGGATTTGATCCTAAATTCATTACCGGAAAGTTACTCACAATTTGTGATGAATTACAATATGAATAATATGGAGAAATCAATTTCGAGTTGCATTTGATGCTCAAAACTACTTTGCACAAAATATCAAGAAACCCTCTAGTAATGTCTTGATGGTCTAAAAGAAAAGGGAATGAAGAAAAAGGCAAAGGCAAGGCTAAAGTTGCCAAGGCTCGCTCGCACTTGTCGCAAAGCTCATGGAACAAGTCAAGCCCTAGCTTTGTTCTCCTCGCTTTAAAACACCCAAAAGAAAAGGAATGGAGTTTCTAAAAGCAGAAATCGAACCTTATAGATATGGTTCGATCTATGATGAGTCATGCGGATCTTCCATTATCCTTTTGGGGTTATGCATTACAAACTGCAGCTTTCACTCTAAATCGAGTTCCTTCTAAAGCGGTTGATAAAACACCATATGAGATATGGTACGGGAAGAGACCTAATTTGTCCTTTCTTAAGATTTGGGGCTGTGAGGCTTACGTAAAGCGACAAGTCTCAGAAAAACTAGCACTTAAATCTGATAAGTGTTTATTTGTGGAGTATCCTAAAGAAACAAAAGGATATTACTTTTATAATCCCGCTGAAAACAAAGTGTATGTTGCTCGGTGTGGTGCCTTTATGGAAAAACAGTTTATTTCAAAAGACACTAGAGGGAGAGAAATAAATCTTGAAGAAGTTCAAGAATCACAGATAAATGCTGAACCGCTACTGGTAGTTCAACAACGTTCTGAACCAGTTGAACCTCCGCAAGTGACACAAGGCCCACGTAAATTTGGTAGGGTAAGACATGAGCCAGAGAGATTCAGATTTCTCATTACTGACAGTCGTGATGTGTTGCTTATGGATCAAAATGATCCCACCACTTATCAGGAGGCTATGTCTAGACCTGACTCAGATAAATGGCTAAGTGCCATGAACTCCGAGATGCAATCCATATATGATAACCAAGTTTGGAACTTGGTTGATTTACCCGAAGGTGGTAAGACCATTGGATGTAAATGGGTTTTCAAGAAGAAAACTGACATGGATGGCAAAGTGCATACTTTCAAAGCAAGACTTGTAGCAAAAAGGTTTCAGGCAGACTCAAGTTGTTGATTATGATGAAACTTTTTCGCCGGTAGCCATGCTTAAATCCATAAGAATTTTAATTGCCATTGCTGCATATTATGACTATGAGATATGGCAAATGGATGTAAAAACAACATTTCTTAATGGAAAGTTGCTTGAGGACGTGTATATGACACAACCTGAAGGTTTTGTATATACTGAGAATTCTAGGAAGGTATGCAAGCTTCAAAGATCCATTTATGGATTAAAGCAAGCTTCTCGGAGTTGGAATCTTCGTTTTGATGAAGCAATCAAGGATTTTGGTTTTATTAAGAACGAAGATGAGCCTTGTGTATACAAGAAGGTCAGTGGGAGTGTAGTTACTTTTCTGTGCTATCAGTATGTTGATGATATATTACTCATTGGAAATGACATCCCAACATTGCGAGTGTCAAGTCATGGTTAGGGAAGTGTTTCTCAATGAAAGACTTAGGAGATGCAGCCTATATCCTAGGGATAAGGATCTATAGGGATAGATCTAAGAGGCTAATCGGTCTAAGTCGAGTGCTTACATAGACAAGGTACCGAATAGGTTCGGTTGCAAGACTCTAAAAGAGGATTGTTGCCAATGTCTCATGGCATAAGTCTCGGAAGAATCAATGTCCTAGGACAAATGATGAGCGAGACCGTATGAATAAGATTCCATATGCATCTCGCTATTGGATCTATCATGTACGCCATGCTATGCACTCTACTCGATGTATCATATGCTTTGAGCACTACAAGCGGATATCGATCGATCCAGGTGAGAGTCACCGGATAGCAAGAAAGAACATCCTTAAGTACTTAAGAAGGACTAAGGAAGTGTTCTCGGTCTATGGAGGTTTTGAAAATGATCTAGTTGTAAATGGTTACACAGATGCAAGTTTTCAAACTGATATAGATGATTTTAGATCGCATCTGGATATGTGTTTACTTTGAATGGGGGTGCGATAAGGTCGGAAAAGTTCGAAGCAAGAGATCGTGGCGATTCTACAACGTGTTCGAGTATATTGCAGTCCGATGCAAAGAAAGGAGGCGCTTTGGATCAAAAAGTTCATTTCTGAACTAGGTGTAGTTCCAAGTATTGCTAACCTTGTTTGTTTGTATTGTGACAATAACGGGGCAATAGCACAGGCCAAGGAACCTAGATCACACCACAGATCCAAACATATACTCAGGCCTTTTCATCTCATCAGAGAAATTATTGAGAGGGGAGACATAAAGATTTGCAGAGTACCTACTGAAGACAACGTTGCGGATCCATTGACAAAGGCTCTTCCACAAGCGAAACATGATGGTCATGTTAGATCATTAGGCATTAGATGCATGAATGATTGACCCTAGAGCAAGTGGGAGATGTTGGGAAATATGCCCTAGGTCAATCCATTAACAGTCTTTATGAATACATTTTTGTTAATAAAATAGAGGATTTCATTTGCTGTTTATTATAATTGATTTGCATGTTTACATTATAATAAGATCCATGTGTATTTACAGAAATATCCTAAATGTCCCTAGTCGATTATTATACTGGGAACTATAATGAATTAAGACTAGTGTGAGTCTTGATTGATGATCATACGATGATCATACGTATAGAAATACGAATCAAGATCATGAGTACTTGTTAGGGAACAAAGTCTCGGACCGACCCGCTATGAGAACATCACATGGATTAAGTCATAGTTGTTTCTCATGATAGGTATATTTTTCAGGTCCTCGACTTGAGATTACCAGAGACTTCAACATTAGAATACAAGGATGATTTGACGCAATCAAACGTTGTCTTTAACCTGGATGATTATAAAGGTTGTGATTGGTTACTTGTGTGAGTAATGTGGTGAAGTTGTGTAATCGAGATAGAATTTGTCCCTCTCATATAAAGAGAGATATCCAGTGGATCCCTCGATGTGTTAAACTGTTAAAAGGCCTAGTCTAAGTGAATTGATATTGATCAATGTCACTTAGATGTTTTCAGTCTACCTAGAAATCGAGACTAGTACGATTGAACATGTTGGATGACAATTCCATGCCTTATGTTTGATCAAAAGGATATCGTGTGACAAAAGGATGTTATATACACTATTGATTAGGTTATATCGATTTGATATTCGTATAACTTGGGTAGTCATAATGTCTTGCTAGAGGCCGCTTATGACTTATATACCAAAATGTGTTTTGGTACACTGCCAACGTTGTATGAGCCTATTGGGTTGGTCGCACACCGAGAATGGTTTTGCGAGATTTTAAGATGGTTCGAGAAAAATGAATTTTATATGATAAAATTCATGACAGAAACGTCCTTGTAGTGTATTACACTTATACTTCTTTAAGTAGGGGTATATGTGTAATTTACTTAACCGTCTATATACAAGGGTTGTATAAATAGACGCTTTGAGTTAGAATATAAGTACGAAAGATTTAAAAGAGGCTAAAACTCTATTTTCGTTTTAAAGAAACGACTTAGAGGTTTTTGGTATGCTCTGGATCGTTTTGGAGAGAAACAAAAAGGTTTGCTATTCTCTCGAAGCTAGCACTTTGAATCTCGGTCGCCGTTCGTGTGTGGACTGCTAGTAGAGGGCGTTCGTCATTGGCAGCGCCTTAGAGATCGATTAATCTTCAAAAAGGTACATTGCGACTGAGGTATGATTAAGTTTTCATAGTTTAAACGTGTTTTAATGGAATCAGATTCGAATCTTGTTGGGGTTTTTCTCAAAATTGTTTTGTAATCTCCGTTGCGCATGAACCCCAAAACCCAACAGCCCCTACAACGTCAGTCGCAGCGCTGCCATCTGAGGGACTGCTGGTGGTGTTTTCCCACCCCGGCTTGTGCCGCCTTAAGCCGATTTGGTCCTTTTTTTTGGGACTCAACACCATTCCCAAAACACCCTCGATATACTCCAAAACGTCCGGAATCCTTGACGGAATACCCAAAACAAAAATCATTCGAAAAAATCTCCAAAAATTCATCAAAAATCCAAAACTCCTCAAAAATCGAATACTACCTTCACAAAACTAGTGTTGATCGTCGTGAGGATCACCAAAATGTCGAGAGTTTCGATCAAGTTCGAAATCCTAACATGGTGTCCAAATTTCATCGCGACGAACATGGACAACACCTATACCAATATGTAGGAAACAACAAGGAGATGAAGGATCTTACCTCAAATCACCTAACACCGCCGCCATCGTGCTGCTCCAGCCACCACAGTTCATCAGTGGTTTGAAGGAGACGTTAGGGAGAGAGAAAAATGAGAGAAGAGAGAGAAATAAGAAAGGAAAAGAGAGAAAAAGGGTGGAGTGTGGGGTATTTATACTTCTCTCCTTATCTACCTATGCACACTCATCTCGAGGCGCATCTAAGGTTCTCTTTTCAGTTGTCCTACTTACTCCACACTTCATGTGTGACTTCATTGGGTGACTCCCATGGTGACTTGCTCCTCCATCTAGCCTATCAACCTCATTTCTTACGTATCCAGACTCGACCCACGCCATACTTCGTGTGTCTTGCGCACTTAATCGAATCACGTACCAATAAATTCGATAAATTTAGAATTTATATTTTATCAGTGTTTTTAAGTCGACTTTGTCCCTCGGACCACTAAACGTCGCCTCGTTCAACCAACACTAGTACACAAAAGTCCTCCCGTGTTTGGGACACCAAAATTAGTGTTAAGGCTATACAGTGTAATACAAACATCGAACAAATATAACATACCTCGATGTCGATGTTCGAGAATTGATGATTGTGCAATGGCGAAGGTCCCACGTACCACCTGTATTGACACGTGGCACGGGTTAAATTGTAGGGTCACTACAGGTCAGACCGAGAGGTGTTTTCGGGGTTATTGAGCGCGGTTTAAGATACGTAAAACGCAACTGAACATCACTACTGCATTTACTTATTGTTATTCAATTGAGCTGTTAATCTTTGATAATCAGTAAGTCCATTCCTACTGCGACGGTTGAGTTACTCCCGTCTACGTATCTGAGTGTTGTTGGGGTCACTTGCTAAGTGTGTAGCGCATGTTCTTGGCCTCGGTAGATGATATCCCAAGTAGAATGTCGGTTAACGTGTTCGATGTACGCCCGTAGGGCTAATGCTGTTAGAACACAGTTGTAGGGTCAATGGTGTAGGCACAACTAGGGCTCCTGGTCCAAAGTACACAACTTAGTCAGTTGTGTTCATACCCATTTGTATTTCTGTGTGTTTATATTCATGCGATGAGCTTTGAGCAGTTGCCTGTATATTTTCCTTCTTTCCGCATGTTTATGAAACACTATTTATTGGGATTTTACTTACTGGCTCTTCATCTGGTTTTTGTGGTGGCTTGAGCGCAAATCCTAATACCAGCAGGGGTAAGGGGATTCTTGACGATTATATCTGACTTACTTGAGCTGAGGCCTGGCTAGTATGTTTGTTGGTATTTAGTACTTTTAATATTTTTTATTATCTTTTTGGAAGCTTTAGGAGACTGTTTCACATCTGTACTTGTGTATATATCTAATGTTACAGTTTGATCGCCTATATGCATTGTACTACCGGGTTTTCCACTATAGGTTGAATACGTCTAACTTATTATGCTCATTTTGCTATATTAAAGACTTTCGCATTTATTTAATATTGGTTATCTACTTGCAATATAAATAAT
Organism: Stephania japonica; assembly: GCA_039657345.1. Classification (NCBI taxonomy): domain Eukaryota; kingdom Viridiplantae; phylum Streptophyta; class Magnoliopsida; order Ranunculales; family Menispermaceae; genus Stephania; species Stephania japonica. Next base: position 13,891,455 of record CM077557.1, read on the forward strand.
AAACTGAAATCATATATATAAACTGCTAATCTAGATAGCACGAAACTCGAGGTTACAAGGTAGCTTGTCGGCGCAGTGACGTGACAGTTGCTTTCGGCATCTAGGAAGTTGAGCAACTGGCCACGGGGCGGCTTGGGAATTTAGGGCATCACAGTTTGGTATCAGAGCTCTAGGTCAGCAAGCCTAGAGAAATTTAAAAACTTTTAAGAGCATAAACTTTAAAATAAATTAGATGTGGAAACGCGATGAGTCTGCCTATAACTTTTTGTTGGGAAGCGACAAGGGCGGGTAAAGTTAGGGTCTGTTATGAGATATATGTTATGTTGTATATATATATATATGCTATACGCATACGTATATCGAAACTGATCCAAAATATGCATATCGATGCAGAACATTATAGAGGGCAAACTAGTGACATCGCGATAGCTCGAGGACCATTCGACACCCTAAAGGACCGAGTGGCTGCACATGAGACCCAAATAGCTGAGGTACTCGACTATTAAGAGAGTAGGCAGTTACGATGGCTGCAATGGCGACGACCAGAGATACAACAGCAGTTGCGGGATCGACGAGACTGCAGTTGCATCTATTCAAACTAGCGACAAAGACTTTTTCGAGATTTCGTCACTGGCACAAACAGTGGTACCAAAGACTCAGATGATAAAGACTACACCTGTTATAGCGCCAGTGGAGACACCGACTTCTATACCCACACCAGTAGTAGAGGCTACCCGACAACAACTTCTAAGTATGTTATGGATCCACAGGCTCGGAAACTACGAGACTTCCTCAAGTTTCAGCCAACATATTTTTATGGCGGTGGAGACCCAGAGGTAACAGGGGACTGGATTGTATCTCATTAGCGTCTGCACAAGGAGATGAACACTGAGGAGAGACACAAGAGAGACTATCAGATCATGTTTTAGGTCTAATGCAGCGGGTGGTAGTCTAATTATCAGGAGACACATGCCGACCCGATGACTTGGGCTACGTTCCAAGAGATATTCTAAGATCAGTTTATTCCGATGGAGGCCCGACTGAGGTTGAGAGAGGAGTTCTTATTCCTGAGGCAAGGAAATTCGACGATGTTACAGTATATGGACAGATACCGATATCTTCTACAATTCTTGATGGACATCACCGGCACCGAGTGCCTACAGATCTACTACTTCATTCGGGGAGTTGAGGAAAGCATTGCCAGTGCGATAGTATCATCTTGGGCTTCGACACTACAGGATATGTTTGAGAGGGCACTGACCTACGACACGTTCTTGTTGCAGAAAAACGGTCATCCAGTGACAGCATCAGTTGAGGTAGAGGTTGGGCAGGGTTCTCAACAGGACAGGAGGCCGAAAAGACAGCGGGACCAGTTTACTAGGGGTCGCAGAGATGACAACAGGGGTAGGGATGTCAGGGACGGATGTTAGGATAATAGGATCCGATATGATAATAGGCGGCTAGTGTACACAATGGCTCCAACACAATAATAGCGACAACATCTTCATCGCATCGCCAGGACATAGATCAGGGTGGTTGTGATAGGGGTTAGAGGGACCGAGGTCAGGGTCAGAGATCTGGGATAGGCAAGCTAGGAGGCGATAGGCGCGCAAATATTTCAGATGCGACCAAAGGGGACATTTGAGATCTTAATGCAAAATGCCATCGCCACGACGTGAGCAAGGTCCCGACATGGACAAAGTACACGCAGTGGCACAACCAGACTCATGAGCTACCAGACATCTAATCGAAGGTATGTTACTTATTCACACTAAACTCATGCATGCTATGTTTGACACATACACACTTGAGACCCATTTTGTTCTCAACACGGATGCTGGGTAACCAGATATGTCAGGACGTCATGATTGAGGTTGTCGGACATCAGTTGCCAGCTGATCTACGAGTCCTAGAGTACTTGAAGTTCAATGCACTTTTCTGGATGGATTTGTTGTCAACTTACCATGCACGGATAAATTATTTCGGGAAGAGGGTAGAGTTTCATATTCCGGGTTTGCTAGAGTTTTCATTGATCGGGATAACATTAAAGTTACCCATTACGAGAGGTAGATTATCGACTACCTAGGAGATGAAGGATTTCGCCGCGATCGTTGAGCCCGAGATCAGAGCTCCAGTTAGGATTAATGACATATTGATAGTTCAAGAGTTTGCCAATGTATTTCCAGATGATTTACCTAGATTACCACCACCGCGAACGATAGAGTTTATCATAGAGTTGATACCGGGGATACAACCTATATCTAGAAGACCTTACCGGATGTCACCGATGGAGCAGGAGAAGGTCATGAGGTAGCTAGAGGACTTGTTGGCGAAGGGATTCATTCATCCGAGTATGTCATCGTGGGAAACGCTAGTATTATTTGTGAGGAAGATTGATGGATTGATGATGATGTATGTAGACTACCAATAAGCTGAATCAGGTAACGATCAAGAATCGTTATCCACTTTCAAGGATCGACAATTTGTTTGACCAGTTGACGTGTGCGTAGTTCTTCTCGAAGATCGACTTACGTTCGAGATATCACCAGTTGCGGATTCAAGAAGAGGACGTCAAGAAAATTGCTTTCAGTACCAGATACGGGTTGTTTGAGTTTACGATGTTACCATTTGGGTTGACAAATGCTCCAGCTATTTACATGGATCTGATGCACTGGGTACTGAGGCTTTACCTAGACAGATACGTGATAGTCTTCATCGACGATATACTGATTTACAACCGAACGCGAAAGGATCAAGAGAGTCATCTGCGATTGGTATTGATGACGTTGAGGGAGCACATACTGTATGCAAAGTTCAACAAGTGTGACTTCAGGCTGAGGGAAGTGAAGTTTCTTATCAGCAGTCAGGGTATCTCTGTGGAAGGAGAAAAGATCAGAGCGGTGATCGACTGGAAGACACCAGAGACTGTTGTTGAGATACGAAGTTTCCTGAGTCTAACAGGATACTACAGACGGTTTATGCAGGACTTTTCCCCGATTGCAACGCCGATGACGAGACTGATGAAGAAGAATGCTCCATTTGAGTGGTCTGAGAAGTGTAAGCAGGCATTCTTGGAGTTGAAAACGAGATTGACTTATGCACCAGTGTTGACGTTGCCAAAGTCGAGGAAGAGTTTGTCAATATATATTGATGCTTCAGGGACTGGACTGTGTTCTGATGTAGGAGGGACGTCGAATGGCTTATTTATCCAAGCGGTTGAGAAAAATTGCGAGATTTCAAATTAAATTGAGAATAAACACCCTGAATTGAGATTTTACCAAATTTTGGGCCGAATCCCTCGTTTCCACTGTGACAACCTAGCTCAAACGGACCGTCTCGTGATGCTCTACTATTTTGCGGAGAGAAAATGGACGAAAATTGGACGTCAGCTGCTCGACGTGCGAGAGAAATGGCGGAGGGGTTAAGGTTTGAACATTTGAAAACATTCTGTTGAAATGAAATGAATCGATTGATTCATTTCATCCTTTTTCTTTTTTTTTATATTAAACTCTTAGCTGTTAGCAGCTAAACTTCTTTTTATTTATTAATCTCATAAATCTCTATTTTGACGTGTTTTAACTTTCGATGCTTGTTTTGAATCCGATTTTTCACCAAATTGAGTCAAACTCTTGGCAAAACAGTCCATCTTCATAAAACGTCCATAACACTGGTCTTTGTGATACCAAAACCACAAATATTTTAACTTTTTCTACGACATACCAAACTTTTATAAACCATTATCTTAGCATAGTTGACTAAAATTGCACCAATTTAGACCAAATCTTAATCTTGACTACCGCCAATTGACATGAAACTCGAGGTAAGGTCTTGTACTAATTTCGTTCTCATTTTACATTAGCATCGATCCCAATTATAGTGAAAAATGAGGTTATACCTCAATAAACTCTAACTTCGTAATGAAATACCATATAATACACAACACCAAACAAAATAACAGACTTCTCGCGTCGACGAACCGAGAATTGGACACGCATATCATGAGAAGTGGGTCCATGTATGACCTAAAATGACATTTAACACGAGTTAGATTTTAGGGTCGTTACGACTTCCCCTACTTGTTTTGATTCCGGTGAGTCGTTATTTTGAGTTAATTATTAGTTTATTTCTAGAACAAAATTCTAATAAGTTAGGAAGGTTATAATGACCCACAAATTTAACTCATGTCACGTGTTACATTTCAGGACTATGACCTGCAACGACCCAAAAATTTGGTTATTTGTGAATGATGTGTGTATTAGTAATGTAGTCTAATACAGGTCTCGAGTCGTTTGGAAAATTTTTAGTCTGAGTGAGGCTTCGCTTAGGTAAACGGGGGAGAGAAACACAGTAAAAACATAAATAAATGAATATTTTGAATAATTATTTGGCGACAAGGCGAGACTATGCGTGTTACGGGAGTCGGGGCAAGACAAGACGGATCGAGGAAAGTTATTTGAACACGAGGAGTCGAATAACTATGTGACAACCAGGCTATGCTATAGGATTGTTAAAGTGACACAAACCAAAGTGAGGGAACCATTAGACTAGCCTCGAGATGCGTGCTTGTGGAGTGATGAAACAAAGGTCTATAAAAAGGACCCCACCCACACACCTAACTTTACTATTCAGCCTCTCCACACCACACATAACTGATCCACAACTCTCCCTTTTTTCACCCTCCTCCCTCCTCCCATGAACCACCACCGAACCACCACCATCTGTGGTGGTCGGACCTTGCCGAGGTGTCTCGGTCACCGAAGTGAAGGTGCATCTCGCTATCCCTCTCTCTCCTCTATCATTCTCCCTCTTCTCTCCCACTCCTCTCCTCCTCCCTTGGTGAACAACCACCGACGCACAGCAGTCCCGCGGTTGCTAGACCTCGCCGGAAACGTCTCTGGTCGTCGAGATATGGAGGTGTATCTCTCTCTCTCTCTCTCTCTTCGTTTCGCACACATACTCTCACTGTGTTGTTTTGATTTTCGGTTGGGATGAGGTTCTCCTCGGTTGGGGTGGTGATGGCTATGATCGGAGACGACCCTAAGAGTCACTAGAGCCTCTAAACGCCTCCCCCTCGGGGCGGACATGTAGGGTTCAAGGTTTGGTCGTTTTGCAAACTACCACCAAATCGCGAACTCTAAAAACCGCAACCAAACCAACCGCGGTTTGTGTGGTTTGGCCGATTTGGTTTGACGGTTTTCCTGCAACATTTTCAACAAAAAAATACCATGCATTCAATTCCATACATATCCAATTATCCATCAACAAAAGATATTTTTTTTCGACTTTCTTAAGATTTGATGGAAATTGATAAAAGAGTACAGTAGTATACACATAAAGACAACCATATACAATATTTCCATGCATACAACAATGAGCAATTAATAATATATACTCATGTATCAATATTCTCATTATTATTTAAGAGAAAAACAAATAAGAGAAGACTAAGAAAAAAAATAATTGACAATATATTATAACTCAAAACCTTTCAGTTTCATGAAATCATTATAAGTATTGTATTAATTAAACATGTGATGTCTTGTTTTGTGATGAAAAAGAGAAAGGAAGATCCAGAGAAAAATAATGTGTTGAATATTATACAATCCGATTGATTAAATCTGCTCGAAGAGACCATAACTAGACGTCATCCTCGTTAGATCTTCGGCTAGCAATGTTGCTAGTAAAACATCGTCTATGTGAACAGGAACACGAGGCAAGAGATTTTTTTATCAAATCAGAATTGCTAGTCCCAGTCTGGAAATTAATTGGTTTCTTACCTCTTACTTGTCACTATAAATGCAGGCGCGAAGGAGGACAAGAAGGAGCAGGCGTGGAGGAGGACAAGGAGACGAGGGCTTCGATGACGAGCAAGGACCGAAGGCGCGAAGGAGGGCAGGTGCGGACGAGGGCTTCGACGACAATGAGGGCAGGCGCGAAAGAGGAGCAGAGGAGGACGAGGAGACAAGGGCTTCGACGATAATGAGGGCAGGTGCGGAGGAGAAGCAGAGTAGAAGGGGGTGCGACGCGGATGAAGGAGATAATCGAGAAATGGGTGTATAACTTTCGGGTTTAGTTAGGGTGTATAAGTTGTATTTGATAAAATTACTAAAATGCCCTTCAGTTTGGTGGACCACAATTTTTTTAAACTGAAAAACCACCACCAAACCGTAGAATCATGGTTTTCAAGTTTTCTAAACCACCCCAAAACTGCGAATTCAAAAAATCGGACCAAACCAAGCAGTTTGGACAATTTTACGAAAATCGATGCCCACCCCTAGTTAAAACAAAGATAATCGTGTAGGGAGTCGGGATGTTACCTTAAAACACTTAGTTGGTCGATCCCTGACGTCGCTCCGAGCTCGAAACCCTTGCTCCCAACACCAATTCTCGTGAGTGAGAGAAAAGAAATGAAAATGAGAGGAGAGAGAAAAGTTGGTGGTGGTGGCTTATATATCCCTTCTTCATCATCTCCCACGCACGTATCTCGAGGCCATCTAATGGTCCTCCTTCACTTCAACCACCCACCTTGACTTAACATTGTAACATCAATGGATGGCTTCCACTTACAACTTAACCATTTCTCGCTCAAACCTCATGTTCTCAGATCCGTACTGCATCGACTTGCACGTCGTATACTCCCGGACATACCAACGTATCAGACACGTACATAACGTTTATTTATTATTTTCCAAACCTCGCTCACAAATTCGTTGTGATAAACAAAATAAAATCACACACACTAGGACATACAACATTCACATTCGGGTATAAATAATAGTACAGTCATTACAAAAAATAAAATATACCTCAGTGTCAACTCTTGATGCTTAGACAATATGACAAGTCACGATAGTTAGGTCACAGTCTTGAAATACAACACGTGTCAAGAATTAAGTTTAAGGGTCGCCACAATACTTGAATTTGTTGTCATCTTTTTCTGCAGTACGTACTTAAGAATATTTATTAGGGTCGACATTTTTGAAGGTTGCAATTAACAAAACTAAGTAAAAAGACTTATTAGGAATGTAGTTGTATGGTAATTTATGTTCATGTATGTTGACTATATATTCTTCAAAAATATTATACCTATACATGTTACATATTTTGTAAGTGTGTTTTTGTTTTTTTTTATTTTGGTTTCTCACTTGGTATCCAGCTGAACCGATTAATCCACGCTCGGACATTGTGAGGCTCCATATAGGGGTGGCCTTCCCAACTCAATTTTTTTCATTCGCGAGATTTAAACTCGAGACCTTAGTTAAGAGGCTCACTTAAATAGTGAGAGATTAGAAGTAATTGCTTCTTAGTAGTTTGTTCAAGACCAAAAAGAGAAGGAGACTAGTCACGACAAATTCGGTGTCGGAGTAGAGTTCAAGTTGATGAAGAACAAAAGTGTGACCTAATAGCGCTTTAGATCAATTCGATTAAACAACACAATTGAGAGATGGGTATTTTACCAGATAAGCGATTGGAGTCTGAGATGAAATGTGACGGCCCCAAATTCCCAATGCATTTGGGTACGCCCGGCCTAGACCCGTGCAAGCCTCGAGTCAGTTCTCGATAACCTTGACGAGCCTAGTCAGCCTCAAAACATCAAAAAATTCAAGATTTATGAAAGAGTTATTGCAATTATAACACAAATGGAAGCAAAAATCAAATTCAAATCAAATATTGGGAAATAACTCTATCAAATGGAAGTAAAGGAATTCTATAAGTGTGGAAACCCCGGGCATTCATGTACAATTCGAAATGCAAAGGTACATGATACCAATCTCATCAAAATTTGCCAAGTTTAATAATCCCAAAGCATGTATATAAAACGGTGTACATAAAAGCAAAACATAATAAAAACCTATAAAATAGTCTTCAACTCCAGCCGCTAATCCTCACAACAGATTTCCTAGGTAGGGTCCCTTGCCCTTGCTGCTCTCTGCCCTATCTGCACCCACCGTCACAAACTAGACGGTGAGCAACTGAATAAAATTGAATGTAATGCCGCCATGAGAAAACAACGAGAATTCATGATAATTCAAATAAAGTAGTCTAAATATCATGCGGAAATAAAAAGACAGAAATTAAATAGACAAGATGCATGATAAACAGACTAATGGATATCAATCGAGAGTTAAGTGTGTTCCAAAGAATCAAAAGAGGCTCATAAGTGGTCTAGTCCATAGCATAACGGCGAAGACCCCGCGGTCTTCCCGGCATCGACTCAAACGAAAGCACGACTATGACGGAAAGGGACTCGAACCCATCCACCCAAGTACTCGGTGTCACACGATCACTAAGGGTGGTCACACACTCGTGGCGCGAGTGCCGCGTTTTATCCCTCTAGTGCAGGTCCTAGTACTTTCGAGACAAAACACTTACGCCGGGAATCACACATACAAGAAGTATGGAATGGAAGGCCAACAAGTAAATAATAGCAAACACAATGGCATGAAAATGAATCACATGGCATTTTCTAACTGGCTTACAAACGTACAAATGCTTGTTTAAGGCAAGTGTACTTACCTGAACTATCGTGACTCGTATGACAACTCCGAGATCCTAACGCGACTTCCCGATTTCCTATACCGCACTCCAATTATCCAGTCCAGCTTGAATAAATGCCAAACAAATCAAAATTACCACCCGAATTATACCTAAGATTATTTGTCATTAAATTAGCTTCAATTTGATACATTATATCAATTTTCACGTTTTTCGAGGCTAAAACCCCGACTATATCTTGCCAACATTTCCGAGAAAATCCCAAAACTCATTTATGAACCCATTTCCTAATTTATCATATTTTTCTGAATTTTTCAATATATATATATTTGCTATTTTTCTTCTATACATATACATATTTATACATATATATATATACATACATATATATATATATATATATATTATATTTATATATATAATATGCACGTGTGCATCTTCTTCAAGTTTTTTTTTTTTTTTTTTTTTTTTTTTTTTTTTTTTTTTTTCAACAGAGGCGCACAGCGCCTCTGTTTTTCTCATTTCATTTTTTTTTTTTTTTTTTTTTTTTTTTTTTTTTTTTTTCCATATGAATCGATCAAGAGAGGGAGATACACACACACTTACCTCGGTGACGTAGGCGGTGGTGGTGACTGTTCCAGCCGGGAGAGGAGACCACCGAGAGCGTGAGAGGGCGTGAGGCCGAGAGGGAGGGAATGACCGAGAGCGTGAGAGACGACGAGCGTGGGGAGGGAGATCGAGAGAGAACAGCGAGAGTGAAATGGAGAGGGAGAGAGAGACCGTGAGTGGTGTGGTGAAGGGGTCGAGATGGAAGAGAAGGAGAGGGCGGCGGTTTTCATCAAAGGAGAAGATGAATAGTGGGGTTTTGTTATGAAACGGTTTGTATATATTTATAACATCAAATGACCTTTTTGCCCTTCTCCCTTCACTTCATACATTTAAACACATCTACCCTTATGGGTCTTTTACCACATCATCTCATCTTAGCACACACACACATCTCTAGGCCAATCTCATGGCTCCTCACCATTAGACTGTGTCACTTTAACAATACAAACTACATAGTCCGCATGTTACGTAATTAACCAACTCCCGCGTTCCAACAACGTTCCTCGGTCCGTTTTTCCTTGTTTCGACTCTCATAATGCGCGTAGTCTCGCATTATCTCGCCAACTAATTAATTAAATTAATAAAAATTCATTTATTTATATGTTTTACTCCCCCGTTTGACTAGTCGAAACCTCACTCAATTAAATATCGCCCGACCGCCGAGACTCGTAAAATACTAAAATACTAATACATACAATCAAAGAATCATAAAATCACTTGTCGACTCCCGAAGTTCGAAATACTGTCCAGTATTCACGTAGCCGGGTCACAATTTTGACAAGTGAAATCACAAGTCAATTAAAAATTTTGGGGTTGTTACATGAAAACAGGGGGCTAGTGGCGAAGAGAGCAGTGATTGAGTTGGAATCAACAAAACCCTAATTGAAGGGAAGATGTAAGACTTCGAATCGACACAACGTCATTCTTGATTTTTTTGGTGTGAGATGAGAGGTAGAGAGAGATGAGGGTTGTGTTGGAGTTGAGTTCGAGTTGTTTACGATGAAGCAGATCTATAGAGTTCGTGTTGGAAATGAATGATAGGCATCAAATGCATGATTGAGGAACCAAGGAATTAGGAACGCAAACATCAAAAGGGCCACTCAAAAATTGAAAGAAAAATGATAAAATGACTTACTTTCGAGGCACACTTAGGGTGCACACCTTTGTATTTTAGTCATTTATGGCTCTTTCTTGTCTCCCCAATTATGAGCCACCATATACGGCTAAAAGACAAGGGTGTACACCTAAAGTGTGTATTGAGAGTGTGTTAGATTATCATTTTCTAAATTAAATGGATGTATGTAAAATTACACAAAAATAAGGGCAAAAAAGACTTTTTGCTTACCATTCAAAAATTGAAGATTCATACTTTTATATATAGTTGATAGAAATATAAAAGTTGGAGCTGAGAGAAAGTTTTCAGCAATTTAATTTTCTAATTTTCTCTTTTTTCTATTTTAAGGTGTTTATTTATTTGTGTTAATTGAAGAGTTGCATGTTTCAATGTATTTAATCCCCGTTTCGAATCTTACACTATCCCTTTGATTGCTGCAACATCATCTATATAGATCATTAATTTTTTCTTTATATATAGATCATAGGTTCACAACTACTGCAGGTCTAGCAACATCAAGTACCACCCTCAGAGTTCTTCACACGCGAATGCAATATTGTGGCAATTGTTGAACCGTATGGCACTCCAAAACGTAGCAAAGATCTTGCAGTGCGATCAACAACTTCACATCCCTATGTTTGTTGTTGTGATGATTATTTAAGATTTTTCGCTATGTGCGTGATTTATAAGTAAATATTTTTTTACCTTCTATTGTATATTTTTTTCTTAGAAATATAGGTTGACGATTATTGTGAATTTTAATTTTAATTGTAAGAAATATTTATGTAAATTAAGACAAGCAGTCCATGCAAGTGAAACTTTGGACCTCCCAAAATCTTGCGTTTTGCCTCTACATGCAGCATGAGATGCTTTGGCAACTTTGGAGGTGTTATATAGATAATTTTAGGGTGACCCACCAATAGCGTTGTTCAATGAACAAATATATTAATTCACTAGTAACAAAAATAAAAGAAAGAACAGTATACTGATTCACTTTAAAATTGTTGTCCTTACTCTGGTCAAAGAGTGATGTGCTAACAAACCAAGTGGGCAACTCACTGGTATAGTACAACATATGTGTAAGGCGTTGGGGGTTCTAACCCCATTCAGGGCAAAACTCGGTTTCTTTCTTTTCAAGAAAAAAGAGTGATGTGCCAACAGTATTGGCCTAAAAATCCCCAACTTAAAACAGAGGAATAGTGTAGATCTTTATCTTTGCTATTATTAATATTGTTTTGGTTTCATCATGGGTACTCGGAAGCCTATTGGGTTTTGACTAATTTAGGCTTGAGTTTGGTTGGCTCACGAAGGGGTTAATGTGTGTGTGTGTGTGAGAGAGAGAGAGAGAGAGAGAGAGAGAGAATTGAGAAATTCGAGTGCCGAACCACTTAAACCAACTTCTATTAATTAGTGTATGTTTTCTCTATATAGAAAATTATATCAAGTAGCAATGTCTCGAAGGAATCAAAATTCTATACCTTATATTTATCAAAATTTTTTTTTTTTTTTTTTGAAGCCTGAGCAAAAAGGTTAGTTAGCTGAAGTAGTTGTTCTTGTTTATTTAAGTTCCTCAGTTATCTATAATTCGTTATCTTAGTCATGAACTCATAGGTTCAAAAGTTTAATTAATTGTGATTCTTTTTCTTATCATAGTCATAATTGATTCAAGGACCAAAAAAACTATATGAAGTCTGAAAATCTACTTTACGTGCCACTACATAGAATGATGGCATCAGATCAAATTAATGAATAAATGAAAAATGAGGAAAGTCTAGAGAGTGAGACAGTGAGAGTTATAGCTAGTTCTAAAAACTGTGGAAGTTTGTTGCACTTCAACTCTTGGTCACTACTTAAGGAGGGATTTTCTTTCATCGTTAAAACTTCAATAGATTACCAAATTATGCCAGCTGTGCTTGCTCTCAAGAAATAGGCTAGGGCACAAAATTTTAATCTAACTGGGATCCGATAAGCGCAAGTTTGAGCCAGTACGGCATTTACAAGTTATAACTAGTTGAGCTTAGAAAGATTCATGGATTACTGGGTATAGAAACAAAGTCTCAATCTTAAATTAGTTGGAGAGTGTAGGGTATTGTTTATGGTCACAATATATTTACAAGAGTTTTGGGAGCTTAGGCATGACTGATGAATACATTTAAAGGAGTGACTGACATGTTTGGTGTGATTAACGTGGATGGTTTCTTGTAAATTACTAGGTTATATAGTATTTTATTTCTGAGTGGTTAAGAGCTAAGGTTGGTTATTTTAATGAAATACAAAATCTTCGATCTGGATCTAGATACTTGTTAGATGAGTTTGTTGTGATGTAGGCCATGTCGTGTTTTATTGTTCTGTTGTCAATAAGTATATAACTTTTTTTTTTTGTTAAAAAGTAAGTATATAACTTAATTAGTCGAATAAAGTAATAAGCGAGCTATAGAAATTCATGGGCCTAGAGAGTGTTGGGCCACACATACACATGTGAGTACACAAATAGGCTTGAAACTCATCTTACACGAAACCAATAAGTTGTATTAGTCGAATCACTCATCTATGGTTTTGAAGGAATTGAAGGAATTGAATGTTGAATGCATATATAATAGTAACTTGCTCTTTTCTCCTTCTAAGAGCATATCCAATGGGACCATAGATTGTGGTGAAAATGGATCCACCTAGGATACAAACCACATCTAACCCAAAAAATGTTCTCCAATGGAACCATGGATTACTAATGTCTAGCTGATGTGGCAGAAAATCTTAATAGAGGGTATCTACCACAACGTCTACTTCTAGACATTATGATTGATGTCCTCTCTGTTGGTGTTTGTGGTTCATACGCAGCGGAGATTACAAAACAATTTTGAGAAAACCCCAACAGGATCCGAATCTGATTCCATTAAAACACATTTAAACTATTAAAACTTAATCATACCTCAGTCGCAATATACCTTTCTGAAGGTTAATCGATCTCTAAAGCGCTGCCAACGACGAACGCCCTCTATCAGTAGTCCACACACGAACGGCGGACGAGATTTGAAGTGCTAGTTTCGAGAGAATACCAAACTTTTTTGTTTATCTCCAAAACGATCCAGAGCATACCAAAACCCTAAGTCGTTTCTTAAAACGAAAATAGAGTTTCGGCCCTTTTTAATCTTTCTTGTACTTGTATTCTAACTCAAAGCGTCTATTTATACAACCCTTGTATATAGACGGTTAAGTAAATTACACATATACCCTTACTTATAGAGGTATAAGTGTAATACACTACAAGGACGTTTCTGTCATGAATTTTATCATATAAAATTCATTCTTTCGAATCATTTTAAAATCTCGCAAAACCATTCTTAGTGTGCAACCCAATAGGCTAATACAACGTTAGCAGTGTACCAAAACACATTTTGGTATACAAGTCATAAGCGGCCTCTAGCAAGACATTATGACTACTCAAGTTGTACGAATATCAAATCGATACAACCTAATCAATAGTGCATATAACATCCTTTTGTCACACGACATCCTTCTGATCAAACATAAGGCATGGAATTGTCATCCAACATGTTCAATCGTACTAATCTCGATCTGTAACGACCCAATTTATAATTGCCGTTAATTATGACGTCATTGCAGATGTGGACGCTAGTGAGGACGGTTATGGGTCCCACAGCGAGGCCGGAAAACACTCAAACTAGGTATACAGTCCGTTTTGTATGCTTTTGTGGTAAATTGTGATGAAAATGTACTAATTAGATAGATTTCATTACAATATGTGTGTTAATGTAGATTATTGACGAGTGAGGAGTTGTTTCGGGGTGCGTGCGGACACGGGATACGAGGCACGGGGTGCCGGGTAGTCGGGAAACCAGTGTGGTCTTATCCACAAATTTTGGAAAATTATTGAATAGGTTAGATAATTGATATAAGCTAAATCAATTGGAAATCAATAAGTCCTATAGTTAAGGTGGATAAAACAACAATCGTGAGATGATTCTCGAGATGCACAATGGAGAGAATCGAGGTGTTGAGTGTCATGATAGGGTATGTGAGTTGGAGTGACACTGTGACGGCCCCAATTTCCCCATGCAATTGGGTACGCCCGGCCTAAGCCCGTGCAGGCCCCGAGTCATCACTCGGCAACCTGATGAGCCTAGTCAGCCTCCGATGTAATCAATTCAGTAATTTATGAAAGAGTTATTACATTTATACACAGCGGAAGACTAAAACAATTAATAATAAAGAGAAATAACTCAATCAAAGGGAAATTAGGAATTCTATAAGTGCGGAAAACCCCGAGTATTCATGTACAATTCGATAGTCATATATACATGATACCAGTCTCATAAAAGATATACCAAGTTCAATAATCCCAACAAAATAAGTATAAAACGATATACACATCAGCAAACAAAATATAATCACCTACTATAAAGTCTCTCAGATGTCCTGCAACTCCTCAAAATATATCACCTAGGCAGAGCCCCTTGCCCTTGTTGCTCTCCACTCTATCTGCACCCACCGTCACAAACTAGATGGTGAGTAACTGAATAAAATTGCTAGTAGTACCAGAAGAATGTAACAGTAATTTATGATTATAACAAGAAAAACAATCTAAGTATCATGCGGAAAAGAAATAACTGGAAAGTAAATAAATCAAATGCATGATAAAGAGACTGAAAGATAAACAATCAATATTTTGCATGTTCTAAGATTCAAAAGAGGCCCATGAGTGGTCTATTTCACAAAGAATACGGCAAAGATCTCGCAAGATCTCCCGGGCAATGTCGCAACACTAGCGCAGCGTGAAATCGAGAGGCATCGCAACACCTCTCGAATCCAAGTACCCAGTACACACATCACTAGGGGTGGTCAGTTACCCCTGCAGAGGGCACCCTCGTTGTCCTAGCTAGTGCGGGACCACATGATACCTTCGAGACACACACTCATGCCAAGAACATACAACCAAGGAAACGGAATGGAATATCAAGCAAAGGATCAATGCAACAAAAGCAATAAATAGAGGATGTATAAATCACATGTCATTTTCTTACTGGTCTACTAACGTACATACATACGAGGCATGCATGTACTTACATGATCTAACGTGACCCGGTACTCGCTCCGAGACTTTAACGCGCTTCCCGTGTTTCTCGACTACCTGACAGCGATTTAAGTCCCGAATATAGGTTTAGGATTAGTATTTAGGTTTATGATAATCCTCATAAACTTTGTTTCAATTCATTTAATTAATGGAACCTATATTATTGTTGATGTCTTTTATACACTGGTTAGGCTCTTGGTGGATCCATGCATTAAGCCTATATCCACCTAAGTAGGCTTGATATGTGGATAATTATTAGACTTGGACATATGGGCTCGTTATTACATTTTATGTATTCGTTTTGTGCCTTAAGTTGTGCTTATCATGCTAAACTCTTATTGGGTTTTACACAACCCATATACACACCAATTGAGATTTGTTATGGACTTATTATTAAAATGAGTGGATTAGGCCCTTGTTGGGCCTCATTACAAGTCCATATTCATTTAATACAAATGTCTATACTTATAATCTTGTTTATTTATTCTTAAACTTACAATATTATACATTATGGTCACACACACACAATTGATGTGTACACCCCACTGGTGTGCACACTAACACTTCACACACCCCACTGTCTTGTGCACATACACATCACGCTGGTGTGTGCACCCCATTGTGATTTACCATATTCACATGCATTAGAACATTAATTTATTACTTGGAATTATGTTTTATACACATTTTCACTATTCTAAACATATGCAATTGTTGTGTACACCCCAATGTGGTGTACACATACAGTGTTGTGTACACCCCATTGTGGTGTACACACAGCGTACACCCCTTGCACAAAATCTATCCCAAAACAGCCACCTATACACATTGTTATGCTAATCGAAACTCACACACACACATCTCATAAAGTCTCACTATAGTGCACACACCCACACCCCAACTGGGGTGTGCACATACACAGCCACACCCCATACATATAGGACAGCCACCCTACATACACTGTTTCACCAAACCGTCATACACCAATCAAACCGTCACACACTCACACACCAAAATCGTGGTTGTTGGACATGGGGAAGGGGTCATCTCCGGCTAGCGGAGTCGTCGAAGACTCTACTTCGATCAGCTGTGACCGGGGATGGTCCGACTAGCCACGACAGCCCCAAAACAGCGACTAAAACGATGTGAAATACCACACAAAAATGTGAAAACAGTGAGCAAATGGCCTTGTTATCTCATCGGAAAAGTGACCCACCGGCCGGACGTGAAGCTCTCTGGGAACGCCGAGACCTACGTGGGTAGTCTACGCCCAAGTTCCCGGTCGGAGGTGACCTCACGGTGGCCGGCAGTGAGCGAAAAATATGTGTGCAGTGAACCGAGTTGGCGGACTGGTAGAGAGAGAAAATAGATTGCCGAGAGAGAGAGACGGAAGGGAGGGAGGAGAAACTCACCTAGGTGTCTCCGGTGGGTGGTGGAGGTCCCAAATGCTGTGGTGGGTGGCGGCGGC
This sequence comes from Stephania japonica, assembly GCA_039657345.1. NCBI lineage: Eukaryota > Viridiplantae > Streptophyta > Magnoliopsida > Ranunculales > Menispermaceae > Stephania > Stephania japonica. The sequence goes on from CM077557.1 coordinate 13,908,234, forward strand.
GACGTCCAGCCGAGAGGAGGAGGGAGGGAGAGCGTGAGGCCGAGAAGAGAAGGTCCGTGAAGTGAGGGAACGAGAGTGAACGAGATCGGAGAGAAGAGAGGGGAGCTCGGACCTCGGTGTGGTCCTGGTCGGGTGAGAGATCCGGCGATCGGGTGCGATCGGTGGTCGACGGTGGCGAAAGGTAGTGACGGCTATGAGGTGAGGAAGATGATGAATAGTGATTAGGGTTTTAGGGAGAACAAATGGTTTTATATAAGTGTAATGGTGTGAAATGACCCTTTTGCCCTTAGACTAACACTTGTTCATCCCTTGGACAGCTACCCTTATGGGTCATTTAGCTCATCCCTTAATCTAACACATATCCACATCCCTATGACCATCCAATGGCTTTCCTCACTCATTTGTGTCACTTTAACAATCCTATCCATATTAACCTATTAAATTAACCCCATTAATTTTATTAAATTACCAATAAGGTTACACAAATTCTCGCCTACTCGGTGCACCGTGTCCCGCATTTGACACGCTTCTCGAGGCGGTCCCACTTAGTATTCAATTAAATTTCCTCATGTCTAAGTTATACTTTATTATTAGAGTTTTATTTCCTCAACTTAGGTCATATTTTTCATTTGGCTTTGTTTATTAATAAAATCCACTAAAACGGTTCCCGAAAATCCCGTATAACTAGGCGATATCTCACTCAATTAAAACATAGCCCAAACGGCTCGAGACCTATAGAATACTATAATACTAATACACAAAGTCAAAGAATCATAAAATTACCTCGGCGTCGACTACCGAAGTTTGAAATACTATCCAGTATCCACGTAGCCGGATCACAATCCTGACACGTATAACACAAGTCAGTTAAAAATTTCGGGGTTGTTACAGACACAGGGCGATCAGTAGCTTTGGATAATTCTCGAGATTTGTGCACACACTTGATGGGAACCACGTATATATATATACATGCTTGATCGGTCAAATAGGGAGAGAAATAGTGTGGTTTTGAGAGAGATCGGTGAGAAGGAAAGGGAGAAATCATCAGCCAAGGTGTGAAGGGAGTGAATCAAGTCATCCAACAACAAAATCAAAAAGTGAGATTTATGATCTTCTCTTAGTTCTTTCAAATTTGTGGTGGTTTTGGGCATGTTGGTGTTGAATCCGTGGTTGAGTGTAGTGAAGCTATTTCTGGAGATAATTTGGTGTATTTTGAGTACTATGAAGGTGGAGAATGTGTTTTAGTGATTGGTTTTGGTGTTGGGTGATTTCCTGAAAATGGGTTTTGAAAATGTGATTTTGATGATTCTTGGATTTTGATGTTTAAACTTGATGAATTTGTGTTTAAATGGTGATTCTGGGGTGGATGATGATTTTTAGAGGTGTTGGAACCAAATGAATGGGTGTATGAGAAAGTTTGGAATGTGGATTTTTGAACTGCAATTTCTGGACAGAGCGCGATTAGCGCGCTAATGGATGGACCTAGCGCGCTAATTGCCATCTGGAAAATAATGATGAACAGTGACTCAGATGAATTAGCGCACTAATTCATCTCATTAGCGCGCTAATAGTTCACTGGAATCTGAAAAATTGGAAAATAAGAAAATGAGCCTAACTAATATTTTAACCCAATTAATTGACTAATAACCCTCATAAATGAATTCCAGGAGTCTTGGAATAGTAATTGGAGTCGGGGTTTAGTCGGGAATCAGACCGGGAGTAATATCAGGGATTTGGAGGTATTGAGCCGGGGGTTTGACTTGTGGAACGCGGAGTGCGAATTGAGGTGTGTAGTATCCCAATTGAACTTCACTTTAGTATTTACCATTTGATTTATTTGAATTCAGTTCTATATATTTTTTATTCCATTTTGTTATTGCTTTACGGTGGCTGAGTACTCTCACCTGGTGACTTTACGGTAGTGGAGTTACTCCTACCTGGTGTCTTTACGGTGTTGAGATCACTCCCCACCTGGTGCTTATTCGTTATGGCCATAGAGTCCACTAAGTCATAGCACTTGTCTAGGCATACGCCAGTGAATAGGCTACCCGGGTATGGTAGGCTTGTGTGGGTGCGTTGTGGGTCTACGCCGACCACCACAGAGGGTCCAGGGTCACCCTAGTAGAGGTGTTTTCACGGCCGTGCTCGGGGAAAAACCCGAAGTATGACTTGGTCTGATTTTACTGTGCACGTACTTTGTTTCGTTACTATATTTATGCATGCGATGATCCTTTCACAGTTGTTTGTATTCTTCTGTTCCGCATGTTTAATTATAGTATTTTAAATTCCAGTACTTTTACTTCCATAATTACTTGATGAATTTCCATGGGATTACTCACTCTGGACTCGTCATCTGTCTTTTTGTGATGGCTGAGTGCAAACCCTAGTACGAGCCGGGGAAAGGGCAAGCTTGAGGACTACATCCCTTCTCGTACGTATGTTTATATTTACTTGTTTTATGTTGGGTTTTGGGACTTGAGAGATAGGTTGTATATTTTGATATTTTGAAGATCTTAGATGATATGCATATGATGTACAGTTGATATGGTTTCCACTTAGGTATTTTGCTCATAATATACATGTTGAATCTTTATGTTGTTAGTAAATCTTCCGCTGCGTAAATTGTGGTTAAATGATATTAAAGGAATAAAAGTTAACTCATAACATCAAAGTTAACCATTAATTGATTAATAATGGATAATTGGGCATGGGATACAGCTGGCGGTGACGTGGACAGTTGTGGGCCTGCGTGGCCTCCCGTGGCGGACCAATGTGGAAATTGGGGCCTCCACACGATCTCTAGGTAGACTGAAAACATCCAAGTGACATTGATCAATATCAATTCACTTAGACTAGGCCTTTTAACAGTCTAATACATCGAGGGATCCACTGGATATCTCTCTTTATATAAGAGGAACAAATTCTATCTCGATTACACAACTTCATTACATTATTCACACAGTAACCAATCTTAACCTTTATAATCGTCCGGTTAAAGACAACGTTTGATTGCGTCAAATCACTGTGTTCCTAATGTTGAAGGCTCTGGTAATCTCAAGTCAGAGGACTGAATAATATACATATCATGAGAAACAACTATGACTTAATCCATGTGATGTTCTCATAGCGGGTCGGTCCAGTACTTTGTTTCCTAACAAGTACTCATGATCTTGATTCGTATTCCTATACGTATGATCATCGTATGATCATCAATCAAGACTCACACTAGTCTTATTTCATTATAGTTCTCAGTATAATAATCGACTAAGGACATTTAGGATATTTCTGTAAATACCCATGGATCTTATTATAACGTAAACATGCAAATCAATTATAATAAACAACAAATGAAATCCTCTATTTTATTAACTAAAATGTATTCATAAAGACTATTAATGGATTGACCTAGGACACATTTCCCAACACTCTCCACTGCCACATCATCACTTTTAGGTAAAAATAAAGAAAAAGAAATAATAGCCTTCAAAGAAAAAGGAAAAAGACAAAATAAAAAACTTTACAAATGAAGACAAAAAAAAGTCACATCCGTGGTCTAAATCCACATTACCATTAGAAATTATTTTGGAATTTGAATGTACATCTCGTGTCACATAGGATAGACATCCTCCCCACATCCATGATTTGACACCAATCCATGCTCTGAATCTACATTACTATTATTGGAGATGCTTTAAATGAACTAGTGAAATAGGAAATCCTATAACTATTTATGTGGAATTTGAATTGCTCTCTTTCGTATAGATCGTCCGAGTCGTTTAGTTTGTTTTCAATTGTTTTGTTTTTGTTCCCAAGTGTCCAATTGCAGCTTGAACAAAGAAATTAAAATTCTTTCTAGCCATTGATGTCATGTTCATTTTCTGTTCTTCCAATTGGACATCTTCATTGTTGATGCAAATTTTGTCAATAATGCTTATTTGAATTTCTAAATTTTAGCTTCTGAACAATGGCCAGGACACTTTAAGATAGTATGCTTGTGAAGTTCAAAGGGAGGATCATCTAATTGATGGCGGTGATGGCGCTTTCTAAAGGCAGCGCTACCAAGATGCATGGTCGATGGCGGTCTGGCAAATAATTTGTGATGCAAGAATAGCTCTTCCACAGCTACAACAGATCAGTACAAACATAAATTAAATTTGAATCCACTAAATGTGATCACAAAGCAGCTATATTTCATCCTGTCAAGCTTCTCCTACTCAAGATATTGATGTATGCAGCTTTCTCATAATTAGACTTCAAAGCACATCCCACATCGGAAATATAATAAGAGTTGGTGTCGTAAATAAGTGGGTAGATTGAATTATAGCACAAGTCAATTGGTTTTGTGCAAGATGGGATCCAACTCCATTTATATACCATATATGCATGTGCCTTCGAAATTTGCTGTTGGAGATAGTTTCTTCATTCATTTCAGGGATTGAAGTTGTTTTTATTTTTCCTCGTATTTCTTATAGCTTACAACTTCGCCTGCGTAGAACATAAGAGCTTCTCTTATGCTCTGTATTGCTGATCCAAAGGTTGGAAAAAGGTTAAGGGACAACTTGTGTAAAACATTTGTACGTCGCTCTCTATGAAGTGGATCAAACAAATATAGATGTTGTTGTATGTTTTTCTTGTAATTAATTTACACTTTCTTTATGTGGCCAAATGTATATTAGTTTTATTTGCACTGTAGTGCACATTGTCTATTATCACTATAACCATCAACATAAAGATGAATGCAGACTTGATATATTGTGTTCTAATCCTAAACAAGGGGGCTTTAGTTTTTTTTGGTTCTTTATGTTATGCCTATAGAATCAGAAGGGAAAAAAAAATAACAATAAAATAAAAAAAAAAAAAAATCTAGGAACCCCGGAAAAATCCAAGTTTTCGTTATCGTCAAAAATATAATTATATTGACTAAAAATCAAGGTGGTTGAAAGAATACCTAGCTAGATTTTATTTTATTTTATTATTTTTTTTTTTTTTTCCAGAGAAGTCTCAAACAGATATCAAACTTTAATGAAGAATTGGAACTTTGGTCAAATAGGTAAGGGAAAAGAAAACCCTTCTAAAATAGCCTCTATGACGACTAAAATTTTCAAAAGCTTTCTTTTGACACCACAAAAAAAAAAGGAGAACAAGGCAGATTTTCTTAAGTAGGTAACACCTAAGAGTAGCGTTTTTAATTTTTCTAGTTGGCACAAAAATTTGGACTGAAAGCCTTTTTATTTTTCCCGTGTTCTTTTTGGGGTATGAATCACCCGGTAACTAAATTATGACTACTTCATTCGGGAGTTGTAGTCAGCTTTTACTCTTCCAATGGAGCATGTTATGTTCTTTGATCTTGAGGTTCTTCTCCTTTACGTTGAAAAATTAATGTTAAAATGACAACCTACGTTGAAAAATTAATGTTAAAATGACAACCCTAAATCACAACAAAAGTTACAACTCCCTTTATTAATGTCGTCATGCATATCTATGTAAGTGCATACACATCTTAAAGTGCATGGTGCGACAACTTTACCTTTGAAATGGAGGTAAATTTTGAGTTATCATAGAATCTTTCTAAGTCAAGGCACGAAAGGCAGTACTCAAATTGTTTTGTTAGCAATTCATTGATCTCTAAATGGAATTTCGAAAGGAAAATAATAATTTAGCATACTTGGAGCGTACACTTTGATTTTTTAATCATTTATGATATTTTGTCATATGTGGGAGCCACGTTTAGAAGACAAAAGAGTCATAAATAGACTAAAAAATAAAGTGTGCACCAAAGTGTGTTAGATTATCATTTTCTCCAAAATCTCTGATCTCTCGAAAAGTCACTTAGTATTTATTCTGCATTAATTGAAGTTGCCTGCCATTTCTTTTTTTTAAAAAAAATCTTCAATGTGAGTTTGAAAGCGAAGGGCTTAATTTAATAACTTCTAGATGTCCTTTCTTTTTTTTTTCACCTTTCTTTGAAGATTGCTACAAATTAATAACATGACTAGTCGAGAACACTCTTCTTCTGCTCTGTGTGATCTGCCCTTATTATATAAGTTCTGTTTCTGATATGGACCAAAAATATGTCAACCTAGACTAGTTAATTAAGAGCATTGAACCATAGCTTTGAGGGTCAACTTCATGACATTAAGGTGGAGCGTAGGATTTGGTTGGAAAAAGGCAAAGTAGGTCGCCAGGCTTTAAAGTGGCTCAACCCATTTGTTGAGTTTTAATCGGTGGACATCTATATATATATCAACTGTTTACGTGAAAAGCTCTTACAACCCGATATTTGGCATGTCTCACAATGTCATATGTGGTATTATGATGTCATAATTAAGATTTTATAAGAAAAAATGAAAAACCACAAGTCATTGATCTTTCTCGTATTTAAGTGGGGATATGATGGTAAAACACACAAAATATAATTTTGACATCATTAAAGTATAATTTCTATTTTCATTTTTATTTTTTACTATTTTTAGGTTATCTTTTTAATTGTTATATAAATCGGATTTTTGGTTTTTAAATTTTTTTCAGGATTTTGTTTGTTTTTTTTTTTTGCTATTTTTAGGTTGTGCTTTTTTGTTGTGATACAAATATGATTTTTGGTTTTTAAATTTTCTTTTGTAATTTTGTAATTTTTATGCTATTTTTTAGGTTATGTTTTTAGTTATGATACAAATAAAATTTTTTTGGTTTTTAATTTTTTTCTTAATTTTCAGTTTTTTGCTATTTTTAAGGTTATGTTTTTAGTTGTGATACAAATAAGATTTTTTGTTTTCAATTTTTTTTGTGATTTTCTAATTTTCGTTTTTTTGCTTTTTTTAGGTTATGTTTTTAGTTGTGATACAAATATGATTTTTGATTTTTAATTTTTTTTCTTCATAATTTCCTATTTTTATTTGTTTTGCTATTTTTTAAGTTATTATTTAAAAAGAAAGTGATATCTCTACACAAAAAAAGAAAAAAAAAATGATATATGGTGAGTGTTGTCTTTTAGTTTGAGTCAAATTAATTATAAGTACTCATTGTTACAACCTTTGGTTCCTCATTCATCATAATTATTGTGTATTACATAAATCATATAAAATTAACCAAGAAATTGGGTAGCCCAATGATATGGTAAGAGATTTATGAGTAAGTAGGTATGGGTTCAAACCCGGATGGGGCCAAGATGTTTTTTTCTTATAAGAAAAATCGTATCAAATTTATCTATATCATATCTATCTATATATTTATGCTATTTTTTTTAAAAAAAATTATATCAAATTGATTTATGCTTTTTTTTTTTTTTTTTTTGACTATTTTAACTTATTTATTGTATTAAATAGTCAAAGAATCTCTAGTGAAATGGTAGAGACATCACTTCCCAAAAAGAAAGATTTTCACGAGGTCATGGTTCGACATCCACTGAAGAAAAAAAAAGACTTATTTATGCTATTTTTAGCCTTTTTTTTATTTTATATTTGTTCATTCTAAACATCAAATCTAATTACACGATAGGATTATCAATTTTTTTAGTCTCTTGATCATTATTTATCTTTTCAAGAATTACCTAATTCTGATTTCTCAACATTCTTTTTTAGTTGTGATACAAATATGATTTTTAGTTTTTAATTTTTTTCATAATTTTTTGTTCATATTTTTTTGCTATTTTTTAGGTTATTATTTAAAAAGAAAGTGACATCTCTACAGAAAAAAAAAAAAAGAAAAGAAAATGATATATGGCGAGTGTTGTATTTTAGTTTGAGTCAAATTAATTATAAGTATTCATTGTTACTACCTTTAGCACCTCATTCATCCTAATTGTTGTGTATTATATAGATCATATCAAATTAGCCAACAAATTAGATAGCCCAATGATATGGTATGAGATTTATGAGTAAGTAGTCATTGGTTCAAACCCCGATGGGGCTAAGATGTAGCAACCCACAAATCCGATGCCTACTACGTCATGCACTGGCGGCCCACAACCCTGCCACAATCGGCCCAACTGAGTCCTACGCACACCGTGTCTCAAATTCAACCTCATTTAATGCTAACTTATTTATCATTTTTCTTAATAAGACATCAAGTTAGCTAATGGACTCATTTTCATCTATTTAAACCACAAACATTTCAAAGAAAAGACTTGAAATCATAATTTCATCAAATTAAGACAATAAATTATGTAATAGAGCATTTCCTAGTGTGGAAACCCAACCAAAAGATCAATAATATATGGCATGATTCAAATGTTTCCAAAATATCAAAATAAACCTCAAAATGTGTCATATAAAAGTCCAAGTGTCACTCATGTCCCAAACCCAACATAAAAACGATAAATGTAAACATACATACGAGACAGGCACAGAAGTCGATTAGAAGATGTCCTCAAGCTTGCCCTTCCCCCTTCTCATACTAGGGTCAACACTCCATCATCACAACAAAATAGATGACGAGTCCAGAGTGAGTAATCCCAAGGAACTTCACCGAGTAAATAATATAAATAAATGTTGGAATCAAAATACTATTAAATAAACATGTCAAAGAAAAAAATCAGGCAACTGGGAAGGACCCTCGCATGACTATCAAATAGTAGTGAATCAAAGTGTGTGCACGATCTAGGTTAGACTAGCACCATACTTCAGACTATCATCTAGGCACTTGCCAGTAGTAAACTCAAACTGACTTAAATCCCTAAATTTGCTCGGTGGCCGACGTAGATCACGACGCACCAACATGTGCTTAAAAAACTTAGTAGTTGGGTCGACAATCCATCAACATACCTCTAAAATACATATGGGTTATATAAACCCCTAGGTGAACCCCCAATAGGCCAATTGTTTTTAAAATTATTTTTCAATTACTGTTTTGGACGCCGTGAGCACCCAGGACAGTGAGAACTGATCTTGGCACCATGACTCACGTCGTCACACTTCCACCCCCATGACACGACTTAAAGTGTGGGGTGGAGTGTGGCATTTGATCTAGACACCGCGAGTGACATCGTGGGTTTAACCCTACTGCACTGCCCCTGGTGGCGTCTGAACCAGAGACACCTCCTATGGTTCTCGGCTCCTCGCCGTGGTCCGCACTTGTCCCAAATTCTCATTAAACACCAAACCATCCACGAGAAACTAAAATCCCTTGACAAAACCTGTTTGAGATGAAAACCCCGAGATTTCTCAGCTAAAACCATAAAATCCAATTGAAAACCAAAACAACAACAACTCCATAAATCCAACCATACTAGCTTCAAACCAACACCTTGAAATCATAGCAACACCTACAAACCTATGTTCTTAATTCACAACCCCGAAACCCCTCAAAACCCGAGAAAATACACTCAAAATGTAGAGAACGAGATGGAGAGCGAAGATCTAACCTTGTTTGTTGATTTCCATTTCGATTAATGCTCCAAATAGTCTTTTGACTTCACCAAACCCTCACCACCACCTCCATTTTCGAATTGAGCAATAGAGGAGAGAGAAAAAGGTGATGGATGTGTTGAGAAGTTGGATATTTATGTAAAAATTGTCATCTAGTGTATTGAAGCATCCCTAGGCTTGATCCAAGGGCCATTATCAAGTCAAAAAGTCCACCAAACTATACTTAATTAAGTGACTATCCCTTGTCTCATCATTTCTCAACACAAACAAGCTAATCCTCGGGCGTTCCTATATTCATCCCGCATAGTGTCACGTGCCTAACGCATACACTCGCGTCACTAACGTTTATACAAAATTTCATATTAATTATTTAAAGCATTTTATCATTTATTATGTGTGTATAAACCCCCGACCTAGTGTACTACTCATTCGCCTATCCGGTACCTACGTCAACATGTTATTTGAGGCAAATACTCATCACACTATCTCACTCGAAAATAATCAATATAAACACACATATTGTGATGCAATTTAACTAAATTGAACATATACATCGCAAAACAAATCAAATAGCACACAAAACAGACTGTATACCTAATCCGAGCATGCTCCGACCTAATTACGGGGCCCACGAGTGTTCCACATCTGTAATGACGTCATAAATAATGGCAAAGAAGTTTTTTTCTTAAAAAAATTGTATCAAATTTATATGTAATATCTATCTATATATTTATCCTATTTAAAAAAAAAATTGTATCAAGTTGATCTATGTTTTTTTTTAAAGAAATCAAATTTCATTAATCATTCATGATTCGATACAAGACCAAACTATAATCAAGTACATTGATTAACTAATCCTATTTGCACAAATAAATTGTCATTAATTTGACTTTTTTTCGAAATTGAAACAGTTTGACAATCAGGGACTGCTCTCTACAACGTTGAAACTCATGGCAATACATAAAAGTACTAGAATCGCAAAACTTCCTAACAAAACTTCCTAACAGGAGAAGAAAACCTAAAACTTCACAACAAGGAGAAGACAAATCAAAGACTTCCAACTAGGGAAAACTAACTATAAAGTAAAAACTAGAGACAAATCAATCCAATGTGCCTCACAAATCTATGCAAAACCGTTGATGAAAATGCACAACAAGGATAAACCTGTGACGACCCTTCCCTGACCTAGGGTCAAGTGGCCCGGCCTAAACTATTATCTAGACCCGATACCTAAACCAGGCCCAAATAACAGCTTGACACGCCTAAATAAACCTGTGGAATATTCATTCTAACAAGATATATGATAATAAGAGTGTAAAAGATAATAATAATAATAAAATCATATAATCCTATATATAATAATAAGATCTATCATTTTTAATATTTAAAAGTCTCATACATCTTCATAATAATATTATAAAGGTTTAAAACTACCCATTAACTAAGTCTTAAGTTATAACCCACGTACGAGGTTTACAAAATGATTAATATTAATAATATGCTAATATCATACAAGGCTCAGATATGAAGGAACTTCAAAACAGGTCCTTTCCCTTGCCTTTCTTGTCTATCGCATTGGTAGAGGGACCTGTGGGGTAGAGTGGGGTGAGCTAAAGAACCAACGTAGCTCGGTAATGCGGAAAACCCGCTCAACCATCAAATATGCAAGTAATACCTAATAAGCATGCAAAATCTAGCATGTATTTGAAAACAAACAAGGATTCATTAAATAGTAGCATGGTAGCAGGATTTCATAAAAAAATAGACTTATAATGAACCATCAAGTACTTTCATAGACATAAGATTCGTAAGTCACAAATTGTAACAACAATAATCATGAATAACATTAAAGAGATTGACAAATCATTTCATAATTTCAAACTTTCATACAAATGAGGGGGTTTCACGAGATTATGTACTATAAAATATAATAATACGATAAGTCGATGTTCCATTCAATGCATACTAGATATTGGCAAGAATCCGGTGACCGATTCTCCTACTCTCAAAGTGATGGAAACAACCAGCTAGCACACAGGCATTATGTGCCCTCTCATTTGTCCCATCAAATCAACAGTAGGATCGTCCAAGCCATCACCGATGCACATCCCTATGTCTCAAGAGTACAAGAGAAGGTAACTCCAACTCATGTCCCTACGTGACATACTTATGAATTCAATTAGTCAAGTAAAGCCCTCGGTGGTACTTATTGATTTACTTGCTAATAAGGCCCTCGGTGGAACTCCACACATTCTGGGGCCATAAATAACAGTGCATTCACATTCCATAGATACGTAGGTTCGAGCCAATACTACGACGCAACCCATAAATCCCAAGTCTTTAATTCAAATTATGAATCCTAAGCATAACTAATAATCATATCATATTTGATAATTGAGCAAGCTCCCCACTTACACACTCTCGTAATCCTAATCTCGATCCTCTCGCGTTTGGACTCGATGTGAACCGTCTCGCGAATCTAGACAATTTAAAAGAATAATTACTTTATGTATTTACAACTATACAAGTTTAACATTAATTGCCTAGACCTTAAAGATTCACCCTATTTTATAGCTGACTTCACTAAAGGTCATTCACGACTTTAAAATCAACACTTAAAATTAGAATCGATGATTCGAATAAAATAGGAATGAGGTGATGTAAAACAAGGAAAATCCGCTAAGACTTGGTTTTTCCAACATAAATCGAAGACGTTCGATTAATTATAATTAAAAAGATCTAAATCACCATATAACACTCAATTTAGACTTTAAATTCCCAAATGACAATATTCAGTCAAAGTTCACAAATTTATCGAATAAGTTTATTTCCCAAAGAAAAGATTCAAAGTCCTTTTTTAAATCTCAACTCAACCTTAAATGCCAAATCCATATCAATAAACTTCAACCGCGTTCAATTTGCTAAAATCATGGGAAAATCCTTTCATGTATCATCAAACCATGGTAAACAAGATTGATTCATCCATAATACTCGTTATCATAAAGCTTAAAAATTTGTATAACCCATTTCAAGACTAGAACTAAGAAAAATTGAACAAACTTTGCAAATCATCAACTCTCATTACCAATACCAACACCAAGACAATAAATCTAGAGAGTATTAGAATCTCACCATGCCTTCAATGAAGTCTTTGACTCAAAATCCTTTCCAAAATCTCATTTTAACATAGTTCAAATCTTTCATTTCTTATTTTCTTTTCTATTTTCCTCGCGTTCTTGCCGATGTCGACGCCATCGACCCTTTGGTCTCCAAATCTTCAATAAATAATAAAGAAATCAAGGAGGGAAGTGAGGTTGTACATCTCTTGAGCTTGAACTCTCCTCTTGTTCTCCTCCTCTCCATGTGGGTGTTTTATAAAATTGGGGCTAGGGTTTTTTTTTGATTTGCTTAAATAGCATTAGGGTTAGGGATTAGGGTTGTGACTATTTACAATTTGTCTAAAATGCCCTTTTGGGTCATAATTTCAATTGGGCTTTATTATTTAAAATAAAACTTTACTTACTCCCTAACTCATATTTAATTTGACAAGTTTATAATTGTATTTTCCACATCAAACATCCAACATATTTTTATCATGAAATTACCAAAATACCCATAGGTTGGGTCGTGGAGAATTTGGGTCGTTACAGAACCAATCTCCACAAATCTGATTAAATATATTGTTTATTAAATAAACAAATAGCAAAAGGGATTTAATCGGAACCACTGCTAATCGTTTAGAGGATCGACATTGGTTTAAGAAAAAAAATCACAAAAGTGAATAAAAAAAAGAATTTTAGGGTTTTGAAGATATAAAAAAAATATCAATTTGATCTATGTTTTTATTTTTTCAGCTATTTTAACTTATTTATTGTATTAAATTGTCAAAGCATCTTTGGTGAGATTGTAGAGGCATCACTTGCCAAAAGAAAAGGTTTTCGGGAGGTCGTGGTATTCCTACTTACGTCAAAAAAAAAAATTATACAAGTCTTTTTTTTGTAACTTGACCGATTGTGAGTTGAACCCATGACAAACCAAAAACCTTACTAAATGATTAGAGTATCTTTTTTTGGTCTAAAATACTTGATATCCAAACTTAACCGACTTAACCGATTGGAGTTAGGGGAAAGGCTCTGCTTGATTTTAGTATATCTATCGATCCGAGTTAACTCACCAAGGGGAAAGGCTCTGCCAACCGTGATTTTAGTATATCTATTAGTACCTAGTATTAAGACTAAAAAAAAAAAAAAAAAAAAAAAAAAAAAAAGGGTAAGAAGACATTGAAAATTGAATATCCTCGGAGCGTGTACCGCTACGTGCGCTACACGGTTGACCACCCAAGTGGTCCAAGTCACAAGTCCATAACAGTCATCCCCCGATCCCACGCATCTCAACGTCATCCGACGGTCGACACTCCCAATCACCTTTCGCACCGCCACGTACACAGGCGTTTATTAAAGTAACACAAACAAGAAAACAGAGTTCTTTGTCGGCTGTGAAGGCGACTGAACTGCACAAATTCGCGAGAAACACGAGAACAATTCGCGTTTCAGACAAGCAATCACATCCGTTCGCGCAAACACTCGGTTTAGTTTAATGGGTAGTCCTCATTTTCCTCTCTAAACGCGTCTCTGCTGAGTATTTTCAATTTGAACAACAAAAACATGGTTTTTGTTGTTGCGTTTGCTTCACTTTTTGGTTGATTTGATGACCACCCATGTTAGATAAGGAGGTCCTGTCTCTTAATCTTGTGTTTTCTCATTCAATTTGAGTTTTCTCATCTGGGTTTCTCAAATTTCTTGTTTTTCCCATCTGGGGTTTTTTATTTTTTCTGTTTTGATCTGGGGTTTGTTTGATTTGGCCAAATTTTTGGTTTTGAGAGAAACCCAGTTTTGTTGTGTGTTTGTGAGAATGCCCAGTTTGTATAAGTATTGAATTGTTGAAATTCTGAGAGGATTAGTGAAGGATGAAGTGTTTTTTCTCATTTAAGGACAAATCAAAGTCTAGGAAGCAGAAATCAGCGCCTGAGCTGAAAGGGAAATTGAAACCTGTGACTTCTGGATGTGAGGATAGGGGGACTAAGTCTTCGGGGTCGGCAGCGTCGCAGAGGACTATACCCGAATTGTATGAAGAGAAGGCTCAGAATCTGAGGGTGTTTTCATTTTCTGAGCTTAGGAAGGCCACCAATGATTTCAGTAGGTTGCTTAAGATTGGGGAGGGAGGGTTTGGGAGTGTTTATAAGGGTTCAATTTTACCCTCCGACGGTCAGGGTGATCGGGTTATCGTCGCGGTTAAGAAGCTTAAGAGGGATGGAATGCAGGTATATGAAAACGCACAATTCATTTGTTATATAACTTTTGTGATGTAGATAACAAATTTGGTGGTATGTTGTTTTGGGCATTATGGTTTTGGTTTATATATTGTTGACTAGTTGATTGAAATCTTGTATTTAAAATTCAGTTGTCTCGTATTTGCCTTTGATTAGTTGATAGAAACCTTGTAATGAGGCTTAAATTTGCTAATATATTTAAAATTCAGTTGACATCTATCCTCCCTTGTTTATTTATTGTTTCTAGCGTGATTGTTGTTCAAGTTAGTACATGAGTGAACTTCACTAGTCTTATTAAGAAAGTGTGTTCTTTCTTCTCATTGGGATACCGTTAAATTGCGCTAATGAAAGTGAAAGTGACAGTATTCCCATGCTTAGTTTCGAATTGTTTTTAGCGTGAAATCCATCATATATTTGGTTGCAATGTACTTCTAGAAGTCTTGGGGACATGGGGGCAATTGCTTTTGACTAATATGAGTTATTTATTCTGTTTGTTGCTTTTGTAGCATTATTTTAATGTAATTCAAATATGTCCTTTCAGGGTCACAAACAATGGGTTGCCGAAGTACAATTTCTCGGAGTTGTTGAGCACCCAAATCTTGTAAAACTCATAGGCTACTGTGCTGTAGATGGTGAAAGAGGGATTCAGCGGCTACTGGTTTATGAGTTTATGTCAAACAAGAGTTTGGAAGATCATCTTTTCAACAAGTCTTCTTCCCCTGCACTTTCTTGGAACAGAAGATTGCACATACTGCTAGGTGTTGCTGAAGGTTTGGCCTATCTGCATGAGGGTTTGGAAGTTGAGGTATGATTTTAACATTCTTTTTCAAAGTTATGAAGCATTCCTATGTTGTTTCCAAGAAATCGTATTTGTTGGCATAAGTGCATCGTGTGCTACATTTTAAGTTCCATCATCCTAATTTCTTCTTGAATAATTATAGAAACATTCTCTATTTATTGAATATGTAATTCCAAGCGGTTTCCTTTTAATTTGTTTTTTTTTTTTTTTTGCCAAAGCATCTCTAGTGAGATGGATGGGCATCATTTGCCAAAGGCAAGGTTTTGGGAGGTTGTAGGTTTAACTCATGTTGGATCAAATTAATTGGGGTCGGCTACATGGATCAAACTCTTCCATTGTGCTTGATTTAGTACAATTGATGGTGAGCATTCCAAACCATTCAAGTCCCTCCTAATTAATGCATCCCAAGTTAACTTCGGTCTACCCCTACCTCATTGAATTTCTTTTAGTTTTATTGAATCAAGTTTTCTAGTAGGGGCATTTGTAGGTCACCTTTGCAGGTGTCCAAACCATCGCAACCGCCCTTCCCTAATCTTTGTGTCAATTGAGTCAAGTTTTCTATTGAGCCAAGTTCTTGATTTCTTTAAAAAAAAGAACCTTTTATCTTCTTAACCTTGAGTGTGGGAGTTGGATATACAACTATTCAAAGATTTCCACTTCAGTAGCATGGATGATAGTAGTTTGTCAACCTAATTAATTCATATGATGTTATGGTTGTTGTGCTTCTTTGTTGTTTTAGTGAGTAAAGAAAATTTCTAGTGCTGATTTTGTAATCAAGATATTGAGATTACTATGTGACGGGCTAAAATAGGAGTAAATGTATGTTTTTTTGTAAAATGTATGTTTTTTTGTTGATTGAGCGGAAAAAAAAAATTGCATCAAGTTTATGCTTTACGATTTAGCCTCAATCCCAGATTAGTTGGGGCTGACTACATGAATAATAAGCGGGGGAAGTTAATGAACATGCAAAGCTTCAATCCTTATTAGTTGGGTCAGCTACTTGGATCAAAACTCTTCCATTGCGCACGATTTCGTGCACTTAATGGCGTGCTTTCTTGATTAATGAACATGCCCTTAGATAATTTTCTTTACGAAAGTAGGTTGTCCCTAGATTCTCAGCTGTGTGGTTACTCAACAACATACAGGTCCCTCGGGATATCAATGTTAAGTTCCAATTAGTTCAGCCCCTTCAGCATGAGATAACATTCCAAATCTCAGTCACATGCAGCAAATGAACTAAAGGAGCTGGATAAAATATTGGTTGAGAAGTTCAAAAACATTTTTGGAGGCTAAGAATACACATTGGATGAGCTAAGAGATGTGAGTTTCAAATTAGTGGATCAAGGTGTTCTAAAGTAGCTCTAATTATTATGTTGTCGAACGCTGAACTTTCACTAAAGTTTTGTTGGAGAGGATTGGGTGAAGGATTAAGGTAAAAAAACTTAACATGAAAAATTGCTAGATAAATATTGGACCCAAAAGCTAGAGTCGATAGACAAATCAAGATTTTAAGGTGATAGATCAAGTACATAAACTTCATTAATGCTTAACTCATTCATTTTTGTTCATTTCGACAGATAGAAAAGAATTAACAGATAAGTGTCAAATTTCCGACAATGTTTCTTGGGAAGACAAAAGGGAGACAAATAGGCGAGTTTCAAACATGTCAAATAGTTGCTTGATCCCAATACCTGAATCTCTCACAGATCTAAACTCTTGTACCATGTTAGACAACTGTTATGAACCTTAGAATAGGGTCTTAAAATAAGAATATTTCGTGACTGCTTCTCCTTAGACCAATTTCTTCACAAGTAGTAGCTTGTCTTCTCATTTCATTATGATAGTCTTTTATAAACTTCTAATGCAATAGAAACATAGAAACTGGCTATAAAGAAGTAAAAACTAGGAAACGGAAACATATTTTAAGTGAGTAAAGATAACTTCCTGATATGAAACTTTCTAATAAGTAGCTCCCTAATGCGTTAAATCAAGCACAATGGAAGGGTGTGACTCATGTAGCCCACCCCAACTAATTTAGGATTGATGCTTTGTTGTATAGCCGACTATTATCTCTTACTAGGAAACTATAAAATAAAGAAATTATTGATAGAATTTTTCAGTTAGCTGTGACTTTCATCTTTCTTTAATATTTTCTTCTCATAAATACATCCATATCAACCACTTGGCATGATCACTATAGCTGTTGTGTAGCTGGCAAACATGTATATCTAGCTAAGGCTAACAGCCTAACGCTGCAATTCTACAACTCTCTCATAGTTGCAGCCTATCTTTCGTGTGGAGTGATTGAGACGAGAAACCAAGTTACAAGACTTTTTTTTGATAAAACCCATAATCTCCATGAACTTGAGATTTCTTATAATACTGAATAATGATTAAACCCAACCCAGAAATGTTAGCTGATCTTTAGAGGCAAGGATTAAAAATTCGATTTCGCCTTACAATTCGCCCTCTTGAAAATCAGAATTAATTTGGAAAAGTTTAATTCGACGTGGAGAATTTTTGTAAAAATTCACCAACTTAGAGAGGTTTGGAGAATTTTTATTTAAAATGGTGATAAAATAAAATTCCTTTTCATAGATGCTAAAACAAGTCTAAGTATGCATTTGTACATAAAAACTAACAATTTAACGATTTGGAGCCATAGATACCACAACATTTATGCATTATATTTTTTTTAAGATTATATTTTCTATGTTATATTTTAATTTCAAATTAATGTAGATGAATATTATAGGCATCTTTTATGAACTAATTGTGTTATATTTTTAGTTGACTATTGACATTAATAATGACAAAATCCTGACATGTGAAAGAAATGAAAAGACATTAAAGAGACACATGTACATCACACAACTGTACATCAACATTAAAAAAGATACAAATCACACAACCGATTAGCTTGTTTGACAAGCTTCCATCATTGGTCTCTTCTCAATAGCCCCACCCTTCCTCTTGCTCCTCTCATCACAGCAGCGAAACCCATCTCTGTTACTCCCTCTCTTTATGACACAAGCACCTTAACCCAAACAAGAGTTTAGGTAACAGAGGACAAAAGAGTGATGACGAAGATTTGCGATTCAAGTCACTCATATTTCTAGTTCTTGGATGTCGACTGCAACAATTAGGTTAGAGTGAATTTTTCTATCAATTTTTTTTTTCCAGTTTTGGCTGGTTTTTTGCCTTAAATATTGAGTTTTTTGTGTTTTATCAAAATGTATTGAAAATTTCGGCGAATTTATATAATTTTTAAAGCACCTTTGGATTTCATTTCGACCCCAAAAAGAATCGACAAAATTCGCCTAAAATTCGACTACTTTTGTCGATTTTTCCTTGTTTAGAGGACAACTAATTTATATCATATAATGCTTGGGGCATCTTCATCAATGAAAGTGCCTTTCTTCTTATTGAATCTTTCAAGGAAAGTGAAAGAACACAAATTATTGTTTATTCGATATATCACATCTTAATGTGATAATTTGATTAAGATGGGAAAAATAAAATGTGCAAATCTTCAAGAATCTGACTCATGGAAGTCATTTTTGGTGGATTCAAATGAAAATAGTAATATATATCACAGTTTTCTTTTTCTTTTTCTTTTTCTTTTTGGGAAGCAGGATCTTTTTAATTCTATTAGCATGCTCTAAGTTAGTGTATTCCTTGAAACTGAATTTTGCAAGACGGAAATATTGGATCAGCTATTCTTTACTGAGTTAAATTTTTGGACCAAGAACACGACTGCAAATATCAAGATGGAAAAGTCTTACTGAATGAAAAGACAAAATGTTGCATTAACTATTAGTTCTTTTTATGGTTACTCACATGTTACTTCGGCAGATAATATATCGGGATTTCAAATCATCAAATGTGCTATTGGACGAGAACTTCAAACCAAAGCTGTCAGACTTTGGGCTTGCTAGGGAAGGGCCAACTGGTGAAAACACTCATGTGTCCACAGCTGTATGTTGCTACTCCTCCTTTTTTTAACTCCTATCAATAAGCTACTGAACCAGTGGTCTTACTCTTTTAATGTGGAGTTTTGGCTAATGTTAATTAGTGTCATTTCTTAATCATTTATTGAATATATAATTTTATTTGTTAATGTCCCTCAGGTTGTAGGCACATACGGTTATGCTGCACCAGATTATGTTGAGACTGGCCATCTCACAACCAAAAGTGATGTGTGGAGTTTCGGAGTCGTTTTATATGAAGTACTTACAGGAAGACAATCATTGGATAGAAACCGGCCAAGAATGGAACAAAAGCTCCTAGAATGGGTGAGACAGTTCCCTGCTGAGAGCAGGCAGTTCAGCATGATAATGGATCCACGCCTTGGCGGTCAGTATTCCATTTCGCAGCAAAAGAAATTGCAAAGCTTGCAGATGGTTGTCTGTCCAAAAACAGGAATGAACGACCAACAATGAGTGAGGTCGTCAATATCTTGAAACAAGCAATTCAAATATCAGAAGCCAGGGTCTCTACTACAGACAATAGGGTTACTAATTCTTTTGGACCCAAACCAGTGACTTCCAATGCAGAGCCCCATCAAATGGGTGCCCCAGATTCTGCAAAAAGGCGGATGGATCAATTAAACAAATTAAGAGAGAAAGCAAATGGGGTTGGTAGAAGAAGATTTTTGATCATGCAGAACTCCCAACTACCATAAGTTTTTCTTCCTCTGACTGGTTATATTTTGATTTTCGGCAGGTGTAAATGCTCGGGTATGCCAGTTAAATGAGGTGGATCCTGTTTATTTTCTCTTCAGGTATGTGACATAGATCCAACTACATGTGCATATTGGCTATTTTGAAATTTGTTTAGGCTTGATGTACATATGATTTTGATACTTCAACATCTTTATTTGCTTTTTCTATCCCTTCCCTTTTTTGAAGATTATTTCAATGGAAGACGCAGCTGCTTGAAAGAAGGGTATGTACATAGTCAGTTCTTGGTGGAAAGTAACATAAAATAACTGCCTGTAACATCTTGACTCTCGAGTTATTATTATTATTTTTCTCTCTTATAATGGGATTGTTCGTCGAGCAGAGTGGAAAAGTTCGATCCATATTGCTGATTCCCACTAATTTGAGAGTGAGGCTTTGTTGTTGTGTGATGAGTATTGTTCAATAAGAGAGTATGAATTGAATTGTTCTTTGAACGCGGAGCTGCTATTAATTTAGAGTTGCTAGTGAAGATGAGGAAGGGAGCACTAATTGTAGCTTTATTTTCGACCAACTGTATCAAACATGCATGCTGCAGATCAATTTAAATAAATACAACAGAAGTAGTAACATTTTCAAGCACTCTTTCGACATTCATGAACCGAAGCTGACACTTGAATTTGCGGAGCTTTACGTTCACATCTAAGTTAGAAATCTTGAATTGCATTGCACGTACGGGACCTGGTTTATCAATAGACTGTTCTGCAATGGTCAGATATATATGTATGTAAAAGGTAAGCTTGTTTCAGGATTATAGCATAAAAGTTTCAATTTCAAACCTCACAAGTCCTCCTAACTTTGTAGCAGAAGAAGTGAAATTAATGATGGTCTGGTCAACTTTGGCACATTAATGTTGTTTATCTGATAAAGATGTATGTACATTTAGGATAAAGGTGTAAAAGGTGATGAAGAGTGAACTTATTGCAAGTCTGGGAGTTGCATGCTTAAATTTTTTTTTGTTCAAGTTCTATTTGATTTTTTTTTATAAGAATTAATTAAAGAAACCACAACTTTGTTGACTATGAGGCTTGGACTCCTGACTATATACCCCATATACCAAATCAGCATCCACTTGCTGAATATTGTTTTAATTTTGTGCAACTTGCAGCCTTAGGGCGTATTCGGTTGTGGTTAATGCACTGTTAAGCCTAAGAGAATCATTGAAATCTCATTCGTTTGATTGCACTGAATTTAAATAGTCGAGTGTCTTTAATTCAAACTTATAACTCATTTGTCATATACTAGAATATTCGAAGCGAGACTATATTTAAAGAGTCGAGCGTCTTTAACTCATTCTTTATTTACTTAAATACTCGATGGGAGACTATTCTTAGCGAAGGTGCCATACCAATTTTCCATTTGCCAAGTAACAAATATGACTAGACCATGTTAGGCATGTGTCTATCATGCATCTTTATTGTAAATAAAAAGGCATGCATCTAGGTGCAATGAGAAACAAGCTAGCTAGTACACTGAGGACTATAGCTATGCTAATACGAGCAACATCAACTAATTAACAACACGTACATACAATATGATTTGTGTAATGTGTTGGTTTAATTAGGTGTTGGCTCCTTTGCTTAAAGCCATTCTTTGCTTTTGCATCTCAGATGGAACTTTTACATGGGTGGCAAGTCCAACAAGTTCAAGAAGCCTGATGAAGTACCAGCCCAGATCAAATTGCCACCACTCATGTCCATGTCTCGCTGAGAACTCGAAAGCATGGTGATTATTGTGCCAACCTTCACCGTAAGTGACCAACGCAATCAACCTTTAATGAAATAACAAACTCAATTTAATAATTTAGTATATACATTTGTCACATCGAGAGTCAAAGTTATAATGCTCATCTCTTTGCTACTGCGGCATAAGATTATACGCGCGTTTAGATTTGAGCATGAGTAGCAAAGATGAAGCTCATGATCATAATTAAATTGCGTTGCGCGCCAATTGTTCTTTGATAAGTCTCCAGTGTTCCATGCTTGGTTTCCCCATATATGGCATGCTGAGTTTAGCAGAAAAGTTGCGTGCAAAACTATTACTGTCCGAACGTACTGCATCAACACGCATTAAAAAATAGACTGTAATTAAGAATTTTGTGTGATGTATGTATAGGGCTAGCTCAAAGATGAGAATAAATTTTACATGAATTACAAGTGTTGTAGTTCTTACCAGACCCCACACCAACATTGGAAATCCGCCCCACCAAAACAATGGAATTCCAAGTAGAAATGGGTGAATAAAATTCGTCTTTTTGAGGAACCTGTAGAAGAATTGCTTTTCGAGATCCCTCACATTTTTTATGTCTCCACGCTGCGCAAAGTTGCCTAATTTAATAATAATCGAGCATAGGGAAGAGGTTGATCTATGTACCCGACCGCAATTAATTAATTTGCCTCATCGTACAAAAAATGCACAACTATGCATCTCAGGGTGTGTATATAACACGGTAGTCAAAGGGGGATGTGCAATTTGTTGTGCACTTAGGGGGTGTTATTCTAGCATTTTTCATTAAGTATTACATGCATGTACAAGATAAAGTGCGTGAGAGAACCCGGATCGGTGTGGCCTAGTGGTAAGGGCGATGACGAGGTTGTTTGGGTTAGGTGCATGACCTCGGTATCAATTTTCCCCACGATAGGCAAACGTCGGGCCACTGGTGATCTCGTTGTGCAATTTCAGGGTCCGTGAGACTAGTCAGATTGAGAGTTTGGATATAGGCAATGTCGAAAAGCCAATTTATATGGCTGAACCAAAATCCTTCAGTGGGGGTATGAGGGTCTCGGTTCTTGTCAGTGAACTGGTGATGAAGCCTATGCATGCTCACCCAAAACATTGGGT
The DNA here is from genome assembly GCA_039657345.1 of Stephania japonica. NCBI lineage: Eukaryota > Viridiplantae > Streptophyta > Magnoliopsida > Ranunculales > Menispermaceae > Stephania > Stephania japonica. Next base: position 13,931,304 of record CM077557.1, read on the forward strand.
CTCCGTGCAGTCAACAATATTGCAAACAAAAATAAAACTAACGTTTCACATTCATTAGAAGACAGACCAATGAAAGCAGCTCATGCTCTAGCTAGGCAATCTAAAAGTTGCATAGTAAATTAGTAAATCCAATGTGGGAGAATTTTTATTTTAGGACCCTTTTTTTGAAAGCAATAAAGAAATCAATTTAATTATCAATGAGTCCGGTTAAGCAAAAACCTAATAATAATATTATAACAACCTCTATTATAGTATCTCCACGTATTCACCAACCCTGGTCCCTTTTCGCCCCGTATATATGGTCGACACACGCCCCCCATAGTTAAAGTTTGCCCTCCACTAACAAGATTTTCTGATTTCACGACTGGATGAAGGGGTAAGTGGTATATAAGGAACAACATAGAGGTACATAATGATCGACTTGCATGATAACAAGTACTTGAGGTTACCATAATTCGCTCATCGGAAGGAGAAAATGTGAAGTATTCTCTTTTCTTTAAGAAAAAATAAAAAAAGGAGCAAATTGCCATTGTGGAGGCATAAATTTTTTCACATAGGCAGGAAAAGAGGTTCTTTTAAAATTGTGGCACTACCTCTTCCATCGTAGTTATGGGCACAATATTTCTTAATTGTCCCTATATCTATTTGTGTCTCGCCCTAAAAAATGATGACTCTCTTTCTGAAGGGGTTCGAAGAGTGGGGATCAAAGAGGTATGCGTTGGATTTGTTGGCGAAGATTGTGTGTTAGGAAGGAGGGTGGTTTGGGCTTAATTCAAAGACCTTCACAGTTTTAACTTAGCCTAACAAAGGGTGACAAATTATATACCAACTAACAACATTAGTATCAAGGGTTCTCAAAGTTAAATATTTCTAAATGGAGATTTTTTTGAAGGCAAAAGTATCGAGATGAAAAGTGCTTATGCACAATCGCATGTCTTTTTAGTGGGCCTGACCGTTATTTAATTATTTTTATAAAAATCTACAGATACTAGTAAGTTAAACATAAGAGATGGGGAGCCTCAAACGGTTGCCCTTCTTGCTTCGCAAGTAGGCATGCATTTGCATTCAATAAGTTTATAAAGTCTCTTTCTTATTAAAAAAGGATACCAGATTAATTATATGATCATATGGGGGATATAGATATTTCTATTAATTGGAATCGACTTTTTTCCGCTACTACACTGATAGAGTTTTTCTTGACTTTGTTTAAAAACACATCATTTCTCATCTTTTTTAAATAATTATGTCTTTGTGCATTTAGGCCATAATAAATAAAGTTTCATTCCTATAAAAAAAGGGAAATATCATAATAATGACAACACTTTATCACAATAAAATGCAGAGCCACTGACTTGGCGTGTGCACCCCACATCAAAATCTCATAAAATGACACCCAATTAGGAGCGCACACGGATTGCACTAATCCGGGATACCGTCCTATCCGGACCATTTATCACTAATTGGATTAGTTTTTTTATCTCTTGGACTAGATTGGACTGAAAAATCATTAATCCGACTGGACTGGATTGTATTACAGATCCTACATTAAAAAGTTATGGATCCAATCCGATTCAATCCGTTTATTACAACTACACATATACATAAGCTTATCATATGAACTATAGTATATCAAAAAACATCAACTCAAATTATCAATTTTAAACTATAGTATCTTAAAGATTATACATGTTCTTAACTGTTTTATTACGCTTTAGACCTTTTTGTGGATTGTATGTTGCAAGTGCACCTTTTTTGTGCTTTTGTGAGGGTGCATGGTGCAACTTTGTAGATGACATATTTATTTATGTAGGAACTTGCATTTTGAAGGTTATTGTAATGACAAGTTTGTAAGAATAATATGCTATATATAGATTTGTGGGATGTATGTTGTAAATTTGTGTCATTCATGAGATGTGTGATTGATTTAATTAAGTTTAATTTTATGAATTTTTTTATAGGAAAACGTCAATCTGTGGAACTTGATCCAGTCCGATCCGCATTTTGCAAATTGGATTGGGTTGGATTGATAAATTATTTGGACTAGATTAGACTATAATTTTTCAATCCGCAATAATTGGATTGCGGATTGACTTTGATTGGACTGGATCCAATTCGTGTGCACCTCTACATCCAACAACCAATTTTAATATGGGGCCCACATGCCACATCAGCTATTATGCATTCTATTGTGACATAATGTTGTCATTCTAACATTTTTCAAAAAAAAAAAATAAAAATAAAAATTATATGATCACCTGAAAAGCTAGTATCCCACAATAAGCTAGCGAGTACTCGAGTCATTTTGGTAGGTTAAACGCTCGGTGTGCGAGGTTCCTTTGGTAGGAGACGCTAATCCCAAGCAACCCAACGAATATAGTCAGAAATAGTGCCATTAAAAGACCACCCCAACTGAACGTACTTGGATCATACAATAAGCACATACATGCACATGAACCATGAGCCCAATAGATATGGTCACGTCCCATGTCCTCCATTTCCTCACCCAATAAGCCCTGTCGTTTCGCTTCACCACCACATCCGAGACTCCTGATTCTCGTCACCATCATCAAGGCCTGGATTTGATGGAACAAAAAAAGTACTACCTATCAATTGTTGAAAATGGTTACTTCGGACATCCACAAGTACAAAAAATTTAAAGAACGAAAGAAAGTAATTAATTACGTACTGCATACCGTTATGTTGCATGCTGATGAGCTGAGTTTATATATACTTGAATTAATATGGACTATATATGAAATGATGTGATTATTCTCATGGCCTGCAGCACTAGCATACAATCTAGAGAAGAAGAGATGCAATGAGACTCAAGGATTCTTGATCATGTTCAATTCGTCGGTGGCGACATCGTCATCGTCTTCGGTGGCGATGAATCCTCTATCGCCTTTCGGTCATGCTATGAGTCATCATATGTCCGTGAAGCTTGATTCGGACAATTATCTCGCTATGGCGATCTCTCATTCTTCCATAATTCGAGGAAATCGGTTTGATGGAATTCTGTTTGAGTACGAGAGAAGTGTCCGATCCGATAGATCCAGAGACTGGAGAGACAGACCCGAGATATGAAGAGTGGATCTTGAAAGATCAGTCACTGCTAGGCTGGATCTTAGGTTCGCTCACTCCGCATGTTGCAGGTTTGATTATCAACATGAAAAAGATCACATCTGTGAACATGGCGTGGAAAGAAATTGAATCATTGTGCGGTTTTCAGAACAAGAACCAAGAGAATGTTGGTAGAAGTTCTCCTGGTGGTCGTGGTGGTTCGAATAGTAGCAGAGGTAGAGGTCGTGATGGTCGTGGACGTACTAATAATTGTCCAGTGTGTCAGATATGTGGTCGAACAGGACATGTTGCTGCGATATGCTATTATCGCTTCGATTACAGCTATATGGGATCTACACCTCGACAAGTGCATCATTCATCTTCACATGGTCCTCCTTCTCAGTTTCGTCCACCAGCACCACCTGTGACTGTGAATGCTCCGAATGCTTTATTTGCTACTTCAGGTTCACATTGCGCATCACCAGAGTCTGTGACAGACCAAAGTTGGTATGCAGATAGTGGAGCATCATCTCATGTCACTCATGATCCAAATCAGCTGTTCAATCGATCATTCTACTCAGGTAATGATCGTCTCACAGTAGGTAATGGTACAGCTTTGAATATTTCTCACATTGGTTCTATCAGATCTGATTGTTTGCATCATGATTTAAAATTTCCTGATTCACTTTGTGTACCTCATATTACCAAAAATTTGATCAGTATTTCTAAATTGACTAATGATAATCCTGTTTTTGTGGAATTTCATTCCTATTTTTGCCTAATTAAGGATCTTCGAACCAGAATGACTATCCTCAAGGGAATCCTTAAAGATGGTCTATATGTTTTTCCTTCTCCTTCAACTTCTCCTTCTGATTCCAGTCTTCTCTCAAATAAATCAATGTCTGAAGCGTTGGTTGCTACTATGTCTTCTCATTCTCCATCAACTTGGCATGCACGCCTTGGTCATCCTTCTGCTCATGTTGTGTCTCAAGTGTTAAAGCACTGTAATATTTCTGTATCACAACATTCTTTGTCTAATTTTTGTGATGCTTGCAAATTAGGCAAAATTCATTCTTTGCCTTATTTTGTATCATATATGCATGCATCTAAACCTTTAGAACTCATTCATTCAGATGTTTGGGGACCTTCTCCTATGAAATCACGAGAAGGGTTCACATACTACATTCATTTTATTGATGATTTTTCCAGGTTTACATGGATATATCCTATGAAAAATAAAAGTGAGGCATTTCAAATTTTTCAACAGTTTAAAGTGTTAGTAGAAAATCAATTTTCTACTACAATTAAACGTTTTCAATCGGATTGGGGAGGTGAATATCGACCTTTTCTTTCTTTTCTTACTCACCATAGTATTCATTTTCAACATCCTTGCCCTTCTGCACATCCACAAAATGGTAGAGCTGAAAGGAAACATCGCCATATTATTGAAACCACCTTGACCCTTTTAGCTAATGCTCAATTGCCTTATTCTTTCTGGTGAGATGCGTGTCATACCTCTGTATTCTTAATAAATCGCCTTCCTATTGCTGTTTTGCAAGGTTCCACTCCTTATGAAGTTCTTTACAACACCTTCCCAGATTATAGTTTACTTAAAGTGTTTGGTTGCTCATGTTTTCCATACTTACGTCCTTTTAATCAGCATAAGTTCAATTTTCGATCCGAGAAATGCCTTTTCATAGGATATAGTCCAACTCATAAGGGCTACAAGTGTTTGAGTCCTACTGGAAAAATTTATATTAGTAGGAATGTATTGTTTAATGAGTCTGAATTTCCTTTCAGTTCTTTATTTTCCAGTCCTTCCTTATCTCCTACTTCTGTGGGTGATGTTCCTTATAGCATCTTACCTTTTCCAGTTTTTCCTAATCGTAATACTGTGGCTGCTCCTTCTTCACCTATTGTTTCTGAATCTGTACCACCTTCCTCATCTATTGTTTCATCACTTCCTATTTCTACTCATCCTATGACTACTAGATCAAATAATGGTATTTTTAAACATAAAGTGTTGTCAGTTTCTCTTAATGCAAACAATCAATCTCAGCCGAAAAATGTGAAAGAAGCCTTTAAGTCCCAATGTTGGGTTGATGCGATGACATTTGAGTTTAAGGCTTTACAAGAAAATCATACTTGGGTTTTAGTACCCCCTGATCCTCAACAAACACTTGTGGGAAATCGGTGGTTGTATAAGATTAAGAGGAATACTGATGGTTCAGTGAATCGATACAAGGCTAGACTTGTTGCTCAGGGGTTTACACAAATTCCTGGAGTTGATTTCAGCACTACTTTTAGTCCTGTGATTAAAGCTTCTACTATTCGCATTGTGTTGACCTTGGCAGTTTCTTATAATTGGGTTGTGGGGCAACTTGACATTAATAATGCCTTCTTGCATGAACATTTGTCTGAAACTGTTTTTATGCCTCAACCGTCTGGTTTTGAGGATCTAGTTCATCCCAAGTATGTTTGCAAACTTAATAAAGCGATTTATGGGCTTCGTCAATCTCCTCGAACTTGGTTTGACAGACTTAAGTCTACTCTTCTGTCTTGGAAGTTTATTAATTCTCGAGCAGACTCTTCTCTGTTTATATACAAGGATGGGTCTTGTTTGGTTTATGTACTGATATATGTGGATGATATTATCATCATTGGTAATTCAGGAAGGATGGTTCAACAGTTTATTTCTCGGTTAAATGTTGTTTTTGCATTGAAAGACTTGGGTGATCTAAGTTTGTTTCTTGGAATTGAAGTTTCTCGTGACAAGTCTGGGTTCTTTTTGAGCCAAGCTTCCTATTTACTGAAACTGTTACATAAAGTTGGTTTGGAGAACATTAAACTAGCTGATACTCCAGCTGTGGCTTCTAAGCAGTTGTATCATAATGATGGTCCACTGTTTTCTGATATTACACTATATAGGAGTGTGTTAGGTGGTCTACAGTTCATGACACAGACAAGGCTTGATGTGTCTTTTATCATCAACAAGTTAAGTCAATTTCAACAGTCTCCTACTGTTGCTCACTGGAATGCTTTGAAACGTGTGCTGCGTTATTTGAAGGGTACTTCTCATTATTCTTTACGTCTGGTAGCTTCGTCTAGTCCTCTTCTTACTGCATATGCTGATGCTGATTGGGCAAATTCTCCAGATGACAGGAAGTCTATAGCAGGTTATTGTGTATATTTTGGTGGTTCTTTGATATCTTGGCAATCCAAAAAGCAGAGTGTAGTTGCTCGTTCCAGTACCGAAGCAGAGTATAGGGTTTTAGCTCATACTGCTGCCGAGTTAGCCTGGGTTCAGTCTTTGCTGAAGGAGATGCATTTTCACATTATTTCTACTCCAGTTCTCTGGTCTGATAATATGGGTGCTTGTTCTCTTGCTTCAATTCCAGTGTTTCATGCTAGAACGAAGCACATTGAAATTGATGTTCATTTTGTCAGAGACAAGGTTTTAAATAAGGATCTTGAGGTTCGTTTTGTGCCTACTATGGATCAAATAGGCGATTGTATGACGAAGGCTTTCTCTTTCGGCGTTTCTCTTATTTGCGGAACAAGCTCGGTGTGATTCCTATCCTCTCGCTTGAGGGAGGATGTAAGAGAAGCTCATTAGAAGAAGAGAGTTAGCGATCACGTGATATGTGTGTGCTTGAGTAAGTATTGTAAGTGGGTTAGTTACGGATAAGGGACACGTGTTGACGTCTCATGAAAAGCCTCTTTGTAATAGTAGTATAAATACTACTCTCTCTCGTACAATGTTGAGTTTCGAAGGAATGAAAAATGATTAAGGACAGCTACATTATCACAATATATTTTAAAAAAATGATAATCTAACACATTCTCAACGCACATTTTAGACGCACTTCCTTATTTTAGGCGCACATTCTTATTTTTTAGTCGTTTATGATATTTTATCAAATATGGGGTCCACGCCTAGGGAGACAAAAAAGAGTCATAAATGGCTAAAAAATGAGAATATGCGCTTAAAACGTGAGTTGAAAGTGGATCATTTTATCATTTTCTTATATTTTATATGATGGAGTACTTTGCTCATGAGTCCCTTATATAGGAATGAGAAAAGTTGATTTCTTTCTTAATTTTTTTTTTTTATAAATTAAAGTATATGTTATAGACTTTTTTTTTTTTATAGAAAAGTATGATGGACTTTGTTAGGGTAATATTAATCCCGGTACGACGCGCGCGCAAACTATCCTTTCAATGCACTATCAGCATATACATATGTTGCACGGCAATTGCGTGCGGAGAAAAAAATGGGAGAAGAGATGGTCGATTCGATGCGATTCTCAATTAATGGATACATGTGCATGTGTATTTTATTTTTATTTTTTGGTATTCGTGTTATGTGTATTTAATATAGTATCGATATTGTCCCTAACTTAATCACTTTTCAACTTTAGGTGTAAAATTTTATCTCAGCACACACGTGCACAAGCCCATAGATCTCATCTGCTAGCACTGATATTGTCTCAAACTTAATCACCTTTCAACTTTAAGTGTAGGGTTTTATCTCAAAAGGCCTCGGTGCTAGTTGGGAGTAATCACTTATATACTTCATTTCGAAGTTTCATTTAATTGATGTGGAACTAACTTTTAGTCAACACATCTTTAACAAATAATGTCAAATTCTCATAACCGTCGTCGCACAAGCGTGCGTGAGCATGTGGATCTTCTTCGTTAACACTGATATTGTCCTCAACTTAACTACATTTTAACTTTAGGTGTGTGGTTTTATTTCAAAAGGTCTCGATACTAGTTAGGAGGAGTCAAACAATTATATACTTCTTTATGAAGTTCTATATTCTTTAATCGATGTGGGGCTGATTTTAGTCCACACATCTTTAATACTCCCCATGGACTGAAAGTCACATGATTCAGAGATTTTTTTTCTCTCAGTCTCATTCGAACTATGAGCTTTGATACCATGTCAAATTCTCACGGTCGCGCCACACATGCGTGCGCGAGCCTGTGGATCTTCTCCGCTAGCACCGATATTGTCCTCAACTTAATCACCTTTCAACTTTAGGTGTGAGGTTTTATCTCAAAAGGCTTCGATACTTGTTGGGATAAGTCAAGCAATTGTATATTTTTGTATGAAGTAGTATTCTTTAATCGATATGAAACTAATTTTGGTCCACACATTTTTCATAAATGGATTATAAGTATATAAGAGTAATACTCTCTCTAGTCAATAACATAAGTCGTTCTAGCAAAAAACTCCCTTGTTCAAAATTGTAAGTCGTTTTCAGAATTAGAGACTATATTTATTATTTTTTTACCCATTTTACACTTATGTAATCCAAACATTTATGATTCTTTAATTCTTCTTTAATTTAATGTCAAAGTATATATATGTAAATTACACTCATAATTAAGACTATTTTAATTCTTATACATATACCTTAAATGACTTATATTTTTAATTAAAACTATCTTAATTCTTGTGCATATACCTTAAACGACTTACATTTTTTACGATAGAAAATATTTTTGTTGTATTTTTACACAAACTCCACATTTTACTTGCTAGTATCTTAATTATATGTAATTAAATAATCTAAATCTGCCATGAATGACGCTTGAGTGAGAAGGTTAATTGGTAATTGGTGCGACCACTTGAAAGTCTAGATGCTTTTCTCGAGGACTGCACATCAGCTCATGTGGGATTCCAATTAAAAAAAGAAAAGGATAAATTAAATATAATCTATTATTGTTTTCAAAACTATAATCTATTATAAATGAAATTAGTCACCTAATAATGTTTTAGATATTTTATGTTTTACACCAAAGCATATATATAGTGAAATGGTAAAGACATCAGATTTCAGGAAGTCATGAGTTCAACTTCTCACTCAAATATTATATATATATATATTGATGCCTTACGATCATATATATAGATGATGCGACCCAAATTGTCATGCGTCGTTATATTTTTAGCTCCAGATATTGTGGTTTTGGTTATATTTTTAGCATTGTCATTTTCGTTATATTTTTAGACCTATATTTATTTACTAAATAGTGTTTATTTACTTGACAACATCCACTTTCTATTATAGTCTTGCATCATGCTACCAAATTGGATATCTAGACATTTCATCGCGATTGACTTCTGAGTGAAAATCTATCAGTTGAAGGGGTTGACTCCCATGGCTCATGCATTTTTCCTAAGTAAAACATAAATTTCATTTATTATCAATGACTAATACATTTCTATTTTTTTTTTGTCAAGATCATGCATTTCTATTTCACTACAGGAAAAATCACAAAAATTACACAAAAGTTTTTTATTTTTTTTTTTTTATTTCTCATTTGATGTCTAACATCAAACTGCACCAACTAATTTACGCTTTGAGCACTTTCAAGCACTATATTGAGGCCAACCTTTTCAATTCAATTTCTTTAATTTATGAGACTCAAATTTAAAATCTCTTTTAAGAGAACAAGTCCCTTCCCATTTAAGCCAACCACTTGTTGGTGAAAGTATTTATAATGAGAAAAGTGCAAGTTGGATAAACTTGGCCCAATAATCATCAGATTGGGATATTGGAGTCGAGGTTCGACTGATTGAGCAAATTTGGGCCGCTAGCCATGGACCTTGCATAAGGCTTATTAATGGACCAGGCTTGACCCGTGAGGCCTTTCTAACTTTTATTCAGCGTCTCATGGCCTTGTTTTTTAGGGGAGAATGCTACGGTGATCAACAAAAGCTATGTACACCTGTGCGTGTCTTTTGTGTTTTACATTAACATTTTTTTTTTTTAAATGTTTTTTGTTTGAAATATTACATTTTGTCATTGTATTTGTGCTACCTTTTATTTTTCAGGTTGGGCTCCCACTATTCTTGTTATATTCTAGGTTTCAAGTACTTCGTCTCAAGAAGACCTCTTGATCATTGGGCGGGCCTGAACAGGCTCACTCGTTATTAAACCTTATATATATATATATATGATGGAGTCCCGTTCCAGGATAAAAAGAGTTTTCATGAATGAGGTAGTAGCATCGTTTGGTTCATTTTTGCTAATTTACAGTGCGAGTGGAGTTAACTGACAGTAAAAAATTATATTTTTATGTTTTGTTCAACTTTAAAAGTGTGAGTTGAGAGATAACTTGTAAGGAAGTTAGACAACCAAACAAGATTAGTTTAATTCCTCTACAGGCTATCTCTATGGAGTTAACTACACCCCTAACCAAATAAGGCCTTTAGGTTTAAAAAAGAACTCTACTAAAACACCAAAGTAAGATATCTCTTCAATCCAAACTTTATAACCCATTCTTTTTATTTTTTTTTAGTTTTCAATATGATGTCTGATGTCAATAATGCTGACTAACTCACCTTCGGGTATTGTCGGATCTCATATAGGATGACCATCCAATTTAGTTTAAAGACATCAGTTGCAGGCTTGAATTTCTCAACTTCTGCCATCCAGGCCTGCGCAAGCCTGATATTGGCCGAGCATATTTAAAAGTCGTCGGTTGAGTTTGATCTCTCTAATTAATAGTGGTCGAATGGAGAAGAAGTTCAGTCTCCTCCAAACAGTCGCCGCTTGTGGAGTCTTCTCCGCCGTTTCTCTATGGTCTCTTTCACTGTTAGGGTTAGGGTTAGGGTTTTCGATTTCTTCTTCTGTTGGATCAATCTCACTCCTCTTCTCTGATTTGTGGTTCTTCAGGTACGGATTCATGTTCGGGAGAGAATCCGCTCGCAGAGAGCTCGGCGACATCATCGAAGATCTTCGCCGCCGGAACGGTAGCGCTAACTCTGCGAAAGAGGAGTGATTCGGACCTGTTCTGGCTCAGGTGATCAAATTCGATCTTCGGTATCCAAATCTAGTTTTTCCGAATGTTGGATTTCATTGAATTAACTTACATTGTCTGCAATTCAAGAAATTAGGTCAAGATTTTATGCTGTATTAGGAACTCCGCATTACCATCATTATTAGTGTGAAATCTGGTAATCTCTGCAGCATTTTGAATAAGAAATCAGGGATATATACTATAAAAAAATGTCGTATTGCTTTGATTAATGGAATGGATGATGATATAACCTGCGAGTATGCGATACGCTAAGAGTTTAATTTCTTAACAAGTATAGATATTCTGTTTAAGTGGTTAAGTTCATTGTACATGTTGATTGGTTTTCGATGTCGGGTGTTAGTGATTTATACATAGGGCTAATGCAATGTGCAGTTAGCCTGTTCTATTCTTCCGGCTAATTCTTTACAATCTTTTGCCGCCTTTCATGCAACTTCTTCACTTTTTGTTTTTCACAAATAATTCATTTAATGAAGTAAATAACCAGAATATTTTGGAGTTGGATACTTTTTATGAATTGAAATAATATTTATTTTCAATGGATTACCGATCTCCTTTAGTGTACGTGGTGCCATAAAAGGAAATCATAAATTTAGCTTATGGTGATCTATACTTTGTAATGTGTCCCGTGTTGTATTTTCTTGAATGGTTTAATGGTTCTCTACTTTTCTTAGGACTTGGTGGAGTAGTAAAGTCTTCCATTTGTTGTCTACTTAAAAATTCCAGGTCCTGCTACTGCTATTATGCTAGCGATTACTGAGAGTGCAGAAAGAAATAAGGGACATGATGATATCAAATAAAAATGAGGGATGTTGTAGTTTGTCAAGTCAATCATTAATGTGGCAACTAAGGTGAAGAGGTGGTGATTGAAGCCGTGAAGGTGAGAATTGATTGGAAATTTGGATGAGAGGAACTTGCCCAACATCTTTTAGTGACAACGGACAGATATATTGAACTGGGTCATATGTGGATTGCACTCATTTGTTTTGTAGAATGACTTCACGTGTTTTTCAATGTTAGAACCGTAGAAGTGGAGGCACTCAATTATATTGTGGATACACTGGTCCGTCGGAGGAGTTTTGACTGTAGGAGTCATTTGAGTCGTTTTCATCTCTATTTGGTTTGTCAAATGTGTTGTGGATGCAATCCCTCTTTGTTGTTATCATTTGATCATTTGTATCATCGAAGTGCTTAAGAAAAGGTTTTCCAGTCCATTTAATTGTTTCATTCTTCTTTTTCAGTTCAAAGTTTCTCTAAACTTGGCTCAAGAAATATGTAGCTGGAAAACAAGGCTTTGTAGGATTAGGTTATCTTGAAATGTTCGTTACAGTAATCTTGAGAGGTTTGCCTTGTACATCGGCAAAAACCTGATCTAACTTCTTTGATTGGGTATAACTTGGTGTCACTAGTGTCTGCAGTGCTATCACCTGTTGGGATAACATGCTAGGTGTGTGTATACCAAAAAAAAAAAACATGCTTTGTGTGTCTGGAAAGAACTGCATCGAATCACTTTTGGGCAAAAATCATTCTTTAGCCTCGGAAATTTGGGACTTGGTCTCTAATTTATGGTTGGTAGCAACGTAGAAATCCCCAGGTCACTGTATGAACAATGTAGCAATAGGTGAGGCACCGTCACAAACACATACATGTACGTATATATAAACACAGATACTTGTGTAAAATGGTGGATATGACAGTAGTGGTGAAATAAAGATTGTAATGAATATAATAACAAGTTCTTATTTATTTGTGTGATTTGTGTTCAAAGTTGCTTACAGTTGTAGTACAATGTAGAAACCCCCAGGTCACTCTATGAACAATGTAGCAACAGGTGAAGCACTGGCACAAACAGATACATGTACGTATATATAAACACAGATACTTGTGTAAAATGGTGGATATAACAGTAGTGGTGAAATAAAACTTGTAATGAAGATAATAACAAGTTCTTATTTATTTGTGTGATCTTTCTTTTGTTTAATCTGTGATATTACAGTATCTATCCACCTTTTTTTATCTTCATTCCCTCCCTCCCCTTCTTTTTTCATGACCTTTCTTATCTTTGTTCAATTATTCACAAAGTATAAGATTTTTACACCAATGCAGCCTCCTTAGCCTTTGCATTCTTCTCTTTAATAAACCCTACATAAAGATCTGATCCACTTGAATCATACTCTGACAGTCCAACCTTCCTGCCTCCTTCCATGATCTTCACAAAATTAACCAAATTCCTCCAGTTATCGCCCTCAAACAACCTCTTGTTCATCCGAAGGTAGGTGAATGCACTCAACCCATTACCCGAATCTGACCTACTCGTTGCTAAAACTTGTTGAAACGCCCCCTCGTCGTATCTCTCCAATGCATTCTCACCTGCAAGTTCTGTCTTTGCAGCCTTTGCAGCCATCTTGACTTGACGGACCAGTCCTTCGGGCGAGCAGTTTGCGCTTGCAGGCTGTTCCCCATCTCTCATCTCCATACAAGTGAAATTTAACACAGTGCCATGCTTGCCCAGCATGTGCGCTATTGGTATGTACCCATCTCGGAAACGGGTGTTATAGTACCCTGCAGTGAGTTCAGCTGCATGGGACCTGGTCTTGTAATGCCAGTGAATTCCGGCCACCTTACCAGAGAGCTTGACTCCGGTGGCTCGGAATATGGTTGCTGCTGCTGCTAGGATCTGGTCTCCATGTTCTAGGAGCTTTGCAGAGTACCATTGTAAGAAGAACTGGCCATACTCAGTGTTCCATGTTCCTTCTCTACTGAAGAAGCCTGTATCCTCCGGGAACTGGTGGTAGTTGCCGGCATCATGAGGGCCGTTTTGGCCCCATTCGTTCTTTCCGATCGTTACTGCCAAGGCTTTTAGAGAAGCTTTCATGTACTGTTAGAGTGGAAACAAGATGAGAATTAAACCATAGCACGCACAAAAACACAGTTTTTTGCGTCATGGAATGATTTTTTTTTTTTTTGAAAACGGAATGATTAATTGTTTCCTGTCTTAAACTATAATTCCAGATTGAGGTTGCGTTTTGAAAATACCTTTTCTTATAATTGAAAAAAAAATGTTGGAGAACTACAAAGTTCAAAATGCTTATATCAGAGTTGATTAAATGTTTTGGGATTTGATTTGGTTTGTTAGAAAAGCAAACTATCTTTTTTTTTTTTTATAGGAAATAAACAACTTTTTGCATCCACCAAGATTTGAAACCATGACCTCTTACTTTCAAATTCAATGCCTAACCATTGGACAATCAAATTGGTTAGAAAAGCAAACTATAAGAATGGTTTGTTTTGCAGTTTGGGGATGTACACTGTTTTAACTGAATTGTCCAAACATTTAAGGCTTTAATATCCTTTAAAAAAAGCAATTTGTTTCCCAAACTGTTGGTTTAAGTGGTAAAAGATTTGGTTTCACTTAAGCAAAGTCTCGACTTCGAGTCTCGTAAATTGAAAAAATTGTGTTGGGCGGTCACTTCTGGATGGAGTTGATAGTGTTGAACATGGATTAGTCAGTATGGTTGGTTACATGATAAACAAAAAAAAAAAAAGAAAAAAAAAGAAAAGAAAAGCAAAGGAAAGCAATTTTAGAGGTTGTTTTATTGGGAATGAAGTCCGAATTTTAAAGGAGTTGATAAAACTTGGCAAATTCGTTTGAATTATTCCAATCAAAATTTTAGGTCGGTTTGGTTTTATCTGAGAAACCATATCGTGCAAGATTTGAATTCTCCAAAGACTCCAAACACAAAAGTTGAAAACGACCCCTCATTCTTACCCTTAATTTTTTTTTTTGTTAAACTCTTGAATCGAATTGCAAATTCCACTCTTATTTTTTGGTAGACACATGACCTTAACAGGCCAAAATTAATAATTTATTCTTACCTTTGCAAATTCCACTATTTTTTTCCTAAAATTTTGGTTTCCTAATTTTGAATATCACTTTTTTTTTGAAATATGTTTATTTTGACTGGTTTTATTTTAATTTCATTATATCCAAAATCTTGACAAAAAGGATATATCCAAATAATTTGAAGACCGAAAAAGGGTGCATTTTTATAAGATAATTACCTTGTCATAGCACTGAAATTCACCAATTCCTGGAAATCTCCAAGTACCATTGGTTTCTGGATAAGAAGGATACCTCAGTTCCCCACATGGACCCATCCCCACTTGGATCTCCTGCAATGTTCACAACAGACTCAGCATCTAGGTGTAAAAGGGCACTCAAAAAGGATGGGAAATTAGTTTTTTTTTTTTTTTTTTTAATTTAGAAGGGAAATTAGTTCATTATCCAAGTCTCCAAAAAAAAAAATGTTTTATCTTTTTATACTCTCATAAAATTATATATGGGAAAGCAATTGTGTGAAGAGTTTGCTATACTAGTATAAATTTAAGACATCATCATAGACAAGCAATTAAGGTTCTAATTATTTTCTTGTTTATTTTCTTGTCAGATGCCCTCAAATCACGTGTTTTAGACGGATCTCACAACACAAAAGGGTCCTTTTTGTGGTTGATGTAGCACCCTTGTTATGTAGAGAAACTCATTTGGCTCTCTTTTTGGATCTTGGAAGGGCAAGGACTATTGAGTTTCAATACTTTTTTTTTTTTTTTGATTCCACCATTTAAAAATATTGAGATATTATCAATAATGAAAAGAAAGAAGGGAGAATTGATGATTAATTACCACAATCACTCCTCCAAGGTAGTCCTTGAATTGCTCTCGGAAGCTCATCATGTAATCAGAGTAGACTTGAATTGGTGTTCTTCCTCTCAGCACAGGCAATGAATCACAACCTAGTGAAATGTACTCTGGATTTCTCCGACCAGATCGATCGGTGTAAACAAGATCTGGGTTCTTGCTGACCTCTTCAAGCACCCATGGAGGAAGAGGAATGCTGGCATTTCAAATGCAAAAAGAACCATATCAATCAATAAGAACATATTGAAACCATGTATAAAAAAAAATTGCCTCCATAGATATCACTTTTTTATGGTCCCTACAGAAAGTCGATCAGAATTAATTAGAATCTAATGAAGGGCTTCTTATATTTTTGGCTTATTGTCTAATCTCTTTGATTTTGTTTTTTTTTGATGAAATCTAATCTCTTTGATGATAATTTATAGAATTGCCAAACACGTAAATTAATCAAATAATGTGGTACAGTAACATATACATACTTGCAAGAGTCTCCCACGTTGCCTCCACATTGATGAAATGACATAACAACTTGAAGCTTCAAGCCATGCCTTTGCACCATCTCAACAAGCTCAGTGTAGCCTTGCCAATTATACTTCAAAGGCCCATCTTTCTCAACCAACCCCCACCAAGCATCCACCATCACTCCCTCAACCCCTGCACTCTTCAAGGCCATCAAGCTTGCATTCAAGGCCTTTGGCCTATTCAAGCTCCCTGACATCAAAACCGTGTCGAGCGGCAACATGATGAATACTGGCACTCTCGAGCCACTCTTATGACCTCCGACGCCACCAACTTCATGAAGCCTCTCCTCCCTTGTTGAGATAATCTCACTATTTATGGCAAAGAGAGGTGGTTTACCGTGCGAGATTTGCATGTCGTGGATTGAATTCTTCGCTCGGAGACGGCACACTGCCGACTTGAGTGATTTAGGGAAGGAGAGGGTGATGGAGAACTCTTGATCAGAGGTTTTGGCTGGATTTTTGGTGTCCTTTGGATTGATGAAAGAAGAAGAGGAATGAAGTGTTAAGGCCATGTTGGTTGGTTTGGTTGTAGGATGGTGTGAAGGGAGAATAGGTGTTTATTTATAAAGAAAATCATCAGACCTACTATTGGGCTTACATAGAGACGTTTTGTTTTGTGCATGGTGGGCTCATGTTAAAGAGAAAAAGTGCAACAAAATTCAATACGACTTGGCCAGCGCTTTTTGAGTCATTTACTCCACACGCGCTCATTCCTTTTGAATTTGTTTCATAAACAATCAATTTTTCAAGGAAAAAAGAAGAGGTTTCTCTTATTTTTCCGAAATTTCATTTCCACATGCCTGATTGGCCATTTGGGTCTAGACATTCTCTTTCCATAAGTTTTTCTTTTTTTTTTTAATTTTTAATTTTTAAGATTTTTAAGAAAAAAAACAATTGTTTCCCCCAATGTTTGAACCCATGATATTTTCTTAATTAATCATATAACACTAAAAAATAATTAACTTCAGAAAGTGGCAACTATTGGTTTATCATGTGCTACTATTTATGTAGTTGATGATTTAAGTCTTCTTGTGAAGGTTTAAGTTATTAATTTGAAGGATGTACGTATATTCTCTGTGACATTTTTTTTTTATAGATTCAATAAAACGAAAAAGAATACAAATGTGGGAAATGAATCTTAAAAAATTAATTATATGAAATGGTGAAAATATATGGCGATAAGATTAAAGTTCTTATCAAATAGTATTAAGTTTTCTCTGTGATGAAAATCGTCAAATCAAATAAAACGTACAAGAATAAAAATTGTGGGAAATGAATCTAGCTTGGAAAAATATTATATGAAATGGTGAAATATATGGCGATAAAATTCAAGTTCTATGTTTTCAAAAAAAAAAATTGAAGTTCTATAAAGCTCTATTAGTTTGGCCCTATTGCGGTACGTTATCCGCAAACGGCTCCGCGATCTTGTGGATCTCCGCTAGTTAGTATACCAATATTATTCTCAACTTAATCACCTCCAAATCATAAATGTGGGGTCAACTTAAAAGACCTCGATATTAATGAAAGGGAGATCCACACTTATACACTTCATTATAAAGTCGTCACACTAATCAGATGTGGGACTAAGTTTTTGTCGACCACACATAACACTCTACCTTGAACCGAAATCTATGTTATTTTATCCCACCTGCAACATATTATCCGTAAGCTCACGTGCCTGCCAACGACAATTCTCCACGAGTTTATTGTGGATCTTAATTCGGTAGTATTGATATTATCCCTTAACCACCTCCAACTTGGCGTGCGGTTTTAACTCAAAAGGTTCAATATTAATTGAGGGGAGATTCACATTTATAGACTTCAAAATGAACTCGCACATATCCAATATAGAACTGATTAGGTTTCGCTCCGCACGTCTCTAACAAGTTCTATTTGAGGAAAATGAAAGGATTCTATTTCTGTTTTTTTTTTTTTTTGGTAAATCTATTACTGCATTTTACATGTATGCATATATCAATCTATCTAATGGAAATTAAAAAAAATATGATCTATTTTCTTAATATATAGATAATTAAGCCTCTTCATCCACTGGTGATATTTTTTGCTGATATTGTGCTCGATCCTAGAGAGATATTTCCTAAAAGGTGTACTCCCTTGATCTCATGGTCCTGCCCACACCATTTATTTCGAAGTCTTTTTCATTAGAAAAACAAGCAAGAAATAAATGTCAACATAGAACAAGGCAACATAAATTAATACTGTAAATTAATCTGTTTGAACAATTTCCCAATAATTCACTAGTTTTTGTATATAGCTTTCAGAAATTAAGATACGGAGATGCCATATTACAGCTACTTAAATAATTTTAAGTCTCGATTATTACATAGAAACTGAGATACTATGTGTAGTCACTTATATGGTAAAGAAAATATTAAAAATACCAATTATAATAGAACTGGCATAAATCGATTTGTTTTTCGAAAATATTAAAAATGCCAATTATATATTTAAAAAAAGATCAAATCCCCTGTCCACATCTTTAATGACAACACTAACATATTCAATAAGTGTTAAGAAACATAATCATAATTTATGAGCCCCGGCTAAGGTACCCCACCATTTACTTAGAGTACCCCGCAAAAAAGTCAAACTTAAAAAATGTCCTATTCTACTGTAAAATAACTCTTATGCCCCACACTACGATTAGTGCACCCCACCAACCTTTCCTCTCGTTTTGTGCACTTCACCATCATCATCCCTCCACACACTTTTTTGTGATTTGTAGGGCATCATCAGTGGTTCGACCTCGTAGGTCCGAGTCTTTTGTTTGAGAGTCGGTCAGAGCCCACCAAACCTTTAGTTGGAGAGTCAGTCAAAGCCTGTTGAACCTTGATTGGAGAGTCATTCGAACCACCAAGTCTTTAGGTCGACATTTATCAACCAAATTTCACTAAAAAGGTTCAATTGGACAACACCGAGCCTAGGACATAAGGCTCAACCATATGTTTCTACTTAGGTTTAAGAGGTGGGTGTTTTGGTTAATTGGAATGAAGATATTTTGATAAAAAATATGGAGTGCCCTCAAAGTAAGCGTTCGATACCTTAGCCGGGCTCTAATGTGTAGACTCAACAATATCCATTGCCCACCAATATTTGGCCTTCATTTCCCACAAACAAGCAAACAAACCTCACTATTTCAACAACTTATTCCTTTTCAATCCTCACACATTTCTCATGTGGACAACAAAATTCATTCACTCCTTGTTAAATTATTTTTCATTTCTTTGGTTTACAATTGCTGAGGATAAGAAGTGTAGACAGGACTGCTTTCCTGGCACATCATGTGGCCCTTGACTAATTAATTCATGTTTTTTCATTTTTCCTTTTCTGGTGTCTTCGTTTCTTAGATTGCTATACTGCTTTGATCTTCTTACACATGCATATATGTTCATTAGTTTGTTGGGCTCATATGATCTAGGGCTTAATACATTGAACTATACTTCTTGATATATTATACATTTAATTGTTGTTCTCATACATTGCACTATAACATTTAAATATAGGATTCTTTAAGAAAAAAAGGAATTCTTTAAATAATTTGGCAGTTCACGAGTGAGATTGAATTATGTAGTTTAAAGTTATCCTAAAACTTATAAATAGGTAACTAGTCTAATTTGAGTGCCCTATGCAAAGAATCTATCACGAACAAGTGATTAAGAGTTGTAGTTTCTCATACATAATTGTAGTGTTGGTAAATTCTTGCTCTATATAGTATTAATTGAGGGCAAGCGATCTCATTTCCTTTAAATAAGGTCTCCGTTCAAGTGTAATATGGATGGAGCAAATTGGGTTAGGCAGACCACCTTTTTTTTAGGCCCAACGATCCATGAGTGAGAATTTACTGACATGGTTGTTGTTCAATACAAAAAGTAAAAAAGAAAAAAGGAAAGCAAAAGCTATAAAGAACAAAAAAATCAACTATATAAAAAAAAAAAAGTCCCGCTAAGTGCATCTCACTTTTTATTAAGTGCACCCCATTTTGTGTAGCACCCCAAATTTAAATTTCAATTTTAAGAGCACCCCACATTTTTACCAAAATACCCTTTCATCCGAATCGAAGCACCAAACTCCAATACTTTGGTCGAGACATCTATTTTAGGTTCGGTGACATGTAACTGATACTTATCCACTAAGCTTCGGTGTTGTCTAACCGAACCTCTTTTTTTATCAGAAAGAAGTATATGTATTACTACGTTAAAAAAGTCCAACCGAACCTCTTCGATAGTTGACAATTGTCGATCTAAAGGTTCGGTGGGTTCCGATCGACTCTCCAATTAAAGGTTCGACAAGCTGTGATCGACTCTCTAACTAGAGGTTCAGTGGACTTCGATCGACTCTCCAATAAGAGATTCGAACCTTCGAGGCCAAACCCTCGACGATGCCTACAAATCACAAAAGAGAGTGCGTGGGGTGCACTTATAAATTGTAGTGGGGTGCACTAATCACAATGAGGGCATAAGGGTCATTTGTAGTAGGATTGATTTTTATTAAGTTTGACTTTTTTTGGACGCACTTAGTAAAAGGTGGGGTGCACTTAGCCGGACTAAAAAAAGAACAAAAAAAGCAATGAAACTAAAACCAATGAAAATTAAAATAAGAGTCATGCTATGTGTACCCCGATATCCTCTCAGGGCACCTAAGAACTTTTATCAAAATGCTATAATTTGTGAAGCAACGCACCCCACTATTCAAGATATATGTTAAAGTAGTCTCGATCGTGGCTTGCTGAGACCTGTATTACAATGTCGGTCTATACCAACTAACACCGAAATAAGGTAGTTAAACACCCAACTCGATGGGTGCCCATCGAGATTATACAAGTGGTCTCGGTGGCCTTGTGTCAAGACATGTGTGTATGTCTCAGTCCTGTGTGTCAAATATCATTTCCTACCGAGACTTAAAATGTAATGTCGGTTAATGCATAGTGTTACACTATGGGCACCCCATTGATTACTCAGGGCACCCTAGAAGGCACCCACCAATTACTTTGGCACTCTGGGGCAAATGTGTCATTTTCTTTGAGAACCAACATAAATAAAAAAAGTCAGAGTGCTCTAGCGCGACTCTTAAAATAATCACCCAATCAAGAAATTAGCCTCTCATGTATTATTAGTATAGCTAGGCTTATTCACGAATCAAATTAACACATGCACCTTGGTTAGTTGGCTTGAATGGGTGAGTGCAATGACATGGTTGAAAAGAAAAAGAAAAAAAAAAAAAACCTATTAAGCAGAGATGCATGAACCACATTGGCATTTTCGTCTTGTAGTACGTAGTGAGATTTCTTGAGCTTAGCTGTTGCCTACGTGGTTCTCTTATGTCTGCCAATACTTTCATGTGGTGCACATACGAGCTTATCCCCCCAACTAACAAACATCTCTGTCCCTCTCATTCATTTTCATTTTCTTGTTAGGTACTCTATATATTGTTTGTTTTTTTTAGAGAAAATTAAAATGGAGGCAATCAAGCTCTTAAAACAAATACAGGCAACTCTTCTGCTGACATTTTGTGAGACAAATTGTTAAATGACAAGCTGTCAGTTGAAGTTAGGCTCCAAAGATCTGCATTCGCCCCATATATACCATACAAATCGTGAAAATTATTTTTTGAGTTCTTCCCTCGTATATAGGATATTGAAAATTGAGTTACGAAATTACCTTTGAGCTGTGAATTTGTGCATCCTGAGGTGCATAACATAGTTGAGTTAAGAGTGTTATTCTAGTAATTTTATTAATTATTAATTATTGTAATTGTTATTGTTATTGTTTATTTATTTATTTCTAATTCAGCTCAAGTAAAAGTGTTCGGTTTCAGTTTGGCAGTTTCCATCTAAAATGATATTGGTCAAGTGTAGACATAGAAAGCCCGTGGTCACAAGTACCATAATAAAAGGTCCCACAACAGTCTCCTATTACCCTTTTTTTTTTCTTCCAATTTCTGTATTATTTTTGGTCTTTTAATTTTCTTATTTGATGCTTGTGGTTCACATCGGGCGATGTGTTCTCCTAAGTTCCTAACCTTATTATGAGTTAGTTTATGTGGTCCATTTTAATGTGTAAAATTGTCTTTTAGGGGGGTGTATTCAATCTAAGAAATCTATAGATTTTTTTAAGTGATAGATTTTTATGGTTTTTATAGATTTGGAAGGAGTTGATTCAAAATCCATCCAAATCTTATGGGTAAAGGTGAGATTTGATTTTATATATTTTTTGAATAGAAATCCATTACAATTTATTAAAATTCATCAAAATCTTAATGTATTTAAAAATTGAATACACCTAGACATTTTTGAAATCTATTAAAATTCATCAAAATCATAATTAAATACCACTTGACTTTTTAAAAGTTCATTAAAATCCTTTGAAATCTAAATTAAATACATTTTGATTTTAAAATCTTTCAAACTCTTTTAAAATCCTTTCAAAACTTTTAATTGAATACACCCCCTTGTTAATTTTTTTGTTAATTGTAGGTTGTATGTTATTTTTGATGTTTGTAATAAAAGCGAGATACTTTTGAATAATTTTGTTGTTCTGCCTCGTAAAGCGTGCATGTACGCATCCCGAGACAATGCCGCGGGACCCACATTGGTTTATGGTGTTGGTTGATTGAATTGCAAGTGAGCTGGAGCGCCTTAGGTCGTTGAAGAAAATACAAGAAAATTGGCCAAGTATTAAAGCATTGATGAGGCAGTTCAGCATCTACAGAACTGGCCTCGAGACATGCACATCAGGAAAGATTAGAAGATAAGAAGCAGACAGTGTGACGCAAAAGATCGACACATTAACACACAACAAGCTCCACTGTCGCTAGAGCCTTGAGTCAAGCATCAATGCAGAGATGGGATAAAGAATAGGAAAATGAATTTTGTTTTCTTCCCTGGGCCCACACGGTCACCACTCGCCTGACTCGTGTGACTCACTCCTCCCTCTGGATCTGCCTCGAACGACGTGTATCTCTCCTCTCCAGCAATCAGATGCCACAGATTTGCCTCGATCAGCGTGCATCACCAACTCGTCTCTTCACTCGTGCTCACAACGCCAACAAACCTTCTCAGCGTGCGACTCTGTGATCTACCTCGGTGCACGTGGTTCTCATCAAAACACAAAAAACAGCAGGGACAAAATTGGGAATTCAAGATTAGGGTTTTCTCCTCCAGCTCCTCACTCAGACACGTGGCCATACTCCCTCTCACGGCAAACGAAAATGATGATATAACACACACATTTTATTTTTTAACCCATTTATGATATTTTGTTAGATATAAAGTCCACATCTAGAAAAATAAGAAAGAATCATAAATGACTAAAAAATAAAATGTGCTCTAAAGTGTTAGATTATCATTTTAGTTCGGCAAAAGAACACACTACACCCCTCACCAAAACAACAACCTCACCGCGTTTTTTTTTCCTCTCGTGGCTGACACCACCAATACGAGCATCCAACATCCATTCTCCACGTTTTGTTTTCTCTCATTCACCTGTCTTGCCCATACATGGTCACACACACACCAACACCACGTCTTTCTCACCGATTCTCACAACATAGCCGACTCTCAGTCTCACATCCCCCCATTTTTCGATTTCGATTTCCAGCATCCACACGCAACAACACGCAACAACATACACTATCCACACAACACTATTCACACACCACCTTTCATCCCTCTTTTTATTATTATTTATTCTGTCAAAGACTTGAAAAGGCTAAGGGATTTTGATTTAACTTAAATTTCTCTTGTTCTAATTGATGATTTAAACTCGTTTATGGGGCAATCTCTTTTGTTCTAGAGGTCTATGAACTCCAAGTTAGACTCCTTTTGATTTCAATGTAAATATATTGCACATTGGATGAAGCCATAGGCATAATTTCTTTTTATTATAATTGATTTGCATGTTTACATTATAATAAGATCAACAAATGTAATCTGATGATTATTATCCGAAGCGCTATAATGAATTAAGGACTAGTGTGAGTCTTGATGATTTGTTACATCGCATGGATTAAGTCATAGTTGTTTCTCATTCAAGCTACATAAAAATATAACAATAAAGTGGGCGTAGAAGGTTAGAAAGTCTCATGTTGGGAATGTGCCCTAGGTCAATCCATTAATAGTCTTTATGAATACATTTTAGTTAATAAAATAGAGGATTTCATTTATATTGTTTTTATTATAATTGATTTGCATGTTTACATTATAATAAGATCCATGGATATTTACGAAATATCCTAAATGTCTCTATCGATTATTATACACCTCTTTAAGTAAGAACTATAATGAATTAAGACTAGTGTGAGTCTTGATTGATGATCATACGATGATCATACGTATAGGAATACGAATCAAGATCATGAGTACTTGTTAGGGAACAAAGAACATCTTTTCATACCGTGACCGCTATGAGAACATCACATGGATTAAGTCATAGTTGTTTCTCATGATAGGTATATTATTCGATCCTCGACTTGAGATTACCAGAGACTTCAACATTAGGAATACAATGATTTGACGCAATCAAACGTTGTCCTTAACCCATCGATTATAAAGGACGATTATAAAGGTTGTGATTGGTTACTTGTGTGAATAATGTGGTGAAGTTGTGTAATCGAGATAGAATTTGTCCCTCTCATATGAGAAAGATATCCAGTGGATCCTCGATGTGTTAGGCTCGTTAAAAGGCTTAGTCTAAGTGAATTGATATTGATCAATGTCATTTGGATGTTTTTAGTCTACCTAGAGATCGAGACTAGTATGATTGAATATGTTGGATGACAATTCCATGCCTTATGTTTGATCAAAAGGATATCGTGTGACAAAAGGATGTTATATACACTATTGATTAGGTTGTATCGATTTGATATTCGTACAACTTGGATAGTCATAATGTCTTGCTAGAGGCCGCTTATGACTTGTATACCAAAATGTGTTTTGGTACACTGCTAACGTTGTATGAGCCTATTAGGTCGCACACTAAGAATGGTTTTGCGAGATTTTAAAATGGTTCGGAAAATGAATTTTATATGATAAAATTCATGACAAAAACCTTGTAGTGTATTACACTTATACTTCTTTAAGTAAGAATATATGTGTAATTTACTTAACCGTCTATATACAAGGGTTGTATAAATATACGCTTTGAGTTAGAATACAAAAACAAAAGATTAAAAGGCCGAAACTCTATTTTCGTTTTAGAAACGACTTAAGGTTTTTGGTATGCTCGGATCGTTTTGGAGAGAAATAAAAAGGTTTGGTATTCTCTCGAAGCTAGCACTTCAAATCTCTACCATTGTTCGTGTGTGGATCATTGATAGAGGCGTTCGTCGTTAGCACCTTCGAAGGGTACATTGCGATGCGAAGTGTGATTAAGTTTTCATAGTTTAAACGTTTTTAATGGAATTAGATTCGACCAAAATTATTTTGTAATCTCCGGCTTCACCATGACCATTGGAGCTTTAGGACCTAGACTTGAAAACACAACCTTAGGAAATATTTCAGTTCTAGATCTACACAACCTACATATCATATCTCAATATATGATATAGGCACATCATTGTCACAAGCTTCACAAGGTACAAACATCCCCCAAAGGCGATTTTGATTTTGCTCATTCACCAAGAGTTTGGTGATGACAGATTATGTGGAGTAGTCCCCTCACCAAATTGCTTGTTTCAAGTTCTATTTCATAAATTCCATTAGTGTAGGCAAACCTGCCTAAAAGTATAAGCTACATGTTTATCTTTTGATGCTAAAAAGGAATCTAAAGAGAAGCTTCTTTTCTACAAATCATTGTCACAAGTCCATTTCCATGATTTGTGCACATGAATTAGCAGCAAATGTACTTGTTCATTGGAAGAAAAAGGACAAAAAGCTACAAGACCACAAAGATCTCAATTCAACATTTAGATAATATAAACACAGTTTAATTGCACAACGTAGATATCAAATGGTTAGGAATCTTAAGATACAGATGCATTGTGATCTAATTACCTTGATCTGACATGGATCTGAAGAGTGGAATTGAAGTTCGGCAAAGCTTTTAGTGGTTCTGCTGGGATGGGAACCATCTTCCGTTAATTGCACAGTAGATAAACAGCAACTCAAAGCTCATTGAAAACAAAAATTTACATACAGCCTATGCACCATAATTGAGCAGAACGGAATTGCATTTTTTAATCTATTGCAATTAGTGCCTCAATTTTGGAAACCATAATGAAAAAGGGAAATATTTGGATGACATATACTTTTGATAAACATACATTTGCTATTCCATTGTAGAGTCCTTTGATTTGTGGATCGTGATGTGCCTGTGTGCCTTGATGTCTGTTCGAAAGAGACCAAAAACTGTATAGAAAATTATGTATCAAAAGCATTTCACCAGATAATTGTCCTGTACAAAATCACAGCGACTGCTATAATGGTAATGGAAACGGGAGCTGGACAAAGAATGACATAAAAGCCATAGTGAAATTGGTAAAAGATCAATTACTGCAGTTTGCGTTACTTCAAATGAATGAACAAATATTTCTCCAATGTTTGAAAGAAAGCCAACTATAATTATTTTTTTTTTTTTTTTTTTTTTTTTTTTTTTCTCTCGCAAACTTTGAGATCCCTTTATTCTTTTTAGTCCTTATTGGTTGGTAAATGGTCTGTACAGATCTTAATGAGAAAATTTCCTTCCAGCTTGCATCCTCCATTCCTTGCAAACGCGAAGGAAAATAAAGAACCTTGATTTTTCTAGGGAGCTTTGACATTGAGAGGCAATAGTAAAGCATGAATGCATCGGGTATAAAGTTATAGCCCAATAGCTGGAGAAGCAATCATGAAGACCATTTTCTTTGATGCATAAGCAGATGGATTTTTTTTCAAGTACCTCATAAATCATCTTCTTTCTGATGTCTGACATCATGATGGTCATCGACAACCCTCATGGGCTTCCAGTCCGAATCCTCCTTTTGTTGACGCAATGCTATACAGTGAAGGGCTTCACTTTGAACTTGATATATATGACAAGCCCAAGGGTACGAGTCAGGTGCAGCCCATACCTTTTGTTCCTCGAACGCCGCTTCTTGCGCAAGACTTGTTGCCACACAGTGTACCGAATCATATTCTGGTTGTTTGAAACCAGCTACGGCAACGCAACCAAGTGAGACAAATCCATCAGGTGCTCGTGGGTACCAAATTGATACAGGATTTACGTAGTCATCTGCACAATTCCTCCAAACCTACAAAAAGGTATAGAGATTTGTTCACCCTTCTGTTAAAAGAACATGCACACTCAACCCATTTGACATGCATCTATCTCTACAGAAGTTTAATAAAAGAAAACAAAAGAATATATATAGAACAGGAAATATCCAAACCCCATGCATCTTGACTTCTGGTACAAAAAAGCTTCCAATTCATTATAGTTATACTAGAGGAGTTCCAGTTTAATTCAAGTAACTTAAGCTTAAAAATGTTCCCTCTTGCACAAGTTAAATGGTCAAAACAACTTCAAAAAGGGATGAATTTTAATCAATGACATGATCATGCTATTCTGAATTTTGACCAAAGCTAAGCCACCCAATATTAGAGAAGCAGAGGAAAAAAAAACTCATTTTCCACCAAAAACATAAACTGGGAATTCCTTCATTGTGAAAATGATTTTTAAATATGTGAACATGGTAAGGTCCCCAAAAGGCTAAGTTCGCAATTAGACTGAGATTAAATAAAAAGAAAAAAAAAGTAGATGACACAAGCAATATGTGCAACAATAAGACTAATTCCATTAGTCTTTCCACCACTGCGGTTCTGTGAACTAGGTACCCAGACAAATTAAAAGCCTTCAAAAAGTATTGCTGATAACCCAAGTCTGATTAATGGGGATGTAAATGGGATGGGGAATAGGGATTCTCAAGAAGGGGATGGGGATGGGGATGGAGAATTAGACGGGGATAAAGAGAAATGCAATTCCCCACACGGGATGGGGATGGGGATGAGGAGTTTATCCCTTTGGGGATCCTCGAGGAGGAATCCCTGTCTTTCAAACTTATATACTATAATAATAGAACAGTAGGGATGTATATATATTTCTTTAGTGTATTTCATCCAACATTTCACCACCAAACTCTAGTGATAGCTAGGTCGTTAGATGAATGTGTCATTGCTCCTTAACTTGTTTTGGACTTTGAAATATAGATTTTCATAGGAAGTTATGATTTGTAGTGGACATGTATTATGTATGCATGATGATGAATTAAGTAATTGGTTCATTTTAAAAAAGAATAATTAGTTAGCACCGCCATAACAATTGCTCTTGTTTTTTTGCATGGTGCAACTTTATTATTTTATTTACTTTGTCGTTAGATGCGCTACAAGACCTACTTCATTTTGGTTATTTAAGTTGAATAATAGATGCTGAAGTTAAATGATTTTAACAGAAAAAAAGTGATTCTAAACATCTAGTGAAGTGAAATAAGATAGTGATGGTGATAGAAAGAGCCAAACGCTCAATCCCAACTTAGTTGGATATGCTAATGAATCAAACACTTCCACTCAACTCGATATAGTGCAGTTGAAAACAGATAGAACATGGGGAAAATCTTTGGTTGACTCTTACCAGGTCATAACCAACTGGAAGTGCAAACGACCCATCAGCGTAATGGTACAGAGCAGCGACAGTTGGAGGATGGGTGCCAACATGAGCTATATCTCCAACAGAGACGTACCTGCAAAAACCAAATCATGTTCACATTATTTAATCCAATTCTTCACACAGGAAAACTAATCAGCCATCATGGTGGCAATAACCATTATTATTTGAGCACAATCTCTGGAAGTGAATCCTATAGCTATTGAGTGGCCCAATAATATAACAACCTTTCCAATGCGTGGTCCCAGTTGCAAAAGAGAGAATGCAAAACATGTGAATAGGAAACAAATAACAAAGAGGCCTGAGCCCAAGACCTCCCATAGAATAAAGCTGAAAAAATAATGATCATCACTAAGAATTGAGTACTTATGTTATGTTGCGCTTTAGTGCCCACAGAAAGACACTTTTAGTGAAGATTTTTAGTGAAAACAAACATTAAAATTTGATTTAAGACTTAATAAACTTACAACCAACCTCAACCTAACATGGTTTACTAGGCACCATGGTGCATAAATCAAACGATCCAACCTAATGTGTTCCTTTCATTAACCAAAATTTGTTCATATCTAAATCTGATTCAATCTTTATCCTCAAATACAAATACTACTAATTTGTATCCCATAACAACCAAATCTAATACAACTCAATACCCAATTAAATATAAACTAGAGCATTAAAATCCTAATTAGATTAGATTATAATGTTTACATCTACAGAGTTAGAGTCAATTCCTATTAAATTTGGATAATGATATGGTGACATCCTTTTGCTATACAACCACAACCTTTTGCTACAAGGTTGTTGAGGTCCCTTGGACATACATGAAAAGACATGCACACACAGCTCCATGCAAGATCAAAAGACCTCAATAACATTTTAGCAAAAGCGTGTCCCCTAACATTTTCCATAAATTTCAACCATGAAAATAACTCAAACACCCAATCCAATCGATTATAACCCCCATGAATGACCATGATTCATCATCCAATCATCCAAACACACGTGTGCAAACAATCAACCATTGAAGGATAAATTAATTAATCACTTCATGGCCAAACAAGCCATAAAGATAAGAGAAGCTATGAAGACAATGAAGCGGGAGTCCTACAATACTCTATATCCTGATTTGCACATTGCCACTCAACTGCAAACATCAACCAATCAATCTATGTTTTGCTTGATCCTTTAATCCCATCATACTGTTAGTCCATGAATGATTCAAAACTCAAACGTATATGTGTTTGTCCAATACACCTATTTGAGTAGAGGCATCCAACATGTTAGCCACATCCATCACGATGAAACAACTGGCATTCAAAGGGAACATCAACTAGACATCAAACAATAACAAAAAGACTTCGACAATCAAGCCTCAACTCCAATGAGGCTGGGGTCAGCTACATGGATCCTTGTCTGCATTTGGGTTTGTTAAATATAGTTGATGATGTGAGTAGGTAACGTTTTCAATCTTTTATAACTAATAATGTAGCCAAATTATCTTAGGTATAGATATAGCCTTATCCCTTCAAATTCCTTCAATTTCTAGCAAGCCTTGTTTTCTAACTGGGCATAGCTGGAGTCCATCTCCTTCTCTTCTTCCATTATAGAGTTGACACAATTGCACCTCTCAATTATACACCCATCTCTCTGAGATGCGACTCTAATAATACCTTTTAAGTTTTTATTCATTGGCATCACACTTTTAATAAACATACCAATTTTAATTCAAGACTAAATTACTTACATTCAACCTCACTTAAACATAGTGCACCTGACACCAAATTGCACACTCAAAGTACACACCCAAAAAATTTAACTTAGCAGGTTCCATTTATTAACCTAAAATTCTTTCATATCTAATTGCATATCACAATCTTTATCCTATCCAAATATATATTCTACTCATCCTCATTTGAAAATGACCAAATACTATTATACCTTGAACTCTCTATAATTTAAGAACAAACTAAAACACAAACCTAATTCAAAAAGGATATCACGTCTATAGGAGTTTGAGCTCAATCTTAACAAAATAAATGAATTGAATGTGTGTATGGTGGTACATATTACAACTTACGTACCATTTTGTTGAGTTTAATGTTCCATACAACTTAAGTAAATGATGATCATGATGATAGCATATGTACCCTCCTATGCTATACAAGTTTTAGAAAAAAAAAAAAAAAATGCTATGTATGCAAGATATTCCACCAAACGTATTGTTACATAATATTGCCGACTATTGTCATGAGATGAATATAACAACATAAATGCTTTTGGAGCACAATTAAAAAAAACTAATAAAAGAGTACAAAACACACAATGAAGTTAATAATTATGATAACTTTAAGGTGTCAATGAAAAGAGGAAAATGAGCAATTTTTTAGAGTTGGGCATTTATATTGGAAACATTGAAATGTGGTAAAAGAAAACTAACATAGGATGCCAGGAATATTAATTACCCATCTAGACAAGTTGGTCTCCAAATGCTGCATATTCCACCATCATCTAAAACCTGAAAAATATTGAGAGATATGACATAGGAATTCAGCAATGGCACATTCAATATAACACTAGAAAAGAAATCAGAGCATGTAGACAAATAAATTACCTGCTTTCGGCACAACTTGCATCTACCTGTTGGTTCTCTCTCGCTACTCCAAATTTTCTGAAAGTTGATTGTATGTTTTGTTAATCGTCTTTCTTCAGATGTTGAACTAACAGAAGAGAAATCTCTTGGTCTAATAATAAGCTTAGTCCGGTTGTAAGGGTCTCTTCTACCCATTTCTTCCTCAGTGAAATACACATATCTCTGGCTTGAAGGAACCTTCAATTCTACAAGTCTCATGTCAGCCTGATAGGCTTTCCACAACTTATGCACAACTGAACATATTCTTACTGCTTGCGGTTCTTCATCGAATTCTTCCACTAAACATTTGATGATCCGCACAAACTTTTCTGACTTCTTGAAATCTTTAAGATGTAAAATCAAGTGAGATGGTCTGGGATAGCCAGCTTTTGCCAGCTCCAGTGCCAGGAGTTCTTCCCATGGTACATCCCATATAATCTTGGATGGTTTTTTCTCCATCTTGTCCAAGGACATACCCTGTCATGAAAGGAGGATAATTGAAAACCAAAAGGAAAAGCAGACTAAAGAATATGGAGAAAAAATAAGAAAGGGCACAGTTCTGTTTTCAAACCTGCAGCAGCATGACACGCTTGTTTGTCAATAAAAAAACTCTTTGATGAGGCAACATGAAATGGTCTTCATAATGGTCAGACCAGGCATATTTTGATGGTTCCTTGAATATTTCTGTACAGCCAAAGTGCCTACTTGCTTCCGCTAGATAGAGGACCATCTGAAGAAGAAAGCTGAAAATTATATATTTTCTTGATAAAAAGAAGGCCTTATTAGAGGAAGGAAACATGTGCCGTGAAGGTCAAAGAAGGCCCCTAAGAAAATAAATAGGAAAGAAAGATGAAAACATAGAAATAAAATGAATGCAAACTAACTAGCAAAAACAAGGCTTTGTAAAAAAATTGGGACTTACGAGCTGGAGTTGACTAGAAGAAAAAAAATACAGTCGGCTGCTAAGGGTGTTCAAAGTAAATGTAAGTCTCATGGAACACAGGAAAGGTGCATAGCATGCTTGGTAGCAAAGAGTTTCGTGTAGACATGCATATACTACCTAGGGACTTTTGCCCCCTGACAAAAAAATTGCCTGAGAGCTTGGGAAAACTTAATAACAAGGAGAAGCATAAAGAATTTTTTTCTTCGTTGTAGCAATGAGTGACACTATGCCTCAACTAGAAAACTTGATTAAACAGAAACTGAAGCAATTTGACAATATATGAGAAGTCTTAAGATAACTTGGGATGCACTGATTAGAGGGGGGATTTAAAGGATTTTGAAAGCATGCCATCCAACGCATTCAATCGAGCGGAGTGGAAGAGTTTGATCCATGTGGCTGACTCCAAATGATTTGGGATTGAGGCTTAGTCGTTGTTGTAGCAAGGAGCAAAACACCAAATTTAGAGCCGTGACTCACAGAACTTATGAACTAATATTGGTTCGAACAAATATAGAAGAGCTGAAAAATGCACGAGTGATCCTGTTCATTCCTTTTGTGACAAGATGTCTAACATCATTCACAACCTATTGCAACATGTATCCTTAGACAAGATTGCCAAAATTCCATAATCAGCTGTCAAACTAATTCCATTCCAACAGCTTGGACTTGGATTGTGGGAAGCACTGTAGATATACCGAATGAAGATATTTTTGAACAAATATTTGTTCAACCACAAGCAAGCAGGGATCGTAGGTAATAATAAGCTTGAGGGAGAGTGTTGGACAAGAAGACAGATTTCAGTTTGTTGGGATACTTCTGATTTTAAAACTCAATAAATTGAAATAAGATATCTTATTTTTGATTTCCTTGTCATCATAGTTCTGAATTTCTATGTTACTTGGACTCGGGTACAACTGTCGGATACGGGTACATATCTAAGGGTCAGACCTGCAATTCTTTGATTTGAAGGATACGAGGACTCGCCAAGTGTCTAAATATTTGGGCACGGGTACTTGGACAAGGCAACACACACACACACATATATATTAATAAATTTATGAATTTGTTGATACTAGGTAAATTAAACTATAAGCATGTACATACATTTTTAATATGAACTGTGTAAATTATTTATGGGTATGTGGGCCATGTGTACTTTATGTGTTGTTAAAAAAAAGTTAGTAAAGAAAAACGTTGGTCAAAAAGAAAAGTAAGTGGGCTCATTTGTGTTTTTTTTTGTTCGAAGCCCATTTGTGTTTTTTTTTTCCAAAGCCCATTTGTGTTTTATTTTTGTCAAGGAAGTACTGGGCCCATTTGACAAAAAAAGTATTTGGGCCCGCCATATTCACGACGACCTCTCTCTTTCACTCAATGGATAGGGTTAGGGTTTGTTTTTTCTCATGACTTCAAGATTGCATCTGGATGGTGGCGGTGGCTGCAAGTTCTTCAATCCTGCTGCATCTCTCTCTCTCTCTCTCTCTCACACACACAAACACAAACACACACAGATCTACCGCCTCTCTCTCTCTCTCTCTCTCTCTCTCTCTCTCTCTCTCTCTCTCTCTCTCACACACGCACACACACACACACACACACACACAGATCTACCACCGCGTCCGAACTCAAACCTCTTGTGTCAACACGTATTCCGTGTCCGAATCCGTATCGGATCGTGTCAACATGATTACTCTGGCACAAAGTGCCGAGTCCAGGTATCACAGCTGAATTTAGATTTTATATTTATGGATTTACCCATATTTGAATAAATCACGCTATTTAGTTTCCAAGATTTACGTACTGATTGATGCAAGAAGCAATGAACTATCTATTAAATAAATTGCCTGAAAATGTGATTTTTTTCTCTTGCTTTTATTGATAAAGATATTAT
Organism: Stephania japonica; assembly: GCA_039657345.1. Taxonomy (NCBI): domain Eukaryota; kingdom Viridiplantae; phylum Streptophyta; class Magnoliopsida; order Ranunculales; family Menispermaceae; genus Stephania; species Stephania japonica. Next base: position 13,965,527 of record CM077557.1, read on the forward strand.
TTTCAAAGACTTAGCATTAACTACTCTCCACCTAGAAAAAGCTTCAGAACAATAAAGAATAGTTTGTCGTTCTCAAAAAAATGTATCATAAAAAGACTGTTAAAGTTTTAGGTGAATAATATAACAAGGTAAGAATAAATAATACCTGTCCAATAGCTTCCCTTTCACAGTATTCCCTTAGTACACCATCTGCATGAATGGCACGAGGGTTTCTGATTCTTTGGGAGGTTGCTTTATAATTGAAGATCTCTAAGCACTTGGAACAACTTGCACCAATTCCATCGACAGTCAGTGAAAAGAAATCTAATGCTCCACTCACAGGTTGTACAATAAATCCCAGGAATGCTCGTCCAAGGCCCTGAGCAATCCCAAGGAGACCATACTGTCTGGCACTTTCTACAGGTTTTGTCACCATTCCAGATACTCCAAATGCAACACCTTGTGCAAGAGCTTCGGTTCCTTGAATAACCCCATCGCCTACTCCAGTAATTCTTCTTGACCATACCTAATTCCATAAGCAATGTTTCCATTATTATTATACTATTACTATTACTATTACTCTATTACTATTACTATTATCATTACTAGTCGACATCTCACACTCTGCACGAGGGCGAAGCCAAGAACTAATGAATTAGATAAAAATGAATTTATTGAAATATTACTTGCTTGCATAGAGATGAAACTCAATCAATTAATTAATAAATATATCACAAATGAAAAAAAGAGAGATCGAAATCAAAACAAAACGAACTCCTTATAACAGTTGGTAAATTATTTGGTTAGAAGTGGTTTTTCTTTTTTTTTTTTTTTTGAGTCATTAGATTAGAAGTGTTAGTCACTTGAGTAGACGTGTTAACCAAGTCAATGGTTGAAAAAATTGAAAAAATAGGTAAAGGCTAATCCTAAATCATGTGCCAGAAGAAAGAAAAATATAACATAATACTATAAAATCCTTAAAAATGGTGATGTGTCACCACAAATATCCTAAAGCATGTACTAAAGAAAAGGTATATAGCGTGGTAGCATAATTGTGTTAGAGTTGCATTATAACACATGCTACTAAATAATTAATAATCTAAATGATTGTGTTAGATAAAAAATTATCTTGTGTTTTTAATTACAAATTTCGTTATGTTATAAAGATTGAAAATAGGTCATGAAAAATCAAAACCTATTACTTAAGATCTTAATTATTAGTTGTTTTCTTTATTACCTTTTAATTAGTTGTGTTTGATACTAATTAAAGAACAAAAAAAAACAGTCTTACAAGAAGAAAAGAACAGGAAAAAAATGAAGATTGGGGATTTAGGCTCCTTCAATTGGGATTACAATGTAAATGCTTTATAACAAATATTGCAATGTCTCCATATGTAACCTTTGATCTCCATTTATTAACTGAAATTTGCTTGTTGGGGCCTCTAAAAAAATATTGGTCTTAAAATGCAGATTCTAATAACCACTTGGGTGGTCTAATGGTTTGGTACGACGTTTAAGAGCAAGAGGTCATGGGTTGGAACTCCAATAAGGGGCAAGTTGTTTCTTTCTTATAAAAAAAATAATGCAATTCTAATATATCAGCCTATTCTAATTGTGTGTTATAACTTACAATGCGAGTTAATTGCGTTACAGTGCCGCAACAAATTGGATGTCTATTGTTTTGGGAATTCTAAAAGATTAAAACAAGTGAACATTATTAAAAAAATGTGATGAACAATGATGAAATCAATCAAACAGAAATAAAAGGTGTTCATGATTCATGAACTTAAGATTGTACACCTGTTTTGTAGGCCAAATACATCCAATTACAAGCGCCATGAGTTTGGACATATGTCCTGAGAGGCTGAGAGCAATGTTTTTTTCAGTGGATCAAAGCATTCACTTTAGCTTTGTCACAACAAGGCGGTGATTTACCCATATCTCATAAACTCTAAATTGCAGAGCAATGTTCCACTTGCACTAACAAATGAATTTGATCTTTTATATTGCTCAAAGGCGAAGAGATGAGGATAAAAAAAACACACACACAACCAAAACAAAAAACATAACACACACACACCCACCCACCAAACAATATCTCAGTGTCTGTCTCACTCTCTGTCGATTTTGCTTGAAGTCATTAGAGTTTTGTTGCTATGATGACAAACAATGAGAGTGACACCCATGTCGAAGTTTTTGCCAATTCAACGAATGTGGGGAAGGAAAGCATGAGTTCTGAAAGTTTGATCGTTCAGATAGGCTCAAGAGTACATACGTTTGAGACCCAAAAACACATTCTCTTTTATGTATGCCTTGTGGCCCAAAGAGCACAAGTAAATCAAAGGAAGAAAGTTATATGAGAAAATGGGCAGCTAAGGTATTCTTGATTTTATTCGAAATGGGCAGCTAAGCAAAGATTCGGTAGAGAGTGAGAAAGACAGATAGAAATAATGCTTTGTGTTTGTGTGTGTGTGTTGTCTTTTTGTGTTGGTTGAGTTTTTATTTTTATTTTTTTTTGTATCCCCATCTCTTTGCCTTAAAAAACATATCAGATCAAATTCATCTGTTAGTGCAATGAGACAATTGCTCTGTAATTTAGAGTTTACGAGATATGAGGTAAATTACCGCCTTGCTGCGACAAAGCTAAAGTGAAGATGGGGCTATGGTCCACTGAAGAAGATGCACATGTCCAGATTCATGGTTCTCGTAATTGGATGTCTTTGGCCCACAAAGTTGGTGTACGATCTCATGTTCATGAATCATGAACACCCTTTATTTCTCTTTGATTGATTTCATTTATGTTCATCACATTTTTATTTTAACTTCATTTGTTTTAGTCTTTTTAGATTTCCCAAAGCAACAGGCATTCAATTGGTAGTGGGATTGTACCACAATTAACCTGCATTTTAAGTCAAAACACAAAATTAGAATAGGTTGATATATTAGAATCTACATTTTTTTTTTTGAGATTTTAGATTAGAAATGTTAGTAACTTGAGTAGAAGTGATAACCAGGTCACAGTTTAAAAATTATAAGAATAGGTAAAAGCTAGTCCTAAAGCATGTACCAAAAGAAAGACATATAACATACTACCTTAAGAATGGTGATGTGTTGTTGCAAATATCCTAAAGCATGTACCCATAAAAAGGCATGTAGCGTGGTAGCCTAATTGTGTTAGAGTGGCATTATAACACATGCTGCTAAATAATTTATAATCTAAACGATTGTGTTCGATACAAACTTATCTTGTGTTTTTAATTAAAAATTTCGTTCTGTTATAAAAATTGAAAATAGTTCATGGAAAATAAAAAAATACCTATTACTTAGAATCCTAATAATTAGTTGTTTTCTTTATTACATTTTTATTAGCTGTGATCGATACTAAATAAATAACAAGGAAAAAAAAGGCAGATTGGGCTTTAGACTCCTTCAATTGGTCTTACAATGGGCATGCTTTATAACAACTATTGCGATCTTTCCATATGTAACCTTTATTTTTGTTGATTAAATGAAATTTGCCTGTTGGGGCCTCTAAAAAAATAGTCATGCTAAAAGACAACCCAGCTATGTATAAAGGCACCCAGGCGATAATAGTTTTTTGAACTCTCCTTAAAAATGACCATTACATGCTTCACTAAAATATATACATTGGCGTGCCCTTATACGCAGTTGGGGTAAAAACTATTGGTCTTACAATGCAGATTCTAATAACCAATTGAGTGGCCCAATGGTTTGGTATAGGGTTCGAGAATAAGAGGTCATGGGTTGGAACCCCAGTGGGGGAAAGTTATTTCTTTCTTATAAAAAAAAAGTAAAAAACAATGCAAATTCTAATATATCAACCTATACTAATTTTATGTTATAACTTACATTGTAGGTTAATTATGTTACAGTGCCACTACAAATTGTATGCTTATTGCTTTGGAATCTCCAAAAGACTAAAACAAATGAATGTTATTAAGAAAAATGTGATGAACATAGATGAAATCAATCAAAAGAAATAAAGGGTGTTCATGATTCATGAACAAGAGATCGTAAACCTACTTTGCAGGCCAAAGAAATCCAATTACGAGTGCCATAAGCATAGACATATGCCTTGAGAGCATTGTCTTCTTCAGTGGACCATAGCCCTTTCTTTACTTTAGCTTTGTCACAACAAGGCGGTGATTTACCCATATCTCATAAACTCTAAATTACAAAGCAATGGTCCCCTTTCACTAACAGATGAATTTCATCTTTAATATTGCTCCAAGGTGAATAGGTGGGGATCAAAAATAAAATAAAACAAAAATTCAACCAACACAAAAAACACAAACACATGCATCCCCCAAACAATATCTTTATGTGTCAATCTCACTCTCTGTCGATTATGCTCGAAGTCAATGGGGTTTTGTAGCTATGATGATAGTCAATGAGAGTGACACTCCAATCCAATTCAGCGAATGTGTGGAATGAAAGCATGAGTACATATGTTTGAGATCCCAAAACACATTCTCTTTATGTATGCCTTGTGGCCCAAGGAGCACAAGTAAATCAAAGGAAGAAAGTTATATGAGAAAATAGGCAGCTAAGTGATTCTTTGATTTTATTCTAAATAAGAAGCTAAGTGAAGATTCGACATTGTTTTGTGTGTGTTGTGTTTTTTTGTGTTGGTTGAGGTTTTTTTTTTATCCTCATCTATTCGTCGTGGAGCAATAAATAAGATCAAATTCATACCATTGCTTTGTAATTTAAAGTTGATGAGATATGGGTAAATCACAGCATGTTGTGACAAAGCTAAAGTGAAAAAAGAAGCTATGGTCTATTATTGAAGAAGACAATGCTCTCAAGGCATATGTCCAGACTCATGACGCTCACGATTGGATGTCTTTGGCCCAGAAAGTAGGTCTATGATCTCATGTTCACGAATCATGAACATCCTTTATTTCTTTGATTGATTTCATCTATGTACATCACTTTTTTTTTAACAATGTACATTTGTTTGTCTTTTAGATTACCCAAGGATAATAGGCATTCAATTTATAGTGGCACTGTAACACAATTAAACCGCATTCATGGTTTAAAAAGTCGCCCAACTTTGCCGAACTTCGGCAGAAGTTTGTTGACAAAGAGTATAGCGAAGCGAAATTGGGGGCGATGGAAAAGTTGCATAAATTCGACGACATCGACGAACTTCGATGACATCGATAGAAGCTGATAAAATGCAATTGAAAATTGTTAACAAGCGACGAAGTTGGAACAAATTCAATTGAAATGTTGAAGTTCCCCTTATAAGAATAAAAAAAGAGTCGTGCTATGTGCACTCCGACATCCTCTCAGGGCACTCCACCATTTTTAATTAAAACTGATTTTATAACCAATTGACAAAAATACCCTCCCAACCCAACGATTCACATGTCTATTCAAATGCCCCATCATGGCACCCTACTCTCAAAAACCTAATTTTTTTTTATCAATTCAAGTCGAGTCGATCCGTCGCCGATCGAACATCGCGTTTGTCAATCAATAGTGTGCACCAACCTTGTCGATCGCGTTTGCCGATCCATCGCAGTCGGAGATTCGACGAGTTTTAAGTGTTTTTAGAATCTGATGATTGAAGAAAATGAGTGAGAGGGGACGTCGCACACGACAAGGTTAGTTTTCATAGTTTTTTTTTTTTTTTTTTTTTTCCATTTTTGAAGGTGAACCACGACGCGAATTTATCAGTCACACATGATCGAGACATGTTGTAGTGCTCGGTAACCTATAACCGATAACTACCAAAAGGTGTTGGTTACTACCAACTGAGTCTAACCCCAAATGTCGCTTTTTATTACACTCAATTAGAAGTAACCGAGACATAACTTGATGTCTCGGTAATAGGTCACCGAGACTACTGGTTTGGTCTCGGTGATGCACAACCACGTGGTCTTGGGGTCCTTCTCACTTAGGTGTTAGTTGATATTAGCCGACATTTACACAATTGTATCGGCAATGAACTTCCGAGACCAAAAGATAGATTACGGCCCTGTGTGGCCGAACATTATGGGATTGAAGTTAAACACTCACCCGACCCTAAAAACATAAATCTACCTTATATGAGCAAAAAAATGAGGGGATTTGGTATATTGAGGTCTTTATGGGAAGGAGAAAGAAAAGGTTTTGTTCGATTTGGTGATAGGGTGCTTCAAACGAAAGGGCACTTTAGTAAAAGTCCCGGGGTGTCTTAATAAGATGTCGGGGTGCACATAACGCGTGTCTAAAAAAGTTGAACTAGCACATCGCTAGAGTGGGAAAGGGAGAAAGAGAGCATGGATGCAGGCTTCAATTGCTAGTGGGGGAGAGCAAGTGAGAGGGTAGATGCTTAGCAGTGAGGGAGCACCAACCTCCAGTTTTCCATTTGAGATGCTCAACTCTTTCCATCCGAGCTGCTCAACAAATGACAGAGAGAGAGAGAGAGAGGTTATGTGTTAATCAAAGTTAGAGAAATGTCTCCTAAAGTCCACAAAGTAAAGTTGTCAGCCATGAGGAAGGTTATATGTTAATTAGAGTTAGAGAAATGTCTCCTAAAGTCTACAAACTAAAGTTGTCATTGTATTTTAGATATTTTATTCATAGTAGGTGTTTGCAGCTGGTTGGATGAGCATAGTAAGTGCTTATAGTTGTCAACAACTACCAATAGTCAACATGTACAAACAACAGAGTCAATGCATCTCTGAAAAAAAGAAGAGCCGCGCTATGTGCACCTAGGTATCACTCTTGCACCCCATTTTTTTCCAATTGTATGTGACTCATATGCCCTCCAACACAAATCTACAACAAAAAACAAAAAAAAAAAACATAACTTTGGGCACCCCACCACCACGTTTTGATGTGTGACCACCAAACTCCACCACCCTTGTGCTCCCAACCGATTTCATCATCTTCGTCGACAGTCGGATACGACGTTCTTGAATCAAAGAGTGCATGCAAGGTTGGTATCTATCAAATTTTCAGTTTTTGAGGGTTGGAAGCATGGTTTTGGTGTGTTTTGACCTTTTTGTGTCTAGGGATTCTCGCATTTTGAAATGTACCACGTACACAAAGTGACGGACATATAGGACCGAGACATAAGAGGATGTCTCGGTTACCAACAACCGCAACCGAGAAATCCTCTTATGTCTTGGTCTCGTTTCTAATCGAACCCATTGTGAAATGGGTTACTTGTTGGATCGGTTACCAACAATCGGGACATCGTTTTATGTCTCGGTCTCGTTGATAAACTGAACTCATTGTGAAATAGGTTACTTGTTCAATCGCTTATCGGGTATCGAGATTTACTGCAAAGTCTCGTTCATGCAGTTCCAAAACTTACTCAATAGTCTCGGCCCTGTGTGGCCGAACATTATGGGATTGTGGTTGAACTCAATGATAGGTACATTCCCATGAAAGACAACAACACGACATAAAGGAACAACAAACTCAACACAAAAACACCCTCGAACCCTATACGATTCAATATCAACCATCTACCACAAGTCATCATACAAACCCCCACCCTGCAAACATTGCAAACACTCACCTAACCCTAAAAACAACAAATTGAGGGGTAAACGAGCAAGAAAATGAAGAGATTTGGTGGATTGAGGCGTCGATTGTGATGGGAAGGAGTGCGGAAGAAGATTTGGTGGTGGAGTGCCTCACATTGATGAATAGGGGCATTTTTGTCCAACTCAAGGGTGTCCTGAGAAAAATGATGGGTGCCCTAAGTGATGACTGGGATGCACATAGCGCGGCTAAAAAAGAAACAGACATTCAATTTTTTAAAATTTCTTCTAGTAGAAGTAAGAAAAGCTTTTCTCATTATGATAATAAAGAGGGAAAATAAAGTCACATACACACTCTCTCGCACACTAGGAGTTTGTGGATCTAATATAAGTACATAAATAAATACATGCATACCATTAAAAGGTAACATTATCGAGTGCGGAATTTGTGGATCTAAGTTTATAACTAAGAAAAAATAGTAATTCTAATGTACTATAATTGTTAATGTTTGTTTTTAACTATTTTTTTTAATAAATTTTGAATATTTTATGATTTAAAATAAAAATTAACAAGTTTTTGAAAAAAAAAAAATAACAAACTTCCCTATCTTAGGGAATTTTTGCACAACTTCCTTCATCGAAGTTAACTTCCCCGAATTACTTCCGAATTTTGAGTGAGCAAAGTTTAGAGCGAAGTCAACTTTCGAATGTTGCCCACGTTGTAAGTTGCAACAAAAAATTAGAATAGGCTGATATATTAGAATGTATATTTTTTTTAGTTATTAGATTAGAAGTATAGAAGTGTTAACCAAGTCATGGTTGAAAAATTAAAAAAATAGGTAAAGGCTAATCCTAAAGCATGTACCAGAAGAAATAGAATCCAATATATATGATATGTATCATACATATCATATAGATGATATATATTACATTTGAGCTAATATATATCTATATATATATATATATATATATATATATATATATATATATATATATGATATAAAAACAACACGAAACACGATTGCATATAAAACCTTAGCTATTAAAGTTTAGCTAAAATATACAAAAAGAACTCCCAAAGAAAAAAAAAAAAAAAAAAAACTAAAAAATAGGCAACAAAGACCCAAATTTAAAAAAAAAAAAAAAAAAAAAACAGACCTAAATAAAAAATTCCAAAAATAAAAACCAAAAAAATAGATCAAAAAATTGAAAAAAAAAACCCAAAATAAAAGTAAAAACAGTGACATCATTATGCCACATGTCAATCCGTGAGTGTTTCTCAAAAAAATATTTCCTTCATATATATACATATATATTATTATTATTATTATTATTCATGAAAGGAAAAAAGAGGCATGATTGATTACCTGCTTTGACCTTAACTGCAGAAACTGACCATCTGTAGAGAGTTCCGCAAACCCTTTACTCAAAGAGGCCAGTGTTGAACTTGTCATACCAAGTACATCCACCGAAAATATCAAATGCAAAGGATTATGAATGAGATCTCTCCAGAAACGGTTCACAATAGATGGCATAACAGAACTTTGCCGCATGAAAATGTTTTTGCGAATTACCTTCCTTAGGTGAACCTGAGATAAATTCCTTAAAATGTTATCTGAAGCAGCAATGCTTTATGAAAGAAATATTTCTCAAATAATTAGGAAACTAATAGTCTGCTTTCATTGACTAAATTGTTAAAACTTACTGTAAGTAACAAAACCCCCTGCAGTTAATTTATCATATAAGAGAAAATAGGTGCCTAGACACTTCGTGACTTACTTTTTGCATTTTTAAAAAGCCTAAAGGTAAATGAAAACAGTCAGTATAATAATACTTAACCTTTATTTGTTTGAGTTAGGTTAACTTTTTATATATATCTGAAAAAAAAAAACCTTTTGTCTCCTATAAAGATGTGGTAACGGTAGATTAAATTAGCCTCATCTGGTATCTTAACAAAAAAGCCAAAAGAAGGTAGAGCCGCATATTATTTTTGATGGAACAAGAAGCACTTATAAGAGGTGTGGGAATTATATATTTTTCTTTGATTGCACAAGAATGTAGACTCTTACAACTTGTTTCAGAGTTTTCCTCAACTCTATTAAAAAGAAAAAAGAAGAAATAACATGATTATGTGATTATTAGCTTTACATTGTACACAAGCCTTAACAACCTGGAATTAGCACGCAAGCAATCTGAAATGGAACTATTACATAATATATAAAACACATTAATAAGAGGAGATAGACCCATAAATGTCGAAAACCATTCCTTTAAATTCTAATAACCGGTACAAGAGAAAATAGCCTTTTGAGAGGCCGCATGTGATGTTTCAAGGGGATAATGCCTCAAACAAACACCTTGCCAACAGCATGCAACTTCCAGCACTCGAACGTTTGTCATGATAGGTTTATGTTCCAAATTTAAGAGAACTGCATAGTTTCAGTTCATTTTCTTAGACATATTAAGCAATGTTCAGCCTGCCAAGATTTAGAATTTCTAGAAATTTGGAGATGGACACCAACTAATTTGGAATTGAGGCTTATTTGTTGTTGGAGATGGTGGCCATCTTACACCATATTCAGCCTGCTTACAACTTTTAAAAAGCTTGTTTTTCATTTTGTTCAGTGCACAAGGAATTTTTTTTTGGATCAAAGGCATATTTCTTAATAAAACAGGTCTTCTATAGTAGAAATGTAAAACATCAAGCTTTCCATATGGTCAAGAATGTAATGAAAGCTTAGAGTTTGTTGAACCAATTTGCTAGAGGCAGGTGATGAGTAATGCCCTGAATATGATGCCATTGAAGTAGAAATGATGCTTTAATTTACCTATACAAAAGTTGGAAGTGGCAGAGAAATCAGTTTTTTAGTTCATACACGAAGGCTGATGTAAAAGTAAAATATCTTCCAAACACCAATTCTAGGAAATAAAATGAAATGCCAACAGAGACAAGTTTTATTGAGCTTTTCAAAATAGACTAATACACACATCACGTTTAAAACAAGAAAGCTATCATATTGGTTGTCATTATTATCAAAGTCTAATGTAAGGATCATCAATTATTGCCCACCATGAATTACAATTTTGCACAATCCATTTTTATTACTTTAATTTTTTTAATGTTTGATCCATTTCTAGTTTCAACGCACTTCATTCCATACCTTGGTTTTGTGAAGGGAGAGGAAAAAAATCAGGCAGCTGCTATTAAGCAGCACTAATTCTTGATTCATTTTTTATTATTTTTTAAGAATTCAATTGGAGCGCACTCCACTTGAAGTTAGAATAATGGAAAGATCACAAAAGCATGCAATTAATCACAATCTAATGAATAGAGTTATTTATGAATTATAAGACTCACAACTAAAATACATTTAAAGCAGTGCAAAAGTGAACCTGAATTTTCAGTGCATTTCCAACAGCTGAAAGTACAGGACTCCACACGCCCAGGACTCCATGAGGTCTTTCTGTTGGTTCTGTCTCAAGGGACAGCTTTAGCCTCACTTCAGAAACGTCTATCAAGCTGGAAAAGTACAAGTGGTAAAATATCAAAATGATAACTTTTCAAGTTTAAACTAATCGAAACAAATTGCAGAGAGATAAAGTTATTAAAGGTTTTGCTAAATGCTAAGAATAGGAACTAATATGTCTTAATCAAGTTACCGTCTAAAGTATGATGCATATATGATGCGCATGTGTCATTAGATTATATAGAGAATAATAATATCCATAATAAACTAAAAAGGTCCACCAAATGCTCAAAAGCCACTTACAACAACAACATCAACAACAACAAAGCCTCAATCCCAAATTAATTGGGGTGTGCTTTATGGATCAAACTTTTCCATTGTGCTTGGTTTAATGCAATTGATGGTGAAAATGCTCAAGCCACTTTCCACTACAAAATATATGACAGAATCTTGATACAAGTCATACACCAACAACATCAAAGCTTTGCTCCCAAATTAGTTGGAGTTGGTTTACATGGATCCAGTGTTTCCATTCAATTCGATTCAATAAAGTTGATGATGTGATTAAGTAGTCTTGTAAATCTTTTATACTTAATGCATCCCGATTCATCTTAACTTTGCCACTAGAACATCAGGTCCTTTCAATAACTAGCTATCAAGTTTTTTAATGGAGGCATTTGCAGTTGAAGTCTTCTTTGTATGTGTACCACCACAACCACCATTCATTTATTCCACTAGTGGTGCTATTCCAACTTTTCTGACTCATCGGATTTCTTATTCTATTTTGATGGCCTTTATTACACATCCACTTACACATCCTCATCTTTATTCAGCTCATTTTATGTATGTGCAAGAAAGAGTATTGATATGATGCCATGTGTTCGTATAAAGTAGAAACTCTTTAGCTTTTTTTGAGTAACTAAGAGAGAGATTTCAATAACTTTTAATGCCCTCAATATCTCGTTTCATTGCTTTATCCTTACAATAGTTCATTCTCATTTAAGGACACTTTTTAGTTGACAGCTTATCTCTTCATGCATCTCATCCTTTCCTTGTACTTCATAATTTATTCCCCTCAGTATTACCTTACATTTGAACTCCCCATCCAAATCCTAATAGTTCGCCCAGGTACTTTCCAAGTACTTTCCATTGATGCACTTTCTACAATATTTACCCTATTTTTGCTATTATGTTTTGCATTACATAATGTCTTGGACAAAATAATCTTGCAGTTCTGCAAATTCATAATTTGCAGAATGTACTTTCACGCCTCTAAAACACTAAAAAGAGTAAACCAAGTGGTAACTCCACTAATTAGGCATGTCCACACCTTTACATGAGGTTGCGAGTTGAACTCTATTGGTTGGATTGAATAGGTTTCTTCAGTGTGCCAAATAATGTAGGCAACATTACTCAACCATATGGAACTTATAAGAAAAAAAAACAAATCAGTTGATTTAACGCATACTGGCTATAGGACTTGGAAGAGAAACATATTCTTACTCTACACGTATCTCAGGGTCAATTCCCGAGGTAGTAGTGCTTTTGGGGATTCTATCAAGCTGAAGCTTATTGTAGAAATCAACCAATGCCCAAATTATTGGTTCATGAATATTGAACCTCCATGTCTTATCAGTAACCTGACATTCAAATAGAAAGTTCAGCCCACATAACAAGGTATAAATATTAAAAGGAAAAATAAGCTGTAATGGTAAGAGGATGTTCCTCATTGATGTATTACCCGTATATAAACATATGGGTAGATTTGTGTTCCATCAACACTCTCATTGTTCATGGTAACAGTCATTTTGAACACAGGATGATGCATGTCTGCTGCCTGTTCAGGTGCCAATAGCACAGGCGTCATTGTTAGTGGGAGCTGGTTGTCAAGTTGCAAATTACCCAATATGAGCTTGAACCTGGCATACAATGACTTGGAAATTCAGTTGATCTGTTGTAATAAGTAACAATATGAATGAATAATAGGAATTAGGAAATAACAAGTTTAATTGTGATGCGTGTGATTCGTCTGAGAAAAAACTTAAATAACAGCAATTTTAGCCCACTTAAATTTATTTCGTGTCATGCAGAGACTATGATATCTAAATACTGTGCTTTATGTAATACACTGAAAGGAAAATTTTGGAAGAAAAGAGAAATGACAAAGTTCTAGAGATCATTCAGGATTTAAATGGGCTTAAATTTGGCTGATGGCACAGTATTCAAAGTTGCATTTGTTCTTATTGAATATCACTACAACTATTATTGACAACATAAATACAAGAAAGAATAACATAGAACAAATAAATAAGACTTCTACTTATATTGAGCACATTAGTTTATGACCGGTCATTGTGACCGTCACATGGGGCACAGGCGATCAGACAGGCCCCATATATTATGTGCCACCTTCCATATTAAAAAGAAAGATGATGCAGCAAAGCCTTCTGAGTATGACAATAATTGAAGAATAGAATATGCGTGCAAGTGTGCAGCACAAGAAAAGAATCTGGAGAAGAAGCACGCCAACATCGACATTGTTCAAAAAACAGGAACTAAATAAAACCAAAAAAGAAAAGCTCAAAAGGGGCCATAAATCCATCGAATTTCCATCCTGAATTTCTGAGAAATTACCCTTTTACCTCGAAAAACTAATCATGAAGCCATAAAATGTAATGTGATGACACACATCTCTGAAAAAATGCATTTTTGTATGAGAAGACGTCATCACAAATTTTTTTGATCATTATAGCTTTCTAGTTTAAATGAATGGTCGAAATTTGCCAAGTATTAGGCCCTTGCATTTGCTTTTCATATAACTATATTATTAGAGACATTGGATATTTTAAGTTTGCTAATCACACCTATAAAGCTAATTATTTATCCTAGGTAGCTTACAGCCTTATTCTTTCATTATCCTCCTTTGATGTTACCTATTGCTTCATGGCATCAATTTGGTTCACTGCTATCAGCAATAACCATAAGCTTTCAGAAATTACATCAGACAAGAAAAAGGATGAACTCGAAATCATAAAACATCTCTGACCTGCTAGTGCTACCCCCACTGTAACCAGTTGAATATGAAATAAAGACTTTCTCCAGGTAAAAGTACAAGAGTTCCCTTGGTCTTTGGTCTATTATAGAAACCCCTACAATTCCCAGCTCAACTATAAGCTCTATAGGAACTGCATTGTTCTGCATTTTGCTGGCCATACCAGACGTACCCCAACTTCCAATTGATGCCAAAACTTTATTATCTTCAATGGTACTTGACCCTGATGAACCATTTTCAGAGAACCTTGCAACCACAAGATCCCCTACCTCCACACATGAAACTGTACAGCTGGTGTAGTTTCCTCTGTAGGTCCTCCTGGCTTTGTCAAGTCAAGTTTTTGAAGAAGCAAGCGATTTTCACCATGGATCCTAGCATCAATAAGCCTTTGGCCATAAGGATCATCCCAAGAAAAATTGATGGTTGAAAGGGGGTTCAAATGGATCCAGGCATCATCACCTAAGTCAGATTGGCGAATGCTGATTGTCTTGCTGACTGTTCTATTCTCTATTCTGTCAAAGCAAGGTTTTGGTTAAATGCAATTTTGTGAGTTCAACTCTAATGACTAATTATTTTCAAGAACACTTTAATGAATACATGTAACTCCAAAGTTAGTACCTCATAAGCTCATCCATAGACCCTAACCGGAAGACAACAATGAACCTAGAGCCTTCCTCGTTGCCTCGTATTTCTGTCCGCAAAAATCTTCTATCGCCATTGTTCCTTCTCAAAACCAGGGAGAAAGTGTCTTCTTTTGTGATATCAACTGGAATGCACCAATCTGTGTCTTCCAACCGGACCTACAAACATTGATTATTGAATCATCAAGGGTCTCAAAAGCAGAAAATATTTCACTATCATATATATTATTCAAATAGCACCTGGGTCAAGAAGAACACATGTTCAAAAACAAGAAAAGAGGAGGGAGCGCGAGGACAAGAAGTCTTTGTAATGTGTTATGAGTAATTCAAATTCACAAAGAGGTCCAAGTCATAATGCAAAAGTTGGAAAGGGTCTAACCAAGGATAAATGAAATGAGATAAAATCAATATTTTTTCCAGGAGATTTGTGAATTAACGACTCCTGCCATGTTACATCAACTTTACATGGAAAACATTCAAGTTTATATCACAATGAATCAACAACTACATGCTACATTAAATGGATTAAATAGGAAGGGTTGTAATAAATCTTTTGTGTGCAAGTCCAAGTGTCAAAAGAGTTTGGAGAAACTAGTTGCATGTGTGGGCACTTAAGACGTTCCACTCAAAGATTCCTAAGCATTTGTCTTTCTTCTCAACTAGTGGAATATTCTTTTATCCCTAACACTCCCCCTCAGCTGTGACTTGCCTCCGATCGTCAACTTGGAAGTTTTTTGTTTTTTTTTTCCTTCTAAGCCAGGGCTTGCATTCATTATAGTCTCAGAGGGGGGCCACAAGATTTTTACTTGGGTCTAGCTTGTCACTTGTTTTTTTTTTTTTGGTTACACTTTTCACTTGTTTTACCAGCACAACCTCTTTTTTTGAGTCTCCATATTTTTATTGGATTTTTAAATGCTTGAGCCATGGATCTTTTATAGGTTATTAAGCTATTGTGGGCTTTGATACCATGTTAAATTTTTGTGTGAGGCCCAATCAAGTGTTACAGAGTGTGGAGAGACTAGTTGCACAAGTGTGGTCTTTAACTTGAGAGTGAGTGTTTCTCCAAGATGCAAAGGCACTTTACAGGGTCCACATCAAGCTCAGAAACCTTTGTCTTTCTTTTCAGTTGATGTAGGTTTATTCTCTTATCGACAGCAGGTGAGAATGACATGTTAACCATAAAGACAAACAACAGATAAAGAAGACATAAATTAACATAGATAGAAAGCAGAAATAGTTTGGAAGAAAATAGCCACCAGCAAGAACATAAAAATATTTCATATACTTTTGTACATGTTAGGTGCTCTGACTATGGGTTGGGTTGCTTATGCAATTATGCATCAGCATAATTGTTGATGATGCTTTACATAAAACTGGGAAGCATCTCAATAGAACAACCCTCACACAAAAAAAAAAAAATTTCATATGCATGAAATTCAGAGGAGAAATAGATTTATTACTCTCTTGGAAGAGTATGACACATTAGATGCGTGTATAAAGTGAATATGATCCAAGAGAAAGCTATACAAGTAACAAGTCATCTGAGTCTCAATTACCTGAAGTTTATCAGACAATTCTGATCCTTCAGTTTTGCGATATACAAATGAAACCCTCGAGTCAAATGCACGCAGGATTTTTGGCTCATCTTCACTGTTTAACTTGATGAAAATATCCTGACCAATCCTATTGGTGAATGTCATAAATGGTCGGATGGAAATTACCTATATGAATTGGAACAAAATCTCAAATATAGAAGATTGAATTGAAAGTTATTAACATTAAATTACAATACCCAAATTCTCAATTGAGAAGCTTCACATTTGTTCAACAAAAGCATGTTACAGAGTAATGGAACTACCTTTGTAGGAACTGACTGGAATGAACAAGGTTTGGATGAAATAAAGAGATGCATGCATTTGCCATCTTCATCATAAGCATATAGATCAACTGAACCATCCTGAAAGCCCCAAAACAAGGACAGATGATATTTTTATTCTCACTGAAAAAAAAAGAAGCAGCATTTCGTTGAAAACCTAATTCATGCTTACCATGTCACCCAAAGGAGAAAGGTCTTGGAAAGGCCCATAAAATTTCTTGTTAGATTTATCAATAGAAATTGACATTCCCATAAGTTTGAAGTTCAATGTAGAGTCAATTGTATATCCTTCAAGTAGTTCAGATTCAGTTATCTCCTCAACCAGCACCTCTGATCTCTGCCTTGAAGGAAATGAGAGAGGGAAACTTGCTTTTCGTCCAAATTCCACAAGCCTACAAGTAAGTGGTGGGCATCTTGCACTTGTAATCCAGTAAGGAGCATAGACCCTAACAACCCTTGCTAAAAGCCGCTGTGCCTTATCCTGGTTTTGCTCAAGAATTACTTGAACGGTCCTGTACAATAAAATACATCACAGTAAGAGAAAAATCACAGCCCATGAAAGTGAGAAGCTAAATAGAGGAAACCAGATATGATAAGCATAGTATTAAGATGGGACTTGGCAAACCTTTCCGAAAGTAAACTCCTCAAACCTATGGTTTTAGATGAAACCCGACTAGGATGGTATAAAAGCACAGCTTTCTGTAAAAAATAAAAAAAAAAAAAAAAAATTACATGCAGAGTAAGTTATCCACAGAGATAATAATTAAGAAGAAAATAACAAAACTTAATGTTGATTTATGTCATACATGTATTGGCAGCCACCCTCCTTGTGGAATCAATGAAAAGTACAATGGATGTCTTAAATCAGCATAAATTTTCACTGTTTTTCCGGGGAAAAAGACTCCTTCAGAGCAAGAAACAAATTCTCCACTTGCTTGCTTCTCAAGAACAGAAAATTCAGCTGGCAGAGGAAGAAAATTAGCAATAGATAGAGGAGCTTTAATCACAAGATTCCAATCTTGGATAGGATCTGAATGTATGTCTTTTCCAATCTCTGTAGATTGAATACTCAGAGAAAACCACAATCCATGGACGCTTCTATCAGATGATGAGCTTGCACTCGATCGCTAATGGAGCAATGCAAAAGCTCTTCTGACCTTGTGAGAGCTGATACACAGATTTCAGGAATTTCTTTAGGTTTTCCAATTGACTCAAATGGTTCTTGATTATCCACTACAGAACTCCAACTGTATTCATTTTGACCACAGTCATTCCATGGTCTCAATTGCAGCACATATGGAGATCTCAACCCTGACAGTGGAAGGGAAGTGGTGGCCCCAGGTTCTAGAAATCCAACAGATATTTTCTGCTTTGAAGTGCCAGGGATCTTTTTTCTGCTCCTGATCCATCTCCTTTGTCTTGCGTAATTGACAAACTTTAATTGATTGTATGATTCAGGCCATTTTAAGTGTTCAAGATCAGGAGCATATACCCAACCATCAGCAGTATTGGTGGATGAATCGACATGCCAATCGTCTACCCACTCCCAGCCTGATGGTAACTCAGATAGAGAGAGCTCCTGCTTTTTTTTTTTTTTTTTTTTTTTTTTTTTTGATATAATTAAAAAAAGTTCGAATGAGAGACTCAAACATAAATTATAGAATTAAAAATTATGACTGGAAATGGAGAAAATCATTTAAACAAATATAGAAATACTCAAATACTGAATAAACTCCAAAATTATGCATTTGGGATATTACCCCCACCCCACACCCCACATGGTCACAACTCGCACACGTTCAACCAAGTGCCCTGCCTCTTGCCCAAACAAAACACAGTAAATGACATGCATGAAAAGACTCACAATAAAAAGGTTACGCATGCAGGAAGCAAATTCATATTAGAGGAAAGGGAAACAAATTACAATGAACGCTCATTACTGACCTCATAGAAGCCTGTACCCTCTCTGTAGTCTTGGTTCAATTGACAGGAACAACCAACCCAACCACTAACTGGGTTATATTTTTCTGTTTCAAACAATTCATCCATTACAATGTCACGGTCATTTTCATTTTCTTCTTGCTTGTGCCCGTCACTTACAGACTTTATGTCTCCCAAAGAATTTTTTGGTTCGAGGCACAGATCAAGTATGAAATCTGTACTGTTAGTAATAGACACCAAAGAACGTATATTTACACATCTATTCTCATCTTTGACGCTTACTTCACTAGCAATAACATCATTGCCCAACTGCCAACATGCAACAGGGGCAGCATAACTTAGTTTCACAGTACTCCATGGCCCTTTCCTAGCAGGACTGATCTGAATGACTCCAGATTTCATGTCCTCAGACATAGTTTGCCCATCATTTTCAGCTGCATATAATGTTGAAAGAAACATGGCACATCTGATTTTTCTGCATAACCTCTTTTGTTTTTCTTCTTGAGGTGTGTTCTGCACAAAATACAATAGGTAACTGCCACTGGAAGTATTTCTTGAGTTCAAAAGGGATAAAAAAGAAGGTATTTTTTTCGTTAGTCTTAAAAATTCTTTGAATAGATAATATTTTTCACTTACAAGGACAAGGCAAGAAAATCAGAGAGAATTACATCAAACAAGTCATTCACCTGTGAGCTTGTTGAGGACAATTCTATCCAAGCTAGGTCATTAGAAAAATCATTAGGACCTGATTCACGTGCTACTTGATTTAAAGGACTAGAGTAGAATCCAACTGGTTCTCCTACAAAACATGTAAAACGATGTCATGAAACATATTGTGTTGTATCCATAACCAATCTGGCAAATCACACTGAGGTAAAGATGAAGCATATGAGTTAGATAAGGTATCATCTTACATAGAATCAAATACTGCAAAGAAACACTTCAACAGACCACAACTATTTGAAATAAAGGTTTTATCAACAAACCTGCAAATCATTCCATCCATGTTAACTGACTAATGAAAACCACTTCTCAAATTTAGTTTGTCTCATTATGATTATTTGAGATGACTATTATCAAAGATATATAAAGAATTACTAATCCAAGCAATGGGTAAGGTAAGAAAAATTTTCCGAAGAAAACTTTCTTTATCAACGACTTTAGTGTAAGACCTTTTCCTTATAAAAGACAACAAGGACAACAAGGACATCCAAGTGTCAGTCCTTGATTAGTTGGGTTTGGTTACACGAACCCAATGTTTTCATTCCCCTCATCTGCAAATAGCATGATTCTCCCATCTTTTCACCTTGATCATATATATTTCTGATTGTACAGTTTATGTATTACAACTTACACATAGATTTACGACTAGCATTGCATTCAACTAATGAGAGACTCATTCTTCTACTGTGTATATGATTATCTCCCTCTTTGGAAGTCCACAATTTGATATTTCGTTCTGAATGTTAAAAGCTCAAAGATGTGGTTACCTTTTCCCAAGTCAGTCATGATCATTTCGATCCTGTAATATTCCTGCAAAGAATGAAAATATTGAGAATGGTGAGAAGCTTGAATTTCAGTCTAAAATGTAAATGTACAGCATGCAAAATGTTGAAAGCATCACTATTCAATGTTATACACCATGAATAATTCAGCACAACTTCATGTGTCAGGGAATAAAATCATCTGTCCCATCAGCTCTGGTTTTGAATTTTAATTTTAAACACTGACACAGCAATGAATATTAAACTTTAACCTAGATAGAAACAGAATGTGAGACTCATCAAGTTTAAATATGATATAATGAAAAGCAGTGCAATAAAAAAGAATTTTGCCAGATCATTACTCTCTGATTTATATTTCCATGCATCGTATTCTAGTGTTTCAAAGCTTTTGTCAGCAACTATAGAGATTAAAAAGAAGGAAAAGAAGATCATAATTTCTGGTCTTTTAGCAAATAACTCTCTTTCCCAAAGTTGCGAATAAGTCACCAAGTGTGGAGTTAGGGGTGGCAAGAATTAGGGTTCGAATGGATCCGAGTTTGGACAACCCATACTATAAAGAGTATATTCATTGTCCGAACCCAGCCTGGTTTTAAATTCGGACAAGACTAGCTTGTCCATACCTAGTTTGCTTAAAATTCGGGTTGTATGTTTGTCCAGATTTTTTGCAATTTTGAAAACTTACTTCTCATATTAAAGCCTCTTCAAATGTTAAAATATACATAGATTATAATTCCGTATGTTGTAATTTAAAAAAGTCATGTCAAAGTCTCAACAAATATTGCAAACTATAAATCATTGTAAAATTACTGCAAATAATTTAATGTAATTAAAACATTTAATGTCATTAAATGTCAAGAACAAATGTTCAAGTACAAAAAAGACTAAAATTTAATTTATTTTAAAATCAAACATATATTTAGTACATTAATTTATATGTATTAGAGTGGATTATTGTTTGTTAATCTATTTTATAAGTACTAAGTTCCCAATATACCTTTTTATCAAAGATATTTTAACTCTATTTTTAAAACTCAAATCAGGTCCGGGTCAGTGTTCCAGGGCCTTGTCCAAATCCGGCCCAGTTTTAATTTCGGACAAGAGGTCTTTGTCTAAACCTAACCCGGATTTATCAAGACATTGTCTGAATCCTTTTTATTTTGGGCTAGACAAAACCGGGCTGGCGGACCCGGACACTAAATTGCTTGCCCTACGTGGAGTATACATGCAACATGTAAAACTTGGAATATTCTAGACAATGGATGCTTCACATAAATCTTTATCTGTGAATGAAATACACAAAAGGTCCAAATAGAAGTCCTACTTTTGTCCAAAATCATGATCCTGTTGATTTTTATATTTATACCTAATTGATTGTAATTTTTATATGTAATACTGCACTATGTAATCTATAATCCAGATTTCTATATCTAATGTTGTACTCATTTGCCTTAAATTTAAATGACATGGAATCAATATATGATGAATGGACACACGTTTTTCCAGAAGTTGTGCTGCCAAAACAACTATTATCACTACATTACTTTTTAGAAGTAGAATAATATTAAACTTTGGGCATCAGGATGCAGAAATATCCAATGTTCAGTGTCCTTCAAACTGTTAACTGCAAAAAAACCTAAGAAAACCTCTTCTACCTATCAAATACCATTTGAAACAAAAACTAATAATCTGAATATTCCATGTACTTACAGGAGAATCAACTTTGAAGAAAAACATTTCATTCCAGTTGACCAATTCAGTTTCATCAGGAAAAGAGTGATCAGCACTGCTTCCACATGTGCGTGCACTTTGCTGCTTCAAAAGAGACCCGCTAGGAATGTCCTCATTTGGAACAAGCCTGACAGCCACAACATATTGTTGATTTAACAATCCATCAACTCCAGGGAGCAGGACCTGCACAGAACAAGGATAAATATTGTAAACATGCATAAATAAGAATTCTCAAGGGACCATTAGATCTCGAAGCTTATACTGTTGTTGGGAAAAACTGCATGCTCATAGATCCAGATAGGTGGGAGAGGGGAAAAGGGAAAAAAAAGCATAAAAAGTAACATGTAAGTTGCTTGAGTCAATCAGGTGATTTTCTATAACTAGGCAAGGCAGCGCCATGTCATGCTTACAGGCGCCAACATAAAAAGAGCTTTATAACATTTGTACACATTACTGAAGCATGAAACATTGAGGGTTTAAAGTTCTGAACTCTAAACTGATACAGAAAAAATACACTTGGCCACATGAATCATTGTTACTTGAAAAGTTAAGGGAGTTTCGCCACATGGACATAATTACACATACATGGGGCAGTTTCTACAACCAACCCGAGCGACCTAATGTGCCCCTTTGAAATCAGTGTCTTCTCCAAATGTCTCTCTTCTTTTGGAGATAGAGTGTATAAGACAGCGTAAAGGTTTGTATGTATGGTCCGGTCCAAGTCATGAGAGAGTGAAGAAACTAGGTGCATGTGTAGGCTTTAGTTTGAGAGTGGGTGGGTTCTAAATAAAGCATTCTTAACAATGCAGGTTCTCTTATAGTGATCGAATACACATTTGCTCAACATTAACAGTCAAAATGGTATTCTCTGGACGCCGACTTACGTGGCAAACATCAACTAGAGACATAAATAGAGCTGGACAAGAGTACAGAATTCAACCACTTCATTCATTTAAAGAAAGTGAACTAACCTGTCCATCTAAAATGATGATTGTCACCATTGTCCTTAATTTCTCAGTGTAGTTCCCTTTCAAGTGAGCATCCAACATATTTTTGGACATTGGAACTTTGAGAGTTTCTTTATCGCCATGTGACATTTTCACTGCAGCAAGTCCTCTCATTTCACTGGCTCGTAAATATATGTCCATACCAAGTTTATTTTGCATGATAATATAAGAATTTTTCTTATGATGAATGCTAATGACAGCTTTTCCTTCATGATTTGGTGAAATGTCCTGCTGAAAACAGTGTAAGTCCTGACTTTATCAGTTTTCTGCTCCTAAAATTAAAATGATGATGGAACCAAAGGTCACATCTAACTAAACAATGAACTAAAAGAAACAATGAAAACCATCAAACAAACTAAAAAAAAAAAAATTACTCTTCTTTTATTGGTTTCATGGACATGAGAAAGACTATTCCAGCTTGCGTATGCTTGAAGAATCATGTTAGTATTAGACACTGATACATTTAAATTGAGATCCCTTGTAGAGGTGATGCGTAGCTGAGAAGCAGAAACTGCTGCGCTCCCATCATATTGATACCTAGATAAGAAACAAGAGTGAGAAATGAAAGTGAACAAAGCAGAAAACATACAATATAATCATGTTATAAGAATATGCAGATAAAATAAGATTGTCTTAATTATAGAAAAAAACCTCAGGAACCCATCCACTGGCTCTATCAGTGGCTCCCAAGACTCAAACTTATCATTATATGATCTGGCAGCCAAAGATAGGTTCAAAGTGGAGTTTAAGCAGTCCGTTTTCCATGCAAACTGAATCCAATACCATCTAAGGAAACATTAAATAGCGGAACCATCTGCAAAGCAGCAAGAACATAATAATTGATTAAAACATTTCATAATGATTGCATGACCAAGGCAAATCAATGAGTTTGTAGATGAAATTTAAAGTTTGAACAACTGCAATCAGAATATCATGTGAAAAAAAAAAAAAAAAAATCAAGTGATAGATGACCAATGACAGTGAGGCTCTTGGAAACATGGAACTGGATTGATTCACAGTTTCACAAATTTGGCAGCACAGTCATTGAAAATAGCCGCTTTATAAATTGGCTTTTGATCTGATTTAACATCAACTACCTCACCAATTGAATTTTTAATTGCTGCAAACCTTTTCTCAAAAATTGTTCTGCACCCAAATGTAATTTACTTATTAGGGAAACTATGGAAGCAGGAATGTTTCAAAGTTACACATAACAAGCAAACACACACATAGATAATTAAGGGAATTTAGATCCTGCTCGACTAGGGGTCACATGATTGTTCAAGTGGGATAGAAGATAAGAAAAAAAAGTTAAACATGTGACTGCACTTTATTGCGTGCAGGAATCCAGCCATTCAGCCAACAAGTGTTAGCCAACTGCGTCCTCCATTAAGTACAGTTCCTGAAAATTAATAATAACAAAAACTACAACAAAGCATGGACCCAAATTAGTTGGGTTCGCCTACATGGATGAAACTACTCAAAAATCTAGAATAACAATATGCCCAAAATATAATACAATGACGAAATGGTAATCAATTTCTCATCAAAGAAACGAAAAGCAAAGTTTAATGCAAGGATATAGTTCCTCTCCAATATAATGAAAAGAGAATGGAGAAAAGGAGTGTAGTTTTATAGCAGCATGTGTTCATGCTAGGGTATACATGAATAATGGAGGATGGAAACATGATATCTAAATATGCAGCAGCCAAAGTGATAGGCACCCTCTTCAGTATTTCCAAGTGGCAATTCTATATTACCTCGTTTAGATATCCATAATAGTGCCTAAAAGTTGACTACTTCACGCCACTTTATTTCAATCACCAACTATAATCAAAATTGTTTTTCACATTCCATGTTGGTTCCGCTTGCGCATGTATCCCCGGGTCCGTGGATCTCACTAGTACCGATGTTGTCCCTAACCTAACCACCTTCGACTCACATGTGTGGGGTTTTACTCCTAAAGGCCTTGGGTACTCATTGGAGAGACATCCACACTTATATCCTACAATTTTAACTCTTACTTCACCTATTTGGAACTATATTTCGGTCCACACATCCCCAACATGCATCAAAATAAAGTCTTATCATTTATTACACTAACAATGGAGATTCATCTCCTCTATATATTTATGTATTTCAAACAATGCTCCCTCATCCACTGGCGAGTAATTTTTTTTATAAATATGTTGACAAAATTTTTTTTTGGGTCGAATGTGGGTATGGAATTTCAATTTTTCATGAAGTGAGTAATAATGTGAAAGTGCCTAAACAAAATATTGTTAATTTTTGGACCACAGTTTGAGGAAAGGAGCTGACAGGAATAAATATCACCTGATAGCAAGGTTACAAGATGTAAATTAAGCCAAAGAACAATTTTAACTGTCCTAACTTATGAACACAATCAGGGTGGAAACTTTTCAAATATAAGGCTTCAATACCATAGCTGGCTTAGGTAGCTTGTAAGAAATAATTTTTCCCAAGCACGTAGGACAAACTGCTAGGATGGTTGACTAGGTGAACTGTCACGAAATCTGCTCATGCAGTCACAGTCATCTATATAATGATGCACATACTCAGATAGAGACTTTGGGACTCCTGAACTAGTTCTTGGAAAGCATTGTGATCATATCGTCAAAAGAAAAATATGAAAGAAAACAAAGAGGATAATAATAGACAAAGATAGCTGAATTTAAGCACCCACCAAGCCTCCATAATCATCAAAAAGTGCTGCAGAGAATGATCCAACTACAGCATCTATGGCGGTATCATCTGAACCTGTGGATACATTTGGATCTGCTAGCTTAAGAGCAAACCTTTTGGGAGGCTTTCTGAAACCATGGCGGACGAGGAAGGTTCCAGCTTCATCACCAACTTTCCATATGCTGAAAGGTTCTCTTAAAAATCTGACATCAGACGTATCCCAGATGCTTTCTTCTGAAAATTGATCCCCAGTTACCATGTCACTACGTATGCATCTTAGTGACTTGACATCATCTTGCTTAGGTGTGCCCTTACAAGCAATACAACCTAATGATACAAAGCCTGGAGGAGATTGAGGAAACCAGAAACTTATGCTTTCAATTGTTCTGTGTTTCTTGATTTGGCCAACAAGCTGAAAATCCAAAGGACTTCTGAAAAAGGCTTCATCTCCGTCACCACTATCATGGAGAACAATGCAAGTATTTGGAGGTTCATATCTGTACAGAACATATTGGTTTGGATGTCAAGTAGAAGATCAGGAGCAACATAATTGAATGATGCCACTAGAGGGAATAGCTTACCCTTGGACAGCAATATCACCGAGAAATACCATTCCTTCAGGGACTAAAGGACGCCATATCGAGAGCTTCTTCCTCGAGCTTGATCCCTGATTCCACCATACTAATTTAAAACTAGCTATAGCTTCAAAACGTCTCCCAGAATTGGCCATTGAAGACCTTCCTGACTGAAGTGTTTGATTACCTCCCTGAGCAACATTCTGCCTTTCTGAACTCTTAGATGCTTTCGAAGGCCTGTCCAAGCACCCAAAGATAACATGACGTAGCTCATAAGGTCTTCCAATTAAACTCAAACTAATAGGATCTGCAGGCAAGAAAGATCCTATAGAGTTATTTACTCGCCAAAATGCCAATCTTGATGCATACCTGAAGCAGAAACAACAAAAGCATGGTGAAAAACCGGCAGATAGTTTAGTTTCTATAAGATAGGCAATTGAAACGATGCATCAAGGTGTTTAGATACATCAATATCACACGTGTCATGCAGCAAGATAGGGCTTAGCTTTCTGTAGTTGACATGAATGTTAGTACCAAAACTAATCCAATGTGATTGTGACAATATCCCGAGGATACGAGAATGTTAAAACCGATTAAAAAACATTTTACTATTCATTAACTATAGTAGGCATTGCATAAACTCTTTCAACCTTATGCAGATAAAGAGACATTGTAGATTCTGCAAGTTTCTAACTTTGTGTTTTGGAACACAAAATATTTGATACCAGCAGATGGATGATTGAACTATGAAAACATGAAGAAAAGCCACACATACTGTTCTGATAAGCTGATGGTGACACAATCTCTCAGCTCACAAGAAGATACTAAAGAGGACAAGATGCATAAAACAGAGGATGGCGGAGGCTCAGTCCTATCAAATGAAACCACACAGCCAAGAGCAACATAGCCTTGAGGAGCTACAGGCAACCAGATTGAACAGCTACCATCTTGCAAGGAACTGTCTGCATTTTCCACTTCTGCATCACTGATATGGTCATTGGAATCCAGGGAATCAGCATGCAAAGATGACCAGATTAACTTGAACGATACAGGCTTCTTGACTCTTGCAAAGTTTGTATTAACAGCAAGTACTCCTTTAGTAGGGGGCTTATTCCTATAATTTGAAGTAGTAACAATCACTATAACATGAAAAGTCGAAATATTGTTGAACGAAAACTAAAAAGGTCCTTTATTAGAAATTTACTAACGTTGGTGTTAAGTAATCTCCAAGAACAGCAAAACCAGGTGGTGCCCGTGGTCTCCAAAAGGCATAAGTTTGGTTATTATGGGGACCTGCATAACAATAAAAAGTAACATAAATCATAGCATCAACTAGAAGTAAGAAGAACACAAACTAAAGACAATCAAATAAAATGCATACTTTGAACTGTTCCAACTTTGTCAAACTGAGAACAGACGACTGTTGCTTTCTTTGATGACATATTCAGAAATGCCATAATGTCATTTTCCACTGCTAAGAACAGCCTCAAGATGCTGAATGGGAAATTCATAAATATATCTGAAGCAGCTACATGTATATTGGTTTTGCCAGAAGAACTAGAAAAACTTATTGAGGCATCAAAAGGTTCTAAAATCTTGATCCCATTACTCTCCATAGTTAATCCCAATGCATTTGTGCTCATTTCCATGGTCTCTCCTTTTAGCACAAACCTGCGGCACCAAAAAACCAAGGAAATGAATGTCATTTCTTTCCTTTTCATTTTTGTTACAGCACGGATAAAGTTGTTACCTGATATAAAATAAACTAAACGACTTCCTTTTTTTTTTTTTCCCTATGAAGCCTGTGATGTGATTACTATTGTCCAAGGAGACAGCAGCAGATAAGGACTGCAAAATAACTATTTCCTTTAATAGTTATGCTATGTTGACCCAAAGGAAGTGCTTCTTTTAGGCACTGCTGGATTATAGATAACTAGATGTACCTTGAAACAAGTATTTTATGCAGTTCAATGTCATCTAGACCCATATAGGGTTAGTGTGTAATCGTAGCCCCACCTTTGGGTCTTTGCATCATTTTTGCTCCTTTTAATTAGCTAAATACCAAACCTTAGCACAGTATTCAGTACGGACTCATAAACTCAAAATGAAGTGGAACAACATGCATTTAATCATTTATTTTTGAGGTTAACATTTAAACCCCAATTAATTTGGAACTGAGGCTATGTTGTTGTTGATGTCGTTGTTGAGGTTAACATTTAATCATTTAACTGTTAGAAAGAGTGGTAATTACTTTATTCAGGTGTTTGGGCATAGTTTGATTTAGGTGCACAGTGTTATTTTTACCATATTACACCTTAGACGCATTTGTACAGGTATAAGTGTACGCATACAACAGCAAGAATAAAAATAAGGAGTACTAACACTCTTTGATACACAATATTGGTCAAGATACTGTTCCTGCAGCCCCACTTTCTTTTTCTTTCATCACTTATTTCTTCTAATGGAATACATAGCCGTAGAAATACTAGAAATACACTTTAGTGACCAAAAACCTTTTCTATATTCTTATTCCTGTCTTTATCATTGCTTTCTTCAGTGGAATCACTCTAGAGTCTGTTTTTAGGTGGCGTGGGAAGAATATTTTAGCAGTAAAATCTATCACTAATGCTAAGTCTAGAGAATGTTACCACATTATCTGTCATTGAAACGTATTGATGGAACAAGGATATTATTTGAAAAAGCATCCTAAAGTATGAATCCTAATCCTTTAGGTTTGACTGTGCCAAGCACATTAGGAAATTATGAACATATGAAGACACAACTGAGATGCAATGAATTCAATGCTCCCATCGAGGATCTAATTGGTGTTTCTAAAAGCTAGGGCATCTAGCCACCAAGGGGTGTGGTACAATGGCAAAGAAAGGAGCACCCCATAACTCTAACAAAAGAAGAGGTCAAAGGTTCGTTTCTTTGTTGCTACATTATATTATCTTGGTTTCTCCCGAGTTATTGGGTTGGGGCACCCAAATAACTCCCATGGGATTAATTGAAGCAAAGTAAGGAGGGTTTGAAAAAGGTATGGACACCCATGGTTATCAAGAAAAAAAAAATACAAAAAATAAAAATAAAAATTGGGACATCCCAACCCTTGCACTATTTTGGTGTAAAGTTCACCACCAAAGAGTAATTTCTTATCCAAACCACCAACACCATCTTTTAGCTTATCTATTATCTTATTCCTTTTTAATATTTACTAAAAGTTTATCATTTGTATGTTTTAAATTTACTTATTAGAATTACTCAATAATGTAACTAACTAATAAGTACGTATTTAATAATTAACACTATATTTTATCTTATATAAATTTTAAAAAATATACAAAATACTTTGATGTGGATCTCTTTTGCAAGGATTTTTATGTAGCGAGGATAAAAAATTTGATTTCGCCTATTACTTTGCTCGCTTAAAATTCAGAATTAATTCGGAGAGGTGCAATTCGATGTGAGGAAATTTTGTAAAGTTTCGACATTGTAGAGAAGTATAAATAACTTCATCTAAAAGTGCTATAGAACATCCAAATTTTGTCAAAATACATTAGAATAGCATTTTTTTTTTACAGTAATCATTTCTTTTCTCTATCTATATTTGATCTTAAGTTTTTTAAACTTGATTTTGATCGGATTAACATTTTGAATATTTTTTCCTTTAATCAATAGGCAATTTTCATAATCACTTTCTTATAAGTAAGACTGAGTTTTGGTCTTGTATCTTATAAAATATTTTTATTCTATAAGAGTACTTCACCTTTCTTGCAATTAGCATTAAAATTTGTAAATCACAACATAAATCTCAAACCATGATGGAAGTTTTGCAAAAATCCGTTTTAATTCGATGGTTAAACAATCTAGTCAATTTTTTTCTAGAATTTCTCATTAATGATAAGTTATATTTTGAAAATAAAAGTATAAAGAACAATGAAAATAAATTATTCATTTGAAATTCAATTTATCTTAAATATTAAGAATAAGAGAACAAAAAATGTTGTATTATGTAAAAAGTAAGGTTACCTGAAGAAAAATCAAAACGCCATCAATAGTGTCGCTCCATATTGGCATGACACTGAAGCTGTGTGTCATTCCATAGGGTTTGATTTGTTCACTCATTCCATGCCAAATGGCAGAATGGGAATATGTATCACAGTTTTACTAAGTTATCAAGTAAACACATTTGCCCCTTTCATGCCAGGGATTGATTTACGATTCCAAAACTCAAATACAAGGAGTAGAGTAGAAAGCATGATTAATCATTCCAATTATATCAGCTATTATATCTTTTGTTCCTTCAAATATTATAGCGTTGTCCTACTTGTGATTCCCAACCCTTTGAAAACAAGGAGCAACAAGAATATGTCTCAATTTTACAAAATTACACTCTCAATATATGATTTCCCATTCCTTTATGATCTTATTATATTCTTTTTGTCGACCCTCCTATATAATAACCCCACATCTAACCACAATCCATTTGCAATTTTGCATGTCTTCAATGACTTAATTAGTGGCCAAGGTTGCCAATAGAGTTCTACTAAATCCTACATACAGCCTCCGATCCTATAATACACACTAAGTTATCATCAGATCTCCATCATTTTTTAGCTAAGCAATTTCAATAATACAATTTCATACAGTTGGAATAACTATACCTGCAAAGTACATCCAATTGGACATGCAGAAGTTTATTAGAAAGTACAGCTGACTCCCCAAAATCTTTTGATGTATTGTAGAATGTAAGCTCTGGACCAATAGCCTACAAAAAAAAAATAAATAAATAAAAAAATAAATAAATAAAAAAATAAAAAAATAAAACTGAGAAATTTGGTATAGCCCACAAATCGCAAGGAACTGAGCAAAATTATTACAAGTGCCAATAGAATTTTTAAAGGTAAAGAGGAGTATTTCAATAGAAATTGGAAAGTACATAACATAACTTTAGAATACCAATCTGCAGTTCACATCGTTCAAATGGTGAAGTAACATCATATTTTGAGGATTTGGACTTCAATATGCATGTAAGATCAAATGATTTATAGCACACATTTCTATCATTTACCTAGTCGATATCCTACATGATTCATAGAAACAATAAGATCTTACCTATGAGCTATAAAACGAATTTTGTAAACACATGGCAGTCGAGGCAGCAGAAGATTAGCTCATTAAAGTTTTGGGAAATTAAAATCAATGATGCCGAAACTTAACCTGAAGCTCGATGATAAACTCAGTGGACCGATTGGTTGCAGTGGCAGGAGTGGATAAACTATTGGCTCTCACATCTGAAGAATTTTGACATAAATCATCATATCCATCTTCCAGGTAGACGAGATCCTCTTTTGACACTGAATAACTGCTGTTGGTTCCCAATATAATAGAAGAATCCAAAAATCTCCCATTCTACATGCATAATTCTTTAGTTAACACTTAAAAAAATACTCTAAACAATCTCATTAACATTCATTGTTCCGCCTATGGAAAATACCAGGCAGCTTAAAAATAACTAATCTTACCTTTATATGAACATTTTTAAATTGCAATCTCTTTCCATTGCCCACATATATTATGGCTTCAGTTGTAGGACTGCAGAGATTAGAACCTTCACTATTCAGTAAATATAAATTGCCACCTTTCCCGTCGTAAGTAAAACAACCAAATCTCTCATCATCAACAATCAGGGGCCGCTTAGGAGAAAGGGAGAAATCTGAAGATGGTTGACTATATGTTGGCTGATCCAGAACTATAGCATCTACAATATTTAGAAGGTTTTCATCCTTTTCATTCGACAGCATGCCACGAACTGTTGGAACAAAAAATTCAGCAAGAGCCAGTAGGAAATCAAGTGCAACAAGCAACTGTGGTCTTTGGATGCACAGAGACACAGAAGTGGACAATTGGTTTAACTTTGCATCAAGTATAAGCATTGTAGGGAAAGGATTTACATCTTGGTCTTTCAGGATTTTTTTATCAGTATATATATGAGAAGTATGTTCAGCTCGACGACTCCATCCACCTTGCAGAATATCATATCCAAGAGTTTCTGGTTTCCCAATAGCAAGCCTATATTCATCTTTAGTTCCCTCACGGTCATCAACAACAATGAACCCCTCAAGTGTTGCCAAGAGAGAGCCTTCATCCAATGAATTGGACTTGTAAAGAAGCCATGCACCACTTGCCTACAATAACAGTGAATCACACAATCAGAATCATCAACAATGAGCACCCCTTCTTTTCTATCGCAAATGAGAAATAAGCAATAAATTTATCAAGCATCCCATCTCTTTGAAGACCGCATAATTTTTCCGCATAAATACCAGGGACTATGAAGATAAAAAGGTGCACCAAGAAAGAGAACTCTAGATTGTCAAAGTAATATTTGATTGCCAAGACATTTATTTGGAAGAAAGAGAGAGTCCTCTGCATAATGAACTTCATCTACAGTAGAAGAGAAGGTCAGGTTTTTTTTTTTTTTTTTTTTTTTTGTTTTTTTGTTTTTTTTGTTTTTTTTTAATTTTTATTTTTTTTTCAGAAGAGATGGTCATGTTAATTTGGAGTAAATGAAATTTGGAGTAAATGAACAAGGATTAAAATTTCAACTAACTCAGCCCATTTCAAAATCAAATTAATTTAGGAAAATCTAGATACATTAGGAAGTTATTGCAAAAATTTCACACTAAAGTATATAGAGGAGTGCTAACAATTTCATCCAAGTGTAAGTACATTCATGTTTTGTCAGTGCTCACCAAAGAATTATGTTCATCAGTTCATGTAGTTAAATATTAGATTACATAATATGATAGGTTAAAACAAGATTTCTCATCTGTAGAATACTGGACATACAATTTGTCAATTTCTAAGCAACATGTTAACTGTTAACATAACAATATGTTCTATTTTCTCAAAAACCCATAGAGCCAGCTCATTTTCTGAGATATAAACCTCATATGGGTTGTGTGTGTGTTTTCTGAGAGTGTATACATGTGTTGCGAAAAGATTTGTGCTAGTTTAATCCTATGTTGTTGGGTTATGTGTTGAGTCCCTTCCTCAAAGACCCATGGAGCCGCCTCAATTCTTGAGATGTACGTCTCTTGAGGGCTGTCTATGTGCCAGCATGTGTTATCTTTTCTTTAAAAAAAAAGGAAAAAAAAAAAAAAAGAACGCATACATACACCGGATATGCATAAACGGAATGCACGTAGCTTACAATATTTCATATCCTCTTTTCTTTCTATATCTGAACTATGATTATTAAATTCAATTTCAATAATTTTAGTTTTTTACACATTACTTCCTTCTCCTTTTAGCAAACTGTGTCCTTGTTCATAAGATTCATTTCATGTATTGCATTGTCTTATACTTTCATATTTTTTAGGACACGTTTTATAGAAATTTTACACTAATCTGAATTAAGCATACATTACTTAGTAGAGGAAGAGAGCTGAATTTTAGAATTGGCCATAACATGAAACTAAAACAAAAGAACTCAAAGCCCAAGAAATTAAAAAAGAATCCCTAAACGGGAGCGATTATTAGCACCCCAATACCTTACATCAGCCCCCCATTTAATTTAATACACTTTTAAACTAAAATGTCTTTAGGCAAAATTACATAAATAACGTCTCACTAAATTAAATCATGAACTCATTTCCTTTTCCCCTTCCACTTTCCACTTTCTACACCACTCCTCAACTTTACTTTTCACACTCTACACCTCTCTAAATGAAACCGTAAACTCATCCTCAACTCTTAACCCACTCATTACACCCACCCCCAATTAAACTCACCCCTTCTTCTCTTCCACTTAATTTTTACTTTCTATACCTCACCTCAAATTAAACCATAACTCATCTCATTTTATCTTCCACTTTCTAATCTCTACACCCTCCCCATTTATTTGTCCATACACTCAACAACTCACCACCAAATGCAACATCTTGATTATAGTATTTGGATGAGATTTGATTCACATTCTTGAATGGTTAGAACATTTATTTGTGTTGTATCTTAGATTTTAAGGATCAAAGAATCAATTTTTGAATGCAAAATGTAGCAAATTGGGGTAAGGGGAGAAAAAGATGATGTGCAACAACGGGTTTAGGTTGGGGATCACAAAGATGTGAAGAGAGTTTTCTTTGGGGAGTGAGGAGGGCAAATATAAGCTAGGGGTGCATTGGGGAGTTTACTAACAATTAAGGGGGTTGCTTAGAATATGAACTAACTTATTGGGGGCTATAAATAACATGAAATTAAGTGGGGGGCTGATATTAGGTACATGGGTGCTAATAGTCACTACCTAAACAAATAGACCAGTACACTACCTATATTACCAATTTACCATCAATTGCACTAATCGAACACAATGAAAAAGTTTGATCCATGTAGCCAACCCCAACTAATTTGGAATTGAGGCTTTGTAGTTGTTGTAAACAAACAGACCAGAACAAACAAAATACTTCAAATATGAACTTCTAAAGCTAGATGAAAGACGCTGCATTCTGTGGTCTATAAATTTCATTAGATATAAACCCAGGAAAGAACAAAATACCTGCACAGTAGCAAGTGCTGTGTCTCTCGTTACTCCTGAATACAATGATAATCCAACTAAATCAACTGAGACTGAAACTGCCAAAGTAATCCATGCTTCACTATTATGGTGTTCATGTTGAACATCCGCAGGCTCCGCCAACTTATTTGAAGTCAGATGATGCAGATTTAATAAAGGAACAGATTTTGGAGTCTCGGAGATATTAGAGAGGGCACATTCTGTAATTATCTGATATTCTCTATTAGACAATGCAGCTTTAAGCTCTTGTATCTGGAGAAAACATGGTAGAGGAAAGCAAAAAGGTTATATCAACAAGTTTGTGATTTGATAAAAATTTACAGGAGATACAGGCAACCTAAAAGATCCTCCATAGTCCAAGGATGAGCTTATTACCTTGATAGCAGCTTCCATAGTTGGGATTTGATGCAATAAGTCTCTGAGTGATCTCTGAATGACAACAGAAAGCCCCCTCACATCCTGAATAATACTTTCACCGGTCCTGATATCAGTACCAACAGTCAAGTTGATGTCTTCAACCTGCAAAGTGTTGCAGCAGTTGGCAATACACAAGCATAAGAGAGAATAAAGTCACACAAATGGAGTCACACTGAGAACACTGTAGCAAAGAAAAACGCCAGAACTAAACAAGTCGCTACACAAAAGAAGTGGGCACCCAAAGAAGACACTGCAAAATTGAAGGTCCAACGTGGGAAATCAACAAGGGCTTAACTTGTGAAGGGACATAATTATATTCATTTTCCCATGAGATCCTTAAACACCAACCAACATTCTCATGATTGTTATAGGGTATGACTTATGTAGCCAAAGACTAATGCTAACCAGGTGCATGTGTCTAAAGGACATGGGGACTTTCTAAGAAGGAAAATGATTGGGTGACCCACTTTTGACACGCACTTGTTGGTGTCTCTTGTTTTGTGCATCGAAGTGTGTGAACAAAAAAAATCAATGTGTATTTAAAGGATACCAACAAATGTGTGTCAAAAGTGGGTCACCCTAGCATCTTCCTTCGAAGAACTATCCACAACAAAGGTACTAGGACGCAATATGTGAAAATAATACCATAATGTAAACATAAAAACAACTATTCTAAATAATTGATGTTGTAACTTGTATGAAGACTCAATTGTGTACCTTGTCAGACCAAAGAAGTAAGCAACAATAAAAATATTAAATGTCGCAAGCGCGTTGTAAAATTATGTAGCAAGTTGAAAACCAACAAACAAAAGTTGTAGATTTTTCTTTCAAAGAGAACTAATTGTCACTACATAAATTGTCTGTATACACATGCAAATATATAAGAGACCGTTTGGCTACCCACCAGTATTCTTTTGCTTACAATCAATTACTTATTATTACATCATTTGAGTCAAACATTCAACGCAAATACATCACAGCGTGTGATAAACAATTAACACGCATTTAATGAAAACACATCACAATCATGAGATAAAGCCAGGTTTGGCATGCACTCTCTCACTTGCTCTCTCTTTCAGAAGAAGGAAATAAAACACAAAGATCTATCTCAAAGTGTTGACTGCCAAGGAAAAATAGAGACAATTGGATTGAGCAACAGAAAGCAATTGTTACATGATATCAGCGGGGACCTTTTGCATGGTGGAAAAAGTGCTACAATTTTGCCACCTACCCTACAAGATTTGCACTTCTGCCCTTTTGAGCATCTTGACTAGTCAAAGGCACATTTTTTGCACCACGTAAGCAAGCTACTCAAGCGTTCATTAGTGAAAATTACCCGAGAATGAAGGCGCACTACCATAAAACACCTTTAAAGGAAAATATTAAACAAATTACTAAAAAACTAAAGGCATGTAATCAAAATGCGACTTCAGAGTAAATGTTAAACAAAGGCCAAATGATCAAATATATCCTAACCTTTGCTAGTTGTATCAACTATATCATAATAGTATAAGGTACTAAAACCCCCTTAAACTAGAAGTAGATGGATGAATTAATCTCTAAAGTAACTTATGGTCATTAAAACCCTTATAATAAAAAGTTGAACAAACTATCAGGACGGAATTTGTTTATATAACGTCAACTCCCGATGTGGGTTTCCCCAATTAGAAAAAAAGGGACAAATAGAACTACCAAAATAATCTAAGCAGCCCATATGCCTCTCTCTCCAACTCTCCCTCTTCTTCTTCATCAGTTCTAACAAAACTCTAGAGTGGAACCTAAAAAGTACTCATTACACCTACCTGTCGGACTTCAACAGAGGAGAATGCGCTCATGGAACTTCATAACCTCTCCCTCTTGTCCGACATTTGTTTCTCTCTTCTTTCTTTTTTTATCAAAATCTCATTTCCACTACCAAACAAAAAAAAAAAATCTCTTTTCCACTCTCTTTTGTTAAGGTATTTATTTCTTTTTGTTCTTTGATATGTTTAAGAAAATTTTAGTTTTTTGTGATCTGAAATAATTGATGTGCTTCTTTTATGCTTTAAAAAAACTGTAGGATTCTTTATATTTTGAAGAATGATCAGACCTTCAATGTCCCTCTTGAAGTAGGGTTGCAAAAGAGATCGACTTCCATTCAGAAATGATTCCCTTGAAACTGATGTTTGCATTCACCAAAGCAAGTCATCAAAACACACCCAAGAAACTAATCCTTCACAGAAAACTTCACATAGCCAAAATCAATAGAAAGACATGAATTCTTTAGGCAAAATGGGAAGAGCATCAATGGTTTAGGTTTTTTTTTTATTTTTATATTTTTGTTTAAGTAGGGCAATGACAAGTAATGAGTCAAAACATTTAACAGGGTTATAAACGCATCCGTTAAGAAAGGTAGAGTTTGTTCAACTTTTTTCACTTTAAGGATTTTAATGACCCATAAGTCACTTTAGGGATTAATCCGCATGTGCACTTCTAGTTTAGGGGTGTTTTAGTACCTTATGACATATCATAACATTTTAATTTTGGTTTCAATCTTATCCTTAAGCATATTTCCCACATGTGTCACTATTGAAAGAGCCAAATTATGGCTCACTTGTCTTCACTACCTCTTTCTCACGTTAGTTGACGACTTTAGGGTTCTCAAATCAATTAATGTTAATTAAAATTTACAAGATTACAACACACAAAGAAATTAAACCCTTTGAAGATGCGAAAAAGAATTATAAATATTCAAGTTTTTATTAAATTAAAATTTACAAGATTTGGAAAGCTTAATGTCGTTAACACACAAATATTAAATTACTAAAACAAAAATGATTTACTAACCAAAAGCATCTTTGTGAGATGGTAGAGGCATTACTTGCCAAAAGGCAAGGTTTGGGGAGGTTATGAGTTCAACTCCCACTTAAGTTAAAAACAAAAAAAAAAAATGATTTACCAAGGGAAATATGCTTAGGAAAATGATTTGGTGACATTTCTGGTGACACAAACCGGTCGCACCAGCACACATGTTCAATTTTAAGTGGTTGCTGGTGGGACCCATCGTAGACAAAAGTTGAACACGCGTGCGCCAAGTTGAACACGCTTTGTGTCACGGGGAATGTCACCATATCGTCTTCCATATGCTTAATGATAAGATTGAGACCAAAACAAAATGGTTAGAATATAATTGATAATTTTACAAGGTTAAGATATAATTGATGCAACTAGCAAGGTTAACATACATTTAATCATTAGGCATTAAAAAAATACTAAATAACTAAAAGAGCATTTCGAAAGCATGCCTTTAGTTGATGAACCCACTTTCTAGCAATATGCAGAACCACTACCCCCACTACATCACTCAAATAACGAAAGTCTCGATCCTTTTGCTCTCATACATCAGATTAGATCCCCACGTGTCATCAAAGTGGTATCAAGCAATTTGGACCACTTGGTTAATTTTTGACCCCCACTAGAATTAAAACTCTTAAACATAACCAAAACACAACATACAATCGACTGTCTTGATCAAACAACTAAAGGTTTTTCGAATTTTTTCGCTACCACACGTTACATTAGGTCCCCATGCGATTAATTTTCAACCCCCCATCAGAGTTGAAGTTAACTTAACCAAAACGCGACCTACAATTGATCGTCGTGCTCAAATGGGGAGAGGTTTTATGAATTAATTTGCAATCACACAACCATACTAGATCTCCACGTGCCCCTAGAAGCGTTCCACACATTACGAACAACCCAATCAATTTTTGAACCCCACCAGAATTGAAGTTAAGTTCTTAAACTTAACCAAAACACAACTTACAATCGTTGTGATCAAATGGCTAGCGGTTTTTCAAATTTTTTGGCCTCTACACATCACTATAGGTCCCCATGTGCCACAAGAAGCAGTCCAACACATTTCCAACCACCCAATCAATTTTTGACTCCTCACCAAAATTGAAGTTAAATTCTTAATTTAACCAAAATGCAACTTCCAATCGATCGTTGTGATCAAATGGAGAGAGATTTTGTAGACTTTTTTTCGCTCCTACACGTCTTATTAAGGCCCCATGCGCTCCCGAAAGCGATCCCACACATTTCAGCCGCCCAATCAATTTTTGAGCCTCCAAATAGAATTTAAACATAACATACATTCAACCTACAATTGAAATGATGTTATTTCAACAAAAACTTTTTAAAGTACACTCATCATGCAAAAGTATTGTTTTTGTAATATAAATACAACCACATCAGTTTAAAAGATACAACCTCAATCAGTAGATTCAATGCCACATGTCGTTTAGTGTTTTATTAAGGTTGTTGTCTTTTATACACAATGACATTTGACTCCTTAAGAGTTAGATTATCTTCTCTTCTACGTATCCCACATCTTAGTTTTCCTTGTCCGTCACCTTAAATTTCTTCTTGAACTACAAGGTTGACATTTGTTGCCATATCCTGTGTAATGACACCTAGATCAAAATGAGAAGAAGACCATGCCCTATCTTCATTCAATCTACACATATGAGCACCCATTAGACTACATTGAATCGTTTCTTATTCTATCCCTAAGTATGGTAGCTCCTCCATCTATCTCTAAGTATGTTTTTCAACAAAAACAAAACAAGGAATCATCATATCAAAAATGACTAATCAAATATGAAACTTTGATAACAATACAAGGAATCATCATATCAAAAATATGCTACTCGGATAATTCTATCTCTAAGTATGCTTGCTCTAGTAAGTAAATATGCTAGAGGGATACATCTATTTTGATTTATGAAGGGTAAAGGCATATTATATTTATATAATGGAAATGTTTATCCCACGATTAGAGAATTTAAAAGTTCTATTAATGATGGTCTTATGTTGTATGTATTCTTGATTCAAAGATCGAATACCTCTCATAGGTATTCATAGCATATCTAAAGTATAAGTTCAGATAGATGGCCTAGGGTAGTGACCAGATGATGCGTTAACATCTACAGAAGTTTTTACGTCCTGCTCGTCACACCCATCCACCTCAATATCCGGTCCACCAACGACATGACCATACTCATGTTCCTGTGTAACCACTCGAATGTCAGCCTGAGCCATGTAATGCTCTTCCATTGAAGGATATGGTACACGAAAGTAGTGAGCTTGTGTCTCGAGATACCAATCATAAATTGAAGTGACAGTTGGTGAACTTGAACTCTCTACTCTGCATGCATAAATTGTAATGCTTTTGTTGCTAACGTCAGTATATGAGGCGCAATAGTGATATTATCAACTCACGAAATCCAAATTAATTTTTTCCAACGGTTCCACCTCGACCAATACATTTAAGCACATTATTGCTTTAATTACTAAATTAAAGAAAGTATTGAGCGTTTGAAAGAGGTGCTTACTACGTAGCCAACCGTACAAGAATGTATGGTATGCTATCTTCGTGTAATGTTATGATACCGAACCAAGTAATGATCATGGTATCTTATGACATCTACACAATCTTCTCCTTCAGCTAATTGATTCGAATGTTTCTCCCATTGTTGCACAAACTCTGAATGGCCCATATGACAATTGATGCCAGCTCTCCCTCTAGAGTCAATGTGATGCAAGTAATGTCTAGTATCACATGGCTTCGGAATAAGCTTTCGCATGTCGAACTGTCGCAGCATATATTCTGGTCTGAACAACTTCAATATAGAAGCATAATAATAGTGATATAGTGGCCTAAATAGACCATGTTTGTACCCAATATTTCAGGCAACGATGCAATCAACTCCTCTAAATATGAGACCCAAATTACCTTTAATTGAGGTGGATATGATGATATGCTACTTAATAACAAATAACCAACAAAAGACACACAATGATACTAAACTAGTCATAACAGATTTTGTCCAACAACTCCTAAATTCACGTTTGCAGGGGTATGCGTAGTAATAAAGCATTCTCTTAATTTGAAATATACCATCTACTATATATAATATAATTGTTAATTACGAAAATTGTAGCTTTATTTAGAGTCACTCACTAATAACCCAAAGGTGGGGCTACCATAAAAAGGATGTTTAGCCTAATGCGATCTACTTGAGGGACGCCTCGTGTTGTGGTGCACAATTTGAAAATCTATCCCATATCCATAATTGTAGCAAAAATCAAACATCCAAATATCCCTTTTGTATCTCTAGATGTTGCATGACACATCTCTCATACAACCATGCTTGACAAGGACTTCTCCAGTTATATTGCCCAACCTCCTGAAAATTATCTAAAAATTGCAAGTACTTTACATGAACCATGTTGTTGGACTTGTCATAGACAATACTAACACCAATGAGTTGTAAAATGCATGCTCGAATAAATCTATGAATCTGCATATCTGTCGATATTGCTCCTACAGTCAAGACATTAATCATGTTGCCTCTCCTTTCCAAATTTGAAGGCATATAACCAAAAAGCTCCTCACATGACTCCATGAAATTAGATGGGGTAACCACACCACTAATAGGTAAACCATTTACAGCCAAGCTCAATTGCAAAAATCGTCTAATAATGGCCTCCCCAACTGGTAAATGGAATGTGTGGGTCTCCTCCCTCCACCTCTTGACAAATGTCATGATAAAATGTTGATCGAGACAAATGAATTCAACCCTAGTAACCCCATAAAATCACATAGACTACAAGTACAAGACAATTTGCTAGTCGATGTCCCTCATGCGATGCAATAGCGCATTCTACAAAGGACTACAAGTACTCCAGGGGTCATGTCCAATTAAGGAAAAAAATATTACAATACAACTTTTTAACCCAACAACCCTAACGTACTTGCAGTGTGTTGAAGAGATGTGTCATTGCATCACATAAGAGACATCGACCAACGAATTGTTATGTATATGCAGTTGACAAGATTTTACGGGGTTGCTAGGACGGATTCATTAGTCTCGATTAGCATCTTAGCACGACATTTGTCGAGAGGTGGAGGGAGGAGACCGATACATTACATTTACCAGAGGGAGGGGGAGGGGGAGGGGGAGGGGGAGGGGGAGGGGGAATTATTACATTTCAGATGTATTGTTGAAATTGGAGTTGTGTGAGGGGCTTCTCAATTACGTACCTTCAAACCATGAAAGGAGAGCAAACGTGATCAATATGTCTCGACTATAGGCAATATCCCGATCTATCACCTGATGCCAGATATGCAGATTCATAGATATACTCGAGCATACATTTTACAACTCATTGGTGTTAGTGTTTTCTATGACAAGTCCAACAACTTGGTTCATATGATGCACCTGCAATTTTTGATAACTTTTAGGAGGTTGGGCAAATAGTTGGGGAAGGGCGTGTCTAGAATGATTGTATCAAGAAATTTGTCTTGCAAAATCTAGAGATTCAAAAGAGATATCAAGATGTTTGGTTTTGCTAAGCTATGGATATGAGATAGTATTTCATATCTTGCACCACAACGACAGGTCCCTTAAGCAAATCATTTACGACTAGACGACTCTTTAATGTCATCCTTACCTTTGGGTTATAGGTGAGAAACTCTAAATAAAGTTGTGCTTTTCGTAATTAATAATTATATCATATATAGTAGATGGTACATTTCAGATTGAGTTTGATCCATATAGTTGTGCTTTTCAATTGCATTAAACTGAGCACAATGGAAGAGTTTGATCCATATAGCCGACCTCAATTAATTTGGGACTGAGGCTCTGTTGTTGTTGTTGTTGTTGTTGTTGTAGATGGTATATATCGGATCGAGAGAATGCTATATTACTATGCATACCCCGCACTTGAGTAGCCACGAATTTGGGAGTTGGTGGGCAGAGTTTGTCATGATCAAATTAGTATTGTTGTATGTCGATAGTGGGTTATTTGTTATTAAGTAGCATAATCATCACATCCCACCTCAATTGTAGGTAATTTGGGTGTCGTATTAAGAGGAGTTGATTGTATGTTGCCAGAGTATTATGTACAAGAACGGTCTATTTGGGCCATTAATATCACAATTATTATGCTTCTCCATTGTGGAGTTGTATAGGCCAAAGTGTATGCTACTACAATTCAACATGCAAAATTGTTCTGGAGCCATGTGATACTAGACACGACTTGCCACATTCACTTTAGAGAGAGAGATGTCAATTAGCATGTGAGCCATTTAGAGTTTGTACAACAATGGGAGGAGCAGGCGAATCGATTAGTAGAAAAGAAGAAGAAGAAGAAGAAGAGTGTGCAGATTTCATGGGATACCATGATCCTTACATGGTTTGGTATCGCGACATTATAAGAAAATGGCACAATATGCATGCTTTTACTGTTGAGTACCTAGTAAACACCTATTTCTAACACTCAACGCTTTCTCAAATTTAGTAATTAAGTAATAACGTGTTGTAATGAATTGGTTGCAAGTGGACGCCTTCTAAAAACTTAAACTTTGAATTCCGTTAGATAATTACATCTAGTGGTGCACACGTATTGAACAAATATGCGGATCTGGTTCAATCAAGATGAATTATCACTAATTGGATCAATTTTTTGATCCCTTAGACTGGACTAGATTGAAAATTCACTAATCTAGCTGGATTGGATCGAATTACGGATCCTACATTAAAAAAATCGCGGATCTGGTCCACTCCAATCCAACCCATTTAGCACATTAACACATACATATTTGATCATATA
This sequence comes from Stephania japonica, assembly GCA_039657345.1. Lineage (NCBI taxonomy): Eukaryota > Viridiplantae > Streptophyta > Magnoliopsida > Ranunculales > Menispermaceae > Stephania > Stephania japonica. The sequence continues at coordinate 14,009,156 of CM077557.1, forward strand.
TAATTATATACTAAAGTTTTTGAAGCATCAACTTTAAACTATAATATCTAAAAGACCATGCTTGCTTTTAACTCTTTTATTATGCTTTCAACCTTTTTTGTGTATTATATGTTACAATGGGCACATTTTTTTGTGCTTTGTGTGATGTATGGTGCAGATTTGTGATGACATATTTTTCTATGAAGGAACTTGCATTTTAAAGGTTATTGTGATTACAAGTTTGTGGGAAATATACTTATATATAAATTTGTGGGATGTATGTTGTAAATTTGTCATTCATGAGATGTATGATTTTTGTGATTCATTAGATTAAGTTTAATTTCATGAATTTTTGAATAGAAAAACGTCAATCCGTGGAACTTGATCCAGTCCAAACCGCATTTTGTAAATTGTATTGAGTTAAATTGATGAATTATTTGGGCTGGATTGGATTATAATTTTCCAATCCGCAATAATTGGATTGAATTGCGGATTGACACTAATTGAACTGGATCCAATCCGGTGCACCCACATCATGGTTGCACTTCATATGCAGACGTTGGCAACATAAGCCTTACAACTTATCCATGCAGAGTACAAAGTTCTGGGTCATTAAATAACTTAAATTATTTCTTAAGGAGGTCTAAGTACGTATTCCATTGTCCGCCTATGCACCGACTAAACTAGGCGGGCTAAAACGCCTAACACCGCCTTGAAAACATTGACTTCGTCTTATGATGGGTCCCTCAAAACACAAGCTCACTACTCTAAGTACTATGTCCTATAAAGAAAGGCCATTACATGACTCAGGCAAACATTGGAGTGGTTACATAAGAACATGAGCGTGCTCAATGTTGCTAGTGGACTAGATTTTGCGGTGGATGTGTACAACGAGCAAAAATTGACAACTTCTATAGATGTTTGACTAAATGATATAGGGCAAGGTGTTCTTCTCACTTTGAACCGAGTGTCATTACACAATGATGATCTCAAATGATAACCTTGTTGTTCAAGAAGAAATTGAAGGTGGGGACAAAGAAGACAGGGAAGATGTGGGACATAGAAGACGAGATAATTCAACTCCTATTGATGAGCCAAATGACGTTGGGTATAAAAGACAATAACCTCAACGTATAAAACTTAACGACCTCCGTGGTATTGATTGTGGTTTGTATGTTCTAAAAAGATGTGGTTGTATTTATATTACAAAAACAACACTTTTGTAGTATGATGTTTACTTTAAGTTGTTGAAATAACATCATTTCAATTGTAGGTTTAATGTATTTTAAGTTATTAAGTTCTAGTAGGAGGGTCAGCAAATGGTGGGTGGTCTGAAATGCGTGGGACCATTTCCAGGGGGCACTTGGGGACCTAATGTTGGACAGAAAAATCCAAAAAAACCTCTCGGCATTTAATCACGATGATTGATTGAAGGTTACGTTTTGGCTAAGTTTAAGAATTTAACTTCAATTATGGGGGGGGGGGGGGGGGGGGGGGTTGTGATCACAAGAATTGAAGGCTTTGTTTTGGTTTATCTTTAAGAACTTCAAATCTGAGGTAGACTTAAAATATTGATGGAGCAGTCCAAATTGCATGGGACCACTTTAAGGGGAATGTGTGGACCTAATGTTCGTGTGGGAGGGAAAAAATCTAAAAACCCTTTCATTATTTGAGTGGGGTAGTATGTAATGCTATAAAGTGGGCTCCTGAACTAAAGGCACGTTTTTGAAACGGGGCCTTTTGTTGTTTAGTAATTAGTTTAATATTTACATTGAAGTTGCATCCTGGTTGCACGCCTTTAGTTTTTAGTGATTTTTTAATATTTATAATGAAGTTGTGTTCTATTAACGCGCCTTTAGAGGCGTTTCATGGTCAGACGCCTTCATTGTCGAGTAATTTTCAAGAACAAACACTCAAATTGCTTGCTTACGTGGCATAAAAAATGTCTTTGACAGGTCAAAACGCTCAAAAGGGGCAAAGCATTCTGAACATAAGCATGCCTCACAAAGAGTACGAGTTCAAGGAAGAGAAATACATTATGTATGGGAAACTCAAAGTTACTCTCAATTATTTAGGTTGTCACCGGTTAACCCACAACCTACATTATGGTTGGACAACGGAATCCATAAGTCTAGGGCACAATATAGTCCGTACCTGCCCTAAAAAGATGCACATTTGCGCCATTTGCTTAAACGTTGACGCACTATAAACATGTTTCAATCATGAGTTTGCAGCCCAATTAATTTCATCATTAGCAACAGATCCACATCTTGGGTTATATGTTTTAGATGGTTTCTCCACAAGTTCTGACCTGTAAACAAGGCTCTGTGAAAGAAATTAGCTTTGACCAAAGCCTCAGATATAAAGCTTTGTGCAAACTTCTCATGACATTTTTAAACTTCACTTGTTACTTAATGGTTATGAAGCCATCCAAAGAACTCAATTAAGATAGGAAAAATAATTTTTTGTAGCGCCATACTTTAATAGCAATCCATATGAAGTGTACCTGCACTGTTAGTCTTTCCATATGGATGGCACTCATCTCTCCTTTGTCACCAAAAAGCCACTGAAAGTTGTTTTGTACGGTAATATGAACCACATCAAGCTCCAAATAACTGGAGAATAACAAGAAGTTAGCTCCACTCATGTTACAGTCCACAAAGAGATGTAACCAATGGGAATGTAAGGCAATGAAAATATGATATAAGCTTACTCATGGCTGTCAGTTCTTCGTGGCATTACGATTATGGGCTTTCTAAGAGAGAGATCCAATTTCACAGCAGGTGACCCTTCAATTTCACTAGTAGTAAACCACTTCTCTGAGTTTGTTGCTTGATCTTTCAACTTTACTACACCCTTTGAATCATTAGGAACAAGGCCCATAAAGTAACTAATCACCTGAATATCAACCATATTAGCATCAGTATATATAGTTGAAAAAAGAACAATTTAACCGATAATGAAATGGGTTACCTCCTGCACAAAGCGGTTCAAATATATAATTCGTACTTCTGAAAGCCTTCCAAAAGGCTAAAATCATAGCCGTTGTAATCTTCATCCACTGAACTGAACGAGGTGAAAACCAGCTGCAAGTTCCCCAAAAATCAAAAGCACCTCTTAGATCCAAATGCATCTTATTACATCATCCAAACATGGCAGAAATCAAGGACAGAAATAAATGGTTACATATATCTAAAATATATGAAAGGAAGAATGTGGTTTCTACATTTTCAATTTGATCCAAGACAGAAGTTTGAAAATAATACTATTTTCAGAAAGTCAATAAATAAGTAAAGCCAAATCCTGAAGGGAATTTGCCAAAACAAGGATGATTGGCAACAATGTCTCCCAAAAACAAAGATTGTAATCCCAGAGAATGATAAGAGGAAAGTCAGTGCGGGAAAAGTTATTCGTATTTAGTAGAATGATTTACCAATATGAAAGGCAAACAGCCAAGGGCTGCAAAAAGAAAAAAAAGAAAAAAAAGAGATAAAACATCATACAGGGCCATCATCCCTTATAACTACAAGAACCCAATCATCGAACCAAAGTTCCCCAATTCCAATGCCTTTCGTCAAATAATCAAAAAAAAAAAAACCATGTTTTTCTTGGCAATCGATCAAAGAATAACTTTTTGTTTGATAGAATTTTCACACATCATTTCATGTGTGTCCTTGATTCTTCATTTTGTTCTACACATAAATGCAATAGAACCACCAAAATGCTGAATTATGCAACTTTGAGATTTTTGGATGAGAATTTAAAACCCTTTATAGAAAATTTGAGTTTTTAGCATTTAGAAAAAAAATACCGACAAGTTATTGCAGAAACTTCTCATCATCAAATAAAACTTCCCCAAATTATTTCTGAATTTTAAGCATGGTTTTGAAAATCACAGAGTTCTCCGAACTTCCTCAAATTATGTTGATTTTCAAAGAGGAGAAACAAAACTTATGCATACGAAGAAAGAAAAAAAAATGTCAAAAATTCCACAAAATATTCAACATAATTCAGAGAAGTTTGACATGGTTTGGAAAGTCTTACGAAACAATGGCAAAATTGCAAAACTTCCATAACTACGTGTATATTTAACACTATAGAGTAATTTGAGATTCTAGTATTTAGAATCAAATTCCATGGACTTCCATACATCAAGTTTTTACACAACTTCCCCTCATCAAATTAAGCTTCCCGAATTATTTCCAAAATTTAAGTAGGTGAATTACAAGGCAAAGTCGAAAGTTCAAACCTTGATTTTAAGTTGGTAAATTTCAAGGACAAGTCGATGTTTCGAACCCTAACAAATCTAACAAGATCACCATGGTCAAGGTTCCAAACTTCAACTTCGCCTAAACTTCACCATTCAAAATTTGGAAATATTCGGGGAAGTTAGCTTCGACTAGGGGTTTTACAAAAATTCGCTAGTGTACAAAAGAAAAAAATTATATATTTTGAATATTTTTCTTAATTTTTGTAATTTATTGTGATTTATTTGAATGCTAAAATAAGAAAACAACAGTTTTTCTTAAAAAATCTTATATTAGAAAAACTTAAGAAAAACTGTTTTTTCACTAAGACGCAAACAATCCCTTGAAATATCTTGTGCACACCATTTTTTTTTTTTTTTTTGAATAAACCTTCATTTCATTAAATTAGGTAATGCTTATATCAACAAGAACAATGTGGGACAACCACAAAGGCATGCATGTATGCCACGTAGCAGAGAGAGAAAACTAGATCTGACTGTTTGCCAAACTGTTGGCTACCGAGTTCATAGATCTCTGGATATGAGACACAGCCTCTCGAGCATTAATGGGGAGCAAACCCTAGATCTCCTCAACAATACCACTAGTATAGCTCTCGTGTTAGGGAAGCCGAAGACTGTTTACCACGGTGGTGGAGTCACTCTCGATCGGATCTACTCTGACATTTGTGTACAATAAATGTCTCTTAAAATATTAGCTTTGTTACCTCTCTGCCCCATCATCTTTCATCAATTCATCGCCATCATCGCCTTATCACCTCCATCTCTCAAATCTACCTCAGCATCGTCTCGGCTCCATCATCGCCATCAAAGTCGACAACTTCGGCAAAACTTCTTAAATTTTCTCAGATTTTTACAATTTTGGGGTAGTTTTTATTAACTTGAAACGAAGTTTTTGAAGTTTGGCGAAAAGTCCCGATGTTATAGGCGAATTAATACATTTTTTTGTTTGCATCCATGTTTCACTTCGCTCTTTATTGAATCAACAAACTTCAGCCGAATTTCGACGAAGTTCGACGAATTTTTTAAACCTTGGCCATGGTCATGCTACTAGCACGAACCTCTAATTATTTAAAAAAAAAAAAAAAAAAATGCTACGTACCCAAGCAGTTACAGCTACCACCTAGTTCCTTGATTCTCCTATGCAATCTAGCTTGGACTTGAGTTGCCATTGCAAGATCCTTTAGCTCATGGCTTTAACCACACCAAGCACAATTACCACATGCTTTTTAATTGAACTCCCTAGTTAAGCCATGTGCCTTTTGACTTGGCCATAGGTGCCTCCCTGGTGACATCCTGATCATGCCACCAAGCAAACCCGCCAAGCCACCCACCCATTGTGCACATTTTATTGACTTGGTCCACACCCAATCCTTATTCGTCCATGACTAGAACCATCCCATACATGCCATACTTGAGCCACTTTGGGTTAAGATCGTGGTCAGTTCGCCTTAGCCATACCTCCAGTTCTCTCGATTTAATGGTCCATGTCACACCACAAACTCACGGTTGGAAGGAAATGTGCACTGTGCATGCCTCGGCCAAGTTTACCTTACACGAGTCCTTAGCCATCCTTGTATTTGGACCATCACAAGCACACCTCCTAATAGTAGATGTTAAATTATCTTTAATAGAGAACACCGGGAATTGAGGCCAATCATACTCTCGGGCCAGGCTTGGTCATGCCCCAAGTCTGGCCTCGGACTGCCAACATGATCAAGCAAATTCTGGGTCACGCCATTGTCCCAAACCAAGCTGCACTATTATTGTATAACACTTGTGAACCAAGCCACATGCATCTTTAGATCAAGTCCACACATGAAATATGCACTTCACGTTGGTTGCGTTGGTTATCAACCAATTCACCACATGGGCACACGTTGCGTCGATTCTCAACCAAACCGCCTTTAATCCCCGTCAGTCCCCCAAGCCTCATCTCGATTCTTGACCACATCACCCAAGTCATGAAAAAAGGCCCTAGCCCAATCCTAACCCCCATCAAGTTATCGAGAGTCTTCTTGGCCGTGTCTACCTTGGCAATGGTCTTATCCTCAGCCTATTTGTGCCCGAGCCTTATTCCCAACTAGTTGTGCCTCGGGCCATCTTAGGCACGACAAAGCCAGTAGAATCCCTGTTTGGTTGACTCAACATGAAGCTCAAATGCACACGTAAACGTTCATGTACACTAGTTTTGCATACCTATCACCATCTTTCGTACTCAAACCACCTAAACCTAAGGCATTGATAGGACCTCATTATTCATTATCCTATCCAAGTCTCTCTATTGCTCAACCAAGCAGGTCTAACCAATAGGAGAGTTTAAGCATGATCATCTCTTGTATACCAACAACTAACTTTAACTAAATGAGTATGATCAAAGTTGTCAAATCGGAATCAAATCGTAAAATTGGTAGGAGTGGCTGCGAATCCAATTATAAATTATAAGATTTTTCCAATTTTTTAAAATACTTCTAAATAAATATATGCAATTATAAAATTTTAGTATAATAATATTAAAAAGTACTAAAACTATTTTAAAAGGAAAATCTGACTATCTCTCTTTCTAAGATAATAGTTTAAAAGATCACTCAACTATAGCAAATGTTGTCAAATTTGGCACTTCTTAGAGAAGTCGAGCAATTAAATAAACAGAAATATGATTTTTTGTTAGTTGTTAGTTGTTTGTTGTTTGTTGTTGAATAGTGAATACATTAAAGTTGGAAAGTTGGACATATTGACAGCATATCCCCTCATTCCCCACCCACTCCCTTACAGATCCCACCAACGTTTCTCTTAGAATATGTGTTCCTTAGACAGCATGTGACCAACTTTCTTCGTTTGGATCTCTTGTAAACTTTTATTGAAAGAAAAGATAATAAAATAAAGAAGTAAGAAACACCAGCAACAGTTGTGACTTCATAACTAACAACACCTTTGAGACTTGAAGTCGAATAGAGAAAATCAGTTTCAAACTTTCGTTTTCGACCACCAACGTCAAGAAGCTTTGACTTTGTAAGATGGCTATGCATCGAGAAGCAGCTTTGTGCAAAAAGATAGGGTTTTGTCTTTTAAAAAAAACTGTTTCTTTTAACGGTTTAGGGTTTCTATATAGAGATCTGATTTGGTGAGCGGTTCTTTTGTGTTAAGCTGGTGTGACATTTGTTTTTTCATTTTTTTTTTAAGTTGGATTGATTTGAAGCGATCTAAGGGTCTAACAATCCTTATCAAGAAAGAGATTCGAGTTGACTGTCTGATTCAACTTGAATCGACTGATTCGACCAAGAATCAGTAGATTCTCTCTATTTTGAGATTTCCAGTCCCATATAAATCGTTTCTTATCCGATCTTATTCAAATCAAAAATTCAACAATTTTGACAACATTGAGCACAATGCTAATAGATTCCCAAGCAAAACATAATGAATCTTTTAAAAGGAGTCATGATACTAGTCATTTACTAAGAAGGTTTTAGTTAGTTCTTAAAGTGAATATATAATGATTTTGTGTTAGAGCATAGATCTAGGGAGTAATGACAAAATTTTAATTAGATAAAAATTAGATTTTATTTTCCAAAAAAAATAAAAAATAGATTTTATATTCCCAAAAAAAAAGATTAGATTGAATATAGGCAAAGATCAAGAACATCCTCGACCACTAAGGAAGCTCTAGCCTCTCGTGGATCTGAAAGCTCCAATCAGACATGGACTCCATAACATACAATATTGACATTTTGTAAGGCAAATCTTGTTGGATCACATTTCACCGTGATCAATGTTTTGAAAAAGACATTAACACCTGTTATTCCACGTCAAACCAGTCTCTATTGAGCTAGTCCATCGATTTCATATTCCCCCACACATAATAGCAGGTCAAGATCCAAAAAAAATAATAGCAGTTCAAGTTCCACCACCATAGATCCACATCACAATTCCATCTCCACTAGACGATACACCTTCCTCAGCACCATATAATTTTTTTGCCACAGATTGACTACCATAAATTCTCGGCACCGAGCCACGACCATCACTCAATCAATTTCAACCATTGAATCGCCATCAACTCCATTAAACCTCAACAAAAGCAGTTGCATTGCAATCTCTGATTCACTAGATCGACATTCCACAGCAATGAATCGACCTGGTCCTTTGTCTCAAAATCAAAGATCGAAAAATCGACAAATTTCGCTGAATTTTAGGCGAAATTTGTCAAGATATGTATCAATGAAAACGAAACACAATGTGAGTTTCAAAAGTGCAAAAAATCGGCGATGTTTTGTATAAAATTCAAAGTTTTTGATTTTTTTTTTGTCAAAACAATAAAGAAATTACTAAAAATCGAGATATAAAATAAAAAAAAAAAAAAAAACCTAAAAATCAAGGAATATCCATATGAATCGACTACCTCGCAATGATTCATCAACGCAAAAGCTGAAAAAACTTATGATTCTCCTCTCTTTTGTGTCACCTCAACTCAAAACTCAATAGCACAATCTTTCACTGGGAGGAACATGAAAGTTTTGGGAATCTACCAAACTAGGCGTTGGTTACATCTTCAATCACTCTCCTCTTCTTCTCTTTTCATTTCTTTCTTGCATTTGAAAGTCACTGTCTCTCATTCACCACTATTGTGCCCTAATTTGTTGTTGTCGATCCGTATCTTAGGAGTTGAGACTTTAGAATTTGGAGAGTAAAGAGGGAGGAAAGTTAGGAAGATTGAAAAAAATGAAGACAGCAGGGAGGAGGAGGCTTTGAATTTGTGATTTGAGGAGAGGAGTCGAGGACCGAGGAGGAGTTATCGTCGACTCTTGCTTTGTTGAAGCCAAAACATGCAAGAATGCATGAACTGATGGAAGCCTTTTAATTAGGGCCAATCTCGTGACACTCTTGGAGACACACATCAAGTACTTTGTTGAGTAAGCCTTTAATATTTTCATTGAGATTCGTTTGTACAATTTCTTTTGTAGATGAATTAAGCAAACAAACTTGGAGACCACTCGAGACCGATGCTTTTTTTAAGTCTATAAACTATTGTTTAGGCTTTTTTTTGTCAAATAACATTAGGATTTAGGCGTTTATGTATGAGTTTTGCACCAAAAAAAATTAAAATAAAAACAAAACTAAACTTATATTTTAAGTTTTCAAAAAAAATAAAACAAAAAAAACTTATATTGTAACGTATATAGATGAATAGTGTCAATAAAATAAGTAGAAATCAACAATTATATAATTTTATGATAGAAATGTATAATTATGCATGTTTTAGCATCTATATGTTTGTTTTTCATTTAAATAATAATTCTCTATACTTCTCTAAGTTGGAAATTTTACGAAAATTCTCCGAAACGAATTAAACTTCTCCAAATTAATTCTGATTTTCAGTAGGGCGAATTCTTGGACGAAGTTGAAGTCTCGATCCTTGCTCAAAATTAGAGTTCGTCCTTGAGCGATAAAACCACATGAGATCATGATCAAAGTTGTCAACTCAGAATCGAATCGTAAAATCGGTTTTGTGGATTTTTGAATCGAATTGTAAATCGTATCGCAAATTGTAAGATTTTTTTTTATTCTTTTGAAACACTTTTAAATGACTTTAAATATACATATAAACTTATGATATTGATTTATAAGTGAAAAGAAACTCCATAAATCATAAATTTTATGAATTTCCATACAAAAAGTCATAAACTTAGCAAAAACTCTACATGTGATCCATTTTTTATTCATTGAAAGTTCTCTTTTGACACTTGACATCTATCATGGAAGCAAGTCAACAACAATATCAATTGGGTCCTTATAGACAAGCAGGGATTCATCGCTATTAGCATCCAATATGTTGGTGGTGTTGAACTTAAATGTTGTTCTATAAGAACCAAGTTGTAATGTTGTACTTGTACTCATATATTGTAAATTCATTAAGCGTGTAAATGCAAACTATTTTGAGCATTTTTGGCTCCAAAAATTCAATATTGTTCCATAACTTCTATTATGGCATTGCATAATGCACAACACTTCACTAAACAAAAAAGGAAACACATGTTTCTAAATCCACAAAAAATCTTCTCTTCAAGCCACAATCATCATCCAAATCTTGATATTCATCCTCTCCATACCCTCGAGGTCCTCCAAACTGCATTTCTTCATCTTCATCCTCTTCATAGCATCCCTCTTCTCCTTCATCTCTTTTAGAATCTTCACTAAGGTCTTCCTCTTCATCACGCAATATTCCTTTGCCTCACTCGGAGCTACATAACGATAGTCAATTGGACCTAAAAATTGACCGTAAGACATTAATATATTACTCATATTAGTCTAACTTCTCATAAAATCAAGAAGTACCATTGCTTCAAATAATCATTGAAAGAAGTACCTCTTTTTCGTGTGTTTACTTGTGGAATCTCTTCTTCAACACAATCCCCCAATTCCAACCATGAAATGTCACTTGGAACTGCCAAACTTTCTTTCTCAGTAATCCATTCATCATCAAACTCCATGTCAAATAAGGAAATTGGATCATGATTTAATCCTTTTTCCATCCTACATTCCTTGCGCATATGAAGTCGGAGATTGTAGTTGACAAACACAAGCGCATTCAATCTTTTTTGTTGCAATCTATTGCGCTTCTTTCCGTGAATCTACAACGACAAAGATAATAATGAAATAAAAAAAAATACTTTCACATTTTCACTTCACTTAACTAATAAACTTAATTTCAGTGAATTAAGTGATTAGGTAACTCTTACATGCTGAAATGTGCTCCAATTGCGCTCACAACCGGAGGAAGTGCAAGTAAGATTCAAGACTTTGATAGCTATACGTTGCAGATTAGGAGTCGAATCTCCAAAACTATCCCACCAATCAGCTGCAATTTTAGGTATCAAATAACTATATAAGTAGACTAGTAGTACATAAGCATTAGCAAATGAACTTATTAATTTAATAATAAATTTAAAAGTTTAAACAACTTATCCAACCTGGTTGCTTTTTGTCCATTGTTAGCTTTGCAATCTCTGTTGAAAACATGCCTTCAGCTTTTCTGAACATTGTAATTTCTTCATCAATCACCACTCGTTCTGCAACAGTGGGAACCATTTTATCCAAAGTATCATACAATCCTTCCTTGACTTCTTTGTCCATTTGACATTCAGGATTGTATTGGAAACGTGGGTTGAAGAAAAATCCAGTAGCGTGCAAAGACCGATGCAACTGTTTGTTCCATCGCTCAACAATTATATTCCAAATTGGCACATATCTTCTTTCCACATGGCCCAAATTCTTAGCAATGGTTTCCTTCGCACGATCCATAGCCTCCTAAACATATCCCATAGGAGGTTTAGCATAAGAATCCACCAATCTTAGCACCTTCACAAGTGGCACAGTGCATTTCAAACAATACTGAAGGGAGTTCCAAAATTTAGAATCAGCTAAAATTAAGTTTCGAACTTCTAACCCTTCTTTTTTCTTTGCATATTGTGATGTTTGCCATTCTTCTGATGCAAATAAAGCCATTAACCCTTTATGTTGTTTAATCACACTTCTCATTGTCAAATAACAAGTGGCAAAACGTGTGACTACAGGCCTCACCAATTCTCTACCTTTGGTGAACTTCCTCATCAACTGCAAAATCCAACAATGGTTGTAGATGTAGACCATGAGCTTCTTACATTTTTTGATCGCCACTTTGTGTATAGGCATCTCCCCAATATCCTCCAACATAGTCAATACAATGAGCAGCGCATGGTGTCCAAAATATGTGTTTCCTCTTCTGCATCAACCTCTTTCCCATATTGACATAGTTGTTGGTTTTGGGGTTCATACGCAGCGGAGATTACAAAACAATTTTGAGAAAAACCCCAACAGGATCCGAATCTGATTCCATTAAAACATGTTTAAACAATGAAAACTTAATCATACCTCAGTCGCAATGTACCTTTCGGAAGGTTAATCGATCTCTAAGGCGCTGCCAACGACGAATGCCCTCTATCAGCAGTCCACACACGAATGGCGGCCAAGATTTGAAGTGCTAGCTTCGAGAGAATACCAAACCTTTTTATTTCTCTCCAAAACGATCCAGAGCATACCAAAAACCCTAAGACGTTTCTTAAAACGAAAATAGAGTTTTGGCCTTTTAATTTTTCGTACTTGTATTCTAACTCAAAGCGTCTACTTATACAACCCTTGTATATAGACGGTTAAGTAAATTACACATATACCCTTACGTAAAGAAGTATAAGTGTAATACACTACAAGGACGTTTCTGTCATAAATTTTATCATATAAAATTCGTTTTTCTGAACCATCTTAAAATCTCGCAAAACCATTCTTAGTGTGCGACCCAATAGGCTCATACAACGTTGGCAGTGCACCAAAACACATTTTGGTATACAAGTCATAAGCTGCCTCTAGCAAGACATTATGACTACCCAAGTTGTACGAATATCAAATCGATACAACCTAATCAATACTGTATATAACATCCTTTTGTCACACGATATCCTTTTAATCAAACATAAGGCATAGAATTGTCATCCAACATGTTCAATCGTACTAGTCTATATCTCTAGGTAGACTGAAAACATCCAAGTGACATTGATCAATATCAATTCACTTAGACTAGGCCTTTTTAACAGTTTAACACATCGAGGGATCCACTGGATATCACTCTCTATATGAGAGGGACATTCTATCTCGATTACACAACTTCACTACATTATTCACACAATAACCAATCACAACCTTTATAATCGTCCGGTTAAAGACAACGTTTGATTGCGTCAAATCACCGTGTTCCTAATGTTGAAGGCTCTGGTAATCTCAAGTCAGAGGACTGAATAATATACATATCATGAGAAACAACTATGACTTAATCCATGTGATGTTCTCATAGCGAGTCGGTCCAGTTCTTTGTTTCCTAACAAGTACTCATGATCTTGATTCGTATTCCTATACGTATGATCATCGTATGATCATCAATCAAGACTCACACTAGTCTTATTTCATTATAGTTCTCGGTATAATAATCGACTAGGGACATTTAGGATATTTCTGTAAATATCCATGGATCTTATTATAATGTAAACATGCAAATCAATTATAATAAACAGCAAATGAAATCATACATTTTATTAACTAAAATGTATTCATAAAGACTATTAATGGATTGACCTAGGGCACATTTCCCAACAATAGTTTCTTGCTCCATCAGTGATAACTTGAATGACATTCTCTTCCCCAACTTCTTCAACTACTTCATCCAATAAAGTAAACAAAAGTTCTGCGTTCTTCACCACTTCTGTAGCATCGACAGACTTGAGAAAAACAGTTCCTTTAGGGCTATTCACCAAAAAGTTAAGCAATGTCCGACCTGCTATATTGGTCTAACCGTCAGACATTATAGTGCACCCTGTTTTCTTCCACTCATCTCGAAAATCTTGCATTATGTCATTAACATACGCCACCCTCAACTCATGATAACTCGGTGGCTTGAATCTCGACCCAAATTTGGTGAGACATTGAACCATGTCTTTAAAGAAAAAGTCCTTTGCCACATTAAATGCAATATTGTTGCAATAAAAGAATCTTGCAATCTTCTTTACAGCCTTTTCTCTCTCATCCTCCTTCCAATGCTCATTCAGAGTTGTTTGGTTGACCTTTTTACTAAATATTTTATCAATATTTCCACGATTTCCACCTCGATTACCAACACTTCCACCACCCACATGATCTCTTTTAGGAGGTTGAGGAGCATTGACATCAATGAAATTATCTTCATTCCCTCCCAAATCAACTTCTCATCATTTTCTTTAGTCTTCTCATTTTCCTTATCCTTCAACATCCTATCGAATAGTGCAGTGACATTATCGGGCACTTTGGAGCAAAGTTTGGCATCCTTTCGAGTCCTCGCCAAGTGATGTTTCATTCTATACACCCCACCATGGAACTTCTCACCACAATGGTTGCACTTCAAGTAAGTTTTGTTGGGTGGTTCGACCATTGTGCAATGATCCCAAGTTATGTCCTTTCGAACTTTATATCTCCCCATCGCAAGTTAACTTGAAAAGAAACCCTATAAAAGTATAGCGAGTCGCGACTTAGCAAGTAAAATAAGTAAATAACACGAATCATATTTCATATTTCATAATTTTGCTTTTGCATAGCCTCAATCCCAACCCCTCACTCAATAAATACATAGCCTCAATCCCAAGTCCCAAGTCCCAACTACGTGAATAGTTGAATTGAATAAAGAAGTAGAAAAAGAAGAAAAACAAACCACAATAAATACATAGCCTCAATCAATCCCAAGATTCCCAAGAATCCCAACAAGGCAACAAGCTTAAGTGCACAAAAATCTAGGGTTTGAGAATCTTGACCAAAAAGAAAGAGACAAAGATAGGGCAAGAGATTTCCTCAAACCAAGTGAAAGAGAAGGAAAAAGCAATAAAGATCTAGGGTTTGGTCCCCACTTACCTTGAAGTTGAAACTTGGAGTCTTGGAGTTGGAGTCTTGAAGAAGAAGATAGCTAAGTAGCAAGAAAACTTTGTTTTTGTGTTTTGAAACCTTGAAGTCGGTCCCCCCTCTTAAAAGTCGAAATATACTATGGACACCGAAAATATAAAACACTAAAAAATAAAACGATTTTGGGTCGCTGGTCGTCCGATTCGAGTCGGCTCGCACAATTCGACCAGAAATCGCACGATTTTTTTGAAAACCGAGTTGCGTGTTAACTCAACTCGGTTTTACCTCCCACCGAGTCAACTCGTGCGATTTGAATCGAAATCGTACGATTCAGACAACTTTGATCATGATAAACACAAGGAGATCATGCCAAACATAAATGATGTAACCACAATTGATTCGCTAGCTTGACTACATCCATAATCACCTCTGTTGCTATGCCAACGATTGCACTCTAGTGACCCTAAAATCTTGTGCCTATCCTTCTTAATTTGTTTTTCACTCTCTTTGCGTTGTACTAGGCTTCTTCCCTCTTTTCCACTTTTCCTTTTTCCTTTTTTGTGCTACCACCCACTTCCAAGGCCTCTAATAGCTTTCTTCAACCTGCTCACGGCTAGATCGATCAGTTTCGAGTCAAATCGGAAGAGCTAAATTCAATGTGCCTCAATTGCATCCGGTTTGAGACAGTGACATGACACCACAAATGCAATGGGCCATTTGAGGAGATGGGAGGGTGCTAGTGACATGTTTTGTTGTACATGCGCAGTTTCAATACAAAGAAACAAATGAATAGCATGCGTTTGCTTGCTTGCAACCTTGCACGACCACTACTTTATCATTTATTTTTTAAGTCCTTTCCTCAAGGGATGCCACAAAACATTCACAAAAGAAAAAGAGATAAATTTTGCATTTAAATTGTTCCATGTTCTAGTTGTTACCACATGATGAATTCAAAACTGCCAAGACAGATGGATGCCATCATGTAGCAGTATGTTGGGGCATCTTCTGACAATTTTTCTCAAAATGCCAAAGTCTCCCAAATATTCATTTATGCAAGCCTACATTCCTCATATTTCAATATAAACACATAATTTGAATAGAAAATATGTGAAAATGATTTTTCAAACAATTCACTGATATAATATATAAAAGGCTTACAAGCGCCTATCAATTGTTACTTGATCAATCAAAGAGTTGTAGATCTTATCCTAAATTTAGGGAAACCAACAAATTTTGTATAAAGCCAATCCAAGTTATAGGAGAGCGTAGAGAAACTAGTTGATTTAAGTGTAGGTTTTTAGTTTGAGAATGCAAGTAAGAGTTTCCCCTCCAAACAACAACACCAAATCCAATTAGTTGGGGTCGGCTACATGGATCAAAATATTCTATTGCGCTTGATTTAGTGTAATTGATGTGAGCTCTCCAAATCATTTAAATCCATCATAATCAATATGTCACAAGTTAGCTTAGGTCTAACTAAATTTTTAAAATTTTGAGGGAGGTCTCTATATAAAGATTAAACCCTAGTCCCCACCACTTTCACAATCCTATCCCACCTCACCATTTGTTATGCCCCACCACCATCCATTTTCCAATCTTCAACGAGGACACCGCAAGCTTCCAACACTCCGACAAGTTTTTGACGACTCACCGACAACTCCAAAAAAAAAAAATTGGTTTTGTTTTTGTTTTTGTTTTTTAATTTTGTTTTTTATTTTAAATTATTTACTTTTGTTTTTATTAAAATAAAAAATTTGATTTTTTACTTCTTTTTCTTATGTTTTCTTACTCCTAACTTTTTTTTTAATTTTGTTTGTTAATTTGTTAATTTCCTTTTTTTTTTTCTTTGAAGTAATTTCTTCTTTGTTTGTTAAATAAAATTTTGAAGTTGAATTTCTTATGGTAATGGTAGGTCTTAGAATATTCATTCATTTGTGTGTAGTCGTGCATGCTTTATTTGATTTTTCAAAGTGTCTTAAGTTAGTATTTTTTGATTTGTCAAAAAAAAAATTGTATGTTTTGAAGTATGGAGCTTTATTTTTATTTTTATTTTTGAAGAATGAGTAAGTTTAATATTGATATGATGCAAGGTTAGTAAAGACAAGGTTCGAAGCTTCGACTTCGCCACTCAAAATTTGGAAGTAATTCGGGGAAGTTGACTTCGACAAGGGGAAGTTTTACAAAAATTCACCAGTGTGAGGACGTAAAAAATTATATATTTTAAATATTTTTCTTAGTTTTATAATTTGTTAATGATATATTTAAATACTCAAAGTCTTAAATAAGAAAACAAAAACTTTTTTTAAAAAAATTGTATTAGAAAAATTGTTTCTTCACTAATATATCCAAACAGCCCCTTCAAATACCTTATATTAGAAAAATTGTTTATTCACTCGTACATATCCAAACAGCCCCTTCAAATACCTTATATTAGAAAAATTGTTTATTCACTCGTACATATCCAAACAATCCTTTAATTAAAATATCTTTTGTGTACACATAGCTAGCTAGATCAGAGAGAGAGACTTGAATTGAAAGGAAAAGAGAGACAAAGATGACTCACGATAAAAGATAGCGAAGAATCAAAGGAGCAAATGACCAAGGAATGAGATTGAAGATTGAAGTTCGACTGGTGGGTTCTTCTCATTCCCTTCTTCTCTACATATTCTTTCTCTAGATCTCGAGATTTGGTATCTACAACTATCCTTCCTCCTCTCTTAACGGACTCTTCATTCTCAATCTTGTGTTTTTGGCCAGAGTAAGACATGCAAACGACGAGCCCTAAAAATAGGCGATGCTCAACCCTAGTCGTGTCCATGCGTTTCAGCTTTTCTAATTCAATAGGGTAATTTTGTTAGCTTCAATTAAACTTCGATTTCGTCGAAATTTTAATAACTTCAACCGAAACTATCGAATTTCATTCGATGTTGTAAGCGAATTTTTACAATTTTTCCTTTGCATCTATGTTTCGTTTCGCCTCCTCTAGAATCGACATAATTTGCCCGAAGTTCAGTGAATCATGTCGATTTTTTAAACCTTAATTTCGAGGTCATCTAAATAATTTTTTGTTGCCTACACATCGCCTCGCCTTAGCAAGGAAAACGCCTAGGCAACGCCTTAACGCCTTGCAATCCTTGACCACCACCTCGTCGAATTTCTGCAGTTTCTAATTGGTAGAGTTTTCTACTTGTGGGATTTGTAGGCTGTCTTTGGAGCTGTTCAAACCAACACAATCGACATTCCCTAATCTTTGTGTTAGTTGATGCTACTTCCTACTTTTCTTTGAATTTAAGTATTTCTTATTCTATCTTTACAAGTTTTACCACACGTCCATCTAAGCATCCTTATTTCTGCTATATTGATTTTACGTACTAGTTGTTTATTTAACACCCAACATTCACTTCCATAAAGTATAGCCGGCCTAATTGTGGTCCTATAAAATTTTCCTTTTAAATTGGTAAGAATATTTCGATCACATATCGCACCTGTTACACTCCTCCATTTCTTCTCAATTAGTCGATGTGGGATTATTCCCTCATCTCTACCACTCTCCCTCAAGTTCAACTAGTCTACTTGTTGGACTTGCCATTATCAACTAGGAGGTTGGGTTTAGCTTTATCAGTTGTTTTGCTAGTCCATTTTTCTATTTTTAGCCTCCATTTTGTCAGATTTCAATATACTTGGACCATGGATCTTACGTGCTGCAAGCCACTATAAGCTCTAATACCATTTGTATAAAGTCTAGTCCAAGTTATAGGAGAGTGTAGAGAGACTAGTTGTTTTAAGTGAAGGTTTTCAGTTTGAGAGTGGGGGTGTGTAGTCAAATTCAAAATGTCAAGGCAAGTTGGAGTTCCCACTCCAAACTTATAACCTATTGTATTTCTTCTCAACTAGTCGATGTGGGATTATTCCCTCATCTCTGGCATAAATTATACATGAAACTTTACAAAAAGGAAAGTACATAATTGGAAAATATAGCTTATTCTTTCTAACTGTGTCAAATATTTTCGACTTTGTCTCTTATTAAGCTACATTATTCTTGAATTCTTGATATTTTCTAATATTTTGTTTCTTATTATACTTTGTCTCAAAATATTTTGATTTCAAAATATTTTCGACTGTCTCAAAATATTTTCCACTTTGTTTCAAAATATTTTCCACTTTGTCTTATTTTCGACTGTCTCAAAATATTTTCTTTGTCTCAAAATATTTTCGACTTTGTTTCTTATTATACTTTGGAAAATATTTTGTTTCTTAATATTTGATATTTTCTAATATATTTTGTTTTTATTATATTTTGTTTCAAATATTTTCAAATATTTTGTTTCTTGATATTTTCAAATATTTTCAAATATTTTGTTTCAAATATTTTCGACTTTGTCTCTTATTATACTTTGTTTCAAATATTTTCGACTATGTCTCATTATCCAGTCATCATTTTCATAAGAACAAAAGAATTCTTCTCTTTGTTGGAAATAAAAATCAAAGCAACAATAGTACCTTTAATATTTCCTAGTAAATAGTTGAAAATATATAAAACAACATTTCCTAGTGTCTCATTGTACGCCTAATAACTCAAAGAGCATAATTTAACTATTCAAATTGGTCCAGATAGCTAGTCAACAGATTGTTGGAAAGCAGAGAAGATCAAAGAAATTGTACAGAATGAGTTAGAAAATACCTCAACAAATGAATTGCCTCCAGGATTTCTCATATCACATACCCAAAAGTATGAATGATCAGATGTTAAGCTATCATCACTGATTTTTAGATTTCCAAGATCAGCCTTTATGCTAAAGGAGGAAGGGAACACCTTGGGAACATAAAAAAGTTCAAAAAATTATTAAAAAAGAAGAATCCTGAGGAAATGGATCATCCCATATGTCCAAGAAGGAAAAGAAAAAAAAAAAAGAAAGAAAAACAAACCTTAATATCAGTGAGCAAATTATTCTGCGATAGTGTGGCAAATGAAGTTCCGTTTTCATTCATCAAAAAAATCTGAGCGCGAGCCATACTTAAAGTTAGATAAAAGATTGTTCTGGATTTTCCTTTTCCTAGTAAGCTTTTAAAAACCGGCTCTGGGATTGGGGACGAAAATTGATCATCTACTGAATCTTCCACATTCCTATCATTCAAGTCCACTGGTGCAGTAGACTTATTACTAGCGCTACTACGGCTCTGATCATCTACATTTATTGCATTCACAAATTCCATAATTGCAAGAATTGTCGGCCTGTAGCAGTAGAATGACAACGTAGCCAATGCGACCATCACCTGTATGGACTCATTAGGTAAATTACATAATCAATTATGTGATGAGGGCCGGAGTAGTGTGAAATTTCAAGCATAAGATTGGATGAACACCTGCTTGTCTATATTATTATAGAGAGGGGAGCTCTGATCATATACAATGATCTGGGCTTTCACAAAACTATCCAAACTATCAGCTAGTCCCACATCTACAGCTCTTGCATTAAGATCAGAATCTGGAAGTAGACCACTCATACGACTAAAACGTGGAGGCTTTATTAGGAGATTTTCAAGCACATTTTCTAAAGGCTGCATGGAATCAACATCATCAGTCAAATCCTCAGATGCCTCAAAAAACTTCTCATCTCCTTCGCTTTGAGATACTTCACAGCTGACGTGGCTCTCAAATCTAGTATGCCCACGAGACAGGGAACTATCTAAAGTATGCATATCAGTACTCTTAATGAAGGACCTTGCTAGATAACGAGGCCGAGGCATTCCATCATAGGCAACTAAATCCTCAATCTCAAGTGATTTCAGCAGCATACCGATGAGCAAGTCATTCCTTTGTAGGGACAGCTCAACCTATATTCAAATGAACAACAAAATTTATCATTGCAAAAATAAATAAATAACAAAATTCATAATAAGAGAAACCAAAGAAACTTAGATCCAATAACAAATGTTACCTGACCACCTTTTGCACGAAACTCAAATAACTGACTTTCCTCGCATAGCAGCAATGCCATGAAACCTTGGTCACTCTAGAAAAATAGATAAGCAAAGATAAAAAACAACAACAACAACAACAACAACAACAACAACAACAACAATAATAATAATAATAATTGTTTGATATTTTTGTCATTCATTTCCCCTAACAAGAAAAATAAAAAACACTACACAATTGCTAGCCAAATGTATTTAAGTTCTAGCTTACCCAATGCGTGTAAAAGAAACAGATCTTTAGTTCATCAAGAACTCCAGTGATAAACATTTTTTCCACTGTCAGTAGATCATCCTTGTCACTGCCAACAAATTCACCTTCTCCATCTCCAGAGTCGGAAGATGTTTCAGATAGACTGGTAATTGGAACAGAATCCTGCACATACCAAAATGTAACTAGGTTCCTTAATTTGAACATTCAGTAGAAGCCAAATAGTGAGCAAACAAGGTGAACAAGAACCATTTGATTTGGGAACCAATGATGAAGTACAATGTATAATTGTTACATGAAATAAGAAATAAAACAATTTGAGGAACTTGCAGAATTTTTCAGACTCTGTGCGGCATAATAATGTCACTTAGTTTCCATTAGCAACTTACAGGGTAGCACTTTACCAAAGAAAGGTGGACAGGGCCCTTATTCAGGCTTCTAAAGAATTAGATTCTTCCAACTCATGTTTGGTGAATGCAAATGACTTGAAAACCAAAAATTGAGCCAAGTCTAAAACTAAAAAGGAGAAGTAAATGTGGGCAGATAAAGGCAAAATAGGACAGGCCCACACAGTAGTAAACAGTTCTATGTTCAGACTCTCAATCTCTTCCCAACTCTTTTCATTCTATGTCCATACATGTACTAGCTAAAGCATTGGGAGTCTACGAAGTATGAACCAATTCTACAGATTTGGGCAACTATAAACATCCAAAAAGTTACTGGTGGAATTGCAAAATAAAGTGAAAAGGTTACAATTTCTTGAATTATGTGTATGGTTGTGCTAAGAATGAACATACGTTAGCAGTACATGACATCAAACTAAAAAAACAAATTAATAAGGAAAAAGAGATCAAAATCCCTGAATAAAGAGGCCAAACTTTAAAAATAATAAGCAAATAGAATTTAGGAAAAAAGAACTACAAGAAAATGTTTGGAACCTCATTTAGATGATGTTACAATAGACTAGGAATGAGTAGTTGCATAATGAGAGTAGCAGTGAGCAAGCTAAGCGTGTCCAAAGGCATGGGACCCCAAAGAAGGAAACGTACTAGTGGAATGAAAGATGTAGATAAAGCAATAAAGACTGACTAAAAGAGAGAGAGAGAAAAATACTTGCAAATCAAGATGAAAATTTTATTACTTAAGGAATATTTAGATACACAGTTAAGAAATAGAGACTGATCAAAATATATCTATACGGTTAACCAAATTAAGAGAAAGAAAGAAACAAGATCAAAGTCATGTAAGATGCATTACATATAAAGATCAATATATTTTAAAGAGAGAAGATAATATTAAGGAAAGATGTAAAAGCTACTTTGATGGTTTATTTAATAATAAACCAAGTGAATAACATGATAAATAAAGCATCATCAAAGTAACTTAAATTATGCATGTATTATCAAGATCCCTGAAGTTAAGGAGGCTGGAAAAGATGAAAATAGGGAAAGCATGAGGTTTAGATGAAATTCCTATAGAGGTTTGGAAACGACAATTTGTATTAGTGAATAGTGATAGCTGTAAATATGCACAAAAACAATATACCAATGGTGGGTTTGGTTGGGCTGATAGGATTGTCTTGATAAGGTCAAACTAAGTACCATTGGACTAAGTTGCATCGGACTAAGGGTAATCCAAATTTGAGGACTTGTTCGGTTGGGTTGATAGGAGTTTAATGGTTTAGCCCAAATGACGTTTCTACCACTCCCCATATAAACAAACAACCACAAACACAAACACACAAACAAGACTCAAAACCAAACCTTACTAGAGCATCGACTCAATCAAACACACAAACAAAATGTGCAATCCCAAACAACAAATTGTGGTGGTGGGAAATAAATGAGAAAAAAAAAACTAAGAAAAAGTAATGAAAAAAGAGTTCAATAATCAAGAATTGGTGAACCGTGTACTATCTCATTGATGTATAAATAAAGTAATTGTAAGTTCATCACCGCAACAAATTAAAACCAGTTCAAATTTATGTGCATGCAATACTATTTCTATCAACTAATCTCTTATGTATTGGACTAACATGACAACTATAATTAGATTTCTCTAACTAGCTGATGTTCAAAGCTTAATTTTAAAAAAAGCCAAATGGTTTTTTTAGGTTGGATGCCAAAAACTTTGATGAATTGTGTGAAGTGTTTTAAACCAAATGGGAAGGCAAATATGGGAAATAAATAGTTCCTTCTAAGTTGGATTAGTTAGTGATAGGGTTGAGGTTCACTTTATCTAGTGGGTTTGATTGGTTTTATTAGATTTCCTACTTCCTCTACTTCTCTATCGGTGAGGTTACGTATGAAGTGGAGGTTCCAATTGTTGATTTCCGTGGTGGTATGCAAAGATGATTTTTGAAAGCATAACAAAGATTTACAATGGCTAATTGATTTTTTTTGATTTGATAAACACTGATTTGATAATGGTCAGCTCAAATACATAAGCTTTTAGTGCCTTATCTGTGTCATGAAATTAGTATTGAAGAACAGTGAGAGTAGCAAGCACAAGCAAGTAAAGAATGGAGAAAGGGGGCAAGGCACAAACATTGTTGTTCGTTGTCGACGATCGCGTGAAGCTCTCCACGAGGAACGACCGGTGAAGTGTGTTGCCAACTTCGGCACTACCGCTGATTGGGTTCAATTGAGTTTTAAGAGTTAAGACCATGTACACTGTCATTCTTTGTTTTAGTTCGCCTTGCTCACGTGGTGGAGACATGTTTCAATCGGCCCAGAATTGATATCTTCTTAAATTTTGTTTCATATCTATTGTTGATCTCACTCATATACCCATTTTTGAGTATGTAATGAATTTGGGATTGTATAATCTAGTGTTTAGAGAAATTAGGTTGTCTGTGAAATTTTTGGAGTTGTTCATGTAATATTTAGAAGGATTTGGTTGGGGAAAGCTTTTCCTTCTAATTGAATCTCATTGATCTCATTGTATTGGATAGGCTTGCTTAATAGAAAGAGATTTAATTGAAATGAGTTTAAAAGGTTTTTTTTTGTTAGCCCTTGAAAACTCTGTTCATTCCTTTAATTGCACTCTTTTTTTTCCCAAAAATAAATACAAGAACAACAAATTCTCAATACCACCACCACTGTTCTGTCATTATTATAGCTGCAATGGGTCTTTCAATTTCGAGCTGTAATTTTTTTGGCAAAACATGTGAAGTTTGTAGTTGGTTCTTCCAACTTCTTGAGATGAAAACAGGGGCAATTACTGTTTTTTTTGGTGGGGGGATTTATGGGTAATGTTGGTTGTTTCACAACATTTTACATCAACGGGCATTGTGAAGGGCAGGAAAAAAAAAGATGCGAAGGAAAGGAGCAGAGTCAGAGTTGGGTTAAAATAGGTATTGTCAAAATCGAAATTAGGGTATTTCATCAAGTCTTTTTGCTGAAAGGTTTTGGAGTCAGTCATTGGAAAGTGTGTTGATGGTCATTGAAAAATTTTGGAGCCATTCATCACTAAGTACTTCAACTTTGTCATCGATTAAAAGTGTATTTAAGCAAAGTTAAATGTGTGCTCAATGTTTGCTCAAAAGACTGTTGTTTTAGGGAAGACAAAAAAGGTGAACACAAATGAAAAGACCAGTCCACGTCGATGATATCTAGGATTATGTGGCTAGGCACATCAGTGACACGCACCCATGTGAGCTGACCATGAGACTTTATCGTGTTATCATAGCACTTTTTTTTTTTTATCGGAAACAGCTATTGTATTAGTAATGAGAATTACAATTACAACAGCTACTTTTGAGAAATTTAAAGTTATAAATAAAGGGTAAAGGTGTAAAGCTAATCCAAACTTCCTAGTTCATCAACCTCATGCAACAATTGTATGCCAATTTCTAATCCATTTACAACAACAACAACAACATAGCCTCAATCCCAAATTAATTGGGATCGGCTCAATTTCTAATCCATTTATTAAGGTTAAAATCAAATTTCTTCCAAGCTACCAGCCATGTTGCCACTTGATACTTGATGAAGTCCTATTTCTCTTCCATTATGACATCTTTACCTTGGAATATCCGCCTATTCCTCTCAAACCATATATACCACAAAACCGCAAGAATAGATGCATTCCATGCAACCTTAAAAATCTTCGTCGACCCGGTAAGATTCCCATGTGTGAGAATGGAATTCCAATTATTAAGAACAAGATCCCTTCTACCAAAGTCCTCCAACATTGCTTGACAGATTCCTTTTGAGAAGCTACACTCTAGAAAAAGATGCTCCAAACTTTCATTTTCCCTTTGACATGGGACACACCAACTAAGAAGCAAAGTCAAGTGAGGCAATCTTTTTTTGCAGTCTGTCACACTTGTTACCTTCTTTAAGAGAAACAAGCCAAGCGATAACTTTTACCTTATGCGGGATAGGTGCCTTCCAAATAAAGGGTTAGGAGAGGAAAGGAGGGTCATTAGGTGAAGAGATGAGATGCCTACACATGGATCTACAAGAATACTGACCCCTTTATCAAGTGTCCAGCTCATCCTATCATTTATCAATGGCAATACCCTAATCGGTTAAGGCAAGTTAGTAATTGGGACATCTCACTGGCCTCCTGGTTCGTTAATGATCTCACAAAATGGAAGTTCCAGCTTGTTGGACTAACATCAGTCACAAACTTGAAAATTAAGGCTTGATATTTTTGGGACAAGTTGTAGAGATTTGGGAATTGATGCATCACGGATCTCCAGAATAAAATTCGATCTCTTAAACCCTAAACCCTAAGTTTGAGGAAAGGTTTCATTACCTAGCATGTGGAATGAATGAATTTCCATGGGCTTTTGTAAGTGACTCGGTTCCACCGGCAAACCACTAGTTTTCTACTGTTCCTTGTCTGTTGTCAATGATTCTAGCCCACAGGTGTTTTTGTTTCCTTCTGAAACCTTCAGTGCCACTTAGCTCTCAATGCTTGCATTCGAAGCCAAGTACTTCATTAGCCACGACCCAGTGGAACAACCCATTTGACTAGCCACTCTCTGAGTTTTCCCCTCATTAATGTTGATGTCCAGAACTTCACTTTTCCCCAAATTAACAGCAAACCCTGTGACAGAGCAAAAAACCTTAACCACCTCCAACGTGTACCATAAGTTCTCTACTGCCCCATCTAGGATGAATAGTGTATCATCAGTAAATTGAAGATTGGACACCTCGATATCTTTACTTCCCACCTTAGCACCCTTCACTAATTGACAAGCTTTAGCCCATTCCATCATTCTGCTCAACAAATTTGCCAGTAACATAAACAAAATGGTGACAGGATCTCCTTGGCAAAGTCCCCTTGAAGCTTCAATCTTTCACCCTTGGTCTCCCATTGATCATGATGGAAAACTCAACATTTAAGATACATCCCCTTATCCATATAAGATTAGAAATCTATGGGCAAGGGATATTAGCAATGCAATCATCTTTGGTTAGACTGCTAAATGAGACTTGTTTGCAGAGTCTAAGCGGAACAACAATGGAATTAATCAAGAATGGTACATCTGGAAAAAGAATATTCTTTTTTTACTACAATTGGTTTTATATCATTCTAAGACTTGCTCAGTATGTTATATTTTTCCTTCTACCCATTCATATGCTTCAATAATATTAAATTTAAACAAAAGAGTGCTTTATTTCCATGTGCTTCGATACGGAGGAATCATCACTTAATAGAATCAGCGAAATCAAAGCAACAACAGTAAAGCAGCAGTTTGTTAGGGCAGGAGCATGGATGAAGTGTTAATCAATGTCTTGCTTGATGGAACTTAACATGGCAAACAAAGTTGATGATGGATCGGAACCTGAAGCGTATATCCATGTTCGTAGTGAAATGCAATAGCTACTACAGAAAATAGTAACTCGGAATAATAATCAGCCAAGTTGAAGACACTTCACAAATAGTACCAGGACAGAGATAGTAATTTCTCAAAGTGGATTTGGTTGGGATTCACTACAACAATCCTAATAAAGAGATCTATCATAAGATCATGTTGCATTATGATGATCTACCTATCATAATTGGTAATGTACAAACAACAGAGGAAGAGGAATGACTAGGAACAAAGCAAGCGCCTACATGCTTGCATTCGAAGCAACAGGTTATTCGTTTGAAGTTATATTTCTAAACAAATCTTAATAAAGAGATCTATCATAAGATCATGCTGCATTATGATGATCTACCTGTCATAATTGGTAATGGACAAACAACAGAGGAAGAGGAATGACTAGGAACAAAGCAAGCACCTGCATGCTTGCATTCAAAGCAACAGGTTATTCGTTTGAAGTTATATTTCTAACCTTTATTATAACTATAAGTAACTGTTTCAACAATGTCTTTAAAATGATATAGGTGAATTGCAACAAATTGGGTTGGAGGATTTGATGGAAGATAATATGAATGTTCAAAGTGAATTTACGCAATCTGGCTACGGAGAACACCACCAAGTACAAGCAGAAGAGAATCTGACAACTATATTTATGAAAGGAGTGGCAATCATAACTTCAAATTTGACAACTATATTTGCACGTACTGACTACACTACATGTGGTTTCGTACAAAATTTGGAAAAAATTCTTAAGTATTGTTGAATTCATGAATGCTATGGACTATCTTGAAAGATGTTGCAAATATCTTTGACCACTTCCTAGTTGGCATGAAGAAAGTTTAGTCACTTGGAAAGGATCAACTAGGATTGAACTCATCAATAAAACTTTAAGTGAATATGATTTTTTTTTTTTTTTTGTGAGCGTCTAAAAGTAATTTAGTGTTAGCTATGACTAAATCTTATCTCGAACAAAACACTAGGATAGATTCTCCTTCTTTATTTCTATTTCATAACTATATTATCAATGAACTCTCTCGAATCGATCATTATGTAATCCTACATGTCCATTCATTATCCTCTTCAACAAAAACATTTTCATCCAGGGTATTCCTTGAATAAATCCATTTATATCCTCCCGCTACATTTAATGCTCACACTTAGTCCTATATACAGTGTATTAACGCTAATCATGTTAATCTTTTCATCTCCAATAAATGGTTTAACTAGGATTACATATCCCCTTAACATCAATAACCTTGTCCTTATATTAAACGATAATTCATACTCCATTACTTTTTTTATCCATACCGGTATACCACAACTTAAATCCTATATTTCCTATTTTTTATTCTTTTATCCCACCCATTTAGTTTCTTGCAAGCAAACAATATTAACTCGCTCAGCAACAACATAGCCTCAATCCCAAATTAATTAGAGTGGCTACATGGATCAAACTCTTCCATTGTGCTCGATTTAGTGCAATTGATAGTGAGTTTTCCAAACCATTCAAATCCCTCCTAATTAATGCGTCCCAAGTTAACTAAATATTTAACTATAAATACTCCATATTATTCACTATAAGTAATTATGATAATGATTTAACAATATTAATTGTTTATCATCAAATCGTAACCAAATAATCACACAAGTTTTCCAATTTTGACTATAACATATATATTTATAACAACTTATTTCGTGGGGGGCAAAAAACCCTATTTTCCAAAGAAAAAGCAAGAGATAAGGCACACAAATGACCTATAACCTCTCATAAACTTTGAGTATGAATAACCATTAAAAAAACACATACCAATCATGGATTTACACACCAAAGAGCTTTTTTTTTTTTTTCAAGTCAAGATAAATAACAAAAATTTCCCAACTCGTCCACTTGGATTATGAATAACCACTAGAAAACATAGGAAAATGATAGGGTGACATACTCCTTTTGATACTACACAGTTGTCAGGGTCATTTAGACATAATTTCAAATGAGCGAGCATGCATCTCGATTCATGGTTCAAGGGATCTCTTTAACTTTGTAACAAATGTATGTAGCAAAAGAATGTCACCCAATCATTTTCCAAAAACATATACAAACCTAGGATGTTCAAGTCCAAAGAGCAACAGTAATCCCAAAGCAATGCCAAATCATAAGTAATGCTCTTTAACTGAAATCAAAACCTAATTAACTAAATGAACATCTAAAGGTAAAACTCGAACAGTCTGACAAACTACAAATCTCAAGAAATAATGTAGAGCCAAAAAGGTCAGGTTTATTAATATTTGTATCACATTGATGCAATCCAACAGCACCCACAGAATGTCACAGGGCACTTTAAGTGAAGTTTATTTGCAAATAATCTGCATGTTCACAAATAACAATGGCTACTATTTTTAGAAAAAAACGCCTCAGATTGAGAGTAAATTAACTAATCTTTTAAACGATCCATTTGAGATTAGATACAGAGACCTTTAAAAATGAAGATTAAGAAAGACAAGGGATGTTCAATGCCATACCAATGTTCGATATATAGCCCCTTGGAAGCGGCTTTGCCAAGTTTTCTTTGAATCGTCAGAATCACATCTTAAGATCAGTGCATTTAAATCTTCAGAACCTAAAGGCAACACACAAAAGAAGTAAAAACAAAAAAGACCATAGCAGTGTGCTCAAATAATGAAACAAAGTGTAATCATAGTCTTGACATAAATGTAATAAGTTGAACCTTATTATTTAATTGCCCAGCATCACTAATTGCCAAAACATGTTCCACATCTCCAAAAGACTCCACAGGAAGCACATATATTTGTTTCCCTCGCAGACTGAAAGAAAGTCAACAATGTTGGAATTTTGACATCACCACAGAAAATGAAATGTTCAATCTTTTTGAGGTTTTTCTCCATTCATGAGATGAAATGTAAGCAGACTGCAGGTATATCTGATGTGCTGAGACAAATCAATAAAAACAATTTAAATGAGAAAGAAGGCTGGATTCATACTCGGGTATACTTCTATTATAGTCCAGGATCATATTGGAAGGTGACGACAAATAATCTTTGTGAAGGGTTGTAGAAATAGTGACAAGAGTCAAAAGACAAGCTAGAATGCACTATGATAAGTGATGACAGAATAAGAAGCAGATATAAACTCAAACAAGGAAAGTCTTTCTGTATCAAAAATTTAATGTTCAAGGATGACAAAAATCACTGGCCCTTGAAGTATTCCTAAAGGAACAAAAGACTGTCTACCTCTTTCGAGATATGCATTGGACACTTGGTGAAATGGCCTCCCTTTGCACGATACCAACACCAATGCTTCCT
Organism: Stephania japonica; assembly: GCA_039657345.1. Classification (NCBI taxonomy): domain Eukaryota; kingdom Viridiplantae; phylum Streptophyta; class Magnoliopsida; order Ranunculales; family Menispermaceae; genus Stephania; species Stephania japonica. The sequence goes on from CM077557.1 coordinate 14,039,177, forward strand.
TCAAGCACATAAACCTTAGCAATTGGGACTTGGATAAGACCTTATCCTATTGTTTTACCTATTTTTTTTCTTGGGGAAAATCTGTGTTTATATAAATGTGATGACATATTGGGATAGTCCCACATCGACTACTTAAAAAGAAAAAGAAGGTTTATAAGTGTGGAGTAGACACTCTATCTTGCCTTGGCATTTTGGAGTGAACCCCATTTCACACTTGTAGCCCAAACATAACATTAGTCATCACATTCTTCTCACCTTGAATTGGCCTTATAAGATAAAAATTGAACACGTTAAGATTAATCCCACATCGAGTATATAAATACAAAATAAATGGGTTATAAGTTTGGATTAGAGACACTATCTTGCCTTGGCATTTTGGTGAAGCCTCCATTTCAAACCTTAAGCCCTCACTCACTCACTCATTCTCCCTCCTATGTAAACTTGGACTTGAATTTCATCCTACAAATTCTAATATGGTATCAGAGCAATAAAATGTGGGTGACCAATGTTTCAGTTCAAGAAATCAACCAAGTAGGCTATCCCCTTAGTCCTGGGCCAATGCCCCGTTGGGCCGTCCCAGTTGGCGAGTTGCCCATAATTGGTCAGTGCCCCGTTAGATTTGAGTTGTCCTAGTTGGTTAGTTGCCCTAATTAATTCAAGTTTCAACTTGGCTATCACCCGTTGGACTTGAGGGGGAGTGTTAAGATTAATCCCACATCGGGTATATAAATATAAAATAAATGGGTTATAAGTTTGATTGGAAACACCATCTTGCCTTAGCATTTTGGTGAAACCTCCATTTCAAACCTTAAGCCCTCACTATTCACTCTCCCTCCTATGTAAACTTGAACTTAGGTTTCATCCTACAAATTCTAATAAAATGTGATAGGTTTCTTATTCAGCATAGCTGTATAGGTCTTTCGGTAGTTTAAGAAGCAAGATGGGCAGATCGCAGTTGAAGGAAAACAGCTAAAATATAATGAAGTTGGGCAGGGATGAAATGATCAGGGAACCAGTTAGTAATGTGCACCAGGTCAGGTTTGGAGTCTAAGCTAAGGGAGTCGTAAAACTGACTTCAGCCCACTGTTTCAATCAGAATATTTTTTTTGGAGAGAAATAGTCCCCTTGAAGGACAATCACTAGTCCATGTTGTCTTTTTTTAATTTGTAGTAAACTCTGAATCAAATATAATAAATCGTGCCAGTCTTCTATTGCACGATTCTCATTAAGTCAATCAAATCAAGTTCTATCAAAATGTCACTAAGTACTTGCAGTGGAACAGCAAACCTTATAACATGTCATAGAAGTTCACCTCCAACTTGTCAAGTTTAAAGGAAATGCAAGGTTGACGAGATGACAAACCTGAGAGACTGTTTGTACGTCTTGGACCCAGGGCTCTCCAAGACATAAAGAAATGGACCAACTAGACAACAGTATCTGCGCTGCCAGGCAGCTTCCCTGTTTCCTATACCCTACCATGGAAAATCGCAAAAGCTTTTTAGAAACTTCATATTTCAGTTATCCTCTGGAAAAACAAGGATAAACAGAACGAACCTTCCGAACAAGGACATACAACCATCCCTCAAAATCAGATTGATTCCATGGACAAAAAAGGTCTGAATTATCACTGTCCTCATTCTGAAAGATTTTAGCAACTTCCATCAATCGATGGTAACGAGATGGAGAAAAATGAAAGCCCAGGGAAGGCAGACGAATAGCAAGACGAGTTGATGGAAGAGTTGGGCTCTCTGATCGAATCTGTGGGCAAGAGAATATACAATAGTTTAAGTTGATCATTCTGGAGAGGATAGAATCATAAAAGAAGATGCAAAGGAACAAAATAAACTGCTTCAAATTGGGTAACCTGCTGAAGCTTCAGAACAATCCCGCACTTGTCGATGACAGGCAAGAAAGTTTTGCAGTTTGAGGGGGCGGAGTTTGGAGACATATCAGGAGGTTGACTCCAACAATAGTCACCATCTACCAGAAAAGCAGATACATCACTTAAACAAAGGTTGAACTGAACATACATACCCTTCTCCAAAGAAGAAACCTCGTCACAGTCATCCTGCAATGCAAGTTGGAACTTCATCTTCCACATTTTATTTAATAGAGGAATTTAAATGGACTCCTAGTCTCCTTGGCATAAAATATATTAATGAACCTGGGTACGCAGCACAAAATTTCCAAAATCAAGTAATAGTTTTGTTGAGTGAGAGTTGTCCGGACAGAAACTTGTAGGAACAGTAATCTTTGGAGCTGCAATATCCAAGTCCAAAAAAACCTAGGAATGAAGAAAAACAAACATTATAAAAGAACAATTGAGGTTCCAACAATCATTATGTCAAACATAGGGAACTCTCCAATTAAACAAGAAAACCTGAGGTTGACCTTCATATACAATTTACAATATTGAGGCTCAGACCTCATTAAACATTAAGAAATGCATCCCAAAGGCAGGCCTGACATAGATGAGAGAAAAACCTCATGAGATAAGCCTCAATCTCAACATAATCTTTTGGCCACCTGACTGAGGTTTTGAGCCTTTAAGGGGAGCATTAAGGCCCTTCAATCGATCTTAACAACTATGCAAGAATGAATGATATGGAATGTCAAATCCTAAGCAATTGTAAGTCAACATGGATAACATTACTAAATATAACAAGATGAACTATCTTTTCAGAAATTTCGGTCAAATAATAAGTGAGTTCTAAACAAACATAATTTCCTCAACATGACCTCCAAAATGACTCCAAAAGAAATAATAGATCAACTTCTTGTTTGTTATTTCTTCTTCATTCAAACTAAACGATAGAACACCATCTCAATTCCCTTTCCGCATGAAAACTGAAATTTAACTATATGACAGCCCACAATTCATGATAGGAAAAGAAAAACCCACAATCCCCAATCCCCATTTACTTGACCAAATCATTAAAATTTATAACGAATCACCTTATAAAGTAATTTCCACTAAAATTTCATAACCCATCCAAAGTATTTTCAAATGAAAGCATGCTATCAATAGCATTAAATCACGCAGAGTGGAAATATTTGATCCATGAAGCCAACCCCAACTAACTTGGCATTGAGGCTTTGTTGTTGTTATAATATACATTTTCAGAATTGTCTTATATCATCATTTCTAGGCTTTTCCATCTTCAGCTTTAGCTACTATGCATGCCATTTATGGTTCAAAGCATGGCAAAAATATCCCACCACAAAAATTAAAAATAAACAAAGAAAAGCAGCACCTTGAATGATCTTTCAATGCTCTTGAAACTTGTTGTTGAGCACTACGTTTAACACCATCAATTGTCATCTACACAAAAAATAAAGGACGCATTGTCAGCTCACATATCATTGAACAACAATGCACCAAATCTCATCCATTGGCACAATTCGAACCTGTACTGCCGCCACAGTTTCCAAAGCTATAGTTTGGCTAACAGAGGCACTGCTTTCAAAGAATTTAACGATTTGATCAATGGAGTCCTTCAAATACTGTGTATAGATTGCTCATCAATAAATGACCAAAATCCTAAGAAGAATAACAAGCAGAAAATAACTGATAACATACAGTTATATAACATGGAGAAGCTTTTGCAATCAGACTCCAATCAACATTGACATCGAACGGTTTGTAAGTAAAGACACCAACTAAAGAATTGCTGGCAGTTGCACTCTGCACAAATATAGAGATTTAAGTTACAAGCACAAAACAAGAAAACCAGGTCATCATAAGAAGAGAAATGTTCTCCACAGAAAATTTACTATCCAACTGCAGGAAAGAATTTTGAAAACCTTTGCTACAAGGCCATTAGGTGATGACAATTGATATGACCCCAACTTCAGGCCAAAAACTTTGGCTACTGAATGAAGTTTCACTGAGCAATCCAAGTCTTCACAAGATAATTCAGCAAGACATTTCTGATCAGAAACAAGCTTCGATGCATTATGTTTCATGTGAACTTCTAATAATGTGTGAACAAAATTTCCCTCTTCTGGAACTTCCAGTGCTTGCTCATCAAGATCTTCCTTGTATCCTATCATTTTATTTAGTCTCTCCCAATCTTCATCATTAAAATACGAAGGCTCATTCTCATCCTTGGCAGAGGAACCAGTCCTGAAAGCAGAAAAACTCATCATTCAAATCCCAACCACCAACCATAAAAACAGAGAGAAACAAATGAAGTAGTATTTTACTTAAACTACAAACCATCCAAATGACCACCAAGATCCCTTTGGTTTCTGTTTACTCAAGTAGAGTTCTGACGCCATGGATTGCTCCACAAATTTGTGAGCTAGCATCCTGCACCAAAATCAAGACAAAAAAGAAAAGAAGAAATTATGAGAGGGCAACCTAAGATGGAGTTTTCCTAGCATAAACTGCATTGATCCAGTGAATGTTCTACAGCAGCAATTATTTCTCTCCTCCACTCAAAGATGAGTTTGTTCAGATGATTATCTGGACCAAATGACACAAATGCATGAAGAAACAAATCTTTGGAAATAATAAGATATCCACCCACCAATGCCGTTCTTCGACTCTTCCAAGAGAAAATCAAGAATTTCATATTAAGATTAAACTTTTATGTGCAAAACTCTGAAACAAAAATCACGTCACAGACTCAGACTTACCTGGTGAGTAACATGATTACAAGAAATAGGAAACCAGGACTTACAATATAATCAAATGTAAAATGCTGGAATTTCAAATGGTCTGGTCAATAGTAGCTTTAGTAGGCTAAACTATTTTTACTGAACAAACTCAGTTACAAATATCTCCAAAACGTAACGTACTTCAACCAGTATACTACAAAGAATTGACCAAGCCAGTAAAAGCAAAATAACTATTTATCTCAGCCAAAAGGAGGGAAGAGGAGAAAAATGAATACCTCCATTGAAGAATGACTTCAATATCAAGTCCACGATCTAGTTCCTCAATATCTTTATTATTGTCTACTATCATCCGGCTAACATCAGATTTCAGCAATGAGGCATAAAGAGAGATGTATCTCTTACGTAAGGTGGCATACTTCAGCACCTGTTCCCATGATAGTTTCCCACTGCACAACAGAGTCACATTCTCAGATATCAAAAACATCATCAAGTAAAAGCTAAAGAGGGCATATTTAATTCTAACCCCAGATTCTTCTCACTAATTTATTTGGGTGGAAACTGTAACTACATTCCATTAACTGTAAGTGTGAAGCAAAAATATTTTTGCATCAAGAAAATCTTCAAGGAGAACCAGGACTCCTCCTTTACAGAAAATAAAGATGCACAACCCTCACAAACATCATCCCAATTCTTTACTTTATCCAACGTATAACCCATAATCAATAGCTTGCAGCTATCAATCGTGCTTTCTCCAAAATTTGCAGGTTCCTGATGACACTATTTTGAAAAACTCTCCAATTTCTTTCATTCCACACGGACCATACTATGGCAAGTTCAGCACATAATATGGCCTTACATGCTCTTGTGCTGCAACTGCTATTGCTGAACTGCCGAAAGAGTCCAACTGTCCAACAACACTTCCTGGGTTAGTGATCCTCTAGAACAAAACTCCCACCTGCTCCAAATATCCTTTGCATAATTGCATGCAAAAAACATAAAAGCAATAGTCTCTTCATCAACTTTACATAAAATATAAAATACAGGTGAAGCATAAAGGACATCCTTTTGGAGGATATCTAATGTGTCTAACTTCCCAAATGCAACAAACCATCCAAACATCTTTCATTCATGGGAATAAAAATACTCAAAATCTGTTTGGCTTCTAAAAAAGGTGAATCTCTATTTGATAGATTCCTAGCGAAATGGAAAGGTTCACACATTGAGAAAAATAAAAGTGATTTTCAAGAGAAGCTATCATACGTTCGAACCTCCAATTCCACTAATCCTTTCAATTTGGGTCAAGTCTAACGAGATGAAGTAGTTCTTGAAGATGGCCTATTTCAGTTGATTCTCCGTTTGATAGATTCCTAGCGAAATGGAAAGGTTAACCGTGAGACGAGGTTGTGTACAGAAAGAAGCTTATTAGCTTGAAATGAGCATTTGAGATATTAAGAGGGAAATCTAAAGGTCAAGCCATTTCTTCCTAACCAAGGATCTTCCCAAATTCTGAAATAGTACATCCCCTATTTGGTCTCAATGTGGCTCACAAACATGAGAAAGAGTGATGCAATAAATTGATACGAACCGGGCCCATAAGTCCTAAAGACGTACATGCGCAAGAGGGTCCAGAGCACTAGATCGACTTAGATCGAAAGGGTTATGTGGAGCAGGCGTGGAGTGTGTTTTGTGTCAGTTGAGTGTGTGTAAGTGAGTCAGTTGTGATGTACGGTCATGCATAGGAGCTGAGGCAATTAGGTAGAGAGTATATATAGCAAACAGTGTCACTGTGTGAAGGAGGTTGTTGAATCTGTAATTGGGAAGACCTTTGGTCTAGGGCTGATTTCTCTCTTTCTCTGGTGGTTTGGGTAGAGTCTCGCTCCGTGTTGTATCTCTCTCATTCATTCTATCAATAACATTCTGAGGCGTTTGTCTTCGGTTCCTTATCGATGAGCGGGATCTTATCATTGGTATCAGAGCAATCCCAAATGTTCATGGCCCCAAATCAGATGCGCACATGGATGCACTAGAGTTGAAGATGAAGAAGACAGAGACATCTCGAGTTGTGTTTGGCGGTTGAACCGCTGAGATGTGCGATGAACACTCAGTTCCTCGCTCTGTCGCATAAACTAGAAGCCCTATTGGGGCATCAAAGTGCATCGGTGAGTTTTGTTTAACAGTTCGGAATTGTTGGAGGTAACAAGTCTCCAGATCCACCAGATCCGGAGTTGGCCCTTGGATCGACAATGACTAAGAGGTCAAATCTGAGTCCAGTGTCATACCACGCGCTGGTTTAGAGGTACGCAACACAAAGTTTCAAGGCTTGGTTCAACAACTCCTCGACGAACAACGCCTTCATCCTCGAGGAATCGCTTCATTGGGTTGCACCATAGTTTTAGATCCACCGGATCTAGCGCTCTTTGAGGGGTTTTCGACCTTTGATGAACTAGAACCACTAGATCCACTAGTTCCAACACTTCATCATCCAATGCAACACCTTCCCAAGGTCTCTTTGCCGAAGTTGCAAATTGAGGGATTGCACTTATGTCGACGAAGCAATTGTGGCGCGATTGTTGAACCACCTCCCTGACCACCACCATCGTCTCCTCTATCGAGGTTCTCCATTCACGATTTGGCATTCATCCTTCATCATTGTGATATTTTTCCTACCGCCTCCACTACAACTCGTCATGTCCATGTTTCACTAGTTGAATTAGGGCAGGCGAAATTAGATGATCGATGGGGATCTAGTGGAGTATGGATGGTGGGGCAGTTGACAACACAATGGGGTATGTTTTACAATTTGAATCTCCGGTGTAGCATGTGTCTTGTAGTACTCCATATTTTTACTCTTGATTCTTCTCGATCTGCATACACTTGTTCTCTTTTAAATTGTTGGTCCTTTTAGATAGTACATCGTTAGAGAATAATCTTTTGGTTGCTTGTTCTCGGTATGGTATGTGTTCTTGGTTGACATCAATCCCACAACATGTTTCATCTTCACTTCGTCGGGCAAGGGGGCATCTCAAATCATAATGTTGGGCATCTCTATGGTATTTACGATGTGCTAACTTCCCTCGAACAATAAGGCAAATGCTTTTGATTGTTTTTTTTTTTTTTTTTTTTTTGCTTATGATAGGGACTTACCTAAGATTCATGACTAATCAGATTTGTGGTTTTGTTTCCCTGCGATTTGAATCTATTTGAACACTCTTCCAATGGCACTCAGTGCAAGGGAAACACATATTTTCTGCAGGTTGTGCGATTTTTATTGCTTTCCATATCAGACTCCTAAAAACTATTGCGACTATCCTTAAATTGGTAGAGACAACAAAATTGTTGTACTATTTGCTTTTATTCATGGTCCCATTTTTGTCACCATGCTTCCCACGTTTGTTGTTGTTGCTTTTCCAATTTTCTTTCAAGCAGTTCCTGAGGTTATGATTGCTGCTATGTTGCACGTGTTTTCGAGTAATGGGGTCATGGAAGTTGTTCATCATGTGGACTATGAGGTGCACAAAATTCTGTGACAGTTACTTGGTTTTTGGGTTGGTGTCTGTACTGATATGTAGGAAGAGATATTGTTATGTTATTCACTTTTGAGGATGGGGCTCAACATGTTCTCTTCACCTTTCAACGCATGGACACTACTTGGTTTGGGCAGCACTTGCATTGTTATTCAGTGATTGGCCTGGTTACTCTACTCTTCAATTCTGATGTGGTTGTCGTCCGCGAGGTTTGGGGATTGGTTGGTGTTCCTATTAATAGGGCTTTCTTGAGCTTTAAATGGACCAATGATTTTGGCCGTCATGTGGATGCAAGACTGATTTGGATCTTGGCATGGTTCTTTTCTCTGGTGTACATTCAAGCTCTTGTCATACTGTTAGATCTTCACTCCGGCACATCCATTTTCTCAAATGTTCAATCTTTTGCATGCCACCTTGAGGACTAGGTGGTTCTCTAGGGGCCAGAGTATTGATATGACCTCGGGCCCACAAGTCCTGAAGACATCGTGCGCAAGATGGTCCGGAGCACTAGATCGACTTAGTTCGAAAGGGTTTGTGGAACGCAGGCGTGGAGTGTGTTTTGTGTCAGTTGAGTGTGTGTAAGTGAGTCAGTTGTGATGTATGATCATGCATAGGAGCTGAGACAATTAGGTAAAAGTATAAATAGCGAACAGTGTCCCTGTGTGAAGGAGGTTGTTGAATCTATAATTGGGAAGACCTTTGGTCTAGGGCTGAGATTTTCTCTCTTTCTCTGGGGTTTGGGTAGAGTCTCGCTCCGATGTTATATCTCTCTCATTACTTTTATCATTAACATTCCAAGGTGAGCGAATCTTATCATAAACTCCAATAGGGCTTTTAAATGTACTTTGAGAAAGGCTACCAACTCGCACACATAATATATCACTATCTAGTCCTACTTTTAATCAGTTCATCCCATATAGAGTTAGGTCCTCCTGGAATCCCCATAATCCTTTTTCTGCAAAAGTGTATTCCCTTTAGTATGTTTCTAACAGCAAAACCTCCCTTATCAACAGATTTTTGAACCTCATAGTCTCACTTCACCAGACGAGTATCTTGCATCTATACTTCCCTTTCCATGAAGAGAAATGCTAGGGTGATATTCTTTAGCTACAAGCTTTTACTACAGTCGTTGAGGTCCCTTGCACAAATATGAAAACGTGAGTGCAAACATCTAGATGCGAGATGCAAGGGATCACAACAACATTGTAGGAAATGTATGTATTAAAAGAATGTCACCCACTTGTCAAAAAAATAAAAAATGTCACATAATATTTTCCTTCCACAAGAGGTCATGGTTCTCTTGTCCACCATTTTTGCAACCTCTCCTAGTCTTTAAACAGCAATATATAATAAGTTTAAAAGGCATGTTTATATAATGACATTTAAGTATAATGGAGCGCATGTTTTGTCAAGGCATACTAAAGAAGCATGTTGATGTACAATAGACAAACTAAAATATACACCAAATAGTATAACAGTTTTTAAAGAACGTACATGTGTTGAGAATACCAAATTGCCCAGAAATTTCATTCAAAGTATCTAGTTTGTAACTCTGTGCTTCACCCCTCTTTGCATTATTTTCCTTCGATGCTAAAAAACCCATTATAGTAAATGTTTTCTTATGTTTCCTTAACATGATGTTTCAAATCCTTCTAGCATATTCTTTTATATTTTTTTATATACATTTCTAACAACAATCGATATACTGATAAATTGCAAACCCCTTTTACCCTAATATACACTTTAGTCCCCATAGTGCACTTTTCATCACCAAAATGCATATCTACGACCAAGCAAGTGGGTAGCTCAATGTTTTGGTATGTGGTCATTGGTGTAAGAGGTTGGGATTCGAGTCACAATGGGGACAAATAAGTTGTTCTTTCTAATAAAAAAATACATGTTTTCAAAGACTTCAGAATCAAATAACAGTTAAATTAGGCTATATTATAGTTACTTCGATGATTTGTTATCCACTTACCAATTAGTGCCTTCCTGCAATAGTTAGGTCATAGATTTTGAAAATTTAGGGACCAAAGTGCATATTATGGCAAACCGCAGGGAGGAATTTCTAATTTACTTTTGACATTATTAGCAACGACCATATTTTAGTTGTTACATTAGCATGTAACTCAAATTCAGTGTCTAAAGAAAAAACTTAAATAACTTGGAGAGGTTCAGGAAAATTTCGAGAATGTTCAGACCGTGGAATATGAGGAATATGCTTACTCAATGAACTGGTTATGTTAAAAAGATATTTGGGTCTCAAAAAACAGAGGAAAGAAAAAAGATTAAGTGAAATAATTGCACAACCTTGCCTTCTTGATCTGATCAGATACAGCTTTATAAGCATATTTCCACCAAGCTCTGTGATTCAACTTTACAGAGACAGATGGACGATGATGAGCGTATTTTAAACGTAGATTAAAGGCAGCAAAATTATCAGCCAGCTTCAGAATATCCCTATATCCATCCTGCATTCCAAAAGACCAACAATTTTAGACGAGCAAGGCAGCAATGAATATCAAGAACAGTAAAAATTTTTTCATGACAAACCTTTGACAAACAAAGAGTAACATCATCCAAATTAACTAACGCTTTTTGCAGTGGCTGATCAGCACTTTTAGATTCATCTGTATGCAACTTTGAATATTGTGCATTCCCTGTAACTGGTTGCAAAATGTAACTGTGCTCATCAGTAGTAGAGACTACAGTTCTTCCCTTCTTATTGTCAAACTCAAACACCTGAAACACATTGAACTGAATGAGATTACTGTTGCAACAATAAAATAGAATATAAGCACGAAAATACATATTGCAACAGAGACTGTGATACTACACCTGACTCCACTCTGAGGGGAGCAAATGCTCCCATGCTTTATCAACTTCCCATGGATGAATATTGGAATCAAAATAGAGAGCCAACCGTTCAAGCTCCACTGACTGTAGCAGATGAAATCATGAAAATCCACAGAGGTGGCAGACAGAACCAATAAAAATTACTTTGATCACAAAAAATCCTAAGGAAAATCAATAAAGCAATAAACATAACTTTGATCAGAATATTACTGAAGTAATTCAGATACATACCATGCCCAAGATCAAATCCTAAGGAAAAAAAAAATAATCACTTTCTTCTAGAGATGCAAGGCAAGGAATGATAAATCAAATGAATCTGGCAAAATTTTCATTCTCCAATGGGAGAATTCCTTCCCAATTACTTGTAAATATTTAATAGAAAAAATATAAATGTTTCAATGAGATAATGCAGATTCAAATAAAGTTTAATGGAATTATTTCAAGAATTGTCAAAACTTGATAAATTTTATCAAATAATTTCCATTTTTCTAAAATTAATTGAAAAATAAGAGAAAAAAAGGCAGAAATTAATAAAGACTAATCGAATTCGATAAAAACTAAAATAATTTCTTATTAGTTTGACTTTCACATAATGGCTATCACAAATGTATGAACGTAATGGCTGTCCACAAACGTTTTTATTATTGATTTGTATCACTATTGCAATTTTTTAATACAAATTAAGTTTCTTCTTTTTGTTTTGATAGGAGGCATTATGTTTCCTATAAAAAAAGAGAAAATGAACAATAAACCATCATCTCAGTGGTTCCTTACAGATCAATTTGAGCATGATGTAGTCAAATACTATCATTCACCATCCAAGAAGCATAATAGATCATATATAACCATTGATTTTAATAATTGACAATAGACTAGGAAAAGAAACAATAATATCAAAGAATCAATTTGGCTTCATGCCTAAAAGGTCAACTATAGAAGCGATTTTCCTTGTAAGAAGATTGATGGAAAATATATGGAGAAAAGAAAAAAATCTTCATATGACATTTGTAGATTTAAAAAAAAGCATATAATAGGGTTCATAGAGATGTTCTTTGGTGGGTTCTAGAAAGAAAAGGAGTGCATGCTAGATACATAGACGCTATTAAGGATATGTATGAGGGAGTAGTAACGAGTATGAAGACATTTGGAGGAACTAAAAAGAATTTCACATTACGATAGGACTACATCAAGGATTGGCTTTAAACCCATCTTTTTACTCTAGTTATGGATGAACTAACTAGGCATATTCAAGAGGATATACCATGGTCTATGTTATTTGCACATGGCACTGTCTTAGGGTCGAAACAAAAGATGGAGTAAATAGGAAATTAGAACTTTGGAAGAATACGTTAGAATCTAAAGGCTTTAAGTTGAGTAGGACGAAGACCGAATACATGCACTGTGAGTTTAAAAATATTAGACATAGAGACGATGCAGTGGTACAATTAAGGGAAATAGAAGTTCCTAAGGTGAAACACTTTAGATATATAGGATTAATCATACAAAATGATGGCAATATTGAGAATGATGTCATGCATAGAATTCAAGTTGGATGGAAGAAATGGAGGAGTGCAATAGGTGTGATCTGTGATAGAAATATCCTTACCAAGTTAAAGAAAAATTTTATAGGACTACAATTAGGCCAACAATGCTCTATGAGAGTTTATGTTGGGCGATAAAGCAACATCAATTACACAAAATGAACGTAGCAAAAATGAGGATGCTTAGATGGATGTGTGCTAAAACTCGTAAAGATAGAATAAGAAATACAAAAATTCAAAGAAAAGTAGGAGTAGCACCAATTAACACAAAGATTAGGGAAGGGCAATTGCGATGGTTTGAACACCTGCAAAACGGCCTACAAATGCTCCCACTAGAAAACTTGACTCAATAGAAAAGTTAACTTGAGATGAGTTAATTCGGAGGGACTTGAATGGTTTGGAATGCTCACCATCAATTCGAGCACAATGAAAGAAATTTGATCCATGTAGCCGACCTCAATTAATTTGGGACTAAGGCTATGTTGTTGTTGTTGATTGTAATAACATACTCTCTTTTTTTAGTCTCTCCTTTTTTTCAATCCACTTCCGAATGTTTCCGAATGTTTAAATAGTAATGAGATCAAACTTCAAATTTTTTTTTTATTTAACAAGATTCTAGCTAAATAATCTAAGAATGATCTTAACATGGTCAAGATTTATTTGGCTGAAACACTTTTATACTAATAATATAACTAATAATAGATATATAGAGTTTCACTTCTTCATGAGGCCCTAGTACTTTTGTAAATGAAATTTAAATCTATATGTTGACTACGAAAATAAAGACATCTAGAAGAATGGCTTATCCATGCAATAGAATTAAATATTAGTTATCATAATTCATAACTTATCTTACTTTGGATTATATCATTAATTTATTACTTCAACAATTAAAGTTTACTATCAAGTTTATTTTAGATTCGGCTAAGTGCACCCCACCTTTTATTAAGTGCACCCCAGAAAAGTCAAACTAAAAAAAGTCAATCCTACTACAAAATGACCCTTATGCCCCTCACTGTGATTAGTGCACCCACTACAATTTCTAAGTGCACCCACACACTCTCTTTTTTGTGATTTGTAAGCATCATCGAGCAGTTCAGCCTCGAAGGTCCAAATCTCTTATTAGAGAGTTGGTCGAAGCCCACCAAACCTCTAGTTGGAGTGTCGGTCACAACTTGTTAAACCTTTAATTGGAGAGTCAATCGAAACCCGCCAAACCTTTAGGTCCGCAGTTGTCAACTAAATCTCACCAAAGAGGTTCGGTTGGACAACGAGCCTAGTGGATAAGTCTCGGCTACATGTCGCCGAACCTAATATAAATGTCTCGACCAAAGGTTTTGGAGTTGGATGTTTTGATTCAAATGAAAGGGTATTTTGGTAAAAATATGGGGTGCACTTAGAAATTGAATTTTGAATTTGTGGTGCGACGCAAAATGGAGTGCGCTTAGTAAAAAGTGGGATGCACTTAGTCGAACTCTTATTTTATTACCTTTTAGAATCTCTATGAGTAATTTAAATATTTAGCTGAAACTCTACAAAAATTCCACTAGAAATGAGACTTTTACAATAATCATCAAATTTACCTTCTTCAAATCAATTATGAATTTTAATAGGCAAAGTGTAGGGCTAAGTAGAATTACTTATCCCTGGTTGAAGGAAAATAAATAAAGGAAACAAAAGATATTAGTGTGCACCCACCAATGCTATAACATACTAGAAGATATCACATCGTAAGTGACATGAAAGACTCAACAGCCTACTCACATGGTAGAATGCGAAACACTAAATGAACAACGCTAATTCTTCGGTTATATTACTACCAATAATAGCCAAAATCAATGTCTGTAACATTATAAGAATGTATAATATGTCGTTCCTCATACAGTGGTTTTTTATTTATTCACCCCCAAGGTTGGACAGGTTAGAGTGCAGATAAGCCTTAGGAAATTTGATTCCATCGTGGGCCTTATAGAAAGACGACACCTATTTCTCCTCAATGCTGGAATAAATAAGGGTTTTCTAAAATGTTCGATTTTCTGCCAAAATTTCATCCCAGAAAGCAACTTCTAACAGAATCACAACTGCTCAAGATAAAAAGAACCAATAATGTAATCAAAATAGAAAAGTACCAATAATGATAGAGGGAAGCACCTTCTGAATCCGGTCTAGTGCACCATCAGTCACGAAAGTTTCCTTACCACTATCATCAATCGTCACAGCAGAAAGTTTGTCTAGGGTTACACCAACTGCAAAGGGATGTCCAGGATTGCTACAGGAAGGAAACCAAGAATTCATATAGGTAGTCAACTTTCACGAAAAACATAATCCTAAGACTGCCATACCTCTCCAGGTCCTCATATCTAATGTGGATATTGGTGATAGAGAGCTTCAAGTTACCGATAATAGTGTTGATTAAGGATCCCAGCCATGATGTATTCTACAAAAAGAAAAATTAAACTAAATCAGAAAGGATGACATATTCTAGGAATACATTAAATTCACAAGTTCAATCCTATGTGTCCATAACCAATGATACTGACAAGATGTAAACATATCCAAGTAAATGAACCAAAACACACAATCTAAGTAAGAAATAAAATCCTGAGCATCTGTAAAACTTAATCAAAAGAGATGACAATATAAGGATCTCCTAATATATATATATATAAATATAAAGAGGAATGCAAAAAAATATGTACAAACTAGAAGGACAATGGGCCCAACAGTGCCCAATTGTGGATTAGTAGGTGTGGTTGCGTTGGACACCACTTGTTAAAAAAAAAGTAAAAAAAAAAAATACTAGAAGGACAATTACTATTTACATCCCAAGAACCAAGAATGCACATTAGCTGTAATTTCTAATACATGTTCTTAAAATTTGCAAAATACAAAAGCATACCATCTCAGACTTTAGTTGTTGCTTGCTCTCCAGTAGCCTCATTTCCATTTCCTATTATAATAAACAAAAAAGAGAGAAAATAAACCATCCAAAGAATGCTACAATAAAGCAAAATAAAGTATTACAGTACCCTCTCTTACCCTTATTCTAGTTTTCTTTGCATCTTGGACAGCATCCTCACTTAAACCTTCAACATGAGTGGCAGGTTCCGCTAAAAGAAAAATCCGATCCAGGTAAACTATGACTGGTTCTTGCCCCAACCTGCTCCAAGGAACCTAAATGAAAAGAGAATAATCAATAATCACAAATAAATAAATGAATTACAACTAATGCAATTGTCTCAAAAAAAAAAACAAATAAATAAATATATTATTTAAAATTTTGAACTAAAAATAACAAACCTTAAGCCTCACTGATCCAAGAAATCCAGCCTTCACCTTAATAGGCAACTTTAATTCATTAAGTGCCTCAGGCTTCAATTGCATATTTGTCAGCTCCACATCACCTACAGGGTCAATATCCCACCAAAAAAAAATCAACAAACAGTCAAACAGAGTGAATTTAAAAACAATGGATGATAAAATTTTAAAATTTTCATGGCCTAATAATTAAAAAAAAAAAGCATGATATGAATATGATGCTAAACTTCACATTATCAGCATAGCTTGTAGATTAATTTCTTCCCATCAAAGCAACATTCATTCTTCATTCATTTTTAATACACTCAAGCAATGGATATAATTATACACAGAAATATTTGCTCCAACACATAACTAGTAGTTTCCTTGTGCTCCATTAATTTATGCATTTTGTAATGAAGTTTAAAGGGGAAGGTAGTAAAAAGGAACAGCTGTTTATATTCATCCACGTTACAGAAGTCTAATAAGAAAATGGCTTATGAGGAAAGACAAAAGAATAGATAGCCAACTCCTAAAGTGGTCCGAGATTGTGAAGTCGTCCAATAGTTGTATCCTGTTGAAAAGGATAAAAGCACTTAGCCCCAAATTATACCTGGAGATCTCCATTATTCCTTCAGGGAAAAAATCCTCCCAACTTTTTTCCTTGAACTCAATAATATTCTTTGGTGAGTTTCTTCAATTTCTATTGAATTAGCTTCTATCTACCCCTAGATCATTGAGTTCCCTAATCGTTGCGTCAATTGGTGCTACTTTTACTTTTCTTTCACTTTATGTATTTATTATTCTATCTTTACGAGTTTTACCAAACACTCACCTAAGCATCCATATTTTTGATACCTTCATTTTATGTACTTATTGTTTCTTTACCCCCCAACATTCACTTCCATAAAGCATAGCTAGCCTAATTGTGGTCCCATAAAATTTTCCTTTTAACTTCACAAGAATATTTCGATCACAAATCACACATGTTGCACTCGTCCATTTCTTCAATCCAGCTAGAATTCTTTGCGACACATTCTCAATATTACCATCATTTTGTATGCTTGATCCTAAACATCTAAAGAGGTTCACCTTAGGAATGTCTACTTCCCCAATTTTACCACTCTATCCATCATCTTGATGTCTAGCATTTCTAAACTTACAATGCATGTATTTAATCTTCGTCCTACTCAACTTAAAGCCTTTAGATTCTAATGTACTATTCCAAAGTTCTAATTTCTTAATCACTTTATCACTTATTTCGTCCACTAGGACAACATTATTTGCAAATAACATACACCATAATATATCCTAATATATCCTCTTGAATATGCCTAGTTAATTCATCCAGAACAAAGTAAAGAGGCATGGATTTAAAGTCGATCCTTGATGTAGTCTTTTTGTAAATTTGTAATAGGAAATTTTTTGAGGTTCCTCCAAATATCTTTATACTTGTCACTACTCCTTGTACATATAATTAATAGTGTCTATGTACATAGCATGCACTACTTCTTTTAGAACTCACCAAAGAACATCTCTAAGAACTCTATAGTTAAGATTAATCTCACATCGGGTATTCAAGTAAAAATAAAGGGTTATAAGTTGGGATTGGAGACACCATTGTGCCTTGGCATTTTGGTGAAGCCTCCACTCCAAACCTTAAGCCCTCACTCATTCACACTCTCCCTCTTATCTAAACTTAGACTTGGGAATACCATACTACAAATTTTAATACCTATCATATATTTTTTCTAAATCTACAAAAATATCATATGAAGATCCATTTTCTTTACTCTAAATTTTTCCATCAATCTTCTTACAAAAAAAAAAAAATCTTTCATAGTAGACCTACCTTGAAGCCAAATTGAGATTATGATATAGTTGTTTCTCTTCTTAGCTATTGACAATCATCCTCTCCCAAAGTTTCATAGCATGACTAATAAGTTTAATTTCTCAATAGTTTGAACAACTTTGAATGTCTCCTTTGTTTTCAAAGATTGGTACAAGAGTGTTGCTTCTCTGATCCATTGGCATTTGTTTTGATCTAAAATTATTATAAGAAAGTTTTGTTAACCAAGTCAATACAACTTCTCCTAAGCATTTCCAAACCTCTATGAGTATTTCATCTGGGCCACATGCTTTTCTTATATTCATCTTTTTCAATCTCTTTACCTTCGGGATCCTAGTATTGTCTATGTAGTTTAAATTTCTTTCTTGGTGTGGATTTAAATCAACACAATGGAAGAGTTTGATCCATGTAGCCGACCCCAACTAATTTTAAGATTGAGGCTTTGTTGTTGTTGTTGTGGGATTTCATCTATATTATGATATCAACTTGGCTATCATTAAATAAACTTTAATGTCATCTTCACGCGTTAAAACATTTTGATTTCCATCCTTAATATATCTTACATGAAAGTACATTAAATATCAAGATACTCAAAAATGGGTTTCCCAATCACAAAATAAATAAATAAATCAGCTAAAGTTCTTACAAAACAATGTTGAGAATGAAGCAATCAATTGTTTGTAGTTTTCTTCTTTATAGTCTCTAGTTTTTTTTTTTTTTAATTTGGCTTTTTTATTGTCTAAGCTTGTGTAACTACAATGCCTTTTTTAGTTTTTACTAAAACAAAAGGTGTTTCTCATCAAAAACCAAAAATGACAGAATTTGTCTTATCAAGAAAAAGGACTTGTCCTCCTCGTAAAGAATTCTAAATATGATATAAGTTAAGAGCACGACTAAAGGCACATAAAAATGTTGGGGTTCTTCACCTAAAATGCATGTAAATTGGCTTGCCCTAAAAAATTGGGGTGCTTATACCGCCACCGTAAGTTAATTCAAAATCTAGATGAGGTCATTCAGATTTCTCATCACAGCTATCAAACGACCAGACTTCTATCTCTCACACCTCCAAAACAAAGTTGTAAGGAAATTAGATACTTATGGTAATGGGGCAACTAGTCATCTCGGACAAGATAGTATTACTAATCGTCAGATGCCCATATTACTTGCCACAGTAGAGCATGGAAACTATCAACTGGAAGAAACGCAATGACAGGTTATACCAGCTACACTATGCAGCATGCAAAGTATAAACCAAAGAAAAACATGGAATTAATTTATGGTTCACCAAAGAATATTAAGATGCATCATCCAATGTTTGTTGCAGTGGATCATCATTCCAAATGGAAAACTCATTCCGTTTTCAAAGTTTTCTTATGCCATGCACGTTGCTTACCTCCTTATCTTGGATAAGAATGATTCAAAAAAAAAAAATTTGGATAAGAAAGATAATTTCAAGCTGATCACTTCAATTAGAAAAAACAAGAAAAGGATCAAGATCATGAACAAAGCTAAAATGACCACTTGTGGTGAAGGCATCTTCAATAGAGCCTTGAAGATTTATATTTAGAGATGCCCAAAGCAAGTCTTTTACTCAAATCTCATCCCATACCAGACAACAAAGCTCTTTCAGTCATCATCTTTTCATAGTTTGCGAAGAACAACTGTTTTTGCTTGAGATGTGAACTTCATGAGCTGCTTTTGGCAAACTTTGCGGAATGTATTGAATAGACATGGCTCAAATTGGATTCCCTTTAACATATTGTTATGTTGTTCAACACATTTTCTAAGGTTATTGATAGTAAAGTACAAGAAAAACAATGTCGGAAGCACAAAAACACAAAACACTAATTTCATACGTCATTAGTGCCAGCTCGGTGGAGATTTCTCCAAATTGATTGAACGAATCCATGCACAATCCAATTCAGACACACAGAATTAAAAACAAATTCTCAACAACAAAAAAAACACAGAATTATATTAAATCAATCAATTATATAGCTTTTTATAGGCTTTAATTGCAAATAAATAAAACTTTACTTACATATTAAATAGTTATCCTAAATTAAGTAACGACTTTCCATAAACAAAATACTCTAATTAACCGATCTTGGTGTGTAAGCCAAATCACTAGTTGCCTCGTGATCCTCTCTTTTGATCGGTGATGGTTCCAATAACCTTTTTTCCCTTTTATATATCAAATAAACTTCAAATCTGTTCAGATTTGATGAGATGATTAGGTTCATCTCCATTGCGGCCATTATATTCACTATTGGCAACAGACACTACTCTAAGTTTGCATCCTTTTGAAAGATTGTGCGTGGATTTGCGTTTATGTGGTTAGTACTCATCATTAGGTTTTATTTCATAAGTAGTTGCCTCCTTCCGTTGTTGGAAGGTTTAGATTGTCTTTCCTCGTTGGAAGTTTTGTAATTCCCTTGTCATAAGTTTTATTTTCATTATGGTTCAAGTAATGTATTTGTGTACTATCGTGTTCCAGATGTTTATCAAGAGAACAGTCATTAATTGTCAAACTGTTCCATTGTTACAGTCGTCATTTCTTGAAAGCCAACTTTATGGCAATTCAATGTTCTTTTGAACAACTAGAATTAGCGAATCAATTTGTTACAACAGTGATTGATTCTATGTCTCATCTTGTTCCATTAAATGTATTGAGAGCCATTGATGATTAATGAAATTTCCATTTCGTCAAAAAAAAAAATAAGCGTGATTGGATTATTAGGGGTTTAGGAGTGAATTTTTTTTATTATTTAACTTTCCTGCATCAAATGGAAACATTATAATCTTTATTTTTTTTAAGTTTGTGATCATAATTTTTATTATTTTTTATTATTTTTCATTTTTTTATTATTATTTTTATTATTTTTATTATTTAGGAGTGCTATTATTTTTTAAGTTTGTGCATCATAATTTTATTTTATTTTTTTTCTTGAAAAAAAATATCTTCAATGGTGCCTTCCATTATCGTTCATAGATACCAAGGATTGCAAGTAGCCCAAGAAATTTCCCTGGCCTATGTGAGAAGGTGCCTAGAGATTGAAAAACATTTATTGAGAGGTAACATTTATTGCAAGGCCCGACTATTTGATTATTTTATTATAGGAAAATGATATTCTAACACACTTTGGATGCACACTTGGGGTGCACACTTTGTCTATTAGCCTATTTATAGTGTTTTGTTAGATGTAGGGCCCACGTCTAAGGAGACAAGAAAGTGTCATAAATAGGCTAAAAGACAAAGTATGCGTCCAATGTGTGCGCCCAAAGTGTGTTAGATTATCATTTTTCTTTATTATAAGTTCTTAAGTAACACTAATTTCTAATAGTCAATGTCATCCATATTCAATATATACACTTACTAATAAGCCTTTAGGTCCCTATGTAACAATAATTGTGTTAAAATTTAGTTCTTAGATAGATATTCATATTATCAAAGTTTAATACGCGACAACTTGCCGTCACTGATAGATACCATTTGCAAGACTACGAGTCTGTGACATACTCTTCATCCAGTTGAAATAATCATTTCCTTTTCTATTCAGAATAGTCTCACAGGGTATTCGAGTATTGAGTGGGTTACAAGTTGGGATGCGCGACACTATCTTACCTCTGACATTTGTTGCATACTCTCTTCCAAACTTAAGCCCCACTCACTCCCTCTCCAACACTCGAACTTGTGCATTCCATAATATAAAAATCCAAATTTTCCAATCAAAATAATACTTCACAAAGCAGGGACTTGGTCACTCTCGTAGACAAATGCCACTTCGAGCAAGCACTTGTCCCCTCAAATGATCCTAGAATGAACCAAACCAACCAAAACCCTAAAAATCCAACCAGTAATTCACAGAATCACTCCCAACACGATCGAATTTCAACATTCCAAAGCTCAAATGACCGATCAAAGCACACAGAACAACAAAAGATGAACAACAACAACAACAACAGATATTAAGACGATAAGGAGATCACCGAACCTCGCCAGACACTGATCTTGAGCGCTTCCTTGTTGAGCCCTCTGACATAGTTTCCTAGGTATTTCTGCAGCAAGAACGCCACCTGATCTTCCAACATCTCTTCTGCTCTTCGATCGATCGGTCGAATCGAATCACAAAATCAAGAGCTCGAATAGAAGAATCATAACTGATAAAGAGAGATTGAGAAGAATGAAAGATAAGTCGGTTGTGACTTGTGAGAGAACACGCGAACGTGCTAGATGAGGGACTTGTTGTTGGGGGTGTGGAGTGGCCGGTCGAGCCGGTCCGTGCTTGCAGGGCAAGGCAAGCCGAGATTCCACCACGTTGAAACGGGGCTTGTTTTGTCGCGAAGTCGACGTTAGTGTGGTACGTGCCAATTCGATGAACATGGGGATGTGCAATTCATTTGACGCCTATATTTGCCACGTGGTTGTTAGTGGTTCTTTGGATCTACGACGAGGCACGGGCACTAACATTCAATGCAGAATGCAAGGACAATAACATCAAGGTTATAAGGTTATATGAACAAGTCATTTTCTTTATTTTTTTGGAATTCAATGCGAAAGAGGCAGCTAGATAAGTGAAAAACTTGGAAAACAAGTTTTCTTTTAGCAGCGTTGTGTGCACCCAGTCATCACTCAGGGCACCCTAATTTTTTTCTAATTGTATGTGTAATGACTCATATACCCTCCAACACAAATTCACAACAAAAATAAAAAATAAAAAAAACACAACTTTGGGCACCTTACCACTCCATTTTGATGTATGACCACTAAACTACACCACACTTGTGCTCCCAACCGATTATATCATCTGCATCGACGGTCGAACACAACTTTGGGCACCCCACCACCCCATTTTGAGGGCTGGAAGCATGAGGTTTTGTGTTTTGACCTTTTTGTGTTTCGGATTTCCTGCATTTTGAAATGTACTGCACGAAAGTGTTGGATGCACAGGACTGAGACATCTTCTTATGTCTCGGTCTCGTTTCTAACCGAACTCATTGAGAAATGGGCTACTTATTCGATCGGTTACCAACAACCGGAACATTCTCTAATGTCTCGGTCTCGTCGAAACAAAATCCATCGTGAAATAAGTTACTTGTTCGATCGGTTACCATATACCGAGATGCACTGTAGAATCTTATTCATGCAGTTCCGAGACTTACTCAATAGTCTCAGCCCTGTGTGGCCAAACATTATGGGATTGTGGTTGAACTCAGTGATGGGTACATTCCCATAAAAGACAACAACAACAACATGAGATAAAGGAACAACAAACTCAATGAAAAACACTCTCGAACCCTATACGATTCAATGTCAACCATCTACCACAAGTCATCATTCAAACTCTCACCTCGCAAACACCGCAAAGCACTAGCCAACCCTAAAAAGCAACAAATCGAGGGTAAACAACCAAGAGAAATAATGAGATTTGGTGTAGATTGAAGCATCGATTTGTGATAGTAAGGAGTGCGTAAGAAGATTTGGTGGTGGGGTGCCTCACATTGATGAATAAGGACATTTTCATCCAACTCGGGGTACCCTGAGAAAAACGTGGGGTGCCCTTGTAAATGGGGTGCCCTGAGTGATGATTGGGTGCACATAGCACAGCTTTTTTTGATATCTAAAACTTGGGAAACAAGTTGTTTTGGCTTAAGTTTACAAAATATAAATTGTCTTTTACCTATGTTAGAAAGTGTAGGTGGCTTAGGGACGTTGATTTTTTTTTTTTGAACGAAAAGATAACCATTCATAAAAATTGTTCACTATTACATCTAATTTATTAATAAAATTACATTAATAGCAGCTTTTTCCCACATGTTAGGATCTAAGTAACATTCCAAAAAGTTTACAAACTCATGTGCAACTTATATGTTTGTCGAATGTATCGAATCGATCATTTTATATACTTCTAAGCAATAATAATATCAAAAATCAAAAAATAACATATGGCTTATTCGACCTAACTAGATCCATAGATTAAAAACTGATCGAGGGTTGTCATCCTCTCGACAGTTCAAGCTTACATTATTCATGGCTCTTGACTTGCATGCTATACGAGTATCGTTAATCCATTTCTTGCAAAAAGAACTTCAAATTTTCACAATAAGAAGATAAAAAACTCAAACCACTCCCCACAACGAGAGGAAAACTCAAACCTCCCTAACAACAAGAGAAAAACTCAAAGCCTCCCGACAAGGAGAGGAAAAACTAATTTCCATTTAGCAAAAGAAGAAAAGGATAAGGGAAAAGAGGGAGAAAGGGCTACGAACGTAGATCAAAGGAGCCGTCACTAGCGTAGTCCCAAATCTAAAAAACCCAAAAACTCCATCACATTTTGACGTGAGCACAAGAATTGATTTATTAAAATTTGAAATATTATAATGAAACAATTATTTTGTTTAGGTTTTCAAAATATCTTTATTTTTAAAATATAATTGAAAATTGAAAGAAAATTAAATTATAAAAATAAAGCTAAAATAATTTGAAATATATAAGGGAACTATTTTTGTGAGAAACACTCACAGGGTTGACACGTGACATGATGATGTCGTTGTTTCCTTTTGGTGGTTTTTCTTTTTAGGTGGATTTTGAATTTATTTTTTTGTATTTTCATTTTTATAAATTTTCTCGAATTACCGTATATTTTTAGAAATTAAGAAGAAATAGGAAGTATACGTATTAGAGCATCTCCAATGGAATGTAAATTGCATATCAATGTGCGCCACCTAGGACTAAATAGACATTGGGATGAAAAAAAGTCTTCAAATAAAATGTGTATTTCAAATGACTAGCTAAAGTGGATCGACTGTAAGGGCCCAAATTTCATAAAGGTCGTTATTCACATATTTTTGGACGTGGACGTCAGCTCAGGTCCACAAACGCCACAGACAGGCCACATTACGCCTAGATTGGGCGAAAAATGTTATTTTTAACTGATTGTTTGAGTAACTATGATGTTAATGATTGTATTATGACTCGTTACATCATAGGTGTGATTTACATTAAATAGAACGATCGAGGTTGTGCATAGGTTTTTGCCTAGAAAAGTGGGCTAACGTGGGAACCGACGGGTGAACGACGTGAACAATGAACCGGGGATGGGTTAACATAGATAAAAATAATTAAATATGATAAATAACGAATATAAGAACACGACGTAGGTCGGATGTATCGTTGAAGTTTCGTACAACTAGTTAAATTATAACTAGACTCCCCGCCCACAACCCTAAAATTGGACTCCGACATAAACTTATGTAGACGCCCAAGTCAACCCTCGCACAGTCAACGCAAGTCTAGTTAGCCTTACCTTACCGTTTATCATATACTAAGCAATTTAAATTAGAGTTATTAATATTAGTGAGTTATTCAAAGATATGCGGAAGCATTTAACATCTCAAACTAATAAAAACAACCTCAAGACATGAGTTAGAACAACCTATAGTGTGGAAACCTTGCATATGTATATCATCCACCATATGTCATGTCATAGGAGAGTAATAACCATGTATACATGCCCAAGATCTCTCATAACCCAATTCCCAATATGAAACATATATAAGCGGTAATACAAAATACCAAACCTACATCGATAACAAAGGATAAATAGCTCAAATATCCTCAAATCAAGTCACCAAGCTAAAAAGTTTTTCCTTTGCTTGACTATGGATTTGCACTCAGTCATGCACAATAATGACGAGTTCCAGTTAAGTAACGCAAACAGGATGTTTAGAATATTTCGAAAGTAAATAATCAGTCTATATTCATGTTGATAGAAATAAAAGTACAGGAATGCATGAATAAATAAAGACTGAAAATAAATATGAATCAATCGAATATGAGTGTCTAAGAAAACAATAGAAATGCACAAGTAGTCCCGACCAAAATAATGTCATTGAGTCATGGGAATGTTACCTCCAATACTCGGAGTTTAGGACGTGATACATTCACATCATACTAAAGTCTACGCGGATACAAAGTTCCCCGATAATTTAGAAAAGAACTTTCACCCCGTATAAAACCACAAACAATATTGTGCATCCCGAGTTCCTAACTTTGGAATGTTACCTCAGATAACACGTCCTCTTAAAGATCATGTTGACTCATTTGCCCTTGGACCACTTAATCAGAATAGAGTTCAAAACCAAGAATAGAGCAATAACAATAATAAATTAAAGCTTAAAGAAATTACTGTAAAATTTTCCACTAGTTTACTTACCCGTGTCCAATGCTATTACACACTCACATGCCCGTAATTCGTCCTTTACGAATCCTACGTGTGACTATCAGTGTCCTATAATCCCTTATTAATCATTTGATTACAAATATGTTAATTATCCTCCAAGTCATCCCATTTTCCATAATATTATTCATTTATATATTTGGGTCGATTACCCAAGTATTGATTCTTATTCGAACCCATTTAGATATCTGAGAAATCCCTGAAGTTTTCAAAAAAATTCAAAAATTAGTCTGATGAACACTCCGTAAGTGACGTCGTGGGACCAAATGCCTGGCACACGTCACTTAAAATGTGAAATTTCAACACTTACTGTTCTAGATGCCGTGAGTGGCGTCGTAGGGTGATTTGTTTCACGAAGTCACTTAAAGCTTAACCCATTTAAAAGCCTTAATGGATGTTTTTATCGAGGATTTGACGTTGATTAATGATTTATGTGGTTTAGAGAATTGATTGAAATTTTCGAAATTTAGGTTTTAGGTGATATTGACAAGTAGTGACAATAAGTTTGAGCGTGTATTTGGACATTGGCGTTAGTGGAGCGTGGATTTGAGGTGTGTAATATCCCAATTAAAATTCACTTTAAGTATTTAGTGTTTCGCTATTTGAATTTAGTCCTTTTTCATTCAGTTATCTTACTTTCCGAATTTATTTACGGGCGATTAAGTTTACTCCCGCCGAGTTTATTCTATTGCGGGGGCATGTGGTCCATTAGGCCATAACATGTGTTCTAGTCACATTTCGGTGGATAGTCGACCCGAATGTTGATTTTTACTAGATATATATGGGTGCGTCGTGGTCTACGCTGGCCACCTAGTGGGTTAGGGATTTCAGTTAGTTCGAGGTGTGCTCACTGGCGGTGCCTGGGTGATAGCCCGAATTATGGTGCTAGTCTGACCTAGATCGTGCACGCACTTTGTTGTTCTATGCTATTGATATTCATGCGATGATCTTCCATAGTTGTGTGTATTTTTTTCGCATATTTATTTAATAATATTTTGATTCTAACATTTATTTATTATATTTACTCTTTACATTTCCTTGGGATTACTCATTCTATACTCATCATCTGTTTTGTTGTGATGGCTGAGTGTAGACCCCAATACAAGTAGAGGGCATGGGAAGCTTGAGGATTTCTTCTTACTATAAGCTATTCCCTACTCGTATGTGTGTTTATTTTATTTGTTTTTGCAAGGTTTTGGGACTTGAGTGATTATAGGACATGTATATTGACTTGTTAGGTCCTTTTAAAATTTTGACTAGACATGACTGTTATATATATTATGATGGGTTTTCCATATTAGGGATGATACTCTCACATAATTTATAGTTCACTTCTAATTGATTAATTTATTTAAGTCTTCCATTGAATATGTTTACGGTATAAACAGATGATTTAAATCCATAAGCTAACTGGTATAATTTTATTTGAGTAAAGTTAGCGATAATGAATTGATTAAGGATTTGGTACGCGTGGATCATGACTAGACCGGTATAGGTAGGGGTGTGGGTCCATGGCGTACGACACGTGGCGGGTTTCAGATTTTGGGGCCACTACATAAACCGTCGAGACGCAAAACCTCGGTTTTTTCGCTAAAACCGTGAAAATCAGTTTAACACAAAGCAACAACCTCGACAACAACACATACACCAATATTGTTGCTTAAAACCACATTTGAAACCATAACAACACCCAAACTAGCTGGTGTGCTCCACTCACACCCCGAAACCTTGTTAAAACTCGAGAAATTTAGTCCGATACGTAGAGAAATAGATGGAGATCAAAGATCTAACCTTGTATTCGATTCCCACTTGATCTAGCACCTCCAAATGAGCTTTTAAATCTCATAAAACCATAACTTACCTCCCAATTTTGCCCAAATTGTTGTGAGAGAGAAAAGTGTCTGAGAGTTGATTTTTCTTGTCTTTTGTACTACATTCCTCATTTAGCGTGCCCACTAAATCCCAATGCTTTATCTTTTGCCTCACAAGTGATCAACTAATCATCCATTTGTTGACTTAATTGGAGAACTCATACTCTCATACACATCCTTCTCTTAACAACCACACCAATCCTTGGGCATTTTGACATTCGATCCCGAACCATTCAATTGTCCTACGCGTACACTTGCGTCACTCACGTATATACGTCATTTCATATTGATTATTTAGTATATTTTCATTATTTATGGTGTATATTTAACCTCTGGCCTAGTGTACTAACCATTTACCTCCCTGGTTCCCATGTCTATACGCTACCTAAGGCGAATTCTCGTCACACTGTCTCGCTCGGCATATACAACATAACACACAACATTGTTGTAACAACCCTCAATTTTAATCCAACTAGTGTTGCACTAGTTAGAAACGTGACCTAGCTACGTGATACTAGACAGTATTTCAAACTTCAGGAGTCGACACCGAAGTAATTTTATAATTCTTTGATTGTGTGTATTAGTATATTAGTGTTTTATGGGTCTCGGGCCGTTCGGGCAAATTTTTAGTTGAGTGAGGTTTCGCCTAGTTGAATAGGGGATAAAAACACAATAAAGAATATAAATAAATGATTTTTATTAATTTAATAGATTAGTTGATTGTGAGAAAACGGGCGCGACAAGCTAATTGACGAAAAAATATGGGACGAGGAACGTTGTTTGAACGCGGAAGTTGGTTAACTACGTAACATACGGACTACATGATAGGGTTGTTAAAATGACACAGCCCAATAGTGAGGAGCCATGAGATTGACCTCGAGATGTGTGTGTGTGTTGAGATGAAAGGCCATGTAAGTGACAACACATACCTACTTTAAGATGTAATAAAGAAAAAATAAATAAAAAAACCAATAAGGGCAATTGTTTTAAATTATGTAAGGAGTAAGTTGGGGGGGCAAAAAGGTCATTTGACCAATTAAATGAATATAAAGGCAACGTGAAGGAGGAAACCCTCATTTACTATTCACCTTCTTCCTCAAAACACCACCGCCGCCACCCCACCTGCTCACCCCACTCGTCCTCACCGGAGCTGACGCCAGAGGACCATCAACTCCATCTCTCTCTCCCTTTCTCTCTCTCTGTCTCGGTTTCTCCACTCTCAGCATCTCACCTCTCGGTCTCTCATTTCTTCGACCCCTCCCTCGGTCATCATCTCGACTCTCCTTTCATGATCGGACCACGACCCTGATGGAGCTCCTACTGGTCGTCGTAAGCTCTCTCTCACTCTCTCTCTTTCCCTCGTGCTCACGGTTGTGCGTTTGTGCGACTGTGACACAGTCTGTCCGCGGTGGGCATGACTGCTGGCGACACAACGACGGTCACCAACATCCCAACAACCTTGAACCCTCCCCTAACCGTGGAACACATATGGAGACATGTGTCTTCCTTCTTCATGAACTGTGGAGTTGGTTTTTGCCCTGTTTTGTAACATCCCCTAATTCTATTTAAGGAATGTCCGGCCTGAAACCCTAATTAAGCCCCGGTAAACCAGATCGGACCTAATTAGAGCCAGCAGCCTTACCACATTTCCTGACAACAACCTGTATATCTTAATTTAAATAACTAACATAAAACAAACGCAGCGGAAAATTTAAAACTTTTTCGATAAAACACAAGTTATACAATACCGGCATGAACATCGGTATTGAGCTCTTATTCCCACCCATTTAATTACAAATCATAATGCAATACCATATATATATATATATAACAGGGAAATCACTGCACCGTAGAGAAGATACTAAACTCCTGGTCTTCTCCTTTCCTGAGTTCCAAGTCCTAGCGTACATTCATACCTGGAGATGTTAAGGTGGGTGAGCTCCTACATGCTCAGTAAGTGACTCTCATACCAACCATCAACTATCAATTAATATCAAGGCAATGTATAACAACATGAATCAAATGCATATCTACAGGAGCATATGAATCAATATAAACAATATAAATAACAGATGCAAGTTCTTTGGTTCATTGCAATGTACCCGTGATTGGTATTTCACATATTCGTATTTGCATTGAGTCGCCCCCTCACATATCCAAGAACCAATCACTTTGGGCATCTAACCGTTCTTGTCAATGTGCCGCCAACTCATAAAACACCGAGTCGCACTTACTCATCATCACTAAACCAATCACTGCTCATCTAATTGGTTTATGACTAATGAGCTGCTAAACTCAACTGGAAAGCATTGATCGAAATAATTCCCAAGCCACTGGGGCGCAGTGATGATTAGCAATTCCACCACAGTTCCCAAACCCCAGGCCGATCTGTCCCGTCAAACCTCTTTCCGAATCCATTTTCATTTCAAAACATTTTGTAAAACCAAACTCAAATCACGGTACATTGCCCCATTCCCAGTCATTTGCACTACATGCTCTAATAATACTATTTTACATTGCATAATTGATAAAAGCTACGAGTCCCACTTTCCTGTTCTGAGCTTTCTATGTTTTACTGACTTGTACGACTTCCCGGAGTCCTCAAACCTTTCCACATCGGTTCATTTCCTAAAATAAACCAATTGTCATCAATTTAAGTCTAATATTCATTTATTAATACCCTAAATTGGTCTCATTCGAATCCGGAATCCCAAAATCTAATTTCTAACATATTTTGGCCATTTCACGTTTTTCGAGGTAAAACCCCGGTGTAAAGTCTCCTCCGACTTTCAAACTTCTCATTTTTCATAGAAATCTCTCAATTTCTATTTGTTTGGTCAAAATACTATTTTTCCCTATTTTTCTGGATTTTCTTTTCCATTTTTTTCTTTTGTTTAAGGTTTGGTCTGAACGGACCGAACCGGTTCGGCTCAACCGAGCCGAACCGGCCCGGTCAGACCTTCTTCCTCGCGAGATGAGAACAGAAAGCGACGCTGTTTTTTTTTTTTTTTTTTTTTTTTTTTTCTTTTCCTTCGATTGGGGTTGGCTCCCAACCCAACCCCAACTCGATTTGGCAAGGAGACTACTCCTTGTCGTCTCCTCTCGGCCATGGCTTCCGCCATGGCCGAGCTCACCCTCACATCGGTTGCAACAACAACATCCAACTACACCAACCGAAACAACAACACAAGCTCACCTTGGCATCGCGAGCTCACCATCTCCGATTTCCCGAGCTCTCGCCATCTCCTTCTCCTCCTCTTGGTCTTCCTCTTCATCGACTCGGTTCTCTTCTTCTCTCTCTGTCCTCTTTCTTCTCTCGTTCTTGATTTTTGAAGAAGAGATGAGGCGGTTACGATGGAAAATGACCAAAATGCCCCTCATACTTATCCCATTTTCCATTAAATCGCCACTTTATAGTAATTTCCCATTTTCCAATATATTATATATTTATATATATACCGACTTATATATAAATATATATATTTATCGATATATTGCGCCCAAAATTCCGGTTGGCACGCCAACGAGAACTTCTCGGGCGTGCGCACCACCAAATATGTCCGACGCGTGTCATTCGTGACCCCGCGTATCATTCTGCGCCTGACAAATTATCATTATTTTATTATTTTCCATTTAATATATATTTATATATATCCATAATATATATAAATATATATTTATGCCTATAATTACGCCTATAATTACGTAATTTCCATCGCCGAACACACTCGAGCGTCAATGCTGTCTCGTGTATCATGTGTGTCCACATGACCCACACATGGTATTAGGCATTTCCCTGTTAGTCCGATTATTCACGTATATGTACTAATACACACCAAACAAACACAATACATCACGCAATTCCACACACACGTTAGTCATGACAAATCGGGCTTAACCACGAGCCTAACTCGGATTAATTACCACTCGGATTAACACTAATCACCTGCTTAAAGTAACGGGTCGTTACAGTCTCCCCAATTTAGCAACAATTTCGTCCCCGAAATTAGAGCAACATACAAGTCACCAATAGTTTCAAAGATAAATGGATTTTTTTTCCTTATAACTCCCGTTCCTTAACTTTTTCTTCATTCCTCGCTTGTCTAGTATATGTGATTTCACCACCATATCACTAGCACAAAGCTATCTCAACTTTACTGTGAAGAATAAATGAAACTAAATCATCGTTTTATTCTTCCCTTTCAGTTTAATGAAATGTAAATAATACTATTCCATTAATTTCACTTAATCCGAATCTCTATAGCCCGTTCATAGGTGAGATTTCCAAAAGATCCCATATATCTTTTGATACATCAATTACCTATGATATTTGTCACGCTTTCTCTTTTTCTTAAGGATTATTGTAGCTCAAGCATTGACGAATCTACTAAGGATCAGCAGTATCTTGTCTCCTACCTCCGTCCATCTCATAACTGAACGGCAAGGTCGACAATCATCATGTCTCCTACCTCTGTCCACAACAAATGAACAGCAAGGTCAACATATGTGTACATCACATTTCCTACCTTTGTCCACCACAAATGAACAGCAAGGTCAACATATGTGTGTTTCCTACCTCCATTCCACCCATCGGTGAATGGCAAGGTCAATCACACAGCATTCTCATCATCATCATTCATTCATTTCATTTTTTTTTTCTTTCGGTACTTGCTTGAACCTTATAGATTTCGTCAATCTATACACTACAACTTTATCCTCATATTATTCGTTTCCTTTATATTGTAGTTATACAGTACCTAATCTGCTCTATTTCCTCTGTGTAGTTCTTTATTACTTCATACTGTAACCCCTCAGTTACTAAGATCATTAAAGAACTCACACAGATAAATCGATTCTTTCAGTGATTATCATGATGAGACACAAGCTCCATCATATTCATTGAATTAAGATTAGTAACACAATCTCTTCGTCAACTATTGTATCGAGATTGAGACTGGTTTTCAGTTTATATCAATAACTTCTTCCCTCAGTGGAAGCAAGTCTCGAATCTCTATCCGAAACATTTTTAATTTTATACCATCTCACATCTCCCACACAATAATTTTGTTCAATCCTTTCGAACATAACATATCCCTTTACTGACAAGAATCTTGCAGACTAGATTCCCTCATCAACTATTATTCATTGTGCTGGCGTCTATTTCACATCACAAGCCAATAATCGTATTTGGTTCCCTTCTCAGGTATAGACAAGAATCTAACTTTTCATGTTTCATTACTCAACATCACCTACTGAACATATCTCGTATCTCTTCATAATCTCTCTGTCTATCATCTCAACCCATTTATAATCTATAGTATATCATCATCATTCTTGTCTAACCTTCCTCCTGAATCCGATTTCCATTTTAGAGTTTAATATGTCCAGCACAATTTCCATTACAACATCAAACCTGAACACTACTCATTCATAATCAATCTATAACACATTGAGTAGTTTCGATTAGATTTCTCAACCCAAGCATCCAATCATTCATTAATTCATACATTTACTGAGTTCAGTCTCATTCTGAACTCCAAAGAAAGGACTGGTAATTATCAATTCCAACCTCTCAATTGATGATGTGCATGCGCAGGACTTCACTCATTCATCAATTATTATCTATCCCACTGATGAGATAATATTTAGAAGTTCCTATTATAATTACCCCTCATGCCCCTTTCTTTCATTCAACTATTAACTATCGTCAATCCCTTATATAAGTGATTCCTCAGAGTGAATATATTATCTTTCACACTCCAGTAACTCATTACATCACATTTTATTTCACTCTGGCATAATCATATTCTTCAAACTCTCATAGTTTGAAGCTTCCTTTAAATCACACGTTACCGCCACTGGTTTTCCACAATTTTTATCTATCATTTAATGATTCCCCTAAGATCTTCCAATCTTAGGTATAACTAAACGACATTCATACCCTTCAAACCCTTGTACATGATACAACTGTACTTCACAACCTTCTAATGAATGAATGAACTTGCACGTACTGTCCAATCAACTGAATTTATACTAATACTGGGATCCACATCCCTATCTTCCATATTCAAGTCTTTCCTTTAAGACTTATTCTTGCAATTCATTTCATCCATCATTTGAAATACCATTCTCAGTTCTTTATTATCAGTTGATGTCTTACAATAGTTTGGTATTCTTACCAATACCATTGTTTCTTATCAGTTCCTCTAAACGATATTCAATGTATTCACTACCATCCCTTGCTTCATTGTATCAATAGACAACTACTTGGATGAAATATTACAATACACCTCTAACCTTTCTCTAATCAAGTAAAATCAAGCAACCATTATAGTAAAACTACATTTCAATTTCCTTAAGCCTCAAGACATCCTTTGTATCATGCACAACTCATCCTCATTCCATTATAAAGTTATTCCATTCTTAGATTAATTGATCATACAATACAACTATATTATAACACTATATACGTTGTTTGTATGCTTCAATCATTCCATGTTCCATCACCTTTCCATTCTTTGTGTTGAATATAAGACAATTCTCAAATTGTCTTAATCTCAGTCAATTCTTTTGACTCATAACTTTCAAATTCAACACATATCTCAAGATTTATAGGTGAAACTTATCCATTGCACCTACAACTTTTGGTATATACCAACCTATTATTAGAGTTTCACATAACTCTGTAACAGTACTTTGTGCATTTGGTACAGTTTCAACTATTTTTATATTCGTCATCATTGTCAACTTAATGATGATCTTATCTCAATAGAGTTAACAACTCTATATCTTCATTCATAAACACAGCGTGAGCTCTAATGAATTTCTATGGTTTACATCATAATCTTCCACCTTATCAAGCCATCGCTTGATCATATACACTTAAATTCTTATCTTTACTTTATGATAATCCAATCTCAATCACTATTGAGAACTACTGGTTTCATTTAATTTATACCCTTGAGTTGTCAATCCTGAAAATCACTATTCCTTGGAATTCACTTCACGTTAATTTGTCACTCCACTTGAGTTTTTAAACTCATACAATTTTCATAATTCCTCAAGTACAACAGAATTAATCAGTGGTTTGGTGTCAACATTCCAAATAATTTGATGAATCTTCTATCCTACATGGTGATAAGATTTCAAGCCTTTCTAATATTCACATTACTTGAAACCTTAATCTCACAATCTTACATTCATCAAAATTGCTTTTCCCTTACTGCCCTATTATCAATTTGTTCAACCCAAACCCTTTGAATTTTGATTGATTAACTGAATTTCCACAAATTCACACTCACAAAATTTATAAATTTCAACATCTTTCATTATAGATCGCAGTCAATACCAACCTCTTGATATACTGCTTACCTATTCATTTCTAGTATTGTACATCATTCTCTATATTCTCAATCCTTAACCTTATTGACAACTCATTCTTCCCAATTTAGACTGTACTAGTCTAAACATCAAATTTAAAACACATCATGGCTCACTGCTATGTTTTTCTCAATTACCTGAACAATACACTTCTTATCTACATCAGATGTCTCTGATGACAAGAGTGTCATATCTATGAATCTTTATGTATTAATGCCTCCAAAAGATTCTTAAATACTTTGATGTTAAGCCTCTAACTTTGACCTTTCTTGTCCTTCAACGTATTTATTTGTAACTTACTCTTCACTTTATTCTCAATTTCCCATTTCCTTACAAGTGATTCTACTTCCTCAACAAATTAGAGTTGATCAAAAACATAAATTCCTCTCAAATTCTTCAACTCTCAACCCTTGTTATAACGCTTCACTTTTAGCGTAATGTTACCTTCAGCTCGTTTATGTATATTCCATCTTTGATCTATATCTTAATCAGGTATCCTTACATCCAACATTGGTCTACCCATCGATTTAGTAAACTCACATCTCATTTCTTTATGTATGGTTATACCATATTATCATTCATTTCTCTTATTGTTCTATTAGTGAGTGTGATTACCCACAACAACACTAATAAGCCCTTATTATTTTGCCTTCGATATATACAACTATATCTCAACTATACTTGACAAAGCTTCCTTATTATTATACTATTAGTGCGTGCAAATGACCTCGCAACAACACCAATAGACCTCTTTCTTATATTATTTTCAGTATGTGAGGCTATACCATAACCATACTAATAAATTTCTTTTTCACTATATCAATATAGACTAGCACTATAATCGAAATTTTATACTTCATAACCATTCATGAAGTATGACTAATATAGTGATTAAGTAACCTCACCCAGTGTTCTCATCACCATTTACCACTAATCTTTGTCATTAAATAACTTTTCATCTCACTGAACTAGTTTCAACACTAGTATATTTTCTACTCAAAGTGACTCATCACCTTTGAGTTTCGTTGTCAATCATTTTATATTTCCTTCATCTTTTATGGTCATTCATTCCATTTTTAAAAGTCAATTCACTTGACATATGTCTCCAAGTCCAGGACCCATTATTCCTTCAACACTGACTATTTCTCATTAGACAATATCAGTGAGAATCAAGACCATTAGAGAATACTCAATGAAAAAGTTATTCATAACTCATCTCCTTTCCATATCTATATTAGTAGGGTTCAGGGTTCCACAAACCCTAACCATCCATATATATATTCTCATCTCATGAGACCAAGATGAATACAAACCATCTTATTATCGGCCCACTGTCTTCCTTTATCACAATATCCCTGAAGTCTAGGTTCCTAAGAACCTTCACATCAATTTCATTTGACTTACCAAGTCCTAGATGTGAGATAAGACTTTCATATTCATACCAAGGCAAGACAATACAGCTATATCTATCGCATAGATATAATATAAAGCTCACAAATACATGTCTCAAGCTTTTATCTTTCATTACCCCCCAAAACATCGATAAAACCGTTCATTTAATCTTGGTTTATCCCTGACTTGAGAATCAATCTCCAAGTCAGTTAACCTAAATTTTTAAATTTTAATATACAGGTACAACTCGAAATTTCAATCCAAACGGTATCAGAGTTATCACACCATTCGAAACCAATTCGAAATTGATAACTTAGGTCTATGATACTCACTGTATCCAAGTTATTCCATCAACCAATCAGTGGAATAATTATGCCAAACTTTACCAACCATTCTCTGATATCACACTATATCAACTGTCTCTTATTTCGAGACCAATAATGAATTAACGTTTGTAAAGCCTTGGCTCTGATACCAACTGTAACATCCCCTAATTCTATTTAAGGAATGTCCGGCCTGAAACCCTAATTAAGCCCCAGTAAACCAGATCGGACCTAATTAGAGCCAGCAGCCTTACCACATTTCCTGACAACAACCTGTATATCTTAGTTTAAATAACTAACATAAAACAAACGCAGCGGAAAATTTAAAACTTTTTCGATAAAACACAAGTTATACAATACCGGCATGAACATCGGTATTGAGCTCTTATTCCCACCCATTTAATTACAAATCATAATGCAATACCATATATATATATATAACAGGGAAATCACTGCACCGTAGAGAAGATACTAAACTCCTGGTCTTCTCCTTTCCTGAGTTCCAAGTCCTAGCGTACATTCATACCTGGAGATGTTAAGGTGGGTGAGCTCCTACATGCTCAGTAAGTGACTCTCATACCAACCATCAACTATCAATTAATATCAAGGCAATGTATAACAACATGAATCAAATGCATATCTACAGGAGCATATGAATCAATATAAACAATATAAATAACAGATGCAAGTTCTTTGGTTCATTGCAATGTACCCGTGATTGGTATTTCACATATTCGTATTTGCATTGAGTCGCCCCCTCACATATCCAAGAACCAATCACTGGGCATCTAACCAGTTCCGCTCTTGTCAATGTGCCGCCAACTCATAAAACACCGAGTCGCACTTACTCATCATCACTAAACCAATCACTGGCTCATCTAATTGTTTATTGACTAATGAGTGCTAAACTCAACTGGAAAGCATTGATCGGAATAATTCCCAAGCCATCAGGCGCGATGATGATTAGCAATTCCACCACAGTTCCCAAACCCCAGGCCGATCCGTCCCGTCAAACCTCTTTCCGAATCCATTTTCATTTCAAAACATTTTGTAAAACCAAACTCAAATCACGGTACATTGCCCCATTCCCAGTCCAGTACACTACATGCTCTAATAATACTATTTTACATTGCATAATTGATAAAAGCTACGAGTCCCACTTACACATTCCGAGCTTTCTATGTTTTACTGACTTGTACGACTTCCCGGAGTCCTCAAACCTTTCCACATCGGTTCATTTCCTAAAATAAACCAATTGTCATCAATTTAAGTCTAATATTCATTTATTAATACCCTAAATTGGTCTCATTCGAATCCGGAATCCCAAAATCTAATTTCTAACATATTTTGGCCATTTCACGCTTTTCGAGGTAAAACCCCAGTGTAAAGTCTCCTCCGACTTTCAAACTTCTCATTTTTCATAGAAATCTCTCAATTTCTATTTGTTTGGTCAAAATACTATTTTTCCATATTTTTCCCTATTTTTCTGGATTTTCTTTTCCATTTTTTTTTCTTTTGTTTAAGGTTTGGTCTGAACCGGACCGAACCGGGTTCGGCTCAACCGAGCCGAACCGGCCCGGTCAGACCTTCTTCCTCGCGAGATGAGAACAGAGCGACGCTGTTCTTTTTTTTTTTTTTTTTTCTTTTCCTTCGATTGGGGTTGGCTCCCAACCCCAACCCCAACTCGATTTGGCAAGGGAGACTACTCCCTTGCCGTCTCACTCCTCGGCCATGGCTTCCGCCATGGCCGAGCTCACCCTCACATCGGTTGCAACAACAACATCCAACTACACCAATGAAACAACAACACAAGCTCACCTTGGCATCGCGAGCTCACCATCTCCGATTTCCCGAGCTCTCGCCATCTCCTTCTCCTCCTCTTGGTCTTCCTCTTCATCGACTCGGTTATCTTCTTCTCTCTCCTCTTCTTTTTTCTCGTTCTTGATTTTTGAAGAAGAGATGAGGCGGTTACGGTGGAAAATGACCAAAATGCCCTCATACTTATCCCATTTTCCATTAAATCGCTTACCCTTTATAGTAATTTCCCATTTTCCAATATATTATATATTTATATATATACCGACTTATATATAAATATATATATTTATCGATATATTGCGCCCAAAATTCGGTTGGCACGCCAACGAGAACTTCTCGGGCGTGCGCACCACCGTATGTCCGACGCGTGTCATTCGTGACCCCGCGTATCACTCTGCGCCTGACAAATTATCATTATTTTATTATTTTCCATTTAATATATATTTATATATATCCATAATATATAAATATATATTTATGCCTATAATTACGCCTATAATTACGTAATTTCCATCGCCGAACACACTCGAGCGTCAACGCTGTCTCGTGTATCATGTGTGTCCACATGACCCACACATGGTATTAGGCATTTCCCTGTTAGTCCGATTATTCACGTATATGTACTAATACACACCAAACAAACACAATACATCACGCAATTCCACACACACGTTAGTCATGACAAATCGGGCTTAACCACGAGCCTAACTCGGATTAATTACAATTCGGATTAACACTAATCACCTGCTTAAAGTAACGGGTCGTTACATGTTTCATGCGACTTCGCCACTGCCGGACCACCTGGCGGGGCGGTGCCACCGCCATTAATTGTTGTGATATGGGGAAATGTTGGGGACTCTTCCACGAGCATGTTGGTACCTCCCAATCCCCAGAGTAAGTGAAACAATGGCGGGGGTGGTATGTGAACCCATCATTTCATGTGAGTTATGTGTTTTTCGTTCTCGCCGGAAACCACCAGTTTTGGTGGCACTGCCATGGGACCGCCGTGACCAGGGGTTGATGGAGACCACGCTACACTCATGCTAGTGTCTCGCAACATCAGAGCAGTTCATACTAGTGGTGGTAAGCCATTTTCGTTGTTATTGAATGGGTTGTTTTTATTTATTCTTTGTCGAAATCTTTGAACTAGGTTGGGTACATACGGCTATCTCATGTCGTGGTGGCTCCCTCCCGACATCGGATAACACCAGCGAGACACTATGTAGGCTTTGGATGTATTGGTTAATTAGTTTTAGTTGAAGTTTTGACCATGGTGATTTTTATTTGTTTATACAAACTACTTTGAGTTTCCAACTTTGTTTTGAGGTTTTGGCTAGGATATATGGACTTGGTTTTACTTTGTCTAAGTTGCTCGTTTGTGTTGATGAACACATTGTGTGTGCGAAAAACTAGATATATGTTTTATGATTTCAATATCAAGTGTGTTTGTTGGGAACGTGTGGTTATGTTCTGGTATTTTAATGTCATTTCCATATATGCTAGTATTACATTCTTTTAAAAATTGTGTTTAAAGTTGACGAATGGTCATGACGTCGTGAACACGCCACCGGCTCTCGAAGCTATGGCGTGACCCACATACGACTGAGCCGAGCCTATAATTCATGAGTAGGCTTACATGCATTATGATTCTCGATCTTGTGATATCGCTGTCGTGATTAATGTTGTGATTTTCAAACCCGAGAGAGTATTCGTCTTTTTATCAAATTGTTGAGTTGTTTAAGTCCTTAAAACACTTGGGAATACACTAAGGTTTCACCTAGGGTTTAGTTAATGATTCGACCCATTAATTAGAGTTTCCAACCTTATCAGGTAGCGGGAAACTCGGGGATACATATTAGGAATGCGAGAGTGTTGATACACGGGTTGCGATTAATCAGGTAAGTATATTTGCCACAAGCTAATGTACGATTTGTAAGCCAGTAAGAAAATGCCATGTGATTCATTATCTTTTATTCTGTTTCGTTATGCTTTATTATTAGTATTCCATTCCATTCCTTGTTGTGTGTTCTTAGCGTAAGTGTTTCGTCTCGAAAGTACTAGGACCTGCATTAGAGGGATAAAACGCGGGCACTCGTGCGCACAAGTGTGTGACCACCCTTAGTGACCGTGTGACACCGAGTACTAGGTGGGTAGGTTAGAGTCCCTCCCGTCATAGCTGTGCTTTCGCTTGTGTCGATGCTCGGGAAGACCTCGCGCAGTCTTCGCCGTCATGCTATGACTTAGACCACTTATGGGCCTCTTTTGATTTCTTGGAACACACTTGACTTTTGATTGATATCTATTAGTTTGTTTATCAAGCATCTTGTCTATTTAAATTCCTGTCTTTTTATTACCGCATGATATTTAGACTACTTTACTTGTTATATCATGAATTACTATTATATTCTTCTGGCATTACATTCGATTTTCTCCAGTTGCTCACCGTCTAGTTTGTGACGGTGGGTGCAGATAGAGCAGAGTGCGGTAGAGGCAAGGAGCCCCGCTTAGGCGACTTTTTGTAAGGATTAGCGACTTGGAGACTATTTTGTAGGTTTCCTTATGTTTTGCTTTTATGTATATCATTTCATATATATGCTTTGGGATTATCGAACTTGGAAATTTTTGATGAGATTGGTATCATGTACCTTTGCATTTCGAATTGTACATGAATACCCGGGGTTTTCCACACTTATAAAATTCCTATATTTCCCTTGATTGAGTTATTTCCCTTTTGTTATAATTGTTTAGTCTTCCGCTATGTATTATTGCAATAACTCTTTC
This sequence comes from Stephania japonica, assembly GCA_039657345.1. Lineage (NCBI taxonomy): Eukaryota > Viridiplantae > Streptophyta > Magnoliopsida > Ranunculales > Menispermaceae > Stephania > Stephania japonica. Next base: position 14,080,672 of record CM077557.1, read on the forward strand.
ATAAATTACTAAATTGATTAAATAGGAGGCTGACTAGGCTCGTCAGGTTGCCGAGTGATGACTCGGGGCCTACACGGGTCTAGGCTAGGCGTACCCAATTGCACGGGGAAATTGGGGCCGTCACAGTTAGTATCAGAGCATACTAAGTTTAAATTCATAAAACACAAGCCATTAAACTAGCGAAAGTTAGGAACGTTTGAACTTAGAGTGGAAACCCTATAATCCTTTTAGAAACTTAAATGGGGGAGTTAGGGATGAGTCGGATTTAACTTTGTACATATTATGATTGTTGTGTGTACTATATGGTACGTGGTAGCTATGTATTGATCCGAAGTATCGCTCTCTTGGTTCAGACAACGATTGCAGATCAGGCAGGTCCGAGCGATGACAGCAGGACGACTGATTCTCGATTTGTTACTTCGGAGGAGTTTTGTACTTGGACATGGAGATTTGAGGATCTAGTGCGATCGCTGACGACACCCGCACCGACTATCGCGACACCATCGACCCCGACCACACCTATTCCACCTGTTTCGATTACTTAGGGGATGGAGACGCCAGTGGCTACAGCTTCCATGGCGCCGATTTCGGTTACAGTGATGCTAGGGGCGACAATTGCACATATCACCCAGACGGAGGTTGTTACATATCCGATCCAGACTGAGGAGACACCAGTGACACCCGTAGCTGCTGTAGAGACTACTCCGGTTACTATTCCAGATAAGAGTCCTAGGGCCACTGCTGACGCGAGGCATTGGAGAGAATTCAAGCGGTACGATCCAGTCAAGTTCTTTAGTGGTACAAACGTAGCAGCGGCAAAGTTTTTCCTAAAGAATCACGAGAAGATTCATACTATTATCGCGACCGAGGATCACATGAGAGTGACGATTTCCTCATCTATGCTTCAGGGGGAGGCGGATGATTGGTGGACGACTATCATTACTACCTGAGGCATTCCGAGAGATTGGATAGACTTCAAGACTCAATTCAACTAGAAGTACTTCCCGTCAACTGTCTTTTGGGCGAAGAGGAACGAGTTCATGGCACTGAGGCAGAGCACCAATGAGTCAATGATGGACTATATGGGCAGGTTTATTTCACTATTACCTTATGCTGGAGGATTCGCAGATACTGAGGCTGATCGAGTCTATTACTTTACTGAGGGTCTACTACCTGTAGTCGGAGGATTCATTATTACGACTGAGCCGGAGCGCTTGCAGAGAGCATACGAGCGAAGTTTGGTGAGGGAGAGTTACTTGCTCACGCATCCGGATGAGGTTAGGGCGAACAGAGCAGAGACCAGATTAGATAATCACTATCAGTAGGACAGGAAGAGAAAGAGGAGCAGATGGGGTAATCATGAGCACAGGATGCAAAGTGTAGGATCTGTTGCACATCAGGCCACACGTCTGGTACAGACCGTTCCACCCGTGTCGAGTTTTATCAGTCATCCACCGTAGCCTAATCGATATGACCAACAGTCGCAGAGGCAGATCACTGAGATCAGGGATGCTGACCGAGGAGACAGGCAAAGGAATGCGTAGAGGTCTAGTCAGACCCGTACGTGTCACAGATGCGAACAGGTCAGCCACTTTCAGAGGGAGTGCCCTTTGCCAGCAAGAGCACCACCACTGCATCACCAGCACCAGAGGGAGCATGTTCAGGCTACTGTTGAGCCAAACCTGGGGGTGTCCAGACACAGTCTTGAGGGTATGATTTTCATTTGTGGTACTTGCATGCATATCATGCTCGATTCAAGTTACATCGATTCCTTGATTGTTGTGCGCTTGGTAGACATATTAGGGTTGTAAACTCATTAAACGTAGCAGACCTCAATCCTAGTCACGGTTGTCAGGATGAGATATACCCAAATGTGCATAGTCTTGACATTTCAGTAGAATTAGGGGGCTACGAGTCGCTAGTAGACATGCGAGTACTAGAGTTGTTAGAGTTTTAAGCCTTGATTGGTGTGAACTAGTTATAAACATTACGTGCTTTGATTGGTTGATACGAGAAGACGAATGGGAGACCTTCGTAAGTTTTATACGTGCTAGAGCGAGACAAAAGCGTTGGCTTGAGTTCTTGAAGGACTATGACTTCTTGTTTGAGCCCCATTCTGAGAAGACCAACATTGTTGTTGATACTTTGAGCTGCAAAGGATTTGATGCTTAGGTAGTCGTGTGTCAAAGGACCTACGAGCGTGGTCTACGTGAGGCAGCCGAGTTGATGAGTTTAGCGGATGTGCCGACGATTACAGGACCTAGATACGTGGTCAAACAAGGTTGCAGACCGTCTCATTTGGCGTTGTGCGCGAGGGACGGCAAGACGATGCGTCATACCAGCGGCGCGGTGAGATGGTGGATAGTTCAGATTACCCAGACAAGAGTCAATCGACAGACTCATGCTAGAGGTATCGCGGGCGACTAGGGTTTCCATTGGTGGCTGATGCATGTGGCGAGGTACTTCAGGAGGTTCACCGTTCCAGTTTTGTTGTGTATCCAGGTCGACCTAAGATGTGCGCCGATATGCGACATTCTTTTGGTGGCCAGGGATGATTTTTGCGGTGTCGGAGTTGTTCGAGTGTGTGACATGCCAGCACGTAGAGGCTGGGCATCGACTACTTGGACTACTGCAGCCCCACCCATTTCTCGATGGAAGTGGGAACAAATTGACATGAATTTCGTTAGTGGTTGCCCCGATCTCCTCATGGTCACGATAGCATCTGGGTAGTTATGGATAGATTTGCTCGAGATTTAAGAGTGCCCAGAAGTGGCAGAAGAAATACTTGACGAGTATCACGATGAGCTTCGGTATGAGTCGGGGAGATTATGGATACCTGAAGGTCTCTCTACTGAAGGGTTACGAACGTTCGGGGTTAAGAAATGACTCGTTTCGAGTGTTATCGATCTCTTCAAGAATTGTGAACAGAAACAATAAATTCGTTAGTTTAGTTTACTTATTAGGTAAATTTCGAGGACGAAATTCTAATAAGTGGGGGAGACTGTAACAACCCTCAATTTTAATCCGACTAGTGTTGCACTGGTTAGGAACGCGACCCAGCTATGTGATACTAGACAGTATTTCGAACTTCGGGAGTCGACACCGAAGTAACTTTATGATTCTTTGATTATGTGTATTAGTATATTAGTGTTTTACAGGTCTCAGGCCGTTCGGGCAAATTTTTAGTTGAGTGAGGTTTCGTCTAGTTGAACGGGGGATAAAAACACAATAAAGAATATAAATAAATGAATTTTTATTAATTTAATAGATTAGTTGATGGTATGTGGTGAGAAAACGGGCGCGGCGAACTAATTGACGGAAAAATATGGGACGAGGAACGTTGTTTGAACGCGGAAGTTGGTTAACTACGCAACATAGGGACTACATGATAGGATTGTTAAAATGACACAACCCAATAGTGAGGAGCCATGAGATTGACCTCGAGATGCGTGCGTGTGTTGAGATGAAAGGCCATGAAAGTGACAACACACGTACTTTAAGATGTAATAAAGAAAAAAATAAATAAAAAGACCAATAAGGGCAATTGTTTTAAATTGTGTAAGGAGTAAGTTGGGGGGCAAAAAGGTCATTTGACCAATTAAATGAATATAAAGGCAACGTGAAGAAGGAAACCCTCATTTACTATTCACCTTCTTCTTCAAAACACCACCGCCGCCATCCCTCCTGCTCACCCCACTCGGCCTCACCGGAGCTGACACCGGAGGTAAGTCATCTCCCACTCTTTCTCCCTCTCTCTCTGTCTCGGTTTCTCCATTCTCGGCATCTCACCTCTCGGTCTCTCACTTCTTCGATCCCTCCCTCGGCCATCATCTCGGCTCTCCTTTCATGACCAGACCACGACCCTGCCGGAGCTCCTACTGGTCGTCGTAAGCTCTCTCTCCCTCGTGCTCACGGTTGTGCGTTTGCGCGACTGTGACACAGTCTCTCCGCGGTAGGCATGACTGCTGGCGACACAACGACGGTCGCCAACATCCCAGCAACCTTGAACCCTCCCCCAACTGCGGAACACACATGGAGACACCTGTCTTACTTCTTCACGAACTGTGGTGTTGGTTTTTGCCCTGTTTCATGCAACTTCGCCACTGCCGGACTATCTGGCTGGGCGGCGCCACCGCTATTGATTGCTGTGATATGGCGAAATGTTGGGGACTCTTCCAAAAGAATGTGGGTACCTCCCAATCCCTGGAGCAAGTAAAACAATGGCAGGGGTGGTGTGTGAACCCATCATTTCATGTGAGTTATGTGTTTTTTGTTCTCACCGGAAACCACCAGTTTTTGTGGCGCTGCCATGGGACTGTCGTGACCAGGGGTTGATGGAGACCACGCTACACTCATGCTAATGTCTCACAACCTCAGAGCGGTTCATACTAGTGGTGGCAAGCCATTTTCATTGTTATTGAATGGGTTATTTTTATGTATTCTTTGTCGAAATCTTTGAACTAGGGTGGGTACATACGGCTATCTCATGTCGTGGTGGCTCCCTCCCGACATCGGATAACACCAGCGAGACACCATGGAGGCTTTGGATGTATTGGTTAATTAGTTTTAGTTGAAGTTTTGACCATGGTGATTCTTATTTACTTATACAAACTACTTTGAGTTTCCAACTTTGTTTTGAGGTTTTGGCTAGGATATATGGACTTGGTTTTACTTTGTCTGGGATGCTCGTTTGTGTTGATAAACACATTGTGTATGCGAGAAACTAGATATATGTTTTATGATTTCAATATCAAGTGTGTGTGTGTTGGGAACGTGTGGTTATGTTCTGGTATTTTAATGTCATTTCCATATATGCTAGTATTACATTCTTTTAAAAATAGTGTTTAAAGTTGACGAATGGTCATGACATCGTGAACACGCCACTGGTTCTCGAAGCTATGGCGTGACCCACATACGACTGAGCCGAGCCTATAATTCACGAGTAGGCTTATATGCGTTATGATTCTCGATGTTGTGATATCGCTATCGTGATTACTGTTGTGGTTTTTAAAACCCGAGAGAATACTCGTCTTTTTATTAAATTGCTGAGTTGTTTAAGTCCTTAAAACACTTGGGAATACACTAGGGTTTCACTTAGGGTTTAGTTAATGATTCGACCCATTAATTAGAGTTTCCAACCTTGTCAGGTAGCGAGAAACTCAGGGATACGTACTAGGAACGCGAGAGTGTTGTTACACGGGTTGCGATTAGTTAGGTAAGTACATTTGCCACAAGCTAATGTACGATTTGTAAGCCAGTAAGAAAATGTCATGTGATTCATTATCTTTTATTCTGTTTCGTTATACTCTATTGTTGGTATTCCATTCCATTACTTGTTGTGTGTTCTTGGCGTAAGTGTTTCGTCTCGAAAGTACTAGGACCTGCACTAAAGGGATAAAACGCGGGCACTCGTGTGCACTCGTGTGTGACCACCTTTAGTGACCGTGTGACACCAAGTACTAGGTGGGTGGGTAAGAGTCCCTCCCATCATAGCTGTGCTTTCGCTTGTGTCGATGCCCGGGAAGACCTCGCGCGGTCTTTGCTGTTATGCTATGACTTAGACCACTTATGGGCCTCTTTTAATTCCTTGGAACACACTTGACTTTTGATTGATATCTATTAGTCTGTTTATCAAGCATCTTGTCTATTTAAATTCCTGTCTTTTTATTACCGCATGATATTTAGACTACTTTACTTGTTATATCATGAATTACTGTTATATTCTTCTGGCATTACATTCGATTTTCTCCAGTTGCTCACCGTCTAGTTTGTGACGGTGGGTGCGAATAGAAAGCGAGTGCAGTAGAGGCAAGGAGCCCTGTTTAGGCGACTTTTGTGAGGATTAGCGGCTGGACTTGGAGACTATTTTGTAGGTTTCCTTATGTTTTACTTTTATGTATATTGTTTCATATATATGCTTTGGGATTATCGAACTTGGAAATTTTTGATGAGATTGGTATCATGTACCTTTGCATTTCGAATTGTACATGAATACCCGAGGTTTTTCGCACTTATAGAATTCCTATATTTCCCTTGATTGAGTTATTTCCCCTTTGTTATAATTGTTTAGTCTTCCGCTGTGTATTATTGCAATAACTCTTTCATAAATTACTAAATTGATTAAATAGGAGGCTGACTAGGCTCGTCAGGTTGCCGAGTGATGACTCGGGGCCTGCACCGGTCTAGGCCGGGCGTATCCAATTGCACTGGAAAATTGGGGTCGTCACAATTGCGATGCTAATAATGTAATTTAAACAATTACATCGCAAATACAACAAAAAAACATACAAAAATGGATTGTATACCTATATCGGTATGCTCTGACCTAACGGCGGGGTTCACGCGCGTCCAAGCTAGCGTCCACGTCTGCAACCACATGTCAAATAATGACAAATTATTTTTTAGGCCGTTACATAAGGCCTCCGCGCTCTTATTTTCTTTTGTGATACTTTCGACTCATATTTGTAACTTATTGTATATATATATATATTTATTTACTTTTGATACTCATTCACTTTATTTTAATGTACTAACTTTTGTTTCTTTTATTTATTTGTTAAATTTTTCCATGCATATTTAATTTGTTTTTTTATTTGTTTAAAAAATATTTTTTTCAATAAAATTGCTATTTTTATTTATTTTATTCACCAAATAGGAGACAAAAAATTGTATTTAAATTTTGTTAAATATGCAAAACAAAACATTCAAAACAATTTAAAATATATTTTTTTTTCAAAAATTTAATATAAATTTTATTTTAAACCCAAAATAAATCTAAATAAACAGGAAAACTGTTTTTTTCTAAAAATAAAAATGTATTTAGCGATGGGGTGGCGACGGCCCCGTCGCTAAATGTGGCTCCACATCAACCGATTCCACAATTAGCGACGATATTTAGGGACTGGCCATCGCTACTCTGACACCTGTCTCTCCAAGTCTAAGATTAATTAGAATAATTAGGATAATCTAACATCCAAGTCCTTAATTTTAATCCATTTATAGCTATTTTTTGAGCTAGGATTAATTAGGATTATTATTAGGTGTGAATCCCACCATTTATGCTGTTTATTGCGTGCTCCGTCATCTTTCCCTTTTTTGTTTTTTGACGGAATAATTTTATTATTGTGAACACTATCCACATTACATTAATCATGAAACAAAAAAAAAAAAAGCTCCTCACATAAATTCATTGTTCATTCCAAGATTGATCAGGTCTCTATTATACTTGCTCTGCCTAGTGCCAACAATTCCAATATCCAATTTAACTCTTTCATCCTAGTGTTGAAAGTGGTTCGTGACATAATTTACAGACTAAATATATTCCTGGAACTAGAGAATTAATTATATTCGATTCTCAGATGTTGGTCCTGCGTCCTTGGGATCTATCGAATTTTTTTTCTGTAGAGCCAATTAATGTCTCATCATCATCAAATGCACTTTTACACTTTTGTTCTCTCTATCTTTTGTCCACGTGTGTTATTGTTATTGTTAGGCATTATCAAACATTACCTTCTCTTGAGCATCTCCAATGCAAAATGTGAATTTTGGGTGTGGATTCATGACAAGTCATCGTCGTGGAAGCAACGTCCATCCTATGTGACTTAAATACACATTGAAGTCTAAAATTGCTCTCTAATGCACAATGTAGATTGTCCCTTTTCTATTGATAAAGTGGGAACTCTTTTTTTTTTTTTAAATAAAATTGGCGTATATACAAATTGAAAAGTCAATTAATTTTTTTGACGAAGATTATTTTTTTATTCGAAGGATCCATTATATATTGTATATAAAGTGATGTTTTTATTAAATAACACTAGTATAGTTTTAAAGCCTATATAATTTTTATATAGGAAAAACTGGTTGTATTTTTATATTTAATAGAAAACGATTATTAATGTACATTTTCACACGATTAATTAAAAATTGTCTTGAAATATAAAATCATTAGAGTTGTAACTTAGTATTTATCTATTTCTTTCAAATTTATTTGGTTATTATCACCAAATATAAAAAGATTGTATTTTTTAGTAATGTATGGGAGCACTATTTTAGTGATGGCAATTTTTTGGGTTTTGTGATGAGTTGGCAATATAAACACTATCTATTGCACCTTTTAAAAATAGAGGGTGCACATGTCGATGTCTACTTTTTTTAATGTCACATCAACCACACATTCTTAATCTAGATTTTCATTGGAGAATATTTTTACTCCAATGTTTATCTCATCCTACATGGCGCAAATCTTCCTTCAATCTACAATCCCATTGAAGATGCTCTTAGATAATCTCATCTTCGATTCATGATGCCCCTCATGAGAACCAACCTTTAACCAAGTTGATTAGGGATATGGTTGGTTGGGCATCTCGCAAAGCATTTATAATAACGAACTAATTAATGGAGTACTAGCTAGAGACAATCTATATATAATACTTTCTAGATTATATATTGGAATTTTACTTATCCGATGTATAAAAGAATATATTTACGAATAATGTATATGCCCACATCATAGTACCTATGGGGTTGTTTTATGTCACCTCAAACATTCCTCATGAATTGGCCCTTCTATCTACTTCTCATAACAGGCATCCATAATCTGCCCCTAATCTGAATTGTGCGTATATATATAAGCAGGGCTTGTGTTTACTTTACCCTCACAACAGAGCCTACATATATACTTGTTTCTGGAGCGCGTTTTGTTGTCTGAAGGTAAAGATGCATGGTTGTCATATGAATTAGTTAGTTTTATTAATTATTCTAGTTAATACAAAACATTGCTCATGATCCTGTTTGAACCGTGTTAATTTCTCATTTATTAGTGCTTCAAGAAATTCTAAAATTAATATTCAATATTTTTTTTGAGGAAAGCTAAAATTAATAATCAATGACTCCTCTTGCTTAATTAATTGCAGGCTTTCTCAAAATGAATAAAGGGAAGTCGAATGAATGCAAGTACGAGTGCTTGTTGTTCGGTAAGTCTAGTCGTTACATAAATAATTAAGCTGCACATATATTGCATTAATTTCCCGCCAATTTTAATTTTGTTTTTCATCCCCAAAAAGTATGGATGTAATCAAAATAATTTCTTATAAATTTAACTAATTCATATGCACATCAAGGAATTGTATGTTGTGATTAATTACTTGGATATACATGTACGTTTGAACAGATATGGATGATACATTGTACCCCATGAGCTCTGGCATCAATTTGGCTTGCCGGATGAATATTGAAGGTATGCACAATATGCATGCTAGAACAATACTTTTTCCATGTTGCAGTAAAAATACTAAATTATAGGAGCCTCCTAAACAATGTAAATCCACTTTTTCCATGTTGAAGTAACTAATTAAGGAGCCTCCTACTGTAAATCCAGAAAGTTAACTCAGGAAAAAAAAAAAAAAACGCAATTGCCTGCGCCGCTGTCCATTTTGGCAAGTATGCATCCCGATGTGCAAACAAATGCGTGTGGTTCCTAGGTTAACTTTCTAGGTTACAAAAACATTTTCTGTTAATTAATGTGAACAAATACAATTAATTAGTACTAATATTTGAGCCTAGCTAATCGATGAGATTGAAACTTGATGTCAATTAGTCATTGTGGTAGTGATGATGTGCAGAGTTCATGCTGCGCTACCTGAAAATGGAGGAAAGCCAAGTTCCAAGGATGTGTTTGGAATTGTACAAAGAGTATGGCACAACGATGGCTGGTCTGAAGGTAAAATATATATATTCTCTCTTTGAAAATGTATAGAGTAGTGATTGTTGGGACGTGTGGACCGAAAAGTTTAGTCCCACATTAGTTATTTATGGCTTCTTGAGGAAGTTCATAAGAGTGGATGTTTCATCTCATAATACGGAGGCCTTTTGGAGTAAAACCTCACACCTAATGTTAAGGTGGTTAAGTTGAGGATAATATCGGAGGCCTTTTGGAGTAAAACAATACATCTAATATTGATGTGGTTAAGTTGGAGATAATATAGCATGAGGGGCAAAAGAATGAAAGGGAGGACCTAATAAAGCCTATTATTACATAAAACAAGAACGGGGAAACGTGATCCCTCTAACATAAAGCTTGCCAACCAATCCGCAGCCCTATTTCCCTCCCTGTGAGAATGTGGAACTCTAACCTCCCATTGACGATCAAGAAATTGGGAGATGAGAGATAGCATACTCCATTGCTGTTGAATGTTCACCTCTAATTCATCCTTTTAATTATTTATATTATTATTAATTCTAGATTTTCTGATGCAAACTTGGTTGAAATCCCGGTGGTGTATAGGTACATGCCGGCCAAGAAATTACTACACTTGTAATTAGTCTCTTGTTTAAATTATTTGATTGCAGGCACTAGGGTATGAATTTGACAATGACCAATTCCATGCTTATGTTCATGGAAGACTACCTTACGAGAACCTGAAGCCAGACCCAACATTGAAGAACCTCTTACTCTCGATGCCACAGCGCAGAATTGTGCGTTAATTAATTAATTTTCTGTAATGCTTAAGTTATTAATTAAGCATAAGATGCTTTGAAACCCTTAAGAGGCTCTAAGTGTCTAGTTTGATGGTTTTTGCAGATTTTCACCAATGCTGACAAAGCTCATGCAGCTCAAGTCCTTAAGAGGCTGGGTTTGGAGGACTGCTTCCAAGGCATAATATGCTTTGAAACCCTCAACTCCCCATCACTTGAATGTAATGAAATTTATAAAAATATGAATAAAAATCTGCCGTCGAGTGACAATTATGCGGATGATGATCCGGAAAGATCAACTGAATTTGCTCTTTGTAACCGCTCCGGCAGCCAGTCTCCTCGGATCCTCTGTAAGCCCTCTCTCGAAGCCATAGAAGCTGCTATTCAGATTGCAAATGCTGATCCAAGTAAAACGGTAAAAGTATATTGTGCCATTGATTAAACAACAGTAACTAATTAATTTCCCCTGTCAAGCTAGTGACCCCCGCTTAATTCTTTTTTCTTTTTCTCCTTCTTTATCAGATTTTCTTTGATGACAGCGCTCGAAACATAGCAAGCGCAAAAATAGCAGGACTTCGAACAGTTGTGGTGAGCACTTTATAATTAGTCTTTAAATTAGTACCTAGCTTGATGTAGTTGTGAAGCTTTCATGAAAATCATCTCTAGCTAGCTACAAAACCTTTATCAATGGGGAAATGTTAGAATGACAATGCTATAAGTCACAATAGATTGTGCAACTACACTCCCTTGTATTGCAACACAACACAATGCACACTGGTGGGCCCCTCGCAACACATCTGTACGTTGTGCAATGTGTCGTGACTTAGTGCTGTCATTTTAGCATTTCCCTTATCAATTACGTACATTTTAGCAGGTGGGGAGCACAGTGGTGGTTCCGGGGGCGGATTTGGCGTTGGGAAGCATTCACAATATGAAAGAAGCATTGCCTGAGATATGGGAAGGACAAGATCAGGAAACGCAAGAGCAGGTTCTAAGGTCGACCACGGCTGTTGAAACAACAGTCCTTGCTTAATTAATTAGGAGGACCATGCACACATACATGTACTGAATTAATGCATGAGCAAAACTAGCTAATAAATAAAACATCAATTGCGCACCGATGCACCCTGTCAGTTAGCTAGTTGCATTTGATTGCAGTATCAATCGGACAAGTTATGAACTAGATATGTATGATCGTAGTTGTGCTGATTATTTGGCAAGCAAAACATTTTCGCCTAGCTAGTTATTTGAAAAAAAAAAAAAACATAATCAGAATAAATAGCAAAAAAAAAAGTAGAAGTTCGACCCAACAAGCTTAATTACGGTTTTCTATTGAAAAATATTGAAAAATCCCTTTTGAACAAAGAAAAAAAGAAAAGATTCATTATTTACTTTTTTTTCAATATATACCATTTCACATTTCTGTATATGTTTTATATACAATATTGTATAAAGAAGAGGCGTAGCTTTCAATAGAAAGGGGGTTGATATGTATCAAAGTAGGATCGCTAAGTTAGGCCCACTTTTATTTTAAGTTATTATTTCATTTGGCCCAATGTTGTAAGGTTTGTCAAGTATTAAAGACTTTGAAATAGAAGAAAATGGTAAGAAAGAAATCAAGTAAATTTTATCTTTTCTATTTTCCTTGTCTTTTTATCTTCTTCTTCTTCCTTTGATTAGGGTTTACCCCCTTATCAGGGGCATAAAAACCCTAGGTATAAATTACAAGGCACAACTAAACATAATGGTTTACAAACTAGGGGGCATATCCTCCGCAATGCTCTATTCCCTTCTCTATACATGTGGAATATCATTACTTGCCATGCCTTCCTCACCATCTCTAAAACAAGTGCAAGACGTTGGTCATACCCGTAGGCATTTTCAGACCCCTTGTAACTTAAATGGTAAATTATCATGTAAAGTACTCCAATTAACCTCACTACGGAAACATTTTTTAGGGTCAGATTTGTAAGTATTAGTTAAATTATACTTATTATAAGTGATCCATGTGGGCCCCAAACATCACAAGTGTCCAATTATGATTAGAGATAATGGTTGATGGGCGGTTATCTTTTGGGATATTAATCAACGTAGTTTGGTCCCCAATTCTATTCTCCAAAAAGTTTTGACTCCGAACACCATTAAGGAGAGGAGAAGAGGAAGTTGGAAGATCAAGCTTTGGAAAGAACAACAATGGCTAGAGGTAATTCTTATTTTATTTCTTCAATTTAGATTAGATGATCTTTGTGTTTGTTCACACAAAGATCATTAATGTTTAATAACTAACAATTGGTATCAGAGCCATAATGCCTCTGTTTTGTTGTTTGTCTTCTGCTATCAAATCTCCAAATTTTGGTGTTTGATTTTAGTATTCATTGGTCAAGAAATATTCAATTTCGATTAAGAGTATAAGTTACAATTGTGTTTCGAATCAATTCTGGTGGTTTGAATTTTGGAGATTTCCTAATTCATCTCCTTAAAAATAGGCGCAATCTCATAATCCTAAATTAATTATGATTTTTGGATTTAATATCAAATTAATTAATTTTGGGTGTTTTATTCAAATTTTTAATGAATACATTAAAGCCTATTAATTAGGAGTATATACTAGTCGGTTATTATATTTGGTTAGGATAACTACTAATGCATGTCATGTGTAGGATCTATAAGCATAATTTTTTTTTTTTTTTTTTAATGTTTGCTATGTGTATAAGTATATGAAATTTTATACAAAACAGTAATGTGTAGCTATGTCACATATATTTGATTGGCATGTTCAATATGCATGGATTTTTGGAGGCATAAATTAACATATTGTTTATTATTTATTTACTGTCATGTTGTGCGTATTATTGAAATTGAAATTGACATATGCTATATGAATATGATACCTACATATTAAGAGTAGTACACGTGCATAAGAGGGATTATATATATGCATATATAATAGAACTTATACATGTTTGGTACAAGTTGATAATCACTTGATGAGTATTATGTTCATATATTTAGTTTTCAAGCACATTAATTATTTTATTTAAGTAATATATGAGATAATATGCCATGAAGTATATATGCATGTATATAATTTGTTAGTATTGCTTAAATAGGGTACAATACATTAAGAAATTCATTGATTAAATGTAGGATGATCCATGCATGTGAAATTTCAAATAATGTTAGAGTGGACAAAACATCTACATTATATAGGATCATTCATGCATTTGTTGTAATTAGTAATATGGTTGTGGTAAAATTCATCCCACAGGATATTTTACTATACTCATATAATTAATTAGAATAGAATATCAAATTGTATTTTCTTAATTTACCCACAGGAATTGAGAAAATGAAAATAATTTGATGGTTTTATTATATGGTTAATGAATCTTATTGAGTAAAGGCATTAGCCCACAGGCATGTTTTTACGTCACTTAATTTATTTCTTTTATTATGTTTGTATTGGCAAAACATATTATTTGTAGTCTCTATTTGTTGTTAAGCATGTATTTATTTAATTAATATTTGCAGCTACTCATACCCGTCTTAAGTTCTGAGTTAAAGTTAGAGATCCCGACTCTTAATGGAAAGAATTGAAGGGTATAAAAGGAGAGAATTCTCATCCATTTGGGAGTAATGGATATAGATTTTGCCATACGTAAAGACGAAACTCCAGCAATCACCGAGGCTAGTCTTCCTGACGCGGTTGATCTCTACGAAAAACGGGAGAGATCTAACCGCATTTGTGTTATGGTCATTAAAACGAACATAACGGCTAGTATTCGGGGTACGGTGGAGAAGTATGACAAGGTTCATCCATTACTTAAGGCCATCGAGGATCAGTTTCAGACATCTGATAAGGCACTGGTTAGTACTCTAATCATGCAATTCTCATCACTCCGAATGACCGGAGTTAAGGGTGTGCACGAGCATATCATGCGGATGAGGGACATAGCGGCGAGACTCAAAACACTTGAGGTTGATATGTCTGAGAGCTTCTTAGTCCACTACATTTTGAACACACTCCCTCCTCAGTATGCACCCTTTAAGATCTCTTATAACACACATAGTGATAAATGGTCGATCAACGAGTTGACGACTATGTGGGTTCAGGAGGAGGGTAGACTGATTATAGAGCAAGGAGAGAATAGTGTGTTGCTGACTGTGGACAAGAAAAAAAGGACAAGAGAGCCAACTGGAAGGGGAAAGACAAAATGCAGCCCCAAGGTGGAATTATGAAGAAAGAATCCAAGTGTTTCTTCTATAAAAAGAAGGGACACATATAGAAGGATTGCACCAAATTCCAATAGTGGCTTCAAAAGAAAGGTATATCAATTTCATATGTTTGTTTTGAATCTAATATGGTTGATACTTTACATGACACTTGGTGGATTGACTCTGGTTCTTCAATCCATGTTTCAAATGCATTGCAGGATATGATAAATCTGCAGAAACCAGCGAGAAGTGAGTTAAACATTTATTCAGGAAATAAAATGCGTTCACATGTGAAAGCTGTTGGGACATGCATGTTAAAATTGTCTAGTGGCTTTATTTTAAATTTGGACAATGTTTTCTATGTACCTAATTTTTATAGAAACTTAATTTCAGTTTTCAAGTTGTTGTATTTGGGATTTCACTTCAACTTTTCTGGAACATCTTTTGATTTGATATTTAAATCAAATATCGTTGGACATGGTACTTTATTGAATGGTTTATTTTGTTTGAATTTATAAAATAATGCCACTGCAATGCATGTTACTAGTTTGAAAATAAGTGTCATCAATGGTGAATCTTCTATGTTATGGCACCAGAGATTGGGACATATCTCTAAGGATCGAATCAAAAGATTAGTAAATGATGGAGTACTGAGTGCTCTTGACTTTGCTGATTTTGAGATTTGTGTGAACTGCATAAAGGGAAAGCAGACTAAAGTATCCAAGAAAAGTGCTCATAGAAGTTCAACTTTATTAAAAATCATCCATACTGACATATGTTGTCCAGATATGGGCTTTAAGACTGATCCAAAATACTTTATCTCCTTTATTGATGATTTCTCATGTTTCATGTATGTCTACTTACTTCATCATAAAAATGAAGCATTGGATGCCTTTAAAGTTTTCAAGGCTGAAGTAGAGAAATAAAGTGGGAAACAAATTAAGATTGTCGGATCTGACAGAAGAGGTGAGTATTATGGTAGATACGCTGAGGATGGACAAGCATTTGGTCCATTTGCTAAGTTTCTTCAAGAGCAAGGAATAGTTCCTCAATACACCAATCCAGGTTCTCCTAGTGAAAATGGTGTAGCAGAAAGAAGAAACTGGACCTTGATGGATATGGTTAGGAGTATGCGTAGTAATGCAACTCTACCTATCTTTTTGTGGAGTGAAGCTTCTTAAAACGACAGTGTATATATTAAACAGGGTTCCAACTAAGGTTGTTTCAAAGACGCCATTTGAGTTAATGAAAGGTTGGAAACCTAGTTTGCAATATACACATTTTGGGATTCCCGTGTGAAGTGAGAATCTATAATCCACATGAAAAGAAGTTGGATCCTAGAACCATTAGTGGGTATTTCATTGGATATCCCGAGAGGTCTAAAGGATATCGCTTCTATTGTCCTTCTCATAGCACTAGAATTGTGGAATCTAGAAATGCAAAATTTCTAGAGAATGACATGATTAGTGGGACGAATCATTTTCAGGATAATGTTCCTAAAATGGTGATCTTCCTTCTACATCAAGTAGTGATCATATGTATGCCATTCCAAGTTTTGCTCAGGTTCCATTGAGAATTGAGGAACAAAGAGTTTAAACTTCACAAGTTGTTGATAACCCTCCAGTAGATCAAGTTGTTCATGAAGAACTTGAAATGATAGAACAACCAATTATTCATGAAGTACCTCAAGTAAATGAACAAGTTGATCAACATGATCTTCAAGAAAATGTTGATGTAATATTAAGAAGATCTACTAGAGTTAAAATGTCAGCAATACCTAGTGATTTCATTATGTATCTGTAAGAATTGGACTATAATGTCGGAGTCGAGAGTGATCCCGAATCTTTTTCACAAGCCATGAATTGTGCTGAATCTGAATTATGGTATGATGCTATGATTGATAAAATGAATTCTATGTCATCAAATGATGTTTGGAACCTTGTTGAGTTGCTTAAAGGAGCCAAAGCGATTGGATGCAAATGGATCTTTAAGACAAAGAAAGACTCATTAGGCAACATTGAGAGATGCAAGGCCAAACTTGTTGCAAAAGGATTCACACAAAAGGAAGGAATCGATTACAAGAAAACTTTTTCTCCTGTATTTAAGAAAGATTCTCTTCGCATAATTTTGGCTTTGGTTGCACATTTTGATTTTGAGTTACAACAAATGGATGTGAAGACCGCATTTCTTAATGGTTAACTAGAGGAAGAGGTTTACATGAAACAACCAAAAGGATTTTCTTCTATTGGCAATGAGAATTTGATTTGTAAGCTTAAGAAATCTATATATGGATTGAAACAAGCCTCCCGTCAGTGGTATTTGAAGTTTCATGATGTTATCTTTTCATTTGGTTTTGTTGAAAATATTATGGATAATTGTATATAGAAGAAGGTTAGTGGGAGCAAAATTTGTTTTCTCATTCTATGTGTGGATGACATTTTACTTGCAACAAATGATAAGGATATGCTTCATGAAGTGAAACAATTCCTTTCTAATAGCTTTGATATGAAGGACATGGGAGATGCATCCTACGTTATTGGCATTAAGATCCATAGAGACAAAACATGTTGTATTATTGGAATTCTCAGGAAGCCTATATCAACAAAGTCTTAGAAAGATTCACAATGAAGGATTGTTCATCAAGTATAGCTCCCATTGTGAAGGGTGATAAGTTCAGTTTGAACCAATCCCCTAAAAATGATCTTGAGCGGGAACAAATGCTCAACATCCCTTATGCTTCAGCCGTTGGAAGCTTGATGTATGCTCAGGTTTGCACAAGATCTGACATAGCATTTGCAGTTGGGTTGTTAGGAAGATAGCAAAGTAACCCGGGTATGGACCGCTGGAGAGTTGCAAAGAAGGTCATGAGATACCTTCGTGGGACAAAGGACTACATGCTTACATATAGATGAACTACTACTTTGGAAGTCACTGGATACTCAGATTCAGACTTTGCTGGTTGCATTGACTCATGTAAATCAACATTGGGATTTATTTTCATGCTAGCTGGTGGAGCTGTATCATGGAGAAGTGAAAAACAAACATTGATTGCTACTTCCACTATGGAGGCTGAGTTTGTTTCTTGTTTTGAGGCTACTTCTCAAGGTGTTTAGCTAAAGAGTTTCATTTCTGGGCTTAGAATCATAAAAACTATCTCTAGGCCATTGAGAATGTATTATGACAATTCAGCTGCTATCTTTATGGCTAAGAACAATAAAAGTGGAGTCGAAGCAAGCACATCACATTAAGTACTTAACCATAAGAGAACGTGTCAAGGACAAAACAATGGTCATTGAGCACATTAGCATTGAATTAATGATAGCAGATCATTTAACTAAAGGCATGCCACCAATGAAGTTTAAGGATCGTGTTGATAGGATGGGACTTAGATCCATTATGTGATTATTATTGTAAGAATGATGTTTGTTGGAACTCTTTTGAGGTATTTCTTTACTTATGTATTGTGTACACATTCATGTTTTATTTGATTTGAGAAATATCATTAAGTTTGGACCAAGAATAAACATGAGGTTTATTCATTAAGTTATGACAATATGTTAAGAAATTTAATGCATTGTGATACATAGAAGATATTACTCACTTGATAGAGGACCTATCCCCATGATTCATCTATTTTATTTCTTAATTTTGATGGTAATGGGTATATGGATCAAGTGGGAGAATGTAAGTATTAGTTAAATTATACTTATCATAAGTGATCCATGTGGGCCCCACACATTACAAGTGTCAAATTATGATTAGAGATAACGGTTGATGGGCGGTTATCTTTTGGGATATTAATCAACGTAGTTTGGTCCCCAATTCTATTCTCCAAAAAGTTTTGACTCCAAACACCATTAAGGAGAGGAGAAGAGGAAGTTGGAAGGTCAAGCTTTGGAAAGAACAACAATGACTGGAGGTAATTCTTATTTTATTTCCGCAATTTAAATTGGATGATTTTTGTGTTTGTTCAAACAAAGATCATTAATGTTTAATAACCAACAACCAACAAGATTAACTTAGCTGAGGCCCAGCTAATTGTTACAGGCCTAGGCGGCCTGAATCGACCGTTAAGCCCATGAATAGTCTACGTACAACAGATGACAAACCTTTCTCAAAGATATCGTCCATATTCAACTTGAGATGTAAGCTTGCATATCTCGAGGTGGTCCGCTGTTTGTCTCTCTAGCTTGTCATGTTATTCTAACTAAAAAGAAAGAAACTTTCGAACATGAGGAGGGGTATAATAGGTGGCCCTTCCATCGATGGCATATACAGAGGAGGAGAGGCCTAGTAGCAGAGTGCCACCAAACCACGAAATCAACTAAAGCGTTCATCTTGGAGAATCTGCACAATATATTAAGGGAAACTCAAGAACAACAAAATGCAATATAGCAATCTTATGGTAACCCTACCGATCCTTTTTTATAGCCTAGCTAATTCGAAAGAAAAAAAAGATTGCACGTCATACATGTATGTAACGACTTTTCAAAGTCTATATTACAAAAATAAAATAGATGGAAGATAAGAAGGAAAAACCTTTCTTTAATTATCGTCAAATCCTCTCTGGATGAGATGGTAAATACATCATTTGCCAAAAAGATAAGACCTTGGGAGATCGTGGTTCGATTCTCACTTAAGTAAAAAAAAAAAAAACTTTCTTTAATTGTATTTGGTGCACAAGGCATATATATATATATATACTATAATGACAATCCTCCCTACTTTTTTATTAATCCAAAACTTCACATTATTCCAACATTGCCCTTAAATGCTTAATATCTTACAGGATAAAAATTTCTTTGAAAAAATAAAAATAGGGGTGTATGTGTCATCTTGATTCAAGCTTATATATGTGAATTTAAAATTGATAACCTTTCCCACTTTCTCTTAAATGAAAATTGACATATCCCTTAATTAAGGAATTGATAACCGTTCCTACTTTCTCTAAATGAAAATCTCCCTTAATCAAGGAATTGATAATTTTTCCCACTTTCTCTTAAATGAAAATCGGCCTATCCCTTAATTAAGAGATTAATAACCGTTCCCACTTTCTCTTAATCGTTCCCACTTTCTCTTAATTGAAAATTGTCATATCCCTTAATTAAGGTTGATAACGGTTCCCATTTTTTCTTAAATGAAAATCGTCATATCTCTTAATTAAGGGATTGGTAATTATTTCCACTTTCTCTTAATTGAAAATCGCCCTATCCCTTAATTAAAGAATTGATAACCGTTCTCACTTTCTCTTAAATAAAATCATCATATCACTTAATTAAGGAATTGATAACCGTTCTCACTCTCTCTTAAATGAAAATTTATTCAAGCTTATATATGCTTCTATCATCATGTTCAAATTTTGTTTACAGAGGTTGTTCTTTTTGGTATAATACAAATGTTAGGGGCTCTCACTGTAAGTACTTTATCATGCTCATCATTTTGTTAATTGTAGTTCTTCTTGACGTGTATTACTAATGCTTAAGGCATGTTTCACAAAGATCTTACTCAAATGTGGGTTTCGAATTTTAAGAAAGACTTGGCCAAGCCACCATACCAAACGAACAAGAGTTAAGATTTCTTAACTTGCTAGATCATCCTATCACAACAAATAATTAATGAAAAGTAAGTGAACCTTCTTTTTTCTATTGTTTTTGTTTGCACTTATATATTGGGGAAAGAATATGGAAGTCTTTGCTCTCCTTATAACATGGTGGGGTTGAATCTTTCAACGGTGGGTGAAATGATACAACTGATTTTAAAGAAAATATTTAGCCATTATTAATTTATTTCATTAATTTGATGGTGCATTTTGTTTTATTTAGTGCTTAATCAGTTTGAATTAATTCATTTTATTATGATAAAAGCAGGTGGAAGAGTAACCACTGCCGTTGGTATTTAAAAATGTCCTCAAAAGTATTGTTCATGTTCAATTGATCGAGCAAAAGTGTTAGTAATACTCGAGAAGTCATATCGCGAAGAGCCCATGTGTCTTTTAATCAAATATATCCATTCATTCTTTTATTTTGATTTTATTAAATTCAATGATCATTTTTTACCTTTTGTATAAATATTGTACCATACTTTTGATATTTTGTTTTAGAAAAGTTCATTTTTTATCAAATATGTTTTATTAATTTTTCATGAGTTTGATTAAAATTATTGATTATGTTTCACGTGCGGAGCATGTGCCCATCGACTAGTATATATATATAAACTATATAAAAGCACGAATCTTCAATTTTTGAGTAATAAACAAAAAGTCTTTTTTGTCCTTATTTTTGTGTTATTTTACATTCATCTCCAAATCACTTTTTTTGCCCTTTTTTGCACTCATATACATCAATGTATATGAATTGCATCACCCCAATTCTCTCTCTCTCTCCCTCTCTCTCTATTGGTCTCCTTTCGCTCGCACTCACCCTTTTTCTCTGTTTTCTAGTGGTTTCTTTTCACTCGCACTTGCCCTATTTTCTCCATTTTTCATGTTTTGATTTTTTTTGCATAGGTTCAATTCTTATGTATCTTCAATTCATAAATTATTTTGTTATTCCTATAAAAAAAATTTTTTTTTATGTCTCATTTCTTTGATTTGTACAGTATGACATTCACATTATAAATTGCATACTTGTAACCTTACACAATTCTAAACCTTGTAGGTAGTATAAACACGATAAGGTCCAGTTATGACTACATATTAGCTAGATGATAACTACATAATAGGTAGATGATAACTACAAATAAAGAAAATAAATTCTTGACTAATCGAATCAATCGTAACTAAATAATCAAAATAAATTCTAACTTAAATAATCAAAATAAATGCTAAATTCCTACCAAAAAAATGCTAAATTAAATATATGTGAAAGATTTACATGTGATATTTTATAGATATCATCTAATAGTCTATACTATTTGTATGTATAATTATAACCATATAAACTAATTTAAGATTATTTCAAAATATCATTGACATTCCTACCAAAGAAAAATATCATTGATATCACCATCCATATATATGGTTGCATGTTCATGTGTCTCATTTTAATGGGCGTTAGTTCATGTCTTTTCATTCCAACTCATAATAACTCGATCTGTTCTTGCATGAGGGTGATGAGCAGACGTAGCAACCTAAGAAATTATGATAACTTCAGAAAATAGCCTAAATTTCTAAACCATAATGAAAAATAGCCCACTTTTTAAAAGGGAGCGGCTAAACGGATTCCACTTTCGAATTTTTACTTCGTGAACCCACTTTTTACTTGGTTTACCCTACTTTTTTTTTAATATTTCAAAAATACCCTTGCTCACCCTCATCACCCTGACGTCCAACACCTTTCAATCCTCTCCATTTTTCGATTTTAGTTATTGTAGAGCATTTGTACTAGGTCATCAAGTGTCGTAAGAGATTTTTTTATTGAAAAATGTCAGATGTGGTTGCGTCGTGTCCTAGAAGTGAAGTGGTTGCGTCATGTCCTAGAAGTAAAGAAGTGTCACCCGCGGGTTTAGACTAACAGAGTCAGAGTGTCGGACGAACAGATCCGACACCTTTGAAGTGGTGTCAAACACACAGGGCCTACACCTCTTTAGAGGTCTCGGCTGACTCCGACCGATAATGCAAAGATAACTTGGTCTCAGTGGGTGGCAGAGGAATCCAATCGAAACCTCTTTAGAGGCGTCAACCTTGTATGACCGACCCCTCTTCAGAGGTGTCGGCTCTGTTCCTCTAACACTTCTTTAGAGGTGTTGGTTTTCTTAGTTCGAAACCCATTGGTGATTAAAATGAAAAAAAAACCTCAAAACTTTCAAAAAATACAAGAAAATGGCAAAAAATAGTATGTTTTGCTTGAAATCGCTTAATATTTTCTATTTCATTAAAACTTTGTACTCAAAAGGCAAGATTCAAGCTTCAAATCGAAGCCCTAAACCCAGAAAAAATTCACAAACAAAACGACTTAAAAAAACCCCAAAAACCTCAAAATCAGAAATAAAAGAGATGACGAATGTAATCATCGTGTCGAATGTTGGGGAATATGCCTTAGGCCAATTCTGTAAATGTTGTTTAACTATTATAAGTAGATGCATGTTTCTTTTATAATAATATCCATGAATAATCATTATATCATTCTAAACGTTATTAGTTAGTTATTATGGTGGGAACAATAATAAATTAAGACTAGTATGAGTTTTGATTGATAATCATGTGATGATTATGCGTATATAGATACGGATCAAGATTATGAGTATTTATTGGGGACAAATATTGAACCAACCCGCAATGAGAACTCTACATGGTCAATGTCATAAGCGTTTTTCATGATAGTTATATCATTTAGTCATTCGACTTGAGATCACCAGAAACTCTAACATTAGAAGCACAATGATTTGACACAATTAAACATCGCCATTAACCCGGATGATCATAAATATTGTGATTTGTCATTGTTCGACTAACGTGTGAAAGTTGTGTGATCAAGGTGAGATTGTCTCTATCTTTTAGAGAGAGATATTTATTAAGCCCCTCGATATGTTAGAATGATAAATGGTCATGTCTAGTGAATTGATTAGATCAATGTCACTTGACAATTTCAGTCTACTCGAGATCGAGACTAGTAGATTGAACTATAAAGGTGTCATTCCATGTCTTATGTTCAATCAAAATATATCGCATGACAAAAGGATATGATATACACTATCTATTAGGTTGTATCAATTTATTGATATTCGTGCAACTTGGATAGTCATAATGTCTTGCTAGAGCTTGCTTATAATTTGTGTGCCTAAAAGGGTTTTGGTTCATTGTCAACGTTGTATGAACATATTGGGCCACACACAAAGAATGGATTTTCTCAATTTAATATTGTCTAGGTTGATAAATTTTATTCTATAAAATTCATTTTGAAGATTCTCATTAAATGTCCTAATTTAACTAGGATTCAAAACTCTCCTATATTTCTAGTGTGACAAGAAGTTTTGTCTCTTGGTAAATCCTATTTTGAATAGGACTCTAATTGAAATTATAGAATGACTTTAATTCTTATTTGAGTTTTAGATAAATTATAACTCTTGTTGGATTAGTAATTGTAGATTATCTATAACTCTATTTTTTAGAGTTGGATTTTATTTAAGACTCTATTTGGAGTGTGACTACGAGATGAAGCTCTTTTGCAACTCGACTTATTATACTATAAATAAGGCATAGGGTCATAGAGAGATTTTTCTAGAGAGTTTTTGTGATAATTTTTCCTATAAATTTTGGCGCTAGTACTCTGGATCGTGATCGTCTATTCGTGTGTAGATTTATGATAGAGGACGTTCGTCTCTAACAATGTCTTGAAGAAATTGATCAACACCAAACAAGGCAAATATGGAGTTGTTTATGTTAAGGTATTTTTTTCCTCTCTTAATATATCAGTTTAATGGAATCGATAGGATTTAGGTTCGGGGATATTCGAAAAGGTTTCGAAAACTTCCACTGCGTTTAATCCCTGAAACCTAACATTGAACCCATGTGGTTTTGCTCGGATTTCATCCAAATTTTGTTGTTAGTGAGTGCAATTTGAGATATAAGTGATTGATGTATGGGTGCGTGGGGTATGAGTTCGTAAAAACCCTTTTATATGGAGGGGTAGTTTGGTGATTTCTCAAAATTGGGGTCCGTTAAGCAATTACTGTGGTCCGTTTAATTGCTCCTTTTTAAAAAGGCAGTGGCTAACCCTAGTTTTTGCTAAACATACCTAACTTTTTTTAAAAAAAATGTGATGACCCAACTGCCCTCTATATAAAAGGGTTTTTGCTCTCCCTATGCCCAACTCATCTCATCAATCCATACCAATCACACCACCGACTCTCCTACTCTCAAATTGCACATACCTTTGGCCCGAAATTCAACGAGATACGAGCAAAACCCTATCGATTCGATGCCACCATGAGTGCGATTCTCCATTTCTTTTATGTCGATTTTAGGGTTTTCTTGGGGTTTTGACCGTTTTGAGTCTATTTGGTGTTGTTGTTAGGTTTATGGTTTTGATTTGGGGCTTGAGTTTCGCACTGATGAAATCGAGAATATCAAGTGATTTCGAGCAAAACCTAATAATTTTTTAGTCATTTTCATGTATTTTTTAGAGTTTTGGGATTATTTTTTTCATTCTTGTTGCTCGTGGGTTGTGAACACCAAGGCCGAGACTTCTTTAGAGGCCTCGGTCGATTCCCACTGAGACCTATAATGAGATCTTGATAGGAGTCACCCGAGACCCAATTGCCTTCCACCAAAACGGAGACCTTTTCAAAGTTCTCGGTGGGATTTAAATGAAACCAATTAAACCTTTAAAACAGTCTCGGTCCTATATGGTTGAAGCCTACAAGTCGGAGAGACAATGATATGTTTGAATAATTGGGTATATTTAGCAAAAAAGTTGAGTACATTTAGCAAGTATATTTTGGGGATTTTAGGAAAAAAATACGTTTAACAATTAAAATTTCAAACTGGGGTATGATGAAGCAAATGGGATATGTTTAACAAAAACTGGGGTCCATTTAGTAGTTGCCATTAAAAACTTTCATGTTTTTCTAACCCATTATTAGTAGTAAGATTTCTAAGTTACCCTTTAACTAATTTTTCCAAGACAAAACCCATCCTTTAGTCCCTGAACTTTCAACCTTTTATGTTTTTAGTCCTTCAACTTTCAAAACTATACATTTGGTCCCTTAACTTTCTAACTAGTGCATATTTAGTCCTTTTGTTAGTTGGGTTGCTAAAATTGTTGATGTGGCAAACTGGATTTTCCATGTAGTAAAGAACATGATCCCCTGAGCAATCCCCAAAGGCAATCAGTCCACCGTTAATCAATCGAGCGATATAGAGTCTTTTCTTCTTCAATTTTTTGAGTTGGGTTTTTAAAAAATCGATTCGATTCACTTGAACCGCCGGTTCAAAGAAAAACAGTCACATGGTTGATCTGATTAGCCACGCAGCTTCATGTGGCAAATCAATTTGCCACTTCAGAAATATTAATAGCCCAAGTAACAAAGGGACTAAATGTTCACTAGTTAAAAAGTTGAGGGACCAAATGTGTAGTTTTGAAAGTTGAGGGGCTAAAAGTATAAAAGGTTGAAAGTTCAGGGACCAATAGATGGATTTTGCTTATTTCTAATCCGTAATATTCATCTTCTTTCCTTGATGTTTCCTTCCTTGGTTCCCTCTACACTCAGACATCCAACGCTCCACTTTCACCACTACCACTCCTACCTTGATACATACATGTAATATGGTAGGGTAATATAGTACAAATATAGTAACAAATACCTTGATTAGTTATTGTAAGCTACTTTAAATGAAACTTAGGTATCTTTGTTGTTATATAATCATCATAATAAGTATTCATGCTTGATCAATCAATTTAATAGAAAATGAAAAACTTGTGATAAGTCATAGTAATAATTGTTTTGTCCATATACTATTTATATTTTATCAGGTTTTTAGTCCCCACAATCCATTTTTAGGGAAGGCTTTGCCAAAGTTTTATAAAATCTATAAATCAATTCATATGATTTCCTAATTTGCTCTACTTAATGAAATGAAGAATTTAGTTTTATTTGAGGACTTAACACTAATTTTAAGGATTATAAAGAACGATAACGCATTAGGAACCTAATTAGAGTAATTAGGTTAAGTCAGGACTTAATGGAACGAACCCTGACATGTGCTTTCAAAAAAAGAATTGAAGGTATAATGGGTATTGTATATTGTTTATTGAATTACATACTTTTATCAAAAAAATGTATTGTATACGTAACATACATATAATAATCCAATACAACAAACAAAAATAAGACAATGTACCGAAGAAATAAAAAGAGGATTTAACAGGGGATAGGGTTTGGAGCATTAGTTGTTTTTCTGTGATTCTTGAGTTTGAACCACTGCTGATCTTCTCTTTTGATTGACGGTGGTTCCAATAACAACTTTTTTTATTTATTTAATAAAAGTCAAATCTAAGATGTTTAATTTCATTCGACCTGCAACAACAGTTGTCAGATTCATCATTGACAAGAGGCACTACTTGCTTCTCATCCATGCATGCATCTTCTATCATTCCGATCTACTTTAATATGCTCATGTATGGATCTGCGCCAATTATTGGTTCATATTTTTCACTAGATTTTTTTTCTAAGGTGTTGTTTTCCTTTGTTGGCAGTCTTGATCTGTTTTCCCTTGTCGGAAGTTTTTATCGTTTTCCTTTGTTGGAAGTTTTATTTTATGTTATGGTTCTATTTGTAGAATCAAAAGACAAGCATATAAGTTACACGTAAGTTTGCAAACTTTCGCAACTTCGATTTGATCTCAAGTCATTAGGAAAAGGTTACTATTTATGTAATTTCATAAATCAAATGTAATAGTGAGCAATTTCTACGAATGGAAATGTCTTTTCGTAAAAAAATAAAAATTATACAATGTACAAAAAAATGCGGCTAAATGGACTCAAAAACTTTCTAAACGGGCCCCAATACAAATTTTTGTTTTTGCCCCTATGCGAAATGACATTGTTGCCCCACCATATAAAAGGGTTTTTGCCCTGGCATACCTTGGTCATCCATACCCTAGTTACTTAACTAACGCTCCTCTCTCGAATCGCCACACCTCTGGACAAACTCCAACAAAATCCGAACGAAACCACTTCTATTCGATGTTGTAAGTGCATTCCTTACCCATTTTCCTATCGACTTCTGGATTTTTTTGGCGGTTTTTTGGTAGTTTTTAGTCAATTTTTTGTGTTATCGACTTTAGAGCATTAATTTGGGGTGTGAATCTCGTATTTTGGACACAAAATGTCGATGAAATTGAGAATATCAATGATTTTGAGCAAAACCCACTATTTTTTAATCATTTTCATGTATTTTTAAGAGTTTTGAAACTATTTTGTTAGTTCTTGTCACCTACGAGTTTCGGACACACAAGGCCTTCGACTGACTCCTACCGAGACCTTTTTAAAGGCCTCAGCTGGCTCTCTGTCTCCTTTCGAGACCGACACTCTTCACAGTATCGATGGGAGGCGACTGAAACCTTTTCAAAAATCTCGATAGGAGTTGGTTTAGGCCTCTAAAGAGATTTTAGCGAGAATCAACTGAAATCTTTAAACTAGTCTCGTCCCTGTGCGTTCAAAACCCGTGAACTACACTTCCTCACTTTTAAGGCACGATGAGACTAGATCCGACCTTGTTTGAAAAAAAAAAAGCTCCTACGACACTTCCAACATAGTACAAGTACTTGACAACTATAACAACCCATTTTTCAAATAGACCGCCACGGGGGCTAATGTGGACCCACAACCTGTCTTACCAGCGACAGATTTGTTCCCGTATTGAAAAATATCCTCCATTTTATCCTTTTAAACCTTAATAAACAACAATTTACTGATTAAATTGTATTGAACTCTAATCATCTGTTAAGTTATCATTTTAACCTCAAAATATCACAGCGGAAGTCTTAGAATCATATTAACTCAGATAATAAAATCAAATTATATAATATAAACCATAAACTTAGTGTGAAAAAACCTTTAAAACTATCATATATCAAGAAAATACACCTCAGATGTCACAAAATATCAAAATATACAAGGTTCTAAAGCATCACTCATTCCCCAAGTTCCCAAAATGAAAATGAATACATATAATACAAATGTACTAGTCGGGCTCACAGTCTCTGAATCAACGATACTCTGGTAGATTGCCCTTGCCTCGACTCGTATTAGAATCTGCACTCAAACCATCATAAAAGACAGATGACGAGTCCAAAGTGAGTATTCCCAAGGAAATTAAGTGATCAATTCTGAAAGTAAATACTGAAAGTAAATACGGAAAGTAAATACTGAAAATAAATACTGAAATTAAATACTTAAATTTAAATAAGCTATTAAATAAACATGCGAAAATAAATACAGGCAACTGCACTCATCGCATGGATAGATAATAGTTAAAGCTCAAAGTGTGCTCCTAGCGCCTAGGGTCAAATTAGCATCATAATTCAGACTCTTCCATAACATACTATCGGCGAGTCCCGCTCAAGCAGGGCCAGTATTTGGATCCGCTCGGTGGCTGACGTTACACCAACGACATACAGACACGTGTCATGATGTGATCTTCGGGTCGTGCTATTCACCAAGATCGATCTGGCAACACGTGCTATGGCCTAGTGAGCATACACACTACAATGGCACGGAGGGAGCCCCACTCAACGTCCGTCCATTAAAACCATAACAAGGAGTAGAATATTGAAATAACAAAAATTGAATTCATATGCCGAAAAAGTAAATACTCAAGTAATTTCAGTTGAGATACTACACACCTAAAATCGCGCTCCGTGTCCCGAAAACAATCACCAGTCCGACTCCACTCACGACTCGGAATGCGTGCTCGACACCCAACTATAATCTCCTAAGTTCCTAGTGTCTGAATAAACCATTTTATGTGATTTAGTGTTAAGTTAATTAATTTTACATTTTGACAACAAAGATTAGAATTTTTTCTAATTTTTTTAGTGTGGGCATACTTTTTTGAGTTACACCAGGGTATCAAAACGCTCGAAAAACCTCGAAACCCATTTTCAAATCCTTTTTCTAATTTCTCACATTTTTTGGGTTTTTCTGAATCTTTTCATAATTTTCTAACTATTTTTCATATTTTTTGTAATTTAATTTATTTAAAAATTGTTTTGATTTATTTTTAATAAAAATATTATTTAAATAATATGGAGTGAGCCCATGAATCGGGTCGGGCCTAGTCTGGCCCACCTAGGCTAGGCCTGGTTGGCTCGGCCTGGCCTAGGCCCCCTTTAATTAAAAAATTAAAAATTAATAAAAATATATTTTTATATTTTTATATATTATTTTTTGGAAAATAGGGAAAATAGTTAGAAATTTTTAGAAAAATTGGAAAAAATTATAGAAAATATAAGAAATTGAGAAAAAGGTAGAGAAGTGGTATTTGGACTTTTTAGTTGTTTTTGGTACCCCGATATAATTCGAAAAATGTGCCACACCTAAAAATTGGAATAAAATTCTAATTTTTAATTAAATATTATAAATCCACTTAATGTGGTTTTAAATCAATTAAAATGATATAAAATGAACTTCAGGAACTAAATAAAATTCTCGAGAGTTTGGGTGTGTGAGTCGAGGTGTCGGGCGGCCGGATTGACTAGAAAATTGCGTGAATTAGTGAGTAATCACACATGAACTATTTACTTTCATTTCAATTCATATTTATTATTGTTGGATAGTCCATAGGACTGCAAATAGATGTTTTTAATCTCGATATCATGATTTACTTCTACTCTCTCTTATTGAGCTTTGTCATCATGATATTACCTTGTTATTAAACTTAAGTGACTTTTTCATTGCCTATGTCTAATTTCACTGAGTATTTGTGAAAGAATGATAAATATCATGCTATTAGGGTTAGATAACCTGATAAATGGACTTGTACTCTTTGTTTATTGTGCTTCGTAGCATTTTCATTTTTGGATTCCTTTACCAAGTTATTTCTTGATGATCAAAAGTAGTTTTAGAATTTAGGGTCCATTGCACATTGTAGAGTGGGCGGCTCACGGAGTCACTTGACCTCGGGGATGTTGGCATTCTCCACTATACTCGCGCGACTCACTCGTAATAAATCGGGGTGTCCGACGAGATTTGTGATAGATGATTTATGCGCGTAGAGCACAGCTCCGCCATTTGAGGTATTAGAATGATGATATGTAGAGCACAACTCCATAAAAATAGTGGAAAATGCTTAGTGATAGTTTTCACCACCGACTGGACCTAGATTAGACTGTTTCACCTGTGTCAATTTCATTTAAAATTTCTGTATTTTCTAGCATGTTTACTTGGAGCATTCTTTGACTATCGTTATTGTAACGGCCCCTATTTTCGTCTAGGGCACCGCTCGGCCTAATCCCATAATTAAGCCCTAATTCCAACACGTAGGACCTAATTATATATTAGTCAGCCTGTACTACTTATTTTTCTCTATATTTAACAATTAATTTATTTAGCGGAAGTCTTTACACATTTAATGCGGAATTCTTAAATATTTTAGTGGAAGTAAATCTTATAACTATAAGTGTGGAACCCAGGAAATAACAATCACCAAATATATATGCATATAACAGCGAACATATATATAATAAAGTGAAAGCCAAAAGTCGGGTGACTAACTCTCGTCCCAACAAAACAACCCAAGCAAAAGACGTATATAAAACATAATACAAAAAAATATACGACCTACATGTACAAAGCTGACTACGCGCTACGAGCTCGAGGTAGTCGCCGATCTTCTCCTTGCCGGTCTAGTCTTGTTTGACGGACCTACACCCACCGTCACAAACTAGACGGTGAGTATAGTGATATTTAAGTGATAACAGGGAATTCTATACTTCATTTCCAATTTAAAGACAGATATTTAAATGCATAATAAAGCATAAAAAGGTGCTGAAAAAGTAATGCATATAAATATCACGATTAACCAAATTAGATAGATTGACACGAGCTAAGTCGAGATGATCTACGTCCGGTCGGCGGTGAGAAATATCAACCACCTTTGTCCACTATCGTATGGAGATACTCTCAACATACTTTGTAAATTTTTGAATATATATATAGATATAGAACTTGCCAACAACCCCGTAGTTCAAGCTACGTGATGCCACCCAAGTAATAGTGGTGAGTCTTGGAAACCCCGAGGTCTAATAACCCCGTGAATCCACCCATCTCTCGTGCAATGGACACTAGATAATCTCCAACTTTTGTTTCAAGGATTTCATTTCTAAGATTCTATGATATCAACAATAAGTTAGGCTACAAAGCCTCAAAGGAAATGGAATACAATTCAATTACCACAGTAACCCTAATGCATGCATTTCTAACATCAAGTATGACATAATTCACAACAAAATATATAGCATATCGGAAAAGAAGTCAATGAACCATCATAAGGCATCATGCTATGACAACATTCAACTTGAATAGAGCAAGGAAAGCATGATGGTAGATCACTAACGGTAAGTCATCAAATTGACTGAAAAAGGAATTAATATGAATGAAATAAAGTAGAGGGTTCCCACAGTTTCACTTACAAGTCACAGGATAGCTCTAACTATCCGGCCTCGCGACACTTCAACTAGCGTTCTCGAACTTCCATAACACCCTAAGTCCCTGAAAGATCATTTCATATCATTCATTTACTTATTTACTTTTTTTTTTTTTTTTTGTTACATAATTATATTTTATGTATGTATTCATATATGGGTATATGTAGATATATACATATATGTGCATTTGTATATATATAAATGTATATGTATGTATACATATATATACATATTATTATTTCTTTTATCATTTTATTTTATTTTTTGTAGATGTACATGTGTATGTGTATATATAAATGTATATACATGTATATTTATATTTTATATATACAAATACATATATACATGTATGTATATACATTACATATATATATATATAGCATTTATTACTATTACTTTTATTTATTTATTTATTTTTTTTTTTATTTTATTTATATTTTGTCTTTGGAGATAGGGTCGGGTCCGGTCCCAGCCGAGTTTGACCGGTCAGGCCCGGGGGTCCCCCTCTTCATTCAATGAGAGAGCATTTGCTTTGTGAGCAATGACGCGTCTCTCTTCTTCTTCTTTCTTTTTTTTTTTTTTTTTTTTTTTTTTTTTTTTCTTAGTTCATTTCTTTACTTCTTCAATCCACACAACAACTCCAACACCAACATCAACACATAACATCAAAATCCACCATTAACACATTGATTTTTAAACAATCAACTTCATTCAACCTCACTAACACCACCATTAATGTCTACCACAACAATCAACAACAAAAAGGAAAAACTCACCTCGCCAATGTGTCGTCGTCTCGATCCACTCCGGTGACTCTCTCTCCATGGGACTCTCTTCCTCTCTCTCTCTTTTTCTTCTTCTTCTCTTTTCCCTCTTCTTTCTCTTCTTCCCCCTTTGTGGCGGTGGTAATTGTAGGCATTTTGGGGGGTCAAATGACCATTTTGCCCCTGCAACCCTATCCTTTCCTTAATAAGCCAAAGCCCCTTTTTGTCATTTCACAATTCTTTTCTGATTTTTCTGATTTTTTTTTAAAGTATATATATTTATATTATATATTTATATATATATATATATATATATTTCCAATTCAATTTTATAAATTTATAACTATAGGTTATGATTTAATGTGCATTAATTTAATACATTGTATTTTACTAAGTTTAGACTTACCGCAAGTCTCACTTTTCGATACCCCGGCTTGCACGCAACTCGAGGTGTGTCCCCGACTACGTCTCGAAGTCGATAACTGCACATATTGGCTTAGTCAGCCTACACACATACAAAACACTAGGAATACATCAATACAAATATAAAATTTACCTCGGCCACATGCCTTGGTAGGTGTGCGCATCTCATGCGGGCCCCACGTCACGGATTGGCGATCCTGATTAAGCACTTAATCAAGATTAGCAAAATTGGGCCGTGACAGTTATACTTTTAAATACCATTTATTTATTTTGGAAATGTGAGTAAATAAGTCATTTGGGAATTACAGTTATACTTTTGTATTCACCGTCCTTTTTATGACGATGGGTGCAGATCCATCGAGCAATAGATCCGGCAAAGAGAAGATTGGTGACTACTTCTGAGTTTGGGGGAGCGTACTACTATTTGACTGTAGGTTTTGATATTTTGTATTTTACACTTATTATATATTTTATACTGTTGGTTTTTATATATTTGGTTGAGTGTTAGTTCTCCGACTTTTGCTATCACATTGTTTATATATTTTGCCACATATTTCATATATATATATATATATATTGTGATCGTTATTCCTGGTTTCCACATTTAGAATTATTAAACTACTCTATTTGAAATGTTAAGACTTCTGCTAAAAATTATATTAAGACTTCCGCTAAAATCATGTTAAGACTTTCACTAACAAATTAACCGATAATGATTATAAACAAACTCTAAGTTATTAAAATTGATAGGGTTAGTGTATTATTTATCCTGAACGTGACCAAGTTGGCAATTAGGGTGGAAAGAGGTCCAATTATTGACCAATTAGTGACCATGAGATGAGCATATGGATTGGTGTGGGTTTAAGGATCAAAACAAAGTATAAAAAGCCAATCTTGACTTTGTTTACCACCTTTTCTCTCATCACTACTATTCAAATCTGAAAATCACAAGTTTGGGGAAGGGTTTTGAGCACTTGGAGTGAAGATTAGAAGAGCTTAGAGGTGGTGAAACATTAAACCAAAGTGAGATCCTTGATCTCCTACTCATTTTCTCTCTTTTGGTGTCCATTTTTGGGGTTTTGATGGTGATATTGATGGTGTTACTGATTTTAGAGAAATTGATGTTTTTAATGGTGGTTTATGATTTTTGAAGAGGTTGTTGTGGTGTGGGTATTGTTGTTGTTGTTGAAGAAGAGGAGAAGAAAGAATAGAAAGAATTTTTAAAAAAAGAAAAAAAAGAATTTGAAGACATTGCATCTCTATTTTGGAGGAAGAGAATCAACAATCCCTCTAATAATCTAGGGCACCGCCCGACCTAATCCCGTAATTAAGCCCTAATTCAGTCCGTAGGACTGAACTAGCCCTATTGACTCAAACAATGTCACAGTTGTGTACACTCCCTTGGTTTGCAACTCAAAAAGTCCCATTCGGGGGTTTCGGCGCCCATTTTGTGCCACAATACACGACCTACGCATACTACCGCACTACTAGACCCCATATAGACATTCCATATTAATTATTTAATTCATTTCATTCATTACATGTATGTATTATTTCCTCCGCCTAGTATTTTGTCTTTTAGTCTACTCGGTATCTGCGTCGACATGCATATCGAAGTGAATACTTAACACACAATCTCACACGTTAATAATAATGTAAATACACACATCGCGATGACGTTTAATATAATTCAACATAAAACATTACAAATTAGACAAATCAGCACACAAAATTATTATTTACCTAACTCTAAGAGCGCCCTAGCCCACGAGTCCCACGAGTGTTTGAGTTGTACACCACGTCTGCAATACGTTATAAATAACAACGAATTAAATTCAAGCTGTTACAAATTCAGGCCGTTACAACATCCATAGTATGTTTGAATAATGGGGTACGTTGAATGAGTTTTGAGATCCTTTTAGCCACTTAAAAAAAAAGCAAGTGGAAAAACTAAAGGGAGATGCTAGAGGTACACAATTGTCACACCTAATAATCAGTCACCATCGATACACTCGAGATATGCGTTTGAGGTGTGTCGGACAGTGCACAATCACTAAGTGTGACTAGGTGTGACAAGTATGTATCCTTAGTATTTTCTAAAACTAAAATAGACCCCAAAAAATCTCACTTCTTGTTCCTAATCTAGAACCTATACAAAGTAAAGCAGAGAAAACAATCGACTTTAACAGAGTGGTCCAACCATCACAGATCATCAATAATCATAATAAAGTCCTGGGCCAGCTCCCTCAACGTTAAAGTCAAGAATCCCATATGGTTTAACAACTGACAGTCGTTGCGGCCCATTTGCTGTTGCATCGAGACGCGTTGTTTTCAATCACAACTTGCATCCAACGGACAAAACATAACATACATGAATTATGTCATTTAATGTCTATGTTCATTGACCACCTTTTTCCTTCATGCGATCTCCATTCCCAAACCAAGTAAAAAATCAAACCTTGCATCCCAAACAAACAAACTACAAAAAAGAGAAAACAAGAAGAACAAAATGATGTGATTTTTGTTTGAGCCACCGTCGATCCTCTCAACGATTGGTAGTAGTTTCAATCAAATCATTTTACTTTTTGTTTATTCAATAAACAACAAATCTAATCAGATTTGTAGATATTAATCCATCCTTGTTGCAGTATATCTTCATCAACGGTGTTGCGTAGATTTGTGCGACGTGCTAGATTGATTTATCTTTAGTTTTTACTTATAGTTAGTTTTCTTCCCTAGTTGGAAGTATTTGATTTGTTTTCTTCTTGTTGGAAAGTTTTAAGTCTTCTTGTTGTTGGGAAGTTTTAGGTCTTCTCCTTGTTGGAAAGTTTTTTTATTCATTTTATGGTTCTAGTATTTTTGTGTATTATTATGAGTTTCAACGTTGTAGAGAGCAATTCCTGATTGTCAAACTGTTTCAATTTTGAAAAAAAAAACCAAATTAATGATAATTTGTTTGGACAAATAGAATTAGCGAATCAATGTACTTGATAGTTTCTAAATAGAATAAGTTTATTGTATATCTCAAATGTACAGTATAGTGTCTTATTTATAGAATGGTACAGAACTAAATCAATGTATATGTTACATAATCAATGTAGACGTTACATAATCAGTGGAGACGTTACACGATTAATGTAGACGTTACATAATCAGTGTAGACTTTATAGACATTACATAATAGTAGTTTTCTAACATCCCCCTCAAACTCAAGGTGGTGGCAACGAAACCACTTGAGTTTGCAAACGAATAAGATGAGGATACATAAAGTCGGCGACAATTTTACGTGGGGACACCAGATCGCGCCTAATGGATGCAAGTGATCACGGACAGAATTGACAAACGGGCCGACAAAACTGGCAAAATTGAAACGAGTACATGAAACGGGTAGACATCATGAACTGCGCTCTACAACGTACAGTACTCGAATAACAGGCGTGACAGTCATCGCGAACTGCGTTCAAATTAGTAGACAGTCACGGACGGGACAACAGTATAGCTGAACAACAGAACATCGAGTCGATGGAACGAATATCGAGGCTGAGTTGATGGAACGACTAACGGAACAACATATAGTCGGCGAAACGACTAATGGAACAACATAGTCGACAGAACGATTAACGGAGCTGAGTTGGCAGAATGACTAACGGAGCTAAGTCGACGAAACAACTAATGGAGCTGAGTCGACGGAACGACTAATGGAACAAAGTCGGTGGAACAACTAACGAACAGCGGAGTCAACAGAGTCGACAGGACAACAGATGGCAGAGTCGACAACAGATCAACACTAGAGTCGACGAAAGGCAGGACAAGAAGTCGGGATCTCAAGACAGGCATATGGTTATGCAAGTTAAAAGGCATCAAATTTGTGCGAACATGGTAAGTGGTGGATTGGCTGATTGAGCGACGCGAAGAGGCAAACGAGTATACAACTGACAGACGTATGTGAAGATACATAAGAGAAACAAGAGGAAATCAAAACAAGAGCATAATCGAATACAAGAACAAGCAATGAGATGTATCAAGGATCGGTCGTCGACTCAAAGGTCGACCAACCTTAGATTAGAAACTAAACTATGATACCATGGTAGTTTCCTTAATAAAATAAGTTTATTGTATATCTCGAATGTACAGTATAGTGCCCTATTTATAGAATGGTGCATAACTAAATCAGTGTAGATGTTACATAATCAGTGGAGGCGTTACACGATTAATGTAAACATTACACATCAGTGTAGAATTCATATAATTAATATAAACGTTACATAATATTAGTTTTCTAACCGTACTTATTCATTTCTAGATTTTTTTATGAATGTTTGGTATTTTTTTAGTCAATTTTTTGTGTTGTTGAGTTTAAAGCTTTGATTCGATGTTTGAATCTCGTACTTTAAACACAAAATGTCGATGAAATTGAGAATATCAACAATTCTAAGTAAAGCCCACTATTTTTTAATCATTCACGTATTCTTTTAAGAGTTTTAAAACTATTTTGTTAGTTCTTGTTGCCTACAAGTTTTGGACACACATGACCCTCGACTGACTCCTACCGAGACCTCTTTAAAAGCCTCGACTGGCTCTATCTCCCAACAAGACTGATAACTCTCCATAGTATTGATGGGAGGCAACTGAAACCTTTTCAAATGTCTCGATAGGAGTTGGTCTAAGCCTACAAAGAGGTTTTGGTGGGAATCAGTTGAAACCTTTAAATAAGCCTCGTCCATGTGCGTTCACAACTCGCAAACTACAATTCCTCACTTTTAAGGCACAATGAAACTAGATCCGACCTTGTTAGACAAAAAAAAACTACTCAACACTTCCAACATAATACAAGTACTTGACAACCATAGCATGTTTGAATAATATGGTACCTTGAGCAAGGGATCATAGCATGTTTGAATAATATGGTACGTTTTGAACAAGTTTTGAGATCACTTTAGCCGCTTAAGAAAAAAAGTGACTGCAAAAACTAAAGAGAGATGGTAGAGATACTCACTTATCACACCTAAAAATCAGTCGCCGTCAAGGTGTTCGAAGTGTGTTGAACAACACACAATCACTAGTGTTACAAATATCACCCTTAAGCATTTTCAAAACTAAAATAGAACCAAAAAAATCTCACTTCTTGCTCCTAATCTAGAACCTATATATACTGATGACCAGTGCACCAACTAAAGCAGAGAAAATAATCGACCTTAACAGAGTGGTCCAACAAGAACAGATCAATCAAACTCTCCCTCAACGTTAAAGTCAAGAATCCTATATGGTTCAACAACAGATAGTTGTTGCGGGCCATTTGCTGTTGCATCGAGACGCGTTGTTTTCAATCTCAACTTGCATCCAACGGACACAACATAACATACATTAATTATGTGACTTAATGTCTATGTTCATTGACCACCTTTTTCCGTCATGTGATCTCCATTCCCAAACCAAGTAAAAATCAAACCTTGCTTCCCAAACAAACAAACTACAAAAGAAAGAAAACAAGAAGAGAACAAAATGATCATTCATTTCATGCTTGTTTATAATCTGCACAATATTTTCAACCCCTAAAGAACACAAGCCAAAATTACACAGCCCATTATGTATAACAATAGTCTTAATTAACAGAACCCATAACAAGTCTCTAAACTATTTCACATAAAATTCATATGAAATTCAAAAACCTCACAAAAATTCTCAAAAAACCCAAAAAAGGGGGAGAAAATCCAGGACTACTTCTCCAGTTCTCTCTCTCTCACTCTTCTTTATCGCTCAAATTTTCATTTTTTTTTGACGTACAGTAAGTATTTTATTACTGATAGCATTCCCGTTATTAAATATATATAATATGACGAATCTGCCCTTCTCTGCCCCCTCTCTTGTTGAGCAAAGGAAGCAAGCTTCGATTAAGCGGCGGCGACGGGGCTTGTCCTGACGTGGTAATTCTGCGATTCGTTAGGGGTAGTTTTGGAATTCTGCTGCTGATCCTTCCTCAAAGCCTTCATAGACGAAGACAAACTCCAGTTCTTCTTCTCCTTCATCTCGTCGATCTCTATCTGTTCTTGCCTGCACTCTTCGCTACAAAACGGCGTATCGCCCCTGCAAAATTACCAAAGTACCCCTCAGCACAAACCCACAAAATACACGCCCCCAATTCACGAACCCGAGATCCGGGCACCACCAATTCATCACAAAACAGCGTAATCAGAAGAAATTAGAATCTATACTGACCTGTACATGAAGATGTCTCGGTTGCTTCCTAGTGGCTTCTTGCACAGAAAACACGATTCCAGGAAGTGGGGTTGCTGGTAGCTGTTGTCTTCGAAGAATCTGGCCGATCTGGGCGAAGACGAAGACGCTGACGACGATGTAGATGACGAGAGAGACGAGAGGGATCTGAAGCTGCTGCCCCTCCTTGATTTTGAGAAGAAATTGTAGTGGGCTTGATGGTTGTGTTGGTGGGTATGGGTCGACCCGGAGAACCCAACCTCCTCGTCTGCAATCGAGGCCAAACCCACGTCCTCTTCGATGAAACACGGCCTCCTCATCGTCCAAATTCTAGAGAGAGAATTCTACAGAGAGAGAGGGGGTTTAGAAAGACAGTTTTAGAGAGAGAGATTTGGTGGAAGCGAAAGTGAGGAGTGGGAGGGGCCTTAAATTGTGGGAGTTATTGGAGTTTTTTAATTTCAAAGAAGATTCGAGTGAGGGGCTATGCGAGATTCGAGGCAAATCTTGCGATGGAGATGATGGGGAGGAGGTAGTCGTGAAGTGGACGGTTTGGGAGGTGGGGCCCACTACTATGGAGAACCGCTGCTGGGTTTGTGGAAACCGTGGAAGTGAATCCATTGGCTGGAGGACTCGATACCCTTTTTTTTGTCAAGTATTACGGAAATACCATTGTAGGGGAACTTGCTTGTCTGACACGGAGTGTCACTTTTGTAATATTGTGGAAATTCGAAGGTTGAAGTTGAAGATGTGGAAATTATAGCGCCACTTGTAACCACTCCATTGATGACTAACCGCTGATTAACACGTGTAATTAAAATAACGAATCCCCATATTCTTGTCGTGTAGCTCGGGCCCTAATTGTTCCGTACGTATAAGCGCGTACACAAAAACATAGCAATAAAATAAGAGTAAGACCAAATAAAAAATCAAAACAATAGAGTAAAGGCAAATAAATTGAGATTTGCTTGATAAAAACAAATAAATTGAGAGATTTGCGTCACGGTATCAAATTGAAAAATTCCATCGGTACAATATATTTTTTTAATGTATTATGCAGTGCTTGATAAACACTAATAAAATTGAGAGATTTGCTTGATGTTAACGAATTTTATCGGTAGAATATATATTTATTTATTTTTATCATAAAGTTAAAATTTTGAAGTGTCTACCAGACTTTAGTGAGAATTTTCTGAAATAAGAAAAAATAAATAAATAATAGCTTATAAAAATAATCAAGCTTAAAAAAGAAGAGCCCTAATATTAGGGTGCTTACTTTTTATGTTAAGTAGATGCTTATGTGATTAGCTCTTAAGAAAACATTGTGAGTTCAAATAAAAATTTATTACAATAATAACAATAACAATATAATTTTAATCTTAAAATGTTAATACAATTGTGCAACAATGCTTTGTGTTGGTGGGATTTTTCGAAAACTTGGTGCGAAATAGAAGAATAACATGACGCAATTGATCGAGGCTTGAGTTATACTCAATGTCCTTAAGACTATTTCGCCCCGCTATGGTGCTTACGGTCTAATGACGATAGTCTCCCAAGATACAACGATCATACTAGTGATTTGTAGCACTCCGAATCACTAGTCTACGAACCAATCTATGTTTCAATACTCTCTCTGACTCAAAAGCATGTAAAATAGAGAAAGATATTTTGATTTGACCTATTTGCTTTTTCTTCTAATTATATATCTATATTTTAAAACAATACATCAAGTGACCTCTTGGTGAATAGATACACCTTTTGGTCTATTATGTCTCTACACAATACCTCTTGGTGAATAGATCACCTTTTGGTCTATTATGTCTCTACACAATAGTGCACACCTTTTCACATAATTTTCATTCAAATTATAAACAATTAAATAATATAATTAATTGTTCCAACAATCCCCCACATGAATGAAAATTGATCATCAAGTCTTTATATATCCCCCACATAAATGGATTTTAAAAATCATTTTAATGCAGACACACTTGAGAGTGCATTGGTGGAATAAAGTTACATCAGGAAAAGTGTCGTATAGAGACTTGAACTTACCCTAGTGAAATATTATCGGACTTACTTAGTGACGCAGTGGATATAGAAGATCTTGAACTGTTCACTTTTTGTA
Organism: Stephania japonica; assembly: GCA_039657345.1. Lineage (NCBI taxonomy): Eukaryota > Viridiplantae > Streptophyta > Magnoliopsida > Ranunculales > Menispermaceae > Stephania > Stephania japonica. The sequence goes on from CM077557.1 coordinate 14,122,031, forward strand.
GTAAATCGAGACAATAATACTCACATAACTTCATCCCTATCATTATTGGTTCTTACAGTTTTGTCCATTTTGGTCCTGGACACAATCTTGGTTTCATGATAGATTTAGAGAATTTAGCCTGTCTCGTTCTCATAAATGTGACCCACATTTACTATCATATAGGTGACATTTTTATTTGTCATTAAATGCTTAGCATATCCTTAACTTCTTCTAAACACATTTTTTATCTTAGGAATGAGATAGGTGTGTTCTTCTCTCGAGTTTCATCTAACCAAATTTTGCCTATTGAACTTAGTACATGGGATCTCCAATCGGCTAGGTTAGGTTTCCGCTGGACTTAACTCATTTTTTAGGCTTTTAAACTCATTCCCCTCGATATCGCTTACTTGATATTGACAAATCTTCAATTGATGACCATAAGTTTGTCTTCTCATTTCTCATTTTCTATGAAAATTATTTCATAATCAAGTAACTATTCAATGACAATCTTCGACATATAAGTCAAGATTTACCATTTTATGCATCATTTTATTCTGTCACTTGCGATTATTAGTCGGCATACATCTTATGCATTACCGAGACAATTGCATGCAATATGGAACATCCTCCAAGCTCTTTCAAAGCCATAATGTTACTTTTCTAGCTTATTAATGTGCACACAATCATTTAGATTCCATTGTGAACCTAACAATACTCTTATTTCTTTGAGGATTTCCATTCATACCAGCATTTCTTTCCTAAATTCACCATTTAAGATGTGTCTCTCAACATCTTTTGCGTGCTTTACTAGCAACCACATGCTACATATCATTAAGGACTAGTGAATTTCTCTCGAAGAAATCAAGGCTCCATTTCTCTCTAATAAATCCTTAAGTTATCAATTTAATTTGCTACATTTTAAGCAATTTATCCGTCTGCCTTGAATTAGATTTTAAAATCCATTTACTCTTTAAAGGATTCAACTTGATGGATTCAATCTCACTATTGATAATTTATTTTTTTTAAACCATACAGTATTCAATAAATGTCTCTTCAAATACTATATTGGGGATCATAATTTACTTTCTTTAATTCAAAAATAAAGACAAGAGTTTTATGTCCACCCCCACATCTTTTAAGTATTCATAAACATTTAATAATATATCTTCAACTTAAAAGATATAACTATCAAAATTAGGGATTGCGTACAACTAAATTGCTTCCTGCTCCCACAATTTTAGTGATCTCTTATGGTGATCCACACAACATTAATCCTTATTGTGTGGCACCCACACATATATAGTCTACCAATATATACCTTCATTGTTTCCATACACTGATTTAATAAATATATGTAAATAACTTTCTAACCCCATGACAAGCACGGTTGATGGACATCATGTATGAGATAGCAACAATCACATACATACATCCACAATCTCAAAATAATGGTACAAAGGCCCTGCATGCCTCTGTTTGACCCGATCTTTTGCCCTCTTCGTGCAATAAGAAATTAATCCTTTTAAATAAACCACACCAACCGCAACAACAACCATCTCCAACCATAGAGAGATTCTAATTTTTTTTTTCACAAAATGCAAATGTATGCATCATAATCTCTATTTCTTGAAGTTGTTGCAACCCAATTTTGCACTTTTGGGGACATTCACACATATCTTCAAATTGCAGAGGGTAATCAAAATGCCAATTTACTTCATGGGAATATTGAGACACATGTTTTCATAAAAATTCATTGACGTCTCAGAATCATTAACAAATGCACATACATTGAATCGGATAAGACAAAATTTTTAATCACATCACTGATCACATGCATGCACCGATTCAAAAGAACCATACTTGTTCTATTGTAGTTTTTCTAACTGCCTTATAGTTATCTCAAATCTTGTTCATCAATGTGATCATGTGTCATGGCACCTTAATATTCTAAATTATAAATATAATCAGATTTGATCAACAGATTCAACACAAATACACTTAAGCAAGTAATGAATCAGAATTTACACAATTTAGTTTTCCTTATTAAAAAATATAGATTGGTTATTCACCAGAGTCATATATTGCCGCCATACCAATTCATCAACATCTATTGATATGTTAGTATCGATTCAATAGTAGATCAATGTCAATCGATTCAACTATATATATACCACGAAAACAGTGTACCATGTGTTGATTCATCAAAATAGTAAATTCATGTTTTGCTGCCATGTGTCACTAGATGATTCCAAAACACTAGATACACCATGAAGCATTCACAATTTTATGTACCACGTAAGTTATAATCAAATCAATGTCTTCCTTTCTCGCATCAAAGCATTCACTCAATATATATTGTAACAAAAAAAAAATCATACCTGTAGTAATCGTCACCATAATTCAAGAATTTGTGATTTTAAATGCTACCAACCGAAACCACGCACGAGAATTAGTCTTCGGGTTCACAAATTCACCAAAAAATAGTCTTAAGATTGTTGGTGGGATTTTTCGAAAACTTGGTGCGAAATAGAAGAATAACATGATGCAATTGATCGAGGCTTGAGTTATACTCAATGTCCTTAAGACTATTTCGCCTCGCTATGGTGCTTACGGTCTAATGACGATAGTCTCCCAAGATACAACGATCATACTAGTGATTTGTAGCACTCCGAATCACTAGTCTACGAACCAATCTATGTTTCAATACTCTCTCTGACTCAAAAACATGTAAAATAGAGAAAGATATTTTGATTTGACCTATTTGCTTTTCCTTCTAATTATATATCTATATTTTAAAACAATCCATCAAGTGAATATATATAGACTTTTATGTGTTTATTAGAAAAAGACACACCTCTTGGTGAATAGATACACCTTTTGGTCTATTATATCTCTACACAATACCTCTTGGTGAATAGATACACCTTTTGATCTATTATGTCTCTACACAATAGTACACACCTTTTCACATAATTTTTATTCAAATTATAAATAATTAAATAATATAATTAATTGTTCCAACACTTTGTTCATGTGTGTGTAAATTGTCTTGTAAATAGATTAATGCTACACTGTTAGCTATTTTCTCGATTATACTTTATGATCGTTGAAATTAAAATGAAAAGTGAACTCTTGTAAGGGGTTTTTTTTAAAAAAGTTTTAAATTAGTTGAGGTAAATAAAAATTTAGGAAGGACGAAAAAGTTAAGCACATGATTACTACAAACAAAAAACAAATAGTTTACCAAAAAAACAAATAATTTAACGGAGGCTCTGACTGTACGTTTTGACTCACCGATCCAACGCTCGCGTCCGAACCCAAACACCGCAAGACGAGATGACGTCACGAGCTCACAACTTTTAGCGAGTTCGTTTTGTCGCTTTGCTTGCCAACAATTCATTCAGCCAGGTGGGGCCCACCTCCACCACCCCAGCTAAGGAAAATACTTTTAAAAATTGGTGGGCCCGGGCCCTCACCACCACTTCTCTCGTTCGTACTTTTCGTGTTTTTGTTTCAGTTCACGCACTGGCACTCTCTCTCACTCTCTTTCGCTCTTTCTCTTTCTCTCTCCTGCCCGGGTTTTACGAGCAGCCCGCCAGGTCGCCACACGTGTGCGCACGAGAGGTGGCCACGACGACGATGTGGGTGGCGTACGTGGCGGAGTCTGGGGGAATGATGTATGTAACGCAGCTGCTACACCAGGTTATTGGAGAGGGTGAAGTTGGGGATTATTATTGGGAGGGGAAGTATTAGCATGTAGCGGTTCATGGGTCAGAGGAGTGTCAACTACCCCTATCACGTATACATGTAATAAAATACGTGGCGTGATTAGGAATATAGGGGTTTCATAGGTGTCTACTGTCTAGTGTTAGGGGTGGTTAAAGGAGGTGGAGTTCGAGGAGCTAAGTTGTAGGAGGCGTGTAGCCAATGCGAGTGGGGAAGAGGACTAGGAGAAGAGGGGCACCGTGTGTGAAGCGATGGGTTGTCACGTGCGAGTACAGCGTGGGGTCAAGGTATTTAGAGCCTTGCACCAAATTAATTGCATTGCGCCGTATAGACAAAAATTAACAATTAATGTGTATGGGTTTAAGAGTCTAGACTTATAGAATTGTGCGAATAATTTTTACAAAAGTTAATGAGAAACCACCAATTTTTTTTACAAAAAATCTATTTGGACATTAAGGGTCCGGACTCAAAAGGGGGTTTTTGAGATTTTTGTAAATATTAAAGGAGTGTTACAAGTTATAATTTTGAAGTCATTGATTGCTTAAGGATGACTTTGAAATAAAAAATTTTCAAAAAACTCCCTAAGGGTCCGGACTCATGAGTCTAAGTAGCACTACTCTTTTTTTTAAGTATTTTAACAATGAGTAGTGCTACTTGGACTCATGAGTCCCGACCTTTAGGGAGTTTTTTGAAAATTTTTTATTTCAAAGTCATCCTTAAGCAATCAATGACTTCAAAATTATAACTTGTAACACTCCTTTAATATTTACAAAAATCTCAAAAACCCCTCTTTGAGTCCGGACCCTTAGTGTCCAAATAGATTTTTTGTTTAACAATAACACTAACTTTTTAAAGGATAAATTTGAAATAAATAAATCTATTGTATCTGGACTTCTGTGTCCAAATAGAAATACCTAAAAATTAAAAGTGGAGAGTACAAAGGGCTTGTGAAAAGTCATGAGATTTATGCCATTGGTTGCTTTTTTGTGGTTATGCAGTTTGAACCATCGTTAATTTTTTTTTTTTGATAGATCGTGTTTTTTATAACAATTTTATTTTTTATTTATTTAATAAAAGTTAGATCTATTGAGATTTGAGATGCTCTATTTCATTATACCTACAACAATCGTCAGATTCATCATTTACAACACTTGCCTTTTATTCACTCACGCATCTGCCATCACTCAACTATTTTCTCATTTTTTTATATACCCGTGTATAGATCTGCGTCAGTTATTAGTTTAATATTTTTCATAAGGTTTGTTTTTACGTCAGTACGTTGTTGTCTTCCCTAGTTGGAAGTCTGTGTTTGTAGTTTGACTTCTTCCATCGAAAGTTTTTGTTTGTCTTCCCGTGTTAGAAGTTATATTTTTTGTTATGGTTCTATTGTTGTAGAAGTAAAAGATAAACATATAAGTTACACATAAGTTTGCAAAATTTTGCAACGTTGATTTAATCTCAATGAATAAGAAAAGGCTATTACTTATGTAGTTTCATTATTAAATCAGATGTAACAATGAGCAATTTCTGTGAATCGAAACATGTTTTCGTAAAAAAAAATAAGTAGAGAGTATGAAAGTGTAAAAATATACATACATTATACACGTGGTGTCTTAACAGACATTAGTAACATTACATCTCTAACATTATTAGTGTTTGTATGCATTTAAAAATGGTTGCGCAAATTAATGTAATACCAATAACTGAATGCATATTTTTGATATTTCAAAATAGGGCCAAACATTTTTAATAATGCTAAGAGGGGAGAATGACAAAGAATGTAAATCCCTAATTAAGAGTTTTGAAACTTTTTAATTGAAAAGAGTGGAAATTAAAATCTTGATAGGGTTTAACCTGAAGTAAAAGTAAAGGAAGGAAGATAAGGGCATCTCCAATCATGTTACTCTATTTTTCTCTCTATTTTACAATTCTGTCACATCAAACTCTATTTCTTCTCCAACCACAAATTTTATTTTTCCTCTAAAAAGGAATATTCTTTCACTACTATTTTTTACATATTACTTACAACTCCCTCCCTTTTCTTTTTTATCTACTCACTCCTAACAACACACAAATATATAATAATATTATTTAACATATTATAAGAACTAATAAATGAATATATAATATTATTTAACATATTATAAATTGTCCAACACCATTGACCGACTCCTTCATCCTCTCTCTTTTAACTTTTTGTGCCGCCATCGCCCTTCACCGCTGCCACAACAGTCCGCCCCCCGCCGATACAATTGTCGTCACTGGCACCGCTGTGTGGTAGAGAGATGGTCGAGATCGGCCAGATCTAATTTTTTGAGAGGGAGAAGGTGCGTTATTGCATCTATGAGATTCAATCTTGCCAACGAAAAAAAAAACGAAAAAAATTCCAGAGACACCCCCCTCCTTATTTTAGAGTAGATGAACAGTGGAACGCCAAATATGGTGTTCCACTGTTCACCCTCTCTATTTAGCGTTCCATTGGAGACGCTCTAAAAGAAAAATATAATAAAATAAACTAAATACTTTCTTTCGTGGTATTTTATTAATTAAGAGTTCCTTTTATATAATAAAAACCCTTACTTTTCTACAAGTCAATAACTTAGGGACACTTGTTTCACTTAAATTGATCATAATAAGACTAAATAAAAAGTTAATAAACAAAAGTGACTAAACCTAAATAAAAAGTTAATAGACTTAAGTGATTAACTATTAGTGGTAATATGTAAGCAAGTCGTTTCTTGTTTATAAAATCTCTAATTGAATGACGAGGGAACTTTTGATTTTTGAAGTGTGACATATATATTTTTATAATGTAATAAATTACAGTATTTTATTTTTCAACTATTTTGATAGGAGCAAGTTATTTAGAGTTGGAAGCTAGAGTCAACTTGTTGAGAAAGCAGTGGTTTATTAAAATTTTCATTATTTTCTTAAAATGTAAGTATTTATTAGTAAGGGATAAATTCAGAGAAAAAGACATTTCTTAATGGTTGACAAGATTATTAATGTGTTTATAAAATAGATCAAAATTTTTACTATGTGCATGGTATTTTTTAAACTATTATGCTAGAAATACTTCCCTAAAAACTTGATGCCAATTGAATTTTGATTAAAATGAACACTTTCACTTCTAAAAATTTGTTGCAGCTTCATCATTATAGAGAATTAAGAAAGTTTTTGTTTTACTTTAAAAAACACAATGAGAAAGAATTGCTCCCCTATAAATAATTTTATTTATCATAGATACTATGAAAAAAAACTACTAATGCCAAAAAAACGACTAATGCCATTATTATTAAATTGAATTATAGGTTAGAATTAGAAAAAATAATTAATGAATGCAATAGACATTAATCATTGATTTTTTTAAAACATATTAATCATTGATTTTTTTAAAACATATTAATCATTGATTTATATATATATATATATATATAGACACACGCACACACCACCTCAGAGTAGTTGTGGTAGCCAATAAAGTCTTACACTTCCATTAAGTCGTCAAACTAGATGTTTGAGTCTTGTGGAATGCAAAATAACTGACTGGCCTTTAATCAGTATTTACTTCGATCCAAGTCCATCTTCTTGATAGAATAACTCAAGTATGGTCTTTATAGAATAACTCAGGTCTTAGGGGGGACCTCGTTAACGCACCCCACCACCGCCTCCGTTCCCTTTTCCCGCTCCCTTACACATGACTGCTTCTCGAACCTCTATTCCACCCCTCGAATGCTTTTCCCACCGGTCTATTCTCGCCTCCTTACCATCGACACTTTTTTGGTAGAATAATTGATCATATTAATTTATAATATATGTATAGTGGAAACCCAAACAATAAATTTCTGTATGTATTTCTTTTTGTAGCCCAATTTTTTATTTTATTTTATTTTATTTTTTATTATGTATTTAGGAGCATTGTTATATAAAACTTGTAAAAATCAAAGGTTATAAAGATATTGAAGTCTAATTTCACCAAAAACTTTTGGAACTGAGTTTTGAGTTGTGGTTAGAAAGTTATAGTTAAAATTCACACTTAATTGAAGATGATAAAACTTATATTTAATTGTGAAATGTTTTCATAAGATAAAGTTTAAAAAGCTCTCATACATCATTTTGTCTTGTTTCAAATCATAAAATAATTAAGTAAAAGCTTGGGAGGAGGATAAATAATTGATCTAATATATATACTTTTTTATTTAACAAAAAACTACAAAAATATTAACTTTCTTCTGTTAAACTTAACTTATATCTTATTAATTTATATGGCAAGTTATTATGATTATTAGTTTATTATTCGATTATAAGCTTTTACTAATACATTTTTTAATTTGACACAAAAAAAGTTATTCTAAGCGGCCAACCCAAGTGTCATATACTTGAAATTGGGTTCTAGACAGACTTAACTCAACATTTTCTTTGATAACTTTTTTTAAAGCTAACTAACTCATTTCAAAGTAAACACCAAAATATTTTATAAGTTTACAAGGACACAGTTTGAGCCGATAAATGTGAATTTAAATCCCTTAAGTAATTTAGCTTTTACAATCTTAAATATATAGGGTCAGGTCTATATTAGCCTTACGACCCGTAAAAATCAAGCTCGACCCACATTAGGTGGATTGAGCTAATAAGTATAGATCTAGGTAATATCCGCCCCCTTATAAATTTTTTGGTTCCGCCTCTGTTATACACCACTATTTTCACTAGACACACTTAAATTTTATGGGTTCATTGTGACCTGCGCCTAGATTATATGAGGCTATTATAACTAATTAAGTGTGTTCGTTGAGTGTTGGAAGCTTGAAATTGGAATAGTTATTTGCCAATGAAAGGAACAAAGGTTACTCCTTGATAGTGAAATTGTAATAAAAAAAAGGAAAATGATTTGGTGACATTTCAGGAGACACAAACCAGTTGCACCAGCGCACGTGTTCAATTTTAATTGATTGTTGGTGGGGCCTACTGCTGACAAAAGGTGAACACATGTACGCCACGTGTGCCGTGCAATCAGTTTGTGTCAAGGAGAATGTCACCCTAAACCCTAAAAGATATTTAGGAGTTTTTTTTTTTGATAAATAAAAGATATTTAAGAGTTGAGAAAGGGCGCTAGCTGTAATAAATTCGCAATATGCATCTACAGTGGGGGATGATTTGGTAATGCTGGTTTGGTTCAGTCTCATTTGCTTTGTTTTTGGTTCGAGTAGTGCTATTTGGACTCTTTGAGTCTAGACTCTTAGAGAGTTTTTTTATTTTAAAATCACCCTCAAACAATAAATGACTTCAAAATAACAACTTATAAGAGTACTTTTATATTTGTAAAAATTTCAAAAACCTCCCAAAAAATCAGGACAAACACATTTCTTGTTTTGGTTCTACCGACTCTATATGCTTCATGAACTGCACGTGATTCAAGTTCGCACTGCGCACAGTTATTGCGTACGTTAGCAACCAATGGTGGGAGTGAGCGTGGGTTTAGGTTTCAATTATGGTGCACACACAGACTTTAAGAAAGAAAACTATGGGAGAAGAGAAAGCTAGATTTAATAATTATAGGATTAAGGAAATAATTGTGCTTTGGGATCGTAATTATGTTATAAAAATCCCAAAACTATAATCCTATCGTTATTTTATTAACATTGTCACCTGATTAGATTGTGACTTTTTTGAGAGACTACGGAGCTCTACAATAAAGAACCTAAAAGTGGGGAGGATTTTTCAAGTGCTGGTCTCTTTCTTTTTTCTTTTTTATTTGTCAAAGAGTGCTGGTCTCTTTCATTACAACCTTTTCCAAGATCTTTAATCATATTGTCTAATTAAATTCCCCCTTTTCTACGCTCTCTTTTTCTATGTTTGGCCCCACCACAAAGTACCTTACTCGACTGTTACGTAGGAGTATCTTACAAGTATGAAGTAGCTGATTTAACTCTCTCAAATGGTATAAGACCTTGTTTGGTTACAGGTAGAGTTATCTTGATGTGCATTAAATTTGTTAAAATTTTTTTTAACTAAATTACTGAATACCATAAAAGTTGTAGTAGCGACAAGTACGAGGTTGATCATCGGAGATCAAGTATTCTAACCAAGGTTTAAAAACGGAAAGGAAAATCAGGGGGTTTTGGAAAAGATTTGAGGGAACAATTAAAAACTGAGAAAAATATAAAAAATACTTTCGTAGAGAAGAAATCGATAGAAGAAACAATCTAGGCTTTTAGCTTCTCGAACTTGTCTAATGGCACATGAAATTCATTAGTCTTAGATCTACAAAGATATGTTGTTCAATTATATTCTAGTGTAGATATAGACCTGGTAACGTACACGATTCCGCGCACTTCCTATTCTCGTTAGTCAAGGTACGACCATTAACTTTTTTCCTAACCAAACACACAACCTTGGACTTACATGAATTGGATTTAATGCGTTAACTGTACAGAGTTTTGTGAAGGCACTACACCTAGACAACCAGATCACTAGTACTCCCGATTTAGCTTAGATTTCTAAGGCACTTGACTGGTCCCAAAAGGGGCTAACCAATCAACAGGGTCAATTGTTACTTGGATGAGTCTATTGCATAAGAATGGATGATTCAGCTTAATAACAATGGGTGATCAACCTAATATGCATGTAAGGGCCCTTCACACACAATTAAATCTAACCATAGATTCAACACAATGCCAAAAGAAGTAGAATATAAAAGAAGAACACTAAAGTATAAATCAGAAAGATCTCATAATGATTCCATGCCGCCAATTGTAATGGCCCCAATTCCCCCTAAAATTGGGCCTTGCCCGGCTTAGACCTACGTGGACCACTGAGTCTATACTCGTGATGTCAACGCAAGCCTAGTCAGCCTCAAATATTTTTATCCTCATTAATTGAATAACTTAAAGTTGAGTAATTAGATTATGTATTCTTGAATATTAAACGCAACAGGAATCACTTACACATTTCTAATATCCTTAACAAACATAAGTCACAAACAATCTAAAGTGTGGAAACCCCAAAATAAACGGATAAACATGCATATCTGGTGATCAATAATATACGAAACGATAATAGATGATATCCTAAGTCACTCGATCCTAAATTGTTTCCAATGTTATCAAAAATAGTAATGCACATGAATAAAAAAAGGCAGCACATACAGTGTAGAAGGAAAGAAATCAACCTGAAAGTCCTCATAGGAAGTCATCAATCATCGTCCGCTCTCCTTTGCTAGTCTCTGCTCGATCTGCACCTACTGTTACAAACTAGACGGTGAGCACGTGATAAATTGAAAGTAATGCCAGAAAGATATAAACAGTAATTCACGAATAATTGAAAAGCAATCCAATAATCATGTGGGTATTTACTGACAAATAAAGAACATGATTTTGCATGAGAAACAGACTGACAAGCATTTTAATGATATTTGAGTGACTATTGAATCAAAAGAGGTAACAAAGCAGTCTAATAACCATAAAATCCACAACAATCTAGTATTCATGGAAGAATCACGTTAGGTTTGGTAGCCGCACCCCCGTAGGTAGTGTTCACGTTGGCCCAACTAGCAAAAGTCCCACGAGTATCTTCTCAACACACTTAGACCGTAAATACTCAACCAAGGATTATCAAGAATGGAATTCCAATAAATAGCTCATATAAAATAGAAAAAAATAATGGAAAATAAATTATTATGCATTTCCTTAACGGGCTTACTAACTTACCTCAATAGACGTGAAAACCGTCTCCTCGTACGGCTCTAGTCCGTCCAAATTGATTTCCTAAATTTTTGGTATTCATTTAAACCCAATTTAGTTGTATTAGACTCAAATTATGACCATACATAAATCCTCAAATTTTCCTAAAAGTTTTTAAATTTTTTTTAAAAAAATCAATTTCCCACTGTTTGTGACGCCGTGGGTGACGTCGCCATGCTCAGGCCCCCCTGACGTTAAGTAAAGCATGAGACTAGTGTCTCATTGATCTAGACACCGTGAGTGACGCCGCCAAGTGCAAAGGTTCACAACGTCACTTAAAGCATCCCTATAAAACTCCCACTGGTTTGAACGTCGTTATCGACGCCGTGGAGATTTGTACTTCACGGCGCCACTCGCTGCGCCCTTAGCAGGAATTGAATTCCTGAGGTTTTGACAACCCCAGCTTGCGTCGTCGTGTTCCGAGCCTACCCCATTGTAACGACCCTAAAATTCTAATTCGTGCCATGTAATATTTAAGGGTCGTTTTATGGGCCCAACTAGCTGTGGTGTACTTGTTTCGGTCCTCGGGAGTCGACACCAATGTATGTTATATTTGTTTGATGTTTTGTATTATTTATTTATAACCAAATGTCAATTACCATGTTCCAAACGTGGGGGAGGGGGAGTGTTGTTGAGTGCGCTATAGTGTTTAGGAACGAGTTCAGCTCAAGGAAATGGGCGTTGTGGGAGCTAGACGAATAGTGAAATAGTAAATGGGAGTCCAGGGGACTAAAATAGACTAAAACATGAAAAAATACACATAAATTAAATAATTAAATGTGGTGTAACGTATCCGATACGTGGGCACGTTTGTGAGCACGCAACGATACGAGTTGTGGTGCAGTCCGGGTGCAAAAACGCCTGAGAAGTGGATAGTGTTGGTTGAAAGGTCAAGAGATCAAGTCGAGGGAGTCCCAAATGGAGTCATGAGAGTGGTTGGTTGGTGTGAAGGAGGAACTTAGGATGGCCTTGAGATACGTGCGTGGGAAATGATAGTGGAGGGAATGTAAATAGGTTAATCCATCATATTTTCTCTCTCTTATCTATTTGTCTCAAGGAAATCGGTGAGAAAGGTGTGGATTTTGTGGATTTCAAACGTGAATCGGCGCCAAGGGAGTGATCATTTATGCTAACAAAGGTGAGATCTCGGATAACTTCTCAATTATCTATGTTTTGACGCCGATTTTGTGAGTTTTTGTCAAGATGTGTTTGGGCACCGAGTTAGGGTTTGGTTTGTATTAGAGTTTTGGTGATAAATTTGTGATCAATAAGTGTATTGGAAGTTGTTGCTATGTTGATTTTGGAATTTTTGAATTTTGTGGATTTTCGAAGATTTTAGTTGAATTATTGGAATCAAAGTTTTTGCGGATGTTTTGACAAAGTGTGTCGATGGTTTTGGGTTTGGTTGGGTGTCCCTAATAGGTTGGGATAGACTCAAAAAACGGCGAGACAAGCCGAGGTTTCAAAAAATCTCGAATTAGGGTTCTGGTCTTAATGCAGCGAAGGACATTATTGAGCACAAATGCTCGTGGTGTCAATCACATCGTCCAGGGCAGTGAGCTTTGGAAAAGTCACGCTTTAAGTGACATCGTGGAGTGACGCCACTTACGGTGTCTGGGACAGAGAGGGAATGGTGTCATGTTTTAGATGACGCCGCAGGGTTTTGATCCCCTTGGTGCCATCTGTGGCGTGGTACTTTTCACTAGTTCAATTTTTAGGAAATTTTTGGAAAACTTCGAGGATCTCTCGGGTTTTGAAATAGGTCCTAATATGACCCAATACCCGAGTAATCGGCCCAATTATGAAAATGAATAAAATTACGAAAGTTTGGAATAAAATGGAAAAATTAATGAAAATGAACCTACACGGATGTTAGGTAGCTAGCGGAGCATTGGTTAGTGAATTGGGAATTGCATTGGAAAATGTGTGGAGCTATAATGGAGCATTTTAGAGGGATTCAAGGTGAGCAAAGGCAACAATAGAACCAACATGAATGTTTTTCTATTTCTTAACTGGTTATTCTTTGAAATGCGAGCTTTTGTACTCCATTCTAGTTCGGGAGACGTAGGGTTTAGGTAGTCTGCTTGTGAGAAGTCTTAATGAGTTTAGCAACTGACATAGACTGTGGCTTCTTGTTGAAGCATATTGGAAGGATTTAACATCCGGCTTATGATTGTGGCTTTCCTTCGATAATGTGTTAGGAATTTAGCAGTCGGTTTTATTTGTGGCTTTTGCTAACAAAGTGTGCGTTTAGTGGAGGCGACCCTTGATCCCACTGGTTCGTACATGGTGGATTGAGCAAGGGAGGCAGTTCTGGGCCCACTGTGTCGATCGCAAGTTGAGGAGGTCTTGTGAACCGAAATTTGATTTGGGTCTATCTATTCGCCTATCTAATTGTTTTTCGGACACTTGATTATCGTTATTTGAGCTTGTTGTATCTATTTATCATGCGATTGGCTATCTATTTCAGTTCTTGTTATTTACTGCATGATTCATAGATTTGTGGTTTATTGAGAATTCAGTAGTTTATGTTAAGATATCTATTGTTGTTTACTGTTTTATTTTGTACTCACCGTCATTTTTATGATGTTGGGTGTAGATCCACAGATGATTCTGGGCAAGGCGCCGATGCTTGGTGATATCCTCTGAGGCATGCTCAGAGCCGTTTCTTTTGCTTTCACTCAGTAGGTGCGTATATGCTGACTATGTATTCATATGTTTTTGTATCTTTTGGGGATATTTGGGAAAAAAGAACACTGGATAAGACATGTATATAATGTGTTGTTTTTCAGTTGATCATATATATACATGTGATGTGGTTTGGACATGATTTTCCACCTATAGGTTAATTGAGTTGTAAATTGTTTAAATTATGGTTAACTTAGTGTTTTAAGTTTCCGTTGAACACCTAACTAACTTTAATTGAGGATAAATGATGAGATAGAATTAAGGTGAATCTAAAGAGAGTGATCCAGGGTGAGTGAGTGAATAATGTACTGATTAGTTGGTAAGTTAAGGCTGACTAGATTTATATTGACTCGTTAGAGGCTAGCTCAAGGGTCCACAGAGGTTTAGGCCGGGTGGGGGCCCAGTTTGTGGTTGCTGGGGCCGTCACGCCCATCGTCGTAGGGACCTTAACTACTAACCAAAACCCCGTTCAAACCCCACCAAAAGGTCTAAACCCATCATTTACTCCAATATTCCCAAAAATCAACATAAATACCAAAATTCATTTAATACATTCAACCACCTCAACACCATCAATACACACACCAAAGTCTCATAAATGATCATCAAACACTCCCAACAGTTTCACAAATTCATTGGAGACAACTCCCAAATTTGAATTTTTAAGAAACACCCTCAAATCCATATTCAAAATGCCCAAAATCGATCGAAAAGACGAGATCTCACATTTGCCAAGGTGTTTGATCAATTTCTCACCTTCAATCCTCACCAAATTTGCCAAGATTACCTTCCCAATGTCCCAATTTTTGTTGGATCAGTGGGTGTGTATGTTGTGAGAAATGAGTTGTGTTTTGTAAGTCAACTCAACAAATCCATCCCTTTTATACTTCCTTATGTCATCAAGTTTGCACATGTATCTCGAGTCACATCCATGGTTCTCAACAAGGTCCTTTGACTTTGTTTGCATCCTCACACTTATCCTTTGTGAAGTAAAATATCTCATTTTACGGGTATTCTGGTAAACCGACATAGCAGTACGACTTTCAAGTCGCGTATAACTGTCCATTCTAACACTCGCAACGTATTCACACATTATTTATTTATTTCATCTATTAGTTTTCTAATAATCTAATAATTATCATTTTATATGTTTAAATGCCCAAATTTCACTTGATAATCTGTCTAATCATGTTTTCCTAGGCGAAACCGCAAGCAAATCCGGTGTGATAAACAAAATAAAATTACTCACTAGGACATTCTATATTCACATTCAGGTGTACATAATAATACAAACATCATGGAAAAATAAAATATATCTCAGTGTCGAGTCCCGAAGCTTAGACAGTATGACGAGTCACGATAGTTAGATCAAAGTCCTGAAATGTAACACGTGACACGAGTTAAATTTAAGGGTCGTTACACTAATAACTTATTCGATCCACCTCCGACCTAGATCAATGAGTTTTTGCTGAACATTGTCTAGCAAAAATAAAAGTTTTCTTTGAGTTTTTGATAAACAAAAGTTTAAAAACGTAAAACAACCTAGTTCCTATTTATATGAAACCCTTAAAGTGGGTTTCAACCTAAAAAGTCAGGAAAAAATAGAAATTTCTCGTGTTTTTGGAATTCGCATCATGAGTGGCACTGCCAGTTATAGAGTCATGGCATGGTTCGAGCAAAACCATATTGATTTGACCCATGGGTGCATTCGTCGCCTTTTTTAATTAGTGTCGATTTTGATGATTTTTTTGGGTTTATTTCTTTTTTGAGTTGCAGTATTGTTTGTAGTTTTGTTTTTAGGCATAGGGCTTCGATTTTAGGGCCGAATCTTGCATTTAGGTACAAAGTTTTTGTAACAACCCCAAATTTTTAACTGACTTGTGTTGCACTTGTCAGAAATTGTGACCCGGCTACGTGAATACTGGACAGTATTTCGAACTTCAGGAGTCGACACCGAAGTGATTTTATGATTCTTTGATTGTGTGTATTAGTATTTTAGTATTTTACGGGTTTCGAGCCGTTCGGGCGGTATTTAATTGAGTGAGGTTTCGACTAGTTAAACGGGGGAGAAAAACAAGTAAAACATACAAAATAAATGAATTTTTAATTAATTTAATTAATTAGTTGGCGAGACAAGGCGAGACTACGCGAATTACGAGAGTCGGAACAAGGAAAAATGGACGGAGGAATGTCGTTTGAACGCGGAAGTTAGTCAATTACGCAACATATGGTCTATGGAATTGGAATTGTTAAATTGACACAGTTCAATGGTGAGGAACCATGAGATTGACCTCGAGATGTGGGTGTGTTGAGGTGGAGAGTTATGCAAGTGACAACGTAATAAAGAGAAATAAATAGAATGGTTACACACTTTAATGTGTAATAAAGAGAAATAAATAGAATGGTTACATACTTTAATGTGTAATAAAGAGAAATAAATAGAAAAGTAAAAAGACCCATAAGGGCAATGGTTTAAAAATGGTGTAGGAAGTAAGTTGGGGGTAAAAAGGTCATTTGACCATATAAATATAACAACAACAAACAAAACCCTACACTATTCATCTTCTTCTTCAACATAACCGCCGCCCACCCTCCTTCTCTTCCATTTCGGATCTCTCCCTCACTCTCGGCCTCTCCATCTCTCTCTCGGCCACGCGATATCTCTCTCACTCACGATCTCTTCTCTCTCACTCTCGTTGCTCTCTCTCTCGGATCTCTCCTTCCTCCTCTCGGCCTCACGTCACCTCTCCTTTTCTCGGCTTCACGTTGCTGTCACCTCCTTCGCCGTCGGAGACCCCACGTCCCACCCTAGGTGAACCTCTCTTCCTCTCTTGTCTCTCGGGTTCATGATTTTATGTGGATTTTTTGTAATTTTTGGGGTGTATGCATGAAGGTTTGGTGGTGGGTTGGTGTACATGGGGTGCATGAATGGGGGTATGTGTACACCACTGTGGGGTGTACACACCAGCGTGTATGTGTACACCACAATGGGGTGTACACAATGGTTGTGGGTGTAAAAGAATAGATTAATGTATATTATATAGTTTTAATTAATAAAGTGACATTAACACATGTAAATATGGGGTGTAAATAGCAGTGAGGTGCACACAACAGCGGGGTGTTGTGTGCACATAACAGTGGGGTGTGTGGTGAGTGGGGTGTACACAACAGTTGTACATGTGTGTAGGATGTGTGTATTATGTTATGTTTGAGTATAAATAAAAAGGATAAAAAGTATGGATACTTGTTTAAATGAATATGGATTTGTATTAAGGCCTAATACACTCATGATAATATGGGTCTATAACAAGTTACAAATAGTGTGTTTATAGGTTATGTAAAGCCCAATAAAGGCCTAATAGAATAAATACAACTTGAGGTCAAGACGAAGGCGTAAAATATAAGAATAAGTTTATGTATCTAGGCCCAATAAGTGTTCACATCAAAGGCTTACTTAGGTGAGTATAAAACTTGATAAATAGACCCAATAAGAGTTATGTTTTGTAAAAAAAAAAAGGGAACAACCATAGAGATGGTTTAATCCATAACGATTTGGGTCATAATCAACAAATGATTGTAAAACAAACACCTTAAGACTAAATGCGAGCCTTAAACTAATATTCGAGATTCAAAACTTTATCAGGTAGTCGAGAACGCACGGGGAACGTATTAGAGTCTCGGAGTGAATACCGGGTTGCGAATAGTTCAGGTAAGTACATTTGACTTAAAAAACATTTGTATGTTTATAAGCCAGTAAGAAAATGTCATGTGATTCATTATCATTTATTCAGTCTTGTTATTCTCTATTATTGGTATTCCATTCCATTTCTTGTTGTGTGTTTCCCGGCGTAAGTGTTTCGTCTCAAAAATACTAGGACCTGCACTAGAGGGATAAAACGTGGGCACTCGTGACCACGAGTGTGTGACCACCCTTAGTGACCGTGTGACACCGAGTACTGGGTGGATGGGTTCGAGTCCCTTTCCAGTCATAACTGTGCCTTCGCTTGTGTCGATGCCCGGGAAGACCTCGCGAGGTCTTTGCCGTTATGCTATGATTTAGACCACTTATGAGCCTCTTTTGATTCCTTGGAACACACTTGACTTTCGATTGATATCTATTAGTCTGTTTATCTTGCATCTTGTTTATTTAAATTCCTGTCTTTTTTATTACCGCATGATATTTAGACTGCTTTACTTGTATTATCATGAATTACTGTTATCTTCTTCTGGGCATTACATTCGATTTTATTCAGTTGCTCACCGTCTAGTTTGTGACGGTGGGTGCAGATAGGGCGAAGAGCAGCAAGGGCAAGGGACCCTGCCTAGGGGATCTATTGTGAGGATTAGCGGTTGGATTTGGAGACTATTTTATAGGTTTCTTTATGTTTTGCTTTTATGTATATCGTTATATATATATATATGCTTTGAGATTATTAAACTCGGCAAATTTTGATGAGATTGGTATCATGTACCTTTGCATTTCGAATTGTACATGAATACCCGGGGTTTTCCACACTTATAAAATTCCTATACTTCCTTTGATTGAGTTATTTCCTTTGTTTTAATTGTTTAGTCTTCCGCTGTTTACTATTGCAATAACTCTTTCATAAATTACTAAATTGATTAAGTTGAAGGCTGACTAGGCTCGTCAGGTTGCCGAGTGATGACTCGGGGCTTATACGGGTCTAGGCCGGGCGTACCCAATTGCATGGAGAAATTGGGGCCGTCACAGTTTTGATTGAATAAAAAATAGCAAACGATTCTGAGTAAAAACTCACTATTTTTTTGTCATTTTCATATATGTTTTTGGAGTTTTGAAATATTTTTTTGTTTGTTATTGTCGCCCGCGGGGTTTAGACGCATAAGGCCGACAACTCTTAAGAGGTGTCGGACATACACAGGGTCGACATCTTTAAAAAGGTTTCGAACACAAACAGTCGACACCTCTAAATAGGTCTCAGCTGGATCCCTTCGCCACCTTATGTGACTGAGTTCCCTTCACAATCTCAGTCAGAGTCGGCCAACACTTTTAAAGAAGTAGAGAAGTTGATTGCTACTTCTTTAGAAGTCTCAGTTGGAGCCGTCCAATACCTCTTTAGAGGTGTCGGCCCCGTGCGATCAACCCCACAGACGATACTTTTTCACTTCTAGGACATGGTGCGACCATGCCATGGCCCAATCTTGCTAATCTTGATTAATTGCTTAATCAGGATCACCAACCCGTGATGTGGGGCCCGCATGATTAGCGCACACAGACCAAAGCATGTGGCCGAGGTAAATTTTATATTTGTATTGATGTATTCCTAGTGTTTTGTATGTGTGTAGGCTGACTAAGTCAATACTTGCAACTATAGACGCCGAGACACGATTGCAGACATGTCTCAAGTCGCGCGCGAGCCAAGGTACCGAGTAGAGAGACTTGTGGTAAGTCTAAACTTAGTTAAATGCAACGTAATTAAATTAATTCACATTAGATTGTAGCCTATGGTCATAAATTAATTAGATTGAAATGGACATATATATAAAAATATATTTAAAAATCAGAAAAATTATGAAATGACCAAGAGGGGCTTTGGCTTATTAAGAAAGAAGATAAGATTGAGGGGCATTTTGGTAATTTGGCTACCCTTTTATTCTAATACCAAAACCACCACCACCACACAACTTATATAAAAAACCGAGAGAGTTCGGGACTAAGAGGAAAGAAGGAAATGAAGAGATTAAAGGAGGTGGAGATCGAAAGCTTCGAGGTGCGATGTCGGCGATCGGAGGTAAGACATTGCTGTTATTTGTTGTTGATGTGTTGTGGTTGTCGGGGATGGTGCATTGGCATTGTGGTGATGGTGGTGATTGGGGATCGGACGAACTGCTCTTGCAATTCGTCTGATGAAGGAGACGACATGGTGCAACATTTGCAACAAATGAGGGGGCACGCGTGCGTGCGTCCCCTGGTGGGACCCGACCAGGTCAAACCCGGTTTAGGGGTCCAACCCCCTTCAAAATAAAAAATAAAAAAATAATAAAAAAAATAATTACATAAAAAAATAAAAATAAAAATAAATAAATATATATACACATATACATATATATATGTATATAAATATATATGTATAATAAAATATTAAATAAATAAATAAATGATATGAGATGACCTTTCAGGAACCTAGAGGTGTTTTGGGAGTTTGGAAATGCTAGTCGGAGTGTTGCGAGGCCGGATAGCCATAGCTATCATTTGACTTGTAAGTGAAACTGTGGGAACTCTCTACTTTATTTCATTCATGTTATTTCTCTTTTCAGTCAATTTGATGACTTGCTATTAGTAATCTACCATCATGTTTTCCTTGCTCTGTTCGAATTGAATGTTGAAATAGCATGATGCCTTGTGATAGTTTCATTGACTCATTTTCCTGATATTTTGTTGTGGACTATGTTATAATTGATGTTAAAAATGCATGCTATAAGGTTTTCCGTGGTAATTGAATTTGTATTCCATTTCCTTTGGTGCTTCGTAGCCTAACTTATTGTTGATATCATAGTCTTAGAAATGAAAAATCCTTGAAACGAAAGTTGGTGATTATCTAGTGTCCATTGCACGAGAGATGGGTGGATTAATGGGATCGTTGGACCTCGGGGTTTCCGACACTCACTACTATTACTTGGGTGGCATCATGTAGCTTGAACTTCGGGGTATTCGGCAAGTTATATATATATATATATATATTTGCGTGGAGCGTGACTCCGTCATTGATGAAGTATGTTGAGAGTATCTCCATACGATAGTGGAAAAAGGCTGACTGATAGTTCTCACCGCTAACCAGACGTAGATTATCTCTACTTAGCCTGTGTCAGTCTGGCTAATTCTGTCAACTGTGGTATTTACATGCATTACTTTCTCAGCAAATTTTTTTGCTATATTATGCATTTAAATATATGTCTTTACTTTGTAAATGTAGTATAGAATTCCTCGGTTATCACTTAAATATCACTATACTCACCGTCTAGTTTGTGACGGGTTCAGGTCTGTCGAGCAGCACTAGACCGGGCAAGGAGAATATCAGCGACTACCTCTGAGCTCGTAGTGCGTACTTGTCGTACATGTATGTCATATTTTTTATAT
Organism: Stephania japonica; assembly: GCA_039657345.1. Taxonomy (NCBI): domain Eukaryota; kingdom Viridiplantae; phylum Streptophyta; class Magnoliopsida; order Ranunculales; family Menispermaceae; genus Stephania; species Stephania japonica. The sequence continues at coordinate 14,143,280 of CM077557.1, forward strand.
TATGTTTATATACACGTCTTTTGCTTGGGTTGTACATTGGGACGAGAGTTAGTTTACCCAACTTTTGACTTTCACTTTGTCTATATGTTCGCCGTTTATTGCATATTTATATTGTGATCGTTATTTCCTGGTTTCGACATTTAGGATTGATATATATATATATATATATATAATGCTTCCGCTAATATGTTAAAGACTTCTGCTAATTTGATAATTCTTATAAAATGATAAATAGTAATAATGGGGAATTACTTATTCCTGAACTCGATCTACGAGAATATGGGTAGTACAGGCTGACTAATACGTAATAAGGTCCTACGTGTTGTAATTAGGGCTTAATTATGAGATTAGGTCAGGCGGTGCCCTAGATTAAGATAGGGGTCGTGACAGACCACATCCTACCTTATTCAATAGAAAAAAACACTCCTACGACACTTGGTGACCTGGTACAAGTGCTTTAGAATGACTAAAACTGAGGAATAGAGAGGATTGAGGGGTGTTGGGGGCCAAAGTGATGGGTGATAGGTTGAGCAAGGGTGTTTTTGAAATTTTGAAAGAGATTTGGGGTAAAATAAGTAAAACGTGGTAAACGAAGTAAAGAAATTCAAAAATGGGGCACACTAAACAAAAAATTGGGTTTGAATAGCCGTTGCCTATGAAAATATTAACTCAAAGGGGATATCTCCGAACCAGCACAATAAATTAGCAAAAATGAACCAAACACGGCCTAAGATAATCACCAATCAACTGATATCTCAATGGTTTAGTGCAGAATGGTTGAATAAAAAGTTGAAGGTTTCTGAAGTGGAATATAATTTCTTTCTTATAAAAAATAATTATAATTAAAATTGTCAAACTTTTATGTGGTTGATTTGGTGAAGTTGAGACGGATCAATTATAATTAAAATAATTCTTATAAAAAATTCTAATTAAAATAAGAGCCTGTCTATATGCACACCACATTTCTATAATGGCACCCAGAGTTTGAGTTCACCCAAAATTCAAATTTCAGTTTATGAGGGCATCCAACATTTTTACCAAAATACTACTTCATCCCAACCGAAAGCACCTAACTCCAAAACCTTGGTCGAGACATCTATTTTAGGTTCGATAACATATGGTTGAGACTTATTTTTTAGGTTTGGTGTTGTCCAACCAAGCCTCTTTATTGAAATTTAGTTGACAACTGTCAAAGGTTCAGTAGGTTCCGACCGACTCTTCAATCAAAGATTTGATAAGCTTTAATTGACTTTCCAACTTGAGGTTTGGTGGGTTCTGACCAAATCTTCAACTCAAGATTTGGACCTGAGAGGCCAAACAACTTCATGACATCCTATAAATCATAAGAAGAGAGTGTGTGGAAGGATGATGGTGGGGTACATAAAACGAGAGGAAAAGGGTGGCGGGGTCCACTAATTGCAGTGGGGCATAAGGGTCATTTGCAGTAGAATTTAAGTTTTGACTTTTTGTTGGGGTGTCCTAAGTAAAATGTGGGGTGCATATAGCAGGGCTCTAAAATAACTAAGATTGTCACCAATCAATTTTTTCATCTCATGAGACGATGTTATTAAAAAGATGTGGTAAAATTAAAGTTGCACCTAAAGTTATGAGTATGAAGTCATGTAGGTGGAGATGAAAATGAGTTGTGGAGGCTCGATGTTGTATACTCCAATTGGGATAGGATTTGCAAATGTTGGAAAAGTAACGTTGGTAATATCTACATCTACATTGTACATCCACATCTACATCGTACATGCGACGTCTTACCAGTGGTAGACATTACCAATATTACCTTCCTAACATTAGTGAATCCGCTCCCACTCCAATTTAACCAAAATGAAATGAAAATTATGGTATTCTCCTGTATAATGTTTCAAATATGGAGCTAACATAGGATAAATTCTCAAATTGAGTAGCCCACGGGTTTCATTATGCGAAGCTTGGACTAATACAGGTTTGAAGGTTTGGTTTTGAGTCGAGCTAAGGGCACCCCGCTATCCTCTCAGGGCACCCTGGTGATTAGGGCACCCCAACAATTTATCAAGCACCTCGGTATTTTGACCAAAATACCCCTCAATCAATTTGCATTTGAAAGGTGCGCATCACATTCGTGACAACCGCCTCTACAACCTCTCGAGGCTACCACACCTCCCACAACTTCTCTATCTTCGAAGTTTGCAGGAAATCATCCATTCTTCTCGATTTTTGTGGTCAATTTTGTTGATTGTGCTTCGGATTGGTTAGTTTTTGCTAAGGAAGAATATGAAATGTGGGAAGGGTCTCCAGTTATTTAGGTTAGGCAACTTTAGTCGGTCGACATTCTCACAAAGGTAAGTGCCTATTTTCCATGAATTTGTCGTTCATTTCATTGGTTTTGGTCGTCATTAGCGTTGATCTACCCAAGGTATGGCTTGTTTTCCCAAACCGTAAAGGTCGGTGACATAGGGTCATGCCTTGCTATGTTTTCACGGTTCTTCCCTGCCGTGACCATTTGAAAGGTGTCAATCACATCCCATCGACACTAAACATAAGGGACCACCAAAAGACATGTGGTCGTAGACCATCGAGTCAAGACATTAGGTCTTGGTGCTATGAAACCGAGATGAAAGCCCAATATGTCGGTGGAACCCAATCGAGTTATGTTTTAAGGTATGCTTTGTACAATTCTCGGAGGTTAGACTCAGAGATCTGTGTTTAATTGACGGTGTTATTTAACCGAGTCATATCTACATATCTCAGTGTTCGCCAACCGTGTAAAGTTGTAAGGTCTTTTGTAATAGTCTCGCAGGTAAGGTTCCAAGATCTGTTTTTAGATCTCTGTGGTTTATAACCGAGACATATCAACATGTCTCGGTTATGTAATACTGAAACTATGTTTTCTATTGGATTTTTTAGGTTTCTTGCACTGTTCTAACATTGCGTTTCCTGAATAGATATGGCTCGAAAGAAGACTAGCGTTAATAGGGAATAAGGTTATGGTAAGTCAAAGGGTGGATAACAATCGGAGAGTACTACGGGTACTCGTGGTGAGAGGAAACCACAAATAGCCTCTTATCGGAAGGAAAAACAAAAGGGTACAAGCTTACGCCGCCCTGCTGAAGACGATGTGTAGGATGAGGCGTCACATGTTCCAAAGCATGACATACTGACTGGTCGTGCCAAGAGGGGGGATGAGGCATCTGATGCATCTGAGCTTGCTTCGAATGAAGAACAACATGCAACAAACATAACCCAATGGCATGCAACCACTAAGAACGTACAATGGCGTGTGACTGCTAGTACTAGGGGTGCAACCACTAGGAATGTAGAAGAGCTTGAAGATGACCCATCCACTCCTATTCCCGGTGGTCCTATCGACCATTTGTTGTTGACGAGCTTTAAAATCACGTTGCGGTGGCTATTTGGAACAATGAGGTATGCGTTGTTGTTGTTGTATACTTGCTACCCATAATTTCAATTTATCAATGTATTCTGACCTTTGTTTTCTTTCTTGCAGCATCGCCCTTTGCGTAAGTGCATAAACCACGGGGCTCAATTACTTGAGTGGAACTTGCAGTCTTGCCACCCCTACATTGTGGGTTTACAAAGGATTCTTCAGATGTACAGGTTGTATCCACTTATAGACTGCTCGTATCGAAAAGGCAACAAGGAGCTGATCTCCGCATTTATTGAGAGGTAGTAGCCAGAGACGAATACATTTTACTTACCGTTCGGTGAAATGTGTATCACTTTGGAGGATGTTAGTATTCTATTAAAGATCTCGTTGACAGGGAAGGTGGCAGCAGTTGAAAATTTTGCAAGGTACACCGAAGAGTCAAGGAAGGATGCAATCAACATAGTTTCCAATCTGCTCGGGGTTAGCCTTGAAGAAGCCGAGGCTGAGGTTAACATTACTAGAGGTCTGACTGTGAGGAATTGTTGGCTGAAGAGTACATGCTGCCCTAAAGTAAAGCCATCTACTTTCCCACCGGTTGAATGCACTACACGTGCGTACTTGTTGTACTTACTATCCTGCACTCTTTTTGTTGATAAGAGTGGGTCACGAGTCTCCATCGCTTTGCTCAAGCTTTTAGACAATTTGGATGAGGTTGAAAATTTTGCATGGGGTGCAGTTGCATTGGTTTACCTTTACCGTCACCTAGGATTGACTACTAGAGTCAAGGTGTAACAGATTGCAAGGTATTTGACTTTGCTTGATGTACTTACTATTTTAGACATTTTTTGTTTAGTGCGGTTTTTATTTATGTACTTGCACTACTTTATTGACCTGTCTTGTACTTATTATTTTAGGGATGGGTGTACGAGCACTTCAACTTTCAGCTCGCTGCGCTGAACACAAAATACATCAACTACATTCAACCGCGTGTTTGTAAGTGGATACAAAAACACGAGATAGTTGTGAATGTGGAAAAACTAGCTTTTATACACAAAACTCTTGATAAGTTGCGGGAGGTATGTGACCAACCTGTAAGTTGGTTGCGTTGTTTGATTTAGTGTTCACATTTCTGTAGTTTTTATAACTTGTTCCTTTGGTTCGTGTAGGTGACTTGGGATCCGTATGTTGACATCAGGCCCGATGGTATTGTTTAGTCATTGGCCTTCTACTTTGGCACCTTGATGTATATGGACGTTGTGGAGTCATATCATCTGGAGAGCTTCCTACGACAGCTTGGCCATGTTCAAGGGATACTCGACGCTCCATACCGCCCTGTCGAAGCAGACCAAGGCCCTTCTGCATTGAAATACTCGGTTAAGTATGGATTCCAACCGAAGAATTGGGTAAGGTGGCGTAATCATTTACTGTCACCCGAAGATCTAGGCGAAAAGGCGTAGTTCGAGTTCATGACCACGCTAGAATATCTACCCTAGTTTCTATGAGTTTCATATCCAATCATTAAGAACCCATCAAATTGTGAAGATTGCGTCGATACTGCAGACTAATAGCTGTTGGAGGTAAGGTTAGGTCATTTGTAGGTTAAATTTTATATTGAAGTTGTAAACTTTCACCTTTTATTTATTTATTGTGTATATTTTGTCCTGAACAACGTAATAGACGAACCTTGGACACCGCATTGTCATGGATAGACTTACCGGAGGGTGCATCGAAGTCCGATGCTGCAAGTAAAATGACAAATGATGTCGTGGACTTCCTGACGGGTAGGCGTCTTGGGACAGGTCCCACCACTACCACCACCACCACAAACACCACCTCGACGACACCATCTGCACCTACAAGAGATTTCTTGCACGACAACACCCAATCCATGTCCAACCCTAGCGCTTCACAGCCTCCCAAGCACAAGCGCCTCCACGACAAGACATATAGTAGTCGTCATGCGAAGAAAAACAAGTCTTGAGTGTTTGTAAGGCTTTAATACTTTGGTGTTAAACTGATTATTTCTTAAGATATTGTTTTTGAAACTTTTAAGTTGTGGTTTATTACTTTGGTCGTAAACTGGATATTTCTTTTTTATGTGATCATGTGATGTGATGTGGTTTGATCAATAACTATGTGGTTTACTTATCTTATGTAATATGTGTTTTATTTAATTGAAATTGAGTTTTCATCCTATATATCGGTACTACAGGTCCAAGACGATGCCTATAGGTATTGGTACGTTAGGTCCGAGACATAATCGAAACTCTCGGTTATGAAATTCCGAGAACTGTTATTTTATCTATTTTGAACACGCCTCGGACATCCAAGTCAGAGACAATAATCATATATATCAGTACATCACCTTCGAGACATATTTGACACTCTCAGTTAAGAAATCTGGTACACCCTTTTGATCTATTTTTAACATGTCTCGGACGTAGAAGTCCGATACAATACCCACACATATCGGTCCATAACCTGCGAGACATAGTCGACATGCTCGGTATTAAATTTCTGCGAACCATTCTGATCATATATTTTCAACACGTCTCGGAAGTAGAGTTCCGAGACGAAGTCGTAGAGCATCGGCTACCTACAACTGGGTCGGGAAATGTGAACCCCAATATGTATCAGGGCACCCCATTTTCTTTTAAGTCACCCTAATATTTATCAGGGCACCCCAATAGTAAACTTCCGAGAACCATTATATTTTCAACACGTCTCGGACGTATACATCCAAGACCTTTGCTATAGTGTTAGTCACCAATAACCGAGACAAAGTCTTAAAGACTCAGCTATCTATTACCGAGTCACCCCGATATGTATCAGGGTACCCCATTTTCTCTTAGGGCGTCCCAATTTTTATCAGGGCACCCCAATAGTAAACTCTCGTGAATTATGAACATATATTTTGAACACGTTTCGGACGAAGATGTCCGAGACTATTGATATATGTGTCGGTCACCACTCATCTAGACAAGTCATATAGACTCGGTTACCTACCACCAGGTCATCCTATGTGCACCTCAATATTTATCAGGGCACCCCAATATTAAATTTCAGAGAACCATTACGATCATGTATTTTCAACATGTCTCAGAAGTCAAGGTCCGAGATATTACCAATAAGTATCGGTCACATTACACCGAGACGAAGCCGTATAGACTCGGTTACCTACCACCGAGTCACACTATGTGCACCCCAATATTTATCAGGGCACCCCAATATTAAATTTCAAAGAACCATTATGATCATATATTTTCAACATGTCTCGGAAGTCAAGGTCCGAGACATTACTAATAAGTATCGGTCATATTACACCGAGACGAAGTCGTATAGATTCGGTTACCTACAATCGGGTCGGGCTCTGTGCACCCCGATATGTATCAGGGCACCCCATTTTCTCTGAGGGCATGTCACGACCTAATTTCCTAATCTTGATTTACTTGCTTAATTAGGATCACCGACCCGTGACGTGGGACCCGTATGAGATGCGCACACTGACCAAGGCACGTGGCCGAGGTAAATGTTATAATTGAACTGGTGTATGCCTAGTGTTGTGTATGTGTGTAGACTAATTAAGTCAAATTGTTTGCAAATCATAGACGCCGAGTTGACGCGAGCGGGGACACGCTTTCGAGTGCGTGCAAGTACGAGTACCTAGTGGAATTACCGGGGTAGCGAGACTAGACTAGGAAATAACAATTTATTTCAAATCTACCTTAACATAAAATAAGTTATTTAATTTAGTTGGAAAATACGACGTTCGACGAACGGGGAAAGCGCCTCGTGTTGCGTGCGAGTCGGGACACCAAGTGCCGGGTAGTTGAGAGTCGGTGTGACCACTTAGATAAATTTTATAAATTTGTGTGACCAATTAATTATGGTCCATATGGGATTAATGTACATTAATCGATTTAACCTATAGTTTATTTATTAAGAAATCACATTGTTTATATCCTATAGTTGTGAATTAAACTAACCTGAGGACAGACCTCGAGATCCGTGCTGCCACACACTCCCATGATGAGAGTCACAAATTTGGTGTCATCAAGAGAACTGGACTGCCTAGTTAGTAACCCTCGGATTTGCCTCGAGATTCGTGACGCACACTCATATATATACAACTTGATGAGATGGGTTTCACTGTTAACATGCAAACAAATCTAAAAGTGAAGAAGAAGAAGAGGGAAAGAGAGTCCGAGAGAGAGGGGAGTCCGGGAGAGAGGAAGAGAGAGTAATCGGAGACGGGGATATCAAGACCTTGAGGCGCGGCACCGGCATTGACAAGGTGAGTTTGTGTGTGGCATGTTCTTGTTGGGGTGGCTCGGACGAACTGTGGCAGTTAGTCCGAGGAAGGTGATGGCAGGGGACTCCCCTGCCATCCCAAATCGAAGTTGGGGTTGGGATATTTTCCAACCCCAACTCAATCAAAAAAAAAAAAGGGGTCTGCTCACGCGAACCAGATAACTCCTCTGGTTCGCGTGAGGAAGAAGATGCACACGGGCTGGGCCCGTGTGCACTTCTTCTGGGCCGAGCGGGCGGTCGGTCGCCTCGGCCCACCAGGGCGAGCGACCCGGCATTCACCGGCCGAGTCGGTTAGTCCGACCCCCGACCCGACCTGGAAAAAAAAATAAAAAAATAAAAAAAAATAAAAAAATATAAATAAATAAATATAAATGAATAAATAAATAAATAAATAAATATATATATATATATATGATATATATGTATATTTTAAAAAAGGAAAGGGAATAATACCAGAATAAAAGAAAAAAAATAATAAATAGATATAAATAATATATATATTTATATATATGCATCTGTTATATATATATATATATATATATATATATATATATATATATATATATAGGAATATACATACATGTATATATATAGGAATATACATACATGTATATATGTATATATATACATGTATGTACACATATATATATACACATACACCTATGTATATATATATATACGTATACACATATAGGTATAAATATAAAATAATAATAATAATATAGAATATATATCTAAATAATAAAAATATAAATAAATAAATGATATGAAATGACATTTCATGAACTTAGCGGTGTTTCGAGAGTTCGGGAGCGCTAGTCGGAGTGTCGGGAGGCCGGATAGCTAGGACTACTGCGTTGACTTGTAAGTGAAACTGTGGGAACTCTTTACTTTATTTCATTCCAGTCATTTATAAATTTTCAGTCTATTTGTAGACTAGCTAATTTATTTCCCACATCATGCTTTCCTTGTTTCTATTCATATTGAATATCGATATAGCATGATGCCTTGTTTGATATATCATTGACTCCATGCTTCCTTATATGCTCAATGTTTGTCTTGAAATATGGTTAATGGATATTTAGAAAATGTATGCTATAGGGTTATCTGTTATGTTGGACTTGTGCTCTATTTCCTTTGGGGCTTTGTAGCCTAACTTATGTTGAAATCATAGCATTGTAGGATATATATTCTTGAAATCTAAAGTAGGGATTATCTAGTGTCCATTGCACACGAGATGCGCGGATTCACGAGGATTTCGGTCTTTCGGGGTCTCCGGCACTCGCCACTACACTTGGGTGGCACACGTGGCATGGGCCACGGGGTTGTCGGCAAGTATAAATGATTTATATACGCAGAGCACAGCTCCGCCACTTGAGGTTATTAGAAAAGAAAAAAAAAAGTGAGAGAGATTATTATTATATGTTGAGCACAGCTCCATACAGTAGTGGAAAAGGCTAGGTGATAGTTCTCACCGCCGACCGGACGTAGATCATCTCGACTTAGCCTGTGTCAGTTATGTGTATCTGTTAACGTTGGTATTTACTTGCATTATTTATTTAGCATTTCTTCAGCTACATATGCTTTTGAATACCTCTTGTTAAATTGGAAATGTAGTATTAGATTTCCCCAGTTATCACTTAAATATCACTATACTCACCGTCTAGTTTGTGACGGTGGGTGTAGGTCCATCGAGCAAGACACCAGTGCGGCAAGGAGAAGATCGGCGACTACCTCTGAGCTCCGAGCGCGTAGCTGCCCATACATGTAGGGTACTTTTTGTATTATGTTTACTTATGTCTTTATCTTTTGGGATGTTATTGGGATGAGTGTTAGATTACCCGACTTTTGGCTTTTACTTTGTTATATATATGTTCGCCGTTATATGCATATATATATGGTGATTGTTATTTCCTGGTTTCCACACTTATAATTATAAGATTTACTTCCACTAAAATATTTAAGAATTCCACATTAAAATTATAAAGACTTCCGCTAATTAAATTAATTGTTAAATATAGAGAAAAATAGGTAGTAAAGGCTGACTAATTCGTAATTGGGTCCTATGTGTCGTGATTAGGGCTTAATTACGGGATTAGGCCGGGTGGTGCCCTAGATGAAAATAGGGGCCGTCACAGGGCACCCCATCTGGCGCCACGAATGGAGTGGCTCGTTTAGTATACAAACGAGATTAAACGCCTTATTTTGGTATATAGTGACTGACCTGTTTTAAAAGGTGTCGGTCCTGCATGTCCAATATGGTTCTTAGAATCTCGGAACTGCAAGACCGAAACGATCTAATTTTGAAAGAAAATATAAAATGGCAGTAGTCGAACAATTTATTCAGACATACAATAAATAAGAGTGAACAAACATACGTATTCCAACAATGAATTCAACCATACGTGTACAACAAGTTAATGTGACAACTATCCAGCATACCAATTCAACAAAATTGTAGAGTTTACAATGATTCAAACCCATAAAATAAGACAATTATTTAGATATCAACTAATGAGTTTCACAAAAATATACAAAAATATTACATACATGTATGTATTGATCTATTTTGTACTGATCTATTTGGTTTATACAAAAAAAGAATTTTGAACTTTCTCCACTTAGCTAGGGTGATAGTAAGTCAACAACATCTGGCGTGGCTAGTTAAGATGATAGAACCGGTACAAGTTCGTGGATGCAGAATCCCAGACCCCACCCGTTAGCATCATGGTATTTGAAGGTGTGCCATAATGGAAAAATGATTGGAAGCTGTGCATCAACTTTGAACTTCACCTGCAAATTGAAAATACAACATATAATAAGTGATTAACGTTAACACGTAAGTCATAAAACTAAAAAATAATGCACGTAAAGTAGAGAAAACTTACCCTAACCTAATGATATTTGTTGACGTTTGTCACGCCAATGATAACCCGGTCACTAAAAGACGTTGGTGGGGCATTACGTAGTGGAGGATGGGTCAAGCAATTGTTTTGAGAGACATTTACTAAAATGACACTAAATGTGGTTGCAATTAAAAGTCCCATATCAGGAAGGGTAATCCACTTTTCCCCGAGACATCATTCACAACCATGCAATCCACACTTTGCCTAATCATTTCATAAGCATCGCCAAGAAGTTCTTCCCAAAGACATCGATTTTCATCCAATTCGTGAACAAGACCTTCTCTAATTGTCCTCCATCCATCTACCTCAGGGAGTTTGGGACCAACGACAATATAACGGAAGCCACAATGTCCATCACTATCCACATCAAAAGTACTTTCAACATGTGAAACCCAATCTGGCTGAATGCTAGATGTGAAGGCAATCTTAAACACACCCTTAGAAGTCCCACATGTTCGATAAACACGGCTTGCCTTTTGCTTCTTTCGTGAACAAGCAAAGTTCTCATGATTGGGTACAAATTCAAATTGTAATAGCCCCAAATCCATCGGCCGCTACGGTGTGCATCACGGGCCCACAACCTTGCCTACTCATCATCCACCTGTGTCCCACAATCACTCGTAACTCAATATCAATCAAATTCTTGCTAACTTTAAGTTATTTATTAATAATCATTGATTCAAGTTAGCTTAGGGTTCTTTATTAACATTTAACCTCAAAGTACGCAACAAATAATTAAAACCATTAAAATAAATATTCACTATGTGTTTTGTTAGCATATTACCTAATGTGGAAACCATATCAAAATGTACGTCATATACATATCAAATGTGATCCTCAAAATATCAAAGTATAACTTCCAAGTCATATACAAGTCAAGTCTATCTCTCAAATCTCCAAAACCCAGCATAAAGCAAATAAATATAAACAAACGTACGAGTAGGGCAAATGCAGTCAACCAATGTAGTCCTCAAGCTTGCCCTTCCCTTTGCTCGTACTAAGATCTGCACTCAAGCCATCACAAAAGGCAGATGACGAGTCCAAAGTGAGTAATCCCAAGGAAATTCACCAAGTAGATACATAAATAAACTGCTGGAATTTAAAATATTATAAGTAAACATGCAGAACAAAAGAATATAGACAACTGTGGAAGATCATTTTATACATAAATATAGCAGTGAAGCAAAGTGCGTGCACAATCAAAGTCAGACCAAGCCATACTTTGGGTTATCCACCAAGCACGACCCGTGAGGATACCTCGAATGGGTGACCATGGATCCTCTAGGTGGCCGGAGTATATCCACGACACACCCACACATGCCTATTATACCTGGGTAGCATATTCACCAGCGCATGTCTAGACATATGCTATGACTTAGTGGACACTATGCCTGTTGGGAAATGTGCCCTAGGTCAATCAATTAACCGTCTTTATGAATACAATTTTAGTTAATAAAATAGAGGATTTCATTTGTTGTTTATTATAATTGATTTGCATGTTTACATTATAATAAGATCCATGGGTATTTACAGAAATATCCTAAATGTCCCTAGTCGATTAATATACTGGGAACTATAATGAATTAAGACTAGTGTGAGTCTTGATTGATGATCATACGATGATCATACGTATAGAAATACAAATCAAGATCATGAGTACTTGTTAAGGAACAAAGTACTGGACCGACCCGCTATGAGAACATCACATGGATTAAGTCATAGTTGTTTCTCATGATAGGTATATTTTTCAGTCCACTAACTTGAGATTACCATAGACTTCAACATTAGGAATACAATGATTTGACGCAATCAAACGTTGTCTTTAACCTGACGATTATAAAGGTTGTGATTGGTTACTGTGTGAATAATGTGGTGAAGTTGTGTAATCGAGATAGAATTTGTCCCTCTCATATAAAGAGAGATATCCAGTGGATCCCTTGATGTGTTAGACTGTTAAAAGGCATAGTCTAAGTGAATTGATATTGATCAATGTCACTTAGATGTTTTCAGTCTACCTAGAAATCGAGACTAGTACGATTGAACATGATGGATGACAATTCCATGCCTTATGTTTGATCAAAATGAAATCGTGTGACAAAAGGATATTATATACACTATTGATTAGGTTGTATCGATTTGATATTCGTACAACTTGGGTAGTCATAATGTCTTGCTAGAGGCCGCTTATGACTTGTATACCAAAATGTGTTTTGGTACACTGCCAACGTTGTATGAGTCTATTGGGTCGCACACTGAGAATGGTTTTGCGAGATTTTAAGATGGTTTAGAAAAATGAATTTTATATGATAAAATTCATGACAGAAAAGTCCTTGTGGCGTATTACACTTATACTTCTTTAAGTAGGGGTATATGTGTAATTTACTTAACCGTTTATATACAAGGGTTGTATAAATAGACGCTTTGAGTTAGAATACAAGTACAAAAAGATTAAAAAAGGGCTGAAACACTATTTTTTTCTTTTTAAGAAACGACTTAGAGGTTTTTGGTATGCTCTGGATCGTTTTGGAGAGAAACAAAAGGTTTGGTATTCTCTCGAAGCTAGCACTTCAAATCTTGGCCGCCGTTCGTGTGTGAACTGCTGATAGAGGGCGTTTGTTGTTGGCAGTGCCTTAGAGATCGATTAACCTTCAGAAAGGTACATTGCGACTGAGGTATGGTTAAGTTTTCATAGTCTAAACGTGTTTTAATGGAATCAGATTTGGATCCTGTTGGGGTTTTTCTCAAAATTATTTTGAAATCTCCGCTGCGCATGAACCCCAAAACCCAACAATTCCCCCGCAACGAATAAACACCAGGTGGGGAGTGATTTCATCGTAAAGACATCAGGTAGGAGTAAACTCAACTACCGTAAAGACACCATGTAAGAATACTCAACCACCATAAATTAATAGGAAATAAAGGTATTTGAATAAATAGGACATAATTCAAGTAAATCAAGCAATAAATACTAGAGTGAATTTTAGTTGGGTTACTACACTCCTTGTCCCGTAGAACAAACCTCGGTCTGACTCCTCCAAATCCCCGATGTCCCAAAATATTGCTCAAATTAACCTATTACCATTTATCATTGATTTATGGTCAATTGTTCGTATTTTAGGTCAATTAGTATAGACATTATATCCGCAATACTCAAAACAACCAAAAATAACTATATGATGAACACCCAGCGCGCTGGAGGATGACCCAGCGTGTTGGTGTTCATTTTCATCATTGACCTAGACTGTCCAGTACGCTAGACAGTTTTTTCAGCAATTCAACAAAATATAACTGCTGGAAAATCATCACCTAAGCCTCCACCAAAGCTGTCGACTTCGTCTTTACCTTATGGGGGAACAAACAAAACTTTCAAAAACCAGAGGCACAATCAAATTCATCATACATGCATCAAATCCAGGATAAAACACCTAAACTTGAATTTTCCAATTTCATAAAAACAAACCCAACACCAAAACCACCAACCATAACTTGCTCTTCCATACACATAACACTCAAAACCCAACAAAAATTGAGTAAAAACAGTGGCACTGACTCAATCCATGCATTCAACACCAACACGCTTAAAACCACAACTAATTTGAAGAGAATGGAGAGGAGGTCATATATCTCACCTTGCTTTGATGTTTCCACCCTCTCAAGCACTTCAAATTTCCAAGCTAGGAGCTCCAAACTCTCATTTCTTTGTCTCCATTTTCGGATTTCCAAGAGAGGAGAGAGAAAAATTGATGCAAATGGGAGAAAACTTATATATATATATATAAGGAAAAGTCATCATCTCATACACACACATCACCATGCATTGTTTGATGGCCAAGATGAGGTCAAAAAGTCTCCTAAATGAGACAAAACTAACCCCCCTAAGTCTCTTTGACTTTACCCACATGTCGCCAATTATATGCCCTTTTGGGCATTTCAATACCCGACTCTGACCCTCACCCGGTGTCGTTCACGCTCAACGACTGTACCAACCTCCTCAATATTATTTTATATTAATTATTTAATGAATTTTATCATTTATTATGTGTATATAGTCCCCCGTTCTAGTGTACTAGTCATTCGCCACTTGGTACGCGCGCCTACGCGCTAGTCGCGGTGAAAATGTGTCACACTGCCTCACTCTTCAATGGACAATATAAACACTTATATTGCGATGCAATTTAACTAACTTGAGCATATACATCACAACTTTATAATAAAAAACACACAAAGCGGACTGTATACCTAATCCGGGTGTGTTTCGGCCTCGCTGTGGGACCCCCAAATGTCCCCGCTAGCATCCACGTATGCAATTACGTCATAAATTATGAAAATTATAAATTGGTCGTTAGACAAACCCACTTGATAGTCTTGTCGTAGATGTGTCATCTTCCTCTGCTTTTCTCGTCACTGCTTTCACTTTTCCTTTTTTATTCTTCTTACTAGACTTGGCTTGCGTCCCAGGAATGTATAAGGGGGTCTCCCTCTTGTCTTCACTTTTGAGGGTGGTGCAATACCCGACGTCGAGGAAGGGTCGCTAATCTCTCTTAATTGTTGAATGATCCTCAGATGGGCGTCCTCATCAACACAAGTTCCAAACTTATCAATGACTCTTTGAATCTCGTCATTGAAGTTATAGTCAGACCGACCGAAAAATAGTTCATGCATCATACTCAACTTTTTCCTATGAATGTGAACGTCTTCAAGTGGTATAGGTGTACCAACCAACAAATTTACGTTAATCTCGTGTACACATGGAAGACCATGTGTGCTACGTAGCTCACAACCACAAAGATATTGATCAGTCCCTATATCCTCTGCACGCTCAGCCTTTTCACAAATCAACTTAAGTGCTACTTGAGATGCATAACCCTGTAGCCGAGTATACAAGTAACTCATACAATCATCTTGAACCACATTCAAACTCTTCTCGAACGATGCCTTGATCTTGTTGTGTTGGCCATGTAGCAAACCATCAATGACACTTCATAACTCGGTTAAGTTTGCTTGATAGTTGCCAACATGTTTCTTGAGAGTGGAATGCGACGACTTAACTCTTTACGTTGTGGTCTCTCCAAGGTGCAAAATATGATCCGTCCTTGTTGATACAAATTTTTCCTTAAACTCCTTCAACCAAGTGTTTTTCAAGTACTCGACCAACCCTTTCACATTTCCATAATCAGATCGAATCTCATTCATCATAATATTAAACATTTCCTCTGACTTATAGTACATTAATGCAGTCCACTTATCATTGAAGAGAGTGAAGACTTCATTTCTAGCGAACATCTTTTTGTTATTGGTCAATACATTTCTATTTATGTGCCACGTGCAAAGTAGGTGAGGCGATTGTTGGAAAACTTCTTTGATTGCATTGATAAGTCCCAAGTCTCTATCAGTGACAAAAACACCCAGTGTAGGCTCCCCATCCAATATATGTTTCAAAATTTTCAATCCCCATACATAGTTGTCCTTAGTCTCATTTGATAAGAAACCGTACCCAACCGACTAAGTAAATGCAGTCGAAGTCACCCCAACAATCTCTAACAATGACATGAGGTACCTATTTGTCTTGTATGACAGTCAATGAGACGCACATACGGGAAACATCGGACCAACTTGATAGAGTTAGAATGTGCCCAAAATAAGTTTGTCACAATATTTGTATAAGGCTCCTTCCTATGCCACTACATGTACTTATTTCCGTGCAATAAGTGCAATAGTTGTTGCATTTCTGTTCTCCTTTCGGCTGCTATTTCTCTATCTCATTGTCGTGCATTGTATATTGTTTGCAGTGTGGACGCATTGTTCTTGTCCCTTTGCCTCAATATGTTTAGGATATGTCGTGACATCACATTACCCCTACTCATCTGCCCACTACAATCTTTTCATCTGGATTCAATCGTCATGCATAGGAGTGCCCTTCCAAGTATTTAACGATCTCATAGTTGTGCTGCCCACATTGCACAGTCACATACCATAAAGAGTTCGACTCTTCCTTGATGTAAATCTGAAAAGGGCAGTTGCATTTTTTGGTACCAATGTAAGGCCTTGAGTTATCCTCATCCTCATTTTCTTCTCCTTTCTTTTTATGTTTTTCCAACTTTTGTCGCTTTTGATATCTCTACTCTTTGTGAAAGACCTCTGTATGAACCAGCCCTCTTACATGCAAGCCTCACCCTACCCTTACGACCAATCCCTCTAGTGTCTGACTTCTTCGTAACTAGTACAGACTTCCATTGAAGACCCAATTCTTGTACCTAATCAACAACCTTATTCATAGAAGAGAATGGTTGTTCCCAACTAAACACACTAGTATAGTATTCAAATTCAGATATGGATGTGTTTTCCTGAAAAAGAGAATGTTTTTTGTAAGAATTGATCATGAAAATTTAAATAAATACTTGAAAAAATGAATCCGGGGTACAGGTTTTAGATCCATGAGGTATTCTCGGTACCATGAAACTGAGACCATAGTAAAAGTTTCGGTATTCTGTATCCGAAACATATAATGAATGGGCCATACATGAGCTCGAACATTATCTAACGAGACGTATCACAATGTTTTGGCAATGTGTAACCGACAACATGTGTTAAATCTCGATATTGTGTGACCGTGACAATTGCGTCCTTTAGAAAGTTTCGGTAATGCACAAAAATAACACAAATACGAGGAAAACAAGCCTGATTGTAAATGGCGTCTGCCTCCAACTCGATTCCTTCATCCATTACACCCTAAAACTTCTTTCAACACGTCAAATCCTTTAAACACTATAACGCAAAACCCAAACTTTTAACCCTAAAAAAACTCTAACTGAGATGATTAAAGCACACAAACCCGTCAAAACTGATACTTACAAGCAGCAGGCACACTCTCTGATCGTCGGACACGATGTGTAGCCTTTTAAGAATGGACTTCACTTGGAGTAAAAATCGAGAGTTTAAGGCTGGTGTGCGCGGGATTGGAATTTTGGAAGGCTGAATGACATCTTTGGTGAATCGGTAGGGTTGGGAGGATATTTTAGATATTTTCTTATAAAATCAGTTTTAATTCAAATTGACGGGTGCCCTTAGTGTGACTCTTGATTTTTCTCGTGATTGGTAAGGGACGAGTTATTCTTTGTGATCAGCCGTACGTGCGTACGTACGGTTCTATAGTCAATGTTGACCATCTTAATTGTCAATTAATTTGATCAATTATGAGGCGGACCATGGAACATTATGGGTTTGCTATGGCAACTTGCCTTGCTTTTCAAATGGTCTCCCATGCTGTATTTCAGAAGTGTCATGGTTGGTTGTGGTCCTTGTGGACCTTGTGGTTCCACATTAACTGTACTTTACTCCTTTCGATAAGAAAAAAAAACCCTGTGTTTTACTTTTTGATTTTTTTTTTGTCAAAATTACTCGGTACTAGTATCTAAACTATTCGACTATTATATATATATATATATATTTTTTTTTTTTTTTTTTGAACGCTAATATATGTTTTACTTCTTATTATTCATGTGAATTAAATTAATTACTAATATAGTACGGAGTATTTATTTGTCGTGGAAGTACTACATGTTTCCTATTTTAGTATTGTAGGTAGAGTCATATATGTCACTCCTTACTATTCCACGAGACACATAATTGTTGGAGTTAATTAGCCAAACCTCTTGATATTTTTGAGCTCACCTTGATGAATATTTTTGAATGTCAAATATGTTTGCCAAAAGCATCTAATTTAGTTCAATAAGGTTACCGAGTTTAGGCTAGCTAGGTTCCTTTATGATATAATAACATTTTATATATTTATATGCCGCTGTTGGGTTGAACTTTTTTAAAGTTTTTCTATTTAAAAGTTGTAGATTTATTTTCCTTTGGTTTGGAAGCTTTGTTTTTCATTACATGATTCTATTACAAATAAGTTTGGTCTTTAATAGAGGTTTCAAAACTTCTAGTAAAGATTGGTGTTATTTATTTTTTTGTTTTTGGTAAATACAGGCCCTATACGGGCCAAAAGAAACTAAGACCTTGAGTCAGACAAGTCCTGCTCAAGTAACAAAGCAATACTATGTGGTGCTTCGTCAAACACATAGACGTCATGACCACTACCTAAATCCTCCTTGGCGATTTTATCCGCACAAGAATTATTTCTCATATAGGTCTATTGTAACCTTATTTCTCCTCTTCGATTGAAAAGTTACTTAATCACCCACACCAGCTGGTCACAGTACACCTGAGAGACAAGTTTTCCCACCAGATTGACCACCTGGCGAGAATCAACCTCCACGATCACCCTTTCGATCTGCCTCTGTTCCGCAATTTCCAAGCCCTTTTTGATCCTCCACAGTTCTGCTACTAATGGTGAACAATTCTCCAGTCGAGCCATGAAACCACACAAAAACTTCCCTTCCTCACCGCGCATAACCCCTCCAATCCCTACAACACCCCTCCAAGATGGGTGTTATTAAATGTCATGTAAGAAACGTGTTTGACATGTCGTATTTTTTTTGGTAGGAGATAGGTCGTGTTTTAATTGCTAATACAAGTATTACTTAAAGGTTGATTACACCCATATTAAATAGATGTTATTAAATGTCAAAACCATTCTAATGAATTAAAATATAATTCATAGAAGATATTTTTCATATTACATTTAATAACACCCATCTTTAATAGGAGTTTTGAAATCTCTATATTAAAGACTAAAATTATTCTAGTATTAATATTTGTGTATTAATTGTCATGTGTTACAAATATTTGTAGAGAGCAATCATTAATTGTCACATCGTTTAAATATTACAATCTCATTTACAACTAAATTTATGGAAGTTAGATGTTCTTAAAAAACATATAAGTTCAACGAATGTTGGTCTTTTTTTAATCACATATATATTCTACATTAATTTAAGAGATACGAATACGAATACGATACTATGCTTTCTAAAGTAAACTAAGTGCGTATACGCTTTACTATTCAACATAAAAGAAAAACAACAAATTAATTAATTAATTAATGACCTTACTTAAATTTTTATTTTTATTTATTTATTTTATTACAAAACTCATGCTTGAAGCAATTCGGCCTCATTGTGAGGTATTAATTTTGTCCCAAATACAAACTCGAGGAACAATTTTAAGCTCACTAACATTTAAGTACAAACCTAATCAACTATATTACGTAGTCCCATAGAACTTAGTTTTATATAAGGTAGGTCACAACCAATCTATAGAGACTAAGCGAGTCTATCCGCTTAACCACCAAGAATCATGTGGACTTGAATATTCTATTAAGATATATCTATTATGAACTTAGACTTTCGCTACCGTAGCTACTCTACGATGATTTGATGACCTTATTTTTTATGAGACAAACATTATATCACATAATTAGCCGTCGTTTAGAAAAATAATCTCCACATTATATATGGATATGGAAGAGAATTTACTATTAGTAGATATTACCAACATCACACTTAAAAAAAAAGACTTTGATATTAATTATTTAGGGTGAGATTCATACTTAACTATATTCTTTGCTATAAATCACCCTCATGTTGACATAGAGCTATATTTCAATCTACACGTACGCCTTTTTTTTTTTTTTTTGAAGAACTACACGTACGCCTTTCATTAATAATCTAATCACAGCAAATTTAAATATTAGAATTAAATCGGTCACGCAATTGACTCACATAAGTACGCTGCAAGATTACCAGACCCAAAATTGAACATGAATCACATAGTATGTATATAGCTAAATACAACGGTATATATATAGCTAAATACAACCGATTGGGTGGCTTGATAGTTTAATATGAGATTTAGAAGTAAGAATTCATGGATTCAAATCTTGGTGGGTGTAAAACTTGATTTTCTTCTATAAAAAAAAAGTATGTATATAGTTAAATTAATATAGTATTCAAAGGCTAATCAATCGGGTGACTTAATGATTTGGTATGAGATTTGAAACTTAAAAGTAAAAGGTGATAAGTTTAAATTTTAGTGGGTGTAAAAGTTGTTTCTTTCCTATAAAAAAAATACAGTATAACATTCAAAAGTTTATTAATTCAATTCATACCAAATTCAATATAAAATGACGATATAATACTATTGCAGCACTAATTAATCACGAGAATTATTAATTAATTATACAATATCAACATTGATTTTACTATATGTTAATATATTTTAGGATCTCTACTTGTATTTGTATACGTACACGTGTATTGGTGTAATCGTAACGGTAGGAGTCAGATTCTTCCCTGAAATTTGAGTAACGTTTGGAGGACGACAAAGGGATTGCCATAGGAAAACTTCTTTCCCAACAGCCAGCACACCTATTGGTACGTGTTAATTAAATAAACTTATTTTATAAAAAACTTATTTTAATTAAATAATTAAAAATATATAATAACTAGTTCCTTTTTTGGTTTAAAAAAAGTAGTTCCCTTTTTAATTAATTGCACTGGGTGGCGAACACATGGCGCTTTTTAAGGCACATGTTGTAATATTGAGAAAGCATCTCCGATGCCACCTAAACAATTAAGAAGGTGACATTCTCTAACACAAATTGATTACACAGCATATATAACGCACACGTATTTAACTTTTGTTTGTGGTGACCCCACCAAGAACTACTTAAAATTAAATATGTATTTTGGCGTGACCCATTTGTGTTACAAGAAATGTCATCAAATCATTTTTAAAACAATTTATGTCACTCCATTTTTTTTACTTCAATATGAGCCGAACTACGACCTCTTAAAGTATTACATTTTTGTAAATACATTAGAGATGCTTTGATAGTAGACATTATTGATTGAAAATTATTTTTCAATTTAAATACATTCACAATAAAAATAAAGTGCCACATAATATAGACATTTATCTCCATCCATAACGATGAAGTGGCACCAATTCATGCATGATGTCAATCCACATTCACCATTGGAGATGCTCTAGAAACCACTTGATATCTGAAAGCTCAATAACCCCTGACTACTCTAAACTCGTTCAAAAACATACCACAATCGATGCGGTAAAGAGCTCCTAGCGGTTGACTTCTTTATTAGTATGACTTTATCTCGAGCCACAACTTAAACTACCTTCTTTATTAATATGACTTTATCTCGACCTACAACTTAAACGACCTGAATACCAAACTACTTAGACCATCCAGATGTTGGTCATAATTCAATATTATTAATTAATTATTATGCAATAGTGTCATACAAAAAAAATGTGTTACAATATAGTTTGTGTCATGGACCTTATGGTAGGTTTAAAATTGCTGAAATAAATGAGAGTCGTGGACCAATGAGAAGGGGGAGCTAAATAATTTGGTATGTAGAATTTATAATTCACAAATTAAAAGAAGACATTTTCAATCATGATCAATATATGGGTGTTCTAGAATATTTTATTTATTTATCAATTTGGTGATAGCTTAATAATTTAATATGCAATAATTAAGTAAGAGTTTGAGTCCTACGAATAGAGTCCCCTTTGTTGGAAGAGCCAAAGCCTCTTATGGGCCAACTACGGCTCGAGCTTGGAGTAATCGGTTAGTCCGAATACTGATTGGTTTACACCAAAAAAAAGTAAGCAAGAAGATTTGAGTTTTCTTGCATGCAAATTTAAAGAATGATATAATTAATTAAGTTGGTTTCTTTATTAGAATAAAAAAGTCTATTTTTCTTTTGGATAGCGGTAGGCATCGAAACTTTTTTTTTTTCATTCCTATTTAGGCTCGACTATTCTCACAAGAGTTAACTAAGCACCCAACCCTATGACTCAAAAGAAATTAACATATTTAGAGTTAGATCCCATATATATTAGTTATTGCGCACGTCTCTTGGCTCGACTATCCTCCAGTAACTTTACATTTGCACAAATTCAATTAGAGGCCACATCTAGGGGTGGCAAAAAAGCGGGTCCAGACGAGTACGGGTTCAGACACTACCTTTTAATAATGGCTAAAAGTAGTGTCCAGACCCGTACTCATTTTTGAAATGGACAATTTTTTTTATTCGGACCTGTATGTTTTCAAAACACACAAGACCCATTTTTTGTTAGAACCCATTTTTAGTATAACTACTTTTGATACGTGCTACGTACGTGTGAACCCGCTTGCTGTGCTCGCGGAAAATAAATTATTCAACAATATTCTATGTCAAACAAAATAATAAATCTACTTTGAAAAAATAAAATAAATCTAAAACTTATATATATATATATATATCATTTAAACTTGGGGACAAATAAAAATGAATTTATATATTTTGAAGATGATTTAATTTTTGTTTTGAAGTCATGAAACATATCAATTGTACTACTTGAGTAATCAAGTATCATCATTTATATATTCATTGGTCATGTACCTGCATTAATATGATTAAGCCTGATCACTTCTCAAAGATCTAAGTACGTTTTAATGAGATAGATGCAATAAATTAATATATAAAGCAAAAAAAAAAAAACATTACTGATATTCACATAAAATTCGATCCGAGAAATAAATAAGATATTGAAAGAAATCTCTACGTCACTATAGCTTTATCAATTACTTCTAAATACGAAACACATAAAACTTGATTCTTTTTTCAATTACAAGTGAAACAAAAAAGGATTTAAAAAATAAAGTTTGATTTTTGAATGTTTGAGTATTACTGCACTTGATGCTCAAGCTCAGATATAGTCACCAGTCGTTTCCTTAGCCTAGTTGTAGGTAGGCCCTGTACATGGAGTAGAAGAACTCAAACATTGAACCTCATCGTCAATCTATGAGATGATGTGTATTGATTAATACGATTATTATCTTACAAAATAGAATTTGTAAGTGCTACAAGCCATTCTTCCTTTCATTAGAAAATGAACAAAAAAATAAACACTTAATTTTTTTTAATTAAAGTCACCAGTTTTTTGTAGGGGCAGAGATAAAAGTTTAATGACAATAAGTTTACTAATTGAAGTACATCATAGTATACCAAAGGAAGACCAAATTGCATAGCTTTTCAATGATGGATGATAAAATTTTGTAAAAAAATATTGGGACCCTTAAAGTGTTTAGTGTCATTAAAAGGTCTTGTAATCTCCTTAACAAGGCAATTATTTTCATTTTTGAGCATCAATTTCATCGAATATTGATTTCACTAGGTCCAAGCAAGATTTGTAGTAAAGCCTGTGCATCTAACCCACCATTTTCTTTCTTGAATGTGTACAATCAAATCATAGATTCATAATGTCAATTCACACCCATTAAAGGTAGTTGTAATTTAGTAACTTATGATACCTTTAATGAGATAGTTATTTGAAGTCACTTTATGTGCATAAATCTTTATAGATATCACTATACATATTAAAGTAAATTTTATGCTCAAATATACGATTAAGTTTTTTTTTTTTTAAATAAAATTGACAGATTGATGGTACAAATGGGTGATATATGATGGACAAAAGGGTTCAATTACTTTTTCTTTCCTTCATGAATGCAATATATGGGAATATAGTAATTGGCAAAAGATCATTCCAGGGAAAAAAATTTATATGTAAAATACCTTCAAATATCATGCTTTAATCGCCTCCAATTCTCAAAAAAAAAATCACGCTTCAATCATTAAAAACACGAGTAAAGCACCAAAACAAAAACACACATATACACACAAACACACAACATTCCTCCTCATTGATTAAACTATTTACTGTTTTTTCTCAGTTCTCGTCTTCTTGATAATGAAATAAGACTTCAAAGGATTACTTTGACAAAAAAACCTTCAAAGCACCTCATGAAGTAAAGTCCAACCTAATTTGAAAGTTCACATAAAGATTAAAATGAAAATTAAGACACAATACTTCTCAGGAACTCTCACCTACCTACTATTGTACAGACTCCTCCATTTTTTTCTCCTACCTCCACCAACACCTTCTTCTCTCTTCTTTGTAAAGCTCCCATATTTTCTAGGTTTTTGTTGTAGAAGACTCAAATAAAGACTTTTCAATTATCAATC
This sequence comes from Stephania japonica, assembly GCA_039657345.1. Lineage (NCBI taxonomy): Eukaryota > Viridiplantae > Streptophyta > Magnoliopsida > Ranunculales > Menispermaceae > Stephania > Stephania japonica. Next base: position 14,167,861 of record CM077557.1, read on the forward strand.
TACAGATCCGGTTCATTGTTCCATTGGTTGATTGATTGATTAATTTTTTTTTTTCTGATTCAGCGAAAAAGTCTGTTCCTACTCTGTAATTTGCTTCTCAATCGTGTCTCCATTACATATGCCTCCATCAAAGCACCATCACTATAATTGATCAATCGATCGAAGAGATAGAGATCTAGGTTTATTGTTCAATCAAACTATGTACGCGCAAATGAAGAATTGGGCGAGGTGGAGCGACAGAGGAATTAAGGGAAGTCATCTTTCCTACTGAGTATGACCCACGTAAGAGATTAAGCTTTTATTGAGAAAGGTTTCTTGCTTAAGAAGAAAAAACAAAAAAAAAATCTTGTGCTTATCACGTTTTGGTAAGATGTAATCATGATTTTAATTTGTGCAGCAAACGTGTGCATGGAATTATGTCACATATCATTGGTTACTTTTACAAAGGAGAGTGGTTGATGAGAAGACAAAATTGAAGGGTAAAGTTGTCCACAATGAACACTGCAAGAGCTTCCTTAGAAGGGTTGAAAAATCTGCTGTAACAATTTTAAGGCTCTTTTTATGTATGTATAGATAAAATTATTATTTTCATCTGATTATGTACAAAAATGCATGATTTTTATGTTACCATGCATTCCATCACTATAAAAAAGACATATTATGTATTCAAACTAAGTCTTACAAGTTTTCATTTCAAAATAACATCATCATTAGAGAAATTACATGTGACAACCCCTCTCTTAATCTAGGGTATCGCCTGGCTTAATCTCGTAATTAATCCCTAATCCTAGCTTCGTAGGACTTAACTACATATTAGTCAGCCTTACAACCCTTTTTATCTCTTTTCTCGTGTCCTATTCAATTTATGACATTTAGTGTTAATTAAAACTTTTATTAATATAGTTAATTATTAGTAGGAGTCTTAGTTATTCAAATATGAGGAAGCTTAATAAAATGTGCAAATGCAAACTAAAATTTTATGCGGAAGTCAATTAAATTAATCCTAAATGTAGAAAACTAGGAAATGACATCATATATATATATAAGATAACCTCAAAATACAATAACGTCGTCTAAGTCAGGTTGGGGAACTAACACTCAACTCAAATATACAACCCCAAATGTATAAGAAAGAAATATATAACATATACAAACAAAATACCAAAAGAAGACCTACAGTCTAATGTCGTGATGCACGGCTGACTCAAAGCTAATCGCCGATCTTCTCCTTACTCGGCCTGCTAGTAGTCGGCTCTGCAAACACCGTCATAAAAAGGACGGTGAGTACATGAATAAAATAATAATTCCCGATGACAAGTTTAAATTACATTTCCATATATAATCGACTGGTATTTAAAAGCATATAATTAGGAAAGCTGGAAAATAAACTATATGCAAATAAATATCAGAGTTAAACAAGTGAAACTGACAATAGCCTAAGTAGTGGTGAATTAGATTCGATCGGTAGTGAACCGAGTCACTCCGACTCCATAATCACAAATCATAAGAGACTCTAACACAAGTGTTGCCAGGGACTTTAACCCCATTGTGTAGACCACCTCAGAGACTTTAACCCCGAGTGTCATATAATGTCAGGTAACCTGTGTTGACCTCCCCAGGGACTCTAACCCCGTGAGTCGCTCACACCTCGATTGAGTACGGGACCTAATTGCAAAAACTACTTTTAATTTCAAGAAAATACGAAGTATAGAATGTCAAGGTATAGGCAAGTCTAATACCTAAACAAATAAGGAGTACAAGTCCATTTGAACATCATATGTATATACTAGCCTAATAGCATGCTATTTATCATTTGATTAATCATTTTAAATAACAAGAAATAAGCATGACACAAGGATAGAATCAATGAATATAATAAGGAAAAGGATATGATGAAATCAAGTTCAATAAATGAGAACATTAACAATGCAACTCATGATATCAAAATACAAACATGTATATAGTCAAGAGGACTACATAAGAATAACAATTTATGGAAAGGAAATGCAATGTAAAGTTATTAATGGGTATACTCATGTATAAGAAATTTTCTAGCTATCCGGCCTCTCGATACCTCGACACTCGTGCTCGAACTCTCAGAACACTCCCTTAGGGTCCTAGAAGGTTTAGACATATTTTTATGTTGATTGGGGCAGTTTAGATGGGTGTTAGGGTTTATGAGTGTTGCAGGAAAACTAGACAGGTTGCAGGAAAAACTTGTTGTTCAGGTCTCCCAACGTGCTAAGTGCAGAAACCCAGAATTTTTCTGGGTTTCCTGTAACCTGAAATTGGCCATCACCAAAGCCTTTAGATCCCTATTCTCCTCCACCAGGGATCCAATTACCTCCTCCACAACATACATACACTAGACACTTCATATTTTCATTCAAACATCAATTACAATAAGGATTCATGCTTGCATTTGTTCTAAAACTTTGAAGAACAATGAAGAACACTTGAAACTGGAAAATCTAATTAAATCAAAACTCTACTGATTTTTGAAAAGTTGGACAATGTCCCAAGTGAATTTCAGTGGGGCATTCAAGTATGAAATTAGATTTCAAAAACAACATCATTTAGTAGCTCGAAAATTCTCAAAACCTATATCACAAGAAAAAAATATGAAATTTCAGTTTGAGAAAAGGGTTTTAAGGTTTGGAAATTCATTAAAACAAACTTAGAACCTTTACTCATAACCATAATAGAAAATCCCTTTGATTAAACCCAAAAATTAATAACTTTACTTGCATGAAAATGAAGAACACATAACCCAAATTTTAGCTATTGAATGATATTTTGATCCTCCAATTATAGGTGCTAAGAACCCTCTATTAGATTCCTAAATTTCCTGCTAAGAAAAGTTTCTCCAGCTCTGAAATTTCAGTTTATAGAACCATGTAATGAAATGCAAATTTTGAGAAGAAATGGTATATATAGTGGGTTTTGATCTAGGTAATGTTGATCTAATGTCCCAAAATAACTCCTACAGCCCACTTATTTCCAACTAGGTAACACATATGTATGACAAAAGTGTATAGGAGTGTGTGCTAGCACATATCCCGAGGTAAGTCTAAGTGTTGTAGATTTTTAGTTCCAACTATAGGGCTTTGATTTGATTCACTTTATATAATACTACCATAGGCTTATAAATAAATTCCTTAATACATATGAATATTCTATAAATTCACATTAATATTAAACAAGGCTCACCAAAGTGCTAACTAGCCGATTCCCTGGCTCGCACGTAATTCGAGGCGCATCCTTGTTTTTGTCTCGACGCTTGCACTGTACAAACTGACTTAGTAAGTCTACACATTACATTACACTAGGCATACAACCAATACATAAATACAATATACATTGACCACATGCCTTGGTCGATGTGCGTATCACGATATGGGTCCCACGTGACGGGTCTTTGGTCCTGATTAGGAAATCAAAACGAGGTTAGAGATTTAGGTCGTGACATTACAATGCCAACATCATGAAAGTTTCCAAATAACCATATAAATAAATAAAATATTATTTGAATTAATCACTAAACAAGTACCTGTTTATTAAAAAAATTTGTCCAGACCCCGTTTTTTGAAAGGGACAAGAAAACATGTACAAACTCGTATTGATTTTTAAAAAATTATGTCCGGACCCGTTAAAAGCAGGTCCAAATACTTTTGCCACCCTTAGCCATATCTGTTTATATTATATTAAAAATAAAAAAGGCCTTTTGAATTTATTTCTTTCTGTATTTTTTAAAAAATATTCAAAATTATTATTTATTATTTATTGAAACAAAAGCAAAACAATTCTTCTAGCTTAAGTTTTTTTTTAATCTTTTTAAGGAAATCTAAGTTTCGTTAATAATTAATGGCAAGGTACAGGACCAGACATAGAACAAAAAAAGTACATTGATTCTCTAATCCAATTTGTTCAAAAGAACTGTCATTACTTTTGGATGTGAATGCGATCGTGAAATTGAAATAGTTTGATAATTAAAAATTGCTCTCTTTAACATTGAAACACCTTACAATACACAAACATCCGCTAGAACCACATAATGAATAATAAAACTTACCAACAAGGAGAAGAAAACCAATAACTTTTTGACAATGATAAGACAAAATCAAGAATTCCAACAAAGGAAAGACAAACTACCTCAAAAAACCAAAAAATAAGGACTAACCCAATAACCGCACAAATTCAAAAACGAGTGTTGAGAAAGATGTACTGCATCAAGTAGATCCAATCTTCACAGATCTGAAAAGATATGCACTTTGTTGTACACATAAAACACAGAGAGATGAAGATTGAAACCACTGCCAATCAAAAGAGAAGATCGGTGGTGGTTCAGGATCTTGAATCAAAAGAAAAAACTCAAAAAAGAGATTTTAAGATTTGGGCAACCGCCAAGATTGGAACCGCATAGATATACCCGCCACAAGAGAGTTGTGTATGTTTTTTTTTACTTTAAAATTGTTGATTCTTTTTCATCTTTTTAAGTGAATGGAAAATTAAAATGTTGTAAAACTACCATTAGTCATTCTTTTTATAAGAAAAGAATCAACTTGTCTCCTTTGACACTCAACACCCCAACCTTTTTATTTTAATAAATTAAATGGACAATATTATGTAATCAAAAAAATACAGAGAGCTTAATTATGTATTTCTAAGAGAAAAGTATAAGCTATACAAAAAGGAAAATGATTTGGTGACATATCTGGTGACACAAACCGGTCGCACTAGCACAAATTTTCAATTTTAAGTGGTTGATGGTGGGGCTCATTGCAGACAAAAGTTGAACACGTATGTGCCACGTGTGTCGTGCAACCAGTTTATGTCATGGGAAATGTGACCATATCATCTTTCATACAAAAATTGTCCTTACAAAATATAGAACATGAATTAGCTTAACCATGTTGCAGTATATAATCCCACAATAGAAATAAAATAAGAGTTGGTGCGGTATATAAGTGGTGTACATAGGATCCTAAAACAAGTTAATTGATTTTGTGCAAAATGAGCCCCAACCCTATTTATATACTTACATGTGTGCGTGTGTGGCCCTTAAATCTCTTGACCATGGATTCTTATATGGTATAAGAGAGAAACAATCCTTGGCTTGTATTTGATGACCTAGTTAGGCGAGCGGTGGACTTTAAATCTGTTTGTGGAACTAGATGCCTATAATAGTAGGTCTACGCATGTTTTTCTGAACCTCTAAAAGTAGGTCTGTGTTTGGCAAGTGACAACTAGTCCAGACCTAGTTGCGCTGTAGAGGAGTGTTTGAGTATATTATCCTACATCAGAAATACATTAAGAGCCAGTGTGGTATATAAATGGTGTAGATTGGAAATTCTAATGCAAGCCAATTGATTTTGTGGAAGATGGGCTCAAACCTTATTTATATACTCACATTTGTGCGTGTGTGACCCAACACTCTCCGGGCCCATGTATTTTTAGAAACCCGCCACAGTTCCATCCAACATATGAAAAACTATGTTGAATTAACCCACAAAATGAAAATTACACTACTACTAACTAACTCAACTAAATTATGCATGTACAATGTTATAACCAAAAACCATATACATGGCTGAAGTTTATTATAGATGCGAAAATATTCGAGGTTGAAGGTCGCGTGGACATGAGTGCCATTATACGCAATTCGGATGGCCAGTTTGTCCAAAGAAAGGCAAGGCCTCAAGAGATCGTAGTTTGATTCCCACTGAAGTAAAAAAAAACAAATTTATTCCAAAGTACATGTGAAACTACTGAAGTTGAAGTAATTAGTATAAAGGAAGCAATGAGTTGGATTGATGAAATAGGGATACAAAGGATGGTTTTGAATCTGATTCCTTACAATCTGTAGGATGTATTACGAACGACATCCCTAATCCCCTCGAAATGGGATCAATTTTTTAGTAATGCAAGTTGCTAATGATCAGGAAGTGTGCTAGTTAGAAGATTTTTCATGTCACACGACACGCGAATGAGGTCACCCATCAAATGGCAAGGACATCGAAAAGTCATGTGGGAGTACAATATTGAAGTGTTTTACCGAATTATGTTCGAGCTTTGTTATAACTGATGTAATCTAGACACTTAACTTCAATGAAATCGTTAATTTGTTGAGATAAAAAAAACCAAAAACCATAAAATCAAACATCCAATCACATCTCTCCATGTTTTTTTTGAAAAAAAAATAATATCTCTCTGTATTTTATTTGTTCAATAAATTAGACATAACTTTAAATAAACGAAGTTTTGTTGTAGTACATCTTTTTCATCAACAATCATTTGTGGATTTGTGCGACTGGTGGGCTGATCATCTTCCTTAATTTTTTTGTATTTAATATGTACGTATGTAGTTTATTTTCCTTGTTGAAAGTTTTAATTTGTCTTTGATCCCTTGTTAGAAATCTTAATTAGGTTTTCTTCTTTGTTGAAAGTGTTTTTTTTTGTTATGTGGCTCTAGTAATATTTGTGTGTTGTTATATGTTCAAAATATTAGTGGAGAACAATCCCTAATTGTCACATTGTTGTTTAAATATTATAGTCGCATTCATAGTCAAATTCATGACAATTCTTTTCAATAAATATACATGATTAGTGAGTCAATGTAGTTTTATTAGGGCTATTTGACAAATAATTTTATGACTAATCTTTTATCAATCCTTCAATTATTAGTGAAATTAATTTCTATTTTACTTAAAAAAACCAATTGCCGTCATGATCCTTTTCTATATATATCATAAGAATACTCTAAAATTGCAATAAAGTGAGTTGAATTTAAAAACGCTACAATCCTTAATGTACTCCCCCTATATAAGTTGAAAGAAGTGAAGTCATTTTCATCCATTCCAACTATTTTTTACTTGTAAAGTTGGAGTAAAGTTTCCAAACTTTGTTCTTCATCATGTTGTTCGTGTTCTTGGCGTTCTTGTATTTTTGTTCGTTTGATCCTAATTCTTTCTTGGTGCGAGTTGTTTGTGGAAAACACTCTTTTTGATCCATTTTCTCAGCCTTAGAAGTTGTTCATATGTATTTTGAGAAGATTATGACTAAGATCTCAGGTAATACAAGCTTTAGCTCTCCTAATGTGATTTGTCTAGGTTTAAGAGCTATTAACAATCCTAACCTTGTTGAGAAAGTTGTTAAGGGTCGCGAAATAGGAAGTTGCATTCCACTTTGAAGGCATTTAAAATTTCTTCTAGTATTGTAGACATTGAAGTAGTTGTAGTGAAGTCTATTGTTGAATCATTTTGTATTCGCCCCCATTTTCATTACCCTATAGCCAAGCCTTCATATAAGGCTTGCAATGCCACTAAGAAACTATGTGCGTTTAAATCTTGCTTTAATGTTGGGATGAGATTCCCTCCTCACTTCTTTGTTTATGAGTTACTTTTTTATTTACAAAATTCATCCTACCCAACTGCCACCTAATGGTTGGTGCCTTATTACTTGTTCCATTAAGCGTTAATGTGTTTAAAAATATTTTTGTGATAAATCATCAAGATAGTAAATATCATAGCTTTGTTGTGCTCCACCATCGTCCATTAAAGTAAAAAATCTTTGAAGCTTGTTTTATGCCAAACAACTCTTCTTCTTAGAAAAGTGAATTTTTCTATGTTGAATGGGTTGGTGGGGATTGGTTGCTGATTTTCTTTTTTGTTGATCTCTTATCATTTATAATATCACCAATTTTCCTTTAGCTAGGGAAGAGGAAGGAATTTTGAATGCTTTAGTTGCGGACAACGACACATTACTTCCTGCTGAGTTATTGATGGAGAGTTTGCTCGTAAGTTGTGGAGTCAGCCACTTTGATGTAGAGGGTTTACTTCTAGAAAGGCTTATGTAGAACTCTTTACTTACTTTCGAGATCTACTTTGCTTGAATCATTTTCTTTTTCTAAATTGTTGTACTTCTTATTTGTGTGTTCTTGTGTTATTGTTTCATCCACAAATATTAGGGACTAGATTTTTCAGAACAAAGTAAAAGAGGCATAGGAAACTCGAAGCTCAGAAATATGCTATAAAGAGTGTTGTTGCAACTGAGATTATATCTTAACATGAACTTGTAGATCCTGCAAAAACACAAGGAGCAAGCTCTGTCTATTTCTCAAGAATTTGAGGAAGGTTATGTGCCCAGCTTGGGGGTGAAAGTCAACGACTCTTGCTTCAGGAATAATAATGTCTTGAGACTTGGTGATGTATGGGAGCACCCCTTATAACCTCCAAAGAACATCTCAACTTGATGCAGCTGTGAGTGTAGAAATTGCATTGCAAGTTGCTGCCATGGTATTGTCCTTGAACTTTCATCAAGAGTTAGAACTTATCAATTCTTTTCTTTTCTTATTTGTTTTATGATTATTATTATTTTCTTGAAATCCTTTTGTCACGACAGAACAACTTGTACTTGGGTGACTTAGCGAGCAAGTTGGAAACCACGAGTCAATTAATCACCACTAAGGACCACTAGCCGGAAAAGAAAGACAAGGCTATTTTCAATGAAGTAGCGAAGTATGACAGAGATACATCAAATTTGAAAGCTGCTTTGGACAACTGCATTCATGAGTATGATAAATCTGACTTGTATAAAAAGAAAGTGCATGATCACTTGCTGAAAAAAAAGGAGAATTTGTTTGATGATGGATTTGATATTACTATTAATATTCTTGGGCCTGTTTATCACTTTACGAAGGAGTAGGCTAGAATTTTGCTAGAAGCTTCTTATGAAAAGGTTGAAGCTCTTTCTACCAAAGATCAGACTATGGTTAGTAGGGGCGACAAACTTGTAAGAGAATTTTAAAACTATATTTTGTGTGCAAGTATGACTTCTGGGAATGAGATAATGGAACTAGTATTTTTGGAGAAGTCATCACGAGTGATAGCAACTTTTCGAAAACTTGAGGACCAATGTGCATTGGTCTAATCTTGTGAACCCTAAGCATGTTTTGTTATTATGTTGTAAGTTTAAACTATTTTTCTTTGCGTTTTGTATGTTGTAGTTTTTGTCATCCTTAGGCTTTTCTGGGGATCAAGTGTCGTAGTTTATTATGTAGTCATTTGGTTTGTAGAATAATGCATTGTTTTTCTTTAATCAAAGTATCCCCATTCTTTGTTATAGTGCTCGAGTGTAGTAAAACCCTCAAGTGTAGTAAAGCAATGCAAAAATAAGAAAGAAATTGAGACAAGCTCAATGTGTTTCATTCATGAATCATATCAGATCTATAAAAAAAAGAAAATATTGAGCATAAAAACAACTCTTATTGAAATAGTCTTTTAAATGAGCCTACATTACATTTTATTTAGGCAAAATAAAGTGAAATGTAAACTTAGTGATAAAATTTGCGTAGATTGGAGACATTCCAAGATCGTGGTATTGCTTTTCCATCTAATGTCTCTAATGTATATGCGCCGAACGCAACCTTCTTCTGACTCTGTACGGTCCTTCACATTTTAGCGACAACTTTCCAACTGCTTGAGGTTGGGAAACTTCTAGCTTTCTCATGATATAATCTTATGGGAGGAAACGTTTGTGCTTAACTCTAGAATTGTAGAGCTTTGTATCTCTTCTGGTGTTTTTTCGCTTCTGCTGCTTTTTGGTGAATTTCCTTGAGCAAATCTAATCCTTCGCAAAAGGTGTCATTATTGGGTTTTTTAATGAAGTACATGACGCGGTAAGAAAATCCTCCTACATCAATTGGGATTATAGCCTTAGCTCCAAAAGCCAAGTAGAATGGGGTTTCCCCTATAGATGACTTTGCAGTATCGATCCAAAACCCTTTTGCTACTTCCAACCTCTTATTTAAGCCATCCAAGATAATTCTATTTGTTACCTCTGTTTAGTCATTTGTTTGTGGATGTGCAACTAAAGTGAAACGTTGCTGAATGTGAAACTCCTAACAGTAATCATAAAACTTTGAGTTATCAAATTGCTTTTCGTTGTCAGTGATTAAAACTTGAGGTATACCATATCTTGTTATTACTAATTCCCAAAAAAAAATTGATAATTTTTTTTGTCAGTAATTGTTGCAAGTGCCTCTCCCTCAACTCATTTTGTAAAAAAAATCAACTGCGATAACAACAAACTTCTTTTGTCCTGAGGCTGGAGGGAAAGGGCTAAGTATATCCATTCTCTATATTACAAAAGGAAAAGGTGATTCGATAGTGAACATTTTTTCTCCTGGTTGGTGGTGGAGTGAAGAATGCTTTTGACACTGTTCACATTTTTTTCACGAAATTAATCATTTCTCTTTGCATATTTGGCCAATAAAAACCTCGTCGTAGCACCTTTAAAGCAAGAGGTCATCCGCCCAAATGTTGTCCTCATATACCTTCGTGACCCTCCCTTAGAGCATAATGTGCCTCTGAAGGCCTAAGAACAGAAATAAGTGTGAATGACCTCTTGTATAGTATCCCATCTATGACAACGTACCTTGCTGCTTTAGCCATGAGTCTTTTTGTTTCGCTTCGATCCTCTGGTAAGAAACACTCTTCTATATTTTTTTTATTGGATTGACCTATGACGGTTCCTTTGTAACAATCACTACATTGTGACGTTTAATGCTTGGTTATTCCAATATCTCAAAAAAATGCATTCATTCCCTTCATATATGGCCTACTTTGAAAGTGAATCAGCTTTTGAGTTTTTTGACCCTTCGTATGTGGTGAACTGGACATTCTTTGAAGCTTGACATCATTGATTTTACCATGTCCAAGTAGCGCTTCACCTTTTTATCTTGGTTTCGTATTCTCAAGTGGTCTGCATGACTACTAACTGAGAATCACAAAATATGTTCAACCTCTCAACTTTTAAAGCACTCGCAAGTCCTAAACCTATGACCATCGCCTCATACTCAGATTGATTATTTGATGTAGAGAATGCAAATTTTATAGTGTACTTGATGGTGAAAATTTATGGTGCTTTAGTAGTAATCTCACGCCACCACCTGTGGTATTTGAAGCTCCATCTATGTATAAGTTCCAACGCTTGTCATTTTAGACTACAAAGTCTTTAAGGTTCTCACTTTGAGAAGTACATTCCACAAGAAAATTGGCTAATGTCTGTACTTTGATTGCGAGTCGAGGCATGTACTGATATCAAACTCGCCCAATTGAACTGTCCAATTGAGAATTCGACTACTAGTATCGAGTGTATGCAGTCTTCCTTAAAGGTATGTTTGTGAGTAATGTGATTGGATGAGTTTAAAAATATGGGCGTAGCTTTCTGGTAGATGTTACAATTGCAAAGGCAAATCTATACACGATCGAATATCTCTTTTCTGCTACTTGCAAGATTCAGCTAACATAGTAGACAGGTTTTTGTACCATATTGTCTTCTTGAATCAAGACTGAGCTAACTGCCACATCAAAGATTGTTAGGTACAAAAAAGGCTCTCCCCTAAATGGCCTAGAGAGTAATAGTGGGCTTGCAAAGTACTGATTCTAATATTTGAATGAATTCTCGGACTCGCTACTCCATGGAAAGTGCTTAAGGTTTTTTAATAAATCAAAAAATGTCGTTGATTGATTCGCCGATCCTGACAAACAACAGCTAAGCATCCTGTCTGCCTTTAAGCATCTTTGACCGTTTTTGGTGGAGACATCCATTATTGTTTTTAATCTTCTTAGGGTTTGCTTATATCCCTCTTTCGAATACCATTATGCCTAAAAACCCTCCTGAAGCGACACTAAAGGAACATTTGGCATGATTGAGTCTCATCTGATAATTTCTTAGCACTTGGAAGACTTCGTCCAAGTCCTCAATATGTTTTTTCAGCATGTAGACTTTTTACCAACATATCATCTACATAATCTTTCATAACCGTTCCTATTAGGGGTTTGAATATGGAGTTTACAAGCCTCTGGTATGTGGCACATGCGTTTTTCAAATCGAACGACATCATACAATAGTAATAAAGACCACGTTCAACGATGAATGAAACCTTAGGCATATCACTTTCTTCCATGTGGATTTGATTGTGTCCACTGAAAGCATCCATGAATGTCAACAGTTCGTGGCCTGCTGTTGCATCTATCAAAATATCAATTCTTGGTAGTAGGAAGTAGTCCTTCAGGCATGCATCATTCAGATTCGTAAAATCTATGCACATTCTCCACTTTCTATTTGATTTTTTTTTACCATCGCTGGATTTGCTATCTATTATGGGTACATAATTTCTCCAATTATTTGTGCATTCAACAATTTGTTATCTTTTTCATCAACTGCTTTTTGTCTTTTAGGAGCAAAAAACCTCTTCTTTTGTTTCACAGGTTTCCTTGTTAGATCCACATTAAGGCAGTGTCTAATGACTTTCGGGTCTATGCCTGGAATATCTGTCGGAGACCATGCAAAAATATCTCGATTTGCCTTCGAAAACCGAGTAAGACTTTCGACACATCTTTGTTGAGACTAGTTCCAATATAAGTAACTTTTTCAGTTTTTTCAGCGCTCAATATCATTAGAATCAATTCTTCCACAATCTCTGGTCTTGACTAGCTTTTGCCAAGGTCTATTGACTCTACGGTTATACTTGGTCATCGATTTTATTTGCTCTGGTAGCTTGATAGTAACAGGTCCTTGTCATCTTTTGATCACCTTGTATTACGCCTACTCCTTCTGGCGTGGGACACTTCAATCTCAAATGGTACGTTGAAGGAATTGATTTGAAAATGTTCAGGCATGTTTTTCCGAGGATGATGTTATATGCATATGGAACCTTTACGACTATGAAATTGATCATGTGGGTGACTTGTCTTGGTGAGTCTCCTAAAGTTACGGGGAGTGAGATTACACTTTCTACCTTCGCCTCGGCACCATTAAAACCTTAAAGGGGTGTGATAATAAGGGTCAGTTGGGTATCCTCGTAGCGCATTCCCTTAAAGGCTTTGTAATAGAGCACATCGACCGAAGACCCACTGTCTATCAAAAACCTACGAACAATAAAGTTTCCACCATAAGTTCCACGACTAAAGGATCATCATGTGAAAACTTCACACCTTCCAAATCTTCATTAGTGAATGAGATGTCTAAATCTAGACGTGCCTTATTAGACAGGACTTCAACAGTAAGGCATTATCTAGCATATGCCTTCCTAGAAGAGAAGGTAATGCCTCTAATTCCTAGTCCACCAGATATCAGATGAATTATTTGCTCATCAATTTTCTCTATTTCCCCTTCTTCATCTTTCTTTTTAATTTTTTCCTCTTGGCACATCAGTTTAGAGTCTCTTCCATGCTTGTTATCTTTTTGTTTGAAAAATTTATCCAAACGACCTCTATGTAGCTGAAACTCAATCTCATCTTTCAATTATCTACAATTTTCTGTGTCGTGGCCATGATCTTTGTGAAAGTGATAATACAGTTTCTTATCTCTGTCTGTTGCACTAGATCACATTGGTTTTGACCATCAGACGTGTGACTCAGGTTAGACTTCATATAGTATTTGCGCCCTTGAGGAATTTAAGGGGGTATACAAATGAGATCTGAATTGACTTTCCGTTATTAGTGTAGAAACCCTTGCTTTGGTCGCTTGTTTGGCTCTTTGATCCTGTCTTCCCAAACACTATGCCTTTTGCTTTCACGCTCGGGTTGAACTACCTCCTTAACTGCCATTTATTTTCCAGCCTTCTCTTGTAGCTCCACCATAGGTCTCAGCGGGTTTTTAGCTAAAGAAACTTTAAGGTGTTCGTTGGTTGTCCCATTGATGAGGGCCAACACTGCCACTGATTGGCCCAAGTTCGGGACTTTCAATGCTTCATTCGTAAAATAGGTTATATAACCTCTGAGAGATTCATCGTTCATTTGTCGTATTTCCATTAAAGACGTCAAACTTTTAGCATGATTCTTGCTTCCTATAAACTGATTGACAAATTGCTCACTTAGCTGTTTGAACGAACCGATTGACATCAAAAGTAATTGGCGATACCAATTTTGAGCTGGTCCTTTTAACGTTTGAGGGAAATCCTTTCAATTGATTGCATTTGAAACGCCATGGAGGGATAAGACTGTATCGAAATTGAGAACATGTTAAGTTGGGTCTCATGTATCATCATATTTGTCGATGCTTAACATTTTGAATCCTTTGGTAAGGGTTCTTGCACTATCTCCTGATCAAAAGGAGCAGACATGCTTCGTAGATAATCAACTAATTTGATTTCTTTGTCAGGAGAACAAACTCCTTTGTTGTGGAGACTTTAAGTCTTGCAACCTTCGTTCCACCTGTCATTCAACCCTTACATCGATATCTTGTAGATTATGGTCAGTTTGGGACCTTGCTGAAACTGCTCGATCATGTTTTCCTCCATTCAATGCTTCAAATTGATCTTGTAAGTGGCTAAGTTGTTCTCGAAACTCATACACTTCATTGTTTCTTTCACCCTGGGGTTCTCTGGTTGTTTCTTTTACTTTCTCCACTCTCCTCTATTCCAACTCGTTGCTGAGATCGGTAGGTCGAGCTTGCTTATCTCTATGTGACGAAGATCGTCTTACAAATTCACGCTGCAACTCGTTTTGAGATCCACAAGTTGAGCATGCAGGTCTCTTTGTGATAGAAATCGTCTCACAAGTTTAAGCCAACGATCTTCTAGAATGTCAGGGAGATAATGCACAGAAACTCGTTTTGTCCGTTGAGGAGTCCGTGCGCGAGAATCTTCATTCCACACCACCAGACTGATGGCCCTTCCTCTAGCACCAGATGATGCTTCAATTGATTGCACTTTGATCTGGAGCAAGAAATGCACGAATCCCAAGGCGAACGTCAGCTACCTCCATAGAAACAAGCTACAAACAAACCCGATGTGGGGACCTCTGAGGAGAGCAATTCAATGCTAAAGTCAAAGCAATAATACAAAAGATGGAGAAGTTAATGTTAAAACTCACAACATATCTATTCCTCCGATTGCTAGCTTACTTTTAGCTTTAGGGTTTATTCCCTATTGGTTTTCAATCAAGATTTGCTAAATCCAAACTTCCTAATTTGGTAAGATTTAATAAATCTCGATTTTCCATTTTAGTGGGATTTGGCCTCGATTTGAATTTATCCCGATACTTTACTGTTTCGAGAATTTACATAATTATTTTCATTTAAAGCTTTTTCTTGAGATGTGTACAAACCCATCTCGAGGCAGATTTTATTCTTTCCTACACCATCTCTAAAATGACTTTTGATATGGTCTGGAGGGGGTTTCAAAAAAAAAAAGGAAAATGGTCCGGATGGTGTAATTTTTTTGGCACATCATTAAAGTAATTTTTGTTGTAAATGAAATGGATGTGGACGACTTTTCCTATTCAAGCCATTTGTATTCCACCACTATGTGTGAGTGGTTATACATTTACATCATGTAATTGTAACTTATAATCTTTGACATTCCTGTAATGGCTATATAAAGAGCTCACATCTATGTAATGGATACACCAAGTTGAATGAAAACTTCTCATTCCAACTATCTCATTTCTTTTATTCTCCTTTGTAGTAGTAGTTTGTAGTAGTAGAAGTTCTTAGTCTTCTATTTCATTCTCTAGTTCTTAGCAAGTCTCAATTCAATTCACAACACGTTATCAGCACGAGCTTGCTCTAGTATTAAAGAGATCTTGAAGTTCAAGAAGGCTTGTTAAGGAGACAAAGCTAGGAAGGTATAACTTTTATGAGCTCAGTTTATTTCTATATTATCTTGGTTGTTTCACTTTTATATGCATACTTTATTCATATACTATGCATTATAACGTCACCGATTGCGAAAGTATGCTCTGTAGTTGCGTCTTGTACGATCTTCTACATTAGAAATCAAAAGTCAATATGTGACATAACTAGTTTTCTTGCTATACTACAAACGATTAATTATGATCCATTCTTGATTTTTTTTATATTGCAAATAGTGTTATGAGTTTGGGTTGATAGTGGGTAAGCCTTGTCCCTGGTAAAGCTAAACATTGAAAGGGAGACGGATTATCCTGTTCGAGGAGGCATAGTTTTTAAATAGACTTCGTCTCACCACCCAACCTGGAGGTTGTCCCACCAACTCATACAAGTAGTATATTTTGCATATTAATAATCAAGTTGTGAACATATATTTAATCGTATATTATTTTTTCATAAAAGAGAAAAATTATTTACTCAATTTTTTGACATATTTTCAGACTATGGCAAACCTTCAAAAACTTGAATTTATTGCTCTTGATATCACTGGAAATAATTATTTGCCATGGCAACTGGATGTCGAGATACATCTCCAAGCTAAAGACTTAGGAGAAACTATTATAGAAGGAAATGAAACATCAATGCAAGACCGTGCGAAAGCACTGATATTCCTTCGCCATCATCTCCATGAAGGCTTGAAAAGTGAGTATCTCACTATAAAAGATCCTCTCACCTTGTGGTTAAGCTTGAAAGAGCGATATGATCACTAAAAGATGGTAATATTTCCAAAAGCTCAAAATGACTAGCTGAATCTTAAGCTGCAAGATTTCAAAACAGTCAGTGAGTATAACTCCACCATGTTTAATATTACCTCTCGTTTGAGGCTTTGTGGAGAAAATATATTTGATGAGGCAATGATGGAAAAAACATTCAGTACTTTTCATGCCTCGAATCTGTTGTTGCAACAACAATATTGAGCGCGTCAATTTAAAAAATACTCATAATTAATTTCTTTGCTCATAGTGGCTAAACAAAATAACGAGCTTCTATTGAAGAACCACAACTCCCATCCAACTGGTTCCGCTTCAATTAATGAAGCAAATGCAGCATCCTATAATGACCATAAAAAGGGTCATAGAAAGAAAAAGGACGTGGAAATGGGAAAGGATCAATCAGCAAAGATCGTGGCAAGCCCTATTCTAAATTTCGTGGCAATAAGTTCCAAAATAAATGGAATAAGAATGATGCTGTTTAGAATAAGGGAAAAAATATTGCTGAAAATGGGCATGCTCGTAATCGTGACCAACCATGTCACAAATGTTGTCTAAAAGGTCACTGCCTTATGTATGCCACACGCCTAAGTATTTTATTGATCTTTATCAAGCCTCCTTAAAGGAGAAAGGCAAAACAGTTGAGATGAACTTCACTGTCGGAGATGGCTCATCGGACATCAATTATATGGATGCCCCAAATTTTCATGATGATCCAAACACTAATCTCGATATTTTTAATGATCATATGTAACGATTTTAAATAATTCTATGTACTGATTTTTGTTATGCTTCTTAGTTATATGTACTAGTTTCTTATTATGAATGAAATATGACTCTTTTTCTAATTTGCCAAAAATTATTTGTCTAGATGGATCAACAAATCATATGTTCAAATCATGAATCAAATAAGAGCGATATATGTCTTGTTGATTGTGCTACAACGCACATAATCCTTCAAAGTAGAGAATATTTTTCCAATTTGAACTTAGTTGAGGCTAATGTTCAAACAATATCTGGCTCTCCAATTTGATTAATGGCTCTGGAAGAGCAAATATTATGTTGCCTAGGGGAACAACAATTCATGTTGTCAATGCCTTATACTCTGAAAAATCCAGAAGAAATTTACTCAGCTTTAAAGATATTCGAAAAAATGGATATCACATTGAAACCATGAACGAAAATAATAGAGAATTTCTCTATGTCACATTGGTTTCAAATGGGAAAAAAGAAGTGTTAAAAAAATTTTCAGCTTTATCCTCTGGATTATATTTTACTCATATAAGACATGTCGAAACGAAAGTCGTCATAAATAAGAAAATTAATGATCCACATACATTCATTTTATGGCATGACCGGCTTGGCCATCAAAGATCATCAATGATGCGAATAATAATTAATAATTCGCATGGACATCCTTTAAGGAGTCACAAAGTATTTTCAACTGGTGATTATAATTGTGCTAGTTGTTCTCAAGGTAAATTGATAGTTAAATCATCCCCAAGTAAAATTGTTGTGGAATCCCCAGTTTTCTTAGAACGCATTCAAGGAGACATATGTGGACCTATTCATCCTCAATGTGGACCATTTAGATATTTCATGGTTTTGATAGATGCATCAACTAGGTGGTCACATGTTTGTTTGCTTTTGACCTGCAATGTTGCATTTGCTAGACTTTTAGCGCAAATCATTAAGTTAAGAGCACAATTCCCTGACAACCCAATCAAAACCATCCGTCTTGATAATGCCGGGGAATTTTAATCTCAAGCATTTAAAAATTATTGCATGTCTATAGGAATTACCATTGAACATTCTGTTCCGCATGTGCATACCCAAAATGGTTTGGCAGAATCTCTGATCAAGCACATTCAATTAATTGTCAGACCTTTAATCATGAGAACTAAGTTATCAACTTCAGTTTGGGGACATGCAGTCATTCATGCTGCATCTATCATTCGTTATAGGCCTATTGTATACCATGAACATTCCCCCATGCAACTCATTTTAGGTCAACAACCAAATATTTCACACTTAAGAATTTTTTGTAGTGCAGTGTATGTTCCTATACCACCTCCCAATAGATCTAAGATGGATCCACAATGAAAACTTGGGATTTATGTTGGATTTAACTCATCGTCCATTATAAGATACCTTGAGCCCTTAACAGAGGATTTATTTACTACACGTTTTGCTGATTGCCACTTTGATGAAACAATTTTTCCACCATTAGGGGGAGATAAGAAGTCAATTCAAAAGGAATGATGCAAAATTGCTTGGAATGCATCAACTTTATCACATTATGATCCACGAACAAATCAGTGTGAACTTGAAGTTCAAAAGATCATTCATTTGCAACAAATCGTAAATCAATTACCAAATGCATTTAATGATGCAAAACAAGTGACAAAATCACATATTCCAACTGTAAATGCTCCTGTAAGAATTGATGTCTCTATGCAACAAAATGTACAAGAACCAACGAAACGCTTAAAACGTGGAAGACTGGTTGATTCAAAGGATACAATTTCTCGAAAGATGAAAACGGGAGTAAAAATAAATCCAAATCAAAATACTCCTGAGAAAGCACAAGAATCCTTTGATAAGGGTTTGTTAGAACAAATTGATTATGATGAGGAACAACTTCATCTAGAAAAAGATGAAAAAGATGAAAGTAATGTGATTTCAATAAATTATTTAAACTTTGGTAAGATTTGGGATCGAAATGAAATTGTTCATGATGATATATTTGCTTTCAATATGTCCTTTAAAATATGTGAAAATGATGATGATCCAGAACCACGGTCAGTGGACGAATATCAAAAAAAGACCTGATTGACAAAAATGGCAAGATGCTATCCAAGCAGAGTTAAACTCGTTAAGGAAATGAGAGGTTTTTGGACCAATTGTCCAAACGCCAGATGGTGTAAAACTTGTTGGATATAAATAGGTATATGTACGAAAGAGAAACGAAAAAACTGAAGTTACAAGGTATAAAACAAGACTTGTAGCTCAAGGTTTCTCACAAAGACCTAGCATCGATTATGAGGAAACATATTTTTCTCTTATAAATGTAATCACATTTCGGTTCTTGATAAGCCTTGCAGTCTTTGAAGGGCTTGATATGCGTTTAATGGATGTCGTTACAGCATATCTGTACGAATCTCTAGACAATGAGATATATATGAAAATCCCTGATGGATTTGTAATATCCGATGAAATAAAATCAAAACCTCATAACATGCATTCTATAAAATTACAAAGGTCTTTGTACGGGTTGAAACAATCCGGACGAATGTGGTACAAACGTCTTAGTGATTATTTACTGAAAGAAGGATATATAAATAATATGCTTTGCCATGTGTCTTCATTAATAGATCATCAACAGGATTTGTGATTATTGTTGTATATGTTAATGATTTAAATATTGTGGGAAACCAGGACATCGTTAGAACATCTGAATACTTGAAAAAGGAATTCGAGATGAAAGAACTTGGAAAAATAAGACTTTGTCTTGATTTGCAAATTGAACATTTTTAAAGTGGAGTACTTGTTCATCAATCAAATTATATTGAAAAATTATTAAAAAGATTTTATATGGACAAGGCACATCCATTGAGGTCTCCAATGGTTGTCAGATCACTTGAAGTGGATAAGAATCCATTTCGACCTCATGAAAGTGATGAATAGCTAATTGGGACGGAGGTACCATATTTAAGTGCAATTGGTGCACTTATGTATTTTGCAAATTGTATAAGACCCGATATTGCTTTTGCTGTCAACTTACTTGCAAGATATAGCTCTTCACCAACTCGAAGACATTGGAATGGTGTTAAACACGTTTTTCGATATCTTCGAACATGGGTTTATTTTACTCGATAGGGGTAAAATTGAATCTCCAAGGTTATGTTTATGCTGGATTTTTATCTGATCCCCACAAGGCCCGTTCTCAAACAGGATATGTATTCACCTGTGGTAATACTGTTGTATCATGGAAGTCAGTAAAACAAACTATGGTTGCTACTTCTTCCAATCATTTTGAAGTACTTGCAATTCATGAAGCAAGTTGTGAATGTGCTTGGTTGAGAAACATGATTGAACATATTCAAGAATCATGTGGATTGCCTTCAATAAAAAATTCTCCTACCATATTATATGAAGATAATGCAGCATGTATTGCACAATTAAGTGAAGGATTCATAAAAGGGGACAGAACAAAACATATTTCACCAAAATTCTTTTATACGCATGAGCTTCAGAAGAATGGTGAAATTGATGTCAAGCAAATCCAATCGAGCGATAATCTTGCTGATTTATTCACAAAAGCCTTACCAACTACGACATTTAAAAGGCTTATATATGGTATTGGCTTGCGTAAACTTAAAGATATTGCAAGTAAAGAAACTGAACAAGTTTCACCCATGTTCACATGAGGGGGAGTTATTGATTAGTGTATTGCACTCTTTTTCCTTTAGCTATGGTTTTATTCCATTGAATTTTCCTAGCAAGGTTTTTAATGAGTCAATCTTAACAATATTATACCTATCTTAATATTTCTGAGAATAGTGTACTCTTTTTATTTTACTATATTTTTCCCACATGGTTTTTCTTAGTAGAAGTTTTAACGAGGCACAATCTCTTAGCAAGTGTCATCCAAGGGGGAGTGTTGTAAATGAAATGGATGTGGATGACTCTTCCTATTCAAACCATTTGTATTCCACCATTATGTGTGAGTGGTTACACATTTGCATCATGTAATTGTAACTTATGATCTTTGAAATTCTTGTAATGGCCTATATAAAGAGCTCACATCTATGTAATGGATACACCAAGTTGAATGAGAACCTCTCATTCCAATTATCTCATTTCTTATATTCTCCTTTGTAGTAGTAGTTTGTAGTAGTAAAAGTTCTTAGTCTTCTATTTCATTCTCTAGTTCTTAACAAGTTTCAATTCAATTCACAACACTACTTTTAAGCCTTTGCCATGTTTTATCACAAAAAAAATGTCACAATCATGAAATACATTTCATTAATTATGAATATAACCACAACTCTATCAATAACTTAACCATTTATGAAAAGATGAAACTATTTTTTTTTTGAAGCCCAAATAGGTGATAACATGCTCACTAGGAACAATATTCTTTACCCTATTAAGATGCATCTTTATTCCAATTACAAGCTTATTATGATCAATTATAAGTTTACTGACGTTCTGTGGACAGATCTAATTAATCGGACAAAGTAGACTTATAGGACTTAGGTCGATCACACAAATTAAAGAACCTAGGTGAATCTAATGGATCAGATAACCTAACGTAACTACCAAAATTTACATAGATCTAAATTTTTTTCTACTAATATCCATAATGTACTTAGAGGAATATCCCACCAATTACATGGATAAACAAAACTAAAACAAATAAACAAACTAAATAACAAGAAACACAAAAACTCAAATAAGGGGAAATGCATAGACACCAAAACTTCGGCTAAACTCGTTAGAAGGCACAAAATCATCCAACTGATAATCTTTTTATTTATTTATTTTTTCTTTAGTGTGATTCAAATTACGATCTTCCGAGATTTTGTCTTTTTGGTAAATAATATCTTTACCATTTTTCTTAAAAGGCTTTGACATCTAATTCATAATCTCTTAAAGATGTCTTTTCATTGCCCACTTCCCCAAATATTACTAAAAGAATATTTTAAAAAGTCCTGATTGTTTTTTGGTGTAATAAGCCCAAAAGAGGTTTTATATACTCCATTCCATGAGTGATCCAGTGCATTGGCGTGCAATGGTGCTAATTGACCTGGAGAACAACTCCGCACAAGGTCTACGCACGTGGCGCACCTCTATATGTAATCAAGACTATTTTGTCAAGAAAAGTATAAATTAATAATTTTTTTCATGACAATAAATTAATAATTGAAACTATTCACTAGACATAAAATAAAATATGTAACGCTGTCACACTAAGAGATTTGTTTCCCCCCAACCGACACTTTGGTACGTGTAGTCTTGGCTGCCAATCTCTTATTTAATGTATGCGTATATGATTATGTGTTACATAATTTGCTTTTTCTTTTGTTATATATTATTTATAGATTCTCGTTCATATAGTTAATTTGACATATATTTGATCATACTTAATTCAACTAAAAAAAATATTCTTAATAATATAGAGTATGGAGCGTGTAAGCTTTTGTAGATCTTTAAGGAGGCATCTCACTTGCTTTGGAACATGACTAGTCTTTGATGCAAACGGATCTCTCGCCACTCCTAAGTGCAAAAACATTACTATAAATATGGGCCATGTTCATGAAATTATTGCACAATAATAAACGTGTATATTTATATTTCCTCAAAAAATGTCTTAATTGTTAAGAAATATTGTGCAATGAGGAAATATGCAAAAATCACTCTCATAATTGTGTTGTGAAATCACTCATGTAATTATGTTGCGCACAAATCATTCCCTTGATTGTGTTACCTTATTTAGATGTTTTCTTTTGTATGTAATTGCATATATATACTAATGTCATAGGTACACTATTTAGAACCATTGAATTTAAATTCAATACATTAATCGAGGCGACATAAATGCATTGTGCGTTTAATGCACACCACATTTTGAGGAGTTTCCATGACATGAGTATATATTTAGTCTCCATTGTAAAATTTTCCTATATATATATGTAATATATACAAAACACACAATAAACTTATCATATTCTCTGTTAAGATTTGTCATTGTATCAGAGCTTTCGTTCGGTTATAGATAATCTCTTATTTCTCTTCACTTTTGGTCGACTCCCTCGACTTTGTTTTGTTGTTTGATCTCATTCTTTTGTGTTTCTATTGCTTCTTCTCTCTGATTCATGGTGCTCCCTTCATTGATGCTTGTTCTCGCCTTTGTGCCTTTTTTTTTGTTTCAGCCATCGTTCTTATTTTGTCATTCTTGCTTTTATGATTGTTTTGTTTTGTTGCTCATCCACCCCCAACCCTTTTCGTTTGTGTGCTTATGATTTCGTTCACCATATCATCATGCATCATCATCTTTCATCTTGATGCTATATCCGTTCGTGTTTGATGCAACAAGCATTAAGTCCACCACCACTCTCTCTATTCACATCATTAGTGTGCCACATCTGGTAATACACATTAATGATGTGATATGTTCATTCTCATGAGCTTCGTTGTCGTCGACTTGTCGTTGTCAGTCGACTTTGATTTTTATTTTCGTGAGTCTGTCATCCATATTTATCTCGTGATTCAATTTTTAGTGCTTGTTCTCATTTCCGTTATGTTCAATTATGTTCTTGGTTTAATTTTCGCTTAGTTTTCTTGTGTTTTTCCCTTTGTTTCAACCCCAATCCCCTCGCTATTCTGCCCTCCATATCCATGATTGCCCGTCCGTGTGGGTTTGTGCGCACGTCACCCGTCCTCTGCCTTTGCTAACTTTAACTTGTTTGCACCCTCAACAAATTTTGTTTGGTTGAAGACATGACTGTATCACCTAACCATCATCACTATTATAATGACAATCATCATCACAATAACGTTATATTTGTTTTATGTGTGCTTTTATTGATGTCATGTCTCATCCCATCTTCTCGCAAGTGGGTTTTACAAACTCGCACTAGTCCTTGCTCCCGCATGCCTTGCTCGACTAACCCGGCTGAACGCTACCTGTGTTGTTGTTCCTCCCCCAACCCGCTACTCGTTCCCGCTGATGTGTTCTATTTATGTGCACGCCTATCGGAAGAAAGTTTGTTTTTTGGTTTAAAAAAAAATGTTACCACCACGTTATGATTGCATAGAGCCTATGCGTTGTCTGCTTTCCTGCCTGCCTATTCATCGACTCTATCGACTCTGCTATGTTAGTCGTTTCGTCAACTCTACTCTGCCAAGTCGTTCAGTCAACTCCGTTGTTTTGTTGTTCAGTTATTATGTTATTTTGTTCGTGCACTGTCTACTAATTCGAGTGTAGTCCACGATGCCTGCCATGCCTGTTATCCATGCACTGTCTACTAATTTGAGTGCAGTTCACGATGCCTGTCATGCACATTATTCGCGTACTGTATGTTGTCGAGCGCAATTCACAATGTCTGTGATGCCTGTTAGTTGCAACACTATTGTAGATCTTTTTGTCACGCTTGCTTATTTTAAGATTATGTCCGTGATCACTTGCATTCATTTGTCGTGATCTGGTGTCCCCATGAAGAATTGTCTCTGACTCAATATGAATTCGAGTCCGAAGTCAATCCGAATTCAAGTCCAAAGTAAATTTGAATTCAAGTCTGAAGTAAATCCAAATTCCAGACTTAAGTTAATCCGAATTTTGTCCAGGTTTAGTTTTATTTTAGTTTACAAACTCAAAGTGGTTCCGTTGTTTCCACTTTGAGTTTGAGGGGAAGTGTTAAAGAATATTGTGCAATTAGGAAATATGCACAAATCACTCCCATAATTGTGTTGTGAAATTACTCCTGTAATTATGTTGTACACAAATCACTCCTTTGATTATGTGCTACCTTATTTAGATGTTTCCTTTAGTATGTAATCACATCTCTCTCTCTCTCTCTATATATATATATATATATATATATATACACACAAAACACACAATAAGGTTATAATAAGATTTGTCACTAATGTTTACAATTTTTTTTTTCTTTATTTTGCAAAAGAACTTTAACTTTTTAAAACAAGCAATTTAATCCTAACATTATAATTTCAAGGACTAACAGACAATTCTATCATAATGTTTGGGGATTGAAAAAACTAACCTAACGTTTGATTTTGACAAATTTATTATGATATTTTGATCTTTTATAAATTGAATCCTTAGTCAAATTCGAGATTGAGGCGATGTTATTATTGTTACGCAAATCTTGCCTCAAAAACTGATTACATGACAACTATTTTTATCGTCAACAGATTGTTTGGATTAAGTAGAGCCATATACGTCATATTTTTTAAATAATTGTCATTGACAAATCATCAATTTTGAGATAAAATCTAACTAAGAATATATGCAATTTATTCAAAAACCAAAATGTCGGGATAAATTTGTCAAAAATTAAAATGTTTGGATAGAATCGCAAGGATCCTCGCAACGTTAAGATAAATTTGTCTATCAAATTTAATGTCAATAAAAAATCATTATTGACCTGCAGAAATGTCCGTGGTATTTATATGTGTGAATACCACTTAAGCAATACAGTGTTACACTGATTAAAAACTCAAAAATCTTTTATTTTGTATGTATATACACAAAGCGGAAACTAGATTTTTGCTTAGAAAAGTATAACCAAATGAGATGAAAAATTTATTTATTTTTATTTTATTGAGAAAAGATGAAATGTTTATTTTAAATTAAAGGTTATGATTATTTTGCAAAAAAAAAAAGAAGTAAAATTCTTGAATATTTTCACCACAAGCTCGCGATTTGCAACTCCTTACTTCCTCCAGATGCATATTTGTCTCAATGTTAGCTTTTACGGTCTTACTTAAGTGCAACGATATACCTAAACAGTCATTACAGACTCATAAAACTACACTAGTGTAAAAAGAAAGACTATGAACCAATACAAGTTTTTCGTTAAAATTTTGATATAATAACTTATTAACCAAAGGCAGTAAAGTGCAAGAATGGCAGTACCTAGTGAGCTTAAGGCCCAATATTAGAGCCAACTATATATGTCGAAGCCCAATTCACATCCGAGCCAAGATTTTAGTGGATAAGCCCAATATATACTTTTTTTATTTATCAAATAAGCCAAAAGCCAAAATTACGATATTCTCAAAATTGCCCTCTTGTGACCACTTAAATTAAACTTCTAAAATTCTATTCATATTCTTTAGGAAAATGATAAAATGACCCACACACTTTGGGCGCACACCCTTATCTTTTAGTCATTTATGGCTCTTTTTTGTCTCTCAGGTGTGGGCTCCACATATAACAAAATACCATAAATAGCTAAAAAATAAGGATGTGCATCTAAAGTGTGTGTTAAGAGTATGTTAAATTATCATTTTCCTATTCTTTATATAAGAAAGGACGGAACAAGTCCTAATTGGGACAAGCCAATTCCATCAACACATAGTGTGTGTGTGTGTGTCTATATATATATATATATATATATATATATCGCATTGTCAAGTATGGCTCTCTCTCACATTGAATTGTAACATCAAGCATGACTCCTACATTGAAGGTAACTAGATTTGTTTATGGGCCGGCCCAATCTGGGTCTAAATACCTTGTCTCAAGCCCAACCCACCACCTATGTTCGAGCTTATATCTTGGCCCAAGCTCGGCCCATGCAAAAAATACAAAACCCAAGCCCGTCCCATCAAACCCACACATTTTTTTATTAATAAAAATAATTATATTTTATTAAAAAAATATTTATTTTTAAAAATCTTTCTTCCATAAAATTAAAATAAAGTGCAGTATTTTGTAGATTTTTATATTAACATACAAATAAAACACAAAAGATGGAAGTAGCAAGTTGGTAATGGATAATCATCAATATAGAGGGTATTGAGTTCAAGCCTTGTTTCCAACATATTTTTTTGAGAATATAGACATTAATTTAATGGCGGGTCGGGCCGAGCTTGGACTTTACAAGTAAGCTCAAGCCCGACCCAAATTAAATCAGGCCTAGGCGGGCTTGGGCTAAGAAAACTTGTCGAAGCCTTACCCATTGGTTACAAGCTTAGGCGGGTTGGGCGGGTACCCAAGCCAGTGAATAGGTCTAAATGTAACTGTTGCACTCTATTTAACTTGTATTTCTCTCTAATGTACATTCACTTATCCATGTATTGTCATGTATCTTGTAATCTTGTATGACATGTGACTTTGTTGTAACTTGCACATTTTGTGCAAGTACTCATTCTCATCATGACTAAGACCTATATAAGGGGGTTCCTTCACTTGTAAAGAACACACCAAGTTGTATACAACTTCTCATTTCTTCTCTTCTCCTTTTTAGTAGTAGTTTGTAGTAGTAGAAGTTAGTAGTGTTCTACTTTCCTTCTCTAGTTTCTAGCAAGTTCCACTTCAATAGAACACGTTATCAGCACGAGTATGCTCTATGCGAAAATGGACTTGAAGATCAAGAAACTTTTCAAGGAGAAAGCTAGGAAGGTATAACTTTTATTAATTCAAATAAGTTATCAATACATTTGTTCAAATTTTAGTTTTGAAGATCCATTCTATAGCTGTTAGTTTCTCAAACTACACTTTTGAGTGCACACCTCTAATGGCTTAATTATATATACTAGACTGTTACTACTCTTCTCGGCTACAATCTTTGAAGAAAGTATCCACTGTTTAATTTGCATGTCCTTTTATCCTTTAATTCAAACAAATTTAATTTATTTCTATTGTATTATGGTTAATTTATCTTATTATAATGTGCACTATCTCATATTGCAGTAGAACTTTTAAAGACATAAAATAAAAGGTTATATATCTTCAAAATTTTAAGTTCACTACACCAATACTCACGTACCAACATAAATAACTTACACATAGCAAGCCTTTTACTTGAATTGTATATTATTAATTTCACAATGCACCAAGTCATGTGAACTGCTTGTGTTTATTTATAACCCCTTATATATAATTAAACATTCCAAACCAAAGCTTATGTTGTGTTCCGGTGAAAAGGGATCAAGTGACATACTTTGCCTCATGAATGAGCTATATATGTACTTGTATAGTGCATAGTCCAAGGCATAACCCGGTTGTGAGTAGGGCTTTTATTATGTTGTGTAGTTATCATAGTATTTCCCTTTAATTAATGCATCAAATCACCTTTAAGTTGTGCACTATCAAGATATTCCAGTTTGATCAGCCATGCAAAGGAAAAAGAAAACTAAGATTCTACAATTTGATGCAAATTAATCTTACTAAAATAAGAATACCAATACATGTGACTTGTGCGAAATTGCAATACGTACTATTTGTTGTTGGTATTATATGCATACATCATTTTAAATAAAAATATATATACATAAGCTGAAAACCAGAGTATGCGGAACTATTGGCTCTAAATTGTCTATAGACAAGTTCATCTAGTTTAACAAAGCCACGTAATTATTCTAAAAAATATCGATTATACATTATCTATGCATTATGTATTTTATTTAACATCACACTAACTGCGGAAGTATGCTATGTAGTTATGTCTTGTAGAATTTTCTACATCAGAATTAAAAGTCAATGTGTAACATATAGTTTTTCACATGAAAATATTAATTATTAATGATGTACTATTCATGATTTTTATAATATAAATTATATTGTAAGTTTGAGTTGATAGTGGATAAGTCTTGTCCCAAGTAAAGCTAAACATTGAAAGGGAGACGGGTTATCCCGTTCGAGAAGGCATGGTTGTTAAGTAGACTTTTATCTCGCCACCCAACCTAGAGGTTGTCCCCCAAACTCATTCAAATAGTATATTTTGTGTATAAGATAATCAAGTCGTGAACATTCATTTAATCATATAATATGGAGAATATTATTTACATCGTCTCTTTTTTGAAAATATTACACTTTGATTGAATTAGTTGTCTTAATGTTGTTGACAAGAATATAATTACTTGTCAAGGCAACGAGATGCTAAAATTATATATATTAAGCATCTATGCAAGGTTGTGCATGTAGCACTTATATTCTTCGCTAATATCTTTTTTAGAGATTTGAAAAGTGTATATATTTCACTTTCTATTATCTTTTCATCTCATGGAGTAAGGTATATCAAGACCACAATTGGTAATGCTCCAAAAAGCTCAAAATGAACCGTTGGGTCTCATGCTACAAAATTTGATCTGTCGAATATTAATTATAACTCTGCAATTTTAATTACATGTATGTTGTGGCTATGCAAAAATATAACTGACAAGACAATAATAAAAAAAGACCACGTGGTCCGCCTTAATTTATTATTGCAACAAAATAATATCGAGCGCAACTGTCAATTCAATAAATATTATGGATTGGTTGATGGGGTGAACCTATACAAACAAATATTTTACCCCTCTCTTGTATCGCCAAATAAGGACTATAACCACAATAAAGCAATTCAACAAATAAAGAACAATGTAAATGCAAGAATCAAACCACAACACACACGACTTTTAACGTAGAAACCTTCTCAAAGTGAGAAGTAAAACCACGAGGTGACTAACACATATGAAAAGCTCTCTACTATGGCAAATGGGAATACAAAGTCTTCTCTAACACTAGTTAGAGATATGAACATCACAAATCATCAAGACAACAAGTATAGAAGCATATCTTGGTCAAAGAACTTAATATAAGAGAAATAGAGGATGTCACCTAGAAGAAGGAAAAATGAAATCTCTACTAATGGTGATGTAGAGCTCAACGCCGCAAATCTCCCCTTCGAATCTCGCCTTAAATGGAGTCCATTTGAACCTTCAATCAAGCACTTGAAGGATGCTTCAAAGCTAGGCCTTGAAGAACACAAATCTCCCCAAATTTCCTCTCTTAAATTCGTTCTCTCTCTCTCTCACTCCATAAAGCAATTTGTTGCTTATAAAGAGGTGGCAAAATGACAAGTTTGCCATTTCAATGATGGGTTGAAAAACCCAACAATCTCCCCTTATTTCAACTAAATGAAGGAGGGATCACCAATTCTGTTGTGTCGCAACATACTTCAAGCTTCAAACTTGGCAATGGTTTTGTAAACATATCAGAACCATTACTATTGATGTTAATCTTCTCAATCTCAAGTAAATGTTCATTAAGAACATTTTGTATCCAATGATACCTTACATCAATGTGCTTAGTCCTCGAGTGAAATGAAACATTCTTACTCATGTGAATGACACTTTGATTGTCATAAAACAAAACATATCTTTCTTGCATGAAACCAATTTCTCGTATGACACTCAGGTGGGCAGTATCTTTCTTGCATGACACTTTACATGTTTCGATTTTTGCAATAAACTTGGCTTCAACGATAGAAAGTGCAACATATTTCTGTAACCTGGACTGCCATGATACTGCCCACCTGAGAAAGTCATCAAGTAACCTAAAGTGGACCTTTGAGTGTCCAAATCACCGACCATATATGCATCCGTGTAACCAACCAACACTGGCTTCCCACAACCAAAAGTGAGTCTAAAAGAAGTAGTACCTCATAGATATCTCATAATCCACTTAATTGCATCCCAATGCTCTCGTCCCGGATTAGATAAAAATCTACTGACCACACCAACTTCATATGTTATATCTTGTCTAGTACACACTATAGTATACATCAAAATTCCCAATGCGAAGGCCTGTGGAATTCTCTCCATATCTTGCTTCTCTTCATCTGTAGAAGGACAATGTTGAGCATTCAACTTAAAGTGACTAGCTAAAGGAGCATTCACTACCTTATCTTATTCATGTTGAACCTCTCAAGAACTTCTCTATATAGTGATTTTGTGACAGACAACTTCTTAGAACTTTTGTCTTGCAAAATATGGATACCAAGAATTTGCTTTGTCGGACCCAAGTCTTTCATGGAGAATGACTTGCTCAACTGCTTCTTCAACTTTGCAATTCTCGAAGCCTTCCTGCCAACAATCAACATAGAGCAACAAGATAATGAAATCATCATCAGAAAATCTCTGTACAAAAACACAATGATCAGAAGTAGTTTTATGGTAGCCTTGCTCCCCCCATAACTGATTCAAACTTCTTGTACCATTGCCTCGATGCTTGCTTCAAGCTGTAGAGACTTTTCTTCAACTTGCACACATACTTTTCTTTTCCATGCACTCTAAAACCCTCGGGTTGTTCCATATAAATTTCTTTATCTAAGTCACCATGAAGGAAAACGATCTTCACATCCATCTGGTCAACCTCCAAATCAAGACTTTCTGCCAAACTCAAAACAACTCGAATAGATGACATTTTGATCACTAGCCTGAATATCTCATCATAATTAATGCCTTTCTTTTGACTAAACCCCTTAACAACCAATCTAGCTTTGTATTGAGGTTGTGAAGTGTGCTATTCATGCTTCACTCTATACAACCACCTATTATTCAAAGCTTTCTTTCCATTAGGTAACTTAAACAACTCAAAAAGTATGGTTATCATGCAATGATTTCATCTCATCATGCATTGCCTCAATCCATTTCTCTTTATGCTCATCTTTCATAGCTTCTACATAACATTTAGGTTCTCCCTCGTCACTAAGTAACACAAACTCGCTTGCCAGATATCGACTAGAAGGCATTTTTTGTCTCTCATATCTCTGAGGTGCAATAATGACTGGAGCCTCTGGCACTGCTAGTTACTGCTTATCATCACCATCTAACTCAGTCTCTAGCAGAATATCAACTTCACCACTATCATGCTGACCATTATGAACTGCATTTGAAATCTGTGTATGAACTCGTAATGGAGCAAATGACCCAAAATCAACCAATTCACCACTGACACTAGGCACTGAACTGTCTTCTCTATGTCCTCAATGATTTGATTTTCCATAAACACTGTATCTCTGCTTCTTACAAGTTTCTTTTGAGTTGGATCATAAAACTTGTAGACAAACTCATCTTGCCCATAGCCAATAAACACATGTTATATTGTCTTGACATCAAGCTTAAACCTCTTATCTTTCGAAATATGAACAAAAGCTTTACACTCAAACATCCGTAAGTGATCATAGGGAACATCCTTTCCATGCCAAACTCTCTCTGGAACATCTAGATTTAGAGGAACACATGGTGTTAAATTCAGCAAATGTATCACTGTACTCAAAGCTTCACCCCAAAAGGATTTAGGCAACTTTGCTTTTGAAAGCAAACATCTCACTCTTTCAACTAGAGTTCTATTTATTTTCTCAACTATCCCATTTAACTGAGGTATCTTAGGAGGTGTCTTTTGATGACGAATGCTCTGCTGCTTGCGATACTCATCAAAAGTGCGACAATACTCACCACCATTGTCGGATCTAATGCATTTCAACTTCTTCCTAGTTTGTCTCTCAACTAAGGCATGAAACTTCTTGAATACATCAAACACTTGGTTTTTTGTCTTGAAGGTATAAACCCACAACTTTTTTGAATGATCATCAATGAAAGTGACAAAATAGGTAGCACCACCAAGTGTCCTTGTCTTCATAGGACCAGACACATCAGAATGTACTAGATAAAGTATTTCTGACTTTGTTGAATGAGAACTAGATGACTTGAAAGCAACTCTAGTTTGTTTCCCTGCAAACCATTAAACACATTTCTTCAAAGGTGAATTCTTTACCTCTGAGAGCACATTTTTCTTTGCCAAAAGTGTCAAGCCCTTCTCACTTATGTAACTAAGTCTCTTGTGCCATCACTCCACTGTATCATCATTCTCAAGTGCATTGATTCTACTATCACATACCCTTGCTTGCATTAAATACAATGAAGAACATTTCTTTCCTCTAGCCATGACCATGGAACCTCTAGTAAGCTTCAATTTTCCATCATTTAAGGTGCTACAAAATCCTTCATCATCAAGCCTACCAGCTAAAACAAGATTCATACAAATATCAAGGATATGCTTCACGTTTTTCAAGACCAACTTAGAACCATTATTAGTCTCTAGGCATACATTACCCATACCAATGGCTTTAGACAAACCATTGTTCCCATCCTAACATCACTAAAGTCTCTGGATGTATAAGATGTGAATAAATCTCTTCTTGATGTAGTATGAATTGAGACACTACTATCAATTACCCAGCTAGTCTCATGACATGCAAAACTAACCACATCATCATCACACAGAATAAGAAACACCTCCGTGACAATATCAACCTTATCTTTCTTGCCATCATCATCTTTTTTTTCATTCTCATTCTTGTTGTCTCTCTTGAGTTTTCGACAGTACTTCTTTATGTGCTCCTTTAGGCCACAATAATGACACTTAACATTCGCAAATTTATGCTTCTACCTTTATCATGTGACTTCAAACCTTTACTTTTGCTTCTCCCCCTATTCTCTGTAACCAACACCTTTGTTTGTGTTTGTGAGGAAGAGCTCTGAAGTGACTGTTGTCTTAATTCTTCATTCACAATGTCATTCGATGCGGAATCGAGAGAAATAATACCATTTAGAACGGAATTAGACAATATCATTCGAAATGTATCCTAATAATCTGGTAATGTGTCAAGAAGCCATATACCTTGAACCTCATCATCAAACTTGATGATCATTTTCGCCAATTGGTTCACAACTCTTATAAATGCATTCAAATGATCCAAAATCAGGGTTCCCTCTTGATATTTTTAAGCCCATGAATTTCTTCGTCAAAATCATCTTCATGATCCCCGTTTTTGAGTATACAACTCTTCAAGTTTAGTCCATATAACACGTGCATTGGTCTCCTGTTCTATATGGCTAGAAACATTATCATCAACCCATTGCCGAATGAGTCCACATATTTGTCGATGAAAGATATTTCATTCTTTATCGGACATGCATTTGGGTTTTTTCAGTCTTGAACACCGGTTGATAATAGTCCTTCATATAGAGATTGTCCTCCATCTTCTTTCTCTATGCATGGTAATTAGAACCATTCAACCTAATTATTTTGTTTGGATTTAATATTTGGTCATCCATTGCTAAACACAAGGAACGAGAACTTCAACCACGCTCTGATAACACTTTGATGGGATTAACCTACACCAACAAATAATCTACCTCTTCTCTTGTGTCACCAAATAAAGACCACAACCATAATATGAATAATCAAAAAAAAATAAAGAACAATGTAAATGTAAAAATCAAACCACAACACACAAGACTTTTAACGTGAAAACCTTCTCAAAATGAGAAGTAAAACCACGAGGTGACTAAAACTTATGAAAAGCTCTCCACTATGGCAAATAGGAATACAAAGTCTTCTCTAACATTAATTAGAGGTGTTAGAGGTATAAACATCACAAATCATCAAGAAAATGAGCATAGAAGCATATCTTGGCCAAAAAACTTAATACAAGAGAATTGGAGGATGCACCTAGAAGAGGGCAAGGTGAAATATCTACCAATGATGATGTAAAGCTTGACGCCGCGAATCTCCCCTTCGAATCTTGCCTTAAGTGGATTCTGTTTGGAACTTCAATTAAGTACTTGAAGGATGTTTCAAAGCTAAGGCTTGAAGAACACAAATCTCCCCAAATTTCCTCTCTCAAAGTCGTTCTATCTCTCTCTCTCTCTCTCCATAAAGCAATTCGTTGCTTAAAAAGAGGTGGCAAAATGACAAGTGTGCCCTTCCATTAATGGGTTGAAAAATCCAACAATGATTTCATGTCTCATGGTAGTTGAGAAAAATATTGAGATATTATAAATATAATATCACTCTCGTTCAATCAGTTCAACTTCAAATTAAGAAGCATATGTTGCGTACTATGTTAATGGTCGCAATAACAAATTATGGACGTGGAAAAGGTGAAAAGATCTGATAAAGATATATAGACAATTTCACTGAAAGTTGGAATAAAAGAGAAAGGGCAAGTTAGTATTGACAATGAGCATTTATAATTGTGACATTTTTCATCACGTATGAAAGGCTATGTTGCCTAAATATTGTCATATACATACCCAAATATTTTTGATCTTTTACAATGTCTTGAAAATCAAGGCAAAATTATGAATTTTACTATTGAAAATAGCTCGATAAAATAGACACATTAAGATGTGTTCAAGTCATGAGCTAAATAAAGGCGAGCGAAGAATGCATGTCTTGCTTATTGTATTATGTACACAATATAATATAAAATAGAGAGAGTATTTGTCAAATATAAACTAAGCAAAGGCTAGTGTTCATGCAATATCTGGTACAACTATAATGTAGTCAATGCCTTGTCTAGAAATTACTCAATATGATTTTGTTTCATTTGAGAATTTAAATTCCCAGCTTTATCTTCTGAATTTTACTTGAATATGGCATATTGAGATAAATGTCGTCATATGATCTAATAATGACATTCATTAGATGAAATGATCGATTTCATCATCCATGATCATCAATTACACGATTAATATTGAAAATTTGCATGGGCATCTATTGTGGAACCAACATTTTTTATTAACTGGTAATTATTATAGTTGTGTTGCTAGTCTCAGGACAAGTTGTTGGTTAAACAAGTTCTAAGTAAAATTATTATGGAACTTGATCATTTTCTGCATATAATTTATTTATGAAAACATATGGACTTATTTATTCTTGTAGTAAATATTTTTAACTTACGCATCACCTAAGTAGTTGCATACGTATTTATATATTTTTAACTTATATATATATTGGCTATGACAATTCATTCACTCGATTTTAAAAAAAATTAAGTTACTAATTTTAATTTTGAGATATGAAGTCATTGATACAACATATTTAGTTAATTTAAAGTTCTATACAACTCATTTTAGACAAACAACGAAATATATCATATTTGAGGTTTTCGATTATAAAGTTTATGTTTTATTTCATATCCTTAAATAAAACTAAAATGAAATTGAAAAGAAAACTTTTGATTTATGTCGGTTTCTAACCATTGTATAATGCCTTAAGCCCCTAGCAGGGGATTTGTTTACAACAAGTTTTATTGATTATCACTTCGATGAAGCAATTTTTCCACCATTAGGGGGAGATATATAAAGTCAATTAAAAAAGAATGGCGTGAAATTGCTTGAAACGCATCAAAATTGTTGTATTATGATTATGATATAAACTTGAAGTTCAAATGATCATTCATTAGCAATAAATTATGAATCAATTACTTTAGGCAATTACTAATATGAAAAGGTGACAACCCCGTTTGTTCCACCATTAAAGGTTCATATATAAAATGATGCCCCTATGCATCTAAATGCATTAGAACCAACAAAACACTTAAGACGTAAAAGGTTTGTTGGTTCAAAGGATACAAATCTCTTGAAAAAGAGGTAAGGAATAAATGCTCCTTATAAAATAAAATAATTCTTTAGTAAGGATTCAAAGTATACTTTTAAAAAATGAGGATCCAATATCACAAATAGTATGTGGATAAATATCAAAGAAGACATAATTATCAAAAGAGGTTATCCAAACTAAGCAAAACTCGTTAAGGAAACGAGAAGTTGTTAGACTAATAGTCTAATAGAATTGTGGCGCTATAACACTGGTTAGACTTAAACAATTTGGTCAGATGAACGTACCAAAACCTTAACGATTATTTACTTTGAAAACAATATGTACGTAATTTATATTATCCATATGTCTTCATTGTAATATCATCACATGTCGATGGCTAAAATATTGTGAGAAATCAAGATGATATCATTATATCATTTGAATTCCTGATAAAGGAATTCAAGATGGAAGATTTTTGAAAAATAAAACTTAGCTTTGATTTGGAAATCAAGTATTTTTCAAGTAAAATAGTTCTCCATCTTTTAATTTATCTTAATCAAAAGAGTAAAATTTGGTTTGCAAAGATTTGTTGCAAAACAATAAGATATTTCACTCATGTCAACATGAAGGGGAGAATCAAAAGGAGTTATTGATTAGTGCATTGCATTCTTTTCCCCTTCGCTATAGTTTTATTGTAACGACCCTAAAATTTAACTCGTGTCACGTGTCGATACAAGTGGTATGTGGGCCCTCCGTCGTGGTACATTCATTAATTTTCGGATGTCGACATCGAGGTATGTTATGTTTGTTCGATGTTTGTATTATACTGTATAGCCTTAACAATAATTTTGATGTCCCAAACGAGTGAGGACTGTTGTGTACAAGTGTTGGTAGTGTGAGGCGATGTTTAGTGGTCCGGGGAATTAAAGTTGAGTTAAAAAAATAGATAAAATACAAACTATACATTTATTGAATTTATTTGGTATGAGATTAGACCAAGTGCGCAAGACACGCGAAGTGCGACACGAGTCGAGTTCGGATGCACAAGGGATGAGGTGGATAGGCTGAACTGAGGAGCAAGTTGTAACGACCCTAAAATTCTAACTCGTGCCACGTGACATTTTAGGGTCATATTGTGGGCCCAACTGGCTTTGGTGTACTTGTTTCGGTCCTCGGGAGTCGACAACGAGGTATGTTATGTTTGTTTGGTGATTTGTATTATTTATTTATTACCGAACATTAAATTCAATATCCCTAATGTGTGAGAACGTGGTGAGTGTGTGTTGGTACCGTTGAACGAGTTCAGTACGAAATAATGCGTTAAACGAGTATTTGAGAGTCCGGGAGACAAAAATGGAATAAAACACTGATAAGTACTAATGGAAATAATTAATGGAATTAAATAATAAATTATGGGCGCTGAGTGATACATGAGGTCATGGGCGACACACGTGAGTCGAATGGTAGTGTGCACGCCCGAGTGAACTCGTTGGCACGCACAACGAAATTGTAGGCGCGAACTTACAATTATATATATGTATATAAATGTGTATATAAATATAAATAAAAAGAAAATGTGAAATGACCATGAGGGGTATTAAGTTGGTAAAGATGTGGATAAGAATTGGAGGGGCAAAATGGTCATTTGACCTAAAATTTGATCAAAAGCACCACCGACACCCCATTCTCACATTTCGACTGAGAGAGAGAGGAAGAGGGAGAGAAGAAATTGAAGAGAGGAATCTATTTGTTGAGATGTGGGGATGTTGGAATCGTTGAAGTGAGATTGAGGAGTGGGTTTTCGAAATCGAAGGGAGGTTGAGCATTGTGTTGGTGAGTTTTATTTTTCTCCACTTTTGTTTATTATTTTCGAAATTTTAGTGTTGATGATGAAGATGGTGTTGGTGTTGTTGTTGATGTTGATGATGTTGTTGTTTGTTGGAAAAGAGAAAGAAGAAAAGAAAAAGAAAAAAAAAAGGTTGCTGGAACGAACAGAGAGCATTTTGCTCTCTGTTCGTTCAGTTGGGGAAGAAAACTAAAGTGGGCCGGGTAGTGGTGACCCGGGCCCGACCCGGGTGGGTCGGCCTCGGTCGACCCGGTTGGGTGGACCGGGTCGGACCCGACCCGGGGACCCACCATTATTAAAATAATAATTTATTTATTTATTTATAATAAATAAATAAATTAAGTATGTTTTATTTTTATTTTTTTGAAATAAATATTTGAAAAATCTGGAAAATTCAGAAAAATAGGAAAAAAATTTCGAAAAATTATATTTCACCCAAATAAATAGAAATTTGGGAATTTTTGTGAAAAATAAAGAATTTGAGATTCGCGACGAGACTTTTGTCGAGGTTTTTGTCTCGTAAAGCGTGAAATTGTTAAAAATAGCCAGAAAAATATTTTTCTAAATTGTATGAAAATTATGAGGTTTCGCTCGGGTATCCTAATGGGTTTAAATGGAACCCAATACCGGATAAGCGATCCAAATTGAATAAAGGAACAATAATTTAGAAAATTGTAGAAAATGAGTTAAACTTGAGAAAAATTGAGGAATACATGGAATAATTAGGGAAAAATTAACAAAAATTGGTCGAAATAATTGTCAGGTGACGAGCGGAATGTTGGTAACTAATTGGGGAACGTGTGGAGCTACGCGAGGACCTTTTTAGCGGAATTTGAGGTGAGTAAAGGCAACAATAGAATCAACATAATTGTTTTTCTATTTATTGATTAATTATTCTTGAAATGCAAGCCCTTTGTATTCCATTCTAGTTCAGGTGACATAGGGTTTAGGTAGTCCGATTGTGATGAGAAGTCTCAACGAGTTTAGCAGCCGGCATAGACTTTGGCTTCTCGTTGGAGCCTATCGAAATGATTTAGCATCCGGCTTGTGACTGTGGCTTTCTTTCGGTAGTGTGTTAGGAATTTAGCAGTCGGCTTTTTCTGTAGCTTTTCCTAACAGAGTGTGCGTTCAGTGGAGGCGACCTTCGGGCCCACTGGTTCGTACGGGGTGGATTGAGCAGGGAGGCAGTTTTGGGCCTACTGTGTCGATCGTAAGCTGATGAGGTCTTGTGACCCGCGGTTTGATTGGGACTATCTATTCGCCTATCCATTTGTTTCTCGGTCACTTGATTTTCGTTGTTTGTACTTGTTGAATCTATTTGTCATGCGATTTGCTATCTATTTCAGTTTCTTGTTATACACTGCATGATTTATAGACTTGTGATTATTGAAAATTCAGTAATTTATGTTGAGATATCTATTGTTGTTGTTTACTGTTATATTTTGTACTCACCGTCTTTTTTATGACGGTGGGTGCAGATCCACAGACGAGTAGGGGCAAGGCGCCGATACTTGGCGATATCCTCTGAGGCACGCCCAGAGTCACTAGCTTTGCTCTCACTTTGTAGGTATTTTTGTCCTTTTGTTGTATATTTTGGCTATATATCTATTTGTTTTGATATTTTGGGACTTTGGGGAGTTGAACCTGACTGTTGATACATATATATGTTCCTTTTGGGTTTTCAGTTGATCTGTTATACACATGTGATGTTGTTTGGATAAGATTTTCCACCACTAGGTTGACTGAGTAGTAAACTATTTTAAGTTAGTGTTAAAAACATTTCCGCTGCACACCTAACTACAATTGAGGATAAAAGATGAGATAGAGTTAAGGTGAATCAAAAAGAGTGATTCAGGGTGAGTGAGTGAATAATGTATTGAGTAATGGGTAAGTTAAGGCTGACTAGACTTACGTTGACTCGTCGGAGATTGGCTCGTGGGTCCACGTAAGTTTAGGCCGGGCGGGACCTAGTTTTGTGGTTGCTGGGGCCGTCACAGTTGGTATCAGAGCATAAAGGTTTATCACCATGACTCTAAATAAGCATAAAACACAAGCAAATGAACTTAGTGTGGAAAATCTTAAGAACTTAACTCAAGTATAGTTGGGAAGTGGGAAATGATATATTATTTTGAGCATGTTAAATTTTAATGTATAATATAATATATCGTTACGTAAGACTGATCGAGGCTCGCCATTTGCTATTGTAGATTGCGATGGTGACCAGCCTGATGCTGGAGATCAGAGTGGAGTCCAGCGATTTCAGGTGATCTGAGGTAAGATCTTTCTTCTTCTCATCATTTCCTATGTGTTGGTATAGGTTTTACCCATGTTCGTCACGATGAAATTTGGACGTCACGTCGAGATTTCAAACTTGATCGAAACTCTCGACGTTTTGGTGATCCTCATGATGATCAACACAAGTTTTGTGAAGGTGGTATTCAATTTGGGGGAGTTTTGGATTTGTGATGAATTTTTGGAGATTCTTCAAATGATTTTTGTTTTGCATTTGCCGTCAATAATTTCAGACGTTTTGGAATGTGTCGAAGAGGTGTTTGTGATGGTGTTAATATCATGGTGGAAAATGGACTGAATCGGCTCAAGGCGGAGAGAGCCAGGGTGGGAAACTCCCCCGGTAGTCTTTAAGGAAGCGGTGCCCACAGACGTTTGGGGCAGAGTCAATCTGCCCCACATCGGGAATGCGCCGTAGGGTCATACCCCACGGTGCTACCCTACGCCGTGGAAACGCCGCCGAGAGGGAGAACCTCACGGCCTAGATTTTCTCAAATTTCTGTGGAATCTTCGAAACGAATTGGGGGTTTCCTAGAGTACCTAAACGGGTCCAAATATGACCCAATAACCCGAAATTTGACCCGAAAACACAACAAACATAAATAAGGAAAATTGGATAAAAATTAATGGAAAACAACAATAAATTGTATTATTAGGAATATTAGCACGCGAGACTACGTAGGGACGAGTCGGAGTCCGCGAGAGTGCGATTAACTTGGATTAAGGTAAGTAAACTAGTGAGGAGCACTATAGTTATTCCTTGAGCTTTTAAATTATTATTGATATTATTCAATGCCATCTTATAAATTATATTCTTATGTGTTGTCCTAAGGCAAGTGTGTCAAGCGCGATCCTTGCAGAATTTTAGGCATTCGATGCATTTATACCAGGGATTTATAGCTGGGAATACGTGATTGGTTATGATGACATGTACGGGGTGAGAGTTCTCCACCAGATTGTTGGGGACTCTATACTCGTATAGGGGTCTAAGAGAAGATTATGTCCTCAACTCCGAGTCTTTGAGGAGATTCTGTCCTCGGTTCAAATGACTTTGATTGGTCGGGACCACTTGTGCCTTTCCTTTGTATTCTGGGTCACTCAATTTCAATTGCTCTTTCATTTACTTACAATCTTTATATATTAATGTGCTCCTCTCCTTTCTTTCTATCTATATGAATTGACTGCTTAATTTATTTATTTCGAAATGCTGTTATTTATTGTTCCTGTTTGACGTTACTTACCTGAGTTCGCCATTCTTGTGTTTGACCGAGTGCAGATCCGTAGTCTAATAAGAGGAAGGCTGTGCAGCTAGGCGAGTTACTTTGAGTGGCCCTCCTCTGCTTGACATAGGTGACCTTTGGGTGTATTATTCACTTACATTATTTTTGAACATGGGGTTATGGGTTGAGAGACTGTTTGGATATTTATGATATGTGTAACGACCTGAATCTTCAATTTAGTAATTTAAATACTAAATGTGTAATGAATTTTATTTGGATTGGATTATTAGCGATATAGTAGAATATCCTACACCTCGAGATGCACATTTTATACAGTTTGAAAATATTTCGGAATATATGCCTTGTGACGACCCAAAAATTTGGTTATTTGTGGATGATGATGTGTATTACATATTTATACTCGTATATGAGTGACCAGATGATTAAGTCGGTGAACGAGTAGGAAAATTGGGTTACGGGTACACGGGGGATTTAAAACACTGTAAAGAGTACAAATAAATAAATTTTTAATTAATTTAATTAATTAGTTGGTGAAACAATGCGAGACTACGCGCGCTACGGGAGTCGAGGCAAGATAAGACGGACCGCAGAATGTTGTTTAAACGCGGGAGTCGATTAATTATGCATTTCATGGACTATGAGACATAACTTGTTAAAGTGACACAACTCAAATTAGGAGTCATGAGATTTACATTGAGATATGTATGTATGTTGAGATGTGATAAAGGGGTAAAAGACCCATAAGGGTAACTGTTTTGAAGAGTTAGAGAAGAATGTTAAAGGGCAAAAGGATCATTTGACTCATTTAGTCATATATATATATGTGTGTGTGTGTGTGTAACGTTTTAACAAAAAACCCTACACACTATTCATCTTCTTCTTCAAGCAGTGCCGCCACCCCTCCTGCTCACCCCACTCGGCCTCACCGGAGCTGACGCCGGAGGCCAGTCATCTCTCTCTCTCTGCTCACACGTTTCTCTCTCTATCTCTCTCTCTCTCACTCAAGGTCTCACTTCATCTTCCTCATCTCACTGCCACCCTCCACCTCTTTTCGCCATCGACGAACTGACACTGGTCCCCGGGACCCCAGCAGTGGACGAGCTCACCAGAGATCCGTCACTCTCTCTTAGTTTGTTCTCTCTCACACTCTCCCCCTCTCTCGATCCATTCCTCCCTGCCTTGGCTGAGCATACCACCGGTAGTCGGAGGTCCAGAGGTGGCTGAAGTTCACCTCTCTCGTTGGAGATCTTCCTTTCTCCCTCTCTCCCACTATTTCTCTCGTTTCTCACTATTTTTCTTTATTGTTTTGAAACTATTTTCGTGACTGTGTCCTCGTCTGGTGGTGCCTGCCGTGACTGGGGTCCGATTGGAAGTGATGTAAGGTAGTCTACCGGAGCTCCGACGACCCTAGATCACCCCCCATCGCAGTGTTTGTATAGATAGTTTGTTAATATAGTGTCAACTATTTTATTTGAACTTTGTTGCTATTTTGGTTTCGCCGGAAAACGCCAAGCTTGGTTGCTATTTTGAGTTTGGGTTTCTTGTTTGTGTGGTGGTTTAATTTTTGATTTGGTGGTGGGTGCAGCCGGCGTTTTTATGTCGTGATGACTCCATCCCAACATCGTACAAAACAAGCGATTTATCATGACAATCGTGGTATTGGTTTTGAGTATGTTTTGTTCTTGATTATGGTTCAATCATCGTGGTTAGACGGTTTTGGTTGTTGTTTTCAAGACCATTGTCAATTTGCTTTATGGTTTCAGAATGAGTACGGTTATGGTTATGGTTATGGTTTGGTGTAAAGGTTGTGTTTATATATGGACGAATGGTCATGATGTCGTGATCACGTCGCCGGCTCTCGAAACTATGACGTGATTCACATACAACTGAGCCGAGCCTAAGACTTGTTATTAGGCTTATATAGGTAAGGTTATAACACCCAAGAGAGTCATTGTATTTCGTAGTGTTTGTGGTTTGATTTACCAATTGAATTATCGAGTTGTTCGAGTCATTAAAACATTGAGAAAACACTAGGGTTTCAACCTAGGGTTAGTAAAGACTCGACCCATTAATTAGAATTTTTGTCCTTGTTAGGTAGCGGGAAACTCAGGGATACGCGTTAGGATTTACGAGAGTGATTATTTGTAGGTTGTGTTGTTAGGTAAGTACATTTGCGACAAGCTTATGTATGATTTGTAAGCCAGTAAGAAAATGTCATGTGATTCATTATCATTTATTCAAATTCGTTATGCTCTATTATTGGTATTCCATCCTTGTTGTGTGTTTCTTGGCGTAAATGTTTCGTTTCAATAGTACTAGGACCTGCACTAGAGGGATAAAACGCGGACACTCTTGTACAGGAATGTGTGACCACCCTTAGTGACCGTGTGACACCGAGTACTGGGTGGGTAGGTTTGAGTCCCTCCCATCATAGTTGTGCCTTCGCTTGTCGATGCCTGGGAAGACCTCGCGAGGTCTTCGTCGTTATGCTATGATTTAGACCACTTATGGGCCTCTTTTGATTCCTTAAAACACACTTGAAATTTGATTGATATCTATTAGTCTGTTTATCATGCACTTGATCTATTTAAATTCATGTCTTTCAATTACCGCTTGATATTTAGTCTGCTTTACTTGTTATATCATGAATTACTGTTATCTTCTTCTGGCATTACATTCAATTTCTTTAGTTGCTCACCGTCTAGTTTGTGACGATGGGTGC
Organism: Stephania japonica; assembly: GCA_039657345.1. Taxonomy (NCBI): domain Eukaryota; kingdom Viridiplantae; phylum Streptophyta; class Magnoliopsida; order Ranunculales; family Menispermaceae; genus Stephania; species Stephania japonica. The sequence continues at coordinate 14,212,271 of CM077557.1, forward strand.
AGATAGAGCAAAGTGCAGTAGAGGCAAGGAGCCCTGCTTAGGCAACTTTTTGTAAGGATTAGCGGCTGGACTTGGAGACTATTTAGTAGGTTTTTATGTTTTGCTTAACTGTACATCGTTTCATATATATATATATATATATATGTTTTGGGTTAAAGAACTTGGTATTTTTTATGAGATTGGTATCATGTATCTTGGCTTATCGAATTGTACATGAATACTCGTGGTTTTCCACATTATAGAATTCCTAATTTTTCTTTGATTGAGTTATTTCTCCTTTGTTATAATTGTTTAATCTTCCGCTATGTATTATTGCAATAACTCTTTCATAAATTACTAAATTGATTAAATAGAAGGCTGACTAGGCTCGTCAGGTTGCCAAGTGATGATTTGGGGCCTGCACGGGTCTAGGTCAGGCATACCCAATTGCATAGGGAAATTGGGGTCGTCACAGTTGGTATTAGAGCGTAAGGTTATATAGACCTGACTCTTGATTTAAAACACAATCCATTAAACCAGCAGAAATTAGGAACGGTTGAACTTAGAAGTGGAAACCCTATGATCCTGACTTAGAATCCTAGTTGGGGACTTAGGATGAGTCGGGGAATGGAAACTGAAAACTTAATGGGATAAGTCAGATGTGATCTTTATACATATTACGATTGTTGTATGTATTATATGGTATCGGTAGCTATCCACTAATCCGGAAATACACTTTCGTTATCAGATAGCGATGGCGGATCAGTGGGGTCCTAGTGACGACAGCGAGACGTCGAGTACTCGAGTTGTTAATATCAAGGAGTTTCAGACTGACGCAAAGAGTCGCAGCTCAGGAGCGACAGTTGGAGGAGATTTTAGCGATATTGAGGGCATCAGTTGCTGTTGCATCGGTACCATCTACGGCTAGAGTAACCGTTACTCAAGAGGCGAACACACCGGGGGTTACAACCATGACTATGCTTCCTACCACCGCTGCAATGAGACTAGTGATGATGGTTGTGCCTCGTGCACCGATAGAGATTGCACCAGTGACACCGATAATGTATGGCACTACGACGACTACTGAGGCCAGGCAGTGGCAAGAGTTTAAGAGGCACGACCCTGTGGTTTTCTATGGAGGCACTGACATAATTGCGATAGAATTGTTCTTGAAGAGTCACGAGAAGATACACCAGATTATAGCTACTGAGGAGCACACGAAAGCTTCTATTTCTTCCTCGATGTTGATGGGAGAAGTTGACGACTGGTGGACTACGATTGTGAGTACCAGAGGTGTACCGAGGGACTGGATAGAGTTCAAGACCCAGTTCAAAATCAAATACTTTCCTCCTACCATGATGAGAGCTAAGAGAAACGAGTTCACTTCCCTGAGATAGTTAGAGAATGAGTTCGTCATGGAGTACATGGGACGGTTTCTGCAGTTATTACCTTATGCCGGATGGTCAGCAGATTCGGAGATCGATCGTATTTACTATTTCACAAAGGGTTTGCTACCTGCCATTGGAGGTTCAGTGGTCACTACCGAGCCAGAAACTCTCCAGAGAGCATACGAGCGGAGTTTGACTAGGGAAAGTTACTTGAGTACTCACCATGAGGAGATTGAGCCTGATCGACCCGAGTTGCAGTTAGAGCACCGATCAGAGGGACATGACAGGAAATGAACGAGGAGCCCGAACGATGATAGTGGTTCTCGAAAGCGGAAGGAGTGTTTCCAGTGCGGAGAGCCTGGACATTTTTAAAATCGATGTCCTGATTTGTACGAGGACCAGCAGGATGACGATCAACCTCAAGCCATTGAGGACGTGCACATGGCAAGTGAACAATAACTGACAGTGGTTCATAATCCTACCGGAGGTGAGGAATCTTCCTGGTTAACATACAACATGCATGGAACTAATTATTTGAAACTTTAGGTGTTTAAATACGATGTCGAATGTCATGTGACAGAGTTAGAGTCCGAAAGAGATGGTAAGTTTAAACTTAACAGAGTTGTTTAGGATGAGACAGACCTAACTTAGATTAGAGTCCGAAAGAGATGGTAAGTTTGGGCACAATGGGTTGCCAAAACTAGCCATGAGTACACCTAAAGAGAGGTAGGACTAGACTGGTTATGATTCATCTTATGATGCATGGATACGTAGTGTACATGGTGGTCACGGTTACAACTTTTTCGAATCTATTTTACTGCCTAGGTATAGATAAACTTGCGTCGAGACGCAAGTGGGCTGGGAGATTTTTGTAAGTATGGCGTGCGAGTCGCGATTGTAGCGTCTTATGTTGTGATCACCAAGCTTGAGTCATAGTAGTGGGCGATGTCTGCGACGAGATCGTTGGCATTCCTACTATTAGTGGGAATTGGGGGCGGTCTTAAAAAAACGTAGTTGAATTAAACTGTTTGTAGAGGTTGCGACCCGCGGTCTGAAGACCAAGACAATCAAGCTGTTCGAAGTGGCAGAGGCCCACAGTTTAGTAGATGTGCATGTGCTGTTCGAAGAGACTTTGTACAAGTCCGCAGTTCAATACCTGATGTCGAGCTGTTGGAAGTGACTCTCGCGAGAGTCCACAGTTGGTCATAGCTTATTGAGCTATCTGAAGCAACTTTGCATCGGTCCGCAGTTCAACGATGAGGAACGAGCTGTCTGAAGTGACTCTAAGGTAATCCGCAGTTCGAGATAGAGGATCCAAGCTGTCTGAAGTGGCTGTAAGACCGCAGTTTGGACGAGGTGCGAACGGGTGTGGATCCCCCTTATTCGCTCGAGTTAGAGCTAATTTCGAGGACGAAATTCTTGTTAGTTGGGGAGACTGTAACGACCCAGAAATTTGGCTATTTGTGGATGATGATGTGTATTACATATTTATACTCATATTTGAGTGATCGGACGATTAAGTAGGTGAACGAGTAGAAAAATTGGGTTACGGGTACACGGGGATTTAAAACACTGTAAACCGTACAAATAAATGAATTTTTAATTAATTTATTTAATTAGTTGGCGAAACAATGCGAGACTACGCGCGCTACGGGAGTCGGGGTAAGATAAGACGAACTGCGGAATGTTGTTTGAATGCAGGAGTTGGTTAATTATGCATTTCACGGACTATGGGATAGAACTTGTTAAAGTGACACAACTCAAATGAGGAGAGCCATGAGATTTACATTGAGATATGTGTGTATGTTGAGATGTGATAAAGGGGTAAAAGACCCTAAGGATAACTGTTTTGAAGAGTGAGAGAAGAATGTTACTCATTTAGTCATATATATATATAACGTTTTAACAAAAAACCTTACACATTATTCATCTTCTTCTTCAAGCAGTGCCGCCACCCCTCCTACTCACCCCATTCGGCATCACCGGAGCTGACGCCGGAGGCCCGTCATCTCTCTTTCTCTCTGCTCACACGTTTCTCTCTCTCTCTCCCTTTCTCTCTCACTCACGGTCTCACTTCATTTTCCTCATCACACCGCCACCCTCCACATCTTCTCGCCGTCGACGAACCGGCACTGGTCCCTGGGACCCAGCAGTGGACGAGCTCACCGGAGATCCGTCACTCTCTCTCGGTTTGTTCTCTCTCACACTCTCTCCCTCTCTCGATCCATTCCTCCCTGCCTTGGCCGAGCATACCACCGGTTGTCAGAGGTCCAGAGGCGGCTGAAGTTCACCTCTCTCGTCGGAGATCTTCCTCTTTCCCTCTCTCCCACTCTTTCTCTCGTTTCCCACTATTTTTCTTTATTGTTTTGAAACTATTTTCGTGACTGTGTCCGCGTCTAGTGGTGGCTGTCGTGACTAGGGTCCGGTTGGAAGCGATGCACGGTAGTTCACTGGAGCTCTGACGACCCTAGAGCACCCCCCATCGCTGTGTTTGTGTAGATAGTTTGTTAGTATAGTGTCAACTGTTTTATTTGAACTTTGTTGCTATTTTGGTTTCGCCGAAAAATGCCAAGCTCAGCTGCACTGCTGGCCGGACCACCATACCCGAGAGGTTTTCGGAGACCATGCTATGCTTTGCTGGCGGCTTGCGACCCTCCAGTAGGTTAGAACCAGTAATGGTAGTGGAGAATTTGTTGTGATCTCATGTCGATTTTGAGTTTGGGTTTCTTGTTTGTGTGGGGGTTTAATTTCTGATTTGGTGGTGGATGCAGCCGACATTTTCATGTCGTGATGACTCCCTCCCAACGTTGTACAAAACCAGCGATTTATCATGGCAATCGTGGTATTGGTTTTGAGTATGTTTTGTTCTTGATTATGGTTTGATCATTGTGGTTAGACGGTTTTGGTTGTTGTTTTCAAGATCGTTGTCAATTTGCTCTATGGTTTCAGAATGAGTATGGTTATGGTTATGGTTTGGTGTAAAGGTTGTGTTTATATGTGGACAAATAGTCATGACGTCGTGATCACGTCGCTTGCTCTCGAAGCTATGACGTGATTCACATACGACTGAGCCGAGCCTAAGACTTGTAATTAGGCTTACATAGGTGTGGTTATAATACATAAGAGATTCATTATATTTCGTGGTGTTTGTGGTTTGATTTACCGATTGAATTATCAAGTTGTTCGAGTCATTAAAACATTGAGAAAACACTAGGGTTTCAACCTAGGGTTAGTAAAGACTCGACCTATTAATTAGAATTTTCGACCTTGTCAGGTAGCGGGAAACTCGGGGATACGCGTTAGGATTTACGAAAGTGGTTATTCGCAGGTTGCGTTGTCAGGTAAGTACATTTGCCACAAGCTTATGTTTGATTTGTAAGCTAGTAAAAAAATGCCATGTGATTCATTATCATTTATTCAAATTCATTATGCTCTGTTATTGGTATTCCATTCCATTCCTTGTGTGTTTCTTGGTGTAAGTGTTTCCTCTCAATAGTACTAGGACCTGCACTAGAGGGATAAAACGCGGGCACTCTTGTACAGGAGTGTGTGACCACCCTTAGTGACCGTGTGACACTGAGTACTGAGTGAGTGGGTTTGAGTCCCTCCCATCAAAGTTGTGCCTTCACTTATCGATGCCCGAGAAGACCTCGCGAGGTCTTTGCCGTTATGCTATGATTTAGACCACTTATGGGCCTCTTTTGATTCCTTATAAAACACTTGAAATTCGATTGATATCTATTAGTCTGTTTATCATGCACTTGATCTATTTAAATTCCTGTCTTTCTATTATTGCATGATATTTAGACTGCTTTACTTGTTATATCATGAATTACTATTATCTTCTTCTGGCATTACATTCGATTTCTTCAGTTGCTCACCGTCTAGTTTGTGACGATGGGTGCTGATAGAGCAGAGTGCGGTAGAGGCAAGGAGCCCTGCTTAGGCAACTTTTTGTAAGGATTAGCGGCTGGACTTGGAAACTATTTAGTAGGTTTTTATGTTTTGTTTAACTGTACATCGTTTCATATGTATATATATATGTTTTGGGTTAAAGAACTTGGTATTTTTGATGAGATTGGTATCATGTATCTTGGCTTATCGAATTGTACATGAATACCCGGGGTTTTCCACATTATTGAATTCCTAATTTCCCTTTGATTGAGTTATTTCCCTTTTGTTATAATTGTTTAATCTTTCGTTGTGTATTATTGCAATAACTCTTTCATAAATTACTAAATTGATTAAATAGGAGGCTGACTAGGCTCGTCAGGTTGCCAAGTGATAATTCGGTGCCTGCACGGGTCTAGGCCGGGCGTACCCAATTGCACGTGAAAATTGGGGCCGTCACACGCCCGTTCCCATTAAGGAAACTCACCAGAGAATAAGATCTAAAAAAAACTTTTCTTAAACATGAAGAAAGTTATATCCAGGGGTGAGATCTCCAGATTTAAGAGATCCCACTAATTAGGGTAAGATATGTGAAAACTTTCTTGCTCAAAAGGGGCGAGATCTCCAAATTTATAAGATCTCATTAATTAGGGAAAGATTTGTGAGAACTATCGGTAATATCTCTAAATTTATGATATCCCATGAATTAGGGAAAGATTTGTGAAAACTTTCCTGGTCAAAAGGCTAATTATTAAGTCAAACTAATCAAAACGGGCCTAAAACATATTAAAATAGGGAGTTAGACTTAAGACCCAAGTGGGAGGGCACTTTAGCCTTTAGCACAAAAGGATGTATGCAACCTAACCTAACCTTAGCCTATAAAAGGAGAGGTTGAGTAAACCTAGCCACCATTTGTTGTTCTACACTAATTGAAAAAAATAGGAGATTAAGGGAGGATAGCTTGGAATGGTGAAACTGAGTTTTGAGAAGTCAAAGAGATCAAAGAAGTTCTGCTTGAAGGTTGACATCAAACCCTAGTGCGAGAGGATCGATATTAGGATTTGCGGCAAGTTCAGGTAAGTAGGGAGCTTGCTCAATTATCAAATATGACATGATTTATGTCTAGGATTCACGATTTGAATTAAAGACTTAGGATTTATGGGTTACGTCGTGGTATTGGCTTGAATCTACGTATCTATCGAATGTGAATGCACTACTTTTCCCATCTATTGTTATTCATGGCCTTAGGATGTTTGTGGAGTTCCATCGAGGGACTTATTAGCAAGTAATTCTATATAAGTGCCCCAGGATGTTCGTGGTACCACCGAGGGCATTCGATGCCCCAAGATGTTTGTGGAGTACCACCGAGGCCGTCGACGCCCTAGGAAGTTTGTGGAATTCGCCACCAAGGGCTTTACTAGACTAATTGAGTTCATAAGTGTGTCATATAGGGACATGAGTTGGAATACCTTCTCTTGTACTCTTAAGACATAGAGATGTGCATCGGTGATGGCTTGGATAAAGCTACTGTTGATTTGATGGGACGAACGAGAGGGCACATAAGGCATGTGTGCCAGCTAGTCGTTTCCGTCACCTTGATTGTAAGAGAATTAGTTACTGGATTCTTGCCAATATCAAGTATGTATTAAATGGAACAACAACTTATACGTATTATTACATTTTACAATATATATACTCTTGTGAAACCCCCTCCTTTGCATGAAAGCTTGAATCTATGTAATGATTTGCCAATCTCTTTCGTGCCATGGATAATAAATTATGATATATGCCTTGCATGCCATTGATGGAGAATTATGCTATGTATTGTTGAATTTTGGAATAAGTTTTCAATGCTATGCATGGTTATTGTTGTTATAACTTGATGACTTATGAATGTCTTATATACTATGAAAAGATGGATTCTTTTTTACTTGTGACTTACGAACCTTATGACCTTGTTAGTGCAGGATGGTTCATTATATGCTTATCTTTTATGAAATCCTACTACCCTGTTACTGTTCAATGAATCATTGTTTGCTTTCAAATACATGTTAGACTTTGCATGCTTATTAGGTATTACTTGCATATTTGATGGTTGAGTGAGTTTTCCGCATTACTAAGCTCCATTGGTTCTTTAAGCTCACCCCACTTACATCTCAACTATCCATGACAGTGCTAGGTCGAGACAAGTGAGAGACAAGCTTGAAGTCTCCTCTTGATGTGAACCTTTGTTGATGTATATTATGTATATTTGATTTTGAAACTATTCAACTTGGGTTAAAATTTAAAATTAGAACTTTGGGTAGCTTGAATCCTACTTATCTTTAGTTGATCAACTTAGGAGCTTTAATAAACCTTGCTTAGTTTAAATGAGTACGAACCCATGTATAGTTTCATTAATGTTCTTATGAACTTAAATTTATTGGCTTAAGGATATCTCTTTATATTTATTCCGCAGTTATTATCCTTTGTTTAGCTAATGTGTATTCCGCAGGTTTATTTAAGAGGCGTGCCATACCGTTATTTGGGTCTGGTTCAGGTATTGGGTCTAAGTGGTGATCTGGACCAGGCGACCCGACCCTAGGTCGGGGGAGGGTCCTCATAATATATATGATTTACGTGGTTTCCACACCCTAGGTTTTGTCTTAACTTAGAGAATTGGAGGTTGATTGATTAGTTGAGGTTTATTGGTTCCGTTTTATACTTTGATAACTTACTAATTAATTAACTTAAATGCTTAATAAATGATTGAATGGTAAGGAGAGGCTCACTAGGCCTGCGCGACTCGGCGGGACTAGCTCGAGGGTTCATACGGTCTAGGCTGGGCGGCGCCTGATTTCAAGATTGTGGAATTTGTGGTTGTCACATTGATTCCACTAGGTTTCCCTAGCAAGGTTTTTAATAAGACAATCCTAACAATATTATACTCCTTATCAAAATTGATTGGTGTATTGTACTCTTTTTCCCTTAGCTATAGTTTTATCCCACTGGGTTTCCTTACTAAGGTTTTTAATGTGACAATCCTAACAATATTATGCTCCGTATAAAAATTTATGAGAGCAGTGCACTCTTTTTCTTTTACTAGATTTTACTTACAAGATTTTTCTAATAGAGGTTTTAACCAAGCATCTATATATATATAATCTCAAAATATATCAATATGTTGCACACTTTTCCTTAGCTATGATTTTATCTCATTGAGTTTTTCTAGCAAGGTTTTTAATAAGGCAATGCTAACAATACTTTTCTCATGTCAAGATTGATGAGAACAATGCACTATTTTTCCTTTACTAGATTTTTTCCGGTGGGTTTTTTTAGTAGAGGTCTTAACAATGCATGTTCTCTCTAAGTGTATGAATGTGTTGTATTCTTTTCCTTAGCTATGATTTTTTCCTAAAGGGTTTTTCTAGCAAGGTTTTTAATGAGGCAATCAATAATATCATACTACAAATTAAGATTGATGAGAACAATATACTCTTTTTCCTATACTAGATTTTTCCCATAGGATTTTTCTAGTAGAAGTTTTGACGAGGCACATTCTCTCAGCAAGTGTCATCCAAGGGAAAGTGTTTTGAAATGGATGACTACTTAACTGAGCTTGTGAACAATCACATTGTCAAGTACGGCTCTCACTTTGAATTGCAACATCAAGCATGACTCCTACATTGAATGTAATTTGTGCACTCTATTTAACTTGTATTTCTCTCTGATGTGCATTTACTTGTCCATATGTATTGTCATGTAGCTTGTAATCTTGTATGACATGTAACTTTGGTGTAACATGCTCACTTTGTGCATGTACTCATTCTTATCATTACTAAGGCCCTATATTAGGGGGTTCCTACACTTGTAAAGAATACACCAAGTTGTATACAACTTCTCACTTCTTCTCTTATCTATTGTAGTAGTTTGTATTAGTAAAAGTTAGTAGTGTTCTACTTTCCTTTTCTTGTTTCTAGCAAGTTCCATCTCAATTTGCAACAGTATATATATCCATATACATGAATATATATATATCTACTATACTTAATAAACACGAATAATCAATCTTTCAATCGTCACATGAATTTACTACTCTACTATTAATTTTGTTATTGAATCGTCACTTAAATTTAGGCAGCGGCTGAATGGATCCCAATCCCGGTTACTAATCATACCCTGATTTTTAAATTTTAATTGTTGAACGTATCTCATTTTTTAAAAATCCCCAAATACCCTAACTAAACATACCCTAATTTTTGTTGAATATACCCCATTACTCAAACATATTCTTGTTTTGTTGGCATGTGGTTTTCAGACATACAGGCTAAGGTCTCGACTGATTCCCACCGAGTCCTTTTAAGAGGTGTCGACTCGCTTCATCCAGCTCCCACCAAGATCTTTGAAGATCTCCTGATCTCAGTGAAGGCGATCGAAACATCTTTAAAGGTTTTGGCTGACTTCCACCAAGTCCAATAAAAAAAGCTCGATGGGAGCCGACTGAGACCTCTTTAGAGGTTTCGATCTTGTAGGTTCGAAACCCTCAGACGACAAGAACAAAACCAAAAAATTATAAACTCCAAAAAATACATGAAAACAACCAAAGAAATTAGTGGCTTGGAATCGTTAGATTTGCTTGATTCCATCTACATTTTGTGCCAAAAATGCGAGATTGAATCTCCATATAGAAGCCTCAAAAGCTGAAAAAAACACAAATACTGACTCAAAAACAACAAAAAACCCCAAAACCCCAGAAATCGACACAAAAGTAGCGGAGGATGCACTCACGACTTCGAATCGATGTGGTTTCGTCTGGATTTCATTGAATTTGGGCCGAAGGTGAGTGCGATTTGAGAGAGGGAGAGATTGTGTTGTGACTGGGGTATGGATAGATGAGGTGAACGGGGTATGAGAGAGCAAAAAACTTTTTTATAGAGGGCAATTGTATCATTTCACATTTTTTAAAGAAAAGTAGGGTATGTTTAGTGAAAAGTGTGGTCTGTTCAACCGTGCCTAAATTTATCATCCTACCCTTAATTAAGGACATAATCAATCTTTCAACCATCAACTGAATTTGTTATTCTACTCCTAATTAAGTTTTTCAACCGTCACTTGAATTTATTATTCTACCCATAATTAAGTCTTACAACTGTCACTTAAATTTACCCTTAATTAAGTCTTTCAACCGTTAATTGAATTTACTATTCTACCTATAATTAAGTCTTACAACCGCCACTTAAATTTACTATCCTACCTTTAATTAAAGGTCTTCTGTCTCTCTCGATATGGGCAACCACACTCATCTTATGCAAATACTAGATATGGGTACGTATTCTATTCACTGTTCTCCAAATTATTGGGAGAGTGACTAATTCTGGTTTTGGTGTGTTGTTGTATCATAAATGATTTTGATATCCCAGTACTAGGGGTGGCAAAAAAAAAGGGTTTGGACAGGTACGGGTGTGGACACCCCCCCTTAATAACAACTAAAAGTAGTGTCCAGACCCATACCCATTTTTGAAACGAACACTTTTTTTTGTCCGAACTCGTATGTTTTTAAAACATACAAGACCCGTTTTTTGTCTGGACCCTTTTTTCAATATAATAAAATATTTTTTTCACTTAATTATTCACAAAAATACATAATTTTTTTTACAATGCACTCCATTACTACATATTGACATGTTATATATTCATAATTAAAGTCTTACAAGTTTCTATATATAAATGACATCATCGTTAGTTAAAAATACAATGCAATCACTATAAAAGTTTTCAAATACCCTTATAAATAAATAAAATATTATTCGAATTAATCGCTAAACGGATATTCATTTTTTAAAAAACTTTGTCCAGACAGTACCGGTTTTTTAAAACGGACAAGAAAACATGTACAGACTCGTAATTATTTTGAGAAAATTATGTTTGGACCTGTTAAAAGCGGGTTCGAAAAATTGCAGACAAATGGGTTCGGACACTTTTTGCCACCCCTACCCAGTACCATAAATGATAAGATATATTTCTTTCAAGTTTCAATCATATGAAATGGAAGGTGCGCTAAATCGAATACCAATAGAGAAGAGCTTGATTCATCATGTAGCCAAATAATGACGTTGTCGTTGTTTTTATTGTAGATATGAAATTGAAGGCATGTCTCATATATGTAGTAGGACGGGGATTTGCTAAAGTTTGAGAGTGCGAAGTTGATACATGCCACAAATAGCAACACACCTTGTGTACAAATTGAGTAAAAGTGGTAGGGCAAAAGTGTAAAATCACATTTTACACGGTACATGTGGTGCATTGCTATTAGTAGAATGTATCAACTTCTCTCTTCCAAATTTGGAAAATCGTCTCTGGAGTCCGATAATGCATTAAACCAAAAAAAGTTGGTAATTTTTTTTTAGGAAAATGATAATCTAACACACTTTGGGCGGACACTTTGTTTTATTAAGCCACTTATAGTGTTTTGTTAGATGTGGGGTCCACGTCTAGGGAGACAAAAAAGAGTCATGAATGACTAAAAATAAAGTGTGCACCCAAAAGGTGTTAGATTTTCATTTTCCCTTTTTTTTAATACCAAGAAAAGTACCAACTTCAAATCATGTATCATGTAAAGGAGACATGAGCTTACTTAAAGCCCAAATAAGAAGCCCATATATATTAAGGCGTTCTAACAACATTAGAGCCCAAATGTGAAGCTCGGGTCCAGTGGTGAAATAGGAGTTGACGGGTTGTAACTTGTGTACCTAAGCCACTCCTAAATTCCTAATAGTCATTTTATATTGGAAAATGCTAGAATGACAATCTAAAGTTACATCAAGTAACGTGGTTTGGTCGCCTACATTCTTGGGAGCCCTTCGTACGGGGCATCGAGATATATACCATGCATATTATGCATTAAGAATTATGTGCGTGCACTCATTTTTATATGGAGCCTACATGACACATCATAAATAGAATCTAACGAGTTTATGCGTAAAAGTCTTTAATAATGAACTATTTTCTTGAAAATAAAAGTTTTTATTAATCTTCAATGCATAGCTCTATATAGGACTAGATATATAATCAATTACGTTAATAAAAAATATTGATTTGTTAATTCTATTTGTTCAAAAGAATACCTATCTGCCACGAATTTGATTGTGCATGCGACTGTAATATTCAAACAATGTGACAATTATGGATTGTTATCTACAATCATCTGGAACATAAGATACTACATAATCACCACTAGAATCATATCATGATAAACAAAACTTCCAACGAGGAAAGAAAACTTAAGACTTCCAACAACGGAAGATAAATCTAAGCTTTCAACAAAGGGAAGACAAACCACCTATTGAATGAAAAAAGTATAAATCCAGCAACTGCATATATCCACAAACAACCGTTGAGAGAGATATATTGCAACAAGAATGTAACCAATCTTCACTGATCTATAGTTTATTTTAAGGAATAATTAAAATACGAAAATATGCAAATCAAAATAACCACAAACGAGAAGAGAAAATCAACAATGCTTTAAGATATATAATTACAAGAGAGAAATCAAGGAAAAAAATTCAGGGTTAGAGCCCCTTTTTCTCAAATATCTAACAATTAACTTCTTAACACAATAATTAATAGATATTTTCATGCTTCAATTAACCTCAACAGACCTCTTTTTTTTTTTTTTTTTTTTTTTTCAAAAATATCATTGGTTTTGGAAACATTTAAATTTAACAGGAAACATAATTGAAAGCAAAAGGGCCAAAAGAGTCCCTCAACTCTCGACTCACTTAGTCAGTCGATCACTCCATCTCTTAACCCATAATATCTTTTCTTTTTTCCTCTTACTGTTAATGCTCACACGCCATCTATCCCTTTTTCTTTATCAATAATCAACCCAAAAACTTACAAGCCACCTGTAGTACTCATCACAGTAAAAAAATTGAAATCAAATACTTGTAATTCAATCACTTCACCTTCTTTTAAAAAATAAGAACCAAAATCAAATCTTGATCAACTCTAGTGTTGTTTGTTCTGTTCTGATCGTTACAATTTACCCAAAAAATTGATCTGTGACATTGAAGTATTGAACTCAAAGGTGTCAAATTCTCACGGTCGTGCCGCACATGCGCAAACCCGTGGATCTCTTCCGCTAGCACCAATATTATCCTCAACTTTATCACCTTTCAACTTTAGGTGTGGATTTTATCTCAAAAGGCCTCGGTACCATTAGAGGGGAGACAATTATTAATATACTTCATTTAGAAGTTTTACTTTTCAATGTGGGACTATTATTTCGGTCCACACATCTCAACACTCCACCTTGGACCGAAATCCATCCAAGGGACTTTTTTTTCTCGACAAGTCTCGATCAAACCGTCGGCTCTAATACCATGTTGAAATCTTAACAGAATATGATAAGTTTTTCTCTTGTTTTGTTCTATTACATATGCCTCTATATATAGAGATGTAATTACATAAAAATAAAACATCTAAATAACGTAGCACATAATTACATGAGTGATTTGTGCACAATCATAATTACGGGAGTGATTTGTGCATATTTCCTAATTACACAATAATTATAGGAGTGGTTTGTGCACAATCATAATTATATGAGTGATTTGTGCACAAATCATAAAACTATGTTAGTGATTGATTCTAATATCCCCCCTCAAACTGGAAGGAACTCTAGTGACTTCGAGTTTGCTTCGCAGAAAAGAAAATCTTGGTAAAGCAAATGGCTTCATGAAGATATATGCGATCTAATCTTTCAAGGGAACATGTTGCACATAGAGTTGACCAAATAACACTTGATCTCGCACAAAATGAATGTCAAGTTCAATATGTTTAGTACAAGCATTGATAAACAGGATTCTTAGCAAGTGTTGTAGCACTCATATTATTACACCAAACAGTTGGAGAAACTTGAACGGGAAGATGTAATTCACTCAATAGAGATTTAAGCCAAGCAATTTTAGCTGAAACCTGAGCCATAGCATGGTATTCCGACTCTGTATTGGATCAAGAAACCACTGACTGTTTCTTGGACTGCTAGGAAATCAAGTTTGAACTGAGATAGACAACATAACTAGCAACAGACTTACGATAATTAGGACTCGCTGCCTAATCAGCATCTGAGAACCCTGTGATAAAAAGATGATCTCCAGATCTGAAACAAATACCCAGATCAGCAGTACCTTTCACATAGCGGAGAACGCGTTTGAGAGCTTGCCAGTAAGACACAGTAGGATTCTGCTGATATTGACTAAGTTTGTTTACAATATAAGATATGTTCGGCCTGGTATTTACCAAATACTGTAGCCCCCCTAGTAAACTTCGATACAGAGTAGTGTCAATAAAAGAGGACCACCATCGACATAGATATGTTTACCAACAAAGAAGGATGTATCAATGGATTTGGCATTAGCCATACCACTTCTCTGTAAGAGTTGTTTGACAAAAAAAGATTGATTAAGATACAAATCACTCTTATCTTTGTGAGCTTCCATATCAAGAAAAACACTTAGTTCACCAAGATCCTTAAGGGTAAATGTACTATGTAATTGAGCAATAAAAAACTTGTAATGTGTTGTTTCATGAGCATGATTTTCCTTATTCGGAATTGTTTTCTTCTGTACCAGTGTCTAATCCTTCTATCGCTTCTAATTCAGTTGTGGATATACATATTGGGTCTATACCTTTACCTATTTCTATTCCTTCTTCTTCGAGTACTATTTGTAATGCTCATCAATCTCTATCTGGTTCTTCTAGTTCTTGTCCTCATATTAGTTCTATTCCTAGTCCTAGTCCTAATCCTAATCCTAGTACTAATTGTGACACACATGAGTCTGTTCTTCTAATCCTAGGAACACTATGAATGCACATCATATTATAACTAGTGCTAAGGATGTAACTAATAAGAAGAAAGTGTTCTTAGCAACTAATTGTGAGACTATGGATGATATTCCTGCTACTGCTGAAATAGCTCTTCAAAATCCTAAGTGGAAGGAAGTTATGGATAAGGAATATCAGGCCCTAATTAATAATGGTACTTGGTCTTTGGTTCCATCTACTTCAAAACAGAATATGATAAGTTTTTCTCTTGTTTTGTTCTATTACATATGCCTCTAAAGATGTAATTACATAAAAAAGAAAATATCTAAATAAGGTAACACATAATTACATGAGTGACTTGTGCACAATCATAATCACGGGAGTGATTTGTGCACATTTCCTAATTACACAATAATTATAGGAGTGATTTGTGCACAATCATAATTACATGAGTGATTTGTGCACAAATCATAAAACTATGTTTGTAATTGATTCTAATAAAGGGGCTACACAAAGGAGAAACTCATCAACCCCCTCATCTCTATTTTAATGCTCTGGCATATTTTGTAAATCTCTCATGCACAAAGGGTCTCTTTGGCTGCTCCCTATTGATTCCATTTCAAACTGTCCTCTCCTTTGCTTTCCAATCTTGGTTTTAAGGTTTTTTTTTTTGAGCTGTTAATTAAATTGGGAAAACAAGTCAGATTTTGTGTTTTGGATCCAATAATTGGTAGAAATCTCTGTAATAAGTTTGTGGGTTTGGTGATGGATCACCATTTGATTGACGAATCGCCTCCTTCGTTTTCCCTCGATAAGATTTGGTCATTCTCAGTCAATGTTCTCTATGATGAGTTGATGGTGATGAATTAGAGTGGCGATGAAGTGAAAGGTCGATAATAGAGAAGAAAGAAGAAGACGATGACATAACCTAGGTTAATGGGCTCGTTAGACTAAAAAAATAGGCTAGTCAGAACGAGGGATCGATTTACAAGTGAGTTCGGAGTTTAGGGTTGGCCCTTTTGCCCATAATAGGACATGAGAAATTAATCGAAACAAGTACACCAAAAAAAATCGAAACAAACTCCCTCTTGGTTGATTAAAACCCCTACGATGTTAATACATCTAAGGCGAAATTAGTTAAAATATCTTTAACTTTTACAACTATTTTATTATTATAACCTAATTAACCTTTATAAATTTTTTGATTATCCTATAACACTTTTCACATTTAATGATGTGACATTATAATAATAAATTTAAATAGTAAATTAAATATTATTTTAGTAATTATGGGTGATGAGGTGGTCTTAAATTTATTATTTAGGTGTCACCTCATCAAACTTTGAGTAAAAAAGTGTCATAGGATACAAATTAAACAATTTAGAAATGTTAGGATATAATAACAAATCTCAAGAAGTTAGGATATAATAACAAAAGTTGTGAATTGTTATTAGAATATTTTAACCAAGCCTAAATCCAATCAATGAGTCCGAAACATTGCTTTGAATATATTGGGCAGGCTCCATTGGACTAAATATATATGTGGAATATATGTCAACATATATATTGAAAAAATTAATTTTCCGTTTTAATTTTTGTTAAGCTTGAAAAGGTACATTCACCGATCGTTCCTAACCCAAGAGGGTAAGCCAACCTATCTGCAATATTTCAACTGAGTGAAATGCAACAGATACTACATTACATAGTAAAGCCCAAAACTACCCTAATTAAAATAGGGAGAATGTAGGAGAACTACTCCTGCAGAAGGGGACAATTACGTACCCCAAACACTTTGCCTAAATTGATTGTTAAATATTTCCCTGCATACGAAACTCTACCACTGTTGTCAAGACTCTGTCTGCTTTGCTGCTACTCACACTCATTATTGCTCGCGCACCACAGAAGGCCATCAACAACCTCTAAACATCTCATAAAACCACAAAATCTATCATCTTCGTCATCGCCCGATCTTACCTACTTCTACCATTACTACATCATTTGTCTCTATCTCTTTGAAAAGGCTTATATATAAGAAGGTATCTTTAGATTTAAGAAAAAAGAAGAATATAGAAAGAATATGACAACACAAAGCCATGAAAAAAAAAAAAACAACTGACATTGCTTCATTAATGAGAAGTTTGGTTGCACATAGACGTTGCAATTGTTGAGAAAGGTCTATTGTGGCTAGCGGAACAAAGAGTGCGAATGGGAGATAAACTAGTAAAATGGTTTTTTTTGGTGAAAGAGAAACCACCAATATATGTAGTCTCTAGGGGCTGAACGAGAGGGGGGTAGGGTGGGCGTCGCCCCCTCCACCCGGAAACCCCTTGGGCCTTTGTAGTACCCTGTCCTCCGGCACCACTCCCGTCCCTCAGTTCCTCGCTCCCTCAGTTCCTCGCTCGCCCCCTAATGGTGGCCCCCTCCCCCCTTATTAAGTTTTCTGGTTTCTCACTGGTAGTATCTATACATTACTCTTTATTAATTAAGGATTGGAAGATTTAACCTCAACAAAAAAGGACAGGAACATTTTGTCCAATTGCAAGAAGCTTAATTATCCTCTCCTTAAAAAGATCAGCTAAATTAATGGTGGTTAAAACTCATAAACCACTACAAAGACAAAAATATGAAAGAATGGCTGATATTGCATGAAAGCAAATAATTTATTACAAGAGTTTAAATTAAATACATACAAAAACTTATAATTGCTTTGCTTTGATTCATTCAAAAACAAAGACACCCACAAATAAAGATGTTTCTTTCACACTTCCAAAAGGATGATCACAGAATAAATTAAGGGCCAGTTGGCCTCATTTTGTAGTAGTGATGAGCTTTTTATTCACATCAAAGCTTTTATTTCAAACATGCATGTCATGTTTCACAACCAGCCAACTGAACCTCTTGTCTCAATATAGTGAATAAGATGGGAACAAATATAATTGGGGCATTAATTAATTATTTATGGTTAAGTACAGTAATTATTTATATTCTCTCTCACACACATATATGCAGTATCTCCGATGAGAACTATATACATAGCTTGCTTTGTTTGGATTTAATGATCTTATAGCTAGACATCACTAGTAATGGTGATGGTTTTGTCAGGGAAAGTAGGATGGAAGAGAGTAGGCATGGAGAGGGTGGTGGATTCTCTTCTTCATCATCTTTAGCTATATCTGGTCCCGCATATATATATATATATATATATATATATATATATATATATATAGAGACAAAGAAAAGGACATTGGGTATCAATTGTATGCATCTTGGATAAAAACCAAAGACAAATAATCTAAGGGTTATGTTGTTTCTCTCCTTTATGCAGGTCGTGTTTGTGTTGTTTGATTTTGACATATTAATAAATAGATAACATTGAGCACTCGTCTATATATATTAGTCTAAACCGCCCACTCGCGCAAAGTATAAGTTGAGGAAGCTTTCAATGTTGGTGTTTCTATTTTTTTGGACTTGAACTCGAGTCACTATAAAGAATTCGAGTGTGAGTATTCATTTTATATTTTCAGTTAGTTATTTTATTTATAAAAATTATCATATTTTTAGTGTTAATTAGATCGATCGATCGGCTTTGACATGGATGAGGGCTAATTACAAAAGTTTGTTCGAGAATATAGCTATGAAAGTTATATAGATAATGAAAGATATATCTACAGATTGTATTATAAAGTTCAAAACTTATTTGTCTAACAAATTTATTTTTTATGTTTATTGAGTGATAAGAAGGATTGTGACAAGAGTACACCTTCCAGAAGATATAATTGACTATACCCACGGTTACTCAAAAAAAAATTAAATTAAATAAAAATAATAATAGAAGATATTGACTAGAGTTAAAAAAGAAGAATAGAGAAACATGCATATAATCACACATATAATCGACCACAAATTAATCATATAAAACCTTGACAATATAATTGACCCTAAATAATGCCATATGAGTGTATAATATATAAAATGGAACAATTACATTAAAGCAAATATTTGCTCCTGAAAAAATACAATAATTAATGTTTTTTTACATCATTTCGAAATATTGTTTTTCTTAAAAGCAATAATTTATATATATATATATATATTTAAAGAGAAATCAAAATTTTATTAATTATTCATGGCTCAATACAGGTCAGACGTAGAATTAAATACATTGATTCGCTAATCCTATTTGTTCAAACAAATTGTCATTAATTTGGTTGTAAATACAAAATTGAAACAATTTGACAATGAGAGATTGTTTTCTATAACGTTGAAACTCATGATAATACACAAAACTACTAGAACCACAAAACGAATAACTAAATTTCTCAACAAGGAGAAGAAAACCTAAAACTTCCCAACAATAAGAAGACAGATTAAAGATTTCCAATTAGGAAAGAAAACTAACTATAAAGTAAAAACTAAAGACAAGATTAACCCAATGCGCCGCACAAATCTACACAACACCGTTGATGAAGATGCACCGCAATAAGGATGAACCAATATCTATAAATTTGATTAGATCTGTTGTTTATTGTATGAACAAGGTGCAAAAGAGATTTAATTGGAACCACCGCCTATCGAAGAGAGGATCAACGGTGGTTCAAGAACGAAAATCACAAAAGTGAATAAAAAAAAAGTTTTAAGATTTTGAAGAGAAAGAGAGGTGGCTGCTGTTTTCTCATTT
Organism: Stephania japonica; assembly: GCA_039657345.1. Classification (NCBI taxonomy): domain Eukaryota; kingdom Viridiplantae; phylum Streptophyta; class Magnoliopsida; order Ranunculales; family Menispermaceae; genus Stephania; species Stephania japonica. The sequence goes on from CM077557.1 coordinate 14,232,014, forward strand.
CAAAATATTGGTAATGATTATATATTGTTATAACTTAATTAAATTCCTTTATTACAAAAATGTAACATTAATAAAAAAAATTAATATTTTTTTTTGACTTCTCGGTACATATATTCCTAGCTAGTTTGTTCTTTGTATATCTTATTTGTTAAATATATAAATAAATATATTATCTAACCCTTGATGATTTAAGATGTGGCCTTAATTTATACTTAGGTGTAGGAGTGTGGTATCTCTGGAGCAGGCGAAATAAAATCTTATTCAATGAGCATTTCTCCAAACCTCCCAATCACGCCTTAGTCCTGTTAAAACTGACAAAGGATTTCGTCATGGCTCTCGAGTCCCTGAAGAAGAAAGGGCAGAATGTCGAATTGGTCGGTCCCTACCTAAGCACGGTTTTGTCAAGTTCAATATTGATGTGTCATTTGCGTCTTCTCTTAATAATTGGGCATCGACTGAAGGCCTAAGTAGAGATACCAATGGTGATGAGGGTTTCACCTATAATATTGGGCTATGGGTGTACACAGTTTGAATCTAATCTAATTAAGGTCAATCTGCAATCCAATCTAATTATTATGAATTGAAAAATCACAGTTTAATCCAGTCTAAATAATTCATCAATCCAACTCAATTCAATTTACAAAATGCAAACCGAATTGAATTAAGTTCCACGGATTGACGTTGTCATATCTAAAGATTCGTGAAATTAAATTTTAACAAATGAATCACAAAAATCAAACATATCATTAATTACAAATTTACAATTTACATCCCACAAATCTATATATAGAATATTTCCCACAAAACTTGTCAACACAATAATTAAAATGTAAGTTCCTACAAAATTAAATATGTCATCCACAAATTTGCACCATACAGACCTCACAAAAACACAAAAAAAAAAAAAAGAAAATGCACGTTACAACATAAAACCCACAAAAAAGGTTGAAAGCATAATAAAGGAGTTAAGACAAGCATAGTCTTTATATATTTGTAGTTTAGAATTGATAGTTTGGGTTGATGCTCTTCGATATATTATAGTACATATGAGTAGATTTGTATATGAATTGGTGTGCTAAACGAATTGGATCCGCGATTTTTTAATGTAGGATTCGTAATCCGATCCAGTTAAGCCGGATTAGTAATTTTTCAATCCAGTCCAATCGAAGGAATCAAAAAATTGATCCAATTAGTAATAATTGTTCCAGATTGGACTAGATCAGCGTATTAGTGCAATCCATGTGCACCCCTATATTGGGTCAAGTTCAAAAGTTGCAGGGAAACTGTGGGGAGTTTATCAGGGCTTCTTGTGCTGGGAGAGGGGATATAGAAGGGTAGAGTTTCAATTAGACAGCAAGTATGTTCTCAACATGATCACTGGCAAGTCGTCCCAGGGAATTGAGCTTTAGGCTTGTTCGAGACGTTAAAGAATTGATTCGAAGTGAGTGTTCAATCATGCGTATCGTGAAGGTAATTATAGAGCCGCAAACACAATAGCTAATTTAGCAAAAGATAGCCCTTTGGGTCTACAATGTTTGTCGTAGCCACCAGACGTACCCAGACGTACCCTCCTTGATAATACTGAGTCTCCTACCGGAGGATACACTACTACGGGTGCACATGAATTACACTAATCCGCGGATTCGATTCAATTCGGACTAATTATTACTAATTGGATCAATTTTTTGATCCCTTGTATTGGATTGGATTGAAAAATCACTAATCCGGCCGGACTGGATTGAATTACGAATCTCACATTTAAAAATCGCGGATCCAATCCGTTTATTACATCAACACATATACATATCTCACCATATGTACTATAGTATCTCAAAAAGCATCAACTCAAACTATCAACCCTAAACTATATAGTATCTTAAAAAATTTGCTTATTCTTACCTATTTTATTACAATTCTAACATTTTTTTGTAGGTTTTATGTTGCAATGGTATTTTTTTGTGCTTTTGTTTGAGTGTATGATGGAGTTTGTGGATGACATTTTTATTTATGTGGGAACTTACATTTTGAAGGTTCTTGTGATGACAAATTTGTGGGAAATATGTTATATATAGATTTATGGGATGTACGTTGTAAATTTGTCAATCATGATATGCATAATTTTTGTGATTCATTTGTTAAGTTTAATTTTATGAATTTTCGGATAGAAAAACATCAATTCGTGAAACTTGATCCAGTCCGGTCTGCATTTTGCAAATTGAATTGCGTTGGATTGATGAATTATTTGGACTGAACTGGACTGTAAGTTTTCAATCTGTAATAATTGGATTGGATTTCGAATTGACCCTACTTGGACTGAATCCAATCCGTATGCGCCCCTATACACTACAACAAAAAAGGGTCTATTACGACACTAATTTAGCGTCATTAATTAAAAGCGTTCCTATATTAGGTACATTTACGACAATAATAAATAAATTGTCGCCACATTTAGAATATTTCCTACATTACTATAGAAGTGTCCGGATTTTTATTTGTTGACAACATTTAGTTTTAAGAATGTCACAGAATTTACGTAGGGAATACATTGTTTTAAGCACATATGTGCTTAGTGTAATTTTCTCTTGGGCTTTGTTCCCATTTTCTTACATAAAAAAAATCCTAAGCTTTAAAATTTATCAATTTTATCCTTCCATTTTCGATTTAGTATCAATTATATCCTCAACTAATTTGAATCCTTTTTTGTTTCATAATATGTAACAACACATTATTTTCTTCAACTTTCTCCCCACACTCTTTAAGGATTTTTTCATACATAGCATTGAAGCTTAATATTCATGATAAATATGTATTGATACATATAATGTTGGTGATTTGGGGTTCATGTGCAACGAAGATTTCAAAACTATTTTGAGAAAAACCCTAACAGGATCTAAATCTAATTCCATTAAAACACGTTTATACTATGAAAACTTAATCATAACTCAGTCGCAATGTACCTTTATGAAGGTTAATCGATCTTTAAGGTGTTGCCAACAACGAATGCCCTCTATCAGCAGTCCACACACGAACGGCGGACGAGATTTGAAGTGCTAGCTTCGAGAGAATACCAAACTTTTTTGTTTCTCTCCAAAACGATCCAGAACAGATCAAAACCCTAAGTCATTTCTTAAAACAAAAATAAAGTTTCAGCCCTTTTCTAATCTTTCTTGTACTTGTATTCTAACTCAAAGCGTCTATTTATACAACCTTTGTATATAGATGGTTAAGTAAATTACACATATACCCTTACTTAAAGAGGTATAAGTGTAATACACTACAAGGACGTTTCTGTCATGAATTTTATCATATAAAATTCATTCTTCCGAATCATTTTAAAACCTCGCAAAATCATTCTTAGTGTGCAACCCAATAGGCTCATACAACGTTGGCAGTGTACCAAAACACATTTTGGTATACAAGTCATAAGCGGCCTCTAGCAAAACATTATGACTACCCAAGTTGTACGAATATCAAATCGATACAACCTAATCAATGGTGTATCTAACATCCTTTTGTCACACGATATCCTTTTGATCAAACATAAGGCATGGAATTGTCATCCAACATGTTCAATCGTACTAGTCTCGATCTCTAGGTAGACTGAAAACATCCAAGAAACATTGATCAATATCAATTCATTTAGACTAGGTCTTTTAACAGTCTAACACATCGAGGGATCCGCTAGATATCTCTCTTTATATGAGAGGGACAAATTCTATCTCGATTACACAACTTCACCACATTATTCATACAGTAACCAATCACAACCTTTATAATCGTCCGGTTAAAGTCAATGTTTGATTGTGTCAAATCACTGTATTCCTAATGTTGAAGTTTCTGGTAATCTCAAGTCAGATGACTGAATAATATACATATCATGAGAAACAACTATGATTTAATCCATGTGATGTTCTCATAGCGGGTCGATCCAGTATTTTGTTCCCAAACAAGTACTCATGATCTTGATTCGTATTCCTATAAGTATGATCATCATATGATCATCAATCAAGACTCACACTAGTCTTAATTCATTATAGTTCCCAGTATAATAATCGATTAGGGACATTTAGGATATTTCTGTAAATATCCATGGATCTTATTATAATTTAAACATGCAAATCAATTATAATAAACAGCAAAAATGAAATCTTCTATTTTATTAACTAAAATGTATTCATAAAGATTATTAATGGATTGACCTAGGGCATATTTTCCAACATATAATATACTTAATTTTGTGTATATAGAAATAAATCATATACATATATAATCTAAGTACATAGTTATTTGATCCACCCAAAAAAAAAGTATATATATAGTTCTTTTGTCATATTAATTAAACAACGACAGGTGACTTTCTAGTAATTTTATGTCATTTTTATATGTATGTACACATAATTTGTAACTCACCATTGAAGATCTATGAACAACTAAAATTAAACTCGTCGTATTAGTAAATTATTGATTATAAATTATTATTATTGCGAAGCCTCATAAACTTAATTTGAGCATGCACAAGGCTTAAAAGATTTTGATATAAATTGATTAAAGGATGGCCAAGAAAAAAAAAAGAAGTTAGAAGGTTGAATTGATTTCAAAGAAAAATGTATAAAATTAAATGGAGGTTAGGATACAATTGATAAATTCTAAAGGTTATGACACAATTGATACAACTTGTAAAGGTTATAATATTTTTTATCATTAGGCCTTATATATACTTATATACTTACAATAAATCTTATCTGGTCTTGTGTAACTAGATCTAACTGAATACTAAACTTATTGCATGCACGATTTTTAATAAGCACAAAAATGAGGCCTAACTACATTCAAACATTTCCTTTTAGCAAGTGATGCCACGTCATCTCACTAGAAATGTTTTTGGCAAAATTTGTTTATTTTATAACATAAAATAAATCATTAAAGTTGACACTTTTTTTTAATAACAATTCTAATTAATAATATTTTCTGGGAATTTTTATCGTACATCCATTCACAAACTATATCATGTCATAAATCTAGCGAATGTCTTGTAAACTATCCTACACTTCAGCAATCAAAAAATATTATTTTTCAAAATTCAATTCCTGTTTCATCATCAATCATACCTTTCAAGAAACCATGCTTTTTGCTATTGTTGGGAAACCAATTCTGATAATATTTACCGATAGTAATGTGCCACGTGGAAAAAATAGATGTGCTTTTACACTATTGCCTCCTCACTTTAAAATTTTGTTCATGTGGTGTGTTGCTATTGGTAGACATTACCAACATTAGTTTTCCAACATTAACCTTCTTGCACACGATCAAAGTTTATTGAATGATGTAAATTTCTTCTTAAATATTATTGCTTAATTAATTATATAATATTTTTTTGAAGTCTAAAAGGCACATTAATCATTCATAACCCAAGAGTGTAAGCCAACATATTACAATATTTCAACGAGTGAAATGCAATAGATATTACATTGCACACTTAAGCCGGTAACTGCTCTAATCAAAATAGAGAGAACTACCCCCACATAAAGGGGACAACTATCTCAATTTGGCGAAACATCCGTCCGAGGAGACAAACCTAAATTAAGCATAAACTAAACAACAAAATTGAAACCTAAAACCAAATTAAACCTTATCAAAAGAGGAGAAAAACAGAGAAGTAAACCATCACAACATCACCATGGAACTGCCATGACCACCCGCTGTCGGAACACCACTGCACTTGAACTACCGTGTTCTCACAACCATGATGAAGCATTGACTGTACACCACCACTAATGGTTGGGCGCCGAACTCCATTGTTAACCCTCAAATACTCCCGGACGTCACTGTTGGCATGTTGTAGTTCATTCGTTGACGCGTTCTGCAACTTCTTCATCGAGGCTGATAACCCTTTCCACCTCGATCCCCCAAAATCTCTTCTCTTTTTCTGCTAATTACCTCAACCTCTTTAACATCATCATAACTCCATCACCGCCTTCTACCTTTCATTTGAAGAAGAGAGAAAAAGGGAGATGCTAGGAGGAGATACGAAGACACAACATAAATAAATAAAACTAAAAGCATAAGAGAAGAGACTTTGCTAAGAGAAAAGGTGCTACTAAGAAGCCCGATCGATGACCAGAGCCGTTGTTGGAGCCGCCAGCCGAACAGGGGTGGGGTTGGAAGGAGACTTTGTTTTTAATAAAATTTTACTTTCGTATTGGTCTCTAACTATAATAATTTATTGTTGATAAGGGTGCATGGTATGTTGTTGGTTGAACTTGTTAATATAAGAACCACGACATGATCATTAGATTGTAATTTATAGAAACACACATGCAATGTTCCTATTTATGCCTCAAACTTGTACCAAAAATAAAAAGTTCCTTTACCATTCAAACCTTAAAATTTTTGTAACTTTCATTTTCTAAATCAATGATATTTTATGATGTATTTTATTAAGCTTTAACAACATAACATTTAACAACACTATTTGAAATAAAATTACATTTCTTTCTGAAAGTGATGCTAGAATTACATGTAATGATATTGACCCTTTTTTTTAGTTCTACAAAGTTTTATTTTAGTTTTATAGGTTTTTATTTATTTTTATTATTTTCAGATCCATGGATGTCCATACCACATAGGCCCCTTTCTGATTAAATTTTGATTAGTCCTATGGAGATAATCGAGAGCACCTTCCTTAACACCTTAAAGTAGTCTAAATACAATTAAAATAGTTGATGCAACTCGAACTCGGGACCATTACTTCAGTCAAGGTCTTAAGCTTGAGTTGCTACTACTACACCATATCACTTAAGTACTTTAGTTCAACAAACTTCTAATAAAACATGGTTCTCATTACATCCCCTCTAATAAGAGAGCTCTCAATGATATTGGCGCGCGTTCGCAAATGCCCATTCTATAACGTAGTCAAGACAATTGAAGTAAAAAGAAAGTTGGTTGGTCAAATATCTAGTCGATAACCAGGTCACTCTCATCTTGACATTGACTTTTCAAACTCTGACCTTCAAAAGTAGTGTAAAAATAGCTCTATAATTTATAGTCAGAACTCAATAACTTGAAAGTCACTTTAGGCATCTCGAATGCCTGAGATGCAAAAAATATATAACATATTATTTTCATTTCTAACTCTTCACATTAAATCTTATATCAAATAAAAATATTTTAAGCATCTTTATTTTTTTATTAATTTTTTATTTAAAAAGTGGAGCCCACAAATCAAAGAAACAATAAAAAAAATTAGACACTTCGCTCCCACTCCAAAATGGCTTGGGAGCCAACCTAGTGCCGTCACTACAATGGAGCGCCATTTTGGTGCTCCATTGGAGATACCCTAACGAAGTTACACTGTGTATTTTTCTTTTGGTGGATATTTGCTTTGCTATTCAATTATTGCAGTTTTCATTAGTTAATCCTTCAATCTTTCGATCCGAAGTCTCAAATTAAAGTAGCCAATATAGAATGCTATACGGTTTGCCAAATGATTTCATGACTTTTTTTTTTTTGTCAAGGGATTTCATGACTTTAATAAAGGACGGCTTACCAAGTCATGCTTAATTGGAGGAATTGATGCATATTAATTTTGTTGTCTTTTATATTTTTTTTTGGATGAATTGTTGTCTTTTATACACGGTGAAGGAATCCTAATTACTCTATTAAAATGGCTTTTGAAAGTAGAGATGGCTGGCTTTCTTGACAAGGGACATCCACCTTTTGTGGTTCCTCCACAGTTTTTTTTGAACCATTAATGAATTTGATTGTTCTTGTGTAGTTGTTTTCACAGTGCGCGCAACTGTATTATATATATGGAGTTTTATTAATCCTATTCGTACATGCCATATTTCCTTGGTGGATAAATCATGCTTGGGCTTTGCATTTCCTTTGTTTTTTTTTTTTTTTTTTCGCGGGTTGTGGCCTTGGATAACAAGATACTTGAATTGATATGTAAACCTTATATATACTTTGGTCTCGCCATTGCTCATATACGTGCATATCCTTGAATCCTTAATTAGATGAAATAGAGAATTACCTACAGAAGCGATTATATAGACTCGTAAAACTCAAAGATCCTATCGACCTCATGAGCCTCAACATATTTGACACCTTATTTGATGGTTACAAAAGTGCCCTTTTTATAGGCTTGAGGGAGAACCTTGAAGCTTCCCACATTTTGTTAAATTCTCATAGCCGCGCAGCACATGCGCGCACGAGCCCGTGGATCTCCTCTGCTAGCACCGATACTGTCCCCAACTTAACCACCTTTCAACTTTAGGTGTGGGGCTTTATCTCAAAAGGACTCGGTACTAGTTGGGAGGAATTAATCAATTATATATTTCTTTATGAAATTATATTTAATCGATGTGAAACTAACTTTCGGTTTACACATCTTTCAACACTTTTCCATGGATCGAAAGTCACATGATCCAGGGGGACTTTTTCTTTTTTCCAATCGAACCGCTGGCTCTAATACCATGTTAAATTTTCACGGCCGGGCCGCACACGCATGCGCAGGCCCGTGGATCTTCTTCTCTAGCACCGATATTGTCCCCAACTTAACCACCAGTCAACTTTAGGTGTGAGGTTTTATCTCAAAAGGCCTTAGTACTATTGGGAGGAGTTAATCAATTATATACTTATTTTATGATGTCATATTTAATCGACGTGGGATTAGCTTTCGGTCTACACATCTTTCAACAATATTAATACCAGTTTCCATCAAATTAGTAACCTAAAGGGAGCTCAACATAATGTTGATTAAAAATATCGGATACATATACGGGTTATTATGTAAACATATATAAAATTATGAGACATGCATAATGGTCTAACATCGTATTCTTATGTACGCATCGAGATTTATGTTATGGGCATCGATATTTCTCGTCGTTATCGACAGCATGCATGGGCACTTTTGCTTTCTCTCGTCACTGTAGGAGGCCGAGCAAACGATAAAAATGGGAAGAAATTAAAGAGAGAAAGCAACGTGTAATTATTATATTCTGATGGCAGCATTGAAAGATAAAGGAGGTGAGTTGTTGATGAATCGTGTTGAGCACTGAAGATAAAGCCAAGAGAGAGTTGTATAGAAGTTCTGAAAAGGCAGTTAATCAAGCAACCATGCATTGTGGATTTTTCTTGCTAAGCCCTAAACTGCCAAATTAAGCTCACTCAGCTGGTCCCATGTATAATGTGCATGTTATATATATATATATATATATATATATATATATATATATATATATATATATATATATATATATATATATATATATATATATATATAAATTAAATATATGACATGATGGAAAAATGTTAATTAGGGTGACATCCTTTTGCTATAGCGTTGTTGTACGCAGTTGCTTGAATCTTACACTGAAATATGTGCGCACATATTTTGATGTAGGTCTAAGGGCCCACATGCAATTGTGTAGCAAAAGGCTGTAACAAAAGTATGTCATATCCATTGTTATAAAAAAAACATAATAAATCAAATTAATTAATTACTTAATTTATTAATTATTAATTTTCGATTATGCTTTTTGAGGCATTTTTGTGAAATAATTAGATACATTATTTATAGCTTAGAGTTTAGGGTTTATGGTTAGAACTAATTAAGTAAATATGAGCACACTACTGTATAAGCAGTTATATAAGTACCGACCTAATTATCACTGTTGAATTTGCCGTCTGTTGAGACTTGAACTCTCAGCTTCTTACACAATTAACCACATACCAAACATTGAGCTAACCACACGATTGATTAAAACAAAAACATAATTAATATAGAGTACTGGATCAGTTGAACTCTAATTCTTATTAATTAATTAAGTTCATCATGATTTTATGATTGAAGACCTAACTAAACATAATTAATATGGTGGATTAATATCTTACATGAAGAAAAATACAATGAAAATTTCAAATTTATATTAAATAATTATAAACACACAATCATGAAAGCTAATCAACATTATCTCTAACACTAACTCAAAGAATGGGTTGAGGGGAGACAAGGACATGTTGAGATGCATAAAATCATAAGAAATTAAATGATCTTCATCTTTAACAGTTGGTCCAGATTAATTTTCCAACTCTTTTTAGATTATAAATTTATATATAAGATAATGTGGACAAGAAGACTCAGGAGAACGTGACAAAGCATTGATATACATCATACAGTAGCACCTAGCTAGAGAAGAAAAACAATATATATGGTTAGGCCCATATATATGTGTAAGAGAGAAGGAATTGAAAAATGGTGGCCAGCAGTGTGAACACCTAAAGGACGGTTTGGTGCGTGCGTAGACAAGTTCTGAAAGACTTGTGTGGTGGTTGCACCGTAATACAAGGTCGGTGGTGGTGATGATGGTACGTAGAGACAGTGAGCTAGGTGAGGTCAGAGTCATAATCAATTAATTGGTTAATAATTATTAAAACATACATCCTAATCGCTTCACTTAATTAAGCCTTTCTGGCCAGACTGACCTTATATACTATGCATGTCCTATTTCACTCCCTTTTGCCTAAAACAAAAAAATTTTTAAAAAAATTATAAAAAAATAGAGTCTGGCTAAGTGTGCATCCAGTGTTTACTAAGGACACCCCATTTCTGAGTGCACCCCAAATTTGAATTTTAATTTATAAGGGCACCTCACATTTTTATCAAAATACCCCTTCATACCAACTGAAACACCCAACTTCAAAAATTTTAGTCAAGACCTCTATTTTAGGTTTGACAACATATAGCCGAGACTTATCTTCTAGGTTCAATAATGTCCAAGTGTACCTCTTTAGTGAAATTTTGTTGACAACTGCCGATCTAAAGGTTCGGCAGGTTCTGATCGACTCTCCAATTAAAGGTTCGGTAGGTTTTAACTGACTCTCCAACTAGAGATTCAAACCTGTGAGCTCGGGCTACTTGATGATGCCCTACAAATTACAAGAAAAGAGTGTGTGGAGGGATGATGGTGGGGTATACAAAATGAGAGGAAATGGTGGTGGGGTGTACTAATCACAGTGAGGGGCATGATAGTCATTTTGCAATAAAATTGACTTTTTTATGTTTGACTTTTTCACTGGGTGCCCATAGTAAACATTGGCTCGAAAAAAATCTAGATCAAAGGAGCTAGATAGCGTAGATTTTTTTTTTTGTATTTATTTTTATATTTTATCAGAGAGGAACCCACAACTTAATTACCTTCATTGAAGCTCGACTCTCAACCTCTTACACAAGCGACCCATATATACCATCCTAGTTAGCTCCTCACTTGGTTTTAAAGGAGCTAGAATTAATACCCCTAGTAATATGTATATATTTTAATTTTAGTACGTCTTATTTACGAAAAAATAAAGCACAGTTATAGGCACCCCAATTGTTTATGAAGGCACCCCAAAATGTATGTAAATTGGGGTGCCCTCATAAACAATTGGGGTGCCTATAGCGCCGCCCCAAAAGAATAGTATGTCAATGATAATCTAATGCACTTTGGTCACACATTTTATTATTTAGCCATTTATGGCTCTTTTCTGTCTCCTAGGCATGGTCCCATATCTAACAAAACACCATAAATGAGCTAAAAAATAAAATGTGTGCTTAAAGTATGCGTCCAAAGTACGTTAGATTATCATTTTCCACAAAGAAAAATTTTAATTTTAGTATGCACTTGATTAATCTTTTCAAATTGACTTCTTTAGTACGTAAAAGAAAAATGTTAAATTTAGAGGTTTTTATTTTTTATTTTTTATTATTATTATTATTTTTTTTTTAATTGCGAAATTTTGTGCAATAGTTAAAATAGAGTACTAATGATACCTTACCTTCATTTGGAATACAAATTATATACTGTCTCCCTCTATATTGGAGAGATATTGTGATTAATTGGAAGTACTTTCCGAACCAGTCCATAGAATTAGATTCATCTCCACTTACATGACTTGAATATGATATATCAAATAATAAGAAGGACTGAGAAAGTTGGTTCATTAAAAAAAAAAAAAAAACGCAACAAAAGGGTTTGTTCGTGTTTGATATATGTCCGCGTTAACATTAACGAAGCACTTTAATTTCTTTAATATAAATATAAATGCACATAAAAAACCTACCAAATTACAGCTCTAAATTGGTACGTATTTTAACATTAACGAAGCATTTTAATTTGTTTAATATAAATATAAATGCACATAACAAACCTACCAAATTACAGCTCTAAATTGGTACATATTTTAACATTTTTTCCCAAGTCTTTACATTAATTTTTTTCTTACTAAAATATAAGTTTGAAAGCTACCATTCACAAACGCCAAAGCACCTCTGATGAGCTGATGTGGCGTCACTTGTCAAAAGGTAAAGTTGAGGGATGTCTCAATTATACGGCTTTCCAAATTGAGAAGCAGTGACTGGTGATCAGGAATGGGTGTGATTAATAGAGGCACAAGGAGGTAGATTGGCAGGGGTATTTTCTGCGGTACACTGAAAGTGGTTTTAACGGAGTATTTGAAACAGGAATATTTTTTGTTTTGATTTTTGTAATAGGGAGTGGAAGCAAAGTTGCCACCCTATCTTTACACACTTTTGATACATACACATAGAGTCTCTTTCTAATAAAAAAAAAATAACAAAAAAAAAACAAAAACAAAAACAAAAGAAAAGAAAAGAAAACTACCATTCACATAATTCATGTCAAAATCTTCTTTTTTTATTTTTATTTTTATTTTTTATTTTTTATTTTTTTTATTTTTTTTCTAGCGCATTGGAATCCAATACATTTGACTGATTGCCACAACTCCAGCATATAATATTGAATGATACAAGAGAGATCGCACCCAGATCTAACCCTACTTGATTGAGGGACCGCAGATTTTATGCATTAATGCCGTTGTTCCAAACCTTTTTCTTTTTCTTTAATCTTTTTAAAAAAAAGAAAAAAAAAGAAAAGCAGAAAAACCCAATTTGAAGTTTTGGATTTGATGATCAAAATTAATAATTGAACCAATAAAACCACACAAAAGAATAGCATCAGTGCCCACATATCAAGTGGTGTCATGACCATTAATTGATGCTGCAAATTAGAAAACTAGCTAAAAAGTGTTTTCTTTGTTGGGTCCATCATATATATAATTCCCACGTGGCGTCATTTATTTATTTATTTTTTCCTTCTCATGCCCACAACTGGTGCATCAAAAAGGGTACCTATAATTATATACATGTGCTTACCCGTATTGGATTTGATCCATTAATCCAATAGTGTATAAATGGCCTATACCTCAAATCATGCAAACGCTCATGATTCGAGGCATATATATATATATGGTACTACTACCATGAGAACTAAATATATATTCATGTCATACCATGAGAATCAAATATATATTCATGTCATGAGTACACTATTTACAACCATTGGATTATAATCCAATACATTAATTGAGACGCCATAAATGCACAAAACATTTAATGTATAACACATTATGGAGGTTCTCATGATATGTGTATATATTTGGGCTCCATAGAGAGAAATTCTACAATGAAGACTAAATATATACACATGTCATGAGAACCCTTCAAAATATGTTATGCATTTATGTCGCCTCGATTATTGTGTTGAATTTAAATTCAATGGTTCTAAATAGTATATATATACATACATATATATTTGTGTGGTTGATTTCTCAATTGATAAGGTTCTTACTGTATACCAACGATGCAAGTGTAACTCAATTGATATGGTTCCTAATAAATTAAGGAAATGTTGTTTTATATATGGGCCCTTGATGGTTTCAAAATGTGTGACCATAATGAATGAGGGTGGAGCATTTGTGGTGCCTAGAAACAAATAATTCATAGGCCAAGATAGCTATTTGTAACTTGCAATGCAATGCTTTCACTCTCTATCCATGAATCCAGTCATCGTGGACGCTCTACGTACATGCTCACTTCTCGTGAATGGCATTATTGAATGTATTAATTTTACGAGACCACCATAGTACTTGTGAGTGTTTCTTAGAGTACTCCCCCACTTCCCTCTTTTCCTACTCACAATATCATAAATAATATCCGGCCATGCATGCCCAGGCCCCATCATTTTGCATTTTCCCATGCCTTTCAACAGATCTCCTATTAGATCTTGATGAGATATTTTTTTTAGGTTTTCAAATTTAGAAATTGAAAACCCTGATTTCTTGAATTGAAAGGGATCTATGCATTGTACGTGCATGTGCAAAATATATATATAACTACGTTTAACTTATTACTCACTCTAGTAAAAAATATATGAAGTTTTAAAATTTTTTGACTTTAAAAAATATATGACATTTTTAAAATTTGAGAGAACTTTATACCTCTATACCTATTTGACAATTCTTTTAACTCGCACATTTATTAATTATTAAACACTTGTATTTCTTTCATTGGATGGAATAAGGAAGTAAATGTGAGTAATAATGTAATTTAAAATCACAATTAATGATTTCTTTTTCTTTTTTTTTTTAAGAGAATTAATGCTTTCTTTTTTTTTGAAGCCTGAAAAGGCACATTTATCATTCTTAACCCAAAAGGGTAAGCCAACCTATTACAACATTTCAACGAGTGAAATGCAATAGATACTACATTGCATACTGAAGTTCAGAACTACCCTAATAAAAATAGAGAGAATTACCCCACAAAAGGGAAGAACCTATAAAGGGGGACACCTACCTCAATTTGGCGAAACATTCGCATGAGGAGACAAAACTTAAATTAAACATAAACTAAACTTAGAACAAAACAAAAATTAAATCCTAACGGAAGAAGAATTATGTAAAGAAAGAGACCACCCAAAGCACTTTGACATAATGAATTGTTAATTGCCTCGCAGACAAAACCCCACCACCGCAACATTATTGTCAAGTCTTCATATATTTTAAGTTGCAAAACACAATCATTGTTGCTCGCCCGCACCGCCGAAGGCTATCAACAACCTCTAAACACCTAATAAAACCCTAAAATCTCTCGTTTTTATCATTGCCCGATCTCACCTTCTTCCACCATTACTACACCATCTGTCTTTATCTCGATTTGAGCTCACAACAACGCCGAGAAGCAGCCAAACACCCGAGTTGAGGTAAAATCCTGACTCACCATTAAATTCTTGTCATTTTGACGTTAGATTCGGGTGTTTTTGTCCGAGTTGTGATTCGATGGTTGGTCAATTTTGGTGTTTTAATGGTGGTTTTGGATTGATATCGAGGTCCCTACGAGGTTGGGATAGGATTGGAATACGACGACGCGAACTGAGGTCGCAAAAACCCCGAATTTGAGTTCTGTATAAGGTGCCACCAGTGGCGTTGTGCGGTGTAACACCCACGACGTCCATGGCAGATACGACTGGATTGGGCATCGTGACAGGCGCCATAAGGGGTTTGCACCCATGACGTCTGAAATAGGAAAATCGGAATTCATGTTTTAAGTGATGCCGCCAGGTTTTTGACAACACGGCGCCACTCACAACATGGCATTGTTCATCATACTAAATTTTTGAAAATTTTCAAAAACTTTGGGACTTATCTCGGGGATCCAAATGGGTTCGAATACGACCCAATACTCGGGGAATTGACCCAAAATAATAGAAATGGGTAATGTTTGAAAAATGGAAAAAATTAAACAAAAATAAGACTCTAACACAACTAAATTTTATTGAAAATGATTACCATGTGCTTAGTGAATTGGTGACAAGCGTACTGGTTTGGTATGGTGACGTTAGAGAGTCGCGAACGCGGAGTTTTGCGTTGTACAATGAGTAAAACCAACCGGAGCTTTTATATAATTTCATTTGTGCATTTACTTTGTTGTTACTTTTGTTGAGCGAAATCCTTGTGATATATGTTTTTGTTGAAGTTCATTTGTGATATCTATCCTTCGTGGAATATCGATTTTGTTTTCCTTGAATTCCTTAATGAGTGGTGTGACGACCCTGCCCCGACCTAGGGTCGGGTCGCCCGGCCCAAACCGTTACTTAGACCCGATACCTGAACCAGGCCCAAATAACGACTTGGCTCGCCTAAATAACCTGCGGAATAATTATTCTAAACAATATATATAATAATAAATGTGTGAAAAGTAATCATAACTAAACCATATAAACCTGTATATCATGATAATATCTATCATCTCTACTATTTAAATGTCTCATACAACCTCATAATAATATCAAAAGGTTCAAAACTACCCATTACTAATACTCGAGCTACAACCCACGTACGATTTCAAAACAATTTAATAATAATAATAACCTAGTATTATATGAGTCTCACAGATGAAAGCACTTCAAGATAGATCCTTTCCCTTGCCTTTCTTGTCTATCGCGCTGGTAGAAGGACCTGTGGGTAGAGTGGGGTGAGCTAAAGAACCAACGTTGCTCAATAAGAGGAAAGACTCGCTCAAACATTAAATATGCAAGTACTACCTAGTACTCATGCAAATTCTACATGACATTTAATCCATACGCCTAACACAAAGATGTAATAATCGAATACATGAAAATCAAAACAAACTTATAAGCATAATCATTTAGTACATAATTCGATCCAATTAAATATATGGTTTATGCTCAAATAGTTATGAAAGATGGAATTATATTCTAAGAAGAAATATCTAAATATTATTTCCACATCTAATTTAGATATGCAATAATTTTATATATCAATATTGCAATTCAAATTCCAATCACCATACTAGATATAAAAGCCTAACAGCTTTCACAACACATTTGATAAACTTTCATATATGTCAAGCATAATAATATTCATCACATTTCATTTATAAATTAAAACATGACATATAAATAAAATCACACGAAAGATTTAAATAAAATGCGATAGATATAAATATTAATATAAGCCGTTGTTCCATTCAATGCGAACTAGATATTGGTAAGGATCCGGTGACCGAATCATCTATTTTCGTATTGGTACAATAATCAGTGGAATCGTAATGGCCGTTACGCCCTCTAGATAATCGCACCAAAACGAAGATAAATTCATCCAAGCCGTCACCGCTACACGTCTCAAAGAAACATCAAGTAGCAAAGGATGGAACTCCAAACCCTTACACTCAATTATTTCACCTTATGCATTCAATTAGTCAAGCAAACCCTCGGTGGTTAACTACCACACACTCTGGGGTGTCTTTGGCCCTCGGTGGTTAACTACCACACACTCTGGGACACCGAATAACATAACGAGGCAAGACAATGTATTCACAATTCCATAGATAATAGAGATCCAAACCAATATCACGACGCAACCCATTCCCAAGTCTTTAAATTCAAAACATGCATTCCTAATTATCTAATAATCAAGCCATATTTAATGCATGAGCGAAGCTCCCCACTTACCTGGACCGTCGCGACGCCTATACGACTCCTCGTACGTTTGGGGTCCCACGTGAACCGTCGCGTGTCACTAAAACAATTCATACAACAACCTATCAATGCATATTCTATTACAAAGTCATTAATTATTTAACTCATTTACTTTTAAGGACCCATTTGTGCTTGTCCCGTAGTTTTCGTGTCGTTTGGAGTCCTTGTCGGGTTCCCGATGTCACATTGTCGAGGGTGGGACCCGTCGTCGAGTCCCTCGGAGTGCGCGTGTGCGCCCCGATGGAGTCATAGAGGGCCGGGACATTCCAGCCCCTTAAATCACACCGTAGGGCCAAACGGGTCCCTGGTTGAGTCCGGGGGCCGGTTGGCCCCCGGTCAACTGGTCAAAGGGTCAATTGACCCTGGTCAACTGGTCCAGGGTCAATCGACCCTTGACCGATCAACTGGTTAGGGGGGGGGAAGTTCATCTTCCCCCCATCGACTGCCGTGGAGGGGAGCACAAGCTCCCTCCACGACCCCGATCACCACCACCCTCCGTCGCTTCCACGCGACGGAGGGGATCTCCGGCGGCGGCCGGGAGGTCGCCGCCTCTCTCGGCGGCCGCCGTGGAGTAGTAAAAGTGAGAGCGGAGGGGTGGCAAAGCCCACCCTCCCAACCTCGGCTGGTGGCGGCGCGCCGCTCTCTCGGCCGACGCCGCGCGCCCATCTCGGCGCCGCTGCCCTCTCCGGTGGCGCGCGCCTCCATCGACCCAAAAGAATCAAAACAAGAAGAAGAAAGGAACGGGAAGAGAAAGAAAGAAAAGAAGAGAAAGAAAAGAAAGAAAGAACAGTAATAGAAAATCACCACAAGTTTTTTTTCTCTCCTTGATTGCTCAATGATTTCTCTTCTTCTCCTCCCTCTCCAACTTGTTGAATCAACAAAAGGGGTGACTAGGGTTTACAACTTATCCTTATATAGTTAGGGTTTTTCACCAATTTAACCCAAAATTACGTAAATACTCCTATGGGCTCAATTTCCTCGTTAAGCCCAATCAAAACCATTTTCACTTAATCCAAGTCTTGTTAAGATCAATTTTGTGTAACAATCTCATTTGTTCGCATATTTTAATATAAAATTAATAAAATACTTTGCAAATGGGTCGGAGAATGTTTAGGTCGTTACAATATCCCCAATTTTAAAAGAATTTCGTCCTCGAAATTAAATCAATGTCATACCTCAAGATTCAAAGAGAAATGGAAAATTCTCTATCATGTAATCCTCCCGCTCCCAAGTCAACTCTTGTTCCCCATGAAATTGCCATCGGACTTGCACTATTGCGTATTCCTTATTACGTAGTTTTCTTATTTTCCTATCCACTATCCGAATCGGCATTTGTTCATCATAGGACACGTCCTCCCTTAGATCAACTTGCCCCCAATCAATCCTCGGTGCGTGTTTATTATGTGCCTTCCTCAACATGGAGATATGAAAGACGTCATGTACTCCTGCTAACCGTGGTGGTAACTTGAGACGAAAGGCTACTTTGGTCCCACCTTTTTCTTGATCTCGAATGGTCCGATGAATCTTGGAGATAACTTTCCTTTTAACCCGAATCGGTGATGCCCTTTCA
Source organism: Stephania japonica (assembly GCA_039657345.1). Lineage (NCBI taxonomy): Eukaryota > Viridiplantae > Streptophyta > Magnoliopsida > Ranunculales > Menispermaceae > Stephania > Stephania japonica. Next base: position 14,250,983 of record CM077557.1, read on the forward strand.
TAGGAGAAACTTTCAAAAGTACGAATTCCCTTCCTTGAATACAACATCTCGATGGTTCTTATCGGCATACTTTTTCGACGGCTTTGGGCGGTTTCTAGTCGTTGCCTAATAATCTTAATTCTTTCTGTCTGATCATGAACCATTTCTGGTCCAAGCAACACCACGTCGCCGACCTCGGTCCAACAAACTGGAGATCTACACGGTCTCCCATAAAGAGCCTCAAAAGGTGCCATACCAATACTTGCTTGAAAATCATATTGTATGCGAACTCGCACAACGAAATATACTTTTCCCAACTTCCACCGAAATCCAATACACAGCTCGAAGCATGTCCTCAAGTATCTGAATCAATCTCTCGGTCGCCCATCGGTCCCGAGGTGAAAGGCCGTATCGAGATTGAGCTGAGTTCCCATCTGGTGCTGAAATCCTCTCCAAAACTGAGAGGTAAATCTCGGATCACGATCCGACACTATAGTCACCGGAACTCCATGTAATCTAACAATTTCATTGACGTACATGCCTCCAAGTCTCGTATGCTTTGAATATTCCATGGAAATAGGAATAAAGTGTGCCGACTTAGTCAAACGATCTACAACTACCCAAACCGCATCATGTCCTTTTTGTGTGTTCGGCGGCCCCGAAAAAAAATCCATGGCTATGTGTTCCCACTTCCATTGTGGAATAGGCAATGGTTGCAATAATCCTCCCGGCTTTTGGTGATCTGCTTTTACTAGTTGACAGATCTCGCAGTTCTGAATATAAGTAGCGATGTCAACTTTCATCCCCGGCCACCAATACATTCGTTTCATATCTTGGTACATTTTGTTGCCTCCCGGATGCACTGTAAACCACGACCTATGCGCTTCTTTGAGTAAATCATCTCTCAACTGTCTATGAGACGGTATCCATACTCTATCTCGAAACCTCAACGCCCCATCACCTGACAGTCTCCAGTCCTTATCTTCAATGTCATCTGCCAAAGACTGTACCGTCCATACTCAGAATCGGCTCTCTGACAATCAATAACTCTAAACAATGCCACTGGCTCCGCTCTCATCTGAACATGCTCTTGACTCCTTGTTACATCTGAGTCTTCCACCGGTACGTCTTGTATTTGCATTACAACTTCGGACTCTGACTCCAATCGAATACGGCTCAAAGCATCCGCCACTACATTTGCTTTCCCTGGGTGATACTCAAGTGTGAAGTCGTAGTCCTTCAAGAATTCCAACCACCTTCTCTGTCTCATGTTCAAATCACTCTGAGTAAACAGGTACTTCAAACTTTTGTGATCTGAGTAAACAATAAACTTTTCCCCGTACAAATAATGTCTCCACAATTTCAAAGCAAACACCACTGCTGCTAACTCTAAATCATGCACTGGATAATTCTTCTCGTGGATCTTCAGTTGGCGTGAAGCATAGGCGATTACCCTCTTGTCTTGCATTAGTACTCCTCCCAATCCAATCCCTGAAGCGTCGGTGTACACTGACAATTCTTTACCGGACTCTGGTAGGACCAAAATGGGTCAATTTTGGTGTTTTAATGGTGGTTTTGGATTGATATCGAGGTCCCTACGAGGTTGGGATAGGATTGGAACACGGCGACGCGAACTGAGGTCGCAAAAACCCCGAATTTGAGTTCTGTATAAGGTGCCACCAGTGGCGTTGTGCGGTGTAACACCCACGACGTCCATGGCAGACACGACTGGATTGGGCATCGTGACAGGCGCCATAAGGGGTTTGCACCCATGACGTCTGAAATAGGAAAATCGGAATTCATGTTTTAAGTGATGCCGCCAGGTTTTTGACAACACGGCGCCACTCACAACATGGCATTGTTCATCATACTAAATTTTTGAAAATTTTCAAAAACTTTGGGACTTATCTCGGGGATCCAAATGGGTTCGAATACGACCCAATACTCGGGGAATTGACCCAAAATAATAGAAATGGGTAATGTTTGAAAAATGGAAAAAATTAAACAAAAATAAGACTCTAACACAACTAAATTTTATTGAAAATGATTACCATGTGCTTAGTGAATTGGTGACAAGCGTACTGGTTTGGTATGGTGACGTTAGAGAGTCGCGAACGCGGAGTTTTGCGTTGTACAATGAGTAAAACCAACCGGAGCTTTTATATAATTTCATTTGTGCATTTACTTTGTTGTTACTTTTGTTGAGCAGCGTTTCCTTGTGATATATGTTTTTGTTGAAGTTCATTTGTGATATCTATCCTTCGTGGAATATCGATTTTGTTTTCCTTGAATTCCTTAATGAGTGGTCTTGTGGGTCTAAGTGGGCGATATGGTGGTCACGGGTGCGGTGAGTCTGTTTAGTGATCTCTCTCACTATCGTGATCACATAGATTCTGGACGTGCCTACGCAGATTGATGCCAAAGGATCGACCGACCTTAAATTCTAAGGTGAGATCTCAATTCCTCACGTCATTATCAACGTTTTGACGCCAATTTGTTTTCGTCGCAGTGATTTCGGAAAATAAATTTGGGGTTTGATTTTTAGTGAATTTTGTTGGTTTGATTTTTAGAAGAAGAGGAGGCTTGAACAACCAAGGGGGAGGTAATCTTTTGGTGGTTTTTCTTTATTTTTCTTTTCTTTTTCTTCTTTTCTTCTTCTTTGATTTGGTGTTTGTGGAGATGAGGAAAAGGGGTGGCGACGCCACCAGGCGCCGCCGGAGAAGACAGCGGCGCCGCTGCCCCTCAGCGGCTCCGCCGCCTATTATGGGGGGGTGGCTTTAGCCACCCCATTATGGGAGGAGGAAGGGGGTGGCAATAGCCACCCCACTTCCTCCATCACCGCCACCACCACCGCCACAGCGGCTGGTGCGCCACGGTGGAGGGGTCCCCAGTGCCGGCGAGCACTGGGGACCACCTTCGGACCTAGATCCGAGGGTTGATGGGGTGGGGGAAACCCCACCCGTGAGGGGGTCGAGGACGCCAGGGGCGTCTGCCCTTGGGGGGGCTGGTGGACCATTGACTAAGGGTTGGGACGTCCTTGGTCAACCCAAACAGGGACTGATTTGGTCCCTGTTCAAATAAACAGGGATCAAATTGGTCCCTGGCCAAAATAAATTGAAAAAAAATAAAATAAAATAAAATAGGAAAACTTACGACGGGCGTCGACAACCTCGACAAAGCCCTTAAACGGCACATCACGTGGGACCACACCATTTGGGGTCCCCAAATATAAAATTAATAATTAAAATACTCAACTTTAAATTAGTAAAATACTTATGTAGTATTATATGAACTGTTTAGATTCACGAGGCGGTTCACGTGGGACCCCAAACGCGCGAGGAGTCGGTATAGGCATCGCGACGTGTCCAGGTAAGTGGGGAGCTTCGCTCATGCATTAAATATGACTTGATTATTAGATAACTAGGAATGCATGTTTTGAATGTAACCATTTGGGAATGGGTTGCGTCGTGATATTGGTTTGGATCTCTATTATCTATGGAATTGTGAATACATTGTTTTGCCTTTTATGTTATTCGGTGCCCCAGAGTGTGTGGAGTTCCACCGCGGGCCAAATTAGCAAGTGGTCGATATCTTGGACGCCCCAGAATGTGTGGTAGTTAACCACCGATGGTTTGCTTGACTAATTGAATGCATAAGGTGAATTATTCGAGGGTAAGGGTTTGGAGTTCCATCCTTTGCTACTTGATGATTCTTTGAGACGTGTAGCGGTGATGGCTTGGATGAATCTATCTTTGTTTTGGTGCAATTATTTAGAGGGTGTAACGGCCATTGCGTTTCCACTGGTTATTGTACCAATTCGAAAATAGATGATTCGGTCACCGGATCCTTACCAATATCTAGTTCGCATTGAATGGAACAACGACTTATATTAATATTTATATCTATCGCATTTTATTTAAATCTTTCATTTGACTTTATTTGTATGTCATGTGTAAATTTATAAATGAAAAGTGATGAATATTATTATGCATGACATAAATGAATGTTTATCAAATGTGTTGTAAAACTGTTAGGCTTTTATGTTTACTATGGTGATTGGTACGATTTGAAATATTGATACATAGAATTATTGAATATCTAAATTAGATATGGAAATAATATTTATACGTTTCTTCTTAGAATATAATTCCATTTTTCATAACTATGATGAGCATGAACAATACCTTTACTTGTATCGAATTATGTGTTCATTTAAATGGTTATATTTGGTTATGATTTACATTTATTAGGTTATTATATGATGTGTTATGAGTATGGATTGGATGTCATGTAGAATTTGCATGAGTACTAGGTAGTACTTGCATATTTAATGTTTGAGCGAGTCTTTCCTCTTATTGAGCATCGTTGGTTCTTTAGCTCACCCCACTCTACCCCACAGGTCCCTCTACCAGCGCGATAGACAAGAAAGGCAAGAGAAAGGATTTATCTTGAAGTGCCTTCATATGTGAGACTCGTATAATACTAGTTTATTATGAATATTAATCATTTTGTAAACCTCGTACGTGGGTTATAGCTTGAGAATTAGTTAATGGGTAGTTTTGAACCTTTATAATATTATTATGAAGTTGTATGAGACATTTAAATATTAAAGATGACAGATCTTATTATGATATACAGGTTTATATGGTTTTGTTGTGATTATTTTTCACACACTTATTATTATATATATTGTTTAGAATAATTATTCTGCAGGTTTACTTAGGCGTGCCAAGCCGTTACTTGGGCCTGGTTCAAGTATCGGGTTCAGGTAACTGTTTGGGCCGGGCGACTTGACCCTAGGTCAGGGAAGGGTCGTCACAGTTGGTATCAGAGCCTAGGTATTAGAACCTAGGGAAACATTTGGTTAGAAAAACCTAAGTTGTAGAGCCTTAAATTAAAAAAAATCAAGTTTAAGTCGAACAAATCCATGGTATGGGACATCAATTTGAGTCGACTTAATGTGCACAAATATCAAAATTTTAGATTGGGAAGGAATCGAAAACCCAAGATGAAATGTTAATATATTGTTATATGTTGATGAATGTAATATATTTATAACGTTAGATATTTTTACAAATTCCTCAAATTATTGGACTAACCAATTGTTGCTCTCCAGTGCACTATGAGTAACCATGGGGGAAGTTCGCATAATTTGAGGGATGCTCAGGACAAAGATGATAGACATTGGCGTAGGGAAATGGAGCAGCGCATCTCTTCCCTGATGGAGTCACATCAAAAAGCCCTACAAGAAATGGCGTTTGCTCAAGAAAGAAATATGGCCCATATTATGGAACTTATTCAAACACAAGGAAATGCTAGATCAGCCGAGCAAGTGCAGGTGGGACAGGGGCCTAATCCTCCACTAGAACCTGTCCATGAGCACCAAGTAGCAGAGGAAGGCGCGGATTCCGTCACTAATACGGTGGCAGCAGCTGTACATGGAGGAGACAAGGATACAGAGGCATATCGGAGAGGAAAATTACAAAAGGAGTTCATGAAGTATGACATACCTCGTTTCTATGGGGATAGGGATCCCGTAGAGGCTGAAGCATGGATCTTGCACATGGATAAGAGGATGAAGACACTAAGTATTGATGAGTGGACTATGGTACCTCTAGTGTCATTCTTGTTGGAGCATCGAGCCCACAAATGGTGGTTGTCCATTGAAAAAGCTCAAGGAACAAATGTCTTGGACACAGTTCAAGAAATTGTTTTATGATGAGTGGTTTCTTGAATAAGTAAAGGCAGTTAAGATTCGAGAACTTCTTGACTTAGTGCAAGGCAGTATGAGTGTAGCAGATTATGCAGCAAAGTACAATGAATTAGCAGAGTTTGCGCATGAGTACGTTCCATCCGAGACGACACGGAGGAGACGTTTCGTTGATGGGTTGACCAGAGGAGATTCACTCCCTAGTGGCAGCATCAGGGGCTGAGACATTTCAACAAGCGTATAACAGGGCACTCGACTGTGAAGATGCATTACGCATTGATGAGACACGATCTAGTCGGTATGGTTAGGGCAAAAGAAACTTTGACAGTTATCAGAGGGACATGAGAAAAACTCAAAGAAATTTCAGTTTGAAGGAGCATCAAGCGCATCGACATACTCAGTGGTAGCATCGAAGGCTACACACCCTTTGACGGGGACCACCACACCTTCCTATGTTTCCGCACTTTCGACTAACCAGGGTGTGACATTTAAACAGCCACGTCCACCACAAAAAAGTAAGAATAGTGGCAGGGGATCAGTAGGGCCAAGGCCGAGTGTATCAGGAAGTGTCGCGCAACCACAGCCGAATGCGCAGAAGCCACATATTGTATGTTTTCGGTGCAAGACGTCGGGGCATTACAGAAATTAATGTCCATATCCACCATCATCTGAGGACAGTGCAGCCCCAATTGCTCGAGGAAGAGTTCATGCTATGGCGAAACATGATCAGAGAGCCGCGCGACAATTAGTCGCAGGTACGGTTTCAATTAATGGTCGTAACATGCATACATTATTTGATTCTGGTTCTACTATTTCTCTTATCTCGGGGGCTATGGTACATGCTTTGGGATTGACACCAATTAGAGCACACACATACTTGATTTTGAGCACAGTCTCCACTGAAAAGATTTACCCAAATATGACATATGAGGGGTGCATAATTAAAATTGGGGATCCCACTATGCCGTTTGATTTGCGAGTGTTAGAGTGTTTAGAATATGATGCACTATTGGGAATGGACTGGTTATAGATGTATCACGCTAAGATAGATTGTTTCAATAAGACGGTGATCTTTCAGATTCCGGGCACTACTCCATTTGAGTTTAGAGGTTATTCTTTGGTTAATGTTATCAGCCGAAGTAGAGTTGCGACTTTTGATGAGATAGAGACTATTGCGAGTCTAACTTCTATGGGAGAGGAGGGACAAGAAGTCCTAATTGAGAAGATTCCTGTTGTTAAGGATTTTCCAATCGTTTTTCCATCTGACCTTCCAGGACTTCCTCCACATCGAGACATTGTCTTTGTGATTGACCTTATTCCTGGTACTAGACCCGTTTCTAAGGCACCCTATCGTATGGCGGCTACCGAGTTGAAAGAGTTGAAGAAGCAACTAGAGGAGTTGACTCAGAAAGGTTTAATTTCCCCAAGTGTCTCGTCATGGGGAGCACCCGTGTTATTCGTGAAGAAGAAGGACGGCAGTTTGAGAATGTGTATTGACTACCGACAGTTGAATAAGGTGACTATTCGAAACAAGTAATCGCTTCCCAGGATCGATGATTTATTTGACCAACTAAGTGGAGCAAGATTCTTTTCGAAAATAGATTTGAGATCGGGGTACCATCAGCTGCGCATATGAGAAGAAGACATACCAAAGACAACATTTAGTACACGATATGGTCACTTTCAGTTCAAAGTGATGCCGTTTGGACTTACCAATGCGCCAGCCATGTTCATGGATTTAATGCACCGTGTTTTCAAACTGTTCCTCGACCAGTTTGTGATTGTATTTATCGATGACATCATGATATATTCTAAGACTGAGTCGGACCATAGAAAGCATCTTAGGAAAGTGTTGCAAACATTAAGGGAACACAAGCTTTACGCTAAGCTAAGCAAGTGTGAGTTTTAGGCTTCCGAAGTGAAATTTTTGGGCTATGTGGTAAATGCGGAAGGTGTAACTGTAGATCCCACGAAGATTGAGGCGATCCTTAGATGGCCACAACCTAAAAATGCATCAGAAATACGAAGTTTCCTAGGACTAGCACGGTATTATCGGCGTTTTGTTCAAAATTTCTCGTCGATTGCTTCACCGCTTACTGAGTTGATGCGGAAGGATGTTACTTATGTTTGGAGTGATGCATGCGAAAAAGCTTTCCAATTGTTGAAGGAGCGTTTGACCACCGCACCTATTTTGGTCCTACCAGAGCCCGGTAAGGAATTGTCAGTGTACACTGACGCTTCAGGGATTGGATTGGGAGGAGTACTAATGCAAGACAAGAAGGTAATCGCCTATGCTTCACGCCAACTGAAGATTCACGAGAAGAATTATTCGGTGCAAGACTTAGAGTTAGCAGCAGTGGTGTTTGCTTTGAAATTATGGAGACATTATCTGTACGGGGAAAAGTTTACTGTTTATTCAGATCACAAAAGTTTGAAGTACCTGTTTACTCAGAGTGACTTAAACATGAGACAGAGGAGGTGGTTGGAATTCTTGAAAGACTACGACTTCACACTTGAGTATCACCCAGGGAAAGTGAATGTAGTGGCAGATGCTTTGAGCCGTATTCGATTGGAGTCAGAGTCCGAAGTTGTAATGCAAATACATGAAGTACCTGTAGAAGACTCAGACGTCATAAGGAATCAAGAACATGTTCAGATGAGAGCGGAGCCAGTGGCATTGTTTAGAGTTATTGACTGTTAGAGGGCCGATTCTGAGTATGGACGGTACAGGTCATTGCCAGATAACAGTGATGATAAGGACTGGAGACTGTCAGGTGATGGGGCGTTGAGATTCCGAGACAGAGTATGGATACCATCTCATAAACAGTTAAGAGATGATTTACTCAAAGAAGCTCATAGATCATGGTTTACAGTGCATCCGGGAGGCAATAAAATGTACCAAGATATGAAAAGAATGTATTGGTGGCCGGGAATGAAAGTTGACATCGCTACATACATTCAGAACTGCGATATGTCAGATAAGTAAAAGCAGATCACCAAAAGCCAGGAGGATTATTGCAACCATTGCCTATTCCACAATGGAAATGGGAACAAATAACCATTGATTTTGTTTTGGGGCTACCAAACACACAAAAAGGACATGATGCGGTTTGGGTGGTTGTAGATAGTTTGACTAAGTCGGCACACTTTATTCCTATCTCCATGGGATATTCAACATACAGACTTGGAGGCATGTACGTCAATGAAATTGTCAGGTTACATGGGGTTCCGATGACTATAGTGTCGGATCGTGATCCGAGATTTACCTCTCAGTTTTGGAGAGGGTTTCAGCACTAGATGGGAACTCAACTCAATCTCAGTACGACCTTTCACCCTCAGACTGATGGGCAGACCGAGAGATTGATCCAGATACTTAAGGACATGCTTCGAGCCTGTGTATTGGATCTCAGTGGAAATTGGGAAAAGTACATTTGGTTGTGCGAGTTTGCATACAATAACAGTTTCCAAGCAAGTATTGGTATGGCACCTTTTGAGGCCTTTATGGAAGACCGTGTAGATCTCCAGTTTGTTGGACCGAGGTCGAAGATGTGGTGTTGCTTGGACCAGAAATGGTTCATGATCAAACAGAAAGAATTAAGATTATTAGGCAACAACTAGAAACCGCCCAAAGCTGTAAAAAAAAGTATGTCGATAAGGACCATCGCGATGTTGTATTCAAAGAAGGGGAATTCGTGCTTTTGAAAGTTTCTACTATGAAAGGGCATCACCGATTCGGGTTAAAAGGAAAGTTATCTCCTAGATTCATCAGACCATTCGAGATCAAGAAAAAGGTGGGACCAGTAGCATTTTGTCTCAAGTTACCACCACAGTTAGCGGGAGTACATGATGTTTTTCACATCTCCATGTTGAGAAAGACACATAATAAACACGCACCGAGGATTGATTGGGGGCAAGTTGATCTAAGGGAGGACGTGTCATATGATGAGCAGCCGATCCAAATAATGGATAGGAAAATAAGAAAATTACTTAATAAGGAATATGCAATAGTGCAAGTCCGATGGAAATTTCATGGGGAACAAGAGTTGACTTGGGAGCGGTAGGATTACTTGATAGAGAATTTTCCATTTCTCTTTGAATCTTGAGGTATGACTTTGATTTAATTTTGAGGACGAAATTCTTTAAATTGGGGATATTGTAACGACCCAAATATTCTTCGACCCATTTTAAAGATATTTTATTAATTTTATCTTAAATTATGTGAATAAATGAAAATAGTTGGAATGGGCTTAATGAGGAAATTGGGCCCATAGGGGTATTTACGTAATTTGGGGTTAAATTTGTGAACAACCCTACTTTAAAACCCTACCTATATAAACCTTTTATAAGTTTGTAACCACTTTTGTGTTGAAACCCTAACCTTGGAGAGGGAGGAGAAGAAAAGGAGGCTTGAACAACCAAGGGGGAGGTAATCTTTTGGTGACTTTTCTTTCTTTTTCTTTTCTTTTTTTTTTCTTTTTTCTTTTTCTTCTTTTCTTCTTCTTTTGATTGTTTGGTTTGTTTTGAAGATGAGGAAAGAGGGGTGGCGGCTCCCTTTGGAGCCGCTGGTTTGGGGGCGGCGCCTGGTGGCGCCGCCGTCATTATGGGGTGGGGGGGTGGCTATTGCCACCCCATATCAGTGAGGAAAAAGGGGGTGGCAATAGCCACCCCACTTCCTCCATCACCGCCACCACCACCGCCACCGCGGCGGGTGAGTCGCGGTGGAGGGGTCCCCAGTGCCGGCGAGCATTGGGGACCACCCTCGGACATAGATCCGAGGGTTAGTGGGGTGGGGGAAACCCCACCCGTGAGGGGGGGTCGAGACGCCAGGGGCGTCTGCCCCTAGTTTGGTCCCAGGGGCAGACAGGGACCGATTTGGTCCCTATTCAACTAAACAGGGAACAAATTGGTCCCTGGCCAAAATAAATTGAAAAAAATAATAAAATAAAATAAAATAAAATAGGAAAACTTACAATGGGCGTCGACAACCTCGACAAAGCCCTTAAACGGCACATCACGTGGGACCCACACCATTTGGGGTCCCCAAATATAAAATTAATAATTAAAATACTCAACTTTAAATGAGTAAAATGCTTATGTAGCATTATATGAATTGTTTAGATTCGCGAGGCGGTTCACGTGGGACCCCAAACGCGCGAGGAGTCGGTATAGGCATCGCGACGGGTCCAGTCAAGTGGGGAGCTTCGCTCATGCATTAAATATGGCTTGATTATTAGATAACTAGGAATGCATGTTTTGAATGTAACGACTTGAGAATGGGTTGCGTCGTGATATTGGTTTGGATCTCTATTATCTATGAAATTGTGAATACATTGTTTTGCCTTTTATATTATTCGGTGCCCCAGAGTGTGTGGAGTTCCACCGTGGGCCAAATTAGCAAGTGGTCTATATCTTGGATGCCCCAGAGTGTGTGGTAGTTAATCACCGAGGGTTTGCTTGACTAATTGAATGCATAAGGTGAATTATTCGAGGGTAAGGGTTTGGAGTTCCATCCTTTGCTACTTGATGATTCTTTGAGACGTGTTGCGGTGACGGCTTGGATGAATCTATCTTTGTTTTGGTGCAATTATTTAGAGGACGTAACGGCCATTGCGTTTCCACTGGTTATTGTACCAATTCGAAAATAGATGATTCGGTCACCGGATCCTTACCAATATCTAGTTCGCATTGAATGGAACAACGACTTATATTAATATTTATATCTATCGCATTTTATTTAAATATTTCATTTGACTTTATTTGTATGTCATGTGTAAATTTATAAATGAAAAGTGATGAATATTATTATGCATGACATAAATGAATGTTTATCAAATGTGTTGTAAAACTGTTAGGCTTTTATGTTTAGTATGGTGATTGGAATACGATTTGAAATATTGATACATAGAATTATTGAATATCTAAATTAGATATGGAAATAATATTTATACGTTTCTTCTTAGAATATAATTCCATTTTTCATAACTACGATGAGCATGAACAATACCTTTACTTGTATCGAATTATGTGTTCATTTAAATGGTTATATTTGGTTATGATTTACATTTATTAGGTTATTATATGATGTGTTATGAGTATGGATTGGATGTCATGTAGAATTTGCATGAGTACTAGGTAGTATTTGCATATTTAATGTTTGAGCGAGTCTTTCCTCTTATTGAGCATCGTTGGTTCTTTAGCTCACCCCACTCTACCCCACAGGTCCCTCTACCAGCGCGATAGACAAGAAAGGCAAGGAAAAGGATTTATCTTGAAGTGCCTTCATATCTGAGACTCGTATAATATTAGTTTATTATGAATATTAATCGTTTTGTAAACCTCGTACGTGGGTTATAGCTTGAGAATTAGTTAATGGGTAGTTTTGAATCTTTATAATATTATTATGAAGTTGTATGAGACATTTAAATATTAAAGATGATAGATCTTATTATGATATACAGGTTTATATGGTTTTGTTGTGATTATTTTTCACACACTTATTATTATATATATTGTTTAGAATAATTATTCCGCAGGTTTACTTAGGCGTGCCAAGCCGTTACTTGGGCCTGGTTCAGGTATCGGGTTCAGGTAACGCTTTGGGCCGGGCGACTTGACCTTAGGTCAGGGAAGAGTCGTCACAGTGGAGTTTTAGGAATTTTTGGAGATTTTTGTGTGAATTTCGAAATTGAGGGTTTTGTCGAGGTTTTGACGCAAACCGAAGGTGGTTTGTGTTAGTAACGGACGTCCCTAAGAGTTTGAGGTAGGCAGGAAATTCCCACGGCGCCACTCACGACGTCTGAGGCAGAGAGGTTGGGTATTTTATGCTTTAAGTGATGTTGTAGGGGTCTGACCCTATGCTGCCTCCGCGACGTGACACTGTTCATAGTAGAAAATTAATAAAAAATATTGAAAAATTTTGGAGATCACTGGGGTATCCAAATGAGGTCGAATAAGACCCAATACCCCAAAAATCAACCCAATTACACTAATGAAATAATTATAGAAAATTAGGTAAATTAGGAAGTAATTAAGGAGGAATTGTTATCAGGAGTAATAGTGATCGACAGGTCACCCGGGGATTCGTAAAAGGCGAGTCTGAGTTTGTGTGAGTGCGTGACAGCTTGGACACAGGTGTAACGGCCCAGCCATGGGGCGCACCCCCTCTGGCACCGCACAGGCAGTGTGAGCCATGGACCACAGCCCCTCCCACACCATCCACAGCCCCCAGCTGTGGTCTTTCGCCCCCCAAGGTTCGAACCTGAGACCTGGGGATAAGTACCCAGGTTTCTCGAACCTTGTACCACTGAGCTGGGAGGACTTCCCAGGAGGTCACCCATCCTGGTACTACTCTCGCTCAGGCACGCTTAACTGCGGAGTTTCGATGGGATCCGGTGCCTTCGTGCTGAACCAGCTCAGTGGTTTTATGTAACGGCCCAGCCATGGGGCGCACCCCTCTGCACGCACGGGCGGTGAGCCATGGACCGCGACCCCTCCACGCACATCCACGGCCCCAGTGTGGTCTTTCGCCCCAGGTTCGAACCGAGACACAGGGATAAGTACCCGGGTTTAGCGAACCTTGTACCACCGAGCTGGGAGGACTTCCCGGAGGTCACCCATCCTGGTACTACTCTCGCTCGAGGCACGCTTAATCTGCGGAGTTCGATGGGATCCGTGCCTTCGTCTTGAACCAGCTCGGTGGTACAAGGTTCGCTAAACACAGGTACTTATCCCCGTGTCTCGGGTTCGAACCTCGGGGCGAAGCGAAAGACCACCGGGGGCGGGATGGTGTGGGAGGGGCTGCGGGTCCATGGCTCACATTGCTGTGCGTGCTGCCGAGAGGGGTGCGCCCATGGCCGGGCCGTCAATAATAAGGCGCCTTTTTATGTAACGGCCCGGCCATGGGGCGCGCACCCCTCTGGCACACGCACGCGCGGCGGTGTGAGCCATGGACCACGCCCCTCCCACACATCCACGGCCCCCAGTGTGGTCTTTCGCCCCCCAGGTTCGAACACGAGACACAGGGATAAGTACCAGTGTTTCTCGAACCTTGTACCACCGAGCCGGTTCAAGACGAAGGCACCGGATCCCATCGGAACTCCGCGATTAAGCGTGCTGAGCGAGAGTAGTACCGGGATGGGTGACCTCTGGGAAGTCCTCCCGGCTCGGTGGTACAAGGTTCGAGAAACACTGGGTACTTATCCCTGTGTCTCGAGTTCGAACCTCGGGGGCGAAAGACCACACTGGGGGGCCGTGGATGGTGGGAGGTGTCGTGGTCCATGGCTCACACCGCCCGTGCTTGCGCGAGAGGGGGGTGCGCCCTATGGCTGGGCCGTTACATAAAAAGCGCTTTTTATGTAGCGACCCGGCCCCCGGCCTGTTTGGCATAGCCGGCCGGACCGCACGAGCGGTGTACCGCCCATAGACGAAGCCGCACACCATCCACGGCCCCTGCTTTGTGGTCTTTCGCCCCAGGTTCGAACACGAGACACAGGGATAAGTACCCAGTTTCTCGAACCTTGTACCACCGAGCTGGTTCAGCACGAAGGCACCGGATCCCATCGGAACTCCGCAGTTAAGCGTGCCTGAGCGAGAGTAGTACCAGGATGGGTGACCTCCTGGGAAGTCCTCCCAGCTCAGTGGTACAAGGTTCGAGAAACCTGGGTACTTATCCCTGTGTCTCGAGTTCGAACTCTGGGGCGAAAGACCACAAGCAGCGGGGCCGTGATGGTGTGCGCTTGGCGTCTATGGGCGGGCACACACGCTCACGTCGCGGCCCAATGGCTATGCTGCCAGGGTCAAAAAGGCTGGGCTCCACAGTAAAGTAAACTTGTGAGAAATTTTACAGTTATTTCTTGAACTTTAAATTATTATTGTTATTGCTCTATCCTGTTTTGAAAATTCCATTCCTTTAAGTTATCTAAAGGTAAGTAAGTCAATGTGATCCTTTGGTAAGACGGGCTATCTGAGGTGAAATGCTAGAGCCACGAACTTGAGATGCACGATACTATTTTTTGGTTCTATACGGGGTGAGTGTTCTTACCTGGACTACCAGGGAATTTTATCCCCATCGACTTTAGGACGACATGAGTGTACTGCGTCCTGAACTCCGAGTCTTGTAGGTGTTTTCCTCGATTCAACATCCATTTGGTCGGGACTACTTGCGCCTCTCTATTGTTTTCGGGGCTCTCATTTCCGATTGCTCAGTTGATTGATTTACAGTCTTATTTATTCATGCATTCCCTGTCATTTCTTTCTATCGGCATGAATATGGACTGGTGTTTTATTTATTTCGAAATATTGTATTTATGTCATGCTTGACGTTTCTTACCTGTGCTCGTCATTCTTGTGTTTGACAGAGTGCATATCCACAGTCCAACAAGGGAAATGCTCCACAGCTTGGAGATTTGATTTGAGGATACCAGAGTAGGTCTTTCCGCTTGACTGATATATGTGACTTTTCTTGTATTATTATATGTATTATTTTTGAAACATTAGGACTTAGGGTTTTGAGAGATCTTGGGCATGTATATCTATATGTTATTCTCCTCTGACTGTTCATTATTGATGATATACATATGCAGGGTTCCCATACTCTAGGTTGTCTTAACTGGTATGCTTTGAGGTTATTTTGATTATTTCGAGATTTTATTACTTCCACTATAACAATGATAACTCACTAATCGATATTCTCAACTTGTAAATTGTTTAAAAATGGTATGCGGTAAAGGAAGGCTGACTAGGCGTGCGTGACTAGGCGAGATTGGCTTGGGGTTTCACATAAGTATAGACCGGGTAAGGCCTGGTTTAAGACTGAAACAGGGGTCGTCACCTACAGGGTTTCCACACTCTCGGTTTTCCTATCTAGTTTCTTAGGGTTATTTCATTTAGTTTGAGTAGAAATTACTTCCGCTGTACTTTGATAATTCAATAACTTGAGTAACTCACATTTAAAATGAATTAATAAAGGGATAATAGAAAGGAAGGTTGACTAGGGTTGCATTGACTATGCGAGGGTTGACTCGGGGTCTACGTAAGTCTAGGCTGACCGGAGCCCAATTTAGGGTTGTGTGATTGTGGTCGTCACAGTTGGTATCAAAACCTAAAGTTTTGAACTTTGCTTTTGATTAAATTACAACCAGCATAAGACACAAACCAATGGTAGTTAGGAAAATGGTTGAACCTATAATGGAACCTTATGATCTTGACATAAGTCTTAGTTGGGAAGTGAGGAAAGTTGAAAATTTAAAACTAGACTACGAGCTACTTGATGTGTTATATATTATTACTATTAGTAGTTATAGTCTAATTGAAGACACATTTTCGTGGCAGATTGCAGTGGTCGATTAGCCAGAGTCTAGTGGTGGCGGTGTGGAAAATTCTTAATGGAGGCCAGATGAGGTTCCCAGCTAGTTACATTACATGGCCAGGTGTTGGAGGAGATTCTTCGACTTTTGAGGACACATGCCGTAATATTGTTTCCTACTTCTGCAGCATCGGTTACCCAGGTTGAGGGTAAGCCAAGTATGCCCAGAGATATGAGTACAAGGGCTACAGTTGAGGCGAGACAGTCTCGTGAGTTTCAGAGACATCACCCAGAAAAGTTTCAGGATGGTACAGATCTCGAGGTTATAAAGAAATTCATGAGGAGCCACAAGAAAATTCATGATGTGTAGCCACACTTGAACACATGACAACTTTGATATCATCAGCATCCATGTTCGGAGAGGCTGACATTTAGTGGCATAGCATGGTGGGTACGAAGGGCAAGCCTAAGGACATGGTTGAGTTCAAGGAGAGGTTTAATGAGAAGTATTTTCCTCATTCGGTTCGTAACCTGAAGAGGACCGAGTTTCAGAATATCAAGCAGATGATAGGCGAAACAGAGATGCAATACATTGGTCGATATGTACGACTGATGGAGTATACCGAGTGCATAGTTGACACCGATGCGGACCAGGCTTACTGCTTCATGCATGGTCTGTTAGACTCTATTGGTTATATGGTGGTGACTACGGTTTCGAGGACGTTATAGTAGGCCTACGAGAGGGGCATGGCCAGTGACTCATTCTTGAGCCTACGCGCCGGAGCATTAGTTGCACCATCAGCACCATCACAGTAAGGAGTCAGTTCGGGATATGGTAAAAGGAGGAGGGGTCATGAGGATGATGATGTAGAGGTAGTTGCACAACTGACAGGTTCAATATCTAAGGTGGAAATTCCTCATTCTCCATCGACCAATGTTGTTAGATGATCACCTAAGGGAGTACAGGCGGGGCAACATCAATTGTACAATACCCATAGCAGAGGCAGTACATCACAGGGAGAAAGGCGGTGTTACCGTTGTTGACAGTTGGGACACATCACTATTTATTGTCCTTGGCGAGGGTGTCACAGGATAACACTCGATTACATGTGCGTGAGGGAGCACATGCTGTTACAAATTCAGATCTAGAGCCGACGCGAGACCTAGTGGCAGGTAAAATTTATTTTTGCATCTTGGCATGATTTTATGTTGTTGGTTCTGTAGCTTATATCTGACTCAAGTTGACTCTAAGTGAGTCTGGGTTAGAATTGATTCTAGGTAAGTTAGGTGTAGAAAGTGACTCTGTGTAAGTCAGTGGTTAGAAAGTGCTCTGTGTGAGTAGTGGCGAACGATTCTGTGTGAATACACCATTCAAAACATGATAGATATTTAGTTATGTGCGACGACTCTGTGTGAGTCAACTTGCAAGGGGAGGAGCTAGTTGTGTGGGATGCTTCTGACTCTGTGTGAGCCTGTCTATTAAAAGGATATCCAGTTGTGTGCCAAGAATCTATGTGAGTATAGAGGAAATGGGGCTATGTGCCAGGACTCTGTGTGAGTCTAGACTTTGAGTGGATCTAAATAGGGTGTATGCAAGGACTCTGTGTGAGTTTAGCTTCTGTGTGAGCCTAAGTATAGATTTTGTGTGAATCTAGGTTCTATGTGAGCCTGAGTTTAGGTTCTGTGTGAGCCTAAAATGAGTAAAGATGTATGTTTTGACTATAGTTGAGTCCGTACTTCGAAGTAATGAATCAAGCTATGTGCTTTAACTCTGTGTGAGTCCTTAGTTCGAAGAATGATATCAAGCTGTGTATGCGACTCTATGTGAGTCCGATATCAATGGGAGGTACCGAGCTGTGTGCTCAATTATGTATGAATCCAATATCTACCTAATAACTCGATGTGAGTTATGAAATCAAGGTTAGATGTCAAACTGTGTGCGTGAATTCTATGTGAATCTGGTATCTACCATATCACTCTAGGTGGATCTGTAAATTCAAAATACCGATCTATGTGCACGTATTCTGCGTGAATCCGATATCTGCTCCAAAAAGATTTTGTGTGAGTCTGTAATTTATAGGAAGACCATAGATTGGTTAAGTTAGTTGTGTGCCAACAATTAGAAAGTTTAGTTTCACCTACTCACGTTGGTACAGGTCCACGTGAGTGAGGGTGAGGGGATTAGTTAGACAGTACTTCCTGTTGTGTGCATTTTATTAAGATTTCGTTCAGGTTAAGTTTAATTTTGAGGAAAAAATTCTTATTAGTTGGGAAGATTGGAACGACCCGAAATATATGCTATATTTGTGTGATGATGTGTATTACCTATTTATAATCGTGTCTGTGTGACAGGGTGGTGACGTCGATTTACGAGTAGGGTTCTCCTTGAAAAACGTGTCAAACGAGGGCTGGGCAAATGAAATATAGGTACACGGGGTTGAAAAACAATTTTCGTAGACAACTGACAAATAAAATACAATAATAAATTAATTAGAGAAATTGTTCGGGTCGTTGATATTCTATTCAACACGACGGGATGAGTCGTGGTGCAATCCGGGTGTGAAAATGCTGGCAAGAATGGGGATCGCCGTCGGATGCTCCTCGAGATACACGCGTACGTAAAGATGAAAAAGATTAATAAAAATTTGTTTTCTCTCTCGTCACTACTTACTTTTTTTCATTCTCTCATTCGATTCACATAAAAGGTTTGGTTCCGATTGGGATTTGAGCTTACAACGACACCGAGAAGCGGCCAAACACCCGAGTTGAGGTAAGATCCTGACTCACCTTTAAATTCTCGT
Source organism: Stephania japonica (assembly GCA_039657345.1). Classification (NCBI taxonomy): domain Eukaryota; kingdom Viridiplantae; phylum Streptophyta; class Magnoliopsida; order Ranunculales; family Menispermaceae; genus Stephania; species Stephania japonica. The sequence continues at coordinate 14,269,776 of CM077557.1, forward strand.
CGTTTTGATGTTAGATTCAGGTTTTTTTTGCTCGAGTTGTGATTCGGTGGTTGGTCGGTTTTAGTGTTTTTATGGTGGTTTTGGATTGGTATCGAGGTCCCTACGAGGTTAGGATAGGTTTGGAACATGGCAACGCAAACTGGGGTAGCGAAAGTCTTAGATTTGAGTTTTGTACAGGGCGCCGTCAGTGGCATCGTGCGGTGTAACACCCACAATGTCAGTTATGACGTCCATGGCAGAGATGGTTGGATTGGACGCCGTGAGCTTAAATAGAAAAAATTGGAATTCACACTTTTGACCCCACGACGCTACTCACGACTTGGCACTGTTCATCAGACTAAATTTTTGGAAATTTTTGAAAAATTTGGGACTTCTCTCGGGATCCTAATGGTGAATATGACCCAATACCCAGGGAATTGAGCCAAAATAATGGAAATGGGTAATGTTTGAAAAATGGAAAAAATTACAATTAAATAGAAATAACACTCTAACGCAACCAAATTGGATCGAAAATGATTACCAGGTGCTACGTGAACTGGTGATGAGCGTACGAGATCGGTTTGGTGACGTTTGAGAGCCGTGAACGTGGAGTTTTGCATTGTACAATGAGTAAAACCAAACGAAGCATTTATATAATTTCATTTGTGCATTTACTTGGCCGTTATCTCTGTTGAGCAATATTTCCTTGTGATATATGTTTTTGTTGAAGTCCGTTTGTGATATCTATCCTTGGTGGATTATCGGCTTTGTTTTCCTTGAATTCCTTAATGAGTGGTCTTTTGGGTCTATGTGGGCGATATGGTGGTCACGGGTGCGGTGAGTCTGTTTAGTGATATCTCTCACTACCGTGATTACACAGATTCTGGACTTGCCTAAACCCGCAGTTTAGGACATGGTAGTCTAACCGTGAGTTGAACTGTGTATGGGCTACGACAGAGTGACTCATTCTAAACTGTCTGGTGGTTTGTTTAGGTTCAGAATTTGTCTAGGAAGTCCGATTGCGTACTTTGTGTTGCAATATGATGAACTTGGAACACTTAGATCCTTTTTTGTTTTATGCTTTTGACACTCATTTATCGTTGATATCTCATTGGTTTATTTATCATGCAGTCTTTTATTGTCTTGGTGATATTCCTGCATGATACTCGTTTACCTGTTTATTTGGCATTTAAAATTTTGTTGAGACTCCACTTGGTTATTACTGCTATACTTTCTGTACTCACCGTCCTTTTTATGATGGATACAACCTCGTCGTACTGCAAGGGTGATAAGGGTAAAGGACCGACAATAGGCGATCAAGGTTGAGGACAGCTAGGTGATCTCATCTCGCTTATTGAGTAGGTCCACTGTATTATATGTATATGTTTTAAATATTGGGATATGGGGTATGAGAAATCTTGGGCATGTATTGCAATGGCCCAAATCTAATTTGTTGTTATTTAACACGTGGTTGCAGACTTGGATGCCAGACGACGCGTGGACCCTAGCGTTAGGTAAGAGCACGCCATTATAGGTATACAATTCATTTTTGTATGTTGTTTGTTGTATTTGCGATGTAATTGTTTAAATTAGATTATTGGCATCGCAATGTTGTATGTTAGACTGTATATGCTAAGCGAGACAGTGTGCCCTAAATTCGCCTCGGGTAGCGTGTAGACATGGGAACCGGGGAAACAAATGGTTAGTACACTAGGCCGGGGGTTAATATGTACACAATAAACGACAATATACATTAAATAATCAATATAATATGTCGTATATGGGAGTGACGCGAGTGTGCGCTTTGGACAGTCGAAATGGTTCGGGACTAGGTGTCGGAATGCCCGAGAGTTGGTTTGGTTGTGAGAAGAAGTGAGAGTTGTGAAGGTATAAGTCACACATACAAGTCACTGAAGGTGGACCAATTGATCACATCTTGGCCATCAAAACATGTCTTGGGATTGGGTGGTCACATTGGATGTAAAGTTTGGTATAAATATCTTTTATTTACCACTTCTCACCACCTTTTCTCTCTCCTCTCTTCATTTGGACGAAATTTGGAAGAAAGAAACTCGAGTTTAGGTGATTGTGGAGCTCATTTGGAGGTATTGGAGCAAGGGTGTATCGATAAAACGGTTAGATCTTCGATCCCCATCTCTTTCTCTACGAATCAGACCTATTTTCTCGGGTTTTTGACAAGGTTTTTGGGGTGTGAGTTGGGCATACCAGCCTCTATGGTGTTGCTATGAGTTCAAATGAAGGTTTTGAAACAAATTGGTTGTGTTTTTTTGAGTTGTTGAGGTGTTGCTATGGTTGTGCAACTAATATTCTAATTTTGGCGAGAAAACTCGGGGTTTGCGTCTCGGATGACTTTCGTTGAGGGTTTTGTTAGATTATGGTATTTTGAAGGATTTATGAGCAGTTTGGACTAGCGCGGATCGTGACGATGAGTCGAGAGGGCCCGAAAAACCCCAAGAATTTGTTCTGGCTTAAACGCCGCCAGTTGCGTCATGGCCATTTGAAGGCCACCTCGCGGTGCCCAAACCAGAGGCGTAATACCACCCATTACTTTATATGGCGCCGTGGGTTGGTATACGTGACGGTGTCTGTCACGGTGCCCTGGACACCGTGAGGCACGTCGTGGAGACCTTCACGGCGGCGCCTCTAGCGGTGAAAATTGGGAAAATTTGTGGGTATATCTAGAACAGTGACAGACCATAAATTTTAAATAAAATTGGGAAAACTTGTGAGTATATCTATGGGTTTATATAACCCATTTAAATTGTTAAATGAATGTTTTTATTGAAGATTTGACGTTGATTAATGATTTTTGGGGTTTAGGGAATTGATTGAAATTTTTGGGAATTCAGGTTTTAGGCTGAATTGACGGGTAACTGATATGCAGATAGGGTGTATTGGTGTGGCGTTAGTGGAGTGCAAATTGAGGTGTGTAGTATTCTAATTAAAATTCACTTTGAGTATTTACTACTTGGTTATTTGAATTCAGTCATTTTTATTCAGTAATCTTACTTTTCGGATTTATTTACGGACGGTTGAGTTTACTCCCGCCGGGTTTATTCTATTGTGGGGGCATGGGGTCCACTAGGCCATAGCATGTGTTCTAGTGACATTTCGGTGAATTATCGACCCGAGTGTTGATTTTACTAGACATATGTGAGTGCGCCGTAGTCTGCATCAGCCATCTAGCGGACAACATGGATTTCAATCAGTTCGAGTTTACTCACTGGCAATGCCTGGGTGATAGGCCGAATTATGGTGTTAGTCTGACCTATATCGTGCACGCACTTTGTTGTTCTATGCTATTGATATTCATGCGATGATCTTCCATAGTTGCCTGTATTCTTTTCTTCCACATGGTTATTTAATAGTATTTTGATTCCAACATTTATGTATTGTATTTACTCTTTGAATTTCCTTGGAATTACTCACTCTAGACTCGTCATCTGTTTTGTTGTGATGGCTGAGTGCATACCCCAGTACGAGCAGAGGGAAAGGCAAACTAGAGGATTTTCTGTGATTGATCTGCTATTTCCCTACTCGTATGTTTGTCTATATTATTTTGTTTTATGCTGGGTATTGGGATTTGAGATATGTTGGACAAGTATATTTACTAGTTGAGGTTATTTTGATGTTTTGATTAGACATGAAGGTTATATATATTATGATGTGTTTTCTACATTATGAATGATGCTCACATATATTTTATAATTCTTTGATAAAATGATTTATTGATTAAAGTCTTCCGCTGAATTATATAAGGTTTAACAGATGATTTGTATTTCATAAGCTGATTTACACAATTAATTTGAGGATGATAAGATTTGACAGATGATTTGGTACACATGGACCACAACTAGGCCAGTATAGGGAGAGTTGTGGGTCCAAGGTGTACGACGTGGTAGGTCTCAGATTTTGGGGCCGCAACATGTATACTATGATGTACTCTCCTCTGGCTTAATATATATGATGTTGGTATACATGCAAGATTTCCACACTCTATGTTGTCCTGACTAGGATCTCAGGGTTATTTCATTTAGTTTGAGTAGAAATTGCTTCCCATGTACTTTGATACTCACTAACTTGAATGACTTACATTTAAAATGAATTAATAAAGGAATAATGGAAAGGAAGGTTAACTAGGGTTGCGTTGACTGTGCAAGGGTTAACTCGGGGTCTATGTAAGTCTAGGCTAGGCGAAGCCCAATTTAGAGTTGTGGAATTGAGGTTGTCACATAATATATTTCACTTAGAAAATGGTAATTGTTAAAAGAAAGGAAATTTAATAAATGATATAAAGATATATCATTAGCTATGAAGTTGATTTAAAAAGGGTTGTCAAATTGAGTGAAAAATGAAAAAAAATCATTTTGAACTTGTAAGAGATCGAATTTTAAAAAGGGTAAAATTGTAAATTTAAGTGACGGATGAAAAAACCAACATTCGTGCTTATTATATTATACATTACATACATATATTACATAAATATATCACAAAATTAAAAAATGCAACAGAGTAATTTTGCTTAGCACTGAAGAATTGGTTATTGACTCTTTTATATAGTTGATATATATATATATATATATATATATATATTGGAAAATTGATAGTTCAATACAATTTTTTTTTGTAGTTGTTCCTTCGATGTTAATCTTAATAATAATTTCTTTCGCTTGGAAATATATCCTTATGATATTACAATAATATCGTTAACTTTATGTGTTGCCTAAGGTTCAATCTCGGTTTTTATAAAAAAATATTTTCTATATAGAAAAGTTGATATTATGGTTCATTTGATTATTTATTTATTTATTTATCACTTTATTGTCTTGCTTATGTATTTATTTTATTATTGATGCAACTTACACTTAAAGAAAAAATGCATTGGACAACATCAAAATACATTGTTGATAAATGCGTTGGCAAAACAATAGTAAAATATAATTAACACAAAGTAAATATTTTTAGACAACTGTAACATATAGTAATATGATGATTACTATATTATTATGTTTATAGTAATACTTTTTTGGATAAAAAAGTTGTATTCACTATCAAAAGTTTAATAATTTACAAAAGAAAAGGGAGTATATACATCACATTTACACACCCAATAACAAAAATTACATAAAATTCCAACCGGCCCAACAAACAAAATGCCAATTGAATTACTTAGTAGTCTAATCATAACTCTCCCAACCCTATGTTTATAATAATACTTAATAAACCATATACGAAAATTTTCAAAACTAATAACATATTAATATATTATTTATATATTATTAATTAAGTCTTGAAAATGTAACTTCCAACAATTGTCTGTCTTAAATTTTTTTTTTTTACTTGTAGTGATATTTTCAACAACATAAATCAAACAATATAGAACTTAATTTGTGTTAATCATTTGGGTAAAGCTAGATGGCATATATATATTATGTCGGTTGCACGTGTAAAAATACACATTTTGAATCAAAAGAAAATTGAGAATTGAAACTACGAACGTGGTTAATTAGGATATGGCTGCGACTAAAGGGATCTCAGTTTTAACTAAACGGACCCCCTTTTTGAAATTTTAACTAATTTTTTATAACCCAGAAGCGAAATGTCCTTATTGCCCTTGATATATAAGGGGCTTTTATTTCAAGCATACCCCGATTTCCATTTTCGAACGCAAGAGACACGTAAACACTCTCCAACCTCCCTGACTCCAACTCCCTCCAATCTTTTTTTGACTAAACAAGGGTAAATTCCCACAAAATCAACCAATTAAGTCCATTTTCTTCTCGTTTTGTCGTTGTACTGGCATTTTTAGTGTTTTTTGGAGTGCTCATAATGTTTCCATTTTCATATTTTCTAGGGCATCGACTTTTGGTACAAATCGAGCCACTTAAGATAGAAAACACAAAGGATGTGCCAAGCAGAAGCGAAACAGAGTAAATTGAGGTAAGGTTTCAAGTTTTCATCGATTTGCACAAATTTTCTGAATTTCTTGTATTGCCTGTGAATGCCGGACTCATAGGGCCGAGACTTCCAAATAGTGTCTGAGCCCTCTTTCGCCGTAGGTAGTACACTCTACTCGATCAATTTATGCCTACATATTCTTTAAGTTTTGGCTATTATTATCCATTTTCCATCTATACCTTTCGACTCCATCTTTCTGAGATTCACATTATATACCAAAAGTCATATTGTATGCCTCGGACCTGCTGCTCCGCACAATATAAAATGATGAAATTTGAGTTTTCTGCCATTTTTCATGTTTACTTAGTGGTTCTTTTCGTTCTTGTAGGTTCCTATGCACGATACAGGGTGTACATCGAGTGATCCCTTCCCGGACTTCACTGAAACCTTTTAATCATCTAAGCCATTCAATAATAGAGCGGAACTAGTTAGTTGGGCACATGCTACAAAAAAACAGCGTGGATCTGTGGTCATTATATTGAAATCTGATGCTCTTATGGGTCGACAAGCTAGGTTGTCCATTAATTGCAAAAGGTTCTGTCATTTGCTTTGAAGATTTCAAACGCGAAGAAGTTGAAGTTAACGACATAGAAGATGTGTAAAGTTAATGGGGATGGGGAGGAGGCTGATGATAAACCTAAAATGACTGCCTTGAAGAAGTGTGGATGTCAATTCAAGATGAATACAAAACATGAGGCCGATGACAAATGGCATGTGCGTGTTGTGTGTGAGGCAACCACAAGTTTTCAAACAACTTGATTGGCCATGTAATGACCCTAAAATCTAACTCATGCCACGTGTTATTTTAGGGTCATATCGTGGGACCCATTCATCATGGTATTCTTGTCCAGTTCTCGGGTGTTGACATCGAGGTATATTATTTTTTGTCTGGTGTTTGTAGTATGTATTTATACCTGAATGTGAATCCAATTTTCTGAACGTGTGAGGACATATTTGGTAACGCTTTTGAGTTACGGATCAATTTTGCCCAAGGAAACGTGTCGAATCTAGTACCGAGCGAACGAGATACGGGTATACTAATATCTAGTGGGATAATTGTATTATTGAGAAATATAATTATGACTAAATTTTAACGGGAAATCAATGGTTTAGTGTTGGGAATCGAAAAAGTAGAATTTTGCACGTTTTGAGTTACGCGTTATGAATGTTTTACCTAGAAACTATTGGTTTGACTTGTCAAATAGGATTAGACCAAGTCACCATGTGAGTCAAATAAGTTGGTGGATGAGATCACTGTGAGCCATGAGATGTGCCTAGAGATACACATGTGGGTCCTTGTTGATTAAAGTATAAAAAGCCAAAAATAAGTCATTTGACTCATTTGTTCACCACCACAGCCACAAATCCAAAAATTAGAGAACTAGTAGAGGGTTTAAGGAGCTTTTGATGAATTTCGAGAGACTTGGAAGCATCGACAATTTTAATTAAGGTAAGGTTCTCATTGTTCTTTCAATTCTCATTGTTTCAGGATATGTTTTTGATGGTTGTGAGTTTTAAAAAATTGTGAGCGACACTTGTCTCACTAGAATATTGGGTTTTGTGATATGTTTTTTATGGTTGAAGGATCAATTATGGCACGAATATAGTGTTATGTGAGGTCCATACGAGGATGGGTTAGGCTTTAAGGCACGACGATGAAGGCTGAGGGGGGGCTTGAACACCGCCAAAATAACAAAAAAAACAAAACTGCCAAGATGGCACTGCTAGGGGTGTCGTGGGCATCCTGCCCACGACGCTAAGGCTTGATTTTTGAATTTTTTTCGAAGTTTGGAAAACTTCGGGGCTTCTCTCGGGCATACTAAGGGTTTCAAATGTAACCCAATACTCTGAGAATCATCCTAAAATAGGTGAAATGGGCAATGGTGTCGAACAAGGATATTTTGGAAATTTGAACAGGATTTTAAATTTAAATGAAACACGACTCTAATACAGCCAAATTGAATCTAAATGATTACCACGGGGTGTAATTCATTGACAGTTATACAGAGATCAGTTTGGCGACGTGTCAAAGCTGAATGAGTGCGTAGTAGTTCAAACACAGGTAAGTAAACTAGCTAGAAAATGTATATTTATTTCATTTTAGTTCTTGAATATTACTGTTCATTGCTTCGATATTCTATTCTTAGAATTCCATTCTGGTTGAGTTGTTCGAGGGCCAAGGGAGTCAAAGTGATCTTTTGAAGGACTGGTTATCTGGGTAATATTCTAGAGCCATGGCCTCGGGATTCACTGCTTTGATTTGTTTGGTTTTTCTCGAGGTGAAAGTTCTTTACCGGAATACCAGGAAGTCTCTCATCCGCGAGGGTCTAGGCATGCTAAGCTTTGTTGCGGCCTATTACCCGAGTTTGTTAGGCTTTGCTATGACTCAACAACCTCGGTAGTTAGGAGTACTTAGCGCCTCTCTATTTTGATTTCAGGACACTCATTTATCTATTGATATTGATTCATTTTTAGTCTATTTATTATTCATGTGTCCTTACAACTTTCTTTCTATCTACATAAATTTAGACTACTTTATTTATTTCGAAATATTGTTTAGATCATACTGACGTTACTTACCTGGGCCCATTATTTTTGTGATTGATTTAGTGTAGATCCGCAGTCGATCAGGGGAAAGGCGCCATTACTTGGTGATTTACTTTGATGACATTGGAGCGGCCCTCCCTCTCGTTTGTTGTAGGTTTTCTTATCTTTTTTTATCATTTATATACATGTTTTTGTCACATGGGGATACTATGGATTTTTTAGATATGCTCAAACTTGTATATGGTTCATTTCACTCTCCTTTACTTATTATACATGTTGGTTATATATATGCGTACTCTAGGTTTTCTTCACTTAATTGAGTTAGAGTTGTTCAATTTTCAAGTTTTAATCATTTCAACTAATCTTTGATAACTTACAAATCTTGAATAACTCAACTTAAATTGTTATAACCCTCTACTTAATTAATGGATAATGGATAGGAAGGTTGACTAGGTTTACGTTGACTTCGCGAGGGTTGATTCGAGGGTCCACGTTAGTCTAGGCCGGGCGGGGTTCAGTTTGACTGGGAGCTGAGGACATCACAGTTGGTATCAGAGCTTAAATTCTTGAACTTAGATCTTGAATAATCACAACTAACATAAGACACAAACCAATAATAATGTTAGGACATGGTTGGAACTTAGAGTGGAACCTTATGATCTTGATGTAAAGTCTTAGTTGGGAAGTGAGGAGAGTTAGGGAAATTAAAATTTGGATATATGAGCTATTTGATGTAATGTATTATACTACTATCGATAGCTATATCCTGATTGAGAACTCATTTTCATTACAGATTATGATGGTTGATCAGTCCGAGACAAATGATGGCACTTCGGGAGATGCTCAGGGGAGGGTAGATGAGGTGTCCTAATTGGTTCCATCACTTGGCCAGCAACTCGAGGAGATACTCTGATTGTTAAGGGCACACGTTGTACCTTCGCCTTCTACATCTGCAACACCCGTTACTCAGGATGGGAGTGCGCATACTGTACAGGACACTCTTGCGGCTATTCAGTACTAGCAGGACCTGTAATAACTGAGGCGGCACAGGTTCAGACTTAGATAGTATCACCCACACCATCTACTCCAGGTGAGGATACTCCAACTATGCCCACAAATACCATTACTAGGGCGGCAGCTGAAGCGAGACAGTCTCGCGAGTTCCAGTAACATCATCCAAAGAAGTTTCATAGTTGTATAAATCATGAGGCTGCACAGAAGTTTATGAGGAGCCACAAGAAGATCTACGATGTCTTAGCCACACCAGAGCATATGAGGTCGAGCATTTCATTAGCTCAAGGATTGAACTGAATTCAAGGAAAAGTTTAACCATAAGTATTTTACTCCTTCAATTAGGAACATGAAGAGGACTGAGTTTCAGAACATCAGACAGTCTATCGAGGAGTTGGTGATGCATTACATGGGCATGTATCTGAGTTACTAAAGTATGTCGGGGGCATAGCTGACACCGATGTCGATCAGGTGTACTACTTCACATATGGCTTTCTGAGCGATATTATAGGCATGGTGGTGACCATCGACCCAAGGACAGTACAGTTGACCTATGAAAGGAGTTTGGCCAATGAGACTTACTTGAGCATGCGTACCGAGGTGATAGTTATGGCTCTATCATCAGTACAGATAGACTTCAAATTGGGAGTGCACAAGGACAGAGACAACGTGTTCCACCGGATCAGGATCACATCGGGCATGTTATGAGTATGGACAAACATGGCACTTCATCAGTGCATCTCCACGACTAGGTAGAGGGCAGCTGCAAAGCCGTGACTAGGTTCATGCCATTACCACACTAGATCTAGCTACTACTTGTAACCTAATTGAGGGTACGATTTACATTTACTGTTGATATATGTATATTATGATTGACTCTGGTTCTACGGTGTCATTTAATTCTGATTGCATGGTTGATGAGTTGGGTATAAGACCCGTTAAACTAGAGAGACCCTTAATCATTAGCACAACAACTAGAGATAAGATATACCTGAACTTGTTGTGTGTTAACTGTTCGGTGGGGACAGAGGGTCACGTTTTGCTAGTGAACCTAAGAGTGTTGGAGTTCCTTGTGTTCAATGCTTTGTTAGACATGGATTGGTTGGGTGCTTATCATGCACAGATTCATTGTTTCTGCAAGATGGATACTTTTCAGATTCTCAGACAACCTGAGTCCAGTTTTCAGGGACTTCGACTAGATTGCCGATCACCAAAGGCATAGTGGCTTCTAGCATTGATGTTAAGATAATCGCTAGCATCTTGATTATGACCGAGTAAGTTGAGACTAGGATTGAGGTGTTACCTATGGTATGCAAGTTTTCATATGTGTTTCATGTGGAGTTACCACGTTTACCACCGCTTAGGGAGATCGGTTTCATCATTGATTTGGTTTTAGGGACCAAACCTATATCGATTCCGCCGTGTCGTATGGCTTTGAGGGAGCTAGAGGAATTAAGATCGTAGCTTGATGAGTTGTTGGAGTTGGGATTCATTCACTCGAGCATATCACATTTTGGGTGCGCCAGCCTTATTTATGAAAAAAAGGACAACAACCTGAGATTATGTATTGATTACATACAACTCAACAGGGTTACAGTGAAAAACAAGTATCCACTTCCTCGCAATTATGAATTATTCGACTAGCTAACATGAGCGTTGTGGTTCTCGAAGATTGATTTGAGATCTAGATACCATTAGCTGGGGATTAGAGCAAAGGATAGATAGAAGTCTTTTTTTCGCACCGATACGGGCATTACCAGTTTACAGTCATGCCTTTTGGGTTGACCAATGCCCCAACAATGTTCATGGATCTAATGCATCGAGTGTTGAGAGAGTATTTGGATAGGCTCATCATAATTTTCATCAACGACATCCTTATCTATTCTAGGACTCGTAAGGATCACTAAGAGCACATTAGGAAAATTTTGTGTACTTTGAGGGAACATACACGGTATACTAAGTTCTGTAAGTGTGAGTTTTGTATTACATAGTTCGGATTTCTTGGACACATTATTGGAGCCAGCGGAGTGTCTATGGACCTCATTAAGGTCAAAACTGTGATTGATTGGCCTACACCAAGATCATTGATAGATATTCGTAGTTTTCTGGGATTGGCAGGTTATTATCAGTGTTTTGTTTAAGACTTCTCGAAGATTGCGCCACCTATGATGCAATTGACGAAGAAGGATAACAAATTTAAGTGGGAAGACAGTTGAGAGCAGGTTTCCAGTGTAACGACCCAATTTATAATTATCGTTGTTTATGACGTCATTACAGATGTGGACGGCAGCAGGGACGTTCATAGGTCCCACAACGAGGCTGAAGCACGCCCGAATTAGGTATACAGTTCATTTTGTATGCTTTTTACTGTGTAATTGCGATGTATATGTTCAATTTAGTTAAATTGCATCGCAATATGTGTGTTTACATTGCCCATTGACGAGTGAAATAGTATGATGCGTTTTCGTCGCGACTGGCGCATAGGCACATGTATCGGGTGACGAATAATTAGTACACTAGGATGAGGGACTAGATACACATAATAAATGATAAAATTCATTAAATAATTAACATAAAATAATGTTGAGGCAGTTGGTACTGTCGTTGTGTGCAAACGGCACGAGTCGAGGTTCGGAGTCATGTATTGAAACGCTCGGAATGTACATAATTGGTGCCATACGGATAGGGTCAAAGAGAACCATATGGGGGACTCTTTGACTTCATCTCCACCATCCAATGAGGCCTAGAGATGGGGGTTGAGTTTAAATGACTTTTATTTATATATAAGTTGGTTTTTCATCATTCTCACCAACTTTTCTCTCTCCTCTCTTAGAAATCCGAAAATCGTGAGAAATAAGTGAGGGTTTGGAGCATCTTGTGTGATCATTTGAAGTGCTTGAGAGGGTTAAACAACAAAATAAGGTGAGATCTATGATTCCCTCTACTTGGTCTTCAATTTGAATGTGGTTTTGGGTATGTTGGTGATGAATCCATGGCTTAAGGGTGTGCCACTACTTTTGCTCAGTTTTTGGTGTTTGTTGAGTGCTATGGATATGGAGAAACAAGTTGTGTTTGTTTTCATGAAAATGGGTTTTTCAAGTTTAATGTTTGATTCGAGATTTGATGCATGTTTGATGAATTTGATTGTGCCTCTGGCTTTTGGAAGTCTTGTTTATTCCCCCACAAGATGAGGATGGGGTCGATAGTGTTGGTGGAGGCTTGGGGATCAAATTCAGCAGTTCAGCAGGAGCTGAATTACTGGAATTAGATCACCCAGCTCGCTGGGTAATCTGGTTAGTGTTGATGACGATGAACACCAGAGCGCTAGGCAATCCTCCAGCACGCTGGGTGTTAATCAGATTACCATTTTTTACTGATTTGAGTGTTGTGGATATAATGCCTATACTAATTGACATAATATACAATCAATTGACCATAAATCAATGATAAATGGTAATAGGTCACTTTGGGCAGTAAATTACCCAGGGTTTACATTACAGGACGAGGAGTGCAGTTTGAGGTGTGTTGTATGCCAACTAAAATTCACTCTAGTACTTACTGCTTGATTTATTTGAATACTGTCCTATTTATTCATAAATCTTTATTTCCCTATTACTTTATGGCTGGTTGAGTTTACTCCCACCTGGTGTTTATTCATTGCGAGGGCATAAAGTTTACTAGGCCATAGCATGTGTTCTAGTGATGCGCCGGTGAATATGCTACCCGGGTGTGCTAGACATATGTGGGTACGCCGTGGTCTACGTCGGCCACCTAGAGGGTCCAAGGTCACCCGTTTGAGGTATCCTCATGGACCGTGCGTGGAAGATAACCCGAAGTATGGTTCTAGTCTGACTTTGATTATGTACGCACTTTGTTTCCATGCTATTCATATTCATGTGATGATCTTCCACAGTTGTCTCTATTCTTTTGTTCCGCATGTTTATATATAATATTTTGATTCCAACATATTTACTTATGTATTTACTTGGTGAATTTCCTTTTGATTACTCATTCTGGACTCCTCATCTGCTTTTTTTTATGGCTTGAGTACAGATCCTAGTACGAGCAGAGGGAAGGGCAAGCTTGAGGACTACCTGTGATTGGCTATATTTGCCCTACTCATACGTTTGTTTATATTTTTTTGTTTTATGTTGGGTATGGGTTGTGAGAGATACATTTTGACCTGTATATGACTTAGAGGTTTAATTTTTAATATTTTGAGGATCACACTTTATATGTATATGGAGTACACATTGGTATAGTTTCCACATTAGGTAAAATGCTCTTAAAACTTGCTTAAATATTTATTTTGATGATTGAAGTCTTCCGCTGCATATTTTTGTGTTTTTATGAAAATCACGAGCCGTAAGGTAACTTGACACAATAATTAATTTTAAACAACATAAGTTTGTAAGGTTTTGATTGATATTAAGATTTAAGTGTACGTGGGACATAACTGGGACGTGAATTGTCTATATTATGGGCCCACGATGCACGCCGTAGCGGCCGATGGATTTGGGGCTTCTATTGTAGCGGCCCCAAATCCATTGGCCACCACGTGTGTACCGCGGGCCCACAGCCTTGCCAACTCATCATTTGACTGTGTTCCATGACCACTCAAACTCTACCAACCATCATATAAGGTAAGAATGTACAACAAAACTCTTAAAACATCATAAAATACAATGGAAACAAGTTTATTAATCATAAAACCTAATGTGGAAACCATACCAAAATAAAATCCATATACATATCATGGTGATCTTCATAATATCAAAATACCAACTCCTAAAACATATACAAGTCAGGTTTGTCTAACTCACACACAAAACCCAACATAAAACGATATAATATAAACAAACGTACGAGTAGGGCCAATCACAATCAATCAATGTAGTTCTCAAACTTGCCCTTCCCTCAGCTCGTACCAGGATCTGCACTCATGTCATCACAAAAAGGCAGATAACGAGTCCAGAGTGAGTATTCCCAAGGAAATTCACCAAGTAAATACAAAAGTAAAGTTGGTCGAATCAAATACTATAAATAAACATACGGAACAAAAGAATACAGGCAATTGTGAAAAATCATCGCATGCACAAATAGCAAAGTGCGTGCATAATTAAAGTCAGACCAAGTCATACTTCGGGCTATCCACCAGGCATGACCCATGAGGATACCTCGAACGGGTGACCCTAAACCCTCTAGGTGGTCGACGTATATCCACGGCGCACCCACACATGCCTATCACACCCGGGTAGCATATTCACCGGCGCATGCCTAGACATATGCTATGACTTAGTGGACCCTATGCCCCCGCAACGATTAAATACCAGGTTGGGAGTAATCTATATCGTAAAGACACCAGGTAGTAGTAAACTCAACTATCGTAAAGAAATCAGGTAAAAGTACTCAGCCACCGTAAAACAATAAAGAAATAGAGTGATAAATGAACATGGTTGAATTCAAATAAATCAAGCAGCAAGTACTAAAGTGAATTTCAGTTGGGATACTACACACCTCAAACAACACTCCTATATCGTTCCAAGTCTCAAGTGCGTACTACTACTCGTCAATTCAACCTAAAACCATAATTCCTCATCAACCATACATATTCGCAAACCTTACAATCTCGGTACAACACCCAAATCATCAATAAAACCACCATTTTTATACTCTAAATAGTCTATATTAATACTTAGGACAAACCCCAATTGGTGGATTTTTATTTAAATTTTTAGTTTTAAAACTACCCCAGACGTTACTGTGGACGCCACCGAATTCAACTCTGCACAGTGTCTTCACGGCGTTGTAGGCGCCGTGACAACGCCATCACATTATCCCTTATAACGGCGTTTACCAAAATGTCACTCAATATTTCTCACATTTCACTTCTACCCAAGACGCCGCGAGTGGCGTCGTGGCTTCTGAACCCCACGGCGCGCCTAACGACGTCTTCGGTAAAGGGGATTTTCTCATGTTTTCGAACCCCCTCGGCTCGTTGCCTTGATTTGCGCTCACTCCAACAACTCATTAAGCACTTCATAAAGCCCATGAAACCAAAACCCTTGACAACATTCGTCCAAAATACAAACTCGGAGTTTTTCGACCAAAAACCTAAAAAGAACTTGAAAATTAAAACACCCATAGTAACAACACCAAAACCACAACTATAAACTCAATTTCAACACCAAAACCATAGCAACAGCCCTACATAGCTGGTGTGCCCAAACCTCAACCTGAAACCACCGTCAAAATCCTGAAAACATACCCCAAATCGTAGAGAATGAGATGGGGATCGAAGAACTAACCTTGATATCGATTCCTCTTGAGTTCTTGAGCTCCAATTTGTCACACAAATCTCACCAAACCTCACCCACACTAGATTTTCAGATTTCTCTTGAGAGGAGAGAGAAAAGTTTATGTAACAAATGAAAACCAACATATATATATATAAGAAACTTCATCATCACACCCACACATATCACTAGACTTGATTCAAAGGTTGAGATTGAGTCAGTTGGTCCATAATTAATGCCAACCTTGACCCACACATTGGTCCATTGACCATGTCGTCTTAGTTACAACCATTCATTCCTAGCATTCCAATACCCTGCTCTGAGCTGCAAATTGTGCCACTCTCGCACAACTGTACCACCAGTCTCAACGTCATTTAATATGGATTATGTAATAAATTTTATCATTTATAATATACGTTTAGACCCCCGGCCTAGTGTACTAATCATTCATCACCCAATATCCGATTTTACACATTATATGTAGCGAACACCCGTCACACCAGCTCACTCGTCAATAAACAATATAAACACATATATTATGATGCAATTTAACTAAATTGGACATATACGTCGTAAATACACAACCAAAAACATACAAAACCGACTGTATACCTAATCCAGTCGTGTTTCGTTCACGTTGAAACCACACCCAATAGGGGGGTGAATTGGGTGTATCGAGAAGTTATTGCCTTTTTAATTTTTATGTGCAAATAACAATGAATATCTATGCTATGCAAGTGAATGGCATAGAACAGATGGAAAGTGACACACGATTTATAATGGTTTGATCTAATGATCTACATCCACTACCTAACCTCCCCGGTTAGGATTTTTAAACCCTCACTTATATTCCAAATAAGTGTTACAACCTAAGCATACAAGCCTATAATGCCTAATTACAATTAGGACTTCCTATCTAGTTGCAGCTAGAGTTTGTGCCTAGCCTCAACTAGGTCTTTCCCTTTGACTTAGATTCCACTAAGTCTTACAATCATACAATTACAACAATTTGCTGAAAAATAATGAAGTACACTTTACAATATAAAGTGGTATCAAATTCAAACACTAGCAAGCCTCCTAGAGCCTAACAACTCTAATGCATGCAAGTATGAGAATGAATGGAATATGCAAAATATGTCACTGATTTTGTTGCAAATCCCAAGTGTTAAATCGTTTTAAAATCTAATGTATTAGTACAAAATCGATTTCAAAGCTAAGAACAATAGTTTAACAAATATCAAGTTTAAGTGCAAAACTTTTGTTCAAAATCAATCTTAGGGTTTAATAAAATAAGTTTAAGTGCAAAATCCAAGATGAAGGTGTTCAAACACAAAACAAACTGATTTTTAATTCAAACACATAAAACTATGTAGATTAGGCACAAGAAAAAGTGTTAGAACAAGGATTTTCTTACAACCAAGAAGATGACAAAGGAAAGCAGCTTTGAAGAGATTTTTGTACTCCTTTTGAAGCTTCAACAGTACTGGATTTTGGAGTTAGTGGACAGCCCAAAGAATCTCCTTTGTCTCCTTCACAAAAATCAAAGTTCTTCTCTTTGAATATTTTGAGCTTTTTTTGTGTGTTTGTTCCTTGTTGTGAGAAAACCATGTTCTTGGTGGTTTTATAGTATTAGGTATCCCATATTGACAGTTTGTGACCGTTCTAGGGATCCAAGGGTCCAGAATTCATCAAGAATTCAAATTAAAGTTCGTTTTTCAGCTTTTTAAAAAAACTGTCAAGTAGGCAATTAGTGCGTTAATGCTGAGACCTAGCGCACTAATGGCAGCATTAGCGCGCTAACTGCAGGGAGATCAAAATAAATATTTTATCCCTTTGTGTTAGCGACCCTTAAATACGTTCGGGACCCAACCAACTCTTATATAACATGTTATACACGTTTGTTATGGGTCATTAAGCCTAATTGGGTGGTCCGGATATTTTTACAAATCCCGAAAACAGAAAATCACGATTTCATAACGTGTGAGGGACCTTTCTGCAAATTTGCTGTTTTTCTTTTCGAAAACCTTTCAAAACAAGTTTTTCTTTTTGGAAAACTTCCACAATGATTTTCGAAATGCCAATGACAATGAATCACATAGTTTTACATTGTTTAAGCTCATAGACCTAGTCATATGTTATAATTCCATTTTGAAATTACGAGTAATCTCATGACTTTTGAAAATTCATTTAAGAACTCGATATGCATGAACTAATGCAATTGGCTTGCGTGAGAGAACTTGTATACCTTACATCGAAATTACAAATTGTAGTTCGATCTTTCGTCTTCATTCCTTCATGACTATCGAGTCTTGAACTTGTATGGCTTGAATACCCGTGATGTGTTGTTTTACATCCTTTAACAAAAACTGAAATGCACTTGATATTAATTAGTACATTTTCACCTTGTTTGTTTCCATCAAAATCTCGGTCAGAGTTAGAGTGACTAACCACTTAGTCCAACAATCTCCCTCTTTTTGATGATAACAAACAATGTGAATTTTAAAGGTGTAAAACATAATCTAAGACATTTCGTTTATGCAAGTTCAAACACATCAACATTTTCAAGTTCAACCACATATTCTCCCCTGTTTGATAACATCAAAAAGTGGGGCCAAGCTTCACCGTATATAGAACACAATAGTGAGGAAAATACTCAACACGAGAGAAAAACGCTCCCCCTCACTTTATGCATATCAAGAAACAACTTATAGAAGTGTTACATGTGCATATATGATGAATCACAATGAACAAGCAATAGCCATGTATAAACTCAGAGATACGCAAAGAAAAATCATGATATAGATAGCATAAGGCAATGAGAGCATAGTTGTGGCTTAAACATGAGCAAAAGAAAATGTTTGGAACATCAAAGTTTAACAGTTTTGAGCCTAGTGGTCACCTAAATATAATATCTCTATACACCTAAAAACGACCAAATTGGAGCCTAATGCTCAATGAGCAATAAGAAGTCTAAACACTCCTCCTTGAGGACGATGGTGGACGTACAGAGCTAGAGGCACGATCATTATGGGCGGGGTAGCTGGAAGCAACTGACCCTCGATGCGACGAAGCCGATCATTTTGATGTTGAATACTCGCCTCGACGGTAGCTAAGGTTTGAGTCATATAGGTGTGCAGGTAGCCCAGCTGTGCAGAGACGTACGCCGACGATGGAGACATATTCGATGGAGGCGTGAATCTACTAAATGTAGAAGGAGGTGGAGGCTGTGCTGTCTCATATTGCTGCTGCGGCGAGGATGGAACTGCAAAGTCTTGATGAACTTCCTCATCACCAACATGGTCATCATTTCCAGCAAAGCCTTCATCGTCAGCATTGTCATCATCGCCAAAACTGTGGCTATATTCCAAGTAGTCGGGCGCATCAAAAAGAGCAACTGGAGGGTCCGTAGGTAGTGGAGACTCATAGCCGCCATAATACTGACCGTCCGGGATGGCATCTTCCCGTGTCCACCTCTGCCTGTTGCGCATGTAGCAATACTTCATGGCCTTCAGAGTGGCCATGTCGATGGTGTCATAGACAGTGAGGGGACGACCACCTAATGCAAGATCCATTTGGGCGGACTCCAAGTAGGATGTGATAATATGTGCAAAAGGAAGATGATGACCTGAGCTGCATGTGCTCGTCATATAACCAATAATAATGTGGGGCAGGCTGAGAGGAATTGCTCGAAGTAGATGCCCAAGTACAAACATGTCAAGGAGAGTGACATAGTTCTTACTCCCACCTCGAGGGAGAATAACTTTGTGAAGGACTTTATGAAGGAGGTGGGATATGAGTTTAAAATCGGTATCCGTTATACCAGTCGAATATACAGTTAAAGATATTTTTGGCCGAAGGAAGGAATTTAGGACTTCAAGGCAATCAAACAGCCAACTGAGAAATTTGCACACAACCGTAGTGGTAGGAGGGTGCAATGGGAAGTGAAGCCGTTAAGCGAGATTTTCAAGTGTTATCTCAATGGATCGACCACCAACGGACGATCGGAGAACAAACTGGTTCGTTGTTTCAAGATTGGAATAGAATACTCGAATCAAGGGAAGGTTGTAGTTGGCATTATAGGCACAAAAAGTGGTCCATCCTGCCGCATCGAAAATCTCCCGAATTGGGAGATGAGCCTTTTCAAAGAAGGCGAAATTGACAATGGCGGGCCGTAAAATTTTGGCATCCGTTAGCCGTGGAGCCACTAACTCTAGAACCAATGCAGACTCATGGACAGACTTGGCGCGACCCTCACGTTGTGGGGAATTTGCCGGAGTGGGGGCGGGGTGTGCGGAGATGTACAGAATCGACGACGAGAAGAGGGGAGTGAGGTTTTGTCGATGAAAGGAGAGGAGATATTTGTGAGGTGAGTGAAATTTTAGGGTAGAAATGAATTTATAGAGTCCTGGCCGAACGTCATTAGCGCGCTAATAGCAGAATTAGCGCACTAATGGATTGATTTGTATTCTGGGCCAGTACACTATTAGCGCGCTAATTTCCCTCTGGAAATTTTGGTCAGGTAACTATTAGCACGCTAATTTCCAGTATTAGTGTGCTAATTTCTCTCTGGAAATTTTGGACCTGAAATTTTTGGATTTTTGACAGAGAACTCCGATTCACCTCAAACTTCTTGGACACTTCACTAACACCATATAAAAAGGCTTGGAACAGCTAAAACATGTATAGAAGGTCCGATTCTCGAACCATGCCTAACTCACGCCGAATATTAGAAAATTGATCTCTAGGCAAAGGCTTAGTGAATATATTGGCTAGTTGGTCCTCTGTGGGCACATGAACGAGTTTAACATCGCCTTTTTGGACATGATCACGAAGAAAATTGTGTCTAATCTCAATATATTTTGTTCGAGAGTGTAACACCAGATTTTTCGATATGTTTATTGCAGTTGTGTTGTCACAATAAATTTCAGCACACATACCTAGGATTTGATAATCTTCAAGTTGTTGTTTCATGTATAAAACTTGAGCACAACAACTCCCGGCAGCCACATATTCGACTTCCGCCGTAGATAAAGCTGCGAAATTTTGCTTTTTGCTAAACCATGATATAAGTGAGTTTCCTAGCAAATGAAAAAATTCGGAAGTACTTTTCCTATCAACTAGACTTCTCGCATAATCAGAGTTAACAAAACTTCGGAGTTCGAAACTCTTGGTTTTGTTGAACCACAATCCTAAGTCTTGTATTCCTCTTAGATATCAAAAAATGCGCTTCACACATTTTAAGTGTGACTCCTTAGGATCGGATTGAAATCTAGCACATAAGCACACGCTAAACATAATGTCAGGTCTACTAGCGGTCAAGTATAGGAGACTACTTATCATTCCACGATAAAGTTTAGGATCTATGGATTTTCCTAGTTGGTCTTTGTCTATTTTGATGGTGGAACTACTAAGGGTGCCACATGCTTTCAGATTTTCAAATTTGAACTTCTTTAACATGTCCCTCACATACTTTGCTTGATTTATAAAAATGCCATGCTTTGATTGCTTTATTTGCAAGCCTAGAAAGTATGTTAGTTCACCCATCATGCTCATTTCAAATTCATTTGTCATCAATGATGAGAATTCATCGCATAAATGTGTGTTAGATGACCCGAAGATGATATTGTCAATATAGACTTGAACAAGTAGCATGTTACGTTTTTTATCAAAATGAACAGAGTAGGATCTAGTGTTCCTTTCTTAAATCCTTTATCAAGTAAGAACGCACTAAGTCTATCATACCAAGCTCTAGGAGCTTGTCTTAGTCCATACAAAGCTTTTTGAAGATGATAGACATGGCTTGGATGTTCATGATCTTCAAAACCCGGTAGTTGTTCTACATATACTTCTTCATGGATGAACCCATTTAGCAATGTGCTTTTAACATCCATTTGGTATAGTAGAAACCTGTTGTAGCAAGCATAAGCAAGCAACATGCGAATTGCTTCTAGTCTTGCTATGGGTGCAAAGGCTTCCTCATAATCAATTCCTTCTTCTTGATTGTAGCCTTGTGCAACCAACCTAGCCTTGTTTCTTGTAATTTCACCTTTTTCATTCTTTTTGTTTCTATATTTGGTGTCTATGATTGTGTGGTCCTTAGGTCTAAGTACTAATGTCCATACCTTGTTCCTAACAAAGTGGCTTAGCTCTTCTTGCATAGCCATTACCCAAAACTCATCTTCTAAGGCAACATATATCTTGGTGGGCTCGGTTTGTGACACAAAAACTAAGTGTCCTTCATCTCTATGCAATGTTGACCTAGTGATTATTCCTTTGTTTGGATCACCAATGATTTGTTGAGATGAATGGCCAATGAGGAGTCTTGAATTCTTAGGCACACTTGTTTCGAATTCCTTATTTACCTCAAGCTCTTGACTATTTGAAGTTTGTCCTAAATTGCCACCATCTTCATCATCAATCCTCAATTTTTCAAGGTTTTGCATTATTTTAACTTTGGGATCTACTTCATCAAATTTCATATGGATAGACTCTTCTATGGTTTTGGTTGATCTATTAAACACCCTATATGCTTTGCTATGTGTGGAGTAACCTAAAAAAATACATACCTTAGACTTTGGGTCAAATTTGTCTAATTGATCCCTATCATTTAGAACATAACAAGTGCAACCGAACACCTTAAAATAACTTATGTTAGGTTTTTGGCCTTTCCATAGTTCATAAGGAGTCTTTTTCACTTGCTTTCGGACATTTACTCTATTTATAACATAGCATGCCGTGTTAATGGCTTCGGCCCAAAAGTGCTTAGCTATGTTGTACTCATTTAGCATAGCCCTACACATCTCTTGGAGTGTCCTATTTTTTCTTTCAACAATTCCATTTTGCTGGGGTGTTCTAGGAGAGGATAATTGGTGTGTATAACTTTGTTTAGCACAAAAATCCTCCATGTTCCTATTTACAAACTCACCACCTCTATCACTTCTAATGATGGTGATCTTGTATCCCTTTTCATTCTCTACTAAAGCACAAAACTTTACAAACACTTCATGCTTATGAGATAGAAAATACACCCATGTATACCTTGTAAAGTCATCAACAATGACAAAGCAATATAATTTACCACCTAGACTTTGTGTTTGGGTAGGTCCGAACATATCCATATGGATAAGTCCTAAAGCTCGAGTCACATTACTTGTTACTTTCGTCTTAAATGACGATTTCACTTTTTTACCAAGGATACAAGGTTCACATTCCTTATCTTTCTTAAAAGTGCATTTGGGTAGGCCCTTAACGTGATCATGCTTAGTCAATTTTGATAAATTTTCCATGCTAGAATGTCCTAATCCACGATGCCACAACAATGCATCACATTCACTTTGTGCACTCAAACATGAAACATTTTGCATATTCATCTCATCAAAGTTGATAGCATAAACATTCTTATCTTTATATGCAATAAATAAAGTTTCATGCTTCTCATTCCTAACAATGCATTTTGATGATTCAAACATAACATGAAATCCTTTGTCATATAATTGACTAATGCTGAACAAATTATGTTTTAAACCGTCAATAAGATAAACATTAGAAATGGAAAGTGAATTTTTACCGACGGTTCCGAGACCAATAACTCTTCTTTTGTTGTTGTCTCCAAATGTAACCTTTCCACCGTCATGTTGCTTTAGCTCAATGAATTGATGTGCATCTCCGGTCATGTGCCTTGAGCACCCGCTATCTAAGTACCATGGGATGCTCTTCCTTGCATCCTACACAATGGGAAACACACTAGATTTTGGTACCCAAACACCTTTGGGTCCGAGAAAGTTAGTGTCATAAACATTTTTAACTACCCATGCTAGTCTACCCATTTTGGCCTTTTGTAAGGCACATTTCCCA
Source organism: Stephania japonica (assembly GCA_039657345.1). Taxonomy (NCBI): domain Eukaryota; kingdom Viridiplantae; phylum Streptophyta; class Magnoliopsida; order Ranunculales; family Menispermaceae; genus Stephania; species Stephania japonica. The sequence continues at coordinate 14,293,442 of CM077557.1, forward strand.
ACCTCATTAGACCTATTGCACTTTGAGCATCTACGATCATCATTTAGTAATTTTTTGTAACTTAACAAGTTTGCTCCATAACTTATGCCTCTTTTGTTGAGTGCACGTCGTTGTGCTCCCAACATCATGTCAAACATTTCTCTACCATTGGTGAACTTATGCACCATGCTAGTCAAGTCTTTTACTTCCTTGACTATGGCATCTCTCTCCTCTATGACTTCATTCAAGTCATTTTGGAGATCATTAATGATCTCATTTTGTGACTCTATCTCACTAATTGTTATGGTTAAGCTCTTTTTGAGTTGTTTGGTCTTTTTGACCTCTTTTTCCAACTCTTTCCTAAGCTCATCAAGATTTGGAACATCATCCAAATAATCAATATCATCAAAGTTAAAAGGGTTATAATTTACCTCGCCTTGTGCCATGAGACAAAGTATTGCCTTCTCACTCTCCGATTCGGATTCCGAACTTGATGATGATGAGTCATCCTAAGTTGCCTTGAAGCTCCTTTTACCTTTCTTCTTGTCAAACACCTTCTTGGATTTGCAATCCGCCTTGATGTGACCCGGTTTGCCACAACCGAAGCACATGGTTTCATTTGACTTTCCTCCCTTGCTTCCACTTCGAAACTTCTTCTTATACTTGTCTCGCTTGTACACGGCGTTGTTGAGCTTTCTTGAAAGCATAGCTATTTCCTCCTCAAGATCATTGTCATCAAAAGATATTTCATCTTCAATGATCTCTAACGATGCACTAGGGGAGCTATTTGCCTTCAAGGCGATGTCTTTTCATGAACTCTTTGTACCTCCACTTAATGCTTCCAATCTTGCTCGGTCTTTAAGTTCGGATTCATGGACCGTTAACTCTCCACACAATGCATCGAATGCGTAATCTCCAAGATTTTGTGCCGATTGGATAGCATACTTCTTGGCATCCCATTCCTTAGGCAAGCCTCTAAGGAATTTGTATACCGATGTCTCTTGATCATAATTCTTTCCAAGATTCTTAATCTCATTTAATAGTTTAGTGAACCGTGTGATGGCGATGGCTATATCTTTATCGGATCCAACTCGGAAAGTCTCATAGTGTTCCTCAAGGATCCTCAACTTCGTCTTTTTCACTTGCATAGTACCTTCATAGTGGACCTCAAGCATTTCCCATACTTCCTTGGCCGTTTAACAAGCACTCACTTGGTTAAACTCATTTTCACTTAATGCACAAAATAGGTGATTCATGGCTTGATCATTTGAGAGCTCACTCTTGATTTCGTCGGCGGTGTACTCTTTCAAAGGCTAGTCCGGTGGAGTGTAGCCACTTTCAATTGCGTCCCACAAGAATCTATTTTGTGCTCTTATGTAAAACTTCATCCTCACTTTCCAATGAGCGTAACTAGTTCCATCAAAATACAGAGGCCTACTCGAGGAGTTGCCTTCCCTAAGGCGAGCTAGATCTAAAGTTTGCATCCTTGGACAAAAACACTCAAAGATACGTTAGTAATGCTTTGAGCAATAACCCGCTCTGATACCAATTGAAACCACACCCAAGAAGGGGGTGAACTCTCACTTATATTCTAAATAACTGTTACAACCTAAGCATACAAGCCTATAATGCCTAATTACAATTAGGACTTCCTATCTAGTCGCAACTTGAGTTTGTACCTAGCCTCAACTAGGTCTTTCCCTTTGACTTAGATTTCACTAAGTCTTACAATCATACAATTACAACAATTTGCTGAAAAATAATGAAGTACACTTTACAATATAAAGTGGTATCAAATTCAAACACTAGCAAGCCTCCTAGAGCCTAACAACTCTAATGCATGCAAGTATGAGAATGAATGGAATATGTAAAATATGTCACTGATTTTGTTGCAAATCCCAAGTGTAAAATCGTTTTAAAATCTAATGTATTAGTGCAAAATCGATTTCAAAGCTAAGAACAATAGTTTAACAAAAATCAAGTTTAAGTGCAAAACTTTTGTTCAAAATTAATCTTAGGGATTAATAAAATAAGTTTAAGTGCAAAACCTAAGATGAAGGTGTTCAAACACACAACAAACTAATTTTTAATTCAAACACACAAAACTATGTAGATTAGGCACAAGAAAAAGTGCTAGAACAAGGACTTTCTTACAACCAAAAAGATGACAAAGGAAATCAGCTTTGAAGAGATTCTTGTACTCCTTTTGAAGCTTCAACAGTGCTGGATTTTGAAGTTAGTGGACAGCTCCAAGAATCTCCTTTGTCTCCTTCACAAAAATCAAAGTTCTTCTCTTTGAATATTTTAAGCTTTTTGAGTGTGTTTGTTCCTTGTTGTGAGAAAACCATGTTCTTGGTGGTTTTATAGTGTTAGGTATCCCATTTTGACAGTTTGTGACCATTCTAGGGATCCAAGGGTCCAGAATTCATTAAGAATTCAAATTAAAGTTCGTTTTTCAGCTTTTTAAAAAAGCTGTCAGGTAGGCAATTAGCGCGCTAATGCTGAGACATAGCGCGCTAACTCTGCACTTAGCGCGCTAATGGCGGCATTAGCGCGCTAACTGCAGGGAGCACAAAATTAATATTTTATCCCTTTATGTTAGCGACCCTTAAACACATTCGGGACCCAACCAACCTTTATATAACATGTTATAAACGTTTGTTATGGGTTATTAAGCCTAATTGGGTGGTCTGGATATTTTTACAAATCCCGAAAACGAAAAATCATGATTTCATAATGTGCGAGGGACCTTTCTGCAAATTTGCTATTTTTTTTCGAAAACCTTTCAAAACAAGTTTTTCTTTTTGGAAAACTTCCACAATGATTTTCGAAATGCCAATGACAATGAATCACATAGTTTTACATTGTTTAAGCTCATAGACCTAGTCATATGTTATAATTCCATTTTGAAATTACGAGTAATCTCATGACTTTTGAAAATTCATTTAAGAACTCGATATGCATGAACTAATGCAATTGGCTTGCGTGAGAGAACTTGTATACCTTACATTGAAATTACAAATTGTGGTTCTATCTTTCGCTACATTCCTTTATGACTGTCGAGTCTTGAACTTGTATGGCTTGAATACCCGTGTTGTGGTTCGAAATTACAAATTGTGGTTCGAAATTACAAATTGTGTTGATTTACATCCTTTAACAAAAACTGAAATGCACTTGATATTAATTAGTAAATTTTCACCTTATTAGTTTCCATCAAAATCCTGGTCGGGGTTAGAGTGTCTAACCACTTAGTCCAACACACGATGTATGACCCACGAACGTCCCCGCTGGCATTCACGTCTGCAATTACATCATAATTAATGGAAATTATTAATTGGGTCATTACATCTACATTTTGGTATTAGAGTCTAGGTTTATTAGTACCTAGGATTCAAAACTGAGGAAAACCTGATCTTAAATCTGAGGAATAAGCTTTAGATGTGGAAACCACAAGTGCATGACTAAACCCTTAGTTAGGAAGTGGTGTGAGGCGAGTAGTTTTAGTAATTTATATACGTGTATGTTTTGATTGTATAATAAATATTATACGTGTACATATTGAGTCTGATTCGATGCACGTTGGTTGTGCAGATTACGATGGACGGAAAGACTCCTACCCCTACTCAACCGACTACTCAACAGGAGGTCGATGAGACCAGTTGCCCTACTGAGAATGTGATGTTTCTGCAGTCGTTATTGCAAAGTATGCAATTACATCAGGCACAGATGGCAGAGATTCTCGAGTATATACGAGGCTCGAGAGTACCTATAGAGGGCTAACTACTGATTTGGCTATACCTACAACTCAGGCAGCTTTAGCGCCAGCTGTTACCACACAGGCAGCAGGTTCAGAGACATCATTGGAGAGGGTCGAGCCTGTTGTTGCACCAGCAGAGACTACTGCTGTGACACCAGCTACTACAGAGCAGCAGGTAGTGGCTTCGAACTCTAGGAGTAAGATGTCGAAGGCGGTGAAGATGGTAAAGGATTTCATGAAATCCGAAGTTGGCCAGTTGTTGGTTGATGACGCACCGACAATCACATCTGTAACGACCCAAATATTCTCCGACCCATTTTAAAGGTATTTTATTAATTTTATATTAAAACATGGGAGCTAATCAAATTGTTACACAAAAAAATTAATATTAACAAGATTTGGATTTGGACTAAGTGAAAATAGGTGGAATGGACTTAATGAGAGAATTGGGCCTAAAAGGGGTATTTACGTAATTTGGGGTTAAATTGTGAACAACCCTACTTTAAAACCCTACCTATATAAACCACTTATAAGATTGGAGCCTCTTTTGTGTTGAAACCCTAAACTTGGAGAGGGAGGAGAAGAGGAGGAGGCTTGAACAAGAAAGGGGGAGGTAATCCTTTGGTGGGTTTTCTTTATTTTTCTTTTCTTTATTTTTCTTTTTCTTCTTTTCTTCCTCTTTGATTTGGTGGTGGTGGTGATTCTTCTTTTTCTTTTCTTTTCTTTTCTTTCTTCTTTTTCTTCTTCTTTGGTTTGTTTTATTTTTTGAAGAAGAAAGAAATAGGGGTGGCGACTCCAAGGGGAGCCGCTGGTTTGGGGGCGGCGCATGGTGGCGCCGCCGAAGAAAACAACGTCGTCGCCTAATATGGGGGGTGGCTTTAGGCACCCCATTATGGTGAGGAAGAAGGGGGTGGCAATAGCCAATTAAAAAAAATTATAAAATAAAATAAAAAATAGGACAAAACCTACGAGGGGCGTCGATACCCTCGACAAAGCCCTTAAACGGCACATCGCGTGGGATCCACACCATTTGGGTCCCCAAATATGAATTAAAAAAAATTAGAATATACAACTTTAAATTTAGTGAAATTCTTATATAGAATTGTATGAATTGTTTAGATTCGCGAGGCGGTTCACGTGGGACCCTAATCGCGCGAGGAGTATGTGTAGGCGTCGCGACGGGTCCAGGTAAGTGAGGGTCTTCGCTCATGCATTAAATATGGCTTGATTATTAGATAACTAGGAACACATGTTTTGAATGTAAAGACTTGGGAATGGGTTGCGTCGTGATATTGGTTTGGATCTCTATTATCTATGGAATTGTGAATACATTGTTTTGCCTTTTATGTTATTCGGTGCCCCAGAGTGTGTGGAGTTCCACCGCGAGCCAAATTAGCAAGTGGTCTATGGCTTGGACGCCCCAGAGTGTGTGGTAGTTGACCACCGAGGGTTTGCTTGATTAATTGAATACATAAGGTGAATTATTTGAGTGTAAGGGTTTGGAGTTCCATCCTTTGCTACTTGATGATTCTTTGAGACGTGTAGCGGTGACGGCTTGGATGAATCTATCTTTGTTTTGGTGCGATTATCTAGAGGGCGTAACGGCCATTACGTTTCCACTGATTATTGTACCAATTCGAAAATAGATGATTCGGTCAACGGATCCTTACCAATATCTAGTTCGCATTGAATGGAACAACGGCTTATATTAATATTTATATTTATCGCATTTTATTTAAATCTTTCGTGTGACTTTATTTATATGTCATGTGTAAATTTATAAATGAATAATGATGAAAATTATTATGCATGACTTAAATGAATGTTTATCGAATGTGTTGTAAAATTGTTATGTTTATGTATAGTAATGTGAATGGGATATGACATAAATTATTGATCTGAAGATTATTGGATAATAAATTTGGAAATAGAAATATTAGTTATTTATTCTTCTTGGAATATGAATCCATTTTATAATTGCTATGAACATGAACCATTTCTTTAATTGTATCGAATTGTGTGTTCAATTAATATGCTTATAATTTTGTTATGAATTACATGTATTCGGTTATTACATGTTGTGTTATGCGTATGGATTGAATGTCATGTAGAATTTGCATGAGTACTAGGTAGTACTTGCATATTTAATGTTTGAGCGAGTCTTTCCTCTTATTGAGCATTGTTGGTTCTTTAGCTTACCCCACTCTACCCCACAGGTCCCTCTACCAGCGTAGTAGACAAGAAAGGCAAGGGAAAGGATTTATCTTGAAGTGCCTTCATATGTGAGACTCATATATTTCAAGTTTAACATTATTATTAATCGTTTTGTAAACCTCGTACGTGGGTTATAGCTTGAGAATTAGTAATGGGTAGTTTTGAACCTTTATTATTATTATGAAGCTGTATGAGACTTTTAAATATTTAAGATTATAGATCTTATTATTATATTCAGGATTATATGATTTTTTTTATGATTGAATTTTACACTCATATTATCATATATCTTGTTAGAATGATTATTCCGCAGATTTATTTAGGCGTGCCAAGCCGTTATTTGGGCCTGGTTCAGGTATCGGGTCTAGGTAACGGTATTGGGCTGGTCGACTTGACCCTAGGTCGGGGAAGGGTCGTCACAGTTGGTATCAGAGCCTAGGGATTAGAACCTAGGGAAACATTAGGTTAGAAAAACCTAAGTTGTAGAGCCTTAAATAAAAAAAAATCAAGTTTAAGTCGAACAAATCCATGGTATGGGACATCGGTTTGAGTCGACTTAATGTGCACAAATATCAAAATTTTAGATTGGGAAAGGATCGAAAACCCAAGATGAAATGTTAATATATTGTTATATGTTGATGAATGTAATATATTTATAACGTTAGATATTTTTACAAATTCCTCAAATTATTGGACTAACCATTTGTTGCTCTTCAGTGCACTATGAGTAACCATGGGGGAAGTTCGCATAATTTGAGGGATGCTCAGACACGAGATGATAGACATTGGCGTAGGGAAATGGAGCGGCAGCATCTCTTCCCGACGAGTCACATCAAAAAGCCCTGCAAGAAATGGCATCTGCTCAAGAAAGGAATATGGCTCGTATTATGGAACTTATTCAAACACAAGGAAATGCTAGATCAGTCGAGCAAGTGCAGGTAGGACAGGGGCCTAATCCTCCACTAGAACCTGTTCATGAGCACCAAGTAGCAGAGGAAGGCGCGGATTTCGTCACTAATACGGTGGCAGCATCTGTACATGTAGGAGACAAGGATACAGAGGCATACCGAAGAGGAAAATTACAAAAGGAGTTTATGAAGTATGACATACCTCGTTTCTATGGGGATAGGGATCCCGTAGAGGCTGAAGCATGGATCTTGCACATGGATAAGAGGATGAAGACTCTAAGTATTGATGAGTGGACTATGGTACCTCTAGTGTCTTTCTTGTTGGAGCATCGAGCCCACAAATGGTGGTTGTCCATCGAAAGAGCGCAAGGGACTAATATGTCTTGGACACAGTTCAAGAAATTGTTTTATGATGAGTGGTTTCCTGAATCAGTAAAGGTAGCTAAGATTCGAGAATTTCTTGACTTAGTGCAAGGCAGTATGAGTGTAGCAGATTATGCTGCGAAGTACAATGAATTAACAGAGTTTGCGCATGAGTACGTTCCATCTGAGACGACACGGAGGAGACGTTTCGTTGATGGGTTGACGGAGGAGATTCACTCTCTAGTGGCAGCATCAGGGGCAGAGACATTTGAGCAAGTGTATAACAGGGCACTCGACTGTGAAGATGCACTTTGCATTGATGAGACACGATCTAGTCGATATGGTCAGGGCAAAAGAAACTTTGACATTTATTAGAGGGGACATGAGAAGAACTCAAAGAAACTTCGGTTTGGAGGAGCATCAAGCACACTGACACACTCAGTGGCAGCATCGAAGGCTACACACCCTTTGACGGGGACCACCACACTTTCCCATGCTTCCGCACCTTCGACTAACCAGGGTGTGACATTTAAACACCCACGTCTACCACAACAAAGTAAGAATAGTGGCAGGGGATCAGTAGGGCCAAGGCCGAGTGTATCAGGAAGTGTCGCGCAGCCACAGCCGAATGCGCAGAAGTCACATATTGCATGTTTTCGGTGCAAGACGCCGGGGCATTACAGAAATCAAAGTCCATATCCACCATCATCTGAGGAGAGTGCAGCCCCAGTTGCTCGAGGAAGAGTTCATGCTATGGCGGAACAGGATCAGAGAGTCGCGCGACAGTTAGTCGCAGGTACAGTTTCAATTAATGGTCGTAACATGCATATATTATTTGATTCTGGTTCTACTATTTCTCTTATCTCGGGGGCTATGGTACATGCTTTGGGATTGACACCCATTAGAGCACACACATATTTGATTTTGAGCACAGTCTCCACCGAAAAGATTTACCCTAATATGTCATGTGAGGGGTGCATAATTAAAATTGGGGATAACACTATGCCGTTTGATTTGCGAGTGTTAGAATGTTTAGAATATGATGCACTATTGGGAATGGACTGGTTAGAGACGTATCACGCTAAGATAGATTGTTTCAATAAGACGGTGATCTTTCAGATTCCGGGCACTACTCCATTTGAGTTTAGAGGTTGCTCTTTGGCTAATGTTATCAGCCGAAGTAGAGTTGCGACTTTTGATGAGATAGAGACTATTGCGAGTCTAACTTCTATGGGAGAGGAGGGACAAGAAGTCCTAATTGAGAAGATTCCAGTTGTTAGGGATTTTCCAGATGTTTTTCCTTCTGACCTTCCAGGACTTCCTCCACATCGAGACATTGACTTTGTGATTGACCTTATTCCCGGTACTAGACCAGTTTCTAAGGCACCCTATCGTATGGTGGCTACTGAGTTGAAAGAGTTGAAGAAGCAACTAGAGGAGTTGACTCAGAAAGGTTTAATTTCCCCAAGTGTCTCGCCATGGGGAGCACCTGTGTTATTCGTGAAGAAGAAGGATGGCAGTTTGAGAATGTGTATTGACTACCGACAGTTGAATAAGGTGACTATTCGGAACAAGTATCCGATTCCCAGGATCGATGATTTATTCGACCAACTAAGTGGAGCAAGATTCTTTTCGAAAATAGATTTGGGATCGGGGTACCATCAGCTGCGCATACGAGAAAAAGACATACCAAAGACAAAGATATGGTCACTTTCAGTTCACAGTGATGCCGTTTGGACTTACCAATGCGCCAGCCATGTTCATGGATTTGATGCACCGTGTTTTCAAACCATTCCTCGATCAGTTTGTGATTGTATTTATCGATGACACCATGATATATTCTAAGACTGAGTCGGACCATAGAAAGCATCTTAGGAAAGTGTTGCAGACATTAAGAGAACACAAGCATTACGCTAAGCTAAGCAAGTGCGAGTTTTGGGCTTCCGAAGTGAAATTTTTGGGCCATGTGGTGAATGCGGAAGGTGTAACACTTGATCCCACGAAGATTGAGGCGATCCTTAGATGGCCACAACCTAAAAATGCATCAGAAATACGAAGTTTCCTAGGATTAGCAGGGTATTATCGGCGTTTTGTGCAAAATTTCTCGTCGATTGCTTCACCGCTTACTTAGTTGACACGGAAGGATGTTACTTATATTTGGAGTGATGCATGCGAAAAAGCTTTCAAATTGTTGAAGGAGCGTTTGACCACCGCACCTATTTTGGTCCTACCAGAGTCTGGTAAGGAATTGTCAGTGTACGCCGACGCTTCAGGGATTGGATTGGGAGGAGTACTAATGCAAGACAAAAAAGTAATCGCCTATGCTTCACGTCAACTGAAGATTCACAAGAAGAATTATCTGGTGCATGATTTAGAGTTAGCAGCAGTGGTGTTTGCTTTGAAATTATGGAGACATTATCTGTACAGAGAAAAGTTTACTGTTTATTCAGATCACAAAAGTTTGAAATACCTGTTTACTCAGAGTGATTTGAACATGAGACAGAGGAGGTGGTTGGAATTCTTGAAAGACTACGACATCACACTTGAGTATCACCCGGGAAAAGCAAATGTAGTGGCGGATGCTTTGAGCCGTGTTCGATTGGAGTCAGAGTCCGAAGTTGTAATGCAAATACATGAAGTACCGGTGGAAGACTCAGATGTTATAAGGAATTAAGAGCATGTTCTGATGAAAGCGGAGACAATAGCATTGTTTAGAGTTATTGACCGTCAGAGGGCCGATTCTGAGTATGGACGGTACAGGTCATTGGCAGATAACATTGATGATAAGGACTGGAGATTGTCAGGTGATGGAGCATTGAGGTTCCGAGACAGAGTATGGATGCCATCTCATAGGCAATTGAGAGATGATTTACTCAAAGAAGCGCATAGATCATGGTTTATAGTGCAAGTCCAATGGCAATTTCATGGGGAACAAGAGTTGACTTGGGAGCAGGAGGATTACATGATAGAGAATTTTCCGTTTCTCTTTGAATCTTGAGGTATGACTTTGATTTAATTTCGAGGACGAAATTATTTAAATTGGGGATATTGTAACGACCCAAATATTCTCCGACCCATTTTAATGGTATTTTATTAATTTTATATTAAAACATGGGAGCAAATCAAATTGTTACACAAAAAAAATTAATATTAACAAGATTTGGATTTGGACTAAGTGAAAATAGGTGGAATGGACTTAATGAGAGAATTGGGCCCAAAAGGGGTATTTAAGTAATTTGGGGTTAAATTGTGAACAACCCTACTTTAAAACCCTACCTATATAAACCACTTATAAGATTGGAGCCTCTTTTGTGTTGAAACCCTAAACTTGGAGAGGGAGGAGAAGAGGATGAGGCTTGAACAACAAAGGGGGAGGTAATCCTTTAGTGGGTTTTCTTTATTTTTCTTTTCTTTATTTTTCTTTTTCTTGTTTTCTTCCTCTTTGATTTGGTGGTGGTGGTGATTCTTCTTTTTCTTTTCTTTTCTTTTCTTTCTTCTTTTTCTTCTTCTTTGGTTTGTTTTGTTTTTTGAAGAAGAAGGAAATAGGGGTGGCGACTCCAAGGGGAGCCGCTAGTTTGGGGGCGCGCCTGGTGGCGCCGCCGGAGAAGACAACGCCGTCGCCTAATATGGGGGGTGGCTTTAGCCACCCCATTATGGTGAGGAAGAAGGGGGTGGCAATAGCCAATTAAAAAAAATTTATAAAATAAAATAAAAAATAGGATAAAACCTACGAGGGGTGTCGATACCCTCGACAAAGCCCTTAAACGGCACATCGCGTGGGATCCACACCATTTGGGTCCCCAAATATGAATTAAAAAAAATTAGAATATATAACTTTAAATTTAGTGAAATTCTTATATAGAATTGTATGAATTGTTTAGATTCACGAGGCAGTTCACGTGGGACCCCAATCGCGCGAGGAGTCGGTATAGGCGTCGCGTCGGGTCCAGGTAAGTGGGGAGCTTCGCTCATGATTAAATATGGCTTGATTATTAGATAACTAGGAATGCATGTTTTGAATGTAAAGACTTGGGAATGGGTTGCATCGTGATATTGGTTTGGATCTCTATTATCTATGGAATTGTGAATACATTGTTTTGCCTTTTATGTTATTCGGTGCTCCAGAGTGTGTGGAGTTCCACCGCGGGCCAAATTAGCAAGTGGTCTATAACTTGGACGCCCCAGAGTGTGTGGTAGTTAACCACCGAGGGTTTGCTTGACTAATTAAATACATAAGGTGAATTATTTGAGTGTAAGGGTTTGGAGTTCCATCCTTTACTACTTGATGATTCTTTGAGACGTGTAGCGGTGACGGCTTGGATGAATCTATCTTTGTTTTGGTGCGATTATCTAGAGGGCGTAACGGCCATTACGTTTCCACTGATTATTGTACCAATTCGAAAATAGATGATTCGGTCACCGGATCCTTACCAATATCTAGTTCGCATTGAATGGAACAACGGCTTATATTAATATTTATATTTATCGCATTTTATTTAAATCTTTCGTGTGACTTTATTTATATGTCATGTGTAAATTTATAAATGAATAATGATGAAAATTATTATGCATAACTTAAATGAATGTTTATCGAATGTGTTGTAAAATTGTTATGTTTATGTATAGAAATGTGAATGGGATATGACATAAATTATAGATCTGAAGATTATTGGATAATAAATTTGGAAATAGAAATATTAGTTATTTATTCTTCTTGGAATATGAATCCATTTTATAATTGCTATGAGCATGAACCATATCTTTAATTTTATCGAATTGTGTGTTCAATTAATATGCTTATAATTTTGTTATGAATTACATGTATTCGGTTATTACATGTTGTGTTATGCGTATGGATTGAATGTCATGTAGAATTTGCATGAGTACTAGGTAGTACTTGCATATTTAATGTTTGAGCGAGTCTTTCCTCTTATTGAGCATCGTTGGTTCTTTAGCTCACCCCACTCTACCCCACAGGTCCCTCTACCAGCGTAGTAGACAAGAAAGGCAAGGGAAAGGATTTATCTTGAAGTGCCTTCATATGTGAGACTCATATATTACAAGTTTAACATTATTATTAATCGTTTTGTAAACCTCGTACGTGGGTTATAGCTTGAGAATTAGTAATGGGTAGTTTTGAACCTTTATTATTATTATGAAGCTGTATGAGACTTTTAAATATTTAAGATTATAGATCTTATTATTATATTCAGGATTATATGATTTTTTTATGATTGAATTTTACACTCATATTATCATATATCTTGTTAGAATGATTATTCCGCAGGTTTATTTAGGCGTGCCAAGCCGTTATTTGGGCCTGATTCATGTATCGGGTCTAGGTAACGGTATTGGGCCGGGCGACTTGACCCTAGCTCACGGAAGGGTCGTCACAACATCAGTTGTTGGAGGTGCCAGAGGCTGATCAGGCACGGATTTTTTGGGTATTGTCTTAAAGGTCAGGCGACTGTTTGGTGGATGACATATACAGATACACATCTCGAGCCGTCGACTTGGGTAGATTTCCGTCAGCTAATTCTTGACGAGTACATCCCTATTGAGGTACGGCTGAGGCTCGGGAAGAGTTTCTTGCACTGAGACAGGGTACTATACCAGTATTACGGTACATAGAGAGGTTCAGGTACCTTATGTTGTATGCCATGGATGTGGTGAACACCGAGAGACTTCAAATTTATTACTTCATCAGGGGATTGGACTAGAGGATTGGCAGTGTTATTGTAGCGAGTGGAGTCAAGACTTTACATGACATATATGATAGGGCTTACATCAGAGAGATGAGTTGATAAATAGGTCTGGGCAGGGTTCTCGGTCTAATCAGATAAGGAAGAGACAGAAGGACCAGTCTGACAGGTAGAGACAGGACTAGTAGGGTCGACGGAGAGACTGGCAGCATGATCACGGTCGCCGAGATTGGCGTCCAGATCAATGAGGGGCGATGACAAGTAGGTGGTTCATGTGTGCTGCACCTGTACCTGTTGAGCAATCGTGACAGCGGATTAGAGACGAAGGAGGTCGTGGCAGAGGACTGAGAGGTCAGGGCTGTGATAGAGCTCAGGTATAAATGGTGTCACAATTTGGTTGGCATAAGAGGTTATGGTGTTTTAGATGCCATCAGATCGGACATGTGCTGGCTGATTTTCTGATGGCACGTTCTCAACACGACCACAGATTGAGCCAGCCAGGGAGAGAGCTCATGCTATTGCTGCACATGCAGTTGTACAGCTATGTGACGGCCCCAATTTCCCCATGCAATTGGGTACGCCCGGCCTAAGCCCGTGCAGGCCCCGAGTCATCACCTGGCAACCTGACGAGCCTAGTCAGCCTTCGATTTAATAAATTCGATAATTTATAAAAGAGTTATTGCATTAATACACAGTGGAAGACTAAAACAATTAATAATAAAGGGAAAGAACTCAATCAAAAGGAAATTAGGAATTCTATAAATGTGGAAAACCCCGGGTATTCATGTACAATTCGATAGTCATATATACATGATACCAGTCTCATAAAAGATATACCAAGTTCAATAATCCCCACAAAATAAGTATAAAACGATATACACATCAGCAAACAAAGTATAATCACCTACTATAAAGTCTCTCAGATGTCCTGCAACTCTTCAAAGTATATCACCTAAGCAGAGCCCCTTGCCCTTACTGCTCTCCACTCTATCTGCACCCACCGTCACAAACTAGACGGTGAGTAACTGAATAAAATTGCTAGTAGTACCAGAAGAATGTAACAGTAATTTATGATTATAACAAGAAAAACAGTCTAAGTATCATGCGGAAAAGAAATAACTGGAAAGTAAATAAATCAAATGCATGATAAAGAGACTAAAAGATAAACAATCGATATTTGCATGTTCTAAGATTCAAAAGAGGCCCATGAGTGGTCTATTTCACAGCAATACGGCAAAGATCTCGCAAGATCTCCCGGGCAATGTCGCAACACTAGCGCGCAGCGTGAAATCAAGAGGCATCGCAACACTTCTCGAATCCAAGACCCAAGTACACATCACTAGGGGTGGTCGGTTTCCCTATGAGAGGGCACCCTCGTTGTCCCAGCTAGTGCGGGACCACATGATACCTTCGAGACACACACTCATGCCAAGAACATACAACCAAGGAAACGGAATGGAATATCAAGCAAAGGATCAATGCAACAAATGCAATAAATAGAGGACGTATAAATCACATGTTATTTTCTTACTGGTCTACTAACGTACATACATACGAGGCATGCATGTACTTACCTGATCTAACGTGACCCGGTACTCACTCCGAGACTTTAACGCGTTTCCCGTGTTTCTCGACTGCCTGACAACGATTTAAGTCCCGAATATAGGTTTAGGATTAGTATTTAGTTTTAGGATAATCCTCATAAACTTTGTTTCAATTCATTCGATTAATGGAACCTATATTATCGTTGATGTCTTTTATACACTGGTTAGGCTCTTGGTGGGTCCATGTATTAGGCCTATATCCACCTAAGTAGGCTCGATATGCGGATAATTATTAGACTTGGACATATGGGCTCGTTATTACATTTTATGTATTCGTTTTGTGCCTTAAGTTGTGCTTATCATATTAAACTCTTATTGGGTTTTACACAACCCATATACAGACCAATTGAGATTTGTTATGGACTTATTATTAAAATGAGTGGATTAGGCTCTTGTTGGGCCTCATTACAAGTCCATATTCATTTAATACAAATGTCTATACTTATAATCTTGTTTATTTATTCTTAAACTTACAATATTATACATTATGGTCACACACACAATTGATGTTACACCCCACTGGTGTGCACACTAACACTTCACACGCCCCACTGTCTTGTGCATACACACCCCGCTGTTGTGTGCACCCCACTGTGATTTTCCATGTTCACATGCATTAGAACATTAATTTACTACTTGGAATTATGTTATATACTCATTTTCTATCATACCCCCATATACAACTGTTGTGTACACCCCAATGTGGTGTACACACACAGTGCTGTGTACACCCCACTGTGGTGTACACACCCACTGTTGTGTACACCCCACTGTGGTGTACACACAGTGAGATGTGCACCCCTTGCACATACACACTCAAAACCGTCACACATACACATAGAATAATAAAATTTGTGGCCACACACTCCACACACACATAGCACAGTTTATGATCACCCACTAAAGTGCACACACCCACACCCCAACTGGGGTGTGCACATACACAGCCACACACCATACATATAGAACAGCCACCCCACACACACACATTCACCAAGACCGTCACTTACATGCACAACGATAGGCCACATACACTTCAAATAACCACACCCACACACTCCAACACCACTCACATGGGGTCACCTCCGGCCAGCAGCGTCGCCGGAGGTTGACGTCCGGTCAGCACCCAAAATCCATCCAAAAGAAGAAGAACGTGAAAACAGTGAGTAAAGTGGAGAGAGAGAGAGGGACGGTCGAGCTCACCTTGGTGTCTCCGTGGGTGGCCGAGGTCCAATGCCGTGAGGGTGACGGTGGTGACTGGAAAACGGGAGAGAAAACAGTCGAGAGTGAGAGAACACGTGACTGCCGAGAGAGAAGAGAAGGAAGAGAGAGGAGGAAAAGCTTACCTAAGCGTTTTCCGGTGGTGGTGGAGAGGTAGGTGGTCGTAGTGGGAGGTGGTGGTGGTGATCCAGTCGGAGAGGCGAGTTGTCACAGCATGGAGGCCGAGCAAGGTGGAGGAGAGAACGTGAGGCCGAGAGTGAGAGAGTCCGTGAAGTGAGGGAACGAGAGAGGAGGGGAGGGAGACGCCGTCCCGGTCTCCGGCCACCTCTGGCCTGGTCGGAGATGCAGTAGCGGTGCACGGCAGTGGGTGAGTGAGTGGGGAGAGTGAACAGTGGCGGCAGGTTGGAGAAGAGAGTGAATAGTGTGTTAGGGTTTTAGGGTTTGGTTTGTTTTTATATATGTGACTTAAGGTGAAATGACCCATTTGCCCTTGAACTCTCACTTGTCCAACCCTTGGCCAGCTACCCTTATGGGTCATTTGGCTTATCCTCTTAATCTAAACCATGTACACATCTCTATGACCATCCAATGGTCCTCCTCACTCAAGTGTGTCATTTTAACAATCCTATCCATATTAACCTATTAAATCAACCTTATTAATTTTATTAAATTACCAATAAGGTTACACAAATTCTCGCCTACTCGGTGCACCGTGCCCTGCGTTCGACACGCTTCTCGAGGCGGTCCCACTCTTGGGATTCGAATAAATTCCCTCATGCTTATGTTATACTTTATTGTTAGAGTTTTATTTTCTCAACTTAGGTCATATTTTTCATTTGGCTTTGTTTATTAATAAAATCCACAAAAACGGTTCCCAAAAACCCCGTATAACTAGGCGATATCTCACTCAATTAAAACATAGCCCAAACGGCTCGAGACCCGTAGAATACTATAATACTAATACACAAAGTCAAAGAATCATAAAATTACCTCGGCGTCGACTACCGAAGTTTGAAATACTATCCAGTATCCACATAGCCGGGTCATAATCCTGACACGTGTAACACAAGTCAGTTAAAAATTCGGGGTTGTTACAAGCTAGACCGAGGTGCGACTCATTAGCTTGTCGAGGGTACATTATTTATTTGCAGTGTTTCTATGCATGTATTGTTTGATTTCGATAGTACTTTGTCTTTCATTGCGAGACGTATGGTCGGACAATTAGGGTTATAGGCTGAGAACCCACATCTTATCCTCAGTACGACTGTTGGGGATAAGATTCACCCATAACCAGATATGTCGGGTTTGTGTAGTAGAGGTTGCTTGACAACAGTTACCAACTAACTTACATGTTTTAGAGTACCTAGAGTTTGACACTTTACTGGGCATGGATTAGTTAGCAGTGTATCATGCACATATTGATTGGTTCAGTAAGATTGTGGTATTTGATATTGAAGGTATTTCAATATTTACCTTTGTCGGTACTGCGTCAGACCTACCGATTACCAGAGGTCGATTGGTGATGACTCAGGAGATATATGCATTTATGGCAATAGTTGAGCCAGAACCAAGACTAGTGGTTAAAGTTGAGGAGGTTCCGGTGGTGTGTGAGTTTCCTGAGGTGTTCCCCGATGATTTGTCAGGTTTACCACCTTCTAGGGTAGTTGAGTTTATTATTGAGTTGATTCCGAGAACGTAGTTGATATACAGTCGACCGTACAGGATGTCAGCGTCTAAGCATGAGGAGTTCAGGTCCAAATTAGAGAAGTTGCTGCATAAGGGTTTCATTCACCCTAGTATGTCTCCTTGGGGCGCTCCAATTCTGTTTGTTAAGAAGAAGGATGAGACTATGCGGATGTGCATAGACTACAGGAAACAGAATTAGGTGATGAGTCGAAATCGTTACCCACTTCCTAGGATTGATGATTTGTTCGATCAGTTGGCTGGTGCCAAGTTTTTCTCGAAGATTGATTTACGATCTGGTTATCACCAGTTGAGGATCCGAGAGAGTGATATCGAGAAGACGACTTTTAACACGTGTTATGGATTGTTTGAGTTCACAATCATGCCATTTGGGGTAACTAATGTGTCGACTATTTTTATGGATTTGATGCACAAAGTTCTGAGGCCATTCTTGGATCGTTATGTGATAGTATTTATCGATGATATCCTGATATACGGCAAGACTCGTGTGGAGCACGAAAGACATTTTAGGGAGATTTTGACAACACTAAGAGAGCATAGGTTGTATGCCAAGTTCAGCAAGTGTGATTTCTGGCTGAGTGAGGTGAAATTTCTTGGACATGGCATCAGTAGTTAGGGAATATTTGTTGATGGTGACAAGATTCGGACGATTAATGACTAGAGGACACCCGAGTTGATTTTTGATATTTGGAGTTTCTTAGGTCTTGCGGGTTAGTATTGGCAGTTTGTGCAAGATTTCTCTTTGTTTGCAACGCCGATGATGAGATTGACTAAGAAAGATGTTAGGTTTGAGTGGTTCGAGAAGTGTGAGGAAGCATTTTGGGAGTTGAAGAGAAAGTTAACTTATGCGCTGGTTTTGGCTTTACCTGAGGTGGGGAGAGGTTTCTCAGTCTACACTGATGCTTTCGGTACTGGGTTAGGATGCATGTTGATGTAGGATGGACAACTAGTTGTTTACTTATCGAATCGATTGAGACCCCATGAGGGGAATTACCAAGTGCATGACTTGGAGCTTACAAAAGTCGTGATTGCACTGAAGGCTTAAAGGCACTATCTCTATGGAGAGCTTTTTGTGTTGTTCACCGATCACTAGAGCTTGAGGTAGCTATTCACTCAGAAGGACCTGAACATGCGACAGAAATGATGGCTCGAGTTACTGAAGGACTACGACTTTGCGATTGAGTACCATCCTGGGAAGGCGAATGTAGTAGCTGATGCGTTGAGCCAGAGCGACGTTGAGAGTCAGACTGTGCTATGGTAGATGACACATGAGTATGGATTGCTGAAGGCTGCAACGATGTTGTGTTTATCTGATGTTTTTCCTGATGTTCATATCTGTTGCCAGATGTGTGTTCATGTTGTGTCATTAGAGAGGGTTGCAGAGTGGCAAAGGGCTGACAGCATTTTGCTCGCTTCAGTCATCTGGTTCAGGATCCGAATTACACAAATTGGTCTGGTTATTCAGATGGGTGCTTGAGATATAGGGACAGGTTTTGGATACCTGAGGTGCAGGAACTACACGATAACATTCTTGAGGACGCACACCGTTCGCGTTATACAATTCATCCTAGCAGGACTAAGATGTACCATGATTTGCAGCATTTGTTTTGGTGGCCAGGAATGAAGGTTAATGTGGGTGCATATGTTAGGGCTTGTCATATATGTCAGTAGGTTAAGGCCGAGCACAGGAGACCAGCTGGAGTGTTGTAGTCGTTGCCCATTCCACAGTGGAAATGGGAGCATGTTACGATGGATTTTGTCAGTGGTTTGTCACAGACTGCGAAGCATCATGATGTTGTTTGGGTTGTGATTGACAGATTAACGAAATCTATACACTTCTTCCCCATCTCAATGAAGTATTTGTTTCCCAAGCTGAGTATTATTTTCGAGCGTGAGATCGTTAGGTTACATGGAGTGCCAGTATCGATTGTATCTGACAGAGACCCCAGGTTGACTTCAAAACTTTGGGAGAGCATGCAGGAGCAGTTTGGCACTAGACTCCTGTTCAGTATGACTCATCATCCTCAAACATACGATCAGTTAGAAAGATTGATTTATATATTAGAGGACATACTCAGGGCATGTATTTTGCAGTTTGGAGGTTCTTAGGAAGAGTATCTGTCATTATGCGAGTTTGCGTACAACAACAGCTACCAGGTGAGTATTGGTATGCCATCATTTGAGGCTTTATATGGTAAACCCTGCAGGTCACCAGCTTGTTAGGCAACACATGAGGATTGGGCAATGATTGGGCCTGAGGTTGTTGTTGACCACACAGAGAAGATTCGACATATTAGAATGAGGTTGCAAGCAGCTCAAGACAGGCAGAAGAAGTATGTTGATAGGTATCTTGAGGGTTTGAGTTATGTTGTGGTTGACTTGGTGTATCTGAAGGTTTCGCTCTGAAAAAGTCATCAAAGGTTGAGATCAAGGGGAAACTAGCACTGAGGTTTATAAGACCATTCAGGGTCATGACATGCGTCGACACAGTGGCATACAGGTTGGATTTACCATCAGAGTTTGCGGGGGTTCACCCAGTGTTTCATGTATCTATGATGAGACTATCTAAATCAGGACGGAGACCGATGGTTGACATCAAACAGATTGAGGTTCGACCTGATGTTTCTTATGAGGAACAGCAAATGGAGATTATGGATCGCTAGATACATAATCTGCAGAACAGGGAGATTCCGAAGGTATTAGTACAATGGCAGCATCACGGGACTGAGGGACTCACCTGAGAGCTCGAGTCTACTATGTGACGGAGATACCCTCAACTATTTACCAGTAAGTATTTTAATATAACCTAAATTTCGAGACGAAATCTCAAATTAGTTGGGAAGAACTGTAATGGACCAATTTATAATTGTCGTTATTTATGACGTCATTGCAGACGTGGACGCTTGCGGGAACTTTCGTGGGTCCCACAACAAGGCCGAAGCACGCTCGGATTAGGTATACAATCCGTTTTGTACGTTTTTTGTTGTGTAATTGCGATGTATATGTTCAATTTAGTTAAATTGCATCGCAATATGTGTGTTTACATTGCCCATTGACGAGTGAGATGGTGTGACGCGTTTTCTCCGCGACTGGCACGTAGGTGCGTGTACCGGGTGGCGAATAATTAGTACAATAGGACGGGTGACTAGATACATACAATAAATGATAAAAATTCATTAAATAATTAATATAAAATGATTTTAAGTCAGTTGGTACCGTCGTTGTGCACGAACGACACAGGTCGAGGTTCATAGTTTGGTATTAAAATGCCCGAAATGTACATAATTGGTACCATATGGACAGGGTCAAAGAGAACCATATAGGTCAATTTTGTCATATTAGAGAGACTATTTGACTTCATCTTCACCATCCAATGAGGCCTAAAGATGGGTGGTTGAGTTTAGATGACTTTTATTTATATATAAGTTGGTTTTTCATCATTCTCACCAACTTTCTCTCTCCTCTCTTAGAAATCTGAAAATTGTGAGAAAGAAGTGAGGGTTTGGAGCATCTTGTGTGATCATTTGAAGTGCATGAGAGGGTGGAAACAACAAAACAAGTTGAGATCTATGATTCCCTCTACTTGGTTTTCAATTTGAATGTGGTTTTGGGTGTGTTGGTGATGAATCCTTGGTTTGAGGGTGTGCCACTACTTTTGCTCAGTTTTTGGTGTTTGTTGAGTGTTATGGATGTGGAGAAACAAGTTGTGTTTGTTGGTTTTGAAGTAAGGTTTGTTTTCATGAAAATGAATTTTTCAAGTTTGATGTTTGATCCGAGATTTGATGCATGTTTGATGAATTTGATTGTGCCTCTGGCTTTTGGAAGTGTTGTTTGTTCCCCCACTAGGTAAGGATGGGATCGACAACATTGGTGGAGGCTTGGGGATCAAATTCAACAGTTCAACAGGGAGCCGAACTGCTGAAATTCGATTACCCAATGCGTTAGGTAATCTGGGCAGTTGGTGTTGATGACAATAAACACGAGCTCGCTGGGCAATCCTCCAACTCGCTGGGTGTTCATCAAATAGCCATTTTTTACTATTATGAGTGTTGTGGATATAATGCCTACACTAATTAACATAATATACAAACAATTGACCATAAATCAATGATAAATGGTAATAGATCACTTTGGGCGGTAAATTGTTGGATATCAAGGATTCGACAGTGTTGGACAATGGTTTACTTTACAGGACAAGGAGTGCAGTTTGAGGTGTGTAGTGTCCCAACTAAAATTCACTCTAATACTTACTGCTTGATTTATTTGAATATTGTCCCATTTATTCATAAATCTTTATTTCCCTTACGGTTGGTTGAGTTTACTCCCACCTGGTGTTTATTCATTGCAGGGGCATAGAGTTCACTAGGCAATAACATGTGTTCTAGTGATGCACCGGTGAATGTGCTACCTAGGTATGCTAGACATATGTGGGTGTTCATAGTCTACGCTGGCCACCTAGAGGGTCTAGGGTCACCCATTTGAAGTATCCTCACGGGTTGTGCCTGGAAGATAACCCGACGTATGGTTCTAGTCTGAATTTGAATGTGCATGCACTTTGTTTCCATGCTATTCATATTCATGCGATGATCTTCCATAGTTGTCTGTATTCTTTTGTTCCGCATGTTATCTATAGTATTTTGATTCCAACATTTTTACTTATGCATTTACTCGGTGAATTTCCTTGGGATTACTCACTCTAGACTCGTTATCTGCCTTTTGTGATGGCTTGAGTGCAGATCCTAGTACGAGCAGAAGGGAAGGGCAAGCTTGAGGACTACTTGTGATTAGCTATATTTGCCCTACTCGTACGTTTGTTTATATATATTTTTTATGTTAGGTATGAGTTGCGAGAGATACATTTTGACCTGTATATGACTTGGAGGTTTAATTTTTGATATTTTGAGGATCACACTTGATATGTATATGGAGTACATGTTGGTATGGTTTCCACAATAGGTAAAATACTCTTAAAACTTGCTTAAATATTTATTTTGATGATTGAAGTCTTCCGCTGCATATTTTTGTGGTTTTATGATAATCACGAGCCTTAAGCTAGCTTGACACAATAATTATTATTAAGCAACATAAGTTAGTGAGGTTTTAATTGATAGTAAGATTTGCGTGTACGTGGGACACAACTGGAAGGTGAGTTGGCTATGTTGTGGGTCCACAGTGCATGCGCGTAGCAGCCGATGGATTTGGGGTTGCTACATCCAGGCTTTGAAGGAACGCTTGACTACTGCACCATTGTTGGTACTACCTGAGTCAAGGAATGGTTTTGAGATGATATCAATGCTTCTAAGGTTGGTTTAGGTTGTGTTTTGATGTAAGACAGTAGAGTGATAGCTTACGTGTCCTGATAGCTGAAGATTCACGAGAATAATTACTTTACATATGACTTGAAGTTAGCGATAGTAGTCTTTGCATTGAAGATTTGGCATCATTATCTTTATTGGGAAATATTTATTTTTTTAGTGACCACAAGAGTTTGAAGTACCTTTTTCACTCAAAAAGAGTTGAATATGCGACAAATGTGTTGGCTTAAGTTCCTCAAGGAATATGATTTCTCTTTAGAGTACCACTTGGGGAAGGCCAATGCATAACAGACGCATTGAGCCGCTGAGGTCTGACTCAGAAATTATGACTTGGCACATGACACTCGAGTATAGATTACTTGAGGTGGTCGAGTTGATGTATTTTGTTGATATCCCGACCAATATATTTGTGGGCTTGTGAGGTTTCAGACAGTGTCAATTTAAAGTGTACTTGACGATCAGCAGGCAGATGATTAGTACTAAAGGTTTATAAAGTTTGCTCAGAGTCCGGATCATCCAGACTGAAGTAAGTCGACACACTCATGCCTGATATTTAGAAGGAGATTATGGATTCCATCAGTGGCTACATTACATGATGAGATACTTTATTAGGCGTATTGCTCGCGTTTTACAGTTCATCCTAGATGGACTAAAATGTATGCTGATGTGCGTCATTTTTTCTGTGGTCGAGGATGAAAACTGATGTTGGTGACTGCATTTGAGTGTGCGAGATATGCCAACGAGTTAAGGCTGAGCATCGGAGATACGGTGAGTTATTACAACCACTTCTCATTCCTCAGTGGGAGTAGGAGCACATCATCATGGATTTTATCAGTAGTTTATCTCGTTCTCAGCGCGAACATGATGACATCTAGGTGATTGTAGACAGGTTGACAAAGTCTACGCACTTTTTACCAATCTTTAGTACACATCGGGCGGATAGGTTAGTGAGTATGTGCGAAAGAGATATTGTTCAGCTGCATGGTGTACTGTTGTCGATTGCGTTACACTGAGGGGCATAGTTTACATCTCAGATTTGGCATAGTATGCAGGCACAGTTCGACATGCGGCTAGATCTCAGTACCACCTATCATCCACAAACTGACGGACAATAAAAAAGATTGCTTCAGATACTTGAAGATATGGATGTGTGTACTAGAGTATGATGGTTTACGGGAGGAGTATCTTCATATGTATGAGTTTGCCTACAATAACAGTTATGAGGCTAGTATTGGTATGACACCATTTAAGACACTCCACGATAGACCATGCAGATCATCATCTTGCTGGGCGGAGCCCAAGGATATGGCAGCTATTAGGCCAGAGAATGTAGTGGATCACACAAAGAAGATATGACTGATTAGATTGAGGTTGAAAGGTGCGCAAAAGAGCCAGAAGAAGTACTATGACATGTACCACGATGAGTTAGAATATGATGTGAGAGACTATGTTTATCTGAAGGTCTCTCCAATGAACCGTCACAGGAGGTTTGAGATTAAGGTAAGCTTGAGCCAAGACTCACTGTTTCATTCAAAGTGAAGAAAATAATAGGTAAGGTTACATACGAGTTGGAGTTGCCACCTCAATTATCTGGGATCCACCCTGTGTTTCATATTTCGATGTTTCGACTGGATAGGTCGAGAGAGGGCAAATGACTTACAGTAGACTTGAGTTAAATAGACTTGAGGGATGACATCACATACCAGGAACAACCTATCCAGATTCTAAACTATAAGGTGAAAACATAGAGGAACAAAAAGATCTCATCAGTCCTTGTCAAAATGGCAGCATCACGGGGACGAGGAGCTGACGTGGGAGCTTGAGTCTTATATGCACGAGCACTTCCCATACATGTTTTGAGATTCAGTAAGTTCTTACCTTGAGTCTTATTTAATTTCGAGGACGAAATCCTTATTACTCGGTAATACTGTAACGACCGTAAAATCAAACTCGTGCTACTCGTATCTGGTAATGCATTTGGCTTACGGATCAGTTTTATTCAGAGAAATGTGTCGACACTAGTACTGAACCAACGAATACAGGTATATTGATATTCGAGGGGATAATTGTATTAATGAAAAATATAATTATGACTAAATTTTAACGGGAAATCAATGGCTTAATGTTGGGAATCGAAAAACTATAATTTTGCACGTTTCAGGTTGCGCGTTGATGAACGTTTTACCCGGAAATTGTTGGTTTGACTTGTTAATAGGATTATACATAGAGACCAAGTTGCATCGTGAGTAAAATAAGTTAGTGGATAGGATTATTGTGAGCCATGAGATGTGCCTAGAGATGCACATGTGGGTCCTTGATGAAATTTAAAGTATAGAAAGCCAAAAATAAGTCATTTGACTCATTTGTTCACCACCGCAACCACAAATCCAAAAATTAGAGAATTCGGAGAGCGTTTGGGGAGCTTTTGATGAATTTTGAGAGACTTAGAAGCATCTACAACGTTAATTAAGGTAAGATCCTCATTGTTATTTCAATTCTCTTCATTTCGGGCATTGTTTTGTGAGTTTTCGTCAAAATATTCTAAGCGACATTTGTCTCACTGGATTTATGGGTTTTATGATATGTTTTTTATGGTTGAAGGATCGATTATGGCATGTATATTGCGGTTGTTAGGTTGGTTGGAAGGAAATTTTGATTTTTGGACAATTTTTGAGGATTTTGGCTTTAATTATGGAAATTGGATTGTTGGATTGGCTTAGTATGGTTTGAAGGTGGGTTATGGTGTTATTTAAGGTCTTTACGAGGATGGGATAGACTTGGAGGCACGACAGAGCGGGAGGGCTCAAAAACCCAAAAAAAATCAAACTGCCAGGATGGTGTCGTGGGTGGCGCTTTGGGTGAGATGCCCACGGTGCTAAGGCCTGATTTTTTAAATTTTTTTTAAAAGCTTGGGAAACTTTAGGGCTTCTCTCGGGCATACCAATAAGTTCAAATGCGACCCAATACTCTGACAATCCTCCCAAAATGAGTGAAATGGGTAACAGTATCGGACTAGGGTATTTTGATAATTTAAATGAGATTTTAAATTTAAATGAACATGACTCTGATACAACCAAATCGAATCCAAATGACTACCAAATGGTGTAATTCATTGACGATCATACGGAGATCAGTTTGATGGTGTGTTGGAGCCAAGTAAGTGCGTGTTTATTCCGATACAAGTAAGTAAACCAGCTAGGAAATGCACAGTTATTTCATATAAGCTTTTGAATATTATTGTTAATTGCTTCGATATTCTATTCTTGGAATTTCATTATGGTTGAGTTGTCCGAAGGGCAAGGGAGTTAAAGCGATCTTTGAAATGACAAGTTATCTGGGTGATATTCTAGAGCCATAACCTATAGATTCGCTGCTCTGGTTTGTTTGGTTCTATTCAGGGTAAGAGTTCTTAGCCAGAATATCGGGAAGTCTTTTATCCGCTAGGGTCTAGGCCTGCTATGTAATGGCTCGAATTTAATTCTTCGTTATTAATGACGTGGTTGCAGACGTGGCTGACAGCTTAGATGCTCGTGGGACCTGTGATTGGGCTAGGGCACGCTTGGAGTTAAGTAAATAGTTATTTTATGTACTGATTTGTCTAATTTGCGATGTTTATGTTGAAATATATTAAATGACATCACGATGTGTGTATTTACATTATAATTAACGTGTGAAACTATGTGATAAGTATTTGCCTTGATATGCGTGTCAACGTAGTTACTGGGTAGGCTAAAAGACAAAAATTAGGTCATGGGAAATAATACACACATGAAAATGAATTAAATAGTTGATATGTAATGCCTATTTTGGGGTTAGTAGCGTGGTAGTGCATGTATGTCGCGTGTTGTGACGCAAAACTGGGTGTTGGAATGCCCGAAACGGGATTGTATATGATGAGAACCAAGGAGAGTGTCATAAGTGTGTCATATTTGAGTCATTAAGGGCTGAAAAATGGGGTGACTAGAGACATTTGATGTGCATATGGATTGGTGTGTGAGTTGAGATCAAAAGAGGACATATGTATATAAGTTAAGAAACTCACCCATACCACCTTTTCTCTCTCAACTCGAAAATCAGAAAATCACAAGGGTTTGGCAACTTGGTTTGATCATTTGAATGTCTTAAAGTGGTGAAATTATCAAAAACAAGGTGAGATCTTGATTCTCCTCTTCATTTCCTCTCTTTTGGTAGTTATTTTAAGCTTGATGGTGTGAATCTGGGATTAGGGAGTTTGTGCTACTGTTTTTGGTGGTTTTTTTTGTGTTTTGGCAATAGAAAAGGTGTTGTTGGTGTTTAAGATGGTTTTCAAGTTTGGTTGAAATTCATGATTTAGGATTTTTCAAAGTTTGCTTTGATTATTGAATTTAATGATGTTTCATGATATATCTTATCGCCTCTGGTGTTTTTAAAGTGTTGTTAATCCCCCACGAGGCGAGGATTGGGTCGACGACTATGGAGTTGGCCAGGGGGATCGATTTCACAGTTTAGCAGGGGGCTAAACTATTGGAAAATCGATCACCCAGCGCGCTGGCCAGCGACTCTAGCGCTCTGGGAAATCTGGATAGGTGATGAATGAACACCAGCACGCTGGGTCATCCTCCAACACGTTGAGTATTCATCAGTAGGGTATTGTTGGGCTATTTTGGGTATTGTGGACCTAACGCCTATACCAATTAACATAAAATGCACCCAATTGACTAAAAATCAATTATAAATGGAAATAGGTCATTTCGGGCGGTAATTTGGATATCGGGGATTCGGCGAAGTGTAGTTTAAGGTGTGTAGTATCTCAACTGAGATTTCTTGAGCATTTACTTATTTTAGCTTTTGAATTCAAAATATGTATTTCAATATTCTATTTTTGGTTTTGGTTTAAATGGACGAACGTTGAGACTTTCCCTTTGTAACATTCATTTGTGTATGTCCACTAGGCCATATCACGTGTGTCAGGGATCTCGGTGAATAGTTTGACTCAAGAGTCATGTAGGGGCATGGTCAGTGTGTCGTAGGTGTAATGCCGGCCACCGAGTGAATCCAAAGACCGACCTTGCTTGAGGGCCACTCGCCGACAGTGCTCTGTGGAAGAGTCAAAAGTATGGCACTAGTTTGACCCTAGGCTCTAGGAACACACTTCGAGCTTTCACTATTATTTATCCATGCGATGATTACAGTTTCTTGTATTTATTTCCGCATGTTTCTTTAATATAATTATTTAAATTCCAGTATTGCTCACTTAATTTCCTTGGGAATACTCACTTTGGACTCGTCATGGCTTGAGTGCAGATCTGAGTACGAGTTGTGGCAATGGAAACCTTGCAAAGTGCCTATGATTCAGAGACATTGAGCGAGACTTGTACGTTTGTATTATACATATTTCATTTTCATTTTGGTATTTGTGACTGTGTGACACACTAGGACTGTACTTTTGATATTTTGTGACATTTGAGGTCTTATATATGATATATATGGGTTTTCCACATTAGGTATTCGAGCAAATGGCATGACTTTGATGTTTAATATTTGATTTGTCATGTTTAAAGACTTCGGTTGTGAATTTTGAGGTTAAAATGATATTTAACAGATGACTTAAGTTCAGTAACAATTTAAACAGTAAATTGTTGTTCATTGAGGTTAATAATGATTTAAATGGTGGATGAGATTGCATGTTGGACACAACTGGCGTTGGTAGGGCAGGTTGTGGGCCCACATTGGCCCCTGTGGCGGTTCATTAGGAAAATGGGACGCTACATGCTGGGCTTTGTTGTGGCCTAGAACCCAAGTTTGTTGGGCTTTGCATTGCGAAACGTAATGGAACCCTAGAAAGATAGGAAAACTCAGAGAAAAGCTTAGGAAAGCTCATAACAGGTAAGTCAGACTCGTATCTTTTATCAATTATGTAATATAAAATAGTATTATTAGAGCACATAGTGTTATGGACTGGAAATAGGGGCAAGGTACAGTGATTTGACTACCAATCAGATGGCCAATGATTGATTTAGTGACAATGTGGGAGTGCGACTCTGTTCAATTACTGAAATTGAAAATACAAATCATGAGTATAGTTGCAATTAACCAATGAACTTGCCTCTGCTTATGTATTTTTATATTAATTCAAATGCTCCTTTAGATATGCATTGAAATTCATGTTGTTATACATATTGTCTTGATATTAGTTGATAATTGATGGATCTTATGAGAGTCTTTTACTGAGCATGTAGGAGCTCCCCCACCTTAACATTTTCAAGTAATGGAATAAGCGTTGCAACTCAGGAATGGAGAAGAGTATGAGTTTAATGTCTTCTCCTCATTAATGTATTGAACATTTTCAATTGGTATCCTATATTGTATTGAATACTATTTTGTAATAATCAAGATAAGAATATGGGTTTAATACCGAGGTTTATACCAGTTTTGTATATCTTGTTTATTATCGAAAAAGTTTTAATTTCTGCTGCGTTTTACTTTAATTTGTTTATCAATTATCAAGATATATAGGTTGATGTCAGGAACAGGTACAAGGCTGCTGAATCTAATTAAGTTCAATCTGGTTTATCGGGGCTTAATTAGGGTTTCAGGCTGAGTATTGTCATAATGGAATTAGGGGATGCTACACTTCCTCTTGTATTGGTGTAGGTTTTCTTAACTTTTGTATTATTTATATACATGTTTTTGTCACATGGGGATACTATGGGTTTGTGAGATATACTAAAACATGTATATAGTTCATTTCACTCTCCTTTACTTATTATACATGTTGGTTGTAGATATGCAGGGTTTCCACACTCTACGTTGTCCTGACTTAATTTACTTAGAGTTGTTCAATTTGTTTACATTTTAATCTTTTTCACTAATCTTTGATAACTTACAAATTTTGAATAGCTCAACTTAAATTGTTATAATCCTCTGCTTAATTAATGGATGATGGATATAAAGGTTAACTTGGCTTACGTTGACTTCGCGAGGGTTGACTCGATAGTCCACGTAGGTCTAGGCTAGGAGAGGTCTAATTTGTCTGGGAACTAGGGTCGTCATAGGCCATGCATTTCTCGGTAGACTTACCAAACTCGATAAGGTGATTTTCAAAGGATTGAACAAGAATAATGCGCATCCTCGACATATTTTGGGGGCAATTCAGGCCAATAATCCGAGTAATGTGACAACCATCAAAACAATCTACAATGAGAGAGCCTGATTGAGAAGGATTGAAAGTGAAGACAAAACAAAGATGCAGATGTTATTTTAGAACATGGATGAGTATGGATATGTTGAGCAACATGTATTTTAGTAGGGATCAAACATCGTCGTGCAGCTTCTCTAGTGCTTTCTAACGCGCACCGAATGCATCAATAAAATAATTCCTTAAACCAACTATTTGCAGATAGTGGCAAAGGGTCAATCCCACAGAGATTGACAATCTTTCTAAGGTTCTAAAATAAAGGAAAATGGGGGTTTAAAGAAAATGACTTAATTAATTAATCTAGTTACTAAGGAATTAAATGACTAAAAGAAATACCTAGGTCTACGAACAATTGATTTAAACACCTAAGTCTAAGGTTCTACAAGACAAGATCAAGATTCAATGGCATATCATGGTCGTCAATCTTTCCTAAAACAATTATTAATTCAAGTTCTCCTAGACTAACTATAGAAAATCGACATCCGCTAGAAATTCCTAATTCTCCTAATCTCGATAGCTAGGATATCTGCCACTAACTACTTCCCTAAGTAATGCATAACCCTAGACATCCGCCATAAGGTTTAACACACTAACCGCAGTAATAAACTTCTATGGGGATACTAATCCTAGATAACCGGACTACGTCCACTTCCGATTTAACCTAGATTCAATTATTGCACACTCAAGAAACGAAAGGTTTTGATGGCAATCGGGTGAATGTTTGCCACTTATATTGTCCCAAAAGTACAATTATGGATATAATTGAGTCAATTGACTATAGATTTTTCACCTAAAAGCATGCACTAGCCACATATATACCTTAGGTTTAAACCATATTCATGAAAACAAACAAAAAAGAAATAGAAGAAATTAAATTTAATAAAATAATAAAACAATTAGATCTCACAAGTTATGCCATGAATTAATAATCCTGAATTGTTTCACCTCCGACCTAGGCAATGACTTGATTAGCCAGACATGTTCTTCATAAAACTCCAAAAAAAATAATGCAGAGAGTTCTCTAAAGAATAATAGATTGTTTTTTTTTAATAATACCTAAAGTCCTAATATATAAAACTACTAAAAATTGGTCTATGGAAAAGATAGAAAACTGTTTTGTAGCGGCCCATTTAGTAATTGTCGTTAATTATGACATCATTGTAGACGTGGACGCCAGCGGGAATGTTCGTGGGTCCCACAGTGAGGCTTAAGTACGGCCGTATTAGGTAAATAGTATTTGTATGTTGTTTTGTTTAATTTTGCGATGTTTATGTTAAAATAAGTTAACGACATCGCGATGTGTGTAATTATATTTTAAATTAACATGTGAGATTGTGTGTTGAGTATTCGCATCGATATGGGTGTCGACGCGGGTACCGGATAGATTAAAGACGAGATTTTAATTTGAAAAAAATATTACACACATTAAATGAGTTATTTGTGATAAAATACGTAAATTGGTGGGCGCCTAGTAACACACGGGGTCATGGTCGATACTCGTGCGTGGTACGGTAGTGTGAACGCCCGAATACGCTCATTGGTACGCACGATGAAATTATAAACACGAAAATATAGGTGAATATGTATATTTATATATATAGGTAATTTAATATATATTAAAAATCAGAAAATGGGAAATTACCATAAAGGGAATTGAAGTAAATAAGAAAAGTGGATGAACACAAGGATATTTCGGTCATTTCCCACCAAAAATCATTTTCTCTACTGTATTTAAGTGTGAAATCGAACAGAATGAGAGAACAAGCAGACGAGCGAGAGGAAGAAGGAGAGAAGGAAGAGACCTCGAGAGCTCGAGAAGTGGAGGAGATCGAAGACAGCAAGAGATTGAGGTGAGCTTATGTTGTGTTCATTGTTGTAGTGGTTGTGTTCATTGGGGCCGGTACAGCTTTGGTGGTTTTTGGATCTAGGACACGTGTCAGGATGCTATTGGGTGTTTTCTCTGCTCTGCTGATGTGTCGTAAGCTGATTAGAGGAGAGGGCTGGTGACCGGCTGATGTGGCGCAACGTGATTGGACGAGAGTAGATTCGGTGACACGTTTGATAGAGTCTAGCGACACGTGGCACTCTCTGATTGGCGTTGAAGGAAGTCGGTGACGCACTGGACCAATGAGACATCGACACGTGGCATCCAGCTAGCAGGAACAAAGTCGCGCGAGTATCACCGAAAATCTGGGAGTTCGTACTGACACGAATCTCGAGGCAAATCGAGCAACTGGAGAGAAGAGAACCTGTGCTTGTCCATGTGGCTGTATGTGAGTAGTGATGACACGTGGCACTCTAAACCAATCGACTTCTGACACGTGGCACTCTGGACGAATGATGAGACGACATGTGGCACGACACAAACTGTGTTTTAGTGCTGGACTCCAATTAACCCACTGTCGGTGTATATTTCGAAACAAACTCTCCCAGTATCCAATTACTGAAAGTAAATACTCTATTTTGAGTATTTTTCCGCCCCGGATTCAACCATGCACTCCGTTTCACCTGAAAACCAAAACTAAATATAATTAGACATGTATTTTAAAGACTTTCCACATTAAACTATATTAAAATATACTATTAAATCCTATAAATACCGACCTATCATTTTCCTCATGTATTGATTATGGATTGCACTTACAAAACTAACATGTTCAAGTGCCCATTGCTCGAGATTATCGGCGTCACTTCCACTAGCATGACTTTCATTGCGGCGCATGCATTCTTAGCTAAGGAGATGATGCCTAACTATGTATGGGCTTTGAGGCAGTTGAGGGATTTTTTATATGCATAGACACTCCCTAGGGTCATATAGACTGATAGAGATCACATTCTTATAGGAGTATGAAGGAGTGCTCGATTTTGTAGATTACGTTCGGGAGAAGTAGTTGTGTCATAAGGAGAATTTTGTGGCTGTGTGGACGGACAAGGTCATGCATTTTGGGCATGCGACTACCAATCGGATGGAGGGTGTTCATTTTTGTATTGAAGAAAGAGTTAAGGACCTCACAGGGACACTTTGGGGATGAACTTTAGGAATCCTCGAGCCTATAAAACAAATTGTGCCTGGGTTAGATAACAATGAACCAAAACATTTTACAAATTACTAAAGGCATACAAATATGTACCTTGTTCCTCCAAATGTCTAGCAAGACATAGTGTCGAAATGAGGGTAAGAGCAGTAAATTGGCTAGCCCGCCAGGAAATTAAGTGGTCATTTCGTCTTCCGCATATGTCGATGTATCGAAAGACTCATCTCCACCCTCAATAATTGTGGCATTAGGCACAGTAGCTGCAGCATTACCCGAAAGTGTGTGACTAATCTCAGTATCTTCCCTACTCCCAGCTCTAACTGTGAGTGCACCTCTATCCCTAATAGAAGAAGTTGCACCTCCATGCTCGACTTTAGTCTCCACCGGGTGCACCTCACTCTCATTGACCTGTTTTACCTGTTTGCGTTTGAGGATAACATTATTCTAATCCACTTTTTTTCTGGTTCGATGAAGTCAGTCGCTTCCTTTCAGTAATGGCAACCTCCATTTGGAATGGTGCAGTCCTGCCATCACCAGCCTTGCCACCCAACCCAATAGTAGAAGACCTCCCTGTTTTGCCTTTTATTCTCTCTGTACCTAAAAATGAAATAAATGGTGCTCAATATAGTCCCACTACAACAACACTATAACCAGGCCTAAGAAATGTAACAAAAATGTAAATCTCATGAGCTTCGCAGCTGTAGGGTCGATATCATTAACATGGGTTTCGGTCAAATGAAATCAAAACCTCTATAACAATGAAGGTTACGGATTTCGAAACCTTGAATTGATTTCGAACAAACAATATCGAAAATAAGGAAACACACTCGATCATGCAATTTCGAAAATAAAACAACATACTATGGATGTGGTGGATTTATCACAAATCAAAGTACCAATAACAACAACAACAACATAGTTTCAGTCCCAAATTAATTAGGGTTGGCTATATGGATCAAACTCTTCTATTATGATCGGTTTAATGCAATTGATGGTGAGTTTTTCAAACCATTCAAGTCCCTTATAATTAATGCATCCCAAGTTAACTTCAGTCTACCCCTACCTCATTGAATTTCTTCAGTTCCTATTAAATCAATTTTTCTAGTCGGGGCATTTGTAGGCCATCTTTGCAAGTGACCAAACCACCGTAATAGCCCTTCCCTAATCTTTGAGTCAATTTGTGCTACTCCTACTTTTTTTTGAATTTTTATATTTTTTATCCTATCTTTACGAGTTTTACCACATATCCACCCAAGCATCCTCATTTCTGCTACGTTCATTTTATGTAATTGATGTTGCTTTAGCGTCCAACATTCACTTCCATAGAGCATAGATATCCTAATTGCGGTCCTATAAGATTTTTCTTTTTAACTTGGTAGGTATATTTTTATCACATATTACACTAGTTGCACTTCTCCATTTCTTCCATCCTGCTTGGATTCTATGTGTGGCATCATTCTTAATATTGACATCATTGTGTATGATTGATCCTAGATATCTAAAATGTTTTACATTAGGAACTTCTACTTCCCCTAATTTTGCCACTTCACCATCTTGATATCTCGTATTTCTAAACTTACAGTGCATGTACTCAGTCTTCGTCCTACTCAATTTAAAGCCTTTAAATTATAATGTATTCCTCCAAAGTTTTAATTTCTTATTCACTTCATCTCTTGTTTCGTTCAATAGGACAATATCATTTACAAATAACATACACCATGGTATATCCTTTTGAATATGCCTTGTTAGTTCATCCAAAACTAGCATAAAGAGATATGGGCTTAAAGCCAATCCTTGATGTAGTCCTATCGTAATGAAAAAAAATTTTGTAGTTCCTTCGAATGTCTTTATACTAGTTACTACTCCCTTATACATATCCTTAATCGTGTCTATGTATCTAGCATGCACCCCTTTTCTTTCTAGAACACACCAAAGAACATCTCTAAGAACCCTATTATATGCGTTTTCTAAATCTACAAATACCATATGAAGATCCTTTTTCCTTTCTCTATATTTTTCCATCAATCTT
The DNA here is from genome assembly GCA_039657345.1 of Stephania japonica. NCBI lineage: Eukaryota > Viridiplantae > Streptophyta > Magnoliopsida > Ranunculales > Menispermaceae > Stephania > Stephania japonica. The sequence continues at coordinate 14,328,450 of CM077557.1, forward strand.
CTTACAAGGAAAATTGCCTCCATAGTTGACCTTCCAGGTGTGAATCAAAGTACCAAAAACCTAGAAAATCCAAACCCCAATCGCATCGGCCAAAATCGATAAAAATACAACCAAAAGATGCAGAATGTCATTACAATCAAAACCCATAACGTTTTAATGCAATGAACTTACCCAATCGACCAAGAAAATGCAACGACTCCAGCGGTGCTCCTTGACCTCGGCCAAGCACATATCTGGTGGGTTCAATCGATATGAGCCTTCCTCTTGCACCCTCGACCTCAATACAGTGCTCAGATTGACTCAACAAGCAAGAAAAATGAGTATTGATGGATTAAAGTTTTGGGGTTCGAATGGAATGGATGAGTGAGTTGAGATGGTTTCATTTGATGAAGGCAAGGGTAATTTGGGAATAAATTCAAAAAACTGTGGTCCGTTTAGTTAAAAAAAAAACTCAAATTTTTGGGTACAGTGTATTAATGTGGTCCTTTTAGTAAAAATGGGGGTCCTTTTAGCCGCTACCTTAGAATATTTCTAATATATGGTTAATTAGGACATTTAGAGAAGTATTGTGTACTAAAACACTTTTTAAATCCAATTTTTCTCTTTTGATTTCCTTTGTGATTCCTGCGTGAACCACTGCCGATCCTCTATATGATCTGCGGTGGTTCCAGTAAGAGTATTTACTACATGCATTTTCTTCAATAAAATACATATCTATTTAGATCTGAGAGTTTCAATTCTGCAACGGTTGTCAGATTCATCATTGGTGCCACCATTTGCTCCCCCTCCATGTGTGTTTCTATCATCTTTCAAGTCCTTCACTTCTATTGCTTTTGCATAAATCTACGCTTACAGTTGTTGGTTTGATAGTTTTATTAGGTTATCTTTTTCAATGAGTATTTGTGTTACAATGTTGGAAGTTTGTGTTTGTCTTCCCTTGTTGGAAGTCTTTATTTGTCTTCCCTTGTTGGAATTTTATTTTTCGTTTTGGTCTTAGTATGTTTGTGTATTGTTGTGTTCCAGACGTTTGTCAAAAAAATAGTCATTGATTGTCAAATTATTCCATTGATACAGTTGCAGTTTATCAAAATCAACTCTGTGACAGTTGAATGTTCTGATGAATAATTAGAATAAGCGAATCAATGTACTTTTATCAAGGTAATTGATTATATGTCTCATTTAGTTCTACTGAATGTATTGAACCACCATGATTAATGAAATTTCTATTTTACTTAAGAAAAACATTTTTTAAGAGATCGTGTACTAATTCATCATGCTAATAGTCCTAGTGCATGCATGCTATTTATATTGTACAACCTGAACGTATATATGTATGTACATACATAACCTAATACTCAATTAAAAGAAATGCACCGACTTTAATTTGTCTATTTTGTGGTGATGACATTCGGTAATAAAATTTAAATGTATGACAACAAAGCACAAAAAATGAGACTTAGTCCAAGTTAGCACTAATTAAGAAAGTCGTCAACTTGTTCATTAGCTCATGTGAAGCCCATGAAGAAGATAAGATGTACATCACACATTTCAACACTAGCAAAAAAAGATAATTAAAGGTGGATAGAGATCGGAGTTGGTATGATCAGAGAGAGAAAAAAAAAAAAAAAAGGAAAGGAAAAGGTGAGAATTTGGTGCTCTAATCTTTTGTGATTAAGAGAGAGGGTGGGTTGGAACTACTTTTGGTGTGAAGAAATTATGATTCGTGATAGAAGAAGTGGTGGGTAGGTCTGTGCACATTTGTGAAAAGTATGGTGGATGTGAGGATTGAAAATGGTGGTGCACGCCCTTGTTGATATTGGTGCACAAAACCCATTAATTAATAACAAAGCCTAATGTACGTATAATAATATTAATATAGAGAATTGAAAAGGAGAGATCGAGTTGTTTGGAGGGGTCAATGAAGTGGGGAGAGAATATGGATGGTTTAGGATTAAAGAAATGAGATTTAGGAGTACCAATCCATCTACAAAACATACAAGCAACATGGGCTTCTGGTTTCAAGAAAATATATAGCTTATTGGGTATCAATGATTTTTGTTTCGAAAAAATACATGTAATGAGTATTAACTGTATGATGATCTCTTTATGAAAAAGAAATGGTTTTTATATCAAAAAAAATGAAAGGTTTTTTTTTTTTTTTTTTTGGGGAGCAAACTGTTTAAAAGGCACATTAATTCATTACAAATACAAATTCACGAGTAACAATAGTTTATTCACTTTCTTTTTACTATACATTCGTAGGTACATGTAATCATCACTTTTAGTCGGCAATACTAATGTCTCTTACCGGTTGATCATGATTCATTATAAATAAATAAATAAATAAGGAAGAGAAACTTGAACAACATATTTATATAGCATTGTAATTTGTAAATACCAAGATTGTGCCTACACTAGTTTATTTTTTTTATGCAAATGATAACAAGTTTTTCGCCTTAACTATATACTGTATTTTTTAATGTAATCGATATTCAATCACAATCAATTAAATAAGTAATTAAGGGTTTCTTTGATAATTCAGAAACTTTTTTTTTTTTTTGGTAGGAACTTAATTTTTTTTTTGACAATTCATAAACTTAGTTAATATTTCTTTTAAAAAAATGCTTGAAAATATTGTGGCCACCATGAGATTTCTTTTTAGGGTTTTACATATTACATTCGAAAAATGTTTTTTCTTATACTGTATACTGTGCAAAGACCATGACTAGATATACAAGATCTTTAATTATCTTACTGACCATAAGATTTCATTTTTTTCACCTATTATTTAGTGTAAAAATTTTAAAGGGAAATGCTTTTGTAACCATATATAAACTCAGGAAAATTCGACGCGTACACATGCGGAGCATTGCACGATGCGCACTGACAAGTGCATATTTTTCCTAAGTTAAGTTTCTGGATTACAAAAACATTTACCAGTTTTGAAATATACTAGTGTAAATATTAAAATTATTTCATAATGAATATATATATATAGATAACATAAACCATTACTTGCCATCAAAGAGAATGCATCTGTAAAAATGCTTGAAAAGATGGCACATAATTGAGATTTCTTTTGTGTTTAATTTAGATTACAATTTATACATTAATTCGAAAAATAATTTTTTTAGATTGTGTAAAAAGATCATAACCATCCTCTACCTCGTGACAGGCCATAAGTAGAGTTCAGTTTTCCGCCTATTAATGTGAAGAATTTAAAATATATTAGTGTAATTAAAATCATACAACAACATTCTACCAAAAAAAATAAATTATACAACAACAACAGAGCCTGAGTTTTAAATTAATTGGGGTCAACTATATGAATCAAACTTTTTCATTGTACTTGATTTAGTGCAATGAGGGTGAGCTTTCCTAATATTTAAATCTATCCTAATTAATGGATCCTAAGTTAAATTTGGTCTACCCTTCCTCGTTGAATTTCTTTAGTTTATGTAGAATACTAATAATCAAAGAATTTAAACTACATACACTCAATAAAGCCACGTGTTTGTTCCAATAGTTTCTAGTCGACAAATTTCTTCAGTTTCTATTGAGCCAAGTTTTCTTGTGAGGGCATTTGTAGGCTGTTTTGCAGGCTGGTGTTCAAACCACCACAACCACGTTTCCCTAATTTTTGTGTCAATTGGTGCACTTAATTCTACTTTTAGTTAAATTTATGTATTTCTTATTCTATATTTTTAAGTTTTTCCACATATCCACTTAAGCATCCTCATTTTTACAACATTGATTTTAAATTATATCCTCATTTTTACAACATTGATTTTAAATTATATCACATTATACCATCTTCTATAAAATAAACCCTTGATTGCCATCAAGAGTGCAAAGTGTTTTTCCTTTTTTTTCGTTTTGAAGAAAAATCTTTAGTCTTCTTAGAAATAGTTTAATTTTATTAAATATATTAGATATGCCTAATGCAAGCAAGGAAAGAAAAAAAAAAAAAAAAATTGATCATTCACATCATAATAATTAAATGAAATGATGGAAGAGGAAGAGGAAGAGAAAAGAGATATATGTAGTCTTGAGTTAGGGATTTGGTGTGGGGATGGACATTGTGATTTTGTGAGGTTCATGTATGGAGTAGTGATTGGAATAGGCCAGTTTGCTCAATAAGTTATTATTACAAGAAGCCGTCAAAGTGGGTCCTAAGCAAGACAAATTGTTTCCTAAACCCATCAATGTATGTCACCGATCTCCCTCTCCCTCTTCCTCTTTAATCTATTGACCTTTTTTAATGAGTTTTCTTTTCTTCCTTTCTTTTGTCATCTCTCCATTAAAAGTAAATTCTTCTTTTCATATTAAGAAGGATTAATTTCACAAATACTTACTTTTCATCAATTGACATTAAATTGAATGTACGTGGTATCAAACATAAGGCACCTGCACCTCCTTGACATATATGCGAAATAATTTTATGAAACGGTACATTTTTATTTGGCTAGAATCGGTCTAGATATATATAGATAACGGGGACTTTTTTTATCTTCGTACATTGTAAATTAAGAATTCTAAATTAATTATTAATATTAAAGAAGGGCACTTATTTATGTTTTTTTGTTTTTTTTTTTTTTTCTTTAGTGGGAATGGAACCACAACCTCTCGAGGCTTTACCTTTTTGGCAGGTGATGTATTTACCCAAGAGTGCACACAGATTGGATCCGGTCCAATTAGGGTCAATCTACAATTCAATCCAATTATTGCGAATTGAAAAATTACAATCCAATCCAGTCCAAATAATTCATTAATCCAACTCAATCCAATTTGCAAAATGCGGACCGGATTGGATCAAATTCTACAGATTAACATTTTCTTATCCAAAGATTCATGAAATTAGGCTTAATCAAATGAATCACAAGAATTATACATCTCATGAATGACAAATTTATAACTACATTCCACAAATCTATATATAGCATATTCTCCACAAACTTGTCATCACACCCTCAAAATATAAGTTCCTACATAAATAAATATGTCATCCACAAATCTTCACCATAGACCCCCACAAAAGCATAAAAAAGAACATGTTGAACATACAACCTAAAAAAAAGGTCGAAAGCATAATAAAATATTTTGGGTAAATCAATAGAATAATCTCAAACTTTCAAGTTTTTCTCAAAATAATCTCAAACTTTCAATTTTCTCAAAATAAACTTTCAATTTTCTCAAAATAATCCAAAACTTTACTTTTGGTCTCAATTTTTTCCCATCTACTTTTTTTTAGTTTAATTTAGTATGAGGTGACATATTAAATTAATAAAGTTGTTGATTGAGGGAGAGTGTCAAATTAATAAAATAAAAAATGGCTCATTTTGAATTTTAAAATTTATAACAAACTATGTAGAAATCAAAGAAAAACAAAGTAAAAAAGTAGATGGGATAAAATTGAGATCAAAAGTAAAGTTTAGGATTATTTTGAGAAAATTGAAAGTTTGAGATTATGTTGAGAAAAACTTAAAAGTTTGGAATTATTATGCCTGTTACCCAAATAGTTAAGAATAAACATAGTCTTTTAGATATTATAGTTTAGAGTTGATAGTTTGAGTTGATGCTCTTTAAGATACTATAGTACATATGATCAAATATGTATATTTGTTGATGTGCTAAATGGACTGGATTGGATTGGATCCACAATTTTTTAATATAGGATCCGTAATCCGATCCAGTTCAGCCGAATTAGTGATTTTTTTAATCCAATCCAGTTCAATGGATCAAAAAATTAATCCAATTAATAATAATTGGTCCGAATTGGATCGAATCCGTGGATTAGTATAATCCGTGTGTACCCCTATATTTACTATCTCACCTAAGAGGCTTTGACACTTATTTATGTCTTTTGTGTTCTTAAGCTAGCAAGCTATTTATTTACTTCTGTTGCTTGCCCAATTATGATAATAATATAGCAAAATCTACAAATGAATATTACAAATGTCAAAAACATCATTTTAGAATTCGCAATGCTTTTTATTTTTTATTTTTGTCAAAGCTCAATGTTTTAAGTTCACATAGCTAATGGTACACGACTGCCTAGTTTGTTCTTTGGTCAAGCAATAAAACACCAAAAGCCATCGATCAATTCAAAGATACTGAACTTAGGGTTTGTTTCCATCAATTCAAAAGAATTTGAGAGAGGTGTCTATGCGAGTGTGTTTGGACTTTTAGAATTAGGTTTGGTCTAATATGCTAATCACATGTCATTTGGTGAAGGATGAGTTCTCACTCAACTCTCCATTCAAAGCATATTGGAATGCCTTTCTTTTCTTAGCTCTACTCCATCTCTTGTGTAAAAGCTGGATAATTCTTATCCTAAGATGAGGCCTGACCTTCAAAGTACTTGGAGACGAAGAAACTTTAGCACTGAAACAAATTGCAATTGACAATTGCACCAAAATATCTAACGTACATATTTAACTAATTAATTAAAAGAGTTATATACAATAATATATCAGTGAGTCTGAGTGATTATGGACTCGATTGTCCTCACGTCAGATTTCAATTTTATGTCTTGTAAATCTACCCCAGGTCCAATAAGGGGCTCGACAATGCCTAAATGCATGCATATTAATTAGTTGTCGCGGTTGAGGCTAATTAAAATAATACGCATGAAAAACAAAAAATAAAAAATCGTATGCTTTTATTGTTCCTTCATTTAATTTCCTTAGAATGACGTTGTTAGTTTTTTAACTAACAAGGAATTCACAGAAAAAACTTCTGTAACTTTTATACTCCCCTAAAAAAGAGGGAAAAGATATACTTGTCATTTGGGTTGCCTTGAAATTTAAATAAGAATGAATGGACAAACATTGGGAGAAGAAAAAGAAACCACTAAATTGAATAACCAAGCAATTAGCTAAGTTGATGGCTGTGTCATTTCTTCACCACCACAGTTTTCTTTATATTCTAAGAAAAGGAATGGTTGAACAAGAAAAAAGAGTGTTGTTGGAACTATTAAACTTGAATACCAAGTAAAATCTACCCGAAACACTTCAAAATAAAAATGAAAGGTAAGATTAATAATATCATTCAATTTTTATTAAATAAAAGAATTTGAGAAAAATCAATTTATGATTCTCCAAATATTCTAAAGTTAAGATGAATATATGCAACTTGATTTTGAATTTTTTGGACTTATGCATTTGGTCCCTAGCTATCAAACCTTCAACCCATCTAAGTTCAAACCATAGAAAATAAAAAAATAAAATAAAATCCATTTATGATTCTCTAAATATATACTTTTCTTATGGGTTTAATCAACAAATTAATCATCAATTAATAAAACTAATTAAATACAAATCAAGAAAATAATAATAATAAAAAAAAAACTTAATAACTTTGTTGAGATTGGTGAATGATGAATCTTAGAGGCCAAGATTAACTCAACCCCCAACAAACTTTGAGAATATTAATTACATTTCTTCTTCACAACCAAAAAAGAAAAGCTGACAATTCCCATATGGTTAAAGAGAGAAACCCAAGCAACAAACACCAAGAACCCTCCAAATCCCCATTTATTTAACCCCTTTTTTTCTCCATCCCCAAACAGGGATTAGTAGTTTAATCAATGAATTAGTGAACCTAATTAAAAAAAAGCATCTTGGGAAATTAAAATTGATTTATTTTTTGTGTGTTAAAAAAGAGATGAGAAAGATAGGAAGGCAAGCAAAGGAAGTGGAGAGGAATAAGGTGGGGTGGTCTCTCTTGGACCGATTCGTTGTGGTTGATGTAATGTTGTTGGTGGAACCAAAGAGGCCAAGAACCCATGAAATAAAAAAAAAAAAAACATTAAAAAAAATATAAATTAACAGATACCACCACGTTTTAGCACTAGAAGTGGTGGTATAGGGAGGCACAACCCACAAATTTCATTCATTTATATTCGTTTTCTTTTGCGATTCCTTCTCTATCTCTCTCTGTGCCTTCTTTGAATAATCCGCCCCTCTTTGGGGGCATCTCTTTCTCTATCTATTTCTCTGTCACGCGCCCCTTGTGTACACGTTAATTGTCGTGCATCCAAATCGCTCCCTCTTCTCCCAATTCAATCCAATCTAATTAATCCTCATATATTTCTTACCTTCTTTTTGCGTGCTTGCTTCTAATTTTTCTTTTATATATATATATATATATCTTTCTTTCCTTCTTCGCTTTATATCATTTCTTGATTCCCCTTTGTTATTTAATTTGTTACTCATCTATGGCCGTCCAAGCCCAATACCCATCCAACATTTTGCTCCTAAACAGGTATGGATTCATGGGTGGTTGTTGATGAGTTTTTGAGTTTGTTATTTTTTGGTTGGTTTAATGGTTTTGGTCTTGTTGTTGTGGTGATGGTTGTAGAAATGGGCAGGAGGGGAAGAACGGCACGGTGGTGATGGGGAATGATTATAACTCTATGCTGCAGCAGCAGCAGCAGCAGCAGGGAGGGGGGTTTTTGGACCAGTCCTCGAATCCAATTTTCTTTGGCAATGGAGGTGAGTACTATTATGATAGTATAATTTGTTTCAATTATATATGGGGTCTGTGAGATTGAATGGTTTTTGTGTACTATTTTGTAGTGGGGGCTAATTCTAGGAAGAGAAGCAGAGATGTTGTTGGTAATGGTAATGGTGGTGGTGGAGGGTCATCGGCAGGGGCGGTACCGATTAATTGGTTCTCTGTTCAGCCTCCTCAGCCTACTTTGATAAACCTCTCCCAACTCCACAACCACCACCACCACCAACAACAACAGGGCAATGGTGTGTCAACAGGACTTCGTTTATCATTTGGGGACCAACAACAACAACAACAGAATCATCAAAGTCATCAAAATCATCATCATCAACAACAACAACAACAGAATATTGTGCTGCCCTCTTCATTAATCCTCTCATCCTGCTCATCACCATCATCATCATCAATCCTCTCAGACGACCTCACCTTACAAATCAAGCAACAAAGAGACGAAATCGATCAATTCCTACAAGCCCAGGTGAGACCATCTCATCATCATCAACAACAACAACAACAACAACAACAACAACATTTTCATTTCAATTTTCAATTTCAGTGCTTATAATGATAGTGAACTCTAAATTTCAAACAGGGCGACCACCTCCGGCGCACGTTAGCGGAGAGGAGGCAGGCGCACTACCGTGCGCTGCTGTGCGCAGCGGAAGGCTCCTTGGCGCGCCGGCTCAGAGACAAGGAAATGGAAGTAGAGAAGGCGGCCCGCCGCAGCGCCGAGCTGGAGGATCGGGTGGCGCAGCATCGAGCCGAGGCCCAAGCGTGGCAGTCGAAGGCCCGGGCCCACGAGGCCACCGCGGCGGGGCTCCAAGCTCAGCTCCAACAAGCCATGGCTTGCGCCGGGCCGGGTGGCGTGGGTGCGCAAGATAAGATACAGGAGTGTGAAGCTGAGGACGCCGAGTCGGCTCATGTCGACCCGGTTCGTGTGGACCGGTTGGACCGGGACGGTTCGAGCTCGGTCGGGCCGGCGTGTAGATTGTGTCGGACTAGAGCGGCGTCGGTTGTGCTGTTGCCGTGTCGCCACCTGTCGCTGTGTACGGCGTGCAATGCTGTGTCCGACACGTGTCCTCGGTGCGCCACTCGCAGAACCACCAGTGTTGAAGTGTTTTTACCTTGATGGGCCTGGGCCCATACCAGGATCAAGTCCTAATGTGGTCGGGCCCAAGAAGTACATAAATGATGGAAGGTAAAGAATCAAAAATAATGAAAACAAATGATGGGAATAAGAAAATGTGGAAGTGGTGAGACTAATTTTAAAAATGAAAGTTTACAAAACATTATACTTATGTTTTTATTTGTGGGAAATTTGAGTTTTTTTTTTTTTTTTGGGTGGGGTTTATAGAGGGTTTGTACATTGTTGATGGTATTTTTTTCCCTTTTTTATGTGTTTATTATTACATTTAATTGACATATAAATTCTTTTATTTGCAAGGTTGATCTCAATTATGTTATTTTTTTCTTTTGCAAAAATTATATTTTCTTTTTTACTTCCGTACGTAACTCTGTCATATAGGGGGTATTTGTTTACAAGAAGAGAGAGCTTTGTTGAGGCACGCACATATTGTCCAGTTAACTTTTTTCTTACCATTGTCCAGTTAATTTCAATACTGATTAGGTAGGATTACTTAAAAAAAAAAAAAAAAAAAAAAAAAAAAAAAAAATAGGAAGAAGTGATGTGACCTGAGACGAAGCCAAAAGATATAATCTGAAATGCTAAAATATCAAGATTTAGAGTCTAGATTTTCTTGCAAAAAAAAAAGACTCTTTGTTTGATAGAAAAATGATGTATTTAGATGCAAGTTTTGCTTCGTTGTTAATTTTCTTATTTAGCTGCAAAATATTTGTCACTATAATTGTTATTTTTAGCAGCAAATTAATAAATCCGTGGCATAATACTTTTAGTGTCGGGGTTCAGGTAACAAACTTGCTATTTAGAGCTAAAAACTTTTTTCTGCAAAATATGGACTTTTTTAACTGCAAATAGTTTCGCAGCTAAAGACCTTTTCCGTTGTAGCAAGTAGAGTAAAATTAATTAATAATAGACAAATAACTTGTGAAATGCAAAATTTTACAGTATCAGAAAATAGATCAGTAAGAATTCATCTCTTCTTTGGTAAATAAGAATACAATTTAATACCAAAAAAAAAAAAAAAAAAAAAATTACATATTGGTGAATAAGAGTACAATTACATGTAGTGGGGTTTAGTGGCGATCGATGACAACCGAGCTTATGGTGATGAGTGGCGTTTAGTCGCGTATCTCTTCAAGGTGTGAAAGTCGGTAGTCTTTGATGTTTTTCTTCTCTTTTGTGTTAGAGACTTAGGATTTTATTGTTCCCAATTATGGAATTGTTGTCCTCGTAGTGGAGTTGTTGCCCCTCTTAGTAGAGTTGGTGTTACACCACCACGTGTGCTTGGTATTGGACCTTTGTTCCAAGCTTCAATAGAATGTAATATCTATTTATTTTCGTTGTAATAGATTGTTGCATCCTTTTAGGTCAGGAACATTTATGCAACTGTATGTTCACAAAAAATATAAGAATACAATTACATGTAGGGTCACGTTATAGGCATTCGAGTTTTAATTGTCGAACACCACCCTCCCTCACCGGTCGGCCCACCTCCCCTCACAGTGTATCTTGCAATTGTGCACCCTTATTTTGCATATTCGACTATTTTAGGGTGTTTTTAGGTTGAAACGACACAAGAACATTCATTGAAAGCGGATGTGCAATATGAAATGGTAGTTTTTTTTTTTGTGATTTTTCTTGTATATGGGTGTGGAGTTGTGAACACTAGGTTTACGAGCATGTCATCATTACAAAGCCAAAACCTCATTGTATGTCTCATTCGATGCCCACTGAGTTGTTAATTAGGGTCTCGATTAGGGGGCTGACCTTATTATTTCTTGCAGTCAAATATGACTTGATAATGTTCATGTCAACTAAGACTGAATACTGAAAGTGAAGTAAGTAATTTAGGTGCCCATCTACCAAGACTCTCACATCACTCTCAACCTTGTGTGGTCGGTCGTCATAAGAATCCCAAAGAAAAAAAACAGAAAATGATGAATTTTGTGGTGGTGGTTCAAATTTAGGGTTGATGTACGAACGAGAGAGGTAAGACGCGATGAGAGGGGTCCGTTTTGTTATGTTCAATTGGTGGGGTGCTTCAGTTCACATAAAGAGCATATTAAGGCATTCAATAAAAAAATATGGTTGCAGTAAAAAAATTTTAGGGAGCCCTCAAAATTTGCTTGCCTTACATATATAAAATGTGGGGTGCGTATAGCGCAACTCTTACATGTATGGAAATATTTATAGAGTAATTTAGAATGGTGATGGAGAAAAAGAAAGACTGGTAATATTAATAACCATGTGGGAAGTGCTAGGGTAATGGAAGTAGATTTGCTAATGTTGAGAAGCTAATGTTGGCAATGTCTACCAATAGACAAAATAGATGTGCTTTGACATTTTTACCCTCCCTTTTAATCTTTTGTTCACGTGGCATGTTGCTATCAGTAAACATTACCAACATTAGCTTCCCAACATTTACAAATCCCTTCCCTAGGGTAACCTGTTTTATATGTTGGAAATTAACACTTACTTGTCGATGTCACTTCAATACACTATGGCCTCGTTTGATTCATTTCTGCTAACTTACATTGTTAGTTCGGAGATATCTTCTTGGAGTTCATTTCTTGGAGTTAATATTTTCATTTTTGGTTCAACTTTAAACTTGCACAGAAGTTGTAAATTTTTAAACAATAAAATATATGAATTGACATAAACAACCTTCAAGTGAGAGAGAGAGAGAGAGAGAGAGAGAGAGAGAGATGGGTAATAAAAGGATCATTAATGAGGGTAATTGTGTCCACTACTCCTGGAAGACAATTCCCTATAGGTGGTGGGGGACATATATCTCGTCCTTCTCTGTAAGTCGGGAGATAAGTTGCAGAGAAGTTGAGCAACCAAATAAGATTAGTTTTCAACTCCCTATAAGTTATATCCCGGGAGATAACACCACCTGCAACCAAACAAGGCCTAATTAATTGTGTGCGTACAAACATCTATACACAAATCGATGGACACCCAGTTGCATGTCGGGTATCCAAAATGACCTGGTCACCCAATCATCATTTTCCTAATTACCATGTCAATTACTACAAAATGCATTCACTTGTATAAAGAAAACATAAGTTTTATTGAGTGTTATAGATCCAACAAACTTGTAACTATCGTAGTTAGAGTAGCGAGGTCTATCGCCACAAGAAAGAATACAGTCTGTATTTTACACATGACATAATAAATGCTAGATCTATATTTAGTCAACATTTTTTTATTTTTGAGGAAAAAAAATAAAAAGAAAATATCGACTACATATAATTCAAGTCCTCTGCAATATAGGTTCTTGTTGTGGTTCACTGGACTTAACCAATTAAACTCTATGTAGGTTTGTTGTGACCCACTTTATCTCTAAGGATCTACGATAATTTTTTTTAACGCCTACTATAACTCTTTTGATAAGAAAGAAATCACAACTTAATTAACTCCATTGAGGCTCGAATACTTAACCTCTTACACAAGTGACTCTATATCAAGCCATTGAACTCCCCACTTAGTTGGTGATCTACCATAAATTTTAAATGCAATTTAACTAGTGAGACAATTGTTCTTCGTAAGTTTATATATATATATTTTGTAAAAGAAACAAAAATAATTAGAATAGCCGCAAATGCAAAATAGTGATCCAATAAATCACTCAATTCCTCATAAGTAGCTCCATCAAATTAAAGAAGGGTGGAAGAGTTAACTGAATTATAAAATTTCACTTTTATGTTCCTTAATTACAATTACAGTATACTAGAAGCATATTGGTGCTGTGTGAAAGCAAATCAATTTGTAACTACTAATTGTGTATAGGAATTCCATCAATGGATGATTAATTGGTCAAGAAAGGCATGTTTCCACTTGATTAATTTGATTTCATTGAAATCTATATATAAAAGGTTTCGAGTTTCTTCTGATCTTAAGCATAAAGCATGCAGGCTAAGAATTACATCATTGGTTACATCATATCCATCCATATATTCAAGATGGATTGTTGTTATAGTCAAAAGCTATTATTTTCTCCTTTTTGTGTTTTTGAATTCTACGATCGAACCACCATTGTGGTGGGCCAAAACTAATTGATGCATTGGAATTTTGTTTTCTTCATTTCTTAATTTGTCACAAATAGGTGTCATGGTTAGGTATATATTGAGCATCACAGTACCCTTAATTTATGCCATTCGATAGGTATGTTTATTAGTGGTGTGCTTACTGTCTTCTTATACGTGTATATATGTACTTTAAGAAATGTATTCTGGTAACTAAAATGAGATACTTCACACGAATTCTCCTCTTATTATTATTATATATATATATATATATATATATATATATATATATATATATATATATAACAATTAATACTTTTAGATTGTGACTGCAACGCGCTGTGCGGGGGATAGGATATATCATAACGTAATTAGTTATGGGGGTGGGTAGAATGTATACATAGGTGCTTAACTTTAATTTTTCGTTTTCACTTTTGTAATCCCGGCCACATAATCACTGATTTAACCTAGTTAATTTGGCGAGAGTGTGGCACCATGAGAGAATGAGTTTATAACATTGGCTTGTTCTCTTGGCGGGAGAATTGAGATATTTATGAGGGACGACACATTTTTCCCCTACTACACTGGTAGGAGTTTTTTTCGATTTTTATTTTAGGGAAACACATTATTTCTTGCCATGTATATTTACTTTTGGCTATATAGAATAAAAGTCTCGTTCTTATAAAAAAAAACAATTAATACTATATATATATATATATATCCAATGATCACTGAAAGAAAAAAAAAAAGATACCGTTATGCAAAAGATATATAGGAGAGATTCAGCGATAGGAAAAACTACGAAAGAAATTGAAATTAACTATATACACATGCTATTAATATATAAGGTATATAATAAGAGCTAATAACTAATTCTTGAGTGGTTCTCATGATAGTAGTACCCTATATATATACACATAACTATATAAAAGAGCCAATAATCAATTCTTGAGTGATTCCCATGGTAGTAGTACATATATATATATATATATATATACACACACATCAACTATATAAAAGAGCCAATAACCAATTCTTGAGTAGTTAGCAAAATTGCTCTCTTGCCCTTTTAATTTTGTGATATATATATAAGTAATATAATAAGCACGAAAGTTGGTTATTTCACTCGTCACTTAATTTTATAATTTTACCCTTTTCTAAAAATCGTTTCTTAAAAGTTACAAATTCATATTTTTTTCATCTTTCACTCAATTTGACAATTTTACCCTTTTAAATCAATTTCATATATATTAATATATATTTGTATCCTTTATTAGATTTCATTTCTTTTTTTAATTTTTTAACAATTACGATTTTCCAAATAAAATATATTCCTATTTATAGATAACAAAATCTAGCTATCAACTTTCATATATCCAAAAAAAAAGTTTCCCATTACTTCTTTATATTTTGTCGTATTCAAGAACTTTTTTCTTTTTAATTTTTTTTATCGCAATTGTTGGTAAGAAACATTTTGTTAGATTGATAGATCACTTTCATTATTCGTATTTATATATTGTTTTGTTTCTTTTATTGGAACTTAATTGCCTTATATTCCTTTAAAAACTCATAATTTTTTTTTTAATACTAAAAACATATTCTCATACTTGAATTAATTCCGCAAAGCACGTTTGTCAACTAGTTATATATATAATAAGCACCAATGTTTTTTTTTGATAGGATAGAAACAACTTTTTGCCCCCATCAAAGTTTGAACCCATGATCTCTGACTTCCAAATCCCATATTGAAAGTTCGTTACTTGAAATGTCAATATTACCCTTTATTTTTTATTTCGAAAAGCTTTATAATTAGCTAATTTCTTTTGTGATGAGTTGCATTATGACTTCACTTTCTATTTTCCCCTTTTTCTGTTTCTTTTTTTGGGAACTCTTAAAATTCCGTACTCCTATTTTTTTGGTACATTGTACTCCTATATTTTATACACCTACTTTTTAGGCTATATTTTATAGGCCTATCACAATCTTATACACAATTTTAAAAAATGGGCAAAATACACATCTATATGTGAACAACTTATATATTAACTAGTATGTATATCCCGCATTTTGAGTGCAGGCAAAACCGAGTTTCAATATATATTAAATAGAAATATGTATGTTAAAAATGGTCTCAAAACCAAGAACAATATAATTCGATTTTCTTGTAAAAAAAATGGAGAATATACAACTCGATCAAAATGTATTTCTTTTATATACAAACTAAGCCAATGTTTGGAGAAATATAATTTTTTACCGAATCCTAATTAGCAACCGATTATTTTTTACTAAAATAGCGACTATTAACCTTCAATAGACTTGAAACCAAGAACAATATCTTTCATTTGTAAAAAAAAAAAAAAAAAAAAAGGAGAATATTATACTCAAAAGATAGTTTTTTTTTTTTACATATATATGCCTACTTAAGTCCTTTAATAAAAAATATCAAGGGTATTTCATTGAAAAACAAATTGATTCAGTTACTTCCAAAACACAAAATAACAATTAATAGCACACAATTCCCACAATTAGAACAAATGAAGTATAAACTCGACTCCCCAATATTTTAAGTGGTTCACCTCCTTTAAAAAAAGCATTAATATTGAGTGTTTTATAGTGAACCTTTAGCTCAACCTGTCTTTCTAATGACTTTTTTCTTTTGCAGCACTCACTACAAAAAAATGATAAAACACAACGGGAATTACCCGTCACCAAATAGCGATGGGGCACAATTTGACTTTTTACCAACGGGGTTGCAATAGGAAAATTAGCAACGAGTTACTCCGTCGCTATTTGATAGGTGGATAATTCCGGAGATGTGCATTAGTAGCACAAATTTTAGCAACGGGGTTGACCTCGTCACTAAAATCGCGATACATTTACTCCCCACACCAACACCTTCTTCCCCGTTTGATCTAACACAAACCCTAACCCCCTACTCCTCCTCCCAACTAGTTCTCTCCACGACGCCACTCTCCGCCTTTGCTCCTCTAATCTCCACCACCACCTCCGACCTCCCACCACCATCATCAAATCTTTCCATCAATACTTTCTTTTGATAGGCTCGAGCTTCTAACCTCTTATTCAAGTAATCCCATATCAAATCAGTCAGTCGTCCACTTGATTTGTACAAGTACTTTGACACTTAACGAAAAAAAAATTTTAAGATATTAGAGTTGGTATCCTGTCATCAATGTATGGCTTCGTCCCTGACCGTCCCGCCTCTCCTCTTGCCTCCACCGGTGTGTTTTTTTTATTTTGTTCTTTCAGCTTTTTTTTTTAATTTCCAGATCTATCTAGTATAATTTATTTAATTTTTTTTGGCTTATTGTGTGTTGTGTTGTTGTGTTTGTCTAGTTGGAAGCGCGTCGTCACTCCCGCCGTTGTCAGTGCCACATTCTGTTGCCGGAGGTATTTTCTTAATTGACTTTTGTGTTGTGATGAATTTTGTGTTGTGATTCTATAATATATATATATATATATATTTGTGTATATGTTTGAATGCTAAAAAAATAAAATGTTTAAATGTAATTTTCTTTTTGTGTATATTTGTGATGTTTGTATATGATTTTTTATGTTGATATGTATGATCTTTTTTATTGTGTTACAATTTCGGTGAAAATGTGTATTTTAAAGTATATATTTTTCATAGGATTCATACTATAAGAAGAAAAAAAAACTATTTTTTTTTGCAAGAGAAAAAAAACTATTTAATAAATTAAAAAGTATGATGTGTATAATTTTTTTAATGTAGGTATATGGGCCTTATTGTTTTTTAAAGGTAATTTAATTGAGATTCATATATACTAAAAAAATAAAATTGTTTTAATTATTTGTGGAAAATATTTAGTGTTATTACATTTCATGGATACTAAAAGGGGAGGCTAAAATTCAGGTTCAGACGGGTATGGGTCTGGTAAAACCCCTACTATAAAAAGTATATTTATTGTACGGACCCGATCCGAGTTTAAATTCGGACAAAACTAGCTTGTCCGTACTCAGTTTGCTTAAAATTCAGGTTGTCCATTTATCAGAATTTGTTGCAATTTTAAAAATTTACTTCTCATATTGAAAATCTCTTCAAATGTTAAAATATACATAGATTATAATCCCGTATGTTGTAATTTAAAAAAGTAATGTCAAAGTCTCAACAAATATCGCAAACTATAAATCATTGTAACATTACTGCAAATAATTTAATGTAATTAATACATTTAATGTCAATAAACAAATGTTCAAGTATAAAAAAGACTAAAATTTAATTTATTTTATAATCAAAGATATCTTTAGTACATTAATTTATGTGTATTAGAGTAGATTGTTATTTGTTAATCTATTTTATAAGTACTAAATTCCAATAAACCTTTTTTTATCAAAGATATTTTAACTCTATTTATAATTCAAATCGGGCCCGGGTCAGGGTTTCAGGCCCTTGTCCAGACCCAACTCAGTTTTAAATTCGTACAAGTGGTCTTTGTCCAGACCCGACCCGGATTTATCAAGATATTATCCGAACCCTTTTTATTTTGAGCCGGACAAAACCGGACTGGCGGGCCCGAACACTAAATTGTCAGCCCTAGATACTAATGACGTTGTGAAAGTGAGAGTTCCTATTTATACTAGTTTTGTGAGTATGATGAAAAACTTGTTCATCTAAATTTGGCTCTTGTACCTCCTCTCTGATCACTATTGTTAGATTCTTCTTATTGATAATTTTTTAAGTTAATTTAATTGAGATTCATACTAAAAATAAAAATAAAAAATTGTTTTACCTATTTGTGAAAAATATTTAGTGTTATTACATTTCATGGATATTAATGATGTGCGCTTTACTAATAAAATCTAGTAAGATAAAACATTAATGACACACACTTTACTAATAAAATCTCGTTCAAATGAAAAAAAAATTAATTAGAAAAATTAAATTTCAATTAGGACAAAAATTAAGGACTGATATATAGTAAAAACATATATACAAACATAAAGGCCTTCAAAATTAATTAAACAAAATATATCTTAAACAAAAAAAAATATGAAATTGATTGATAAATATGAATATATATAAAAACGATTTTATACTATATATATATATACTATAGGTAATGAAAAGAAAATAAAAAAATTTAAAACAAAATAAAGCACTTAAAAACTTATGTATGTAAAAATTATACTATATATATAGAACTTATACTATATATTTTCATCAAAAAACAAAAAAACAAAAAAACTTATACCATATATTTGTACAAAAAAAACACTTCAAAATTAATATATACAAAGAAAATTATAATAATTTATACTATATGTACAATTATATTAACGTACTTCAAAACTTTAAGTAAGGAAAAAATAGTACTTATACTATATATACTGAAAAAAAAAACATTATTAAACAAAATAAATTAAGCACTTAAAAACTCATATTACATAGATGCACAAATTATATTATATATAAAACTTATAATATATATATATATATATATGTAAAAAATAAAGCCCTTCAAAATTAATATATATATAATGAAAGAAAATTATAATGTACTATATGTACATTATATTAATGTACTTAAAAAACTTTAATTAATGAAAAAGTAGTACTTATACTATATATACTGAAAAGCAAAATCATAATTAAACAAAACAAAACTTATATTATATATAAAGCACTTAGAATTAATAATTATACTAGAGATATATTGAAATGTTTGAAACAAAAAATATATTGTGCAAAGTATGTGCAAATGCAACCAATTCGACTAATTATTGTTACGATTTGATTAAATTATGAATATAGTCTATTGTGTGCGTTACATTTAGGGTTCTTTAATTTTAATTTTCGAGATGTTTGTATCTCGAGATTGGATGTACAACCGCATTGAACGCGGTTTCACTCAACTGGAGTTTGCGGCTGGCATGAAAGAGTTCATTAACTTTTTTCTTTTTGAAAACGGAGTTCATAAACTTTGTCATGGAACTACACCACTTTCCACCACGAAGAGAAAACTCTATGTTTATGTAGAAAATGTTGCAACGAGAAATACTTCGATGCAGAGAATACTTCGATGTGGAGATAGTAAGGTTTCATCTAGTGACGCAAGGGTTTGTTCCCGAATATCATTGTTGGACCAAGCATGGGGAGAAAGAACGATTAGACGTTGTGGACGATGAAGATGATGATCTAATGGACGAATATTCGATGTCATATCATCATATGATACACGACTACGAGGGGTCGAGTTTCGATTGGAACTGTGAGGAGGAGTCGAACCCTGAATCTAAAAATTTATTTGACATGATTGATGCAGCGAGTGAATCGCTTTGGCCAGGATGCAATAAGAAGACAAAACTCTCAGCAATTGCGCATTTGTTGATGATAAAGTCGAATCACCATATTTCGGAGCAAACATTCGACAAAATCTTCTAGGTCTGTAAAGACATGTTGCTTAAAGATAACTGTTTGGTGGATAGTTTTTACAAATGTAAAAGTTTAATGCATTGGTTGGGTCTGCCACATCAACGAATTGGTTGTATTCCCCGATTATGCATGCTTTATTGGGGGCCCGACTCCGAGCTTACGTCTTGCAAGTTTTGTGGAGAACTTAGGTTTAACTCCAACGAGCGCCTGCACAAGACAATGATTTATTTCTCTTGGCGCCTCATTTAAAACGTTTGTTCACCTCGAAAGCTACTGTAAAACACATGCGATGGCATGTAAAACAAGTTTATATTTGATTGTTTGTTTGAAAGCTACAGTAAAACACATACGATGGTACGCATAACACATTTATATTTGTTTATTTGTTTCATAATATTTACTTAAGACGTTTATACATAAATGTTTCTAACTTAGTCTTAAATTTTTAAAAAGTCATGTCAGGCAAAAGATACAGTTCATCATCTGGTGAAGGTTCTGGTGGACGATCTGGTAGTAGTAGAGATCGTCGATCTCGTCATTCGGATCATTCACAGAGACGATCTCATGATGATGATTGTAACGACCCTAATATGATTTGTTGCTATTTATAACGTCATTACAGACGTGGATGCCAACTCGGATGCTCGTGGACTCTGCAGCTAGGTCGGAGCACGCCCGGATTATGTATACAGTTCGTTTTTGTGTGCTATTGATTTGTTTTGCAATGTATATGTCCAATTTAGTTAAATTGTATAGCAATATATGTGTTTAAATTGCTTATGAACAAACGAGAGCGTGTGACTGGTATTCACCTCGAGTAGCGTGTAGACGCGGGTATCGAGTAGGCGAATGACTAAAACATTAGGCCGGAGGTTTATACACACATAATAAATGATAAAATGCGTTAAATAATTAATATAAAATGTTGCTTAGACATTAAAGACGCGAGTGGATGCGATTGGTATGCGACACAGTGCGGGACTGGGTATCGGGACGCCTGGGGATTCATTTGATGTGTTGAGAAAGGATGAGGATAAGGGCTCAAGTCACACAAACAAGTCAACATTTGGTAGACTAATTGATCTCACAAGGAAACTTGGATCAAGCCTAGTGATGTGCAAATACAAGAGATAACAAAATTTAGTATAAAAAGCTTCATTTGACCTCATCCATCACCTTTTTTCTCTCCTCACTCTCAAGTCCAAAAATTGGAAGAAAGGCTAGGGTTTTGCTGATTTTGGGAGCCATTTGGAGCACTACAAAGCTTGAAACTCGATAGACGAGGTTAAATCTGAACTCTTCTCTTCATTCTCTATGTTTCGAGTATGATTTATCGTGTTTTGATAGGGATTCGGGAACGAGAGCTGAGCACACCGGTTTGTAGGGTGTTACTATAGATTTTAAGGTTGGATTTGAAGCAATAATGGATGGTTTGTTGGTGTTATTGTTGTTTTGGTTTTGTTAGTTTTTTGGGTTTTAGCTGAGAAATCTCGGGGTTTTCATCTCGGACAAATTTTGTCGAAGGTTTTTGGTTTCTCATGGTTGGTTGGATGTTTAATGAGAAGTTGGGACAAGTGCAGGTCGCAGCGACGAGCCGAAGGGGTCCGAGAACCCCAGGGGGCGTCTCCAGTTCAGACGTTGCTAGGGGCACTGTGGGGGTTGAATCCTACGGCGTCACCCGTGGTGTCCAAACCAGTGGCTACCCTCCACCCCACATTTTAAGTCACACCGTGGGGGTGGACCCTTGGTGGCGTGGGTCACGACATCCCAAACAAAATTTAAAAAGTAAAATTTTAGAAATAAATTGTCCTATTTGGGGTATACCTAGGGGTTTATATAACTCAAATGGAAGGATTAATGGGTGAATTTGACTATGATTGGTATGGAATGGGGGATTTCAAAGGTTTGGGAATTGATTAGGTTTATCAAAAATCATGATTAGGTTCGTTTGACGGGTAGTTGACACGCAGTTGGAGGCATGCATTAACGTTAGTAGACTAGTGGAGCATAGTTTGAGGTGTATAGTATATCAACTGAAATTCACTTTGAGTATTTACTGCTTGATTATTTGAATTCATATCCTGTTGTTCAATAAATCTCATTTTCGATATTCATTTACGGTCGGTTGAGTTTACTCCAGTCGGGGTTTATTCTATTGCATTGGCATGCGACACACTACACCATAACATGTGCTATAGAGGCATGTCGGTGGATTGTCAATCGGACTGTTGAGTTTTTCAAAGCACATGTCGATGCACCGTGGTCTACGCTAGCCACCGAGCGGATTTAGGGATTTCAGTCAGTTTGAGTTTATTCACTGACGATGCCTGGGTAATAGTCTGAAGTATGGTGCTAGTCTGACCTAGATCTTGCATGCACTTTGATTCACTACTCTTTGACATTCATGCAAGGGTCTTTCCCAGTTGTTTGATTCTTTTTTTCCGTATGTTTATTTAATAGTATTTTAAATTCCTACATTTATTTATATTATTTACTCAGTGAAGTTCCTTGAGATTACTCAATCTAGACTCGTCATCTATTTTGTTATAATAATGAAGTGCAAACCCTAGTATGAGCAGGGGGAGGGGCAAGCTTGAGGACTTCCTGTGATCGATTCAAGCCTTCTGTCTCGTACATTTGTTTATATTTATTATTTTTATGTTGGGATTGGGACATGAGTGATACACTTGACATGTATATTATACACTTTGAGGTTTATTTTGATATTTTGAAACATTTGGATCATGTTATATATTTTTGATCTTCTGGTTGGGTTTCCATACTAGGAAAATGCTCGTTCACATGATTTATTGCTTTATTTTGATGAAATCATGATTTTAAAGTCTTCCGCTGAGAATAAATTGATAATAAACAGATGAAAATGAGTTCACTAGCTAATTTGATACCTTAGTAAGGAAAATTATATATAGGCCTAATGATTGAAAATATCTTAACATTTACGAGTTGTATCAATTATATCCTAACCTTTTGAATTTATCAATTATAACCTAACATTTAGAATTTAGTATCAATTTTATCCTCAACTAATTTAGATTTATTTATACATATGCATTAAAGCTTAATATATTTTTTTTATTTATTAATGTATATAATATACATATAGTAGTGTGTGTGCATATACTACTCAATCATATACATATAATCTAAGTACATCATTCTATTCAAGTACATAATTTTTTTGTTAAATTAAACAACTATGGGTACCTTCTAATAAGTTTTATATGTTATTTTCATATGTATATACACATGATTTTCAACTTACTATTGGTGCTTTATGAATAACTAAAAAAAATTAATTAAGGTATTAACATATCATCGATTTATAAATTATTATTTTTTGTGAGTTCTCGTACATTAATTCAAACACGAGGCTTACAAAATTTTAGTGTATAAATTGATCAATATAGATGATCATGAAAATAAAAGTTAGAAGATTATGTTGATTTCAAAGACAAAGTGCCCAAAATTAGTTGAGGATATAATTGATACTAAAACGAAAAGGTTAGGATATAATTGATAATTTTCAAAGGTTATGATAGAATTTATACAAATTGTAAAGGTTAGGATATATTTGATCATTAGGCCTTATATATATAAGTTAGCGGTATTTGTGTTGACAAATAGTGCACGGTGCGCATGGCACACAACTGGGCTAATTTTAGGCAGGATTGTGGGCCCACGACGCATGACGTGGCAGTCGCAGATTTTGGGGCCTTCACAATGATGGCTCACAAGCTACTCAAGAGTAGCAAACTCAAGTGCAGCTCTCTCAGCAACAACTCTTTCAGCGGTAACTCTCTCAGCAACAACACCTCCAGCAGTTTTGTTATTTGTTTTGTAGTTCTAGTACTTTTGTGTATTGTCATTCGTTTCAACATTGTAGAAAGCAGTCTCTGATTGTCAAACTATTTCAATTTTAAAAAAAAAACAGCCAAATTAATGGCAGTTTGTTTGCACAAATAGGATTAGCGAATCAATGTACTTGATTCTATGTTTGGTCTTGTATTGAGCCATGAATGATTAATGAAATTTTGATTTCTATTCAAAAAGAAAATACTGTAATAGTTATAAGTTCAATTAAGGACTTGAATACCTCTAATAATTAGGACCTACTCTTTTTATTAATAGAATTATTGCAAACTGATTATAATTAATTTAAACTAATTGATGGATATTTTATTAACTTTTGAGATCGGCTTATTAGATAGTATGCACAATGATGTTCGTTCTAAATGAGTAGATCAGGAATTGAGTTATTAGCAAGTTTTCATGCCCATAGAATTGCAGATCTAATATTTAACATATATTCATGAGTTGACATGTAAATTAAAGTTTTATTATTAATTGTGTTATAGTTTAATTGTGATCTTATAATTATAATAATTGTGTTTTTATATAATTTGTAATTGTATTGCAATTTTGATGTTAAAGTCCCATTATATTATACTTTGTATTTGTATTTATATTATTTTAATTGTGTTCCTATTAGGATTGTAATAGAAAAGGTCCTATTATGATAACCATATTTATTACTTTGTGCTTTTTTTTGTATTTCTCTAATATATAATTAACGGTTAATCAAACAGTCCTAAAAATCGGTTAATTAAACAAAAAAAGCTAATATATATCTTTTTTTTTTTACTTCAGTGAGAATCGAACTACGATCACCTGAGGTCTTGTCTTTTTGGTAAGTGGTGTCTTTTACCATCTTACCTGAGAGGCTTTGAAAACTAATATATATCTTAAAATAAATAATAACTAATTAAAATAGTTGAAAACTTAAAAAAATACCCAAAAAAATAGAAAAAAACTTAAAACATACATATCTGTCAGAGGCAGACCTAGGGAGGCAGGGGGGTTGTAACAGATCAAATTTAATTAGCCGTTAGTTGTGACGTGTGTGCAGACATGGAAGACAACTCAACACCCGTGGACCCCGCAGATAGGCCAAGGCGTGCCCAAAGTTAGGTAAATAGTGATTTTTGTGTTGTGGTGTATTAATTTGCAATGTTCATACTTAATTAGGTTTATTGGCATCACGATGTAAGTGTTTTATTTATTATTGACCATGCGAGATAATGTGATGAGTATTCGCCTCGATTAGTGTACAAACGCGAGTACCAGGTAGGCAAATGACGGTACACTAGATTGGGTAGTCATACACATATGAAAATGATTAAAATGCAATTAATAATTAATAATAAATGACGTATATGCGTTTGTGACAGAGGAGTACACGAGAGACTCAATTGTACGCACGGGAGTCTGGTATCGGAACGCCCGAGATTTGAGTGTTGTGTTGAGCAAGACATGTCAAGGGAGGACACCTAGCCAAGTCATCAAAAGCTGGACTTTTTTACCCTTCCATAACCCGTGGATCAAGCCTTGTGATAACCACACATAAGAGATATTAAATTAGTATAAATAGTGATTTTTCTCACCAACCATCACCCTTTTTCTCTCCTCCATTGGATATATAAATTCAAAAATTGAAGTGAGAGCAAGGGTTTTGTGAGATCAAACGACAAGTGATCAACAAGACAAGGTTGAATCCTCGATCCTTCTTCGTTTCCTACGTCTCGAGTCTAATTTTTCGAGTTTTGATGAAGGTTTCAGGTACGAGTACCGAGCACATTAATTTTGGAAGTGTTTCTATGGTTTTTGTATTGGTTTTTGAGCTATTGGCGAGGCTTGGAATGAGTTGTTGTTGAAGTTTTGGTTTTTGGAAAGAAAAGTATGGTTTTTGTCAAATTTATCTAGGTTTTAGTTTCGGACGAGTGTCGTTGAGATTTTATGGTGGTTTATGGTGGATAAGAGGAAGTGTGACATGTTGGGATGGGTTTGAACCGCAGCGATGAGTCAAAGGGCTCAAAAACCCTAATAGGGCGTCTTTGGTTCAGACGCCGCCACAAACGCCATGGGGGAGGAAACCCCTACAGCGTCACCTGCGGTATCTAAACAAGAAAGCCACCAAACACCTCACGCTTTATATCATGTCGTGGGGGTGGTGCACGAGGTAGCGTGAGCCATGGCATCGAGTACACCGTGAGGCAGTTTCTCACGGCAATGCCACCCGCGGCGTTCGAGACAGAAAAATTAAAATTAAAATTAAAAAAATAATTTTTCTGAAATTGGTTTAATTGGGGGTTGAAATGAGGATTTAATTGATAGAAATAGTCTAAATTAGGATGAAATTGGAGATTTCTGATTATGGAGAATTAAATAGTATTTTCGATTGTCAGGCATTTTGATTGATTGACTGGTGATTAGACACGCACTTTAGGCGTGATTGGGACGTTATTGGATTAGTTGGAATACGATTTGAGATGTGTAGTATCCAACTGAAAGCACTTGAGCATTTAATTATTTTGGCAATTTAAATTCAGTATTGTTGTTTCATTACTCTATTTCCTGTTATGGAGTCTATATGGACAGATGTTAAGGCTCTCCCTTCATTTCGTTCCGTATGTATGTCCACTAGGCCATATCACGTGTGTCAGAGATCTTATTGAATAGGTCGACACGAGGATCACGTCGGGGCACGTGTAGGTGGTTGTAGGTTCTACGTCGACCACCTAGCGGATCAAGATATTGGCCTTGCTTGAGTGCTACTCGCCGACATTATTCTGTAGAAGAGTCCGAAGTATGGTGCTAGTCTGACCCTAGGCTCGAGGTACACTTTTCTGAGTTTCACTATTATTTAATTCATGCAATGAGCACAATTGCCTGTTTTTAATTCTGCATGTTTATTTAATAGTTCATTTATATTCTTGTATTTACTTTCGTGATTGCTCATTTGATTTCCTTATGAATACTTACTCTGACTCGTCATCTGTCTTTTGTGATGGCTTGAATCCAGATTCGAGTATGAGTCATGGCAAGGGAAAACTTGCAGATTACCTGTGATTACAGACAGACAGGCCAGACTCGTACGTTTGTATTATATTGTTTTTTTTTCATTTTGGGGTATGGAACTGTGAGACATTTCTAGGACTTGTACTTATATGGATATTGATGTTTTGTAACTCTTTTTAGGATATTTTGACTCATATAAGATGATCTATAGGTTTTTCACACTAGGTATATGATCTATTGACATGACTTGATGCTTTTAAATTGATTTGTCATGATTTAAGTCTCCCGCTGTGATTATTGAGGTTGAAAACGATTTCTAATAAATTATTTAAGTTAATTAACAATTTAAATAGTAAATTGTTGTTTATTGAGGTTAGTAAAGATATAGCAGCGGATATGATTGCATGTGGGACACAATTGGCGCTGGTAGGTCAGGTTGTGGGCCCGCCTCAACCGAATTAGGACTTGTACTTATATGGATATTGATGCACGCCTTAACCACGTGTCAACTATCCGTCAATTCAACCTAAAACTGAATTTTCGATAAATCTAATCAATTTCCTAAACCTTGAAAATTATTATTCAATACTAAATCCTTGATAAAAACACATGTTAAACCTGTGACGGCCCCGCTTCTAATATAGGGCACCGCCCGGCCTAATCCCGTAATTAAGCCCTATTCACGACACATAGGGCCCGATTACGAATTAGTCAGCCTATACTACCTGTGTTCTCTTGTTTAAACAATTATTTTATTTAGCGGAAGTCTTTAATATTTTAGCGGAAATTTTTTTTTTTTTTTTTTTTATAAAGCCTAAGTGTGGAAACCAGGAAATAACGATCACCATATATATATGCAAGTAAACGGCGAACATATATAAACAAAGTGAAAGCCAAAAGTCGGGTAATCTAACACTCATCCCAATAACGTCCCAAAAGATAAAGACATAAGTAAACATAATACAAAAAGTACCCTACGTGTACGAGCAGCTACGCGCTCGGAGCTCAGAGGTAGTCGCCGATCTTCTCCTTGCCCGGCCTGGTCTGCTCGACGGATCTACACCCACCGTCACAAACTAGACGATGAGTATGATGATATTTAAGTGATAACTGGGGAAATCTAATACTACATTTCCAATTTAAACAAAAGGTATTTAAAAGCATATGTAGCTGAAGAAATGCTGAATAAATAATGCAAGTAAATACCAACGTTAACAGATACACAAACTGACACAGGCTAAGTCGAGATGATCTACGTCCGGTCGGCGGTGAGAACTATCACCTAGCCTTTTCCACTACTGTATGGAGCTATGCTCAACATATGATAATAATCTCTCTTTTTTCTTTTCCTAATAACCTCAAATTGCGGAGCTGTGCTCGGCGTATTTAAATCAATTATACTTGCCGACAACCCCGTGGTCCATGCCACGTGTGCCGCCCAAGTGTAGTGGCGAGTGCCGGAGACCCCGAAAGACCGAAATCCTCGTGAATCCGCGCATCTCGTGTGCAATGGACACTAGATAATCCCTACTTTAGATTTCAAGAATATATATCCTACAATGCTATGATTTCAACACAAGTTAGGCTACAAAGCCCCAAAGGAAATAGAACACAAGTCCAACATAGCAGATAACCCTATAGCATGCATTTTCTAAATATTCATTAGCCTCATTCCAAGACAAAAATTGAGCATATAAGGAAACATGGAGTCAATGATATAATGAACAAGGCATCATGCTATATCGATATTCAATATGAATAGAAACAAGGAAAGCATGATGTGGAAAATAAATTAGCTAGTCTACAAATAGACTGAAAATTTATCAATGACTGGAATGAAATAAAGTAAAGAGTTTCCACAGTTTCACTTACCAGTCAACGCAGTAGTCCTAGCTATCCGGCCTCCCGACACCTCGACTCGTGCACCCGAACTTCCAAGAATTCCCTTTAATTCCTAAAGTTCATTTTATGTCATTTTAATTGGTTTAAAGTCACAATAAGTGGATTTATGATATTTAACTAAAATTTAGAATTTTATGTCAATATTTAATTGTGGCACATTTTTCGAGTTATTTCGGGGTACCAAAAATACTCGAGAAGTCCCGAATCATTTTTTCTACCTTTTTCAAATTTTCTATATTTTTCTAGAATTTTTCCCAATTTTTCGATATTTTTTTCCCTATTTTTCCTATTTTCCAAAGAAATTAAAACTGTTTTTTTTTTAATAAAAATATTATTTAAATATATTATTTAAATAATATTTATGTGGGTCCCCCCGAACCGGGTCGGACCCGACCCAACCGGGTCGGCCGGTTCGGCCCTTCTCGGGCGGGGTCGGGTCGGGCCGGTCCCAGCCCACCCGGGTTGGGCCGGGCGGGTTTGGCCGGGCCCGCCACGCCGGGATGGGCTGGTCTGCCCGCCGGCCCGGGGTGGTGGCACGCACGCACGCACGCGTGCGTGCCCCCCCCTCTTCTTCCTCCTTTCAACCAGAGGCGCTGGTGCGCCTCTGGTTCTTCCTCTTCTTTTTTTTTTTTTTTTTTTTTTTTCTCTTGATCTTCCTCTCTTATTTACACCTCTCGATTTTCTCTTCATTCTACCTCCATTGAAGACCTCTAAACCTCAAAATTCCTCCACAAATTCATCAAAACAAACCCAAATTCTCGGATCAAAAATACATGCAAATAACCCAAAATTTGACAAATCACCTCAATTTTTTCCACAAATTTAATCCAAATCGATGACATTCATCAAATTCACCTCAAGAACATCTAATTCGGTAAAACAGTGGTGATTTCGCCCAAAATCCAAAATCACCACAACACCCATTTTAATGGAAAATCAACAAAAATGAGGGATTTATTACCTTTGCTTGAGTGTTAGACGCCCGTAGATTCATCTCCCCAAGCCTTAAAATCGTCCTCTCCAACCTCGATCTCTCCTTGATCCCTCAAATTGTTTGAGAAAAATGGGATTTTTGCATGTTAACGGTGAAAGGTTGTATATATATGTGTTGATGGGATCTAGTGTGCATTGCGCATCTCGAGGTAAATCTAATGGCTACTAACTAGGCGGTCCGGCCTCTCATGTGACACAACTCGGGTGACTCCCATCATGGGAGTGTGTGGCAAAGCACGGATCTCGAGGTATGTCCTAAGGTTAGTTTAATTCACAACAAACTATAGGATATTAAAATGTAATTTCTTAATAAATAAACCATAGGTTAAATCGATTAATGTACATTAATCCCATATGGACCATAAATAATTGGTCACACAAATTTATAAAATTCATCTAAGTGGTCACACCGACTCTCAACTACCCTAAGACTCGGTGTCCCGACTCGCACGCAACTCGAGGCACTTTCCTCGTGCGTCGAACGTCGTATTTTTTAACTAAATTAAATAACTTAATTTATGTTAAGGTAGATTTGAAATAAATTGTTATTTCCTAGCCTAGTCTCGCTACCCCGATAATTCCACTAGGTACTCATACTTGCACGCACTCCAAGGCGTGTCCCCGTTCACGTCAACTCGACGTCTATGGTTTGCAAAAATGGACTTAATTAGTCTACACACATACACAACACTAGGCATACACCAGTACAAATATAACATTTACCTCGGCCACGTGCCTCGGTCAATGTGCGCGTCTCATGCGGGCCCCACGTCACGGGTCGGTGATTCTGATTAAGCAAGTTAATCAAGATTAGGAAATTGGGCCGTGACAAATATTCCCAACAAAATGGAAATTTCGTCCTCGAAATTAAATTTAACTCGAGGAACCTTACTAAAGCGCACATCGCAGGGATGTAACTATTTTCCCCATCCCTTTAACCTCACTCACGTGGACCTGTTCCAACATGAATATGTGATACTAACTTTCTACTGGTGGGCACACAACTAACCTAACTAGTATATGGTCGTTCCGTAAATTACGGACTCACACAGAATCCTTTCGGGGCAAATATCGGATTCATACAGAATACGCACACGCTCGATATCTTGCTTGAATTTACGGACCCACTTAGAGTGATAAGATAGACATCGGATTCACATGGAATTCGTGCACACAAGCTCGATATCATTTTCCGTCAAACTGTAGACTCACCTAAAGTCAAAACATGTGACTCCGCTCAAGTTCACACAAAACCCAGACTCACATAAATCTATGCACACAGTTTACTCTGACTCACATAGAGTCTAGACTCACACAGAGTTTTGTCACATAGTCCACTCTCACACACACAGAGTCTAAACTCACAAAGAGTACTGACACACAGTCTATTCTTACTCACACAGAGTCCTGGCATACAACCCCTTTTCCCCTAGATCCACACAAGTCCTAGCACACAGCCTCGTCCGCCACTCTGAAATATTGATTCACACAGAGTCACTGCACACAGCAAGATATCCTTTCAAAGGTTAAGACTCACACAGAGTCAGGGCCCACACAGAGTTAGGAGTATCACACATAGTTTGCTCCTCCCCTTTGGAAGTTGACTCATACAGAGTCGTCGCACACAACTAAATATCTATCATACCTCGAAGGGTGTATTCACACAAAATTCTTCACCACTACTCACATGGAGCATATTCTACTAACTAACTCACACAGAGTCTCCCCAAGTCTGGCTCACCTAGTGCCACCGCTAATTCCTGACTCGCCTAGAGTCACCATTTACAACTGACTCACCTAGAGTCTATTCTAACTCAGACTTACCTAGAGTTCACTCAGGTTCGAACATAAACTACGACCGAACACAATAAAATCACGCTAAGATGCAAAATAACTCATACCCGCCATAGGTTGTCGCGTCTGCTCGGGATCCGGGCTGCATCAACGTGGGCTTTCTCTCATGCAGGCGGTGTGCATCACTAAGTGACATGCACGTCAACTGAGGACAATACTCAGCGGTATGCCCTGGTTGCCTACAATGGTAACATAACCTATGTCCCTCGCCACGTGGCCTACTCGTACTCGTCAGTTGTGGACAGTATGCAGCAATGTGTCCCGACTGTCTGCAACGATAACATAGTCTCTGCCCGCGTGACTCACTGTCTCCACTCTGAAAACCACGTGACTGTTGTCGTGGTGCTGATGGTGCCGGAAGAGCAAGTCTCTCTGGCGCTAGTAATGTTGGCCTAATCGGTGGTGGTGGTAAGGAACGTCCTCCCCCTGAGCTCTGTGTTGACGCGACATAAGATACTTGAGGTACCACCGATGTGAAACGTGAAGTCACCCCTGATCCCTGGGAGCCTCTATCCCATGTCTTGGGTGCCTTGCCACTCCGTCGCCTCCTCTCGAAATCTGCGGCTGCTCTAATGTCAATCTTTGCCCCAAGGCTGCCCTGTCAGCCATTACACCAAAGTAATAGGTCTCGTGGGAAAGTGCACGCTCGTATATCTCAGTTAGAGTCCTAGCGCCCGTGCTGACTACGTGATAGCCAATGTCTGCTTTCAGACCTGCCCCAAAATGATACACATCTCCCAACTCATCTCGGACCAAATCCCCCGCAAACTGCCTCAGATACCCGTATCTATCTCGGTACTCCATAACTGACTCATCTGCTCTCTGCCTCAAACTCATAAACTCTCTCCTCAACCTCATCATGACTGTCGGCGGGAAGTACTGCTGATAAAACTTGGCCTTAAAGGCCGTCCATGATACAAAGTCCCCATCGGTAGCTATGGTGGTGCGCCACCAGACGTCGGCATCTCTCTGTAGCGTATAAGAAGACAAATCTGGGCGAAGTCTATCCTCGATCCCCAAAATCCGATGTAGCTTCTCCTGTGATAATATCCATCCCTCAATCTTCTCAAAGTTTCTCTCCCCGTCGAAGTACACTGGCTGAAGGCGGAGAAAGTCCTTCACCAGCTGAATCCCTACTGCTGAGCCTGAAGGTGTAGGTGTGGGAGTCGGAGTCATCACTGCTACCTCTGCCGTCGAAACGGTCACTACCGGAAGAGTCGGCGTCGCTACCGTGCCCTGAATAATAGGAGTGTCTGGTATGGACGCAGTCGCTGGAATGGTGGATGGTGCAGTAGTAGGTCCGGTCGTCGGAAGTGTGGTAGTCGCAGGAGTAGTGGCGACGGCACGAGTAAGTGCGGTGACCTGTGCTGTCATGAAGGTCATGAAATCAGCCATCTGCTGTCCCTGTGCCGCTACTCGATCCGCCAACCTCTGATAGTCGTCGTCTGATGTAGTAGGAGGCTGACTACTGCTAGCACCCCCGTCGCCTGTCTCGCGTGCATCCGTCATCGTCGTCTGCATGTGGATAACGATTTCCTATCACTATTACGAAGTCTACCACGTATATACGTATACATATTGAAAAAGATAGCATATGTATACAAATTCCCAACTCACTTTCACTCAATTCCCAACAAAATAATTCCTAAGCAAGGTTCATCTGGTTTCCACTTCTAAGGTTTGTGTTTTATGAGAGTTCGTATTTTTTTCTTATTTGTCCCTAAGGTTCTGAAGCCTAAGCTCTGATACCAACTGTGACGGCCCCGCTTCTAATCTAGGGCACCGCCCGGCCTAATCCCGTAATTAAGCCCTATTCACGACACATAGGGCCCGATTACGAATTAGTCAGCCTATACTACTGTGTTCTCTTGTTTAAACAATTATTTTATTTAGCGGAAGTCTTTAATATTTTAGCGGAAATTTTTTTTTTTTTTTTTTTTATAAAGCCTAAGTGTGGAAACCAGGAAATAACGATCACCATATATATATGCAAGTAAACGGCGAACATATATAAACAAAGTGAAAGCCAAAAGTCGGGTAATCTAACACTCATCCCAATAACGTCCCAAAAGATAAAGACATAAGTAAACATAATACAAAAAGTACCCTACGTGTACGAGCAGCTACGCGCTCGGAGCTCAGAGGTAGTCGCCGATCTTCTCCTTGCCCGGCTGGTCTTCGCTCGACGGATCTACACCCACCGTCACAAACTAGACTAGACGTGAGTATGATGATATTTAAGTGATAACTGGGAAATCTAATACTACATTTCCAATTTAAACAAAAGGTATTTAAAAGCATATGTAGTGAAGAAATGCTTGAATAAATAATGCAAGTAAATACCAACGTTAACGAGATACACAAACGACACACAGCTAAGTCGAGATGATCTACGTCCTGGTTGGCGGTGAGAACTATCACCTAGCCTTTTCCACTACTTGTATGGAGCTATGCTCAACATATGATAATAATCTCTCTTTTTTTCTTTTCCTAATAACCTCAAATTGCGGAGTGTGCTCTCGCGTATTTAAATCAATTATACTTGCCGACAACCCCGTGGTCCATGCCACGTGTGCCGCCCAAGTGTAGTGGCGAGTGCTTGGAGACCCCGAAAGACCGAAATCCTCGTGAATCCGCGCATCTCGTGTGCAATGGACACTAGATAATCCCTACTTTAGATTTCAAGAATATATATCCTACAATGCTATGATTTCAACACAAGTTAGGCTACAAAGCCCCAAAGGAAATAGAACACAAGTCCAACATAGCAGATAACCCTATAGCATGCATTTTCTAAATATTCATTAGCCTCATTCCAAGACAAAAATTGAGCATATAAGGAAACATGGAGTCAATGATATAATGAACAAGGCATCATGCTATATCGATATTCAATATGAATAGAAACAAGGAAAGCATGATGTGGAAAATAAATTAGCTAGTCTACAAATAGACTGAAAATTTATCAATGACTGGAATGAAATAAAGTAAAGAGTTCCCACAGTTTCACTTACCGATCAACGCAGCATAGTCCTAGCTATCCGCCTCCCGACACCTCGACTCGTGCACCCGAACTTCCAAGAATTCCCTTTAATTCCTAAAGTTCATTTTATGTCATTTTAATTGGTTTAAAGTCACAATAAGTGGATTTATGATATTTAACTAAAATTTAGAATTTTATGTCAATATTTAATTGTGGCACATTTTTCGAGTTATTTCGGGGTACAAAAATACTCGAGAAGTCCCAAATCATTTTTTCTACCTTTTTCAAATTTTCTATATTTTTCTAGAATTTTTCCCAATTTTTCTGATATTTTTTTCCCTATTTTTCCTATTTTCCAACAAATTAAAACTGTTTTTTTTTTTTTAAATAAAAATATTATTTAAATATATTATTTAAATAATATTTATGTGGGTCCCCCGAACCGGGTCGGACCCGACCCAACCGGGTCGGCTCGGTTCGGCCCCTCTCAGGCGGGTCGGGTCGGGCCGGTCCCAGCCCACCCGGTTGGGCTGGGCGGTTTGGCCCGCCCACCGGGATGGGCCTGGTCTGCAGCCCGGCCCGAGGGGGGCACGCACGCACGCACGCGTGCGTGCCCCCCCCTTCTTCCTCCTCCTTTCAACCAGAGGCGCTGGTGCGCCTCTGGTTCTTCCTCTTCTTTTTTTTTTTTTTTTTTCTCTTGATCTTCCTCTCTTATTTACACCTCTCGATTTTCTCTTCATTCTACCTCCATT
Source organism: Stephania japonica (assembly GCA_039657345.1). Taxonomy (NCBI): domain Eukaryota; kingdom Viridiplantae; phylum Streptophyta; class Magnoliopsida; order Ranunculales; family Menispermaceae; genus Stephania; species Stephania japonica. The sequence continues at coordinate 14,363,905 of CM077557.1, forward strand.
GAAGACCTCTAAACCTCAAAATTCCTCCACAAATTCATCAAAACAAACCCAAATTCTCGGATAAAAAATACATGCAAATAACCCAAAATTTGACAAATCACCTCAAGTTTTTCCACAAATTTAATCCAAATCGATGACATTCATCAAATTCACCTCAAGAACATCTAATTCAGTAAAAACAGTGGTGATTTCGCCCGAAAATCCAAAATCACCACAACACCCATTTTAATGGAAAATCAACAAAAATGAGGGATTTATTACCTTTGCTTGAGTGTTAGACGCCCAGATTCATCTCCCCCAAGCCTTAAAATCGTCCTCTCCAACCTCAGATCTCTCCTTGATCCCTCAAATTGTTTGAGAAAAATGGGATTTTTGCATGTTAACAAAGGTGAAAGGTTGTATATATATGTGTTGATGGGATCTAGTGTGCATTGCGCATCTCGAGGTAAATCTAATGGCTACTAACTAGGCATCCAGCCTCTCATGTGACACAACTCGGGTGACTCCCATCATGGGAGTGTGTGGCAAAGACACGGATCTCGAGGTATGTCCTAAGGTTAGTTTAATTCACAACAAACTATAGGATATTAAAATGTAATTTCTTAATAAATAAACCATAGGTTAAATCGATTAATGTACATTAATCCCATATGGACCATAAATAATTGGTCACACAAATTTATAAAATTCATCTAAGTGGTCACACCGACTCTCAACTACCCTAAGACTCGGTGTCCCGACTCGCACGCAACTCGAGGCGCTTTCCTCGTGCGTCGAACGTCGTATTTTTTAACTAAATTAAATAACTTAATTTATGTTAAGGTAGATTTGAAATAAATTGTTATTTCCTAGCCTAGTCTCGCTACCCCGATAATTCCACTAGGTACTCATACTTGCACGCACTCCAAGGCGTGTCCCCGTTCACGTCAACTCGACGTCTATGGTTTGCAAAAATGGACTTAATTAGTTTACACACATACACAACACTAGGCATACACCAGTACAAATATAACATTTACCTCGGCCACGTGCCTCGGTCAATGTGCGCGTCTCATGCGGGCCCCACGTCACGGGTCGGTGATTCTGATTAAGCAAGTTAATCAAGATTAGGAAATTGGGCCGTGACAAAACCTTTTATATAGGTTATATAAACCCCTAGGTACATCCCCAATATTCCAAATTTTATTTAAAAATTTATTGTATGGCACTGTTTGGGACACCGCAAGAGACGCCGCCGTGAATAAGGCCTCCACGGCATCCTAGACGCCGTGACTAGACGTCGTCACGCTCCACCCCCATGACGCCATATAAAGCGTGGGTTGGTGGTTTGCCACTGATCTTGACGCCGCAAGTGGCATCGTGGCCTTAAATGGTGGTTTCTCGTAAGTGGTTCCAGGACAAGATTTTTGGGGTTCTTAGACCATCTCGGCTCATCGTCGCGGTCCACGCTCGTTTAAACCACTCATCACACATCTAAAATACCACAAACTACCAAAATCCCTCGACAAAACGCATCTGAAATGCAAACCCCGAGTTTTCTCACCAAAACTCTAAAATCTGTTTAAACTTCATAGCAACACCAAAGAAAACTTAACACACATCACCTTGTTGCTTCAACACAAGCCTTAAACCATAGCAACACCCAAAATGGTTAGTGTGTTCAACTCATACCGCCGGAAACCTCGTCAAAACTTGAGAAAACAGGCCTGAAATGTAGAGAATGATACGGAGATCGAAGATCTAACCTTGTATTTGATTTTTTCCCTTGATCTAGCACCTCCAAATGAGCTTTAATCTTCACAAAACCCTAGACCAAACCACCAAATTTTCGTCCAAGTTGTAGTAAGGAGAGAGAAAAGGTGGTGAGAGAGTTGATTTGTTGATATTTATATCAAAATCTCATTACATGTGTTAACCCAATCCCTAAACAACTTTTGAAGGTCAAGATGGGGTCAAATTGTCTCTTAAATGTGACTTGCATATGTGACTTTGTTCTCACTTCTCATCCTTACAACAAACGACCCAATCCTCGAGCGTTTCGACACTCAATCCCGAACTGTTCTGCACGTCCAACGCGTACACTTGTGTCACTCATGTATATATGGTATTTTATATTGATTATTTAGCGTATTTTGTCATTTATTATGTGTATATTAATCCTCGGCCTATTGCACTAACCATTCGCCTCCCCGGTTCCCACATCTACATGCTACCCGAAGCGACTATTCGTCACACTATCTCGCTTGGCATATACAAAATAAACACACAACATTGCGATGCAAATTACCTAATTTGAAAAAACACATCGCAACATACAGCAAAAAACACACAAAACGAACTGTATAACTAATTCGGGCGTGCTGAGACCTAGTTGCGGGGTCCACGAACGTCCGAGCTGTCGTCCACATTTGTAATGACGTCATAAATAATGACAATTAATAATTGGGCTGTTACAATATGTTAAAATAGCGAACCTCCAATTAACATGTCTATTAAAGAAGACCCCTGAAAATATTGTGTGGTTAATCCAAAGAAGAGCCCCAAAAACAAAAATTGAAAAATACTAAAAATATAGGTTTTAATCCAAATTAGCTATCATATAGGGAAAATAGCTAAAAAAGGAAAAATCGAAAAATAGAAAGTGACCATGTGTCACACCGCGTGCCACGGCCTTGTTAATCCTTTCCAGAAGATCTTTCTTTATATATATATCAACTATATAAAAGAGCCAATAACCAATTCTTGAGTGGTAAGCAAAATTACTCTCTTGCCCTTTTTAATTTTGTTATATATTTAAGTAATATAATAAGCACGCGGTTATTTTATCCGTCATTTACCCTTTTTAAATCAATTTCATAAATATTGATATATCTTTCTATCCTTTATTAGATTTCATTTCATTTTTTTTTAACCATTACGATTTTTCAAGTGAAATACATTCTTATTTATAGATGACAAAGTCTAACTATCAACTTTCATATATCCAAAAAAAAGTCTCCCATTACTTCTTTATATTTTGTTATATTCAAGAACTTTTTTCTTTTTAATTTTTGTATTGCAATTGCTGGTAAAAAATATTTTGTTAGATTGATAGGCCACTTTCATTCTTATATATTGTTTTGTTTAGAACTTAATTATCTTATATTTCTTTAAAAACTCATAATTTTTTTTGAATAATAAAAGTATATTCTCATACTTGAATTAATTCGCACGAGCACAGCGAGTTCGTTCGTTCGTGCGAAGCACGTTTGTCAACTATTATGTATATATATATAGATTGGTGTACTTGTCCTCGCTTTTCACATCTTCTTTTGTTCCCCTACATTGCCCATCCGAGATGCATCTCAAGATGCATAACACATTCAGTAAGGGGTACGTTATATATGTTGTGGTGTCAAGGGTGTTCCTCATGAGGAAATCAAGCATAGCATTTTTTTTATTTTTTTTTTTGAGAAAATGAAGCAATAGCATTTTTCAAAGTTGAAATAAAAAAAGTAGTAAAAATGATTCTAAAATTGGTGACGTAATGAGGCGAAACTAGCATGTCATAAAGTGAGTTAGAAATTTGATTAACGTAGCATTTATCATTTGAATAAGATTTACCAATCAGTTGGGGGACTCAATGGTTTGATATGAGATATAGAATTAAGAAGTTATGAGTTCAAATTTTGGTAGGTGCAAAAGTTGTTTCTTTCCAATTAAAAAAAAATAAAATTGCATAAGATTTCAAATTTGCCTTAAAAGCGCTTCGCACTCCATATATTGATTCAAAATTTATGTACTAGCTATGTATACTGGTCACAGACAAAGTGTACAGCGCAAAATAGCTAGACAAACTATACAAAAGAAAGCAAGTCTTAAATGTAAATAAGATAAATTATGACCAAAAAAAAATGTAAATAAAACCACTGACAAGGATTTTTCAAATCCATGTAGGGACCTTATATTTATATAGCTAGGTACCACTCACTTAAAATTGGGTGTAGTCAGCTTGTATTCAGACCATGCTTCTCTATTCAACTTTTTCTCTCTCGCCCCAATACATAAACTAGAGACAAGGGAACTAGTTATTTAATATTTATAGGTAAAGGATCGACTTGATCTCATAAATAAAGGATCATCTCAAAAATAAAAAAATGTAAAGGATCAAGTTCAAAATAAAATCTTATAAAAATTAGAAAGGCCATCTGTATTATATAAAAAAAAGGCCACCAATTTTATTTAATTACATAACTAAATCAATTTTTTGCAAAAAATAAAATAAAATAAAAATAACTAAATCAAATTAATGTATGATTCCTAAATTTTTTATTTTTTTATTTTTTTGCAAAAATGTATGATTCCTAAATTAAATAGTTTGTTAGCTAGGTATATTTGTTTATTGGAAATTAATAAACACGTATAGTCTATTAAACACCTCTTCAGTATCGTGGAATGCACTGGAAATACAAACAATAACTTACTTTTTCTTTTTTTTGAGTAACCATGGGTATCTAGACTCTTGTCTGATTAGTCTTACAGGTTCTGGGATTACGAAACGAGACTATCAGTGACCCGACGTTTGGCTGTCGTAGGGAATCGATACCAAGGTCATGCGCCTAACCCACACAACCACGTCATCGCCCTTACCACTAGGCCACACACCCTTCCGGGTTAGCATACTTTTTTTTTTCTTAGTAAGAAAGAAACACTATTCTTATATCTCCCTTTAGACTCAAACCGCTAACCTCTTAGATAAGTAACCATATATTAAACAAGTCAAGTATACAATAACAATGTTTTGTATAATTAGACATGCACGGATTTAGTTATATTTATATAAGTGGCTTCACTTGAATTATTATCGATCAATACATAGGAAGTGGCTAGACGAACCACAATTTTACTGAGAGAACCACAATACTTTTTGTAATGACCCTAAAAATCTAACTTATGCCATGTGTCATTTTAGATCATATATGGGTCCACTTGTCGTGATACGTGTGTTCAATTCTCGGTCGTCAGCACTGAGGTGTGTTATTTTTATCTGGTGTTTGTATTAGTTATTTTTATTACCTGACTGTTAATTCCAATATCCCAGACATGCGAGGACGTTTGAATATGCACGTTGGTGTTAAGGAAAGAGTTCGGCCTGAGAAAACGTGCGTTACGGTTGTCGGGCAAATTGTTGGCAGGTAATTAGTTGTTTAGGGGATAATTGAAATAAAATACTGGCAAAATACAATTTAATATAATAATTAATCGTTGTGTAACATGTTTGATGTGTCAGTACATTCGTGAGCACATGACGTGCGAGTCGTCGTGCAGTCTAGGTGTGAAAACGTCCTGGAAAGCCTTCGATTGTGTTGAGCATAAGACAAGGTCAAGAGACCAAGTCAAGGGAGTCACTCAAATGAGTCATGGTAGTTGTTGGGCTGGAGTGATTAAGGACCAAAGGATGTACCTTGAGATTGGGGTGTGAGTCAAGATAAACAATCAACATATATATGTGTGTGTTAGTGTTGTAATGCCACTTTTTCTCTCACATCTCTCTCACTCATCCGATTACCAGCAAACAAGGCTGAGGTTTTGGGGTTTTCAAGTGAGGATTGAAGTCACGAGGTCGACCTACGACATGTATAGAGGTGAGATCTCGATTCATCTCTCAATTCTCGACGTTTTGGTACGAAGTTTATGAGTTTTCGTCGAAATTTGGGACAATCCTTGCTCAATGATTTTTGGGAACTTTTGTATGGTTTTGTTAAGGATTTGTTGATTAATGAGCTTCTGTATTGGTGTTGTTGTGGTTGTTGATGAAAACTTGGATTTTTGTTCAATTTTGGGGATTTTCGTTGTGGTTTTTAAATCGATGATTTCAGACGTACTGGACATGGGTTGAATGATGGTTTGGGCTTGTATCGAGGTCCCTACGAGTTTGGGATAGGCTCAGAACGCAGCGACACGAGCTGGGGTTTCAAAAAACTTCAAATTTTCGTTTTGGTCTCAACACCACGAGGGACGTTGTGGAGCCTAAAGCCCCATGGTGTTTGGGACAGGGGCTGTAATGGTCCGTTATTTATTAACGTCATTATTTTAATGAATTTTAAATTAGGGTGCCAGCTCGGACAATACGTGGACACCGCGGATAGGTTAGGCGTGACCGTACCTAGGGATTGACTGTGTATGTGTGTTTTACTGAATTCAGTGATGTATTAATATTCTATTATTATATTGATGTATTATCCATCATCGGTGTGTAGATATAATAATTTGTCGGGCAAGGTTGAGTGTCGGGGTTTTGTGTTGTAGAACACGCCAACGCGAGGGTACGGTAGCTGTGAGGCTGGGCGTTAGGGATAGACTGGAATTTAATATTAATGATAATAATATGACTGTGGTTGGAGATTTGAATTAATTGGATTTACATATAACTTTAGGCTAAAAATCAATTAGGCACACTAAGTGTGGGACCGCCTCAGGAAGTGTGTTAGACACGGGGCACAGGTGTCGAGTAGTCGAGAAGTTATATTTACAAATTTATGGAATTTATTGATGACTAGAATAGGTGTTATAAATTAAATCAAATTGGAATAAATAAAATCCTATAGTTTGAACTGAATAATCAGTACACCTAGGATGCTTCTCGAGATGCACAATGGGAAAATTCGAGACAGATGGTGTCATGATAGAGTGTCCAGGAATTGGGTGACATAAGGTGATCAGTGGCCGTTGGATTATCCTCGGGATACGTGTACATTGTAGATTAGACAACCACCTATATATATACATTAATCGATCGAACATGCAAATCAAACATTTTTCTCAAAAATTGTTGAGAGATCCAGTGTTGGGGAAGTGAATTCGAGCTTTGGAGAGGACGAGTTAAGGTTTGGGGAGTGATTCTGGGCGTCTAACTATCAAGCTAAGGTAATAAACTCTCATTTTTGTTAATTTTGCATTAAAATGGATGTTGGAGTTAAATTTCGATTTCGAGAGAATTCATCACTGTTTTTAGTTAAATTTGGTGTTTTTGAGGTTGGTTTGATAAATCATTTCAATTGGAATCGGATTTGTGAAAAATTGAGGTGTATTTGGTGATTTCGAATTTTTGTTTACATGCATGTAATCCGAGAATTGGGTGTGGTTTTTGTTGATTTGTGGTGAAATTTTGAGGTTTTGGAGGTTTCCAATAGATTGAGAGTGAAGAGGAATCGAGAGGAGAGTAGAGGCAACAAAGACTAATGAAGAAAAAAAAAGGGGAGAGACGAAAATCGTCTCTGGTATAAACCAGAGACGATTTCGTCTCTGGGTCGCGTGCGTCCCCCGAACCGGGCCGGACCGACCAGCCAGGCCGGTTCAACCACCTGGACCGAACCGGTCCAGGTGGACCCCCCAATTAAAACAAATAATAATAATAATAATTTTTTAAAAAAATTAAATAAAAATTAAATAATATATTATATATATTATTTTCTAGAAAATTGGAAAATAATTAAAAAAATATCAGAAAAATTTGAGAAAATTCTAGAAAAATATAGAAAATTAAGAAAAGGTAAAAAAGTAGTTTCGGGACTTTTCGGGTATTTTTGGAACCCCAACATAGTCCGAGAGAGGTACTACAACTGAAAAATTAGAAATATAATATAATATCATAAAATTAAATAATATGTTTTCAAAAAGTATAAACAACTATAAATGGACTTCAGGGACTAGGAAACTATAGCTCGGGCATCAGGGAGCTAGGTGGGGCGTACTGACGGATCCGAGAAGTTGGAGTACGTATTTTTCGGGTACGTAAAACCCAACTGAACACCACTACTGCATTTACTTATTGTTATTCAATTTGAGTTGTTATTATTGATAATCTACGAGTCCATTCCTACTGGGACGGTTATGGTTCCGTCTAACTAACTTGTTTTCATTGGCATCAGTCCATCTAAACCAATAATTATGAATGCTTATCGGTCATGTGCAACCACTGTGTTAACAGAGCTTGCGGTTTCATTCCTTCGATACTCTTGTATAGAATAAGTAGACTATCATGGGGTACGCACAATAATTTGGTGGGGTGCAACTACCATATCGACATTTTGAATGTGAAATCATGAGTGTATATCAGAGATGCTCAATTGAAACACTTGAATGAGTTCAAGTGGTGTTGCGATGGAGTACATAGAGCAATTTAATGGGGTACGGGTTGCATCTAAGCGCAGCAAGGCCAAGACTTACAAGTGTTTCTCGGTCACAAAAGCTGACATGAGCACTATGGGTCTCCGCAAACATACGTCGCAAGCCCAGTACATGCCTTGAACTTATTTGACCACTGTGTACTATACATTGTGGGCTTAATTTATGTGACCGAGAAGCACTTGTAAGTCTTAGCTAAGTGTGTCGATACACCATGGGAGACAACACAAAAAATTCAACTTCCAACCAGACAAAAAAGTTATAAAAACACACCAAAAAATTACCCCATCTTGCTCAGGTTTACTTTTTTTATGATTCCTTTGACATTTTCCCTTACAATGCATGAATCTACATCAAACTCGAAGCCTTAAAAATAAAAATAAAATGCAACCCTAGAGCAGTCAAATAATCACTTAACGAAGGGAAACGACTAGAAAATGAACTTACAGAGTCTATTTTAAGTGGTTTCGCCCTTATTTGGTTGGTTAGAGGTCGGAGGTGGAGAGGTGATTTCTAGAGGGTGGGAGTTCCATTCGTGCAACATTGTCTTTGGTAGGGGTATGATGAGAAATAACCCTTTTATACACATGGGCAAAAAAGTCAATTCACTAAGGGCAAAAATAAAATTTGAAAATTGAGTCCTCTCAACAAAAGTAGAGTCCATTTAGTCGCTTCTCAATACATATTTAGTTTATTATGAGATAAGAACTCGAGAATTCTCCGCCATTTAGGGTCTTCTAGATCTAGGGTTTTCTAGAGTTCACCTTCAAGGTAAGGCATGTGGGGGCTACCAGCGACGGTCGCTGCCTCTGGCGGTTGTTAGCTTTGCCGATGGCCCCTGTGATTTTCTTTTGTTGTTTGTCTTTATGATTTGTGGGATTTTTTCCTCTTTTTTCCTCTAGTCCTCCTTCCTCCCTTTTCTATTCTTTTGCAGTATTGGGTGGATGTAGGAGATGACATATAGTGTCGATGGTAGGGGTGAAACCGAGTTCAACGAAGAAGGGAGATTTTGGGGTCTCTAAAGGAGTGGGGGTTCGATGGGTTTGGTGGACGACTAATTGTGTCTCCTACGGTGAGATGGTGTGTTGTGGTTGTGTCTCCGTTAAAGCACTGTTGGCGAGAAACATAGCCGTACAATGGCTTGAGTGGAAGTGTCTAATGGCTCCTTATGTGATTTAGGTGGTCTGATCTTCTTAAGAAGCGATTTCGAGAGGGTGGGAGTTCCATTCATGTAGAATTGTCTTTGGGGGGTATGATGAGAAACAACCTTTCATATACAGGGGCAAAAATGTCATTTCACTAGGAGTAAAAATGAAATTTGAAAATGGAGTTCTCTCAACGAAAAGTAGGTCCATTTAGCCACTTCTCAATACATATTTAGCTTCTCAATACAGTTTTTTGTAATTTTAAAGCCCTTCTATATTTTTTGTATAATTAGAGACGCACTTCTGACTTCTATTTAATTTTTTGAAGTGGGTAAAACGGGGCAGATGGCTCAATGGTGATTACAATAAGCACATTCTAGGATGGGAAACCCCGCGAACGTCTAATAAGATGGATCGCACCCCTGACATCTATTTAATTTGATACATAATTGTATTTGACAAAAAAAAATTTGATACATAATTGTCGGAGTCCTTTAGTCAAGTCATATGCACATTTCTCGATGCATAATCGATAAGCTTTGATGGCAAAATGTTGTGTTAAAAAAATGTGGTCCAATTATTTTTCAGTTCATTTTCTTGGTACCATGACAAATTGAGAAGTGATTATACTTATTGTATACAATCTTTTCAATATACAACAAAATGTACATACACACACATCTCGATGTATGTTGAAAAGAATGGGCATTTAATAATTTGAGTTGCTCTAATAGTTCTGATCACACGTCAGGGAAAACTAATTTTTAGGGCATCAACACATGCAAGGGATAAGGAGCTTGTCTCAAGAAACAACAAGAGAACTGATAAGCAATATTGCATTTATAATAAAATAAGAATGGCAATGGTTGATAGAGAGAGATCATATATATGTTGGGTTTTTTAGCTCAAAACTGCTAGTTTCTATTTTAATTTTTTGTTAGTTAGTTAGAAAGTCTAGTATTTAGTTAAGTTATTAATTATTTTTTGTTAAGGAAGTTTTTAAAGTTTGTTTTATTTATTGATCATGTCTAATTACGTGTCCTAAGTCAAATTAGTAAGTTGAGTGTCTATATAAAAATCTCTAAATTAGTGTGTAATATATAAGTTTATATCAGTTTTGAGTGATTGAATAAATTTTGTGTGACGACCTGCACCCCGCCCTAGGAGCATCGGCCGTCCGGCCCGAACCGTCACTCGGGCCCAACTACCTAAACCCGATCCTGAGCAACGGCTTGGCACACCTCTTAGTAACCTGCAGAAAATATCATAAGGCTATACAAGGATATATAACTGCGGAAATAGAATTGAAAGGATATCCTCAAGCCTAATTTAAGTGTCATCGGAAATAAACATGGTTCCGTCACTAATAGAACAAACTAGGTGACATAAGTCTCATAAACCTCAAAACGAGAGTCAATAAGTTCAACTACCCATAACTACCTGTTTAAATACAAACCATGTTCAAGTGTTTCGTGGAAACAAATAATAGATAGATAGTCTCTAAAACTCCACACGCAGGGGACTTCATGCTAAAACCTTGTCTTTCCCCTTTCGGTCTACCACACTCGATGAAAGTCCTGGAGAGTAAGTGGGGTGAGCTAAAGAACCAACTGAGCTCAGTAAATAAAAAGCTGCACCCACATAACATACATGCAAGTAATACCTACTATCAATGCAAGTCTATGTGGAACGACAATCCCAATTATTGCAACAAGTAGGGGAATAAGTCATTAACATTCATATTCATTCATAATCACCATCTTTAGTTCAAATTATGCTTTTATATGGAAAGTTTCCTTAACCATCTCTAGTCCACATCTTTACTTCAAATGAAAGGGAACTTGCTTAAGTTCATATTCCGTAACAGGGATCCTATGTCTAGGTTTCTACATTGATCCTCTGCTCTTAAGCATATCATAGGTATGCCATTCATTTAGAACATTTAGAATCAATTAAACATGCATAAGGTATCACATATGAACAATCCAAGATATGTAGCATAAATCTCATGCAAAAACATAATCAAGCCATGGAATCAACATATAAATCATGCATTCATTCTCAAAAGGAAGATTAGCCATTAAATCGCATTCAAGATGAGAAATCATTAAATATACGTGATATCCAATTCATCACAAGGGTATCAATATGCTACATATAAAATAATAATAAAAGGTCCTTGTTCTTTATACTTCCTCAGAACATGGTATGAACCTAACCACTCAATGTCGGAGTGATGAGAACTAGTAGCGAATACATTGGCCTTTGTGTCCTCCGTTTGGCACCATCAAATGAACTATAAGTTTTTCAAGCCATCGTTGGTTGTGAACAATCAATCCTCAGCCTATCCAACCTAGCTTGACAGATAAACTGCTAATCAAGCACTTGATAGATAATCTTCTAATTAAGGTGGAGACGTATCTCCACGTGGCGTAAATGGATGAACCTCCATTACGGTTGAGTTATTGCACAAAGTTAGGTGCATGAAAGTATATAGTGCACAAATTGTCGAAGTCACGTGCACGGCTCTAAGAAACGGATAGACTTCCGATTTTTAGAGCGGAAGAAAGATAATCTATCCATCGCCCTAAGGTTCACAAGCATTCCATAGATTAGCTTAAATCCATACCAAAGGTTCATCCGTATCTCAATCCCTGAATTCTTGATAAAACCAAAATGCAATATCCTAATTAACTATATTCAAGCCATGCATACCAAATGGACATAACTCCCCACTTACGTTTGCTTGGCGCCCTAAGTTCACTTGTCGCGCATCCGCAATCTGATGTGAATCCTTGTGCGACTCTAAATAATTTACAAAACATACAAACATTTACTTAATCTATTATTTGGCACCGCCCGGTGGTCCCGTTGGAGGTGCCACTGCGCGCTGCGGTCGAAATCCAAGTCCCATTTAGACTTTCGTTGTGTCATTGGATCACAAATGTCTCTTGGTCAATCTTAGTCAAACTTTGGTCAAACTTAGTCAACCTAAGTCAAATTAGTCAAATTAGTCAAACTAGGTTCAACTAGTCCACTCATCCCCTCAGCTCGGTCAACTCGGCTAGGGGGTTGTCCCCTCCCCCTAATTGAGTTTCTCCACCACCTCCACCCCTCCCTCAGACCCAAGTCTAAGGTGGGTGTTGACCGCCCTAAACCCTACCCTAAGTGCTAGAACCCTATCCTAGCTCTCCTTCTCCTCTCCTTGTTTTTCACTTTTCTTTCTTTCCAAAGCTAGAAGTTGTGAATAGGGTATGGTTTCATAACTCCTTTATATAGCGCTAAGGTTGTAAACAAATTACTTTTATTTACAATTGTTTTCATTGTGGCCTTATGCCTATTTAGTTGTTTCTTTTAGTCCATATTAGTGTAGGACTTTGTTCTTTACTTAATTTTTAAGCCAAAACCTATTTTCCCTATACTTTGTTCAATCCATAGCACACATCAAATACACATTTTAGCATTTTTAATTACTAAAAAAAATTATTTGCGGAGTGGGAAGTTCTGGGTCATTATAGTTTGTCTGTTTTAGTGTTTTGTGAGATTGCTTGCTCCCGCTGTGCGTGTGGGTTTCCTAACATCATATATATTTTGAATTCAAATTTGTGAAATTATCAACAAAAGCTAAATAAGGTAATTTAATTCATCTCTTCATGTTTTACGTGTTCAATAAAGTATAAATTTGTGAAGATTGGATCTACTTGTTGCGATACATCTTCTTCAACGCTCATTTTTGGGCTTGTACGGCTGTTGGATTAGTCTTTATTTTTAGTTCTTATTTTTAGCCAGCTTATCTACCCTTAGTTGGAAGTCTTAATTATTTTTCTTCTTGTCAGAAAGTTTTAGGTTTACTTTTCCTCATCGAGAAGCTTTGTTATTTGTTATGTGGTTCTAGCTGGTGTTTGTATATTGTAATGCGTTTCAATGTTGTAGAGAGCAATTTCTGATTGTCAAATTGTTTCAATTTCACAATCGCATTTACAGCCGAAGTAATGGCAGTTCTTTTAACAAATAGGATTAGCAAATTAATGTATTTTTTTATTCTATGTCTAGTCTTGTATACCGAACCATTAACAATTAATGAAACTTCTATGTTTCTTCAAATATCTGTGAAATTTCTTGTGACGGCCCCTCTTCTAATCTAGGGCACCGCCCGGCCTAATCCCGTAATTAAACCCTAATCACGACACATAGGACCCAATTACGAATTAGTCAGCCTTTACTACCTATTTTTTTTTATATTTAACAATTAATTTAATTAGCAGAAGTCTTTACAAATTTAAGGCGGAATTCTTAAATATTTTAGTGGAAGTAAATCTTATAATTATAAGTGTGGAAACCAGGAAATAACAATCACCATATATATATATATATATATATATATATATATATATATATATATATATATATATATATATATATATATAACGGCGAACGTATATATAACAAAGTGAAAGCCAAAAGTCGGGTAATCTAATGCTCATCCCAATAACATCCGAAAAGATAAAGACATAAGTAAACATAATACAAAAAGTACCCTACATGTACGGGCAGCTACGCACTCGGAGCTCAGAGGTAGTCGCCGATCTTCTCCTTGCCCGGCCTGGTGCTGCTCGATGGACCTACACCCACCGTCACAAACTAGACGATGAGTATAGTGATATTTAAGTGATAACTGGGAAATCTAATACTACATTTCCAATTTAACAAGAGGTATTCAAAAGCATATGTAGCTGAAGAAATGCTGAATAAATAATGCAAGTAAATACCAACGTTAACAGATACACATAACTGACACAGGCTAAGTCGAGATGATCTACGTCCGGTCGGCGGTGAGAACTATCACTTAGCCTTTTCCACTACTGTATGGAGCTGTGCTCAACATATAATAATAATCTCTCTTTTTTTTTCCTAATAACCTCAAGTGGCGGAGCTGTGCTCTGCGTATATAAATCATTTATACTTGCCGACAACCCCGTAGCCCATGCCACGTGTGCCGCCCAAGTGTAGTGGCGAGTGCCGGAGCCCGAAAGATCGAAATCCTCGTGAATCCGCGCATCTCATGTGCAATGGACACTAGATAATCCCCACTTTAGATTTCAAGAATATATATCCTACAATGCTATGATTTTAACACAAGTTAGGCTACAAAGCCCCAAAGGAAATAGAACACAAATCCAACATAACAGATAACCCTATAGCATGCATTTTCTAAATATCCATTAACCATATTTTAAGACAAACATTGAGCATATAAGGAAAACATGGAGTCAATGATATATTAAACAAGACATCATGCTATATCAATATTCAAAATGAATAGAAACAAGGAAAGCATGATGTGGGAAATTAATTAGCTAGTCTACAAATAGACTGAAAATTTATAAATGACTGGAATGAAATAAAGTAAAGGGTTCCCACAGTTCCACTTACAAGTCAACGCAGTAGTCTTAGCTATCCGGCCTCCCGACACCCCGACTCGTGCACCCGAACTCCCAAGAATTTCCTTTAGTTTCCTGAGGTTCATTTTTATATCATTTTAATTGGTTTAAAGCCACGATAAGTGGATTCATGATATTTAACCAAAATTTAGAATTTTATGTCAATCTTTAATTGTGGCACATTTTTCGAGTTATATCGGGGTACCAAAAACACTCGAAAAGTCCCGAAACCATTTTTCTACCTTTTTCTCAATTTCTTATATTTTCTATAATTTTTTCCAATTTTTTCAGGAATTTTCCAACTATTTTCCTTATTTTCCCGAAATTAAATTAATATATATAAATATATATATATATAAATTTGTTATTATTATTATTATTAATTAATAATAATATGTCTTATTTTATTTTATTTTATTTTTATTATTATTTTTTAATTAATTAATAATAATATATATTTTTTTATTTTTTATTTTTTTATTTTTTATTTTTTATTTTGGGTCGGGTCGGGTCTGACCGACCCGACCCGGCCAGGCACTGGGCCAGGCTCGCCTCATGGGCCGAGCCCGGCCCAATCAATTGGGGGTGGGGGATGCACACGTGCGGGCCCGCACGTGTGCATCATCTTCCCCAAATTTCTTCTTCTTTCTTTTTTTTAACGTCTCTGGTTTGTTTTTTTGTTTCTTTTTTTTTCTTTCTTTCTTTCTTCCTTCACTTCTCTAATCATCTTCTCTCTATCACTGATCTAATAGCACTTCAAGAGACCAAATTTTTTCATCAAAAATCACATAAACAACGATAAATTCTCGGATCGATGTGCATGTGTATAAACCCAAAAAATTCGAAAATGCCAACTTCTCACCAATAATTCCCAACAACTTCGACTAGAACTAATTTGTTTGAGTAATTCATACCATTTAGACTCCAAATCAACCAAATCCATAGTGCATGTTTATAAATTCGAAATTTGTGTTCGAAACCCAATAAATAAAAAAAAAAATCCATAAGAAATTGGGTAAAAGAAATGGTGGGTGAGATTACCTTATTTTGGATCTCTGATTCTCTCCACTCCTAGCTCAAATTTCTCTCCAAACTTCCCCAAAATCTCCCCTCTCTTCCGTTCTATGTGATTTGCATGTAAATAGTGCAAATTTTTTTTCATCAAGTTGTATATATAGGTGTTGTTAGGATCTAGTGTGTATTGTGTATCTCGAGGTAAATCCAGTGATCACTAACTAGATAGTTCAGCTTCTCATGTGACATAACTTGAGTGACTCTTATCATGGGAGTGTGTGGTAGCACGGATCTCGAGGTCTGTCCTAAGGTTAGTTTAATTCACAAACAACTATAGGATATTAAAATGTGATTTCTTAATTAAATAAACTATAGGTTAAATCGATTAATGTACATTAATCTCATATGGACCATAATTAATTGGTCACACAAATTTATAAAATTTATCTAAGTGGTCACACCGACTCTCAACTACCCTAAGACTCGGTGTCCCGACTCGCACGCAACTCGAGGCGCTTTCCCCGTGCGTCGAACGTCGTATTTTCCAATTAAATTAAATAACTTAATTTATGTTAAGGTAGATTTGAAATAAATTGTTATTTCCTAGCCTAGTCTCGCTACCCCGGTAATTCCACTAGGTACTCGTACTTGCACGCACTCCAAAGCGTGTTCCCGCTCGCGTCAACTCGGCGTCTATGATTTGCAAACAATTTGACTTAATTAGTCTACACACATACACAACACTGGGCATACACCAATTCAATTATAACATTTACCTCGGCCACGTGCCTCGGTCAGTGTGCGCATCTCATACGGGCCCCACGTCACGGGTCGGTGATCCTAATTAAGCAAGTAAATCAAGATCAGGAAATTAGGCCGTGACATTTCTAATTTCAATAGACCTGTATTACGAGATTAGTGGGTCTTAATCATGACACGTGTTGTGGATTAGGACTCGAATAGGTGAAAAAGGGAAGTAATTAAGTTAATGTTATTTTTCGTTGGTGAATATCTAGTGTGTGTATTATATGGTATCGTTCGCAATGTTAGAGTATGTTGAGGTGTATCCTCAATTTCTTTATAGTCGGGGTTGCAAGTGCGTGTCTAAAGGACACGAGTGAAAATAAATAATTAGTTGCTCGAAAACTAGTAGATTAAATTTTAAGAATTACGTGAGGATTTTGCCTCGGTTTGCATGTAAGTTGAGAATAGTGGTAGTGTAGAATGAGAACAAAGTTAGTGCAAGACATTGTCTCGAGCTTTGTGTCGGTTGGCGGTGGTTGAGGTTTAGATTGGGTCTAAATTGGTACAAGTTTGGCTAAGTATGGCAAGATAATTGGTCCATAAAAATTTGGTATATAGTGAACAATGTTAAGATTTTTGTGGTTTTAGTGTGACTAAAACCAGTATAGTGGATGTCTTATAATGTTAAACTGTTTCGTCAAGAGTATGGCTCAATTTAGTGAAAAATTGGATCCAGAACGAGCACCGAAAGTCAAAACACATCAAAATAGGGATTTACGTGAATTAATAATTAAAAAGAAATTAAGTTGCTCAAGGCAGTTGAGGGTTTATATATAAAAACTAAAAAAAAATCAAAACCTATTCGTTCAATAGATCTAATTGATTTTGGTTATCAAAACCCTCCCATGTCAATATTTCACCTACGGATCTCCATACGTCTGATTTTTGTTCGGTTTCTTTACGCAAATCTGTATAGTATCACGAGACACTCAATTTGAGCCAAGTTTCCGTGGTGGAACCTATTCGGCTCAGAATTTAGTAAATTCTCAATGTCTAACATTTTCCTCAATTCAATTTGAAATCTTGCGATTTTTTTATTTCTTTTACAGGGTTTTGATAGGAATCGGTAGAAATTGTTGTTAATTGATGTGTTGGTTTGATTTATGCCAATTTTGGATAAGTTCTACTTGCATGGGATAGGGTTTTCATGAATTTAGTTGATGCAATTTAGTTGATAACTATTTTGAAAATGTTTTTATAGTTGATAGTGATATTGAGATTTTGGATGAATTGATTATTGGTTTTTGTCCAATTTGACTCAACAGGGCATTGAACTATTATTAAGGTGTCGAGTGGTTTCCTAGTATTTGCTGTCGAGTTCAGAGGACTTAATTGTGAAAATATTGATTTGGAGAAGTTTTGTTAGTTCAAATTTAATGAAGCTTGCCTAATCGATCGATAGGCCATATTAGAAAATTCATAACTTCTCCATCTATGATTCGATCTGGGTGTCTTGGAGTTTGTAGAAAGTACGAAATGAGTAGTACAAGTTATTTTTTGTCAGTATGACAAATATTGAGGTTTTGAAGGTTAAAAAAATTACCCTAAGTTAGCTAATTGAAGTTATAAATAATTATTTTTGGAAATGACTCTCAAGAGTACTTTGGATGTTGTTTTTATGGGTTTTGTGATTTGGTTTCAATTGAAGTTTGACCCATAATATAACTGGGTATGCAGGGAAGCTATTGGAATTACTTTTTTGATGATCCGATGCTCCCGAAACCCTGAAAACTTAGCTCGAAATTAGTTGGTTGTAACTAAATCCTACAGTAATCACTATATCACTATTTATTATACTATGATGCATTTAACTTCTTGTTTATGCATTGCACGTTTGTTGATTATGCACTCGTGCATCAAGGGTAATGTGGGTCAAGCGTCCGAGTCTTAAGACTCTGATAATTGGCTTTTCACCAAGTATGTTTTTTGTAGGATCCGGAAGGAGTTGCTGGACACCAAAACAGTTTCTATGGGAATAGTTAACGTGGCTTGACAATTATCCTCATATAGTGCATTAGAAGTCGCTTCTAGTACTATTTTCATTTCACTCAGGTACTGATCGTACTTTAGTGACGCACTACCAGGAAGGTTGTTGTAACGTCCCTCAAATTTAACTGGTGACACGTGTCGTATGTTTTCAGGACTGTGACCTACTCGTTGTGAGTTGTCATATTACTCAAAACTCGGAAGTCGACACTGAGGTATGTTTTATTTTTCTGTGATGTTTGTATTATTACTTATATCCGAATGTGAACACTGTATGTCCTAGTGCGTGGTTTTGTGTTATTTATCGTCACATATTTTTGTGTGAGATTCAGCTAGGAAAAACAAAAATTTTAGGGTATAATACAGATAATTAAAAACTGAAAAAATGATAATTAGTGAATTATTAAAAATAATAAATAATTAAATAAAATGTGGGAGTGAGGTTGTGTCCAGGATTGCACGCAGTGCAAGTCATGAGTTGAAACAGGTCTGAGAACACGTGTTGTAAGTGAAAAATGACTTGGTTTTGAAAATGAAGTCACCTATTGGAGTCATAGTTTTGAGTTAGAGTAGTTGGATGGTTTTAAAATGGAACACAAGATGTGCCTCGAGATCCGTGCGTATGATGAGATGAGTGAGAGGTATATAAAAACCAACTTTTCTCTCTCCTCAATCCATTTTGATTTGTTTGAACGAGAGAAGGAGGAGAGACGACATGGGTTTGGGACGGTTTGAGCTCGTTGCGATGCTGGGATCAACCAAATACGCGTAAAAATGTAGGATCTCTATTCCTCTCATGTTTGTCGTCAGTTTGGCGTTAGTTTTGCGAGTTTTTGTCACGACGATTTTGGACTAATCTTTTAGAAAATGTTGAAATTGATTTGGAAGGATGATTTTAGGATCAATTGGTGGAATTATTGGTGTTTTGGTAGGTTGTTTGAATATAGGAAGTGAAATGGAATTTTTGGAGATTTTTGAAGAAATTTCGTGTTATTTACGAATCGGGGTATTTTGTCGGGGTTTCGACGCAAAGCGAGTTTGGTGTTATGTTGTCATGGACGTCCCTAAGAGTTAGGGATAGACTTGAAGTGAGGCGACATGAGCCGAGGTTTCAGAAAACTCCGAATGTGTTGTTCTGCTGAACACGTCGCGAGGGACGCCGTGACGAGTTCTTTCCCACGACGTCTCAGGCAATCAGCTACGAAAACGTGCCATGGGGACGCCGATTGAATAAGGTCGAATTTGATAGTCGTCTTGTGTGATTTGTTGTTGGTCAAGGCTCAATCGGTCACGCATGATCGATTGAACATGCACTTTCAGTTGAAGGTGACCCGAACAAAGTATGTTCAGTCGGTCAAGTGTGACCGAACAAATTGTTGTTGATCGGTCATTAATTACCAAACGAACAAACCCTTTTTTGCTAAAATGAATTTGTTCGTTTACATGTCACCGACCATTACCCATCTGGTCGGTCGGTCGAGGCCGAACAGACTGTGTTTGCTCGGTCCTGTGTGACAAAACCAGAGGTGGACAACACATAAAAAATACAAAAAATAACCAAATCGAATGAAAACTCAAGAGATATCTCTTCATCTTCCACTTTCACACCCCCTTGACGTTCATCCTCCATTTTGTAAGGTCAAGAGACAGCAAACAACAACAACAAACAATGCCCTACAAAACAAACAAATTTGTTCAAATCCCATTAAAACACACAAAAACGAGTTGAAAACCACCATGTTCCATAAAAAAAAATGAAGAAATTGACTCTTACGATGGTAGTGGACTCTAAAATACAAGTTCTCGTCGCCGATTGTCGTTGGTAGTCGGAGGGGATCGCCGGAGATGAAGGTGGCTTCTATTGGGGTGCATAAAAGTGTGAGAGAGAGGGACATGTGAGTGATTGTGGGAGTTGAGAGGGGTAAAGAGGTCATTTCATTTGAGAGGGGTAAAGAGGTCATTTTATGATTTGCCCTTAATAATTTGTGGTTTACCCATAGTCAGGCCGCTTAATTTATGCACCTATTCTCCCTTTCTTTTTTTAAGACACACAGGGTTTCCACTTGAATGGGTGATTGTGATTTGTAAGAGATGTGAGCATGATCAAAAGAAAGTTGTGTTACAAGTCTATATTGGCTCTCCTCTCTATATAGGTGGTCCTTGTAACAAATGTAGTGCTTGTCTCATGTAGTGTATGGGCAAAATTATAGATGTAAGGGAATCATTCTTATAAAAGACAATCCTCTCAAGCAACCAATAAATTGTGATTACTTCATAATATATGCATGGAAATTAAAGTTTATAACTAACATGTCATTTAAAAAGTAATTATAAAGTAAGCAAATTACAAAGGAAAAATACGAAATAAATTTAAAGAGAATAACATACCATTCATTATCGTTTTATTTAGTAGTAAAATATATATTGTTCCTACTTCAAAAAGAAATTATATATATAGTTCCAAATTAAACCAAGCTAATTGACCACCTTGGACATGGTAATTAATTTAGTCAAAAAGATAAGTAACGCTCTCTCTAAGTTATAAAGCACACCTCTTATCTACAAAAAAAAAAAAAAAAAAAAAAAAAAAAAAAAAAAAAACCCGCTCCTTAACCTCAAAGCGTCTTTCGTGAGATAGACGGGGCATCACTAGCTAACTAAATAGTAAGGTTTTGGTAGGCTGTGGATTCAACTTTTGTTAAAGTCAAAAAAAAAAAAAAAAAAAAAAAAAAAAAAGCACGCCCCTTAGCTTGATTTTCCAGTTTGTACTCTTGAGTCATATATGTTAATTTCTAATTTTCAATATGCATTATTAGATCCCCAGATAGAGTATTCAAGAACCAAGAGTCCAAGACCAAGTCGGTATATTGGGAGGATCATGTGCGGCAAACTAAACCACACGATGATGAATCATTGACCAAAAAAAATAAACCAAAATAAACCACATGATGAATAAATATATACAGCATGATTTTGGAATTTCTGATACAAATATTACTTGTATATATATATACATCGATCACGAAGGACATGCCTGCGTGCCAAGCTGTTCTTGTACTGTTGCGTTTTCATGATGAAATACTAAGGTGAGGGTATAGTGACCTGCAGGTAGAGTGGGGACTCATGGGTGCCCACGAGGTGTAAATTAAATAAGGAGTCCGGCCAGTTGTTGAATTACAAAGAAATTTTCTTTCAACTTTTTTCAAAAAATACTAGCTACCATTAGAACTGCTACATTAAATTGCATCTTTTGTGGCTATTATTTTGTAATATATATATATATATATACATACTTTGAAACAATAATGAAGTCTTTTTTATTGGTCAGCAATAATAAAGTCTTTTATATTATTGTTTTTCAACCCCCACAGGCCTGCATATGGCTCATAGTTCACCTTGCTAGTAGTACCTATGCTTTCTAACTTTTCCAACTTAATCACTTTAAAATTTAAATTCACGCACGAGATTTTGATCCAAATATTTTGATATATATAATTTGAGGAAAAATTATGTACATCAAAGCCATACTTAATCCATAAGAGATTTTGCAATCTCTTAATTTTATTATTACAAAATTATCATATATATAGTATTTGTGAGCCCCATATGACCAATTTATTTGGTTATTGCCTCGTAAAATCTTTTTTATGGCCAATGGTAAAATCCATTTACCCTATACTCGCATGGGAATTCGATTTCCCTGCCTCCTGCCCTGCTTTTACTAAAAACTAAAGTAAGTTTTTACTAAAAACATATGTATTGTCCGGAATGAAACTCAAGATCTTTCCATTAAACTAATCTTATTATATATGTTGCATCATAAAGATTATATTTAGAACATCAATGAAATATATTTTTTATAATCTTATATTTCTAATTAAGTATGATAACTGGCAACCCAATTAACATAACAATATCAAAAACAAAATCAACTTAATTTTTTAATTTAAGAAAAATGGTTTTCTAAAAAGAAATAATCTTTTTACTAAAAAAGAAAATAAAATAAAAAGAAAGTAGTTAAGTGGAAAAATGATCAAGGAATGGAGATCTAAATAAACATTTAAAAAAAATTGATGGAGCGCAATCTCCACCCTATAGGGATCCCCGGAGGGTGCATCATAGGGCAACAAAGTACTCCCGCAGGGAATTTGTAAAGATAAATTCCTTCCTCACGGCCCATTAGGACAGAGATAGGAACTTCAATATCCGCCCCTCGCTGTCTCACTTGCAACCCTAGCTAAGAGGAATTGAATTTGAGAAAAAAAATAAAAAAAAAATAAAAAAACCTTTTTTTTATAGGAAAGAATCAAGTTTTGCGTCTACCAAGATTTGAAGCCATAACCTCTTACTTCCAAATCTTATACTAAACTATTGAGTCACCCAATTGATTGTATTTGAAAAAAGCATTTTAGCAATGAATGAATACGCATATACAACAACAATTAAACCTCAATCACAATCAATTTAGGCCGGCTATATATATATATATGGATCAAATGCTTCCACAAACTCAAGTTAAAGCATATATATTTAGTCATGCACATGTATAATCACTTACCATCATCTTCATTTAATCAATTAAGGAGTGCGTCAATTTCTAATCAAGATGAGAACAAGAGGGGGGGAAAGAGTAGGCATCATGCAAGCAAAGAAAGAAAAACTGACAAAGCCCAATTATATGTACACATTTGCTTTATTTTTTTGGTTTGTACTCGTACATAATGTTATTTGGTTGGAGGTGGGAGGGAGACTGGGGACTACTCATGAGATGGGCCTGATGAAGTGACCCAATCACCCCATCTGCAATGACCATGCATCTCCAAAAGTCCAAAAAGAAAATCAAACATACAATCTCAATTAATATCTTTCTTTTCAGTTGGAGCTGGCTCCCTACCATGCCTATACAATATATACTTTAAAGGTTGTTCCCTGTAAACAAAACTTTAATGTTTAACAAGAAATTTGTCCACACAAAAAAGGAGGGTACCTTTCACTTTCTTAAAGACAGCAGCAAGGCATACTTATAATTAATCACTACCGCTATTATTGTTGGTTTTTGTGTAGGCCCCATACAAAAATAGAAAAGTCTTAACACATAAAGCAACAAATTGGAGTTTGAATTGAAATCTGACAGAGAGAAAATAGGTAGTGAAGAAATATATATGAGTCGATATTGTTGTGCGACTAGGAGACCGAAAAATAAGAGGTATTCTAGAGAAGTCGACGAGGAGTTCGGCTTGGTGCGCGCATAGGGGTGTATGTGCATTATCTCTCTAAGGTTTTCTCTCTACATTGAAGAACAACAAGATCTTGAATCCGAAGACTCGCGATGAAGGCTTTGGTGATTTCTTGGTGTTCAGGAAAAGAGGTGCAAGGGTTTGATACAATTGGGGTAGTATTCTTTGTTCTTAGTGTGATCATCTAAGTTCTTGGAAGAGGTATTTATGTATTACTCCATTGTTGGTGAATCTCATTAAATTGAGATATCTTGTACTCTTTGTTGACATAGTGGATTGTTCGGAGTTTGGCCCGTGATTTTTACCTCTGATTTGGAGGGTTTTCCACGTTAAATCTTTTGTGTCTTGTGGTGTGTTTATTTTATGCATTGATCGTGGTTTGGCGGAATTTATTATTCATCTGTTTCATTATTAGAAGGGGTTGAGTAAAACCCCAACAAGTGGTATCAGAGCCGCGGTTAGTTCGTGCTTCGAGAATCTTTGTGGGAATCAAGATGGTGGATGATGATGATAAATCAAGCAATATGGTCAAGTTGACGGCTACGAATTATTCAATTTGGCAACCGATGATGGAAGATCATCTTTATTGCAAGGATTTATTTGAACCAATTGAATTTGGACAAAACAAGCCAAAGAAAATATCTGATGTTAATTGGAGGAAGTTGCACCGAAAAACTGCTGGGACTATTCGAAAGTGGATCGATCTCAGTATTTATCACCATGTCAGCAAAGAGGTTGATGCACAGGAGTTGTGGAGAAAATTGCAGAATATGTGTGAGAGGAAGGGGGCTCAGAACAAGGCTTCTCTAATTAGAAGGCTTGTTAATATGAAGTACAAAGATGGGTGGTCGATGATAGAGCACTTGAATGATTTCGAAGCATTGATCAATCAATTAAGTGCTATGAAGATTGTGTTTGAGGATGAGTTACAAGCACTTTTACTCTTGAGCTCGTTGCCAGAAAGCTGAGAAACCTTGGTGGTGTCTCTAAGTAATTCTGCTCCAGGCGGTGTCTTGTCTTCATCCATAGTGCGGGATAGTCTCTTTGACGAGGAGACTAGGAGAAAGGACAAAGGCATTGAAACTTCACAATCTCTTGTTACTACTTTGCAACATAGAGGCGAAGTCGGTCCTGAGGTCCGAGGGGCGGAGTAAATCTAGAGGCAAGTCTCAAGGAAAAGGAAAATTCTCTTGTTATCATTGTGGCAAGGAAGGACACATAAAGAAAAATTGTAGAGTGTGGAAAAAAGAACAGAATGATGAGAAAAATCAAAATAAAGCGAATGATCAGAATACTACAGCTGCTATATCAGATGCAATTGAAGACTTGGTTGTGCTTCCTTTAGTTGAGGATCAAGGTCATGTCACTAATACAGATAGTGAATGGGTTGTTGATTCCGCAGCATCCTTCCATGCTACTCCGAGGAAGGATTTCTTCTCTGTTTATCAAGCAGGGAATTTTGGTAAGGCAAAGATGGACAACAACAGTTTTGCAGATATAGTTGGCATTGGAGATGTCTTTGTGCAGACAAATATGGGTTGCACGGTAATTCTGAAAGATGTGCGACATGTTCCGGATCTGCGTCTGAATTTGTTTTCTACTCATGCTTTGGACCTAGATGGTCACTACAACATCTTTGGGGGCAAGGAGTGGAAACTCACCAAAGGCTCAATGGTTGTTGCTAGAGGAAAATTGAGCTATACACTTTACAAGACTCAATTGAAGACCGTCAGAGGTGACCTGAACGCAATTGAAGATGATTCTTCACTAGATCTGTGGCATAGGCGGCTAGGTCACTTGAGTGAGAAAGGGTTGCAGGTGTTGGCAAAGAAGTCTCACATTCCCTTTGCCAAAGGTAAAAATATTTGAACCCTTGTGATGATTGTTTATTCGGTAAGCAACATAGAGTTTCTTTTTCTTCATCATCTGAAAGAAAAAGAAATTTACTTGAGTTAGTATACTCTGATGTTTGTGGTCCCATTGATGTGGAAACTATGGGAGGTGGCGAGATACTTTGTTACTTTTATTGATGATGCTTCACTGAAGGTTTGGGTGTTTGTGTTGAGAACAAAATGTCAGGTTCTTGAGTACCTCAAGAAGTTTCATATGATGGTGGAACGAGAAAAAGGCGTATCGTTGAAGTGCCTTCGTAGTGATAACGGGGGAGAATACACTTCAAAGGAGTTCGAGAATTATTGCTCAGAACATGGAATCAAACATGAGAAGACTGTTCCGGGTACTCCTCAACATAATGGTGTTGCTGAAAGAACAAACAGAACTATCCTTGATAAAGTCAGATGTATGTTAAAAATGGCTAAGTTGCCCAAGTCGTTTTGGGGTGAGGCTCTCAGTACTGCTTGCTACTTGATGAATCGCTCTCTTTCAGCACCATTGGAGTTTGATGTTCCAGAGAGAGTTTGGTCTGGGAAAGATGTTACTTACTCACTTGAAGGTGTTTGGATGCAAGGCATTTATGCATGTGCCTAAGGAGTAGAGACAGAAACTTGATGATAGAACTGTTTCGTGTATCCTCTTGGGATTTGGAGATGCAGAGTTTGGTTATAGGTTATGGGATCCAGAGAAGAAAAAGATTGTCAGGTCTAGGAATCTTTCATGAATATGAGACCATAACAGATTTGAAGACATCAAAGAAAATCATAGTTGATGATGATGATGTTTCTGGATTGGAGTCTCCTTCCATTACTGATGCTACACATGAGGGAGACTCATTTGAAGAACATGGGGTTGATGTGCCAGAACCAGTTGATGATGATGAGCAGGGGGAGCAAACTCCTCCACCAACAGCTTTAGTTGAACCTTCACTTAGAAGATCTGAGAGAGGGTTGCTTCCTTCTACTAGGTACCCCAGTTCGAATTATGTTACAATTACAGAAGAGGGAGAGCCAGAGAGCTTTCAGGGAGTTCAGATTCACAAAGACAAAGCTAAATGGATGAAAGCAATGCAGGAGGAGATGAGTTCTTTGAAGAAGAACAATACTTATGAGCTGGTGGAACTTCCCAAAGGTAAAAAACCTTTGAAGAATAAATGGGTGTACAAGTTGAAAATGGATGGAGATAAGCTAGTAAAACATAAAGCTCGTTTGGTAGTGAAGGGGTTCAATCAGAAGAAAGGAATTGACTTTGATGAGATTTTTTCCCCTGTTGTGAAGATGAGTTCTATTCGAGTGATTTTGGGTCTGACTGCTAGCTTGGATCTTGAGCTTGAGCAGTTAGATGTGAAGACTGCATTCCTCCATGGTGATTTGGAGGAAGAGATTTATATGGATTAACCTGAAGGATTTGAAATAACAGGAAAAACACATTTGGTTTGCAAGTTGAAGAAGAGCTTGTATGGACTGAAACAAGCTCCAAGGCAGTGGTATAAGAAATTTGACTCTTTCATGATTGGTCAAGAGTACACTAAAACGGATGCAGATCATTGTGTCTACTTCAAGAAATTTTCAGATGGGAAGCTTGTGATCTTGTTGCTCTATGTTGATGATATGTTGATAGTGGGGCATGATGTTTCCTTGATTGGAAACTTGAAGAAAGAATTATCTAGTTCTTTTGATATGAAAGACCTGGGGCCTGCAAAATAGATTCTTGGCATGCAGATTATTCGTGACAGAAGATCCAAAAAGTTATGGGTGTCACAAGAAAAGTATGTTGAGCAGGTCTTGAACAGATTCAATATAAACAAGGCTAAGCCAGTTAGCACACCTCTTGCTAATCACTTCACACTTAGCAAGAAATCATGTCCCTCTACTTCTATAGATATAGCGGAGATGTCGATATTCCTTACTCCTCTCGAGTTGGGAGTTTGATGTATGCGATGGTTTGCACCCGACCGATATTGCTCACGCAGATTGGTGTGGTCACAGATTTCTCTCAAATCTGGAAAAGTTCATTGGGAAGCGGTGAAATGGATTTTGAGATATTTGAGAAGTACTTCGAAGATGTCTTTATGTTTTGGGGGCTCGAAACTTATTTTGGAGGGATATACAGATTCAGATATGGCAGGTGACCTTGATGGCAGAAAATCTACTTCAGGGTACGTGTTCACTTTTGCAGGGGGAGCTGTATCTTGGCAGTCAAAATTGCAAAAGTTTGTTGCTTTGTCCACAACAGAGGCAGAATATATTGCTATAACTGAAGCAAGCAAAGAAATGCTTTGGTTGAAGAGATTTCTTCAAGAGTTGGGGTTGAAGCAAGAAGATGGGTATGCAGTGAATTCGAGAAGTTGTGAATGATCATGAGATGAGTCTGAAGAAGATTCACACTGATAAGAATCCAACTGATATGTTGACGAAGGTGGTGACTCGTGAGAAGCATCGGTCCTCCACCAAGTTGGTGGGGCTGAGTTGTTATTAAGCAACAAATATAATTGAGATCTCCCCATGTGTTGGAGGGGGAGATTGTTGGTTTTTGTGTGGGCCCCACACAAAAATAGAAAAGTCCAACACATAAAGCAACAAATTGGAGTTTGAATAGGAATCTGACAGAGAGAAAATAGGTAGTGAAGAAATATATATGAGTCGATATTGTTGTGCGACTAGGAGACCAAAAAATAAGAGGTATTCTAGAGAAGTCGACGAGGAGTTCAGCTTGGTGCGCGCATAGGGGTGTATGTGCATTATCTCTCTACGGTTTTCTCTCTACATTGAAGAACAACAAGATCTTGAATCCGAAGACTCGCGGTGAAGGCTTTGGTGATTTCTTGGTGTTCAGGAAAAGAGGTGCAAGGGTTTGATACAATTGGGGTAGTATTCTTTGTTCTTAGTGTGATCATCTAAGTTCTTGGAAGAGGTATTTATGTATTACTCCATTGTTGGTGAATCTCATTAAATTGAGATATCTTGTACTCTTTGTTGACATAGTGGATTGTTCGAAGTTTGACCCGTGGTTTTTACCTCTGATTTTGAGGGTTTTCCACGTTAAATCTTTTGTGTCTTGTGGTGTGTTTATTTTATGCATTGATCGTGATTTGGCGGAATTTATTATTCATCTGTTTCATTATTAGAAGGGGTTGAGTAAAACCCCAACAATTATTCGGTAGGTTAAACAAGGATAAATTATCCCATATCCTAGTAAAAATACATTAATTTACTTATTCTAAATATTCAAAATACATCAATTCGCTAATCCTTAATGTTTGAAAGAATATCCAACTATCATAAAGTTTTTTTTGTCAAATAACTACCATAAAGTTAGCTTGGAAGCACTACAACTATAGTATTGAAACATTATGAAAATCAGTAATTTCTCTTAACAAACAACTACAGACGCATGACTGAAATTATAATACAAAAACAAAGATTTCAATGAGGGAAGAAAATTCAAGTTTTGTCCAAACGTTTGTGAATGATCAACAAGAAGCAAATAGTGGTAAGAAATAATGGTAGCTAATGGTGGTGAGTGACCTGTGCAGGTGGCGATGGTGTGTTCGGCGGGTGGTGGTGGTGGTGTTAAACGGTGTCGAGTTTCTTTGAAGCAACACACTACAATCGTAGTTATAGGTTTGTCTTTGCATGAGTGCAGCTTTAGTTCAAATCCATTATATATGGATCTTAGCGGAATAATCTAGGTTGTAAATCTTGATAAAACAATCCAAGTCCACATGGGTCATGGTAGTTATGCAGGAGCGTTAGGGTCACCTGGGCTTTATGGGGTTCACTGTGTTGACCCACCAAAGTTTTATGAATCTACTATGACTGATGAGGCATGTCCATTAAGCTTTAGTAAGCTTGTAATTAATTGAGCAAAATTGTCTCATAATGAGTCGACCCACCTAAGTTTTATGAGTCTACTATGACTGATGAGGCATGTCCATTATGTGTCAGTAAGCTTGTAATTGAAACATAATTGCCTCTTAATGGGGTAAGTATGAAATTGCCTATTCGGGCTTCAAAAAAAAAAAGAAAGAAAGAAAGCATGAATACGTACCTAAAAAAGAAAGCATGAACTCTTTTGCCATTAAAAAAATATGGGTGTATGCATGAATCGCCTCCAAAGACATGAAATTAAGAGATTAAAGCCAATGAAGATAGACAACAAATCAATAATGGATTGCATGTGCTTCATCTCAGTCTCTTTCTAAGATGCACATTCTTGTGCTCTTCCCTTCTTATAGGGAAAAAACAACGCTAGATTAAGAAGGCTCTCCTAATCAAAAATAGATTAATATTAATGGACCTTAAACATTCACTCTTAATTTGCAAGACATATACATATGTTCATTACACTTTAAAAATTCAAGTACTACTTTGAAGAAACAAAATGGCCATCACATGCAATGTCTTCTGATAAAGAACTCAATTACAAAAATGGTCTATTTGCCTTCTTTCCAACCAAAGATCATTGAACTTTAGATCAAAAACAAAGAAAAGAAATTAAAGCGGTGCTTAGAATAGACTCTGCTGTCCCATTTTGTATATTTTATGTGCCAAGGTTCAAGGAACTTTAAAGCAAAGAAAGTGAACAGTTGGGAAGGTGGTCAGGTTGGTATAGTATGATGGGATGCATCAATTCATCAATTCCAACAATTCTGATACTTTGCATCCTCAATGAGGCAAACCTCTCCACCTCTTGTAGTTTGCAACTCTGCACAAGCCAC
Organism: Stephania japonica; assembly: GCA_039657345.1. Taxonomy (NCBI): domain Eukaryota; kingdom Viridiplantae; phylum Streptophyta; class Magnoliopsida; order Ranunculales; family Menispermaceae; genus Stephania; species Stephania japonica. The sequence goes on from CM077557.1 coordinate 14,394,311, forward strand.
TAATGGACCAGGTTTTGAACCATAAAAATTAGAAAACAGCAGAACAAAAATTACCATCATCAATATACCTTATTTTCTTATACTTTGCAAAGATCTTTTCCTCGGAAAAAACAAACTCTGCAATCTCAAGTAGAAATGAGCACATGTCAAACTAATGGAGTTACCACGTGATTAAAAATGTGCAAAGATTTTTAATTTTTAATGAAAATTCTTTATTCTTTTGTCACAAGTCATACAATGTCCAATTTTGTTTTATTGCATTCATGCGTACAACATAGGGCACTCGGAACTCAAGTCGACAATATGAGGTATTTCCTAACAACTATGCAACCTCGAATTTGATAACTCCTAAGACAATCTTTAGCGACATCCTAACCAAAGTTGTTCAAAGTACTGTGACAAAATCAACCAGATTGAAACCACCACCTAAATCAGCCACACAACACTCTTACTGAGCTGCAACTTCAAGGCTGTAGGATACATGCATCTACATGCCATGCAAACTAGCTGGTGATAAGGTTCTGCTCAGTCTACCCATCCATGACTAAACACAAATTGAAGATATATATGGCCCACCATAACTGCTCAGTTTACCCACCATGAATAATGCACAAAATGATAAACCCATGAAATATACACTTCACTAAATAGCTTTCAAACCAAAGATGCCCATGAAGGCAAACAAAATAAATTTTGATTTTCTCAAGCAACTTTCACACCAAACATCCCCGTTTAAGGCAAAGATGCCAAATTGAATCCGTAACCTCATGTTTTGGATGTCGATTTGAGGTCAAATCAGCTGGACTTGCAAGGCAACGTTGTGACCTCTTGTTTGAACTGTTCACCAGCAGCACAAGCAAACAAGGCTCCCATCGTTTTTTCGTGTCAAGGTCATGAAGTGATTGACAGTCATGTAATATAATGTTGAGCAAGTCTTAATCATCTCATAAGATATGTTCATTTAAATTGTTTTGTACATGCTGAGTGAACAAAGATGTGGGTGCAAAGCGCACCATGACTCACTATTATTGCGCACAAAATTGATGTATTACTTCGACTTACTTTTACAAAGATCATACATTACAAATTATCTGTCTGTTCTAGTCCTGGTGTATAAATGCGATCTCCAAGTAGGCATGGGACTTTAGGGTGACATTGTGCGGCATCCTGTAATCAATTCCACACAAGATATTAGACCCTCCGGCCAGGATTATAAGACATTCCAAAATGTAATTACAGTCGTAAACAAAGCCAAATGTTGAACCAAAAAAGTCGAAGTAACACTGTTTACCATTCACTTTAAATATGGCATGCTTTGAACAATATGCTTCCAGAGGTAATACATGTCAAACAACAGAAATGGCTGCCAACTAATCTAAAATGTTGGTCAAAATTAAGAGTTGCGACCTTGTTTGAAGGCAAGATTAGGGAAAACCAGTTGACTATTGCAACTTTCTCAACACGAAAAACAATTTAATGTTTCAATACACAGGTCTTAAAACTCAAATGAATCGTATTCAGCAAGAACAATATATAATAACAACAAAGCCGCAATCCCAAATTAGATGGGGTAAGTTACATGATTCAAACTTTGCTACATGGATCAAACTCTTTCTTTGCGCTCGACGTAATAAAACTCCAAAGTAAAATGACGAAATTTGTAAATTAACAGTGATTCATATTCGCATTGCTTGAAATTTGAAGTTTACTATCTGATCTTATAACACTCTTTAAGTTCCAGACAGTGATTTTCCAATTTGAAATTTTGATGTGGAGTGTAAGCTCAGTCAAATTGAACTAAATAACTTAAACATAGCCTGAATCAGTTTCAAGAGTTGCAGCCCTTGAAGCCACACATGTAAGACTTAAGCCTAACAACAAGAAAAAAGCCTCAATCCTAAATTCGTTGGGGGAGGCTACATAGCCTGAATCAGTTTCAAGATTAAGCACTTTCACTCAGCTGGATTTAATGCAGAATGAAAACTAAAACCGGGTAAAACGTTGAGAAATGCTTAGTACATTACCAACATTTCTCAATGCAACACATGCCAGTCATTGCATTCAAGCTGGCTGCAATTATGCACCTTTTTTTTTTTTGGTGTTGAACAACCATGCTTTTCACTGCATGAAGTAATGACTCTCATCTAAGATATCTTCAAAAACAAAAAGTCTTGAAATGATAGGTTGAATATGTATTAGTCAAAGAATTGAACAAATGCTACGGAATTATATATGGGCAAACAACAAAATAAGTACAAGAAATATTAGAACGCACTGACAAGAAGACTAGACGAAAAATACTAAAACCAACAATTATACCTGAAATCAATATAATTGATACAGCTCTGCTGATAGTTGTCGAGATGCAAATTTGACTTATGCAGGAAGAATTCAACGAAATAAATAAATAAAGAAAGAAGAATGTATACCTGAAGGATGCCAGACAACTTGAAGACCTACCAATTATTTAGTGCCTGATTAATGTAGTTAGTATATACCTCAACTTGTTCGCGAAGCAACTGTGCAGAATATCACTCACATTAATAGTGATGATTTCCTCGACGCAACTCTGATTTACAACATATCTGCATTGCTAAAACGACAGTTCAAGAGAAATTCTAACAGTATACTTCACTAAAAATTGTACATGGACAAGAAAATGTAACAGAATAATGTTCACTTGCATTCAGATCTCAAGTTATCTGACTAGGAAGTTACAAAAGTTAGACCAAGAAACAATTTGCAGTCAGAAAGGGATACTGTGCCTGATTCAGAATCAATAAAGTTCCCAACATTCAGCTCAAAATTTATATGCAAACGTTGGGTCAGCACATTCATAGAATGCTTTTTCAGTCATTCCAAGGCTCATTAGATTGATAATCCCTCATGCTTGCTCGCGCAGTTCATGTCACTGGGGCACAAGCTAGAAATCCTACACAAAACATGACTCCTTGGAGACTTAGAGATCTTCTATCTGTGTCGACAATGAAAAATGATCCTCAATGGCATCAAGAGTTGGCTGACTGATTACAGACGTAACATATAGAGCAGGTTGAGCATGGCACTTATCTTGCCTAGGTGTAGTGTCCTCCCGGGCAGTCTGCACCTCGGATGTCTCCATACACGCACTATCATTATTACAATTTTGGTCATACCGCTCAAATAGTTTCGACTTCATTTGTAAGCAAGACTGCAAATCATCCTCAGTTCGAGCCTTGTTTAATTTATCCATGAGGTCACTTGCTTCAGTCAGCTTTTGCATGCGCCAACTCCTTTTCTTCTGCTTTTTTATCTCTTTACTTAGACCATCTGCATCGGTGACCACCTCATCTTGTTTGAATTCACATTTCTGCAACTTCAACAGTCCCTGGTCAACTATATCTCTCATTCTTTTCCTACAAGCATCAACTCTTTTGGGGTCTGATCTCAAACGTGCTTTCAGCAATAAGAACGTCCTTCTAGTATTTTCTTCATCATCAACGGGGAGGGAGCCCCAACTAATTTGGGATTGAGGCATTGTTGTTGTTGTATCAATGGGGCAGGAGCTTGGGTCCATTTCTGGAGAATCAGAGGTGAACCCTCCAAGTATAGAATTGACAGAAAATACTTCCTCGAGCCAACTAACATTCTGCATGTACCGATCAAATGCTTCATTCTCTGCTTCAATATTGTTGTCATTGTACTCCTTTAATTTGGAAAATCTCCACCGATTTATTGCAGCAGCATCCTGAAAACAAAAACAAAATCAGAATAATATGAACACCAGAAGGAGATGATTAGCACTAGCAAAGAAAACAGTTTCCAAAAACTCTCAAGATGCAAGGTTTGAGCTGCCTTCCTCAACAGCCTCAAGGCTGAAGCCTCAGGTAATGGTCTTTGAGGCTTAAGCCTCACAGTTTGAGAAGTCTGAAACTCAAGCCTCAAAATTTGCTTTTTTTTTTTTTTTTTTTTTTTAATTCTATCATTTTGACTTGCATTGCTAGGTATTTATATCTTGAATATCGTGGCATATCATCTTTGTATTATTTACCCAACATTCAAGAAGAAAGAAAAGAGGCATATCCGCTCTTTGTTTCTTCTTTAGCAGTTCTTTATCCAATACATTAATTTTTTTTTTTCTTTTTGGAATTTCCTACAAACACCAGCTGCTCTGGTTCCGATAAATTTTGCTGCCAACATTCAACAGGAACGACCCTTATGCTTTTCCTGACGGCAGTTTGCTGCCATAGCCGCTGCTATTACTATTGAGAACAAAGCAACAAGGTTGCTTATTTCTACCGCTAAAGTTGCACCATGGTTGTCATATATTCAACCATATCAAAGATTCAAAGAAAAGAAATTCATTTAAGTGATTGTTAATTGGTTTGGCAAAGAACTGAGAAGTTTAGATCACAGAAGTAAGGTTGACCGATAGGCAACTTTATATCATTTTGCTGCTTCACACTTCTGCACCAGAAGGGATGACATATGCACACATAAACTTCAAATTACTTGTGTCTTCTATTTGTTTCTCATTTATGCCAAACATTATTGTCTAGAATTTTTTTTACTTTTCTGTGTAGAATTGTAATTACTTTTCTGTCTTCCAAGGAAAAATTTTGAGGTTTATGCCTCGTTCCGCCAAGAGGTTTACACTCTGCCTCACCCCAGCAAAACGTGCGTAACTAGTGCCTTTTGTTTATTTAAGCCTTGGAGAGAAGAAAAAGTAATTACATGTGAAAAAAAAAGATGAAAAGTTCAAGGAGTATGCACACCTTTCTTGTCAGAGGCCTCTTCGCGCGAACAGGAAGTTGTGCTCCTTGGAATTGAGAAAGTTGCCGAAGTGTAGAGACCCTCAGTGAAGCCCTGGAAGCATGTCCAGCAACAGTCGCTTAGTAAACAAGAAGCACGAAATTTATTGCTGATGTGTAAGGCCATCCCCTTCCTACTAATTAAAAGGAGGGAACTGACAAAGCATGCTATTGCAAAAATTACCCCATCCCCTACCCTTTAATTATCATTTAATATGACAGGGAAAGAATGACGCAGAAGATTAATTACAAGAAATAAAGCTGACCAAAGAATAGAGTTTAAAATACCAAGACCTTCAATTTCTTCCACTGAAATCATGATACTAAACACAGCTGAAAGGGAAAAATTCAAGAGAGCAACACCCAATGAAGGATCTATGCAGCTTTAAGAGTCATGAAGGCTCCATTGCCAAAAGATTAAATTATCATCTTCATCACAAGGTTGGAGGCTTTCCAGATGACAAGCATCTTTTAAGTCCTATTGAACTCAACACACTTGCTGACCGATAAAACAAAATAGCCAGCAAAATATTACCACGCCCAAAATTATCAACCACAATACAGTGAATTTCCCACTCCCCACACCCCTCTGAAGGCAAATGATAACGCATACAAAAGAACGATAAACAGACATCTTATGGGAGCTGTAAATATGAAAAATTTACCCTGATGAGGATACATCAGAAGATTGCTGGGTTGACAAAGTAGAGTTTGAAGATGGTGCCTTTTCTGGAAAAGTTGCATTGGCTTTCAGAACTGCAAGAATCCAACAAAAAACCAATCATATCAATAGTAAAATTTAGAAAAAATAAAAATGAATGACAGCACCGCGTGCAGTGCACACACCATATCATAGTAGAATCTATAACCAAAAAGAAAATATCATAGCAGAATCTGAAAGCAAGTAAAGGAAATGGCACCAAGTAAACAGCAATCTGCTGTCCAATTCTTGAAAGACACCGGTACAAATTAAAATCTTAGTATACTAAATTTGTACTCGTCCTTCGTATTAAAAGACGCCCATTATAAGAGTTAATGAGTTTAGCCATTAATCCACAAGTTTGATACTGATCAAGGTGTTAACAGTCAGTCTGGATAAAATGATCAAATTAAGCAGGCAAATAAGGATTCCAACACAAAAACGTTTGCTGATTGTCAACTACTTATGCACTTGTACTGTTGAATTCATTGCAATTAATTTACATCTAAGAATACATATAGAATTCAATGCAATGTTTCAGCCCATGGAGAATTGAAGGTTCAATGATGTGACATTATATATCTAACAAATCAACTGCCAGTTTGAATAAATTACTTTTCTATCAATCAACAGACTCTGCATACCATGTATGTGACATGGGTTTTCTGCTTTTGCACAGCAACTCTTGCATGATTGGAAAGGGCATCTGTACCATCAAAATAGTTAGCTCAAACAGAAGGCTTCTTCATTATGTAGGCAAGCAACTAAGCAAGGGAAAACATTTATATAAAATGTTGGTGATAGGAGCTACATGATACAGTAAACTCATGCTTAAAAAGAACTCCATTAAAAACTTGGCAAAACCTATCATTTGGTCCCTGAACTTTGTGTTATTTGTGCTCTAGGTCCCTAAACTTTTATTACTATACATTTGGTCCTTGAACTTTCACAAAGATCTACATTTAGTCCTTCCACCATTTAAAGTGTTAAATTATGCCAATGTGGGCAACAAAAGTGTTGTGTGATTAGTCAAGAAGAGTAAAATGGTTTATATTACTGAATCGGACGACTCGCATCGACTAAAAAAAGTCGAAAATTTTTTTAATTTCCTCCAAAAACATAAAAATCTCAAAGTTTAAGGACCAAAAGCATAAAACTCAAAAGTTTAAGGACCAAATGTACAACAATGAAAGTTCAGGGACTAAATGTACACTATTGAAAGTTCAGGGACCAAAAGCATAAAAGACTCAAAGTTGAAGGACCAAAAAATACGTTTTGCCTAAAAACTTTGATCGATAAGCTTAAGCCGTAAACTCGGACAAAACTCATGTTCCTATCTCTTCCGGTCACAATAAAAATAAAATAAAATAAAACATAAAAATCAGAAATAAATCAATTAGAACTTAAGGGAAAAAAAAGATCAAAAAGTAGGTGCGTCAAGCTATGAATTTCACATTCTTGATAGCAAACTATCTTCTATAATACAATCTTGATTGCTTACAGACTAGAAAAGAAAAGAAAAGACTGCACAAAAAGCCACAGCCACTTCCTGGTCATTTTGCTAAAAAATACTCATAGGCACTAATAAGATCAACACACAGAAAAATGGCATCAGATACATCTTAATTACATTAAGTAAGTTAACATAAAATCTCCAAAATCAATTTGCCTCCAAGCTGAAAGAAAAATTGAATCATAGGGACTACAAGATATCAGAAAATAGGGTAAATAGCAAAAAAGACGAACTATTAAGTTTTTTCCAAATGCAGAACAAACTTTATAGTTTTTCAAATATAACACAACTTTACTTTTTTTTTGCAAATCTATCACACCACTAATTTTGCCCCAATCTGACACAACATATTAATTTCGCTTGAATCTGACAACACGATGAACACATATTTACCTTGACCATTGTAATTTTTAGCATTTTTTTAAAAAGAAAAATGAAAAACAAAACAAGCAGTGCAAAACAATAATGACAACAAAGACGACGGCGGAGACGAGAAGACATTGTTGGGATTTCGCAGTTGGAGAGATCATCGTTTAATTGTTTTATGTAAGTTTTGAATCACTAATGGCAATCATGCAATGATAAACACACAACAAAACTAAAACTGAATTGTAAAGCAAACCACAACACAAAAAGACGTTGTCACAGTTCTGTCCAAGACCCCAATGTGAAGAATCCACTAATGATAAAGAGTTACAGATTTCTGCAAGACCCCAACCAACGATCCCTCACCAGGCTTGCTACACTCCCCTTTACCCTCACAATGAACTCTCACCTCAAGATCCTCTTGGTAATGTCAAGTCCCCTTGACTGGTTCAACCCAAGATCCCCTTGGTAATTACAAATTCAAGAAAAGAAAAGAACAAACAGAAATTCAGTTGCAACTGCTGAACCAAAAATTCAATAGAAGAAGAACATCCTATGATGCATTATAACCTTGTGTTCTTCCTAAAAATAATGTTGATGTGAACTTTTTACATCCCAAAATAGAATGAACGTGTTGAACTCCTCTTCACCCAATTAGAAGTAGTAATAGAACTCCTATTTTGATGTTGCAACTGTCTCAGTTGTAACTGCTACACTATTAGATCTGAAGTTGTAATAGAAAGATCGTTGAATTGGAAAATTTTTATTTTCTCAACTGTTGCAACACACCCAGTTGCAACTCAATTGTGGTTGATTACTTTGCTACTTAGTTGTGCACATATTGACAAGCAAATATGACACTAGCAGTTTTTTTGTGCGATTTTTGTGTTTTAATTTGGGTTTTCTTTTTCTTTTCTTTTCTTTTTATTTTTTGAGATTATTTTGGAGACTTTTGTAATTTTTTAACCATGCATGACACATTGACTCACAAGAGTCATCCATGCATGCTTGGGGATGTGGGCATACACAAATCCTAATGCATAACACACGCTTTGAAGCTGCATGAACGGCTTATTTGAGTCAATGTGTCTTGTGGTGTGACATAGGGGTGTCATTTTAGTTTTTCCTTTTGCAAAATTAGGGGTGTGATAGATTTGCCAAAAAAAAAAAAAAATTGTGATAAATTTAAGAAACTAAAAAGTTTGCTCTACATTTGCAAAAAACTTAATAGTTTTTTTTTTTTTTTTGTTGCTATTTACCCCAGAAAATATGACCGGAATGATTCTGCAAATTTTGCTTCCTACCACAGTATAATAAATTTTTTCATGAAATTTATGCAAGTCCATCATAGATATGGTAGTCCACATGTTACATGGCATAACTTGTTACTTGTTGCACATGGGAAGACCAACGAGATTGTTAGAAAAGAAAACTACGCCAACATATTATGTGCGAAGTTGCAGTCCTTATTTCAGCAGTAAATGTTAGAATCAAAGTAGTTGCAATCTAGAGTTTGTTATATTGCAAGTGCAGAAAATGACTGTCACTCAACTATGAAAGAGACTAATAGAAAACAACGAGAACTACTAGCCCTTCCCAATCTTCTTCTTCTCACTGGAAGCAATCTGAGCCAACATCACAATAGGAAATTCATTCAGCTCAGGATGATCTTCATCCACCATTTCACAAGTCGATCACTTCCAATCTCAATGATGGCTCCATTTGGTCACTCCCTCAATCAGATGCATTACTTTGCAGCTCGATTAATCAAATTTCCTGCTAAGGAAATCAAGTATGTAGTCCTTCATCAAGGGCTACAAAATGGGCGGGACCCTATTTGGAACTAATTGATGTCCTGATCATTGAAAGAGAAATAAAATAAAAAACCCTATCCAAAATTTGAATATTGGGTGAACAAAGACCAAATTCTACTTGTCCAATAGCTAAGCTTTCTAACAAAATCAGTTGTTGCAAAAGTTAATAAACACAACATCTAAATTGGCAAGGGAAGGCTACGTGCTAAAGTTAGATCTATTGAACAGAGATTCAGGCAAACAGTAAAACCACAATCAATTGCCAGTAATTATTAATTTATTAAAAAATATGGAGGAACTGAACTAGCGAACACCTTGTTGTTGATAGAATTAGATTCCATTCTAGACTCCTTTTTTTTTGAAGCCTCCATTCTAGACTCCTTAAAAGATCTCCTACACGTTAGTGGGTCTCGATGATGTATACTTGCCCAATACAGCATCATTTCAAGGGGAATTGATTTATCTTACACATAGTTACGAGCTTCCCTTCTCAACCTTGAATATAAAGTATAAACTAAAACATAAGACACCAATCCTCGCGTCGGCACATTGCAACATGGCCTAAATATTAACTTCAGAGTGAACACTAAGCTAGGATTGAAAATAAAAATTTGAATAGTTTGAGGATAGGTCACTAAAACAATTTTGGTCTTTAATATAGGTTTTGAAACCTCTATTAAAAATGGGTGTTATTAAATGCCATGTGAGAAACGTGTTCGTGTTTAATTCAATAGAAGAGTTTTGACATTTAATAAGACCTAATTGATAGGGTTTTAAGCAACCTCTACGTAATACTTGTATTAGCAATTAAAACACAACCCATCGAATACGTTTCTCATATGGTATTTAATAACACCTATCTTTAATAGGGGTTTTAAAACCTCGATTAAAGACCAAAATTGTTCTAGTGGGTGCCAATGATAATAATGTCTACTACAGAAACTAGCAAGTACAGTTTCAAATGATCTGACTCGAAAATGAACAAAGAATAGTCTACCCTGGAATTAAACTACCATGAAAAAAGATAGTTTGAAGCCTTTCAAACCATGCTCTCCAAACCGGAAAAAAAAAATTCATTCAAAGCTTTCTTTAATTTGTAAATGAAATGGAATCTGTCTAGATCAACAAACCCATGAGATTGATAGGCATAGACAGACATCTTCACCGAATTGCCATGGAAAGAACCCATTGTTGACATCAAGTTTTCAAATGGCCCAGTTATAAGTAAAGGCTAGACATAAAACCAATAGAATTATGAACGCTTTCACCACCATATATCAAGTGCCATAGAAATCAAATGCTAGAACTTGCTTGACCCTTGGCCACAAATCGAGTTTTGTGTAGGTTATACCATTTGAGTTGCTTTTATGGTAAAAAAAACTCCTTATTTCCAATGAACATTAATCAGTTGACAAGGAGCCATGATGCACATTTCTAATTAAACTAACACGTTATACTCATGAGACGTGCCAGACTTCCAAATAAAATATTCAACAACATCAAACATGGTTTTGGGTAGCGTGTTCAAGTAAACAGAAATAGTGACCGATATAATTCAAGGCTTAAAAATACCATTATTTGCTTAAGTTATCATCACATACGTGTTACCATCATTGGATGTCATGCAGGCTGATCATCATGGACAAAGATCTTGTGCTTGTGATTGAGAAGGAGGACGTAGGGGTGTACATGGATCCTATAATCTGCGGATCCAATTCAATTTGGTCCAATTATTGCAAACCGGATCGAATTTTATAACTAGTTGGACCGAATTGAATTGCAAAAATGTCAATCCACACGGATCGGATCGACTTGCAGATTTTACATGTACAATTCGCGGATCCAAACCGATTCAACCCGCAACATTATATACATGTAAATCTAGCCTTATAGATACATCTAGTTCTAAGTGGTTGTTTTGTCTACCTATATTTGATCTTCTTTTTCGTTGTATTACTTAGTTTTTGAACTCTAACTTTTAGTTTTTTAGTCCAACTTTTAATTTAGTCATATAATTTTTGTATTAAGTTAAATCAAGTCTAATTTGTAGTATAATCATGCACTTTGTTTTATGTTGTGTAATGATTATGGATTTTTTTAAGCCAATATGCGTATTTTTAATTATGAGATAACTATATTACTTAGTTTTGAACTCTAACTTTTAGTTTTTTAGTCCAACTTTTAATTTAGTCATATAATTTTTGTATTAAGTTAAATCAAGTCTAATTTGTAGTATAATCATGCACTTTGTTTTATGTTGTAATGATTATGGATTTTTTAAGCCAATATGCGTATTTTTAATTATGAGATAACTTTATGATGGCAATCCCCGAACTTGATTCAATCCAATATGCATTTTATTAATTGAATCGAATCAGATTGAAAAGTTGAATGAGTTGGATCGAATTGAGATTTCTCAATCCGCAATAATTGGATCGAGTAGCGAGTTGACCTTAAATAGATCGGATCCAGTCCGTGTACACCCCTAAGTGACTAACAATGTAGCAATAGTGTTGGAAATGACTGAGATGTCTAAAATAGGGCATGCCATGCGAGACTTCATCACGGGAAATTATTGCCCAAAAAGCTCACCATGGATGACAGTCAATCCATCAACAACTTTGAGAAGTAAATGCTAAATTTCTCTATCAAGAAGACGAACCGTCCTTTTTGTTCTATATTATTTCAGTTGAGTTACAACAATCACAAGTAAATTCAGTACAATGAACTCTATATTGTAATTTGTAACTATTTTCATCCCTAACATTCGTTGTTCAGATAAAGACATTGCCTTTACTATAACCTGTCGGTCTAGTTGGTTTCCCTAACAATACTGTTGGTGCTCCCGTGTGAAAGATCACTTGCTTAACTAAAAGAGAGAATCATCATCAACACAAAGGTCTTAAACAAACCACTACATAATATTACAATTTATAAGTCAATCATTCAATCCAAGAATATCTATAATTCATTACCCATTCGACAAGATCCCCTCACTGGTCCAACAATAGGTCACAATCCAAATTCCAAACCATTGGGACTTCAGACTACTAAGGAGATCGGGGGGTCGACCTCAAGCTAGCTCGCCAGCAACGAATCTAGGGGGGCAGGGTAGGTGCCACCCCCCCCCCTGCCCCCCGCCGACCCGAACCCCCTTATAGTACCCATATATTTTTTATGCCGCCCCCGGTCCCCTTACTTTTTTGATAAACTATAAATATAGTATGTGACGTTGCTAATATGATGCATTTGGAGTGTATATTTTATCATGCCAATTATGTATTGAATAGTCCAATCTAAAAAAATAAGTTTTTTTTATGTATATAGTTAAGTAACAACTTGCAAAAATTATAAAAAAGAAAACTACAACTCTAAATGGGTCATATAAATACTTGTTGGAAAGGAGTTTAAAGCTACTTTTACCAGAATTTTACTGATCTTGATTCCAAGTTGCAGTTAAAACATTATGGGCTAAAAACTCGACAAAGGCAAAACTTACACTTATTTACGAAAATACCCCTGCGAAAATTCAAAAACAAAAATGGTTTGATTTTTTCATTGTTTAGAGCTTTAAACAAATTGTGGAAAAGCTTAGGAGAAGGGGAAACAGCAACATTGAGAAGTGATCCAAATGAATAATTTCTAACTCTTTTTATCCTCATTGATTACTAAACTTAAGAGATGGAAATTTGGTGTTCTACTTCTACATCATAGTAAAACATCAATATGATGAGTTAGAATTTCTACACCTAATGAAAGGTCTATATCGTGAACATTGTGAGCGCTTCTTCTAAAAGAAAAGATGCATTGCTTCAAAAACATCATGAAAAGATTGTTGAGAAATTGGAGAAAGGTGAGATTTTCTTAGGGACAGACAAACATCAAGAGGCTAGTCTTGCAAGACCAGTGACACTAGGTGGGGTTCAAATCATGCAAGTTTAATTCGCATTTTTAATATGTGGGAATCAGTGTTAGAGGCGTTGCGAAATGTATATTTCGATGTATCTATGAAAGAACAAAAAAGGCAAGGCATTGGGTCTATTGCAAAAAATGGAGAGATTTGAATTTGTATTTATCTTGCATTTGATGATGCATTGTTCGAGGAGGTTAATGCATCTTGTGTTAAAATGTTTCTTGAATCAAGACTTGCAAAAAATTAAGAGATTTGAATTTATATTTATCTTGTATTTGATGATGCATTGGTTGTCTTGATCCAAGAAACATTTTTAACACAAGATGCATTAACCTCCTCGAACAATGCATCATCAACTGCAAGATAAATACAAATTCAAATCTCTCCATTTTTTGCAAGTCTTGACCAAGAAACATTTTAACACAAGATACATTAACCTCCTCTAACAATGCATCATCAAATACAAGATAAATACAAATTCAAAGCTCTCCTTTTTTTGCATCAGACCGAATGTCTTGCCTTTATGTTCTTTCATAGATCCATCAAAATATACATTTTGCAACACCTCTAACACTGATTCCCACATATTAAAAATGTGAATTAAACTTGCATGATGTGAGCCACTCATCGAGTGCCATCAGTCTTGCAAGCCTAGCCTCTTGATTTTTGCTTGTCCCTAAGAAAATCCCACATTTCTACAATTTCTCAACAATCTTTTCATGATGTTTTTTGAAGCAATGCATTTTTTTTCTTTTATAATAAGCATCCATAATGTTCACGATATAAACCTTTCATTAAGTGTAGAAACCTTAACTCGTTATATTGAAGTTTTATTATGATGTAGAAGTAGAACACCAAATTTTTATCTCTTAAGTTTAGTAATCAATGAAGAATGAGAGTTAGAAATCATACCTTTGGCTCACTTCTCAATGTTTGATGCTTCCCTTTCTCCTAAGCTTTTCCATAATTTGTTTGGAAAATAATAATCTAACACAATTTGGAAGCACACTTTGTTTTTTAGCTTATTTATGGTGTTTTGTTAGATGTGGGGCCCACACCTAGGGAGACAAGAAAAAGACATAAATAGCTAAAAAACAAAGTGTGCACCACAAGTGTGCGCCCAAAATGTGTTAGATTATCATTTTCCAATTTGTTTAGAGCTCCAAACAATGAAAAAATGGGGTTTCAAAAGCCCTTTTATCTTTGCATTTTTGCAGGGGATATTTTCGTAACTAAGTATAAGTTTTGCCCTTAGTCAAATGTTTAGCCCATAACTTTTTAACTGCAATTCGAAATCAAGATTCGTAAATTTTTGGTGAAAATAGACTTCGAGACCTTTCAACAAGTATTTTCATGACTCATTTAGAGTTGTAGTTTTCTTTTTTATACTTTTTGCAAGTTGTTAACTTAACTATATACATAAAAAAATAAAAAAATAAACTTTTTTTTTTAGATTGCGCTATAAAATACATAATTAGCATGATAAAATATACATTTAAGACACTGCAAATACATTATATTAGCAACTTCACATACTATACTTCTAGTTTATCAAAAAGGTGTGTTGACCGTAGCCGCAAGGGGGGGCCTTGGGCAGGGGGCGGGAGGCGGCATAAACATGCATGGGTACTATAAAGGGGTCCAGGGGTAGGGGGCGACCGCCCCCACCAGATTTGCCACTAGATATAGAAGAAGAAAAGATATTGCAGCATTTTCAAAACATGCAAAATAGCAGGATTCAACTCCCTTCACGCAGAATTCAACGGTACTTTTAATGTACATTACAAATTATTATGCTTTTTAGTTTATTATACTACTTCTTTCTTTACTAGCATAATTATTTATTTGAAACAAAAATTAGGTGAAAGTTTGTCTCCCCTAACAAGATTATCTGGATTCGCCCCTGTAGCTCTATAGGTCGCAAACCGTAAATCAATAACGAATCAGTCAAGAAACAACAATAATTTGATGTCACATTAGTCCAGTAATCAGCCAATGAATGATCAATTGGGTACAGCTATCCTCACTAGATCAACCTTTCTGGTCAAAACTCCAATCTTTCGTACATCTTTCATTTCTTTCAGGCCAAATTTGCACATTTAGGTTTTCAACCAAAGAAACTCAACATCTAGGGTTCCAAAACAACATCAATTCCCCCCAAAACACAGTAAACTAGGGCATAAGTCATCAAACAACACGAACATGAACACGATCCACTAGGGTTTCTGAGGCTAACCTGGACCGAGCGACGTTGCCGCACTTGGAGCACTTGGGTTTGTTGAGGCCGCGCAAGTTCTTCGGGGGCGTCGGTGCTGCGGCGCTGCCGTTGACGGTGTTGGGGGTCGGAGAGGAGGTGGAGGCCGCGGTCGTCTGACCACCGCCGAAGGCCGAGGCGGCGGAAGCGGCGGCGGAGGTGGAGGCGGTGGTGGCGGTGGCGGTGGCAGTGGCGGTGGCGGTGCTGGTGGTGCTTTGAGCTGGAGACGGCGAAGCTGCCGCCATGTTTGGTTGAATTGAACTGTGTTCAAATATTTTGTCGGATAAATAGTTTCGTTTTTGATCAATTCTAGCTATACGGCTCTTTTATAGTTTAATTCCCAAAGTAAGGTAAGAGTTCTTTTTTATCTGAAATACAGTAAAACGCCGTTTTGCAAGGCAATTAAACGAAGGCTACGTTTGGCAAGCCGAGAATAGCTTATCAGCTATCTTATAAGATAGATTATAAGCAATTTAAATAAATAAGTTGTGTTTGGTTAGTATCTTATTTTCAAAATAAGTTAAATGAAACTCTAAACTTATAGATGATAGGGGCGGATCTAGGAGGGGATAGGGGGGCAGTCATCTCCTACCTTGAAATCCTCTATAGTACTCCTACATTTTTGTTGATCCTCACTTCTTTCTACTTCCTTTCACCCCTCTTATAGTCCACAAGCGTCTCCTATAGTTAAAATTTATTTCTCCTAATAAGGTTTTTTGAATCTGTCGTAGATGCTAGTTGAGAAAGCATCAATCTTTCAAAATGTCGGTTTGTGTTTTTTTATACAAATTTGTCCCTTGCACTTTGGCCAAAACCTCAGTTTTCGAAATTGTATATTATAATATTTTGTAACTCATAATTGGATGGAAAAAATAATAATATTGAACAACTTCAGTATTTTTCTATGAGCTTTGACGGATCGAAGTGCTAACTGTGCAGCCTATATATGTAACATAAAAAAAAATATGAAAGAATGGTGTAATCTTTCTTTGTTACTGTTTTGTTAACAGATTTGAAATAAAAGAACTGAAGTTTTTATCAAAAAAGAAATATGACATAAGAATAAAAATTGTGCTATTGTGACATATATATATTAACATATTATTAATACTATAGTATATGAGAACAAAATCAGTGGGGAGGCAGCTGCTCTCTTTTTTCTTCCAAACTGTAAAACTTTTTTTTTTCTTGATTCTCTTTTTGTAATTTTTATTCTTGAACCACCGTCGATTCTCCCTTCGATCGGTGATGATTCTAATCAAATCTTTTTGCACTTTATTCATCTAATAAACTGTAAATCTAATCAGATTTATTGAGATGGTCAATCTTTCTTGTGGCTCATCTTCATCAACGGTATGCGTAGATTTGTGTGGCGCGTTGGATTGATCTTGTCTTTAATTTTTCATTTTATAGTTAATTTTTTTCCTAGTTAGAAGTCTTTGATTTGTCTTCTTCTCGTTGTGGAGTTTTAGGTTTTCTTCTCCTTGTTGTGAAGTTATGTTATTGATTATATGGTTCTAGTAGTGTTTGTGTATTGTAATGAGTTTCAATGTTGTAGAGAACAGTCTTTGATTATCAAATTGATTCAATTTCACAATCGCATTCACATCCAAATTAATGGCAGACCGTTTGAAAAAATAGGATTAATGAATCAATGCGCTTGATTCTATGTCTTGTCCTGTATTGAGCCATAAATCAATAATGAAATTTCAATTTCTCTTCAAAAAAATTACTATAGTATATGAGCCACAATATTGATAAATTATTATTTAATATCACATATATAAACTTAGATTATATATTTGTGTATATATAGTAAATATTAATATAATTTGTGATTGATGTTGTAGGGCTATATATATTTTTATTAAATATAGAAATAGTTTTTTTAAAACAGAAATAGTTTATTAATTTATAATATATTTGTATTTTTCAAAAAAAAAATTGTATAAGCAATGCCTTTTCCATTTGATAACATGGTTTTTATGTCATTTCAACTTGATCAACTACTTAATCAGCTAACATTTTCAAACAATTTTAATAAATTAGTTAGATTATCAACTTGTAGTTATCAGTTACTAATTTTTTAGCTATCACTTCGATTATCAGCTATCAGTTAGATTATCAACTATCATCTAGATTATCAACCAGTGTTACGAAACAAAACCTAAGACTTTTTGCAGATAACACCTTATTGCAAAGGTTGAAAATTAACGTTCAACCGGAAGGCGTTATTTTTTGTTTTCACTTTTCTAATTCCTTAAAAACTTTTATAGGTAGGTGGGTCTCACAAGTTTGTATACAAATTAATCGAGGATCAGTCTCTCGAGCAGATGTTACGGTTTCAGCCTTGCAAATAGAGTGGCATTCGATGTATGTGTTTACATCTTTGTGGCCTAACCAAAAATAATTGGGTGGGCTTTTAAAATTGGAAAATGATAATCTAACACACTTTAGGTGAACACTTAAGATGTACAATTTGTCTTTTAGCCTATTTATGGCTTTTCTTGTTTCTCTCATCTAACAAAACACTATAAATAGGTTAAAAGACAAAGTGTGCATCATAAGTGCACGTTCAAAGTGTGTTAGATTACCATTTTCTTTAAAATACTTGATAGTCCCCAAAAATGGTTGTTTTCGATGAATTTTTTTCTTAAATTTATTGTTTAAAAAATCATATATTAATTGGATTTAGAGGTGGCAAACAATTGATGGGAGAGGGAGCAATTACGTCATCGTAATATTTGAATTTCCTTAGGTAGTGTTAAAATAATATTAATTCACTCATTTTTTTTAGTTTTTTTAGAAGCTCTTTTTCTAGTTAAAAAATCAATTAAACTCTTGTTTCACTTCTTTTTTTGTTTGAAAACACACTTGTTTCACATTAAATTGTGTATCAGTTCAATCAATTTTAATGGGTAATGAACAAATCAAATTCAAGTCTCGTAATTTTTAGGGTTTGGCTAAGTGCACCCCTCCTTTTACTAAGTACACCCAAAAAAAATTAAACTTAAAAAAAGATCAATTCTACTACAAAATAACTCTTATGCCCTCACTGTGATTAGTATACACCACTACAATTTCTAAATGCACCCCACACATTTGTAACGACCCTAAAAATTTAACCTATGCCACGTGTCAAAATAGGTGATATGTGGGCCCACGCCGTAGTACAGTCATCAATTCTCGGACGTCGACGCCGAGGTATGTTAGTTTTGTATGATGTTTGTATTATATTATATTTCATTTGTGCAATTTTAAGTTTTTTTAATGGGTAAAGGCATTGTGTACGAGCGTTGGTAGTCCGGGGAACAAATTCAATTAGAAACACCGACAAAAATATTAAATAAATAAAAATTAAAAGGTTTTAAAGTCTGTTTGTTACGTCGGTACGTCTGTGGTGACGCGACGAACAAAGTTAGTATTATGAGTCGGGTGCGAGAATACCCGAGGGAAACTTTGAGTGTTGTGCGAAATGGATGAGACCAAAAGACCAAAAGTCAACCAAGAGTCACCTATTAGAGTCATTAAAGTTGGTGGAGTTGACTGCGAAGTGACCAAAATGGGCATTAAACTTATAAAGGGCTTAGTTAAGGGTGAGGGGTATTTTGGTCATTTTACCAAAATACCCAAAATAACAACATGCCACCGTCACCACAAGCCACATGCTCAATCAAAAAAAATTGGGAGAAGAAGAGAATCGGTAGCGAAGGAGAAATCGAGGAGAGGAGAGCGGCGGTTCGCGGAGACCGTGGACGCGACGTCGAGGCGAGATTCAGGTAAGGATTGATTTCGTTGTTGGTGTGTAGTTGTGGTCGATTTCGAGATTTTTGTCGAAGTTGTCGTTTAGGGGATTGTGGATTTAAATGGTGAAAAAAGGGTGGTGATGATGATGGTGAAGTGGTTGTTGATTGTTGTGGTTGTATTGTTGTTAATGTTGTTAAAAAAAAAAAAATGATGTCATTTTTTGTGTTTGCTCGATTTTCCAAAGAACACAACAGAAAAGAAGAAGAGAAACCGGGTCAGTCAAGGTGACCCGACCGGTTTGACCGGGTTTTTGACCGGTCAGAACCGGTCAATGGTCTGACCCGACCCGACGACCCACCTATATATTATATTAATAAAAATTATTTATTTTGATTAAATATATTAAAATTGATTTTAATTGAAATAAATTCCAGAAAAATAGGAAAAATTCAGGAAAAATTTTAGAAAATTTCATAAAATTAGATTTTCATCAAATAAAGAGAAATTTGAGAATTTATACAAAAAGTAAAATATTCAGGATTTTTGCGAGACGTTATGTCGGGGTTTTTACCTTGGAAAACGTGAAATTTGGCAAAAATAGCTAGAAATTTAGAAAAGTCATAGGAAATTAAGGAAATTAATATAAATTGCATTATCAGGATTATTGTACACACGGGGACCGTAAGGGGCGTTTCGGAGTCCGTGTTAGCGCGAATTAGCTTGGATCGAGGTAAGTAAACCAATGAGGAACACCACAGTATTTCTTGAGCTTTTAATTATTTATTGATATTGATTCAATACTATCTTGTCATTCCATTCCTTTTGAGTTGTCCTAAGGCAAGTGTGTCAAGCGTGATCCTTGCAGAATTCTGGGCTCGCGGTGTATTATACCGAAGTTTACGGCTGGGGATACATGATTAATTGTAATGACATATACGGGGTGATAGTTCTCCACCAGATTGCTGGGCACTCTGCACTCGCGTAGGGGTCTTGAAGGAGATTCTGTCCTCGACTCCTAGCCTTTGAGGAGATTTTGTCCTCGGCTTAACGACTTTAATTGGTCGGGACCACTTGTGCCTTTCCCTTGTATTCCGGAACGCTCAATTTCGATTGCTTATTTATATATTCACAGTCTTTATATATTCATGCGCTCCTTGTCCTTTTCTTTTTATCTGCATGAATTGACTGCTCATTTATTTAAATTCGAAATACTGTAATTATTGTTGTTCCTGCTTGGCGTTACTTACCTGGACTCGTCATTCTTGTGTTTGACCGAGTGCAGATCCACAGTCCAGCAAAGGAAAGGTCGTGCAGTTAGGTGATATACTTTGAGCGGCCCTCCTCTGCTGATATAGGTGACATTCTTTTGGTGTATTAGCTACTTAAATTATTTTTTTTGTGCATGGGGTTATGGGTTGAGAGATCTTTTTGGATATTTAAGACTTGGATGATACTCTCCTTGCTTTACATGGTATATATATATATGGTATACAGGGTTCCCACACCCTAGGTTTTTGTCCTAACTTAGAGCTTTCGAAGTTGATTTATTAGTTGAGATTAATTGCTTCCGCTTATTACTTTGATAACTCGCTAATTAATTGACTTCACGTTCAAATGATTAATAAACGATTGAATGGTAATGATAGGCTCACTGGCCCCGCGCGACTCGTCGGGATTGGCTCGGGGATTCGCGCGGGTCCAGGCCGGGCGGCGCCCGATTCTAGGGTTGTGGAATTCAGGGCCGTCACAGTTGGTATCAGAGCATAAAGGTTGAATAAAATACTCTTGAATTTAAATCACAATCCACTAAAACATAGGAAAGTGAAAGTAGGATATTGTTTGAACTTAGAGTGGAACCCTATGAACTTAAATTAAGTCTAAGTTGGGAAGTGAGGAGAGTTGGGGAATAGTCGGAACTTGTAATGTACATGTTATATTTGAGATGGTGTATTATTATTATATCGATTAGCTATTCACTGATTCGGAGATTCGCTAATTGCGATCTGCGATGGCGGATCGGCCGGGTTCGGTGATGATAGTGGGATGCCAGTCTTAGAGGAGTCGGTATGGAGGAGTTCCGGATGTGGACTCGAGAGGATTATGAGTCAAGATCATCGACTTGAGGAGATCTTGAGACTATTGAGAGCACCCCTACACGACACACCATCTACGCCGACTACTTCCCAGTTGCTTGCTGCACAGGAGACTGGTACACTAGCTACCGCGGCTGCGTCGACAGCTCCTACTCCGATTTCAGCGATGCCGGAGACCATCGTAGCTCCGATAGCACAGACAGGGGTTGTATTGCCTACTCAGACGGAGGTGATTCCATCAACACCGAGTATGTCACTCACTAAGACGCCTAGTACCCCGACTACTCCGAGTACTAAGGCTACGCCAGAGGCGAGGCAGGCCAGAGAATTTCAGAGGCATCAGCCGAAAAGTTCTACGGAGGTATGAATCTTGAGGTAGCAGAAACTTTTTTGAGAAGTCACGAAAAGATTCACGACATTCTTGCTACACCGGCCCACATGCAGCCTAGTATATCTTCCGCCTCATTGTTCGGAGAGGCCGACGTCTGGTGGCGCACTACGGTGGCCACGAAGGGGAAGCCCCGAGATTGGGCTGAGCTCAAGGAGAGATTTGAGCAGAAGTACATTCCTCCTACGGTTCGTAACTTGAAGAGGACTGAGTTTCAGAATATTCGGTAGAGAGCCGACGAGTCTGTGATGTAGTACATGGATCGATATCTACGACTGATGGAGTATGCCGGAGGAGCAGCAGATACTGACGCCGACCAGGCTTATTATTTTGTACAAGGGCTACTTGATTCGATAGGATCGATGGTAGTGACGACAGCTCCGAGCACACTACAGGCGGCGTATGAGAGAGCTATGGCCAGTGAGGGTTTTGGTAGTACACGCACCGGGGCACAGGCTATTTCATCGGCACCTTCTCAGTCGGGGAGGCCTTCAGGGGATGGTAGGAAGAGGAAGAGATTCAGGCAATGGTCACAGAGAGACCGAGCTCATAGTGTAGCATCAGTAGCATCTCCACCCACCGCAGCAGTTGTATCATCCACTCCGGCACGGAGTTATGCTAGTGTTCGGCCACCACGATCTCGGTCGGGCCAAGATGTAGACAACAACATCGAGAGAGGCGAGGCGAGGGTGGTCGGGAGCGAGAGATACCGACGAGGACACGACGCGACGCGATCGGGGTCGTGGGACGAGTTCTAGTCGTCGCACCGAGACGAGACGACGCGTGGTCCGCTTAGTTCGGGGTCTAAGAGGGGGGAGCATGTTTCGAGTGCGGACGGTTAGGCCACTTTGTCGGCGCTTGCCCCACGATTGGGTCGAGGACGACCACGAGCCGGGAGCAGGTTCATGCCATCGCCGCACCAGACGCGACTGCCTCACGAAACTTGATTGAGGGTACGGTTTACATTTGCAGTTGATTTATGCATACCATGTTTGATTCCGGTTCTACAGTTTCTTTTATTTCGGGTCGTATCGTTGACGAGTTAGGGTTGAGACCTATTCGATTAGAGAGACCTTTGATCCTTAGCACGGCTGTTGGGGACAAGATTTACCCGAATTTAGTGTGTGTAGACTGTCCGGTAGAGATAGAGGGACACACCTTACCTGCAGACCTGAGAGTGTTGGAGTTCCTAGAGTTCGATGCATTACTGGGCATGGATTGGTTGGGTGCTTATCATGCACAGATTCACTGCTACGGTAAGAGGATCACATTTCAGATTCTTGGGCATCCGGAGTTTAGCTTCTAGGGGACTTCGACCAATTTACCGATCACCAGGGGTAGAGTCGCCACTAGCATAGATGTAGAGACATTCGCTGGCGTGTTGAGTACGACAGGTAGAGTAGAGACTAGGTTAGAGGATGTGCCAGTAGTATGCGAGTTCCCTGATGTTTTTCCAACAGAGTTACCAGGCTTGCCACCACCTAGGGAGATAGATTTCATCGTTGACTTGGTCCCAGGGACCAAACCCATTTCTATTCCTCCGTATCGCATGGCTCCGAGAGTGCTAGATGAGCTGAGAGGACAACTAGACGAGTTGTTGGAGTTAGGCTTTATTCGGCCGAGTATGTCGCCTTGGGGAGCGCCGGTATTATTTGTGAAGAAGAAAGACGACAGCTTAAGATTATGCATCGACTACAGACAGTTGAACAAGGTGACGGTGAAGAACAAGTATCCACTTCCTCGCATCGACGATTTGTTCGACCAGTTGACAGGTTCGCAGTGTTTCTCGAAGATTGATCTGAGATCCGGCTACCATTAACTGAGGATTAGAGCAGAGGACATGGAGAAGACTGCATTTCGCACACGATATGGGCACTACCGGTTCTGATAATGCCGTTTGGATTGACTAACGCCCCAAATGATGTTCATGGATTTGATGCATCGAGTGTTGAGACAGTACTTGGACAGATTTGTCATTGTGTTCATCGACGACATCTTGATATATTCTAAGACTCGCGAGGAGCACGAAGGGCACCTTAGGTTGGTTTTGCGGACACTGCGAGAGCATCGATTATTCGCTAAGTTTATTAAGTGTAAGTTTTGGTTGACAGAGGTAGGATTCCTAGGTCACATTATTGGGACTGACGGAGTGTCAGTGGACCCCGCTAAGGTCAGGGCGGTTAGCGATTGACCGACACCGAGATCAGCATCAGATATCCGCAGTTTTCTGGGCTTGGCAGGTTATTATCGGTGTTTTATATAGGATTTCTCGAGGATCGCGGCACCGATGACGCAGTTGACGAAGAAGGATGTCAAATTTCAGTGGAACGATGACTGTGAGCAGGCTTTCAGGACATTGAAAGAACGACTGACTACCGCACCAATTTTAGTTTTGCCCGAGTCAGGGAAGGGTTCTGAGGTGAACACCGATGCTTCTAAGATTGGTTTGGGCTGTGTTCTGATGCAGGAGGGTAAAGTGATTACCTACGCGTCCCAACAGCTGAAGATTCATGAGAAGAATTACCCTACTCACGACTTGGAGTTGGCGGCGGTGGTTTTTGCATTGAAGATTTGGCGCCACTATCTCTACGGAGAAAGATTTGTCCTATTTACTGACCACAAAAGTTTGAAGTACCTCTTCACACAAAAAGAATTGAACATGCGACAGAGGCGATGGCTTGAGTTCCTGAAGGACTATGATTTCTCATTGGAATACCACCCAGGGAAGGCTAATGTTGTTGCAGACGCATTGAGCCGTAGAGGGTCAGACTCGGATGTTGTTACCTGTCACATGACGCACGATTACAGTTTGCTCGAGGCGGTTGAGAGGATTTGTACCGAGGACATTCTAACCGATACTAAAGTAATGATTTGCGGGCAGATGAGGACTCGAACAAAGTGTCGATACGAGAGCGTACTCGAGGGTCGACAAACGACGACGATCAAAAGTTTTTAGAGTCGGCGCATAGTTCGAGATCATCCAGTTGGAGTCAGTCGACAGACTCATGCTTGAGATTTAGAGGACGACTGTGGATTCCATCAGTGGCTGAGTTACGCGATGAGATACTTCATGATGCACACCGCTCATGATTTACGGTTCATCCGGGTAGGACTAAGATGTATGCAGAGGTGCGCCGTTTCTTCTGGTGGCCAGGGATGAAGACCGATGTGGCTAATTTTATTAGAGGGTGTGATATTTGTCAGCGTGTTAAGGCTGAGCATCGCAGACCCGGTGGGTTATTACAGCCACTTCCCATTCCTCATTGGAAGTGGGAGCACATTGCAATGGACTTCGTCAGTGGGCTACCTCGATCCCGACAACGACATGATAGCATCTGGGTGATTGTGGACAGATTAACTAAATCCGCGCATTTCATACCGATCTCGACCACACATCGGGTAGACGGACTGGCAGAGCTTTACGAGAGAGAGATTGTTAGGTTGCATGGGGTACCGTTGTCGATTGTGTCGACGAGGTCGCAATTTACATCGCAGATACGCGAGAGAGCATGCAAGCACGCTTTGGCATGAAGTTGAATCTTAGTACCGCTTATCACCCACGGATGATGGACGATCGAGCGTTTGATCCAGATTCTCGAAGATATGCTTTGAGGATGTGTGTGTTAGAGTACGGTGGATCTTGGGAGGAGTACCTTCATCTGTGTGAGTTTGCATATAATAACAGTTATCAGGCTAGTATCGACATGGCACCATTTGAGGCATTGTACGGGAGGCCGTGTAGATCTCCGTCTTGTTGGGCGGAGCCCGAAGATGTGGCAGCGATTGGGCCGGAAATTGTGGTAGATCACACAGAGAAGATACGTCAGATCCGTTTAAGATTGAAGGGTGCGCAGGAGAGACAGAAAAAGTATTATGACTTGTATCACGGGGAGTTAGAATACCAGGTCGGGGACTTTGTATATCTGAAAGTATCTCCATTGAAGGGGCACAAGAGGTTGGGATCAAGGGGAAACTTGCGCCGAGGTTCATTGGTCCGTTTAGAGTGGTGAAGCGGGTAGGCAGGGTCGCGTACGAGCTAGAGTTACCACCTCCGATGTCAGGAATTCATCATGTCTTTCACATATCGATGTTGCGACTAGATAGGTCCAGGGGGGGCAGACGACCTACAGTAGATTTAAGCCAAATAGACCTGAGGGAGGATGTCACATACGACGAGAAGCCTATCCAGATCTTAGACCGCAAAGTTAAGATCTTGAGGAACAAGGAGATCCCATCAGTCCTCGTCAAGTGGCAGCACAACGGGGACGAGGAGCTGACGTGGGAGCTGGAGTCATATATGCGCGAGTATTTCCCCTACCTCTTTTGAGTTCAGTAAGTCTTTCCTTTAATTTCGTTTAAATTTCGAGGACGAAATTCCAGTTAGTTGGGAAGACTGTACCTAAAAATTTAACCTATGCCACGTGTCAAAATAGGTGATACGAGGGCCCACGCCGTGGTACAGTCATCAATTCTCGGACGTTGACGCCGAGGTATGTTAGTTTTGTATGATGTTTGTATTATATTATATTTCATTTGTGCAATTTTAAGTTTTTTTAATGGGTAAAGGCGTTGTGTACGAGCGTTGGTAGTCCGGGGAACAAATTCAATTAGAAACACCGACAAAAATATTAAATAAATAATAATTAAAAGGTTTTAAAGTCTGTTTGTTACGTCGGTACGTCTGTGGTGACGCGACGAAAAAAGTTAGTATTATGAGTCGGGTGCGAGAATACCCGAGGGAAACTTTGAGTGTTGTGCGAAATGGATGAGACCAAAAGACCAAAAGTCAACCAAGAGTCACCTATTAGAGTCATTAAAGTTGGTGGAGTTGACTGCGAAGTGACCAAAATGGGCGTTAAACTTATAAAGGACTTAGTTAAGGGTGAGGGGTATTTTGGTAATTTTACCAAAATACCCAAAATAACAACATGCCACCGTCACCACAAGCCATATGCTCAATCAAAAAAATTTGGGAGAAGAAGAGAATCGGTAGAGAAGGAGAAATCGAGGAGAGGAGAGCAGCGGTTCGCGGAGACCGTGGACGCGACGTCGAGGCGAGATTCAGGTAAGGATTGATTTCGTTGTTGGTATGTAGTTGTGGTCGATTTCGAGATTTTTGTCGAAGTTGTCGTTTAGGGGATTGTGGATTTAAAAGGTGAAAAAAGGGTGGTGATGATGATGCTGAAGTGGTTGTTGATTGTTGTGGTTGTATTGTTGTTAATGTTGTAAAAAAAAAAATGATGATGTCGCTGCTGTGTTTGCTGGATTTTCTAGCAAACACAGCAACGAAGAAGAAGAGAAACCGGGCCGGGTCAAGGTGACCCGACCCAGTTGGGTCGACCGGGTATGACCTAGGTGGACCGGTCAAACCGGTTTGACTGTCGAGACCGGCCAAGCCGGTCCCCGACCCGACCCAGCCGGGTCGGGTCAGACCCGACCCGCGACCCACCTATATATTATATTAATAAAAATTATTTATTTTGATTAAATATATTAAAATTGATTTTAATTGAAATAAATTTCAGAAAAATAGGAAAAATTCAGGAAAATTTTAGAAAATTCCAGAAAATTATATTTTCATCAAATAAAGAGAAATTTGAGAATTTCTACAAAAAGTAAAATATTCGGGATTTTTGCGAGACGTTATGTCGGAGTTTTTACCTTGGAAAACGTGAAATTTGACAAAAATAGCTAGAAATTTAAAAAAATCATAGGAAATTAAGGAAATAATATAAATTGCATTATCAGGATTATTGTACACACGGGGACCGTAAGGGGTGTTTCGGAGTCCGTGTTAGCGCGAATTAGCTTGGATCGAGGTAAGTAAACCAGTGAGGAACACCACAGTATTTCTTGAGCTTTTAATTATTTATTGATATTGTTTCAATACTATCTTGTCATTCCATTCCTTTTGAGTTGTCCTAAGGCAAGTGTGTCAAGCGTGATCCTTGTAGAATTTCGGGCTCGCGGTGTATTATACCGGAGTTTACGGCTGGGGATACATGATTAATTGTAATGACCTATACGGGGTGAGAGTTTTCCACCAGATTGCTGGGGACTCTACACTCGCGTAGGGGTCTTAGAGGAGATTTTGTCCTCGACTACTAGCCTTTGAGGAGATTTTGTCCTCGGCTTAACGACTTTAATTGGTCGGGACCATTTATGCCTTTCCCTTGTATTCCGAAACGCTCAATTTCGATTGCTTATTTATATATTCACAGTCTTTTATATATTCATGCGCTCCTTGTCCTTTTCTTTTTATCTGCATGAATTGACTGCTCATTTATTTAAATTCGAAATACTGTAATTATTGTTGTTCTGCGCTTGGCGTTACTAACTGGACTCGTCATTCTTGTGTTTGACCGAGTGCAGATCCACAGTCTAGCAAAGGAAAGGCCGTGCAGTTAGGTGATATACTTTGAGCGGCCCTCCTCTGCTGATATAGGTGACATTCTTTTGGTGTATTAGCTACTTAAACTATTTTTTTTGTACATGGGGTTATGGGTTGAGAGATCTTTTTGGATATTAAGACTTGGATGATACTCTCCTTGCTTTACATGGTATATATATATATATATATATATGGTATACGGAGTTTCCACACCCTAGGTTTTTGTCCTAACTTAGAGCTTTCGAAGTTGATTTATTAGTTGAGATTAATTGCTTCCGCTTATTACTTTGATAACTCGCTAATTAATTGACTTCACTCTCAAATGATTAATAAACGATTGAATGGTAATGATAGGCTCACTTGCCCCGCGCGACTCGTCGGGATTGGCTCGGGGGTTCGCGCGGGTCCAGGCCGGGCGGCGCCTGATTCTAGGGTTGTGGAATTCGGGGCCGTCACACATTCTTCTTTGTGATTTGTTGGCATCATCGAGGGATTCGACCTCGAAGGTTCGAATCTCTTGTTAGAGAGTCGGTCGGAGCCCACCGAACCTCTAGTTGGGGAGTTGGTCACATCTTGTCGAACCTAATTGGAGAGTAAGTCGGAACCCACTGAACCTTTTGGTCGACTATTTTCAACAAAATCTCATCAAAGAGCTTCGGTTAGACAACATCGAGCCTAGTGGATAAGTCTCGGCTACATGTCGCCGAACCGAAAATAGATGTCTCAACCAAGGTTTTGGAGTTGGGTGTTTTGGTTAGGATGAAAGGGTATTTTAGTAAAAATGTGAAGTGCACTTAGAAATTAAAATTTGAATTTGGGGTCTACGCAAAATGGGGTGCACTTAGTAAAAGGTGGGGTGCACTTAACCAGACTTAATTTTATCTAGTTGTTAACGTGAACTTCGAAATGTAGTATTGTTGAACTTTGTTCAAGTTGGTCAAATGACTCAAATCCATTAGCAGAAATGAGGAGGATCGACAATTTTAAGAAGTGATACAATGATAATGGAAAGTCACACCACAACACACAATCGCCTACATGAATCATGTATGCCCACCTCAAGATGCGAGCACGCACAAATCCCAATGCATAGCACGCGAGTCGAAGCCGCATGGAGGGCTCACGTGGGCCATTATGTGTTGGGGTACTATGACTTACCCATTGTCATTTTAGAATTTTCCTTTTCTTTTTTTTTTGATATCAGAATTTTCCTTTTCATTTTTTAAAACATTTTGAAAGGCTTTTTTTAGGGAAAACGCTAGCGTGCCCCAACACAGGAACCGACACACACTATTCGACTCAGCCGTGTGATATGTTTTTGTGCACGTGTCTCGAGGCATACCAATGGTACACAACGAGTGTGTTTCGGTGTTGTGCGTTTGTGGTAGGGCACGCTAGCATTTTTCCTTTTCTAGACCCAAACAAGCATTTTCATTCAACTAGATACATCCAACAGGTACATATGAAGCTATAAATTTTGTAGCAACATCACTCCAAATAAAAATCACACTTGTATTCTAATGCATAGTGCCCTGGGACTTGAACTACATTATCATTTATTTTATTTTATTTTTTTCACAATTCAATATCATTTTAATTACTACGCATGTGACTGCACTTATCTACACGAAACTAAGTTGAAATATGGTGGAATCCTCAATCAGGGCATCAACACACTTTGCACTTCCGGCCCCCTTTTTGATTTTTTTTTTTTTTTTTTTTTTTTTTTTTTTTTTTTTTTTTTTTTTTTTTTTTTTTTTTTTTTTTTTTTAAAGAAAGAAACCACCTTCAGTTGCCTCCATTGGGACTCGAACTCCCACCCTCTTACACTATTAAGTATTAATTTCATACCAACTTCCCGAACATTCCACAGCGATGTCGACAACATGACTATAGATTCCTAATCTGCTGCGGGTTGGGTTTTTGTCGCATAAAAAACTTATTTGTTAATTTTTCTCTAAACAAGCTATATATAGATCGTCACAATACATAATGTGAAGACGAACCTTCAATCACAACAACGTATTTAAGACTGAGGAACAATCCTAAACTTCCAACAACAATAACATAGCCTCAGTTCGCTGCCCTACACCTCCAAATATAATGAAAATCTTTCATACCAGAAGTGAATACATTTAGCATATGACTTTAAAAGATATAAATTGCATGAAATATCTTGTGTGAGAGGAAAAAAAACTTTTATTTAATTAGTTGATACAATAGACAAGTATCGATCACATGATCAAGGTTTTCTTTTCTTTGCTTTTCTTTCTTTCCTTTTTCTGAAAATCATCGACATACTACTATGGTAAAGTAAAATTAAATCTGTGACAAATTTTCCTATGTGTCAGATAAAACAAATTTAATGAAAAGAAAATAAAAATTAGAGGGGGCCACGTCTATTTTTCTTTCTTTTTTTTTTTTTTTGTTAAATCCGCTGCCAGCCATAGGCATTGAAGGGGGCCAACTTTTGCAAAATTTTTAAATCTAAAAATATACATTATCTAAGGAAAAAATAAAAATTTAACAAATTTAGTTTTGTTGGAAATGAAATGGATGTGGATGACTCTTCTTATTCAAATCATTTGTATTCCACCACTGTGTGTATGGTTACACATTTACATCATGTAATTGCAACTTATAATCTTTAGCATTCTTATAACGGCTTATATAAATAGCTCACATTTATGTAATGGAGACACCATATTGAAATGAAAGTTGTTATTTCTCCCCTATCACTTCTCTTCTTCAATTTTTAGTTCTTTATTTTACTTTTCTAGCTTTGTTCAAAGTAAGTTCACAAAACGTTATCAACACGATATTGCTCTCAACAAGAAGGAGGTCTGATCAAAGATCAAGATCAAGATCAAGAAGGCTTTCTAAGAATATAAAAGCTTGGAAGGTATAATTTTAATTTGAATTAGTATTGGATTACTTGTGCATCAATATTTCATGTTTGTTACTTGTGCATATTGGAAGGTTGCATGTTTGTGTGACAAATGTATATATTGATAACACAAGCACTTTGGTTGCACCCCTCAAAATTTTTGGTCACTGACGTCATTAAAAAAAAATCATAGCTTTGCAACTACCATATAGTATTGTTGTCAAAAAGTGGTTGTTATATTCATATATAAAATAATCTATCCATCTAATAGCTAGCATCTATGTATGTTAGACAACCATTGAAAAATTCTATTTATATTCTGTGTGACAATAAATTATCAAATGATTGGCGAGAACGTTTATTCATTGCCATGAAAGGTCATATTATAAGAACTTTTAATTGCTTAATTTATGACTTATCTTAAAGCATGTATCATTCATCGATAATAAAGGTATAATATGAATTTGGTTTTTATTTAATTTTTTTTTCAAAATTAAAACAGTTTAACAATCAGGGACTGGTCACTACAACGTTGAAACTTATGACAAAACACAAAAGTACTAGAAGCACAAAAAGAATAACAAAACTTCCCGAAGACCTTAAAACTTTTCAACAAAGAGAAGACAAATCAAAAACTTCTAACTAAGGAAGAAAACTAACTATAAAGTAAAAACTAAAGATAAATCAATCTAGCTCGCCGCACAAATTCACACAACACCATTGATGAAGATGCACCGCAACAAAGATGGACCAATCTCTACAAATCTGATTAGATCTGTTGTTTATTAAATGAACAAAGAACAAAAAAGATTTGATTGGAACTACCGCCGATCGTTGAGAGGATCGATGGTGGTTTAAGAACAAAAATCACAAAAGTGAATCCAAAAAAGAATTTTAGGGTTTTACTTCAAGAACAAAAATCACACTGGTTCAAGAACAAAAATCACACTGGTTTTTATTTAATTTATTTATTCATTTTGCTATATATAAATGATTCATATCATGTGATTATATTATTATGGTTAAACAATGCTTGGGTTTTTTAACCGTTTCCATCCATGAATAATATTCATGGCCAATATATATTTAATTTGTTTTTACATAATATATAATTTCATGTTGCATGTGATTTAGATATATTGGTTGTTCACTTGCTTACATATGTCAAGCATTATTAACATTAATAATACTCAAATCTCTCCTATGATCTTGCACACCCCCACTGCTACTATTAATCTTATCAGATTTATTATATATCAAATGTGTGGTTAGCATAACTTTCTTTTATTAAGAAACGTTCGTGCTTGTGTCTATTAATCTATCTTTCATTAATTAATATAGAAATAAAAAATCAATAACTGACAAATAGTTTTTCTCATAAAATTATTAACGATTAATTATGTTCTATACTTGATTTTTATAATACAAATAATGCTATAAGTCTGAGTTGGTAGTGAGTAAACTTTGTCCCCGGTAAAGTTAAACATTGAAAGGGAGACGTGTTATCCCGTTCAAGGAGTTATGGTTGTTAAGTAGATTTCATCTCACTACCCAACCTGGAGGTGTCCCACCAACTCATACAAGTAGTGCATTTTGTGTATAAAATAATCAAGTTGTGAATATATAATCAATCATATATATGTATTTTTACATTAAAAAGGGGAAAACTATTTACATCATTTTTTTCAAAGATATTATATATACTTGATTGAATTTATTGCCATAATATTATTGACAAAAAATTACTTGTCAAGGCAACTAGATGCTAAAATTATAAAGCATCTATGCAATGCTATGTGCATAACACTAATATTTATTCGCCGAATATCTCTATAGAGATTTGAAAAGTGAATATTTCACTTTATATTATTCTTTCACCTTATGGAGTTATGAATATAAATACCAAATATTGGTGATGCTCCGAAAAAGTTCAAAATGAGTGGATGGATCTCAAGGTATAAAATTTATATCAGTCAAATATCGTTTATTATTTTGCAATTTTAATTACTTCTATGTTGAGGCTCTGCAGAAATATGAATGATGAGACAATAAAAGGCCATATGGCTCGCCTCGATTTCTTATTGCAACAAAATATCGAGTCCGCACGTCAATTAAATAAATATTATGAATTGATTTCTTATTTGTCTCATAGTAGTTGAGTAAAATAATGAGATATTATTTATATCACTCTCGTCCAATTGGTCAAGCTTCATGAAACACATTTTGCGTTTATAAAATGACCATGGTCGCAACTATATAATTATGGACGTGGAAAAGTGAAGGGATTCGGTAAAGGTCTTAATAATAATTTCACTCAAAGTGGAATAAAAGTGGTGCACCACATGAAATATGAAGGGTGAAATTATCGACAATGAGTATGCTCAAAAGCGTGACAAGCTATGACACATATGAAAGACCATTATATTAGGTCACACTGATTATATATTGTCATATATGCCCAAATATTTTGGTGACCTTTACCATGCCAATCAAAGGAAAAATTATGAATTTAATTTATAGCTTATTAAAATCGACACATTAATATGTATTCAAATCATGAGCTAAATAAAGGCGAAGAATGCAAGTCTTGCTTATCTTGCTGCATGCACACTATAAAAGTGAATATTTCTCAAATTTGAACTTATCTAAGAATAATGTTCAGTCAATATCTGGTACAACGGTTGTAATGTTGTTAGTGCCTTACAGCAAAATAAATTTACTCAGAATAATATAAACTTTCTCTATATATTATGATTTAATCTGATTCCCGACTTTAGCTTCTAGAATATGTAAGACATATTAAAACGAATGATCTAATGACATTCATAATGTGGAATGATTTTTTTATTGTCTAGAATTATCAATAATGTGATAATATTGCAAATTCACATGGACATCCTTTTTGGAACCATATTTTTTTAATCAGCTGGTGATTATCTCAACGAAAATATAAGAGATTTATATTGATTTAAATATCTATTAATCATATTATAAAATGTCTTGGACCCTTAATAGGGGATTTCTTTATAATGTATCTTGTTAATTCTCACTTTCTTCAAGCAATTTTTCTACCATTAGGGGGAGATAAGAATCAAATTCAAAAGGAATAACGCGAAATTGCTTAGAATGCATCGACTTTATCACACTATGATCCACACACAAATCAATGCAAACTTGAGATTCAAAGGATAATTCATTTGCAACAAATTGTAAATCAATTACATGATGCATTTACTGACGCAAAAAGAGTGACAAAATCATACATGCCAGCTGTAAATGCACCTACAAGAATTGATGTCACTATGAAACAAAATGCACAAGAACCAACAAAACGCTTAAAGCGTGGAAGGCCAGTTAGTTCAAAAGATACAATTCCCCGAAAGAGAAAAACGGGAGTAAAAATAAGTCAAAATCAAAATACTCCTGAGCAAGCACAAGAATCCTTTGATAAGGATTTATCAGAACAAGTTGATTCTGACGATGAACAATTACCTCTCGAAAAATAGGGAAACGATGAAAATAATGAGATCTTAATAAATTATTTGATCTTATTAATATTGTTCTTGATGATATTTTTACTTTCAACGTGTCCTTTGATATATGTGAAAATGATGATGATCCAAAACCACAATCAGTGGACGAATGTGGAAGAAGACCTTATTGGCAAAAAATGGTAAGATGCTATCCAAACAGAGCTAGACTCGTTGAAGAAACGAGATGTTTTTGGACCAATTGTCCAAGCGCCAAATGGTGTAAAACCTATTGGATATAAATAGGTATTTGTACGAAAGAGAAACGAAAAAAATGAGATTATAAGGTACAAAACAAGACTTGTAGCTCAAGGTTTGTCACAAAGACTTGGCATTGATTATAAGGAAATATATTCTCTTATTGTAGATGCAATCACATTTTGATTCTTGATAAGCCTTACAGCTTCTAAAGAGCTAGATATGCATCTTATAGATGTCACTACAACATATCTGTACATTTCCCTAGACAGTGAGATATATGTATAAGAATTCCTAAAGGATTTGAAATATCTGATGAAATAAAATCAAAACCTCATAACATGTACTCTATAAAATTACAAAGGTCATTGTATGGATTGAAACAATCCGGTTGAATGTCGTACAAATGTCTCAGTGATTATTTACTTAAAAAATGATATGTAAATAACCTACTTTGTCCATGTGTCTTCATCAAAAGATCATCAACAAAATTTGTGATTATTGATGTGTATGTTGATGATTTAACCACGACGACATCATTAGAACATCTGAATACTTGAAAAAGGAATTCGAGATGAAAGAACTTGGAAAAACAAAATTTTGTCTAGATTTGCAAATTGAACATTTGCCAAGTGGAGTACTTGTCCATCAATGAAACTATATAGAAAAAATCTTTAAAAGATTTTATATGGACAAGGCACATCCGTTAAGCTCTCCAATGGTTGCCAGATCATTTGACGTGGATAATCCATTTCAACTTCATGAAAGTGATGAAGAGCTACTAATTATAATTATTATTATTTTGGGTAATTACCCATCATTAACCACTAACCACTAAATAATTGCATTTAGAGGTTAATCCCATAATTACCCATCATTTGCTAGATCATTTGCCAGATCATTTGACGTGGATAATCCCATAATTACCCATCATTAACCACTAAATAATTGCATTTAAATATGGTACCTTTGAGATAATCATTGTGTTGGACCTTGGTGGAGGAGATTAGTGGTTAATTATGGGATTACTACAAAATAATCATTGTGTTGGACCTTGGTGGAGGAGATTAGTGGTTAATTATGGGATTAAGCCGGGTGGGTCCCTAGATTACGAGAGGGGCCGTCACAGTAACCCATAAACAAAACTTTCAATTATTTTTTGTTATGGTTTGAGCAATGTAGCTGTATACTATCACGTTCCATAGGTTTATTACTATTGTGGCGGCCCCAATTTCCACATTGGTTCGCCACGGGAGGCCACGCTGGCCCACAACTGTCCACGTCACCGCCAGCTGTGTCCCACGCCCAATTATCCATTATTAATCAATTTCCGGTTAACTTTGATGTTATGAGTTAACTTTTATTCCTATAATATCATTTAACCACAATTTACGCAGCGGAAGATTTACTAACGACATAAAGATTCAACATGTATATTACGAGCAAAATGCCTAAGTGGAAACCATATCAACTGTACATCATATACATATCATCTAAGAATCCTCAAAATATCAAAATATACAACCTATCTCTCAAGTCCAAAAACCCAACATAAAACAAGTAAATATAAACATACGTACGAGAAGGGCTAGAGCTGTCAATCGATGTAGTCCTCAAGCTTGCCCTTTCCCCGGCTCGTACTAGGGTTTGCACTCAGCCATCACAAAAAGACAGATGACGAGTCCAGAGTGAGTAATCCCAAGGAAATTCACCAAGTAATTACGGAAGTAAAAGTACTGGAATTTAAAATACTATTATTTAAACATGCGGAACAAAAGAATACAGACAACTGTAAAAAGGACCATCGCATACATAAATATAGTGATGAAACAAAGTACGCGCACATAAAAATCACCCTAAGTCATACTTCGGGTTTTTCCCCAGGCACGGCCCATGAAAACACACTAATGGGTTGTCCCTGGACCCTCTAGGTGGTCGGCGTAGACCCACGACGCACCCACACAAGCCTACCATACCCGGGTAGCCTATTCACCGGCGTATGCCTAGACAAGTGCTATGACTTAGTGGACTCTATGGCCGTAACGAATAAGCACCAGGTGGAGAGTGATCTCAACACCGTAAAGACACTACGTAGGAGTAACTCCACTACCGTAAAGTCACCAGGTGAGAGTACTCAGTCACCGTAAAGCAATAATGAAATGGAGTAAAGAATAATGAATAAACATAACTGAATTCAAATAAATCAAAATGTAAATACTAGAGTGAAGTTCAATTGGATACTACACACCTCAAATCGCACTCCTCGTCCCGAAAACCAAACCTTAGTCCAGCTCCAATAAATGCCGATAATTCAAATTATCACCCGAATTATACCTATTACCATTTATCATTAAATTAGCTTCAATTTAATATATTATGTCAATTTTTTATTTTTCGAGGCTAAAACCCCGACTATTATCTCGCCAAAATTTCCAAGAAAATCCCAAATTTCCTTTATTTGATCAAAATATATTTTTTCTAATTTTTTCCTATTTTATCTGAATTTTCTATTAATTTTTCAGATTTTTTATTTCAAAACTGTTTTTTTTTTTTTAGAGTTGGGCTGAACCGAACCCGGGTGACCCGGGTCCGGTCCGCCCCAACCGAACCGGCCAACCGGGTCGGCCTGACCCGCCCAGGACAGGGTTGGGTCGTCCCGACCCGGTTGGGTCTTCTTCTCCAATAGAGGCGCACAGCGCCTCTGTTTCACCATTTTTTTTTCTTGAATCGATAGAGGGAGAGGGAGAGGGGAAACGATATGGGAGTCGTCTCCCTCCTCGGACAAACTGCTCTCGCAGTTCATCTGAGCTCTCGAGCTCCACCCCACCTCCACCACCGAATCACCAAACCGCCACCACCACCAACACATACAACAACAACAACAACAAAAACAACATAACAGCATCAAAAACTCACCTCCTTCGCCTCTTCAACACGAGCTCAGTCTCTCTTCCTCTTCTCTCGATTTCTCCTCCTTTCCTCCTTGATCTTCTTTTCGATTTTTTCTCAAAATGTGAGAAAATGGTGGTGACGGTGGTGTTTATCAAAATTTTGAGGTGAAATGACCCTTTTGCCCCTATCCATATCCACTATTCTTTACAAAGTTCATCCCCTTTTTGGTCATTTCACTATTATTTATTTATTTTCTGATTTTTAATATATATTTATATATATATATATATATTAAATTCCATATATACACATATATATATATAAATATATATACTTACCTATACTTTCGAGCCTAAAATTTCGTCGTGCGCGCCAACGAGCGTACTCGGGCGTGCACACTATCGTACCACCCACGCGTGTCGACCACGACCCCGCGTTTTACTAGGCGCCCACCAATTTACATATTTTATCACATTTAATCCATTTAATGTGTGTAATATTTTTTTTCTCAACTTAAAATTTCGTCTTTAATCTATCCGCTACCCGCGTCAACACGCATATCGATGCGAATACTCATCACACAATCTCAGACGTCAATTTAAAATATAATTACACACATCGCGATGTCGTTAACCTATTTTAACATAAACATCGCAAATTAACCAAAACAATACACAAAATACTATTTACCTAATCCGGACGCACTCCAGCCTCGCTGTAGAACCCACGAACGTCCACGCTGGCATCCGCGTCTGTAATGACGCCATAAAATAACGACAAATATTAATTGGGTCGTTACAACTATCATGTTCCATATGTTTATCAATAGAATAGTCACTGATTGTCAAACTATTTCATAGTTACAGTCGCTGTTCTTGAAAGTCATCCTTATAGTGGTCTAATATTCTTTTGAAAAATTAGTATTAGCGAATCAATTTGTTACGGTGATTGATTCTATGTCTCGTCCTATTTTATTCAATGTATTGAGAGTCATTAATGATTAATGAAATTTCTATTTCTTCAAAAAAAAATTATAATTTGAAACAATAAAAAGTGAGGTATTGGAGCTTTTTAAACTTTATCTTTACAAAAACTTTTCGTAATTAAATATAAATTGTATCATCATTAATTCAGTGTGTATTTTTTGTTTGGTTCTAACCACAACTTGAAATTGAGTTCCATATTTTTTTAGTAAAATTAGACTTTAATATCTTTACAAGTGCTTATCTACATGACTCATTTTATACTTAGTGAAAAAAATGTGATTTTTACAAGTTTTAACTAGGGGTCAAGTTTTAACTAGGGGTGCACACGGATTGTACTAATCTGCGGATCCGGTCCAATCCAAACCAATTATCGCTAATTGGATCAATATTTTGATCCCTTGGACTGGACTAGATCGGATTACGAATCCAACATTAAAAAATCGTAGATCCAATCTGTAACGACCCTAAAATTATAACTCGTGCCACGTGACATTTCAAGGTCGTATTGTGGGCCTAGCTAGCCATGGTGTACTTGTTTCGGTCATCGGGAGTCGACACCGAGGTATTTTATGTTTGTTTGGTGATTTGAATTATTTATTTATTACAGAACATTAAATTCAATATCTCAAATGTGTGAGGATGTGGTGACTGTGCGTTAGTACGGTTGAACGAGTTTGGTACGAAAGAACGCGCTAAATTTGAGAGTCCGGGGGATGAAAATGGAATAAAAACACTGACAAATACAAATGAAAATAATTAATGGGATTAAATAATAAATTATGGGCGCCGAGTGATACGTGAGGTCGTGGGCGACACTCGTGAGTCGAATGGTAGTGTGCACGCTCGAATGAACTCGTTGGCGCACACAACAAAATTTGTAGGCGCGAAAATACAATTATATATATATAGAATATATATAAATGCATATATAAGTAAAAAGAAAAATGTGAAATGACCAAGAGGGGCATTTGGTTGTGAAGGAAAAGTGGATAAGGATAAGGGTATTTTGGTCATTTAACCTCAAAATATCACAAAAGCACCTCACCGACACCACTGTTCACCATTCTCACTGTTTAAAAAAAATGAAAATCAAAGGGGAGAGAGAGAAATCCGAGAGAGATCGAAAGGTAAAGAGAGATTGGATTGAACTCGAAGGAGAGGCGGCGAATGTGAGGTGAGTTGTTGGTATTTTGTTAATTGTTGATTTATAGTTGTGGTGACTATTGGGGTTGTTAATTTTGGGAGAAATTGGATTTTAATGGTGGTGTGGGTATTGATGTTGAAGTTGATGTTGTTGTTGTTGTGGTTTGTTGAAAAAGGAAAAAAAAATATATGGTTTGTTGTTGTTGTGGTTTGTTGTTGTTGTTGTGGTTTGTTGGATTTTAATGTTGTTGTTGTTGTGGTTTGTTGTTGTGGTTTGTTGATTTATTTATTTATTTATAATAAATAAATTAAATCTGATTTATAAATGAAATAAATTTAAGAAAAATCAGGAAAAATTCTAGAAAAATAGGGAAAAATCCTGAAAAATTATATTTCAACCAAATGAATAGAATTTTGGAATTTTTATGAAAAATAAAGAATTTGAGATTCATGGCGAGACTTTTTAGGGGGTTTTGCCTCGTAAAGTGGGAAATTGGCAAAAATAGCTAGAAAAGTATTGAACAATATTTTTTTTAAATTGCATGAAAATTTTGGGGTTTCGCTTAGGTATCCTAATGGGTCTGAATGCAATCTAATACCCGGGTAAGCTACTCAATTGCGCAAAGGAACAATAATTTAGAAAATTGTAGAAAATGAGTCAAACTTGAGAAAATTGAGGAATACTTGGGATAATTAATGAAAATTAATAGGAATTGGTCGGAATAATTGTCAGGTAACGAATGGATTATTAGCAACTAATTGGGGAACGGGTGGAGCTATGCGATGGCATTTTTAGCGGGATTCGAGGTGAGTAAAGACAACAATAAAATCAACATGATTAATTTTCTATTTCTTGATTGATTATTCTTGAAATGCGAGCCCTCTGTATTCCATTCTAGTTCAGGTGACCTAGGGTTTAGGTAGTCAAACTGTGATGAGAAGTCTCAATGAGTTTAGCAGCCGATATAGATTGTGGCTTCTCGTTGGAGCCTATCGAAATGATTTAACATCTGGCTTGTGACTGTGGCTTTCTTACGGTAGTGTGTTAGGAATTTAGTAGCCGACTTTGTCTGTGACTTTTTCCAAACAGAGTGTGCGTTCAGTGGAGGTGACCTACGAGCCCACTGGTTCGTACGGGGTGGATTGAGTAGGGGAGGCGGTTTTGGGCCTACTGTGTCGATCGCTGATGAGGTCTTGTGACTCGCGGTTTAATTGGGACTATCTATTCGCCTATCCGTTTGTTTCCTGGTTACTTGATTATCATTGTCTGAGCTTGTTAAATCTATTTATCATGCGATTTGCTATCTATTTCAATTTCTTGTTATAACCTGCATGATTCATAGGCTTGTGATTATTGAGAATTCAATAGTTTATGTTGAAATATCTATTATTGTTGTTTATTGTTATATTTTGTACTCACCGTCCTTTTTATGACAGTGGGTGCAGATCCAAAGACGAGTAGGGGCAAGGCGTCGATGCTTGGCGATATCCTCTGAGGCACACTCAGAGCCTTTAGTTTTGCTTTCACTTTGTAGGTATTTTGTCATTTTGTTGTATATTTTGGCTATGTATCCATTTATTTTGATATTTTGGGGCTTTGGGGAGTTGAACCTGAATATTGATATATATATATATATATATGTTCATTTTGGGCTTTCAGTTGATCTGTTATATATATGTAATGTTGTTTGGACAAGATTTTCCACATCTAGGTTGACTGAGTTGTAAATTATTTTAAGTTAGTGTTAAAAACAATTCCACTGCACACCTAACTATAATTGAGGATAAAATATTAGATAGAGTTAAGGTGAATAAAAAATAGTGATCCAGGGTGAGTGAGTGAATAATGTACTGAGTAATTGATAAGTTAAGGCTGACTAGACCTGTGTTGACTCGTCGGAGACGAGCTTAGGGGTCCACGTAGGTTTAGGCCGGGTGGGGCCCAGTTTGTGGTTGTTGGGGCCGTTACACAATCCGATCTAGTCCATTTAGCACATCAACACATATACATATCTGATCATATGTACTATAGTATCTTAAAGAACATCAACTCAAACTATCAACTTTAAACTATAATATCTAAAAGACTATACTTTTCTTAACTCTTTTCTTATACTTTTGACATTTTTTTTTATTGGTTGTATGTTCAACGTGTACTTCTTTTGTTCTTTTGTGAGGGTGTATGGTGAAGATTTGCGGATGACATATTTATCTATGTAGGAACTTGCATTTTGAAGGTTATTGTGATGACAAATTTCTGGAAATTATGCTATATATAGATTTGTAAAATGTATGTTATAACTTTGTCATTCATGAGATGTATAATTTGTGTTATTCATTTGATTAGTCTAATTTCATGAATCTTTTGATAAGAAAACGTCAATTCGTGGAACTTGATCAAATTCGATCCGCATTTTGCAAATTGGATTGAGTTAGATTGATGAATTGTTTGGATTGGATTGGACTGTAATTTTTCAATCCACAATAATTGGATTGGATTACGGGTTGACCCTAGTTAGACTAGATCCAATTCGCGTGTACTCTAATTTTAACTAACAATGTTTTGAAATAAATAAAGAAATTCCTACCAAAAAAATAAAAAATTCATTTTTTTAAGTATCTACTATACATACATTATCAATATGATCGATTATTATATCGAAAAAGTGTCGACAGTACTAAAGAGGCATTTCCCTATAAAAAATGATGCTCATATCCATTATCATCGAATCTTATTAAAAGAAAATAATTAACAATGTTTGGTGTTCGAACTTAACCAACTACATTAGCCTCAAGTTACAATAAACTAATCATATTCTATTAAGAATTGTCAATTCCCTCATATTGAACCTTGATTTGGATACGACTACTTTTGTGATTTTTTTTCTTGAACAACTGTCGATTCTCTCAACAATCAGCGGTGGTTCCAATCAAATCCATTTTCCTCTTTATTCATTCAATAAATAACAGATTTAATCAAATTTGTAGAGATTGGGCTGTCCTTGTTGCGATGTATCTTCATCAACGGTGTTGTATGAATTTGTGCGGCGCACTGAATTGATTTATCTTTAATTTATACTTTATAGTTAGTTTTTTTTTAGTTATAAGTCTTTGGTTTGTCTTCTCCTTGTTGAGAAGCTTTAGGCCTTCTCCTTGTTATGAAGTTTTGTTATTCATTAATTTGTGGTTCTAGTACTTTTCTGTATTATCATAAGTTTCAACATTGTAGAGATCAGTCTCTGATTGTCAAACTGTTTTAATTTTAAAAAAAAGTCAAATTAATGACAGTTTGTTTGCATAAATAAGATTAGCGAATTAATGTATTTGATTATGTATTTAGCCATGTATTGAGCAATGAATAATTAATAAAATTTCGATTTCTCTTAAAAAAAAAAAAAAAAAAAAACCAATGTTGGTTATCGTCGTCTTATCCCAAACTCCACAAATATCCTCCACGTCACCACCAGATCACACTTCCCTCCAGTCACCTCAACACGTCGTTAACTCCCGCCCCATCAACGGCTCACAATAGAACCAGGATCACCTAACACACATCTCCAAGTACATCCATCGTCCCAACCAACAAATGACAATAATACCCCCGTCAGCTATAGATAACTTCACTACTGTACTCTCTCAACTCGCAGAGCTCGAACGAATCTCCAATGGCGTCGCTACTTCTCCGAAGAACAACCAATCGAAACCCTAAACCACTCACAACCCCCCAATTTCTCACTCAATTCCGATCAATCTCATCGTCTTCTTCTTCAACAACTGAGAATCAGAAGAGCGGATGCATAGAGAAGATCCTGATCGCGAACCGAGGAGAGATCGCGTGCCGGATCACGAGGACTGCGAAGCGGTTAGGGATCCGAACTGTCGCGGTTTACAGCGACGCCGATAGGGATAGTCTTCATGTGAAGTCTGCCGACGAGACTGTGAGGATCGGGCCTCCGCCGGCGAGGTTGAGCTACTTGAACGGTTCGGAGATCGTTAGGGCTGCGATTCGTACTGGTGCGCAGGTAGAGTTTTGTTTCGGTTGTTTTTTTGGTGGAATTTGGGGAGAATTGCGGTTTTGTTGGCAAATTAGGTTTAAAGATTGAGCCTTTTTAGGGATTTTCTTGTATATATGAAGGATTGTGTGTTGTTGATGGTGTTTTTGGATTGGTAAATGCTGGTTTTTGTAGCCCTTTATGGGAATGAATGTTTGTTACTAGCTAATGATTCAAAATGT
Organism: Stephania japonica; assembly: GCA_039657345.1. Classification (NCBI taxonomy): domain Eukaryota; kingdom Viridiplantae; phylum Streptophyta; class Magnoliopsida; order Ranunculales; family Menispermaceae; genus Stephania; species Stephania japonica. The sequence goes on from CM077557.1 coordinate 14,438,150, forward strand.
CGAAATTGAAGATTGGATTGCGCCCAAAAGGTTACTAGCAGCGTAGGTGGATGAGGTTGAGATTGAAGAAGAAGCTAGTGGGCAGGTTGAATTAGCATTGTAGCATGTTAATTGCTTGTTGTCTAGGTGGAACCTATTAAACTCGATATGGGAGTGTATTAGTTTGTGACTCTGTGGAGTGGGGGGTGTCCAAGAGGTTACTTGATACTCAACAGAAGATCATTTATTCGGAGGACATGTAGAAGCCTTTGATTAAGCCATTTGATACTGAACTTGACTAAATGAACTGAGCACAACAATGCATTTCTCCTCTCAGGAAACTATGACATGCATTCGGGGGGAGGGGAGTAAATATTAGCGAAGAAACTTGACGCTAAGATTTCTTACAAACTTAAGCAGCTTTGATGCTAAAGGTACACTTGACCTAAAAGCTTCAACTTATAACTAGGGCTCTAGAAATGCATACCAATCTATCATTACTAGTTATGTAAGCTGGAAATGGTTTTTGGTTGTATTTTTAAGCAGAGACTGCATTTCCAATTTTCCAGCTAAGAGCTTTGTTGGCTGACTTAATGTAGTCCTTTCTTTTTTTTTTTTTTTTTTTTTTTTTTTTTTTTTTTTTTTTGTTGCTTTTCTGGCTACCTTGTATTGTGTAGAAAACTATTTATTGTGCCAATGTCACCCCGTCAAAACTGAGTTACTCGTATTTCATTTTGAAGGAACCAGCATACGGTTTGCTTGTAGTTTTTGAATAATGAATCAAAAATAAATTATAATCAGGTAGTATAAAAATATGATAATAGGGGTGGCGCTAAGTTTATGTGCACAAGCAGCACCACTTCTGAGAAAATGTTCTTCAATGAATGCTTTACGAACTTGATACTTTTTGAATAAATAAGCTTGACATGATCTTTTCTTAGTAGGGGTTTATGGTTTTGATATTTAGGCTATCCACCCTGGCTATGGTTTTCTCTCAGAAAATGCCGAGTTTGCTCAACTTTGTGAAGCTGAGGGACTCACTTTTATTGGACCTCCAGCATCATATGGGTGATAAAAGGTACCAACTGGAGGTTCTCTTATTTTTGGGCTTCCTTTTTTTAGCATATTCTCTCTCTAAGTTGTTCTGACAGTATGTTTCATTTTCATTTCTCATCATCTACATGTCTGTTGGCATTGATGTTTATTTAAATCTACCTTCACTGATCATGCTACGCATATATCAGACTTGTTCAATGAGCCATCTGATTTCTTGCATTGTTGCATGTGCACCATTTTGAAGCCATTTCTTCAGTCTTTTTTGCTTCTCTTTTACTAAAAATCATATTTGCATCGAGTTCTTATTTGAGAATTTTTGTCATTTGATGATCTGCTAGTGCATCAAAGAAGATAATGGGAGCAGCAGGGGTGCCACTCATGCCTGGATATCATGGCAATGAACAAGACGTTGAATTTATGAAGTTAGAAGCCGACAAGATTGGATATCCTATATTGATAAAGCCAACTCATGGGGGTGGAGGCAAGGTTGGTTCTCTCTTCTTTTTTTATTTTTTTATTTTATTTATTTGTTTGTTTCATGTAAAATGAATTATATTAAATTGATTTCTCAAAAAAAAAATTATATTAGATTGAGGCAATAAGATCACTATTGAACAATTCAACAAATTGGTCTATAGAACCATAGAATGGACCAAATTAGAGTTCAATGGACCTTTATTAATCATGATTTATGATTCAACAAACTTAATTTCTGTGAGAAAGAGATGAATTGAATTACAAACAATTGGGCACCAGTCTGAAAAGATAGGCCATTCAAGAACTCTATCTACTCTCATAATTCTCTAAATAGAAACACTCAACCAATTCTTCTCATGCCTTTCATTCATAAATTAATAATTATTCAGAGATCTCTAAATAAATATTTTTTATCGCTTGAATGTCGTCGCAACAGTCGGCACTGCCTCACCAAAATGAGGGAAATGGCCTCGAAATCCTTGGCTTATGTAGAACTTAACTTTTGTGCTACTTCAACTTCTTGTCAATGAGTGGATGCTTAGTATCTGCTTTTTCTTGATGTTGTTAATTAGATACAGACAGCATGTTGTCTTTTAGAGCTTTAGTTGTAAATCCGTTAATTCTTTATGTATGGAGGAACAATCCATCTGATATTTCTTAATTCCTGTGCACAACTTTGAACCCCAATTGTTCTTGTGCTTAGTTATCCAAAATCTAAACCAAAACCTTCTTGAGAGATGGAGCATTAGCTCTGATATACCACCAATCCCCTCTCTAGGAATCTGTTTCTAGTTTGTGTATTGTGTTGAAAAGATTTTGAAATAAAAAATTTAAGATCCTGTGGACTTCAATGGTGATTATTCTTTCATATACGTTGTACCTTCGAAGTATTTTATTACTTTTTTTTGGTAAAATTGAAGTATACTTTTTATTTAGTTCATGACTAGGAGAGATAACATTATTGATTTGACTTTCCCATAGAAAACTCTTGACAGAACTGGACAGTGATTTACATTTGCTTTGTTCATATTAATATTCCAGGGTATGAGGATTGTACAAAGTCCTGATGAATTTGTTGATTCATTTTTGGGAGCACAACGTGAGGCTGCTACTTCTTTTGGTGTCAATACAATCTTGCTGGAGAAGTACATCACTCGACCGAGGCATATAGAAGTCCAGGTCATAAGCTACCCCAGGCTCTGGATTTTTCGGACTAAATTTTTTGATGTCACATCTAGCCTATGTATCCAGATTTTATTTTGTAATACTTGCAAGTTTTAATTATTTTCTATATCTCGTTTATTCAGATATTTGGGGACAAGCATGGTAATGTTCTGCATTTATATGAGAGAGACTGCAGCATGCAAAGAAGACATCAGAAGAAAATTGAGGAAGCACCAGCGGTAATGCTTGCATTTTGGATTTTCCATTATATATAATTTTTCTCAGAGTTTCTGAACTTCACGGCTTTCTGATCTTCACAGCTCATTGATGCAGCCAAATATTGCTACCGACTTTCGTTCTCACTTGGGTGAAGCGGCCGTGTCTGCTGCCAAGGTGATGTACATAGCTTTAGTTTCATGAATCTTGTCAGTATTTGAAAATGTAGGTCTCGTTCAATTGAGTTTTATGAAAATATTTAAGGTGAAGAACTGGATTTAGCATGCACTTGATTTTAATTTTTCATCGAATTCCCTTCTCAATGGTATGATTTTGGCTATCCCGATCAATGTCAATTTTAAACCGTAAAAAATTTGTGTTGTTCAGTTGTTTCTTTTTGAAATGAAAGTCTCTTTCTTGTCAACCAAAAAAACAAAAGGAAACAATAAATAAACCTGTTACACAGTTTTTATAGAAAATGGGATAACCATCAAGTTTTTCCTGGTTTTAACTTTGTGACATGGAAAGGCCAATTACAACATAAGACTATTTTTGAACGTACTGGGCGACCCAGTCTATGGTGTGGTGGTTCTCTTTCTACAAGTGCTTATTAATTTATGCTGGTTCTTGTTCCTATATGCTTTTTTAAGACTAGGTTGTGCCTTGTTTTATGCCTTTAATTTGACCTATTAATTCCTTATAATTGAAATTTTCACTGATTTGATAGCCTCTGTTTGAAATTGACTATGTGAAAAGGCTGTGTATCTTATCACAATGCTGGTACTGTGGAGTTCATTGTGGACACCATCTCTGGCCAATTCTATTTCATGGAGATGAATACCCGTCTTCAGGTGCATTGGATTCTAGTTCTCCTTTTTTTTTTCAATATTTGATATTCAATCTAAGTATCTATTGCAGAATTTGTATTGAAAACTCAAAACCTCTTCCAGGTTGAGCATCCTGTTACCGAGATGGTTGTTGGTCAAGATCTTGTGGAGTGGCAGATCCGTGTTGCGAATGGTGAACCTCTTCCCTTGAATCAGTCACAAGTCCCATTAAAAGGTATACTTATCTTAGAAAAGTTTCTTTGAAATAAGTGAATTCTCTCTTTTTCTAAAGGTACCAACTTTTATCTAGGCCTACTTTGAACTATTAGCTTGCATTTCTGCTGTCCTGTTTGGCTGCATTACTCAAAATACAGTGCCTCAAATTCTCAAGGCATCATTCACATAAAAGTTTTTAGGAAAAGCGTGATATGTGAGACACTTACATTGGGATTTCAGCATTTTTTTCATCTCGGTTTTGTTGCATGAAGTTGATGTAGCATCCACTAATTTCTCGCTACATAGAAAGATATGAAATTCTTCCAATTCGTTGAGTCTTCAAATACCTGAATTGAAGAAGAAACCACATTTCTTTACTGGTGTTTACTCCCAAACATTCCAATACAAAAAACACATAAGAGAATCCAATATCTCGAAACACATACTTTATTCACCACAATTCGATCACAACTGATGTTACAAACGTAGTAAGCATTTATATAGGGTTTACAACCCAATTTAATGATTTACCTACTTAACCGGAATTGTTGTAATACTGTAGTTTTTGTTAATACTAAACCACCTAAATAAGTCCTATCTAAATTGTCAAATTGCGTGCTTTACCTAGATAATATTTTTAAAGCCGATAAATATGAAGTACTCCAATATGTCCAAAACTCTATGGCATGCACCATACTAATTAAATAAAATAGAAAGAAACTAACCAGAAGAAAATAAGCAATTTATATATGCATGAGATCTGCAATTTGTGTTGTTCCAACTTGATAGCTCCATCTTTATAGGGTCTCGACAATGTGCTAAAGTCTTAACTATCTTTATCTTCATCAGATGTGCATTATGTTTGAATTGAGTGGTTCATTTATTATGTTTCTAGTTTCCTTTATTCTGGTGTTTAGTGTGAAGTAGGAACTTTAAGGATGTCCATTGATCATCATTTTTTTTTCATCTTCTTTATTTGTGCAGGGCATGCATTTTAAGCTCGAATATATGCTGAAAATGTTCCAAAAGGATTAGGATATAATAACAAAAGTTGTAAAAGGTTAGGATATTTTAACCAATTTGGCCTTAAAAATATGGTGGTGAGAATGTGTAGGTGGGAAAGTATGCCTCTTACTATTAAGGGGTCACTAAATAAATTGAACTATTTCTTAGAGAGGTCTAAGTAAATATTTTTTTGCCCACCTAGGCGCCGCCACAATTAGGCGTGGCTAAACTGCCTGACACCGCCTTGCCTCATTGAAAACATTGCCTAGAAGGATGCATAAAGAAAGTAGAAGAGACTCCAAAACTGATACTGTTAGAAGTTAGAACAGAACTCTAGGTAGGAACTGTTGTTCATCCTTTCTGAAATCTTACTTGGCATTGGATCATTGTGCCTGGAGGTACTTGTCATGTATAACTAAGCTGTAAAAATCTTCATTGAAATATATGGAACTTCGAAATTTGGATAATGGTGGTTTCTTTGGGTAAATTCTGGGTGACAGCCGAGAGAAAGTGATTTAGCGTAAGCGTGGGAGGATGGTGAAGGTATAGGTAAAGTTTTCTTGCTTGAATGCAAGTGACAATCAGTTTTCTTTTTCTTTTTTTTTTCAGTCAACATTTTCCAAAAATGGGTCTTTCTGGGTAATGCTGTAACTTGTGGACCAAATTGGAACGCCTTATCGTATTAATTGCTATTTTATAAGATCTATAATCTAATAGCTTGAAGTGTGGACCCTTTTTGAGGACACAAACAGTCTAGCACCTAACATCTGTTAGCTTCATCCAAATTAGTAGTTTTAGAACTTGAGTGGCATGCAACAGCTGAATGGACATGTCTAATGATTAATTTCTGTATTGGAATCTGAAAGCAAAGTGCCTACATTTTTGCTCAGGTTGCTGGGTTACCCACAAATATCAACTTTCTTCAAAGACTTTCTGACCATTGGGCTTTTAAGGATGAACAAGTTGAAACTCACTTTATCGAGCATATCAAAAACGAGCTCCTTGGTGATCCCAGTAATGAAATGCTGAAAGCAGAGGCATACAATACTGCAACATTTGCTGCAACCTTGGTTGCTGCCTGTGCTTGCCAGAAGGAACATCAAGTTTCAGTGTGCAGCCCCTCTGGTAAACCTTGTGGCTTGGAACTTTCTAGATTGCGGGCAATATTTTTAATATACTTAATTTAGCCTTCTATGCCATCTCAGGGAGCAACAACTTAAACTCATTGTGGCTTGCTCACCCACCATTCCGAGTTCATCATGATGCATCAGAAACAATGGAGCTTCAGTGGGACAATGAAGATGCTAACGACTCGAAGCAAATAAAACTTGCTGTAACTTGCCAATCAAATGGAAACTTTTTAGTTAAGGTGATTTTTTCCTTCTCTTTTGTTAATATGAGGCAATATGTTATTCATCGATGTAGAATGGAGATACAGCTATGTTGTTTCATTTGGCAACCTGTTTGTGTGCACTTCATTGTGATACGCTCATATTAAGTCGTAATATACTTCCCCTTGTATCTCAACGTATGCTTTATTGTCCTGCAGATAGCTGATAATAGTTCATCTGGACATGAAGTTAAAGTGTCACCCTTAGGTCCGAATGATTTCAGAACAGAAATAGATGGCTTAAGCATCAATATCAATTTAGCAGTTTATACCAAGGTAAGTGTCACAGGGCCAATGAAAGAGGGGTTTTTCACTAGGAAATTTTTCTCTCAATCGAACCTGTGGTGCCTAAGGGCCACCTTAGTTCAGCACACCAATACTCGAATTAAAGGGACAGCAAGCAATAGGCAACAAGGAAACGTTTTTACTAGCTCTCAATTGGAATTACAACTGTGCGACTCTATGCTTCCCCAAGCTCAGAGCCCTTGGCTTTATAGACTAGCCATTAGGTAGTTACATAACCAACTAGGACACGTGTCCAGTGTACGTCAATCCATAGACCTGGTAAATCACCACTCTCTTAGTGGTCAAGGCAGTTGCCAAACTGCCTTGTTCCCTTGCTGCCACCTGGTTCCGTAACCGCATCCATTACTGGGTCAGTTAGCACATGCTCTATGTATTCGGGACAAGCCTGGACGTGGCTTGGTCATGGCCCGGCCATGACCAAGGTAGTTCCCCAACTACCTCGACTTGGTCTTCCACGTTTCAAGGAACGTGGTCCATGCTTCTCTAAGGGACAGGGACTGCGTCTCGTGGTGCCTGGCAGTGTCCAGGCACGTTGGGTGCTAAGCCGGGGTTCGGGGTTGAGTCCCACCGGCTCGGGGTGGCCAGACCATGGTCCGTGGGTCTTCGCCTTGGCATGGTGCCCAAGGCGTGCTCGAGGGCCTTCCTTGTCACTGTTGCCCATGCCACCCTTAGGAGAGAGCCCACCTCCCCTTATAATAAATGTTAAGCCGTTTCCCCAACTCCAATAGAAAACATCCCAAAATGAGACCAAGCGTACTTGACCAGGGTCAATGCCCAAGTCAAGGAAAGTCAACTGTTGTGCCAAGGCCTGGCCTTGCCTTGGCCTGGCCTTGCCTTGCCTCACCTAGCCTTGGCCTGGCCTTGCCTTGCCTTGCCTTGCCTTGCCTTGGCCTTGCCTTGCCTTGGCCTGGCCTTGCCTTGCCTTGCCTTGCCTTGCCTTGCCTTGGCCTGGCCTTGCCTTGCCTTGCCCAGCCTTGCCCGTGCCTTGACAAGCTTTGCCCTTGCCTTGCCCAGCCTTGCCAAGCCTTGCCCAGCCTTGCCAAGCCTTGCCCTTGCCTTGCCCAGCCTTGCCCTTGCCTTGCCCAGCCTTGCCAAGCCTTGCCCAGCCTTGCCCGTGCCTTGCCAAGCCTTGCCCTTGGCTTGTCCAGCCTTGCCAAGCTTTGCCAAGCCTTGCCCACTTAGGCACGAGCCAATCCAACTTTAGAGTTCACCGAAACCTCCCGAGTCCACCGAAACTCGGTCATTTGCTGAGTTATCATGCTGCCCAGCCCAGCATACTCAAATCCAGCTTATTGGGGTGGTAACAGTAAGCTATCTCATATATGCATTGTTTTTAAATTCCAGACACTGGGAGTGAATTTGAATAGGCACTGTTTACATGCCAGTTGCGTAATGGGGCTCCAAAATTGCTCTCTAACATTGAAAAGATAAAGAAAATGGATTTATATTTGGTATACAGATCATATTGGATTGTATTGGTGCATTTCTTGCTGCACATCTTGAAGTTTTATGTCATATTATTTGGTTTAAATTTGAATTCCTAGTATAATGAGGTTTTACAACTTCTACTTTCTATGAGTACAGTTTTTACTCTTTTCTGGTTAGTAACTTAATGTACTAATTTACCTTCAATATATGTATTAATTTAGGGTTTCTGATTGATGTGTGCAGGATTATACCAAGCATATTCATGTATGGCACGGTAAGCATCATCATCATTTCAGGGAGAGCAAGAAAATCCATTTGCCTAGTGACGATGATTCCAGCCACAAGCCAAGTTTTGATATGGCTTCCCATCCACCTGGGACGGTCGTAGCTCCAATTGCCGGTCTAGTGGTGAAGGTATTGGTGAAGGATGGGATGAGAGTGGCGGAAGGACAACCTGTCCTGGTTTTAGAAGCAATGAAAATGGAGGTGCGAATGATTTATCTCTCCTCGCATCTAATTTATTCAAATGCTCCATGATCTCATTCTTTCCTTCAATTTCAGCATGTTGTCAAGGCACCACGTTCCGCCTGTGTTAATCAGCTCAAAGTCAATACCGGCCAACAAGTATTCGACAACAATGTGCTCTTTGTTATCAAGGTACGTTTCTCGACTGCAATTGCGTTCTTTGGAATTATTCCCTTGTCTAAGAAAGAATTCCCCTCTAGACCTCTAGGTCCGTTATCTATTGCCACATTTTTCCCTAGAAAAACCATGCTCTTCCTCTAAAACTAACCTTTATCAAAGTTAAAAGGAACATTTGAAGTATGCCAGTTCGTCCTCAAAAAAAAAAGTATGCACGTTCAGTTAGGTGTACTTTTATGGCAAAAACCTAATCTAAGTCCAGCATAATCAGATTGAGTTCAGTTTTTGTTTATCGGTTTAATTTCCACTATTAAATTGAAATGGACCCAACTTAATATGTTCAAGCAAGGAATTGCATTAATTCTACTTCCAGCCAAAAAATAATAATAAAAGACACCCATAATGAGTATATTTTGGGTAATTTTTTGATGAATTCTATTTTGGGGAATTGAATTTATAAGATACTATTCTTTTCATCTGGAGTATCTAACCCGAATTCTGACCAAACATTTTGTTTTGGTATTAAGTATCCATAAGTTAGATAAAAGTCCACATGCGAAAACCAAACTGAAGTATTGAACTGACTAGGATGGTTAGATTTGTTTGTCTATATGTATTTGAATGATCTATTTCTTCGATCTTATTGCGCTCTAAATTCATGCTCCAAGTTCCAACCATAATCCCATGTGTTTAAAGAATGGTATGAGATTATGAATTATCATAGCTTAGTAGACGAATGACGAATTCGATCCGTGCTTACTTTTTCATTTTCTTTATGATATAGGATGAATAGAGAAGATGCAGTTCTCCTGATGTGCCCCGCCTAACTACACAGTTTCCAGGAGCTGGTTTAGCTGAACCCACTCACAAAAAATAATTTCAGGAGATACCTTTGATTGAATTCTCCATGTATTTCTGTGATTAGAATGTTAGCATAATAATTTTTGTCCTTGAAAATACTAAGAAAGCATGTAAATCCTAATTTCCATCTTCAATAAATAAGTTATATCATGATGTCATTTTTTTCTTGGCTCTCTAGTCACTATTATTCTTCTTCTTTACTTCCTTTCAACTTCATGTTGAGGCATCTACTGATGTTATCACGGACAAAGTCTTTTTTTGGCTTTTAATTAGTATTATTTTTTTTATATAAGAAGCCTTCCTTTACACCTGCCTATTAAGTATTAGCAACCCCTACTCTAACACAGATACTCAGAACTCTCAAGTCTCGACCATCACTTGAGTCTAAAAGTGAGGATGTTTTATGTCTTCTTTTTTATTTTTTATGTAAGAAAATAATTTAGTTACGACACCCTTGACTCCAATATAAGTTGAACAACCAAATCTTAAGTGAGTATGTTTTTTGTTGTTGATGTTGTTGCTGCTGCTGCTCTTGATGCAATAAGGTAAAATTGAGATAAAACTCTAAAACGTATATTCATTAATGTAAAAGGAAAATGTAAAATATCTTGTCCAACAAAATACCTTTATACAATTACTATTTTTATTTTTATTTTTCTTTTTATTTTGAGAAAAAGGAGGCGGTGCTCCTGAAATTTTATTGATTGGCAAAAAATAAAAAAGAAGTTACATACATCCCAAAGGGACTATGTACCCTCGAGTTTGTCTGGTTGATTGGTTTACGATTATACATCAAACATGTGAAATGCAACATCTTTGTCTAAACACAAAATACACCAAATGAAGTAGAAAAAAAAATAAAAAATGAAAGTCTCTCTACAATGCTGTCCTCTCTTCTCTCCTCCACAAGGACTAGGCCTTCATCTCTGCATTACAGTGTCTCTTAAGGTGTGGGTAGTAGTAGCTCCTCTGTCTCGGTGCAAATTTCTGTGGCCAACAACAAAAATAAGGGAATTATAAAAGATTGATCACAAGAGGTAAATTTGAAGTTTATTTCAATGGTAATTGTAATTTTTAGGTCAAACATTAAGATGTACACATACCATGCACAGTTAAAAAAATGTCCCAAATGTATTCATTAACCCCTTTTCAAAAAAAAATAAAAAATAAATAACATCTACTTCCCCTAAACATTTTTTATAAAAAAAAATGGAGATGACAATCAGAACAAGATTTTAATATACTGATATCTTGAAACACCATATTTAGGTACACACATAGTGGTCACAAACCTAGCAAACATGAAAATACAAGAAAAACTACATATTTATGCATCCCTCAATTTGTAAATTGTTAAGCTTGGGGGTTACGTTATTGGTAAGTAATCGATCTCAAGACTGCTATGAGGTATAAGATATTGATGGGATATGGTACACAAAAAGCAAAACTTGAACACTGTGGTATTTATCGGTCGCGCATCCCGAGAAGAGCGATAAGATGTACAATGTCATGATCAAGCACTTCGCCTTTTGTATTGTAACTCACCAATAACTAAGCATGTGTAACATTAATTAGAGTTTCTTTTTTTTTTTTTTTTTTTGCAACTTCAGTTAGAGTCGAACCTACAACCTTTCTAAACCTTGTCTTTTGACAAGTGACGCCTCATCCATCTCACTAGGGATGTTTTGGCTAAATATTCCCCACAACATATGCGCTCATGGCAACTTAAATAGAGAACGACAATGGTGTTGATAGAGAATATTGTAGAAAAGCTGTAAGATCAACCTAACTAACAAGCAGATTTCAAAAAAATAATTGAAGTTCTCCTCCCTTTCATGAAACATGAAAATCAATACATCAAATTTTAAGATCCACCAAAAGTACAGACGGACTTCACTCTCAAAACAAAGCAAAGGATGTTCTCTTTCAGTCGACGCAAGAAATGGACATAGAGTTCTCTTGCCGAACAAAAGTAGCAGCACCCTTCCACGGTACAAGAACAAAAACGATGCGAAAAATAGAACACATAAGCATGCTAACTTCGACGAGGCAACATCCCCACTTCCTATCAATTCTCTGCCTATGTCACGAACCTTTGCGAATTCCCTGTAACATAGAAGAGAAATACTTTCACTGTCAGCAAGTTCAAGAGATTAAATAAGGCATACATTCCAAAAAAAAAAAGAAAAATTGCTGTCAAACTGCATATCATCTTCAAGTATTATTATAGATCAAAGTCTTAATCAATTTCAGATGGAGGATTGGACAAAGAAGAAAGCGCGCACCTTTCAAAAATGTGTTCGATTTCATGCTTTCTCTTCAAGTCTGCAGAATGAGAAGGTGGAGGATTGGCAAGTTGATAAGATTCTAATAAATCTCTCACATTTTTGTTTGGAACAAGATCATCTGCAAGTATGTTTGTCGCTCCACAAGCACACATCGACTTTGAGCTGATGCAGTCCCTAATACCTGATGTTTATGATCCAAGAAAATATATATTAATGTGAAAAATATACAGTAAATCAAAATCAATGCATGGATAAATCGAAAGAAGAAAGATTATTCAATAAAATAGAACAAAAACTGATTAACACAACAATAGAACTTAACAACAACTCATAATCTTTTGCAAAAAAAAAAAAAAAAAAAAAAAAAAAAAAAAAACCACCTCATAATCATATAACAAGAACAAAATGATCCAAGAAAACTACAAATCCTTAATTAATAGTGTTTGCGAACAAAATATAGACGCAAGGAATTAAGGATATGTAATGATTTTCTTTTTCTCTTAAAAAAAATACTAACTTCAACCTAAGCATGGCCATGGTGATATAGACAAGTCAGTGAAAACATTAGAAAACTTTTGCATGGGAGTAACATGAACAAAGAGGACAATCAGATTATGTTCAACATGAAATCCTTAGCATTGTCTAGTGCACAATAAATAAAACACTTACATTTATCGCAGAAACTCCTATAGCAACATTTGCCCGTCATCACGGCATCTTTCATTACTCCTTTGCATAATGGGCAATGAAGTTCTGGTGGAATGTCGACGGCAGAGCGAGTCGAAGGTAATTCCTCTATTTCCCTTTCAAAAGTGGTCCTATTTCATGCAAAAAAAAAAGCCAAGTGAATATCGAAAACTATAAAAAAAAAACTGCAACACTACATCAACCAAGGAACTACAACCATCAAGCTAGAAGTAAAGTTAGATTAGCTTACTCGTCAGGCTTCAGAGCGGCAACAACTCCACCGGTCAATGCATAAGAGCCATCTGAAGTTGTCATGAGCATTGACTTCGGAATACCAGTTGGAGGCTTCAGCTTCTTAATGTCGTAATTGGGATCGCCATTAGTAGGACAATCCCGAATAAAATGCCCCGGAATATTACACCTGCGACAAACGTAGCCAGCAGGAGGTGCTCGGTCACTGATACTCATTCTTCCATTCATAAATCCTCCAAAGCACTGATAAGCTCTTGATGACGAATCCTGAATTTGCCTGCAAGTCCGTTTAAGTTTCACAATTCATTAGTATAGGATAGAAAGAAATCTAACCAAACAAATACGTTGAATGACAACAATTGATCAGGCACTAATGTACTAACCAAGTATTGATTACAGCCTTAATCCTCTTGTCCTCCTCAACTTTACTAATCATAGGGAGGGCATCTTGCGCCGCATTGTTTGATCGTTCTTCAAATGCATCAATGGTACATAAATCACCAAAATCGTGCCAGTCGTTCTCCTCCGGCTGCAAGACCAACTAGAAAAATTAAACATATATACAATATAATTCCAACAGAACTTTCAACCATCAAAAGTTCACCAAATAAAACCTCCAAAACTAATTTTTATGAATCTCATATCATATGCATTTAGCCATTTACCTTGGGTGGACTGCTCCTTGATGATTGATCAAGATCCTTCTCCTTATTGTCTGCAATGTTTGCCCTGCACCACAAACATATATATCTTAGCAAAATTCTAGATTTCAACCAAAAGAATGATCGGCGACAGGGTCAATGACTGCACAATATCAAATTAGTCAAGCAAAACTTCTCTAGCTCTCTTTTTATTTTTTTTTGCAAAAACAAAACTTCTCTTTTGATTATATAAAACAAATGGTTATGGTTAAAGATTTGAAAGTTGAAACTTGTACCCTTTTCGTTCAATTACGATAGGCATGTGAAGTCCTCTTGGAACGCGGTGAACTATAACTGAAGTATCCCTTGGGATCAATGTAGCTTCATTATACTCTGGAATTGGAACAACAAAAAAGAAGTGTTTAATATCATGCAAAAAGATAATCCATCCCATCCCATCCCATGTAATGTAGACAAATCAAACTATAACTCATGAGGCATTCATTGGTCTGAGCGTCGAAGACCATAAGGATGAAATCAGCACGCCTCTTCAAATGCATGGACTCAACAATTCTTAGCTTCAAGTCGGCGACAGATACGGAAGGACCTACAATTGCCAAAGATTTATAATCTTTGGAGCTCTTGAATTTGTAGTGCACAGCCATTATCTTTGCTGCAGATAATTCCTCTAGGTGATCCAAATACAGAAATTATTATGCACTTCAACTAATTAAACCATAATTATGGATGAGAAATTATTTGGCTGGAATCTTCTAGTGTCAAACTTAAACGTCCTAAAAACTCAACTGCAAAAATGCAACTATGTTATGCACTTCAACTAATTAAACCATAATTATGGATGAGAAATTAATAATTGTGCACAGTAAAAGTTTCAAAATGACTGCAGAGTGCCAAGAAATTGACTGTATAGATCAGAACCATCAGATTATATATTTATAAACATGCTTTGATTAAGAAAATAATTATTATCATGTTAAGTAATAAAACTTGTTCAAATTCAAAAACTTCATGTTGAGCAAAACTTGTTCACATTCAAAAGCATTGGATTTTGAATCGTTGATTGGTTCCAAAAACTACTTGGCATAAATTCGATAAACCAATTAATTATATTTTATTTTATTTTTTGATATTCGTGGGTATTTAAACGAGTCCGACTATTCCCATGAGGTCCTGGTGCAATTGGCCCGAGCGTACCCCACCGACCTATGCAATCTTGACACAACGGAGAAACAAACTTGATACCGTATCCAATAATCCCATTGTTCCAAGCTCGCCCTTACCGCTAGGTCATCCCGTCCATATTTACACCAATCAATTAATCGAGACATTGTCAAACGAAAAAAAAAAAAAAATCAGCCGCCCAAAAAAAATATATAAACCCTTAGAGCACAACAAGATTAGAGTTTGATTATGGCTGCAACCAAGGTGAACCTGGAGTAGTCGATTAGTTTGAATACTAAGTGGCTGAAAGATAATCCCAAGTGTAAGGACTTGTTTTTTATATTTGGCGAGTCATTAATTAGATCTTTCACCCTATTAATTGAGTTATTGATTCTATTCAAGGCTTACTCCAAATCATTAAAAGTGAGTTGTTCATATTGAATAAGCACAACTAGAAAAAGACTCTTTAACGAGGGGAAATATGTGCATCAATGGATGTTGGGGTAATATGTGCTCTACAGATAAATAATTTAAAACACACCAGTAGAAAACATTGTAGACAAGTTGATTCGAGAATTAAAATTTGTGGCATTGCAGCTAAAATTGATAGTAATGGGTACATAGAAACATAACTTTCTCATGGAGCTTAAGAAATTACAGTCCTACATCCAGTGAAGAATTCGTCCTATGTTCTAAGGTGCCTTCTGGTTACACATCCGGTGTTGTCATCGCCTTCTATGTAAGTTCTCTATTCTCTCTACTGTTGCACGTGCACATTCATCTAGTATAGATACATTGTCTAAAATTATAAATTTTAAAGGAGCGTAAGTTGTTCACAACGTTCCAGAATCTATGTTATATGCATTTCTATGTATATATGGCAATTCTTCATGAGAATACTGAACTGTATTGTCCAAACAAGCGATAAAAGCAGACAGAAAAATATGAAAAGAAAAGACAATCAGAATTTTATCTTAAAAGAACCAAATTTAGCTAGTGTTGACACCCGAGTGGTTAAATATGGGTAACTCCCCATCATTAACCACTAAATAATTATTATTCAAAAATCATTTATTAATTAGTAGCGAGTGGTTAAATATTTAGCTACTAATTATAATTATTATTCAAAAATCATTTATTAATGTTTTTTTGTGTTTTAACTCCCCCATTTTCCTAGGCGAAGCCTCACTCAACTAACGGTCACCCAAATGGCTCGAGACACGTATTATACTATCATATTAATACAAAACAATACAGAATCATAAAATTTACCTCAGTGTCGACTCCCGAAGTACGAAATACTCGATGCATCACGATAGCAGGGTCATGGTCTTGACAAGTGTAACACAAGTTGGGTTAAATTTTGATGGTTGTTACAATACATCACAGAGTATTTGAGTGCAGATGGCCCAGGATGCTTCCTTTGAGTGATACGGAGGGGCAAAAACACCTTGCATGTGGCCAAGTTGTCTTATGAACCTTTTTGGTTGGTATGGCTCAATGATGTCCATGTACTTCAAGGTCCCATCTTAGAATGCCATGGGATGAACAATAACATCCGGCCTGAGATCAACGTATGGGTTTTGAAACAAATTCAAGTAATAAAAGCACTTCATTCGGCCTCAGCCTATCTAATGTCCTCCGAATTGACCCCAACTTGTCTTCAACTATGACCATCTCGTGTTTCGGGATCTACCACGAGATACAGAGTTGCAATTGCTCCATGTACTTAGCACTTGATGCGACAAGACCAAGTTTGAAATGCTCATACACCCATCCCTGACAATATAAAAAAAAAAAAAAAAAATTAGTGCCAAGAGAACACTTAGTAATGACAAAAACAAGTACAAGTGTAAATATGGTTGGCAAAAAAATGGGTTCGGATGGAAACTTGTCTGGACACACCCTTAATAACTACTTAAAATAGTGTTCAGACCTGTACCCTTATCTAAAAATGGATACTTTTTTTTGTCTAGACCTGTATTTTTATAAAAAAAAATGGGACCTTTTTTTGTTCGATTTTGTTTTTAAATATGATCAGATAAAACAAAATCCCAAAAATCAGTTTCAAATTGATTCATCATTTAATCGTACAAATAAAAAATCTAAAAATCTTGATTCATCATTCAAATCGTTGAAGTTAGAACTTAGTAACAAAATAGAGCTTCATTATTCAAATTTAAAAATATGCAATTTTTGAACTAAAATGGTTCACATAAACAATTAGTGCATACCTAATTAACATCATTGATCACAATATATATATACATGACATAACTCGGCGGCGTGGTTACCTTGCTGAACTGAACGAAGCATCGAAAGTCGACGAACCACGCAGTGAAGAGAAGAACAAGAACATGAAAAACAGGCAATCCAACCAAAACTAGCATTGTATCAGAGAAGTCTACACTAAGAAGAATAATGAAATCCAAATAGCGTAGAGGATTGCGAAGGGTTGGACGTCGAGAAGCCACGACCAATTCCTCTTCTTCAGCAAGTCCACTCCTTGAACCACTTTCCCAGTCAATAGAGCGCGCTTATGTCCAAGGGTGAAAGCGACTCACGACAGCGCAAGAACGAGAGGGCGAGAAGCCATAGGCATGCGACGACGGACGACTAGTGAGAACAAATACCCCTATAAATTAATCCAATTAAACGTTAAATGGGTGCCTTTTTTTGAAATCTCTGTCCAAAGCCAGACTTGTAATATTAAACGGACATAAAAAATTGTCCAAACCTGCATTTTTTTTAAAGAAAAATAGTGTTAAGACCCATTTAAAGTGGGTCCGAAAAAAATCAAACAAACGGGTTGGAACAACTTTTGCCAGCCCTAAGTGTAAAGTCAGTTAGAGAAATAATAATTACCTTAAGCAAAGTGAGAGCCAACAAATTTGTGACACGGGAACTTGGTGGCTGACCCAAGGTGACGGTACAAGTATGCCAATGTAGTTGCCCCCATGCATAGTTCCCAATATCATCCAAATTCTCAAGAATCTTGAGCAATGCGATTGAGACCCGTTATCCACACAACAAGAAAAAGACTCTTTAACAAGGGGAAATCCCATCGCTAAATGTCAATTTCCCCTCACTAAAGATATTTAGCGAGGGGAAAATCCCGTCATCTTTCCCCTCGCTATTGCCTCTCTCGCTAAAGAGTTTAGGTGACGGGATCACATCTCCTCGCTAAAAACTTTTTGTGAGGGGACCAATCCCCTCACTAAAATCTTATAGTGAGAGGCAATCCCCTCACTAAATAGCTTTTAATGAGGGGATTTGTCTCTCACTAAAAGAATCTAATGAGATGTCAACCACACTAAATAGCTTTTAGTGAGAGGCAAATCCTCTCACTAAAAGCTTATAGTGAGAGGTAATCCCCTCACTAAAATAGCTTTTAGTGAGGGTCCATGCTTTACTTTACAACTTTTAGTGAGAGATAAATCCCCTCACTAAAAGCTATTTAGTGAGGGGCCAAAAGCCTCTCACTACTAACAATACCAGTAGTCATTAGAAACCCTTTTCATAGACCTTTTGTTTGCACTCCCGCATTCGACACAAAAAGTAGTGTGACAGAGACAAATAACACATTTCAAAAGTGTAAATCCAACAATCCAAATCTTATATGCCCACGGCTAATATAAATCCCATCTAATGTTCAAAAGAAAATACAAAAGACGCAAATATTGTCTTGAATCTCTACAAACTTTCCAACAAACAAGTACTCAGTCCTAATGAAGGAATGAAGTAACAATTAATATTTTGAAAACCAAAGCAAACACCGAATGGTTTTCAAAAAAAAAAAAAAACACACTCAATGCACATAGTTGGCATAAAGAAGAAAATGGAGCGGGACCTCGGACTTGCCCTTCGCTTTGCTTCCGTTCGTGAAGGAACGAATTCAAGAACGGAAATCCGGTCGGGATGAGCACAGAAAAAGGATTTCCTCGATCTGCTGAGTTTCAAGGTGATCGAAAAGTTTGGAGAGCTGCGAGAGATCATGGAAAAAGATGTTAACGTGCGATATCGGTGAGAAATAAAAAAAAACAATCAATTTCTTCACTTCATATTAAGCACGTAATCAATTTATGTACTACTGTCGCAGAAATTATTCACGACATCAACCGACACAGTCGGTAGCACATTAGAATGGGTGATGACACAGCTGCTGTGCAATGCTAGAGTTCTAAGTGAAGTTCAGGCCGAACTCAACAGAGTCGTGGGTGAGAAGACGAGTATTGAAGAAGAAGACATAGAGTCTCCCATATTTGCAGGCTGTTGTAAAGGAAACATTAAGGCTGCATCCTCCTGTACCTTTATTGGTACCTCACAAGGCCATCACAACAACTGAGAAAATGATAAACATAAATTAATAATATTAAGGACAGAGAATGGCAGAACAACATCCCTGACAACTTCTACAACAACAACAACTATGATGGATACAAGAGTGAAGAGTTCAACAACAATAGGTTCAGAGATGAGCAATTCACGAGCAACAACAATGGCTACAAGGACAGCAACAACAACTACAATGAATTCAGGACAAAAGAGTTCAACAACAACAACAACAACAACCATGCCTACAAGAGTGAGCAGCTCAACAACAACATGTACCAGAATGAAAGGCAAGGCATGAGTGACACAAGGTTCATGGAACATGGAAGGTACCGCTATGATGTCTCAAATGAGAATTCGACGCCGAACCGAGAGTTCGGAAGCAGTTCAAGCAACAGAGGAGTGGAGTACCCAAGGAACCAGTACCACAACGGAGGATTCAACAATGGCAACAACAACAACAAGAACAAGAACATTAATGATGATGACTTTGATCCATGAACTCAAATTAATTCTGCTCAATTAATTTAAGTACATACAAAGAAGGGCATTTCAGAATTCGATCATCAAGTGTTCTGTGTTTGTGATAAGTAAGGTTGTTAAGGAGAAGTCATATTATTTAATTGTGTTTAGGGATTCAATATATGATGTAGTGAAGAGGAGATGTTGTAATAGACATCATATATTAATTAATTGTGCTTGAATAGTCGAAATGAAGTGCTTAAAATAAGAAAGATTAGAACACAATCATACTTATCTATAATTATGTATCTACATCTTTAGCATTTCATTATCATAAAAGTAAATAAGAAAAAGTGAGCTTGCCCACCTTGAAAAAGAGAGAAATTAAAGGCATGCAATATCCTCGCAACATAAAAAGAGGGCGATGTGTAATGAAATAGATGGTCCATGCCCTGCAAAATGGAACTTCGTCAATTACACCAGTGTCTCAATATGGGCTTAGAATTAGATCATTATGATGCATGAAATAACAAGGATGGCCTTTAGAATATCAAAAACAAAAGTGTCTATGCAAAAAACTTATCACGTCAGACTTTGATGGAAGCATTAGAGGTGGACAGAACAAGTACCTCTCGAGCTAAAAGACTAGACGTTTAATTCAAATGGAAGGAAAGAAAAAACAAATCAAGTAAGAAAATAATGTACCTAGAAGTAGAAGTAGCAATAAACGATCTATATCTATTAAACAAAAGGGAAGGCATTTACTACTTTACTATTAGACCTGATTGCTCTGGACATTAAGCACAAATATATTCAAAAATACAATGATACAATAGAAAATCATCGAATTACCTGAGATTGTATTCTCATGTTTAACTCATTAAGGTAGTCTCCAGCAATACATTGTCCAGGACATTTGGTAGATCTGTCACCCATCACAAGTCAACTTCGCTTTCTAGGAGTAGTACTTTTTCTTCCAACTCTTTGTTTTCTCGAATGCTTTGCAAAAAAAGGGAAAACAGAAATGTAGGAGAAGAAACGAAATCGGTTTCTTGTAAAATATTGGCAAACAACATCTCTCACATAAATAGGGCCCCAGGCATACAATAGTATAGAACTCTAAATGCAATAGTCCCCGCACGTATAAAATCAAATTAGTTTAGATAATCCGTAGAAGGAAGTAAGACACAACCTTATTCTTCAATTGTTCCTCCGAATCCGATTGTCTGCTTGATTTTATCTCGCATCAATCGAGTCGATATAAGGTTAATAAAAAAAATATAGCAAGGCAATAAAGATTAGGACTTGAATTTAATGCATTTTTCGATCTTATGCTACTCATTTTCAATTAGCAATAATCCATTTGAGTCTCATACAATGTTAAGGTATTAAAGATCACCTCTAGCTCAAAATCCTTCTCGTTACACTTGAGTTTATCGGTCTCGTAATTGTCTGTTTGCACAAAAAGTTCACTGAAATACTCAAATTTCTAAAATAAAAAAATAAACGAAGTGAGATGTCAAGAAGAAAACATACCCGCATGTCAACCAAGGATGTATTGGCCACTGAAGCCTTGCCATGCTCAATAATTCGTTGCTCTAAAACCATCATTTGCCTCCGCTTCTCCCGAATTTCATACTCCAACTTCGAATCTGTATTTATAAAGCATTCACAAACCGTGAATCACACCAGTGACACTAATTAATGGACCACATGCAGAGAGACGGGTCATTATGCAAGTCTAACAGAACTTGGAGCCGGTACAACATGCCACCAATATGTAGCTCATTAGTATTTAACCACCAATGACATGTATGCCAACTTTATAAGCAATCTATTAAATTAGTTCACTCCCCCACAAAGCTAAGTGGTCCGCAGTGTTGGTGAAAATAAGGACCGGTTGACAAGAAATTCATCAACATGACTACATTTAAAGCAAAATAGAGAAACTCATACCCGTGATTGAGAGCTACAACGATCATCTTTTGATTGCTCGACAAGGCGCTTCAGTGGTACTTGGTGGCAAATGCAATTTCACCAAAGAAGCATCTTAACTGTTCACCAAGCAGTCCATCTCATCCGATGTCATTGCGACCTACACTTCAACAAGAGCAGAAATCACTCTCTAACCACATAATAAGTATGAATTCATCCAAATTTAAAAAATGACAAATGCAAGAGCGTATGCGAAGGAATGCTTGTTTCCTTCAAGTTAAAAATTCTACTAGCTCAAGCGACCACAAATCGAAACCTCGAACCAGTCCCAAATGAAAGACGACAAAGACAAACACATAGACCCGCTACATAAAAATCATTAATTTATATTACCCTCAATGCTTCAATAAAAAGGAAAGTGGAAACATACCACGACATTAATCGAAGGGCTTGTAATCCGACTGGAGGCAAATTATAAGGAATCAAAATTACTGGCCATATAGTATGCGAATATTTAGGCTGAGAGAAAGGTTGGAAACCGTCACTGGCAAGAGCTAGTCTCACATTGCGAGGCTCAGAAGAAAAATTTTCATGAACTTCATTGAAAGATTTCCACGCCAATGAATCAGTTGGATGTCTCATTGCTCCATCATCTCTTCTTTCATAATGCCATCTCATCAAGGAAGCTGTCTTCCTAGACATGAACAGCCTCTGAAGCCTTGTCTTCAAGGGAAAGTACCGCATTGATTTCATCGGTAATTTCTTCCCATTTCTTCCAACTTTAATCTCACCTGTGCGACTATCCACTTTCCATCTTGAGGCACCACATATTTTGCATGTATCAAAATCCTTTTCATTTTTCCAAAACAACATACAATCGTTGTCACAGCTAAAACAATGATACACACATTGTATAGATATTACTACAAAGATATTAGGAATATCCATAAAACATTAACAACATCAATTACATGTGTGAAGGAAACAATTAATCTATGCTCTCACATTAAGCTATAGGAGCTATAATTTCCCAAACATGGCTAAAACAATGATTCACGCATTAAATAGATATTCCACTTGACTGTATTCCTAAAATTCATAATTGGGATCCTAGTAAAAAATGCCCATTTCTTAATAAGGAAATCTTCATCCAACAATTATCTGTCAATTTCTAAGGCATATGAACCTTTACCAACTAAAAGATTATTATGGTAATATCTTAGGCTTTTTTTACAATCTTACAGGGTTTCAGGGGCTATCAATTCGAACTGCATGGTTGTGGAAAATGATCTCCTCAAATTTAAATCCCCGATGGAGCTGTTTAAACATCATCTCCATATCATTTCAAAAAGAATACCTTACTTATTGGAATAAAAAGACTGCACCACCATTTCATCCAATAAATTGTAACCAAATCTTAAAAGGGAATGGAATGCAGGGACCGCGGGTCTAACCCACACAATCCCAAGCTCCCCCTTGCCGTTGAGCCAACGTGTCTAGATTCATCTTTTTTATTTTGATGCAGATCGAAGAAACCAATTAAGGTGAAACTACAATAAATTAACAAGGCAGGCCAACATCCAAATTAATGGTGTGCATAGACTGCTCAAAAGGTAGTCATTAGATTCGCTTAGAATAAAACAAATTAACAGATGATCCAAGGCGGAAATATCAAAGTTACTAAAAAAGGTCTCATTTACCCGACCAAGCAAATGCAAAGAGATTACCAAAACATTAACAAAATTAAGAAGCGACTCCTCAACAACATGAATAAAACTAAAAAGAGCATTTCGAATAATATTGAGATTTCAACAAACCAGTTGAATCTTTGAAGAAAAATAAACAACGACCAATAGATTGAAACAAATCTCCCAAAACCCCAAACTGAATCGCTTTCGCTAGCTAGATTCAACGAAAACAACGCCCAAATCATCAAAGACGTGAGGGTTTGGTTGCAGAGACGGTGAGATCGACGAAGCAATGTGAATCAAATTCAAGAAGAAACAACAATGAAGAGAGATCTCGCACAGTCGCACTCACTCGAGAGAGAGATCGAGAGACCGAGAGACCGAGAGACAGAGAGAGAGAGAGAGAGAGAGACAGAGAGACAGAGAGAGACGGAGAGATCACCTGAAAATGGATGAGCAGATCTGCGAAGTCGAAGACGAAGCCGATTTCGATCCTTCGGCGAACCCTAGGCGAAGAGGATGAAGAGGACGAAGGACGAAGAGGTTAGGTCGCGAAGTTGCTGGTGATTCTCTTTGAATGAGTTTTAGTGAGGGGGGGTTTATTTACATGTGCCCTAAAATAAATGTGGGTTGTTAGTGAGGGTATATACCCTCACTAATATAAGCTATATAATGGTCTATAGTGACCAATTCTAATACTCTCACTAAAGTTGGTAGCTAATAATTAGATTTCTTGTAGTGCCACTCTTATCGGCAAAAAGAGTGCATGACAATAGATACGATAAGAATGCTTGTGCAGTGCATTGCACGAAAGGGTAAACAAACGACTTTGAATCCTGGTTTGGGAACCATCGACTCTTCAACTGAGCCTTTCGGATAATGAGCTCCTTGTTGACGTTGACCTCGTCCTCTGCCTATTCAATGCTAACACCGAGCAACTTTGAAACAAGTTCAATGGCTTCCTTACGAGAGTCCTAAGTATACCTTGAGAAATTATTCGCTTCAATGACCTTGCCTGTGATGACCCCAATTCCCCATAAAATTGGACCCGCCTGACCTAGACCAACGTGAACCCTCGAGTTCACACTCGTGAAGTCAACGCAGGCCTAGTCAGCTTCCATTTGTTTCATCCTCAATATTTTAATCATTTAAAGTTGAGTAATTAGATCATGTATGTCCTGAGTATTAAATGCAGCGAAAATAACTTAAACATTTCTAATATCCTCAACAAATATAAGTCAGGAACAACCTAAAATGTGAAAATCCTGAAATAACTAGATAAACATGTAAATTTGATGACCAACAATATACAACGATGATGATACATGATATCCTAAATCACTCAATCCCAAAAGTACCTAGTGTTATCAAATATAGTAATGTACAATAATCACAATAAAAAAGGTAGAACATACAGTGATACAAGGAAAGAAATCGTTCGGAGAGTCCTCAGAGGAATTCACCAATCAATAGTCCATTTCCCTTGTTATTCTCTACTCGATCTGCACCCACCGTCACAAACTAGACGGTGAGTACGTGATAAATTGAAAGTAATGTCAAAAGAATATAGACAATAATTCACGAATAATTGAAAAGCAGTCCAAAAGTCATGCAGGTATTTAAAGATAGATAAATAACACAAATTTGCATGATAAATAGACTGAAAAACATTTCAATGATATTTGAGTGCCCATTAATTCAAAAGAGGTAACTAAGTAGTCTTATATCCATAACAAGCCACAACAATCCAGTATTCGGGGAAGAATCACGTTAGGTTGGGTAGCCGCACACTCGTAGGTAATGTTCACGTTGGCCCAACTAGTTAAAAATCTTAGGAGTACCTTCTCGGCATACTTAGATCATAGACACTCAACCAAGGAATATCAAGAATGCAATTCCAATAAATAGCTCATGATAATAGAAACAACAACAATGGAAAAATGAATTACTATGCATGTCCTTACTGGCTTACTAACTCACCTTAATTGACGCGAAAACCGTTCCTCGCGCGGCTCTAGTCCATCCGAATTTGATTTCCTAAATTTCTGGTGTTCATTTAGACCCAATTTGGTTGTATTAGAGTCATATTATGTCCTTACATTAGTCCCCAAAGTTTTCTAAAAGCTTTGAAATTATTTTAAAAAAATAATCAGTTTTCACTATTCGGGATGCCGTGGGTGATGCTGCCACTTTCAGGCTCCCACAGCGTCACTTAAAGCGTAAGAATTAGACCTCACTGGATTGAACGTCGTGAGTGACGCCACCAAGAGCAAAGGCTCACGACATCACTTAAAGCGTCACCTATATTGTTTTAGACGTCGTGATCGACGCCGTAGAGATTTGTACTCCACGACGCCACTCATGGTGCCCTTAGCAGGAATTGAATTTCTGGGGTTTCGACAACCTCGGCTTGCGTCGCCGTATTTTGAGCCTACCCCATCGTCGTAGGGCCCTCGGCTACTAACCAAAACCCTATTCAAACCCCACCAAAAATGTCCAACCCATCATTTTCTCCAATATTCCCAAAAATCTACATAATTTCCAAAAATTCAACATAACTTCATCAACCATTAATACACACACCAAAGCATCATAAATGATCACCAAATACTTCTAATAAATACCCCACATCAGTGTGCTCACTTTCAAAATTTGAATTTTCAAGAAACACCCCCAAAAATACATTTAAAATGCCCAAAATTGAAAGGAAAGATAGGATCTCACATTCACCGAGGTGTTTGATCGAATCTCCGTCTTCAGTCCTTCACGAAATCACCAAGATCACCTTTCCAATCTCCCAATTTTCATTGATGATTCGGTGGGTGGGTGTGTGTTGTGAGAAATGAGTTGTGTTTTATGAGTCAACACAACAAATCTATCCCTTTTATACTTCCTCATTCTATAAAGTGTGCCACACGTATCTTGAAGCACATCCATGGATCTCGAAAAAGCTATCCAAAAACTCCTTTGAATTGTTTTTGACACTCACACTTATCCTTTAAGAATAAAATATCTCATTTTACAAGCATTCCGGCACCCGGCTCTGTACAACAACTCGTACGTTGCGTACAAATGTCCAATCTAACGATCGAAGCGTATTCACATTTTATTTATTTATTTCATTTATTATTTTCCAATAATCTAAAAATATCATTTTCTGCATTTAAAATACTCAAATTTTACCCGGTAATCAGTCTAATCACGTTTTCCTAGGTGAAACCTGGCATATAAATCCGGTGCGATAAACAAAATAAAATCACGCACTAGGACATTCGATATTCACATTCAGGTATAAATACTAATACAGACTTTACAAAAAATAAAATATACATCGGTGTCGACTATCGAAGCTTAGATAGTATGACAAGTCACAACAGTCTGGTCAATGTCCTGAAACTCAACAGGTGGCACTAGTTAAAGTTGAGGGTTGTTACATTGCTCATCACCGAAATCTTCAGTAGAATGCTGACATCCTCCAAAGTGATAGATATTTCACCGAAGGGTAGGTGAAATGTATTTATCTATGGTTGTTACCGCTCAACAAAGGTGAAAATTATCAACCAGACCATTGGATAATCCTTCGAAGGCCCTTGGTGTCGATACGACATGATTCCAAATCCCACTATTGGATTTGAGCCCAAGGTTAATGAACTTTAGTAAAGGGCGACGCCACAACAACATAGCCTCAATCTTAAATTAATCGAGGTTGGCTACATGGATTAAACTCTTCCATTATGCTTGATTTTATGCAATTGATGGTGAGCATTCCTAACCATTCAAGTCCCTCCTAATTAATGTACCCCAAGTTAACTTCAGTCTACCTCTACTTCGTCGAATTTTGTCAGTTTCTATTGAGTCAAGTTTTCTAGTAGGAACATTTGTAGGCTGTCTTTATAGGTGTTCAAACCACAACAACCGCGCTTCCCTAATATTTGTGTCAATTGGTGCTACTCCTACTTTTCTTTGAATTCTGTGTTTCTTATTGTCTTTACGAGTTTTACCACACATCCACTTAAGCATCCTCATTTCTGCTACGTCTATTTAATTGTTGTTACTTTACCACATAATATTCACTTCCACGGAGCATAGCTAGACTAATTGTGGTCCTATAAAATTTTCTTTTTAACTTGGTAGGGATATTTCTATCACATATCACACTTGTTGCAATTCTCCATTTCTTCAATCCATCTTGAATTTTATACGTAACATCATTCTCAATATTGTCATCATTTTGTATGATTGATCATATATATCTAAAGTGTTTCACCTTAAGAACTTTTACTTCCCTTAATTTTACCAGTCCATCATCTCTATATCTAGTAGTTTTAAACTCATTGTGCATGTATTGAGTCTTCATTCTACTCAATCTAAAGCCTTTAGATTTAATGTATTCCTCGAAAGTTCTAATTTCCTATTCACTCCATCTCTTGTTTCGTCCACTAAGTCAATTTCATCTGTAAATAACATACACCATGTTATATTCTCTTGAATATGCCTAGCTAGTTTATCCATAACTAGAGTTAAGAGATATGGGCTTAAAGTCGATCCTTGATGTAGTACTATCATAATGGAAAATTCTTTTGTAGTTTCTCCAAATGTCTTTATACTCGTTACTACTCCCTCATACATCCTTAATAGTGTCTATATATCTAGCATTCACTCTTTTTCTTTCTAGAACCTACTAAAGAACATTTCTAGGAACCTTATCAAATGCTTTTTCTAAATCTACAAATACAATATGAAGATCATTTTTCTTTTCTCTATATTTTTTCATCATTCTTCTTACAAGGAAAATCGCTTCCATAGTTGACTTTTCAGACATGAAACCAAATTGGTTATCTGATATTATTGTTTATTTTCTAAGTCTATTGTCAATTATCATCTCCTAAAGTTTCATAGTATGACTCATAAGTTTAATTCTTTAGTAATTTGAATAACTTTGAATATCTCATTTGTTTTTAAAGATCGGTACAAGCATGCTTATTCTCCAATCCATTGACATCCGTTTTGATTTTAAAACTTCGTTGAAAATTTTTGTTAATCAAGTCAATCCAATTCCCCTTAAGAATTTTCAAATATCTATGGGTATTTCATCGGAGCTACATGCTTTTCCTATTTTCATATTTTTCAAAGCCTCTTTTACTTCCGAAATTCTAATATTGTGTGTATAGTTTACATTTTTTTCTTGGTGTGGCTTTTCATCCACTATGATATCAACTTGGTTATCATTAAATAAACTAACGAAGTAGCTTCTCCATCTCTCCTTAATATCATCTTCACGCGTTAAAACATTTTGATTTTCGTCCTTAATACATCTTACATGGCTTAGGTCTTGTTTCTTTTTATCTTTTAATTTGGCTAGCATAAAAATATATTTTTCACAATCTCTATTACCTAACTTTATATATATATATATGAAATTAAATCATTTTAAGCATAAAATTATAAATTCTTATAAATTAATAAAGTGACAATAAAAAATAAAATAACGTACGTCGCACCTGCGACGTGATCTTTGAAGCTTAATAATAAAGACGTGTCTATCACCCTACCAGGTAAAGGAGCAAACGAGTTTTCTTCCTCTTGCTCCTCTTCATTCTCAGAGGATCGGGTGCCTCAGGTAGGTCGGGTGCCTTAGGTGGCTCCACCATGTCTACTTCCACCTATATGACCTTGACAAAGTTAAGATTACAACAATAATAAAATTATCTCAAGTCAAGAATAAGAAAAATTACTAAATTTATTGCATAATGTTTCAACATACCTTCTTCTCTTTCTTCATTCCCAATAAACTCAGGAGAAGACTCTGACGCATCCCCCTCAATTCCACCACAAGCAATGACTAAATCCCTTTCCTGATATTCGACAACATGTGAACCTTCATCCTGCAAAGCCACCTTACGAGCACGAGTTCTCATAGCTGGTACCTTATCCTTCCCTTCTATCTTTTGTTTCTCTTTCCGGTAGTATGCAGTCTGGGGTTTTTGGTCGCCCCAGGTACCTCTTAATGGCTCAACACCAGCCATTGAGAGGTAAACAAAACGTTCTTAAAATAATCCAAAAAATATCTCGGACAAAAATCGACATTTGAAAGTGTGTTTCAGACCATAGTAATTGAGATATACACATGCGTCTTAGTTAGGTACCATCGAGACAACAAGAAATGAACCATTACAGATTTGTTTCGATTGGTATTGACCGAGTCTTGTGGATAAGTCTCGACAACATGTATCTGAAACTTAACTTAAGGTCGCAACAAGTAATGAACGAGATTACCTATTTCATAATGTGCTCAACATTATACTTGGTTACTACTTCACAAGACTAAGTTTATAAGGTTGGTATCGTATAACCAAGAATTAGCAAATAATTTTGGTTGTGTGTGACAGACAATATTTATGCATTCATGACCCTGTGTAGTCGAGAAGTACGGGTTTCCAGAAAAAACGAAGAAAACATAAAAACGCAACAGCATCACACAAAATGCAATAATAAAGTTGTGTAGAACCTTCACCACAACCAAATTAAATCAACTCGCATAAGACCACAAAACTGCTCAAATTAGAACCCCAATAGATAGAGATCTGAGATTGACAAGAAAGAGAGATAGGGAAGATGAGAATCAAAGTTTGGGTTTTGGTGATTTGCACAAGGGAGTGGGACACCTAGAGTTCAGGGGAATCGAAAGGGGGTGGGCTGCAGCCGAGTATTGCTTTTATAGAATTGAGTGGGCTGGTCAATTTCAAAAGGCAGCAGCTATTCAAATCCTACATTTTGCTTCTTTTACACCGTTTTTGAATTTTTACTTCATTTAACCCACTTTTTACTTAATTCACCCAATTGTTTTTTAAAATTCAAAAAATACTCTTGCTCACCCCATCATCCTCATCCTCACCCTCACCCTCACCCCAACACCCCTCAATCAGCTATGTTTATCAATTTTAGTCATTGTAGAGCACTTGAAGTAGGTCACCAAGTATTGTAGGAGTGTTTTTTCGTTGAACAAGGTCAGATGTGGTTGCGGTGTATCCTATAAGTGAAAAAAGTGTTGCCCACAGGGTTTGGTTACACATAGTTGACACCTCTGAAGAGGTATCGACCAACTCTGACCGTGACCTCTAAATGGGCAACGGTCGAATCTGACTGAGACTTCTAAAGAGATGTCGATCGAATCCGACTGAGATTGTGAATAAAACTCAGTTTCAGTGGGTGAAGGGGAGATCCAACCGAGACCTCTTTAGAGGTGTCAGCCATGTGTGGTCGACACCTCTTAAGAACTGTAGGCCATGTGCGTCCAAACCCCGCAGGCAACAAGAACGTACAAATTTTTTTAAAAAACTCATAAAAAACACACGAAAATGACAAAAAATAGTAGGTTTTGCTCAGAATCACTTAATATTTTCGATTCCTTCGAAACTTTATACCCAAAATGCATGATTCAAGCCCCAAATTGAAGCCCTAAACCCAACAACAAAATCACAAACAATTCTAACTTGAAAAAGGAACAAAAATTCCAAAAAATCACAAAATCGACACTAAAAGATATGAAGAATGCGCACATACGACGTCAAATCGATGGTGTTTCGCTCGAATTTCGTTGGATTTGGATTGGTGGTGGAGTGTGGTTGGAGAAGAAGTGATTGGGGTATGCGTGAGTGGGGAACTGGGGTATGAGTGAATAAAAACCCTTTGTATGGAGGAGTAGTTGAGTCATTTTACATGGGTGGCATAAAAGAAGCAAAAAATGGAGTCCAAATAGCCGTTGTCTTTCAAAAACATGGGTATTTTTGACATTTCACCCCATTTTTTTGGGTGCCTTCAATACAATCGGTGCCCTCAACAACCAGGTGTCTTTAGTAAATGGTTGAGGTGCTCGTAGCTTGGCTCAAAAATTTTAGGTGGGGCCAAGGCTTCCCTCACCCATACTCTGCCTCCGTCCCTGGTCAAAGCCACATGTCTATTAACAATTAAACATGGATGAGGAGAGCCTCACAATAAAAGTGACGCTGATTGTTAACACGGAGAAGCAAAAATCCAAATGACTATGCACCATAAAAAAGTTACAACTGACTCAAGTCAAGGTTCATGTAATTCACATGTAATGTATGCACCAAAGAGACGTCATAAAAAAAAAAAACACCAAAGAGACGTCATAAAAAAAAAAAAATCCAATGCATTAGAACCTGAGACACCAGTAGTGAATACTTCGAGCAAAATATAATTAACTGAAATTATGCAAGATTGTGTGTTTGTTTTTAATGAAAGAAATAGATCTTAAATCATTTCTTCCCCAAAAAAACTAAAATTATTTATCCATTCATTCAAAAATAAATAAATTATTTGATTAAAATTCTACAAGTTTGGGTTAAAAAAAAAAAATAAAGAAAGAGATCTAAACAACAATTTTTTCGTTACAGTTTTTTTTTAAGTGACTCAATCAGAATCAAACTAATTAGGAAAATAGTAATTTTACAACTCAAGAAAGACACGTACCCTTTATTTTTCACTACAAGTGTGCACGCAAGCGTTCCAATGTACATCAAAACTCATAAGGTCTCCGTTACAACAGCAGAGTCCTATAAACGCGGAAGAACTTAAAAAAAAAATGTGAAAAAAATGTTTTGTGTTATTTCAAATATTTGAAAAACACGTGGCTAAATAGTGGACTATATCTATATATATATAGAGCAGTCATGAGATTAGGGCAGAAGTAGAGAGGAGAGCAAAGGGCAAAGAACTCTAGACTTGGGTAAGATTAATTCTAACGGTTCGTTGGATGCTTCATAGTTTCCATATTATTTTCTTAATCGAACACTAAAGTTTGATATGTATTAAATAAATTTGATATGTATTAAATAAATTATCCTTTTGTAGCATCGAAAGGTTAATTTGTATACCATGGCGTCGGCGTCGGCGTTTATAGTTCCAGATTGTTCTTCTTCATCGACGGCGGCGTCTCGTTTTATTCCGCTGAACAAAATCAGAATAAGGAGAGTTTTTCAGATAAATTATCATCCGATTTCTGCAGTTCGATGGGGACCTAAATCTTCCTTGCTGAATATCAATATCAACAATCGGCGCTTATTTTCTTCGATGGCTTTAACTGGTAATAAACCTATCTCTGAATCAAAATATTTCAATTTATTAAAAATGCGTTTAGGAGTGTCTTATTTGGTTATCTTCTGTTCAATTTACCTCGTAACTCTTTAGATCTTAGATATTTGAGACATTTAGTTATATTGTTGTTTGTGATTAAATGCTTTGCCGCATTTTATATAAAAAACTAAACTGTATTATACATGTTCTTTTTTTATGCAATATGGATTTAAGTTGTATGCTTATATCGGTAGCTTATCTGCCACATTTTGACAGTTATTTAAAAGTTTAAATTCTGCTTTAAAGATAATACTCATATTGACCGGGTTTGATGCCATATTTTCTTTCTTTTTTTTTTTTTTTTCAGTGGCATCAAATGCTGAAACTATTGCCAAGGTAATTGATGGAAAGTCAGTTGCAAAGCACATAAAAGAAGAAATCAGTACTGAGATAACTAGAATGAAAGAAGCTATCGGTGTGATTCCGGGGTTAGCGGTTGTTCTTGTTGGTGACAGGAAGGACTCTGCTACTTATGTGCGAAACAAGAAGAAGGCTTGTGATGATGTAGGAATTAAATCTTATGAAATTCATTTACCAGAGGACTCCACTGAGCAAGAAGTCCTCAAGTATATCTCAGAATTCAATGACGATCCTTCTGTTCATGGCATTCTTGTTCAGCTTCCTCTACCTCGTGTATGCCTCTTGCTTACATACCTTCAATATATATTTTTTTTCCACTTAAATGGTATTTTGGAAGAAAATTATATTTGTTGCTTTTTTCATGTTGATGTGTTAGCTATCAAAAGATCCTTTGACATTTCAACATCGGTTCGGCTTAAGAATACGGGTTAGACAATATTAATAGATTATAGTTTCCCTCTCTAAAAAAGAATACTGATAGACAAATAGTGTGAAGATTGTTGCAGTTGGACTTGACAATTACAATATATCTAGGTTCGTGTCATGCTGTTGTTAACAATTATTAAATGTATAAAGTTTCTCTATCTTACCGTATGAAATAAGAGTGTATGTCATTTTTGTTTTTCTGATGTGACTTAGGAGCCTCTACAAGTTTTCCCCTGTTACCTTTCAGTGGTAGATTTGTGAAGTCTGTTTATTTAGATTTACTCATTTACCTTACATCTTTAGTGGGGACTTTGGGGAGAAATTAGTTTGATTAGCATTTGGTGCTTTGTTCTTTATAAATAAAGCTTGTCAAATGTTAACTTCAGCATGGTTGCGAAACAAATCTCAAACTAGATTGATTTTGAACAGGGAGACAAATCTTTACCCTTTTAGGAAGTCAGATTTAAATACCTTAGTTTATGAATTCGTTTTACATCTAAGACCTCTTCATATTCTGGAAGTTTCTATGAATAGTACAAATATTTTGCCTGCATGTGAAGACTCTTTTTTTGAAAATAGTGAAATCAATGACTGGCAATAGTATAATCCAGCTGTTTTTAAGATGAGGAAACTTATAGTTTTCATTGTTTCTGCTGCAGCATATGAATGAGGAGAACATCTTGAGTGCCGTGTCAATTGAGAAAGATGTGGATGGTTTTCATCCTTTGAACATTGGCCGTCTTGCTATGCGTGGCCGGGAGCCCATGTTTGTTCCATGTACACCTAAAGGATGCATAGTGCTGCTGTATAGATATGGTGTCACTATAAAAGGAAAGCGAGCTGTTGTAATTGGTCGTAGCAACATTGTTGGGATGCCGGCTGCCTTGTTGCTTCAAGTACATTTTTCTTATTTTGATTTTCTCATGCTGTTTTCACTTTATTACTAGTTTATTTTCTTTATGTGAACGTTACCTTTTTTTATTTCTTTTCAATGTTTAACTTTGAGTTGGAACAATCTTTACAGAGGGAAGATGCAACTGTCACTATTGTCCATTCTAGAACCAAGAATCCTGAGGAGATTGTAAGACAGGCTGATATAGTCATTTCTGCGGCCGGTCAACCAAATATGGTTAGGGGTAGCTGGATAAAGCCAGGTGCCGTAATTATTGATGTCGGAATCAATCCAGTTGATGTAATTTGATTCCATCATTAACTCCATTTTCCTTTGTTTCAATTGAAGATTAGTATTCAATGCTGCTTAAGATGCACCTCACACATTAGCTTAGTTACTTAAAGAATTTCAATTAACTCCATTTTCCTTTGTTTCAATCGAAGATTAGTATCCAATGCTGCTTAAGATGTACCTCACACATTAGCTTAGTTACTTAAAGAATTTCAATGAAGTGAACTGTGGGGAGGTTTAGTAGAATTTTCCCAAAATTGGTGGGCATGATTTTTTTTCCTAAAAATATTATTTTGAAAGTCCTGATGTTTTATTAATTCCTGCCCAGCTTTCCAAACTCCATGTATCATTTCAAATAACGTTGGGTCACAGATTGTAAATGCAACTCCCTGTATTTGAGGCAGCTTTCATTTTTTTTTTAATAGTAAGAGTAGAGCTAGATATGAGTTAGTAACAGATTTCTTATTTTATTTTGCAGGATCCAGAAAGCCCCCGAGGTTATCGTTTAGTTGGCGATGTTTGTTATGAGGAAGCCTGTCAGGTAGCTTCAGCCATTACTCCTGTTCCGGGCGGTGTAGGACCAATGACAATAGCAATGCTTCTGTCCAATACTCTCAGCTCGGCTAAGAGAGCACACAACTTCGAATAGATCTTCAAGTACTTCACAATCAACCAAGCTCACAAGCTCTGGCAAATACAACATGGAGAAGGCTTGTGGGTAAAACCAATCAACCTGCTTTCTTAAGATTATTTGATTCTGCTCTGAAAAGAAGTGCTTCAACAAGCCTCTTTTCTCCTATCATACCATTCATTATATGATAGTCATAGTTTTTACTTTTCTTTTTACCTTTGTTGGTGTAGCTTTTACCCTCTTTTTTCCTTACCTTTAAAACTAGAATAAATATACAGCAAGAAGTTTTCTTGTAGTTGTAGACAAAGTTTATACATGTTGAGAACATATGTACTTAAACTTATTATGAGTCTTAAATGGGAGCAAGTACTTTTGGTTGAAGATCATTCATGTGGCATTTGGTACTACTTTACTGTCAATATATGCTTTAAAAATATGTTGATCTTTGTAAATATAAGACAATTTGGTAACTGTATTGATGACATATATATATACAACCATGAAGCAATGGAGTTTAAGTTGCTACACGAGTGAATATAAAAGACAGATCAATGTTACTGTGTGATGTGAAGTGCTAGTAGGGCTGCTTAGGGCTTGTTCGATTTGCATGCCTGGGGCTGGGGTTCCTTAGTTGCAAACCAGGCTGATCTTCTACATTTGATGAGGCTTTTGTTGAAGACCCCAAATTCATCAATTCAGCCCAACTGGAGGTCATGATTCCGTTGTGTTTTTGTGTGGAAGTGATTAGGACAAATTCGTCATTTGGTAAATGAGACCACCCGGACTAATTAAGACCATCAAAACCATGGTTCAGAATAGTCTTAAAGACAGTGGATTGCATAGTCCGCTCGAGTAGTTAATAGTCAAACTGAACTCCCGGATTAAGCAGTTGGGCCCTTGGATCCGACCTAATAACACAAACCGAAGAGGCCCTTGAACCCTAGGATGGCATATAATCTTGGTTCTTTATTTTTGCATGAATAATCTTGGTTCTTTGGAGGATATATGTATATGGGTACTTCTACCATGAAAATTAAATATATACTCATAATATGGGTACACTATTTAGAACCATTATATAGGAAATTTTATAATGGAGATCAACTATATACTCATGCCATAAGAATCCGTCAAAACGTGTTGTGCATTTATATTGTCTCGATTAATGTGTTGGATTTAAATCCAATAGTTCTAAATAGTGTCCCATGACATGAGTATATATTTGGTTCTCATGGTAGAAGTACTCTATGTATATATATGGAAAATGCTAGAATGACATCTTAAAGTCACACCTTATGATATGGCATGCGGGCTTGCATCTTTGATAGCCATCCGACCACGCCTCGGGATACACACATCGCGTGTTATGCATAAAAACTTAGTGCCTAACACTTATTTTTACTTGGGACCCACATGCCACGTCATTAGGGTGTGACTTAGGAGGTGTCATTCTAACATCTTCCAACTATATATAGGTGATTTTACAATGAAGCCCAAATATATACTCATGTCATGAGAACTATTTGTTTCACTATTGGATTATCATTGAAGACCTTGCTTAAGGGGTATTGAGTCACTTGCCTCTCGGACCAATTGATGGTTGCTGGTTGATTTCAGTTTTTCCAATAAGCAAACTTGAGCATGTTAGAAAAAATATTTTACTTACATAATCACTTACAAGATTTTGCCAAAACATCTCTGGTGAGATGATTGAGACATGCATTAGTTGTCAAAGATAAGGTTGGAGGAGGTTGTGGGTTCGACCCGTATTGGAGTCAAGAGTACTCAAGTCTGTTGGTTTCTTGTCAAAAAAAAAAAAAAGAACGAAAATTTTTAAGCTCTCATTCTACTATCTATTTTTCTTTGTTTCATATTGAAGTATGTTATGTTACTTTATCAAGTCCTTATCTTAGAACCTAATATTCTTCACAGTTTGAGCAAAATTGGATTTTACCACCAATGGGAAAATGATAAGTGAAAGAAAGATGCTCATCAGGGCTTTCAGTTTCCACAACTGAACAACTTTGATTCAAATAGGAAATGTTGCTACAGAAATTTCTATTCACACTCTGTGTTTTCTTACAATACTTGGAGGCCATGCAATATACGTTAATACATATAATTTATAAAAGCACGAATACCTTACATAATCACTAACAAGATTTTGCCAAAACATCTCTTGTGAGATGAGGCATGCATTAGTTGTTAAATGTAAGGTTGGGGGAGGTTGTGGGTTCAACCCATATTGGAGTCAAGAGTACTCAAGTCTATTGGTTTCTTGTCAAAAAAAAAAAGAAAAAAGAACGAACATTTTTAAGCTCTCATTCTAACATCTAGTTTTCTTTGTTTCATATTGAATTATGTTATGTTACTTTATCAAGTCTTATCTTAGAACCTAATATTCTTCAGAGTTAGAGCAAAATTGGATTTTGCCACCAATGGGAAATTGCAGCTATTAGTGAAAGAAAGATGCTCATCAGGGCTTTCAGTTTCCACAACTGAACAACTTTGATTCAAATAGGAAATGCTGCTACAAAAACTTCTATAAAAACTTCTATTCACACTCTGTTTTCCTTCAATACTTGGAGGCCATGATATATATATAATTTATAAAAGCACAAATATCTAACAAATCGACAATAAGCAAATTTACTATTTTATCCTTTTCAACCTACTAATTTACTAAATTATATATTGTAATTATAATTGGATAGAGATAATGAGTTGAGTCGTTCATATCTTAAGACCGTGTTACATAATCAACATTAATTAAGTATTCCACTTTAACTCAACAACTAATAACTATAGTCTATGTCTCATGAGAAAAAAAAAACGTAGGTACATTTCAATTGAATACATTATATATAATTAATCTTTCCAATTGAATAAGTAATTGATTATGAAGTAGTTTTGACGTGTTTGAACGGTTTTACTAAATAGGTATCAAAGTTAAAAAACATAGGTACATTTCAAAAAAATAAAGAGCAACATGTCCTATGATTTAATTTTATATACAACTTTTTTTATCATTTTTCTTCTTATGGTTGTTAGTAAAAAAAATCTTTTTGAAAATAACTTTATTTATGTATATGTTTATGTTTATTAATATAATCAGAATCATACTTTATGAATTATAAAAATATGATTTTGTAATTAAATTAATTTCCGCGAGTTAGTAAGGAGGCTCATTTGTGCAAAGCAAGTAATGAAAGGATTCCATGTTGATGTGCGAGTCATCGCGACGATCTCATAAAATGAAGTCGTTGTAATAATTGAACTTATTAATGAATCTAAGAAGTCTTTGTTTACAACAAAAAATTGTATACGACAACTAGAAAGAGCCAGAGAAGATGATGGGAAATCAATTTTCTTTGAAGTATGTAAGCAGTTTTATGTCATCGTTCTTGACTCAAATAAAAGTGCATGTGAGTCGTGACGTCTTATTTTCTCTCTAGCTTTGATATACGAGTCAACAATAAGGACAATAACTTGAAAAAAAAAATGATAATAAAAAAATCAAGAACAATAAGTGATTGAAAATACATTCAATTAATGACACAGTCACACAGACATGAAGAGGCAAAATACCAAGTCTTATTTTATGCTGAAATGATATCTGTTTAAGTATTTAAGTAAATCATTGATCTTGCATTTATTCATTGACTTCTGAATTCGTATTGCTCCATTGACTAACGAGCCCTTGTTATAAATTTCTTTTAGTGGCCAAGTCTGGTAGTTTTTTTTTGAAAAAAAGATCATGAAAGTTATTTTTGCCTTTCCATACTTTGTAGATGGAAACTTTTTTTCTTAAGTATAGTATTGGATATGGTTTTGTATTTATTGTTCACTTCTCGAACTCGAAACTCTTTTGGAATGCTTTGTTTTTGTTTGACAAAAAAAAAAAAAGAGCGCTTTTGTGTGTTTCAAGTTATATATCTTATATCAATTTTTTTGGGTGGAATCTTAAATCATTTTTAAGATAAAGTATAAAGTCATCATTGTCGGCATAATAATGGCATTTATAGTTGTTGGAGCTTAGATATACATCGAGATGAGTGCACGGAGAGCTCGAGCACTTCAGCAGCAAATATATTGGCCTCATTTGATTCAGAAGAAGTTGAAAAAGGTAAGATGACTTTTAGGAAAGTTCTAACTCACCTTGTTTGGTTAAACATTTTCACAAACTTTCTTAAAAGTTTAAACCCCCAACTTCCTCCACAGATAACTCACTTAGAGGAGGGTGGGTGACTTATCTTCTTGAGGGAGAATGGACACTTTTACTCTCATTTAATGCTCTCTCTCCTCCCGTCTCTCTCCCTAAAAAATAGTGTAAATGACATTTTATGTCAATTATATTATTTTACTATTTTTAAAATGTAGAACTTTTCAGAAATGTAGAACTTTTCAGAAAGTTTAAAGTTGAACCAAACGTGAAAAGTGCAACTTCTTTGGTGGTTAACTTCTAAAAAAGTTAACTTTCTTAAAAGTTAGTATAATGAATCAAACGGGCCATTGTGTATCAAAATTCAAAAGTATAAATGTCCATTCAATTCAATCACTTTCACAAAATAAAACTATGGTTTCGATCCTGAACAGCTTTTTGAGCTGCATTATATTCTTGCTAGTGATATCATTGCCTACTTTTAATTTTCTTATGTGGAAGATTAGTAAATGGTTTAAGTGATAAATGGGTAAACTCTATATGAGATTGTGGTTTTAATTATTATAAAGTTTACTCACACATCTCTTACCACTATTAGTAATAATGGTCCATTTTGATTAATTTACTCGTGATATCAAAATATTGTCATTGTTTATTGTATCCGGTAATCTCCACTTGCTATATTACCTTGCTACTCAATAGCTAAATCATTACTATATAGATAATTTAAACAAAGAAAAGAAAAAGAACTTTCTAAAAGGAGCATTTAGGTTAACCTAGGTTAACTTTATATATAGCTTCCTTTATGTCGACAATATTGAACAGCTTTAGCTGATTAACAACGTTAACAAATTGTAATTCTCCGCTCCTCAATAGCAATTTGGAAGTTGACACTTAGATAGCTCGGCAATATTTATTGCGATATAAAAAAATTTTTGGCTAGTTTTGGAAAGGATCACACAGAATCCCCTTTAAGATGAGTAATTAGTTTAATTATGTAAAGAGGTACGGTAGTCCTTTAAACATTACTAGTTATATCTAATACCGTAAAAAAGAGCAAAATATATAATTTGTAGGCCCAATAAAGGACCATATTTAACCTTAGTTTTGTTGCTGATTAATGCTTGGGAACATCAGTACTGAGCTGCGGTTGTCAATTCTATCCTGCAAGTTGAGCCTGGCAAGGCTATTCTTTTGTTTGCATCTTAACTTCTTTAATGCATTTATGAGGAGACGAAGCATTCCCTTCAAATTATATCATGCACTTCCTCTTTCATTAGCAATGAATGCCAAAGCAAATCTATTATGTGAGGAAACAGGTAGTAACCACTACAAAAAAATCGCAAATCAGAAACGGAATTTTCCGTTTCTGATTTGCGAAAATTCCGTCTCTGAATGAAATCAGAAACGGAACCGAGACGGACACGTTCCGTCTCTGAAAACGTCGTCGCTGATACGATCAGAAACGGAATATGGATTCCGTTTCTGATTAGAGACGAAATCGAGACGGAAAATATCCGTTTCCGATTAGAGACGGATTTAGAGACGGAAATTAGAAACGGAACAGAGACGGAACAGAAATGGATTTTATTTCGAAATGGTACATTTGTACTTGCATTTCGTCTCTGATTCCGTTGCTGATTAGCAACGGAATCAGAGACGGAATTAATAAATTTATGAATTCCATCTCTGATTCCGTTTCTAATCGACAACGGAATCGAGAGACGAATCGAGACGAATACAAAGTGTCCGTCTCTGATTCCGTCTCTAATTAGAAACGGAATCAGAGACGGATTATTCCGTTTCTGATTCCGTTTCTGATTCCGTTTCTGATTCCGTTTCTGATTCCGTTTCTGATTCCATTTTAATTAGAGACGGAATCGAGACGGAATTAATATTTCCGTCTCGATCCGTTTGTGATTGATAGAAATATTTCGGAAAATTAGAGACGGAATAGCAACGGAAAATTTGAATTCGTTGCTAAGCGTCGTCTCTAATTTTCTCGTTTTGTTTAAATATGGCACGTATACATAAGCTAATCGATTCTCCAACCTAAAAATCAAAATACAACCCGATATGACATACTCCATCGCTTTGCACCCTCCAACAACTCCTTGAGGGTGCTAACATCCCCCAAAGAAGCCAAATTGCGCATCCATACATCAAAAATAATAGCTAAAAATACTCAAAATTAATTTTTATTTCCATTTTCAATTAAAAATATACAAATCTACATTCCACTCGCAATATTATTATTCCATTAAGAGTTCAAAATAACAAAATCATCTACTATCATTTTATCAACTATATGCTCGTCTCAAGTTGAATATTCTATCAACTATTTGCTCGTCTCAAGTTGATGCGAATTGCTACAAATTAATTTGCTACAATGAACAATGACATCGGTATATCACATCCACGGGACGTACAACAACGACCCACTAACTTCGATTTGTACAACCTATTGATAAATGCAGAGATCTTTATTGGCATTAAGCGTATCGGATGATGACGTTCGGGGATAATGGACAAAGATACCTTCATAGAAACGCCTAGT
This sequence comes from Stephania japonica, assembly GCA_039657345.1. NCBI lineage: Eukaryota > Viridiplantae > Streptophyta > Magnoliopsida > Ranunculales > Menispermaceae > Stephania > Stephania japonica. The sequence continues at coordinate 14,479,659 of CM077557.1, forward strand.
CGAACTCGCAACTCTTTCCAAGAGATTAATTTTTTCTAGTTGGATTTTCCGCCCATTCAATGACTTCACCATCGAAAGATCTTTCATCGATCAGCTATTCGAGATGGAGTTCGGAGGCAAATTTGAAATGATGATATTGACATTGGACAAATGCTGAAAATTGAAGCATTGCGCGGCTGGGAGATGGTAAGAGTGTATCTTAGCGGTTATGGTTCGGTTGCATTGCGGCCATTCAAACACAACTTCGGAGTTGGTATGGTGAAGTCCTTCAAGCTTCTTTGTCGGGAAAATGTGAAGCTCGCATCGCGAAGATTAAGGAGCCCTCACTTTGACGTAAGGAATAGAGGTTATCCACAAGAAGCGCCAATGCGATAGGATGTTACAATTCAGCATTATGTCTTTGTTGGGAGAGCTCCTTGTCGGCGAAATGAAGAAGTCGTCGAGTCTTAGAATCATATCACAATGGAAGGGTAGCAATGTGCGTCTATCTAAGTAAGCGGGCTCACAAATCATCCATGAGAGAGCATGCGGCTCTGCGCACCGAGAGATGGGGACCGCATCCATGGAAGGCCGTTCTTCTTTCACACTTGCTCCTTGGATCTTTCCTTACGAGATGGGACTCTTTTGACACCACAAATCCAATCGATAGAGGAATCGCAGAGCCTTTGCTATGTAAAAGATGGGCGAGTTTCAATAGTGAACGTATAACAAAGCATGTTGAGAGTTCTTACGATACTTCGGATGTGTCAACTCAAGAACAACTGCTTTGGAATCGACTGTTGAGACCCTTTGAGGAAACATCACTGCCCATCAATAGCAAAACAAAACCAAGTTCATATCTCAACCAAAATCTTCATTTTCTAGATTGTTTGACATTTTTTGATAGAATTCCACAAAAGGGGTTCAATTATCGAAAGTGTGGAATATGAGATTGAAATCTTACATGCTAACGATGATGAATGATTTATCACTGATAGGCTCGCATTGCAGGCCTTCCCATTGAAGAGGAAGACATGGGTCTCCACTACAACTCGCCGATGCTCCATTTTCGGGTTTCGAGACGCCAATTCATTCCTCAATTCCACCGCTTTGTCCACTGAAACAACACAACAGATTCAAATCAGGATATTCAGAGAGAATAAAATTGAAACTTTTTGGATTTTTTAGTGAAAGGGATTGAAAAGATTGATTTTTTATGCTCGAATCAGAGGAGAATCGTTGAGAATGTGAGAATTTTGAGAGAATATGTTGTTGTTGTTGTAGTACCTTTCATTCTCATAATACGTTTTCGAATTTCTTGTGCACAAGCGTCGCAATGCATGTAAACTCTGAGAATCACAGTGATCACTGGTGGCTGAAGAACAAAAACAACAAACAAACAAACAAACAAAGATTTTGAATTGATTTCGATTAAATGAAGGAAATTGAAGATATGAATCTTGTAAATCTTGTAAATCAATCAATCAATCATCACCTCTTCTTTCTTCTCTTCAGGTTTGGGCTTCTCTTCCTCTCGCTTTCTTCTCTTCTTCAGGGACTTGGAGGCTTTGGGATCGGAGAGAGAAGCTCCACTTGTCTATGGCTCTTCTTCTCAACTCTCTCCAACACCTTCAATGGATCCGCTTGTTTTCCCTTCACAATCACCTTGTGTGCTTTGCAATCGGTCTCCACATCTTCCACTCCTAAAAAACAAGGTGGAATCATTGATTTCCAATGCAAAAACTCAAAAACAGAGAAAATTAGGACTCAAATGACAACAAATCTGAAACCTTGGAAGCCCTTCAAGCATCTCTTAACCTTCCTAGCGCGCCCTCGCAATGCATGTACACTTTCAACACAATCTCCTCTGGAATCACTCAAATTCTCAAGAGAACTCAAGAAATCAAAAAATCAAACACTAATTAGGCCTCCAACCTCTCCCATTTTGTCTGGTTTGAGAAAATGCAAAAATGTGTAGCCCTGTTGTTGTTGTTGGAGTGTGTGAGATGAGAAAGATAAGAGAGAGAGGGAGAGCTATAAAGACAGAGTTTCAGTTTGTGATGAAAATTACCCAATGTCATTGTTGTCAATGCAGCTGGGGGATTCTTGTTCTTGTCAAAATCGGTGGAGAGGTCATCCGGAATGGTTGGACTGCCTCTGCAAATTCCTTGGCAGGGACATACTGTATGACTCATTCCTGCGAGCCCAGTGCTGCTTCTGATGTTTTCGTGATGTCACCTATCATAAACAATCTGTATGACATACATTTGAAACCCATTGATTCGAAGAACTCGAGCACATTTTCACGTGGACCTTGATAAACAACCTGTCCATCCGAGAGGAGAATAATGTCGTCGAAACAAATCATAAGTTTCTGGGGCTGGCTGCAGGAGAGAGATCAAAGCGGTTCCTTGAAGAATGTGAATGGATTATCTGATTGAATCATTTGATATTTCGTCCATAAACAAGGTTCTTGATGGTCCAATCATCATTTCGCTCGCATTCATTTTTTATTAGAAGGGTAGAATAATTTTCCTTGCAAGATCTATATCTCTCGAATTAAGGGTAGATTTCATCCCCCACCCCCGTAAATGCCTCTCAACATTTCATCCCCCACCATGGTTTCAAATTATACATACTTCAAGTACCAAAATCTATGCATAAGAACAAAAGAAGTAAGTATTTCATTTGTTATTTCGAAAGTTCACAATTATATAATTACTAGCGAAGTAACATGTACCTTTATTATATAGTCTCATTCATTACACCGGCTTCTTGACCTTCCAATGTCGCTCCCGATCAATGTATGCATCCTCTCTTATCTATCATAAAATTACCCAATGTCAAGCAAAAAGAACGAAAAGATAGAACTGTCGGAGGAGGATGAGAATCTTGGAGAACGAATTAAATTAAGACACAAAATCAAACAAACTGTTTCATTTATATACAAATGCAAGTTACACATTGAGAGTCTCATGTTCGAATATCGACCCGACTCCTCAACTAGTAACCATGGTATGACAAAATGAAGATCCGAACAAAGAATCGTAATAGTCAAATGTAAAACAAGAACGACATGAAAGATAGTTGCGGTTCAAGCGAGAATGAAGGTTGTCATCTCATTAAGCACATGATGTAGCTCCATCCAACAAAAGGAAGAACTAAGAAGGAATTTATATTAATCATAACATGATAACATAGACAGAGTAGGAAAACACACACACATATAAAACAAAACAAAAAGGAAAGCATACATTCATATGTTCATGGAATTCAATTTATAAAAGTTCAATAGTCTTGAAAACTGATAGGAATGACTTACAAGGAAGAGGAGTAGCAAGCAGATAAAGGGCCAATGGAGGAACGATTTATTTTACTTATCAATACCACAATATCCTGAAACCAAATTCAAAATAACAAAGATGCCAACTCAAACTTCGAGGTAGAATTTAAAGAGAAAAACTTGGTTTAGAATGTACACAAATCCATCAACAACAAAAAAATGCGAGCATACCTAAAGTAGTAATCAATCTGTTTCGCACTTTACTTGCTCAAATTAGGTGAAGGGTCGATCAAGTTCGGCGCCATTGGGGGCCTAGCTTGAGGAGCAATTCGGGTTCAATTTGCTTTGCGAGAGAGAGAGAGAGAGAGAGAGACAGAGAGAGAGAGAGAGAGAGCAGAGAGAGATACCTAAAAATGAAGCCGAAGACGAAGACGAAGACGATTTCGATCCTTCGGCGGAGTGAGTGAACCCTAGACGAAGATGACGAAGAGGTCGAAGAGGTTGAAGAGAAGAGGGTCAAGAGCCTCTTTGAATGAGTTTTAGAGTAAATTGAACATTTAAGCAATGATGAGAACATAAAATGCTACTGCATAATCAGAGATGAGCAAAATTGGCGACCACAACATCTCCACCAAAGAACACCCTTCCCTTAGATCAATTAATAAAATTCTTCTTTGGACCATAGTTGCTATATTTGCTTGTAAGCTATCATACCGTCCATCTTCTCGAGAAATCCATAGGAGTTTCTATCATATGAGCAAAATTCTTTGATTGCTCTACGCTTGATTTCCTTGCCCTTTCAAATAGGTTTACCAATCTGGATAACCATAAAGTTTGAAGCATGTTTCTTTGGTATTGCGCTTCATCTTGCGAAGTGATCATAATACGAATCATCTTTGTTCTGTTTTTTAAAACCTCCTCCCTAACGAAATTAACAGAACAGATGATTTGGATACAAAGGGCTTAGAAATAACTTGCTTAACCATCATTGTTGTCTCAACTTTGGGTGCAAAAGCAATGTTCACCTCTTTTTGTATCTCTACTCGAACAATAATAGCATAGGTTTTTTTAAGACTTGGAAGAGGATCCATGACTAACACTTCATTTCTTACATGATCATATACCTCATTCAATCCCATAAGAAACTGCATCAACTTATTAATAGTATGTGATTCACTCATTTATATATCCACGGAAAGTTGTCATGTATTACAAAAGCTCCAAAATTTGGAAGTATACACAAAAACCAACCAATCCTATCGTTCAACAAGCAAAAAAAAAAAGAACACTCACAAAAGCAAAATAGAATAGCCAAGAGAAGATTCACCTCGATAAGCACCTAAGCCACCGGCCCCAAAGCCTCCATAACCCCCACCAAGCTCACCGCCTCCACTATACCCACCACGCCTACCTCCGAGACACCGGAGTCCTATAAGGACCAAAATCACCACCACCAAAAAAAGAATGAGTTTAACATGCAAATGAAACAAATCGTCTACAACATGCTCATCGTCAAAAGCAATGAACCCATTCCCTCGAGAACGAAAGGAAAAACTAAAATCCGCCTATCCGAAAACAGGAGAAAAAAAAATAAAGGAACTTCATCATCAGTACCCTCCACTACATCAGGCTTCAACAAACCACCATCGTCCGCAGTACATTCATTGTCCATTTAATCTAAGCATTTGAAACAAACAACAAGTCAAGTACCTATGTATCACCAACCCGCTCATCTCTCGAGAGCCACGCTTACGTCTCACGCCCAACATTGTCCCCTTGTTGGGGTGGATCGGCTGGATCTATTTGCGGCGGCCGTTGCTTTGGTCATGAGGTGGCGGTGGCGGTGGCGGTGGTGGTGGTTGTTGCTTTGAGCTAGGCCTATTTCGTCCATGTCCATCCCAATGCTTGATGCATGAAGTTCATAACCTTTCGTAGTTGCTCCGCAACGACATCGAACTCTGCCCGCGGCACCACATCCGGCGTCTGCGACGTGCTAGCACCAGGAGTTCCGTATCTCCTCTTCTTTCTCCCTACGGACCCGAGTCCGTAGACACGTCCTTTGGAACACTCACCCGCCACATTGAGGTACACCGCCTCATCATCCACCGATTGCTCCGGTGTAGCACAGGTCGCTCCCGACGTCGCTCTGGAGCCTATCCCGCATATATGCACAACAAACAAAGTACATGATATGGGGTAAGTGAAAGACTTAATAATAATTTACATTTTTATTGTACACTTACATAGAACCGCTCGATCTAGTATCGATGAATGTCGTCTGTCGTGATTAACGGTGTGGAGATGCAAGTACAAATCATTCACCGACGGTGGCGTCTCGGATGAATCGGCTGCGTGCGGGACCAAGCATAGTGAACAAGAGTATAAATGTACGAAATATCCTAGATGTTAAAAAAAACTAACCAATCTTTCTTGGGTAGTCGCAAATGACACGGAACCACCACCGTGCTTCGAGGGTCCGGTCCCGGGCCTTCGACCTCGGTGTTCCTATTCTGCGTCGCTTGCTGAGACCTAGCACTGGAAGTCCTCGCTCTCCCGATCTTGCAAGTATCTCCTCCATGCCTCATCTCGTAACATAAATTGGTCGCACCCGATTCTTCTTCAACTTGTGCATCAACGCGGTGTACCTTGTGCTCGCAAGCTTTGTCGTACGCCGCTCGCACGAGATCCTCGGGAAGCGCATCATCCCATCTAAAAAATATCTACAAATTGGCGATTGCTATTGTTAGCACTTATTTGAGAAAATAGTATAAATCATAAGGCACATGGTAGTCTTGTTTACCTTCCATTGTCGCCGATATATTGGTCTTTATGATGAGGCGGTACCGACTTCCAACAATACCCTTCAGAATCATCCATCGTTTAAAAACTTTTGTCATCCTCCGTGCACAAAAGTGCGAAGGATGCAACTCCCCGTGTTTCATGAACATGCATATCACCTTAACTACTTCTTCAATATTTGACATCCATATTGGAATTGACATATAAAAGTCAAACGCAAACTTACGTATCATTGGCAATCGGCGTGATAGGGATCCCCGCACGCGAGGGGCCTCCATCCCCGGCCTCGAGGTGGGCCCGAGGGCTGTCACCTCCAACTCGCTCTTACGTCTTCCTCTCGGGATGCTTTGCCGATGATCTTTGTGGTGGGGGTGCGGCCCTCGTGGGTAAAGGAGTCATTGACGTCGGAGAAGGTGTGGGGAAGTGTGTAGTAGGCATAGTCCTTGATGACGACGAAGATGGTACGAGACGACCCCGACGGTATGGAAGGGGAAGGTGACGCCGCGGGCGTATCGTGCTCGAGAGACCGAGAAGTCGGAATCGATAATGGAGGTATCGAACCACGACCTCGACCGCCACGACCTCTATGGACCCCTCCGTGGCCCGACCACGAGGGCCGGTTGGTATTTCGCCGCGATGTCGGTGCCGCACCTATTCCGCCCGGACGATGGCGTCCTAATGGCAAACCTCGACATCCCCTACGACCACGTCCGCCATGATACCTAACAATCCCGCCACGAGTAAAACATCGAAAAAGAAGGGCATACAAAAAGTAGAAATTCGATCTATATTATTGGACTTAATAAGAACAAAATCCATGCAAATAAAAGTAACTACATTATTGGTCGTTGACGTATCATATACAAACTTTATTCGCTATCATCCGTTTCAAATTCACTCTCATGAGTAGAAGGTGATGATTCTTCTTCTGATTCATCTTCACTATAAACTTCATCGCTTGGACCCGCTTCAACAATGAATCGAGTCCCAGTCGGAACATCCAGATTGTTGATATCGGCGTCTGCATCATCGACTACGCACGTGGTGGGCATCCCATCTTGGAAAGCAATCTCTGCCGAGCCCTGGTCATTATCGTCTTTGCTAGTTTCCTCGTCGGCCGAATTTTGGTGACGACACAAGAACAAACCGCTAGCCATTCTTGTCGATCGTTCCGCATAGAAGGGGTACGAAAGGTAGTAGACTTGAGTGGCTTGCATTGCCGGTACAAATGGCTCGTAGTTGTTATATCGTCGACTTCGATGAACCTCGCGCCAATTGAAGTGTTGGGTGAGTCCTAACACCATGATTCGGTGTAGGGTCATACCATTCGCACTTAAACAAGACCACACGTTTGAGGCCGTATACTCAATCTCCACAACCTCTTGCGGTACTCCATAATAGTTATGGGAAACATCGAGCGTAGTTTGAACCCTTCACCAAAACACCGCCGCTCTGCGTCGATCTATCAACGTCATATGTTGCGGAGTGGAACTTATACCCATTAACAAGGTAACCAGGGTAGACGGTACATGATCGACTAGGACCAACAGAAAGATCAACGAGCGTCTCGTCAACTATAGAATTCCGAGCCTATTCGTCTAAATTAGAGATGCAATATGACACATTAGTTATGGGAGAAACATTTGAATCTATAACGTACAAAAGTAATGCCCTTACATATGTTTGAAACCAAATGGGGAAGTTGTGCTCTAGACTACTATCAACTTGCGACTCCCCCATTGCTTGAGTGATTTCATCGACGAATATCCTAGAAGAAATGAACGTGTAAGTCGGATGTATTTATAATGTATGAACAATGAATGTACTGCATTAATGAAAGAAAGTGATGGACATACTGAACGTAAGGAGCGATCTCTGGACAATTGAGCAAGGTATGTACGAATGAGCGGCATTATACTCCCGCTCTGTTAAGTACCGCTCCTTCGACTTGCCCATGGGTCGACCAGGATAAGTGAAAATCGAGAAATTGCCAACGAAGTTCGGTGTGGGCCCGAGACGCCATCGTCGTTACGTGGCACTTTGTCATGCAACGTAAAGACGTGATCTTCGAAGTAGTAAGAACAAAAGGACGTGACCTCTTCTACCAAATAAGCATTACACATGGAGCCCTCAACCTTCGCTTTGTTTCGCACATTGTTCTTCAAATGTTTAAGGTACCTATATGAATGTTATAGGAAATGTTGATATAAAACCTATTGAATGGGAAAATAATATCAAGGGCTCAAGATAGTACCTCTCAAATGGATACATCCATCGAAATTGAACGGGACCGGCCGGAGACGGGCCTCGTAGGCCAAGTGGATTGGTAGGTGTTCCATAGAGTCAAATAAGCTTGGAGGAAAATTTTTTCCAACTTGCAAATGATTTTTGGTATTTCGGACTCTAAGACCTCCATATCTTGAATACTTGACACATTTCGCATAAGGGGACCGGAAAAATAGGCTTAATTCGCTAATTGCAACCCAAACCGGGTTTGGGAGAAGTTCTCTGAATGCAATTGGTATCAACCGTTGCATGAATATATGACAATCATGGCTCTTCATGCCGAACATTCGCAGCTTTCTTTGGATCTACACATCGACCAAGATTCGATGCGTAACCATCGAAAACGCAACTTTTTAACCCACTCGCACAATTTTTGTCTACTTGATGTATCAAGAGCATAGCACCCAAGGACGTAAGTATTTGTCGCCGAATCAATGTGTAGAGAAGGTCGGTGACAATATTCACGAATATCTTGCCTCGATTTTGCATTGTCCTTACTCTTGCCCTACACACATAATAGTGTTGAAAATGTTGTCAAAAACATTTTTTTCGATGTGCATGACATCTAAGTTGTGGCGGATCAAGTTTGTCTTCCAATACGGCAAGTCCCGAATATGCTTTTCTTCCTCCATCCCGAATTCTTAGCTATCCGCCCATTCACGATTCGGCGCCGATTTCTCACACCTTCATCAAGCCAAACGATTCAATTTACGCCAAAATTTCTTCACCAGGATCGCAGCGAAGCGGATCATCGATTATGACCATTTTGCCTCTAATGAAATTTTTTTGTCTTTCCTTAATGGTGATGACTTCTCCAAGAAACGACGATGACAATCAAACCACGATGTCTTACCTCCATTTCGCAATTGAAATGCATTTGTATCCTCCATACAATATGGACAAGCGTACTTACCGTGTGTGCTCCAACCGGACAACATGCTATATGCGGGGAAATCACTAACGATCCATAAAAGGGCAACTCGCATGACAAAATTTGTCTTGGTGGAAACGTCGTATGTAACCACCCCATTGTTCCATAAATCTTGCAACTCTTTCACAAGCGGTGAAGGAACACGTCGATTTTCTCGCTTTGGGCTGGTCGGTCCAGGAACGATAACCGTTAAGAACATAAACTCGATTTCATGCACATCGACGGTGGAAGGTTGTAAGGAGTCAATATCACGGGCCACGAAGAGTACGATTTCCGGAAATCCCAAATACTTGAAAACCATCGGTGCACAATCCTAAACGAACATTCCGAACCTCGGCGGCAAAGTCTTTATTGACGTCATTAAAATGTCTCCAAGCAATCGAATCGAAACAGTGTTGCATAACATCTTCGAGCGATGAATGATCTCCATGCCATCGCATATGTTTTGCGGTTGACTCGACGCATACAATCGTTGCAACCGAGGGCCCAAAGGGAAGTAGTACATTCTTTTGCAAGGGCGGTTTTTTGTGTTCCGACCACGACCTCGTCGATGTGCAACGTATCGTGATTTCCCACAAAATTTACATGACGTCAACTCGAGTCCACTCCCCAATAAATCATACATTGGTCCTCACAACAATCTATTTTCTCAACAGTAGTACCTAGACCTCGCATTAGTCTTTTAGTGGCATAAAAATTCTCAACCATTGAGTTGTCATTTGGCAAACAATCCTTCATGAGTTTAATGATTTCATTATACCCTCGTTCAGATATATGATGTTCAGACTTGATCGCAAGTAATCTTGCCATTGCCGACAACGTTGTCATGGTTTCGCAACCAGGCCACAATTGTTCCCTACTTGCATCAATCATGTCATATAGTTGGCGTGCTTGGGGGTTTGGTGATTCTTCCATGACATTCCAATTGAAACTTGGACCCGCCACGTTGTGTAGCATCTCGCGGTAAGGTGTCGGATCGTAGCCTCGAACATCAGCATCATCAATATGGCAATCCATTGCGTGAAAATTTTGCGGCCCTTCATCTCCGTTCTCACCATGTTCGTACCAACTGTGATATCCCCGGACAAATCCATACCTACATAGGTGGTGCTCAACCGTTTCGACGTCCAGGTGCGGAACAAGTCGACATTTCTTAAAATTGCACGGACATCTAATCTTCCGTTCACTTTGGTATGTAGGACAATGTTGTTTTGCAAATGATATGAATTCTTTAACCTTCGCCGCGAATTCAATTCGAACATAACCGTTGTCGAGCCGGTTGTACATCCGATCTCTGTTTATAGACGACATTCCTAGTCGAACGTAACCCTTGTCGAGCCGGTTGTCTATTCAAGTAATGAAATAATAATGAGTAAGATGATAAGAAGCCTCCAAAATGGAGAATATTGTAAATCGGAAATGCGATCTACACCATCTAAAGAGAAGAAATTGATAGCTTAGTGAAAGAACGAGGTTCGCACATTAAACTCATGGGTAGAGAATAAATTGACAAAGTTAGGAAGTCATTAATGAGTCATCACAATGTAAAGAGAAGGAATTGATTGAGTTATGTTGTTTATGTAAGAAGCTTGGGCATTATCAAAAGGATTGTTGTAAATGACTCATAATAAACATGTATAACATGTATTATAAGGGTTGGTTAGGTCCTGGACGAGTTTAAGGGTCGCTAACACAAAGGGATAAAATAATTTTTTTGAGTTCCCTGCGGTTAGCGCGCTAATTACGAATTAGCGCGCTAATTAGCCACCCATATATTTTTGATTTGTTGGAAATCAAGCTTTACATTTGAATTTTTGATTTCCTGGATTCCTAACACGGCTATAAACGGTCATATTGGAATTCCTATCATGATAAAACCACCACAAACTTGGTTGTAACATAAGGGAGAAGAAACACATTTCAAAATTCAAGATCTACAAAGAGAAGAAATTTGAATTTTTAGAAGGAGCAATAGGAGATCTTTTTGGTCGTTCTTAAGTCCTCAAATCCAAAGCACCTTTGAGGCTTACAAAGGAAATGCGATCTACACCATCTAAAGAGAAGAAATTGATAGCTAAGTGAAAGAACGAGGTTCGCACATTAAACTCATGGGTAGAGAATAAATTGACAAAGTTAGGAAGTCATTAATGAGTCATCACAATGTAAAGAGAAGGAATTGATTGAGTTATGTTGTTTATGTAAGAAGCTTGGGCATTATCAAAAGGATTGTTATAAATGACTCATAATAAACATGTATAACATGTATTATAAGGGTTGGTTAGGTCCTGGACGAGTTTAAGGGTCGCTAACACAAAGGGATAAAATAATTTTTTTGAGTTCCCTGCGGTTAGCGCGCTAATTACGAGAATTAGCGCGCTAATTAGCCACCGCCATATATTTTTGATTTGTTGGAAATCAAGCTTTACATTTGAATTTTTGATTTCCTGGATTCCTAACACGGCTATAAACGGTCATATTGGAATTCCTATCATGATAAAACCACCACAAACTTGGTTGTAACATAAGGGAGAAGAAACACATTTCAAAATTCAAGATCTACAAAGAGAAGAAATTTGAATTTTTAGAAGGAGCAATAGGAGATCTTTTTGGTCGTTCTTAAGTCCTCAAATCCAAAGACCTTTGAGGCTTACAAAGGAAATGCGATCTACACCATCTAAAGAGAAGAAATTGATAGCTAAGTGAAAGAACGAGGTTCGCACATTAAACTCATGGGTAGAGAATAAATTGACAAAGTTAGGAAGTCATTAATGAGTCATCACAATGTAAAGAGAAGGAATTGATTGAGTTATGTTGTTTATGTAAGAAGCTTGGGCATTATCAAAAGGATTGTTATAAATGACTCATAATAAACATGTATAACATGTATTATAAGGGTTGGTTAGGTCCTGGACGAGTTTAAGGGTCGCTAACACAAAGGGATAAAATAATTTTTTTGAGTTCCCTGCGGTTAGCGCGCTAATTACAGAATTAGCGCGCTAATTAGCCACTCGCCATATATTTTTGATCGTTGGAAATCAAGCTTTACATTTGAATTTTTGATTTCCTGGATTCCTAACACGGCTATAAACGGTCATATTGGAATTCCTATCATGATAACCAACAACACCTAACTAATCAATCATCCATAGCAAGTGCATGAATATGAAATTACTAACTATAACATCAAACGACAAAGTAATTACCTCAGTACATGATTCTAATGTATTATAATGACTCTCATGACATGCTTTACCGATAAAATAAACATGGAATAACAACCAAATACGGATGACATGCTTTACCGATAAAATAAACATGGAATAACAACCAAATACGGAATCAATATAAATCTTGAATTGCTCAATTAAAAGGTTGAAATGAAATAGTACATATTAATAAACCTAAAAATAGAACAAGCATAACCTCAATAACTATGCATGTAAGAGAAGAAGCGAGAACAAAAACTTCTAAACCAAACAAAAGACACAACATTAACTTAATAGATCAAGTGAAGAACACCAACTAATGCACAATCAACCAAGGAACAAATCAAATCACTCAAGAACAGTTAAAATAAAACCTCATAAAGTAATAACAATTATAAGAACTGAACTCTTAAAATATGTCACACGATAAAGAGTTTGTTCCTTCACAAGCTCATAAACAATAAGGTAGTACTATAACACGCGCCAATTGCCAAGACGAATATACAAAAATAAAATGGATTCCATGACCATAATAGCTAAGACCTTTCAAGAAAATAAATTTTTCATTTAAATCCATTTATTAGACTAGTATAGGCTGAGCCGCTAAGAAAACCTAGTATACACAATGGTCACCACATTATGTTCATTTCCTATATTTGAACATCAAGGCATATATATGATTGCCTTCCCTAGCAGATATAGCTTCAGTTCAAGTGAAAATCTATAACATATTTCATTCATGAGCATAATATTTGCAATGCTAACAAGTATTACGACTTTAATATTCCTGGATGCCGCATATAATGTACGTAGGAACACCGGACACCCCAAATATTTATTGATAGATGGAAATTTATGAAGTCTCCATGCTTAATTTAAATTGGAAAATCTCTCTAGATAAAATAGCTTCTTGCCTTCAACTCCGATGTTTACTAGAAGATCGAACTATCAAATGAACCATAGCGGAAACTTAAATAATTCTCATGTCACCCGACGAATATTCCATTAATTTTTTAAATTAGATAAACAAGGGGACTAGAACGCCAACCCGACGTACGCAAATTTTTAGCGAAAACGGCCAAGCAGCGATTCAAGATTTCCTCAAAACCGTCACAAGGTGAATGATCTCTATGAAAGTGAAGAGCTCTTGATCATGAGTGTTGCACATTATAAAGAACAATAAAAAACAAATAAGAAATGAAGATTGTAGTAAGACTCCAAAACTACAAATTCCTTGCTAACCGGATCCGAATCGAGACCGAGAGAGAGCGAGAGATATCGGCGATGAAGGAGACCGCGCGACGAGACGGAGAGACCGAGAGAGACGGCGAGACCAGGTAGCACGACCGAGACGGAGAAACGGAGACCACCGCGACCGGACGGCGACGAGCGAGCACCGAGAGAGACCAGCTCGCACGACCGGACGGAGAGACGAGACGATCGAACGGGATGGACGTGTGGGGACGAGACGATCGGCCGGCGCGACGAGACGGAGAGACCAGAGAGACGGCGAGACCAGGTAGCACGACCAGACGGAGAAACGGAGACCACCGCGACCGACGGCCGAGCGAGCACCGAGAGAGACCAGCTCGCACGACCAGACGGAGAGACGAGACGATCGAACGGGATGGACGTGTGGGGACGAGACGATCGACCGGCGCGACGAGACGGAGAGACGAATTTAGGTTTTTGGGGTTTTTTCGTGGGAATGATTTGGGGATTTCGTGTTTTGTTGCGGGGGTGGGGGTGGGGTGGGGAAGGAGAAGAGGTCGCCAGGGATCGGAGAAAAAATACAAATCTCGAGGAATGATGAACGGCCATAAGAAATGAAGAATTTGGCGGGAATGGTGGCGCCAAATTTCAGAGACGGAATTTAATTCCGTCTCTAATTCCGTCTCTAATTCCGTCTCTGATCCATCTCAAATCCGTCTCTCGAAAATTTCCCCAATCTGTTCGTCGCTAATCTTGTTACAATTAGAAACGGAATAAGTTCCGTTTCTAATTCCGTTTCTGATTTAGAAACGGAAATAAATTCCGTTTCTAATTCCGTTGCTGATTTGCTGTTTTTTTGTAGTGAACTGATCTGGATTATGTATAATTGATTGACTGTAACTTCCTCAGTATCAGTAATTTCGCATAGGAGAATGCTTCAAGATTCTTATTCTATGAGGAAACAGTTAGCTCTGTGGCGATGAGAACTAAGAGGAATGATTATCAAAATTGTGTAGACAAAGATAGGTCTTGATTTCCACAAAGAATTAATTGCTGAATGAAAGAAGGAATATTTAAGAGGGCCAATTGCAAAATTTGAGAAGCTCCTGAAGGGGTACAAGAATCTTCTTACCTTCATTGCACTAAGATTTTTCTTCCACAATAGTTTCCGAGGTGTTTTAATTACATGGAACTTCTATGCATAATCAGCAAGTAGTTGGTCCACAACTTATGGTACGCTCAGAGCTCCATCCTACCATTTTGTTTCTAATGTCAGTACAAAGAGGTACTTCAAAATTGACACTACCATCATAATAAGCTAAAAAGAAGGGTGAGAAAAAAAAAAAAAAAAAAGAAAAAACCATATCAACTCCAATGAGAAGACCTATTGAGATCATAAAGTGGTTCTAGCTCGTGAAGTTGAAATAAAAAACCATATCAACTTGAATGAGAAGATCTAGTTACTTTTGTGGGAAATGAATTGAGAACTTGAAGATGAAAAAAGTACAAACTAAATAAATGAATGAGTTTTACAAACCATATTGGTTACCACTGTTGAAATATCCACTCTTAGTCCGAAAACAATTTGAATCCGCCTCGAGCTAGGAGTCAACATCACAAGGTGTATAATGTGATTGTTATAGACTTCATGCATTCTATTGTTATATACTATAAATGCATCAATCTTTCATAATTCTAATGATTATATGATCAATGTACCATAAAAAGTATAGCATGAAGTAATAAAACGTGCAATACACAACGAGATGTGTACATACGTATCTTGAGGCAAAATGCACGGCATTCAACTGAGTCCGTATCCAAAGTGGGTTACTTTTGCATTTTCCTTCTTTCTAACTTTGAAGAATATATGACTCTTTAGTTTTGCTAATGGTTTACCACAAAGGCCTCCTTTTTAAGTTTAGTTGAAGTTGGTCGAGAATATCATTTCTTTCGTTTCTCCTTCAAATTAAACTAATTTCTCAACTCCTTATCCTATGTGTATTAAATGAGATGCTAATTTTTTTATGACCAGCAGTAATCAAGAATTAACTAGCTAGGTAGGCTAGCCATTCCAAGTATTTAATTAGTTTATGTGATGAGTTTGAACCAAAAATGATTATGCAAGCTTAATATATAATCTAGATTATTAATTTGTAGATTTGCCAAGTCAAGTACTATATATATATATACATATATGAGAATCCTTGGAATATATTAATTTGTATATTAATTTGTAGATTAGTAGATACCATATATATATATATATACTATATTGCATGCTAATCACGATCGATGACTTTAAAATACAGCCACATGTCACGTGGCTTTTCACTTGCCTTGACATGGTTTGATAAGGGAGGGATTTGCTATGATACTATATAATGTAATCATACTTTAATGATCTACATAACACTAGTTTGATTCATCAATAAAATAAACAAACACTTACCTCCTTCCATTAATCAATGTGACTAGGTGTTTTCTCCTCACTGCCTTCTGCAGTAAGTTAGTATATCTTGATGGTGAGACCCTTTGATATTTAAACAAATCTTATTTAGATAACTGTTTTACTGTTATTAGATTCGTAACTTTATAAAGAGAAAAGGGAGGGAATTAATCCCTGTACTCTAAATAGTAAATACCAATATGCCCAAACTACTATCAAGTTGTGGGGCCCATTCAATTGAATACGTAAAAATAATATGGGTCACAATATTTAATAGAGATTATTTAGAAAAATAATCTAACATATAATGTCTACCATTAACAACATATATGCAATTTTTTTAAAAAAAACATATATGCAATTAATATTCATTACTAGCTTGTATTATTAACTTCAATATTTTCTTCATGATTCTCTTCAAACCTTCGTACTTCAAGTATGATGAAGTAGCAAACCTTGTGTTTGTTCCCTTCCTATTAATTGCTTTAATTTCAAGCTTTGGGTTTTCTTTTTTCTCTATATGTATATGATGCCATAAATAGTTTGAATTTGAGAAAATTTTGTAACTTAGGTTTGATATGCAAAATCAGTTTCACTAGTTGAATGCAGAAAGAAAAAAAAGAAACCCAATTGATAAAGATCAAAATTAATGTTGTGAAATAACTTGATAAAAAACTAGGAAAGTGAAGACATGCAACTCCGTTTAAAAAAAAAAAAGACAATGAACTAGAACTTGAAGAAGAGAATAGAGAGGAATGGGAAAGTGAAGACAAAAGTTCTCTACAAATTTTCAATAGCAAAGCAACCACTGTCTCTTATGTTCCAAAGTGTTTCGTTGGTTTTCCAAAATATCCACAATTTTTAAAAACTATTTTAATTTCTTAGTGAAATTGAGTACCGAAATAATATATTAATTTCTTTTCTTCTTTTTAAAAAAAAAAAAAACAACTACTCCGTATTATCTTGTGTTGCCCTTTCTATTAATTGAATTTAAATTCTTGACCTAAATTTAAAGTATTAAAGACTTAATAAATCAGGACAATACAACATCATAACTAGCTAGTAAAGGCATGCAATGTGTTGAGACTGTCACTTTAAAAAAAAAAATTACACCAAAAAGGCAAAGTATACCATGTGGGATGCCTTCCTTGTTCACTTTATTTTTTTTGAAACTGTCATCCTTGTTCACTTAATTACACCAAAAAGGCCCTACTTCAAGCAATTTTTTTTTATTTTATTTTTTGATACTGGAAAAGATTTCATTAATCTCATCTCAAAATTACATCTTGTATAATTGACGGTACATTTTTTTTGTCAAATTTGTTACATTGATGGTCTTTACACTCATAAAGGGTACAATAATCTATTACAACGAGGATAATAGAAAATACATACTTTGAAACTTGGAATAACATCCTCACGAAGGAGGGCAACTACCTCACGCAGGGGATAACAACCTCTTAAAGGAGGGCAACAACCCCACGTAGGGGGCAAAAAATCCACTAAGGGGACAAAAAACCTTAAATTTCTAGAACAAGATAAAGGAACACAACAAGACTAATGGTTCTCCACTACTGCAGGGGCATACGCCACCAAGATGCTTCTTGCTTGCACCATAAGGTTGGTCGTCGTCATCCACTACCGACAATTTCAAGATCAGTTGTAACAGCCCAATTTTAATTATGTCGTTATTATTATTTATTTTCAGAGGTGTGGATGCCATCTCAGATGCGTGGACGCCACAGATAGGCTAGGGCTTGTTTGACTAGGTAAATAATAAATTCTTGTGTGATGTTTGTCTATTTGAGATGTTAGATATTCAATTATTTTAATTTCCATCACATGTGTGTATTTGTAACCGAGCGAGATAGTGTGACGAGTATTCGCCTTGAAAAATGTGTCAATACGGGTACTGGGCAGTCGAATTATGGGTACACTAAGTTGAGGAATGGTTCACAAAAAAAATATTAAATGTGATAGATAATAAAAATGAACCATAACCTAACCAAGAATTATCGTGTGATAATAGGCGACAACGGGAGTTGCGATGCGAGTCGAGGAACCGAAACACCAAAAAACCAATAATTGAGGATGAGACCAAAGGTGGAGTCACCTATTGGAGTCAATAACTTAACTTGCATGGCCAAATCAAGGCCATTAGATGTCCTTGAGATTCGTACATCACATAAGATTAGATTCAAGTGATGAGCATTGACTTATGTGCTATAAATATCAACTTTTCTCTCTCATTACTCACAAATCTGAAAATTAAAAGAGCAAAGTAAGGTTTTGAGTGGATTTCTTGGTGGATTTGGTGAGGATTTGAACAACAAATTAAGAGACTAAGGTGATCTAACTTCTTCTTTCAATTCTTTACAAAAAGAGCTAAGTTTTAGGAGGTTTGATAGAAATTCAAAATTCATGTGTGAGCTCACTGATTTTATGGTGTTTTTAATTATTTTTGAAGTCAAGTTGACTATTGGTTTAGTTATTTCAAGTTTTGTCGGAAAGTTTGTAAATTTATTTGGAAAGTTGTGGGTTTTGTTAGATCTTTGATTTGAGGATGGGGTCGACGTCGTTTGGAGGAGGCCACGAGTGTCGAAACTCCAGAATTCCCGTGTCTGGAATTTCTAAGTTCGACACAGGTAGCGCGCTACATGCAAAACATGGATGAATTTAAGTGGTTATTTTGGGAAAATTGAATTTAAAACCCTTTAGTTAACATGAACACTTTATTGTCCTGAGGAAATAGTATGATAGTCGGGAGCCTACCAAGGTCGGACTGGGGCTATTTTACAAGATTTAGAGTGCGATTTGAGGTGTATTGTAAACCCAATTGAAATTCACATAAGTATTTACTTGCTTCAACTATTGTTTCTATTTCCTTTTATTTAGAATATTTCTATTTGTTGTTACTGTTTGGTCGGTTGGTTGAGTTTGCACCCACCGAGTTTTTCCGTTGTGTTTGTGGCACGCTAGACCATATCATGTGTACTTGGAGTCCTCGGTAGATAGTCGACCCAACTTTACTTTGGTCATACACATGTCGGTGCATCGAGGTACTACGTCAGCCACCGAAAGGATTAGGGATTGTGCTAGTTGAGTGTGCTCACTGTGTTAGGAAATATGCCCTAGGTCAATCTATTAATAGTCTTTATGAATACATTTTAGTTAATAAAATAGAGGATTTCATTTGCTGTTTATTATAATTGATTTACATGTTTACATTATAATAAGATCCATAGGTATTTACAGAAATATCCTAAATGTCCCTAGTCGATTATTATACAGGGAACTATAATGAATTAAGACTAGTGTGAGTCTTGATTGATGATCATACGTATAGGAATACGAATCAAGATCATGAGTACTTGTTAGGGAACAAAGTACTGGACCGACCCACTATGAGAACATTACATGAATTAATTCATAGTTGTTTCTCATGATATGTATATTATTTAGTCCTCTGACTTAAGATTATCAAAGACTTCAACATTAGGAATACAGTGATTTGACGCAATAAAACATTGTCTTTAACCGGACGATTATAAAGGTTGTGATTGGTTACTGTGTGAATAATGTGGTGAAGTTGTGTAATCAAGATAGAATTTGTCCCTCTCATATAGAGAGAGATATCCAGTAGATCCCTCGATGTGTTAGACTATTAAAAGGCCTAGTCTAAGTGAATTGATATTGATCAATGTCACTTGGATGTTTTCAGTCTACTTGGAGATCGAGACTAGTACGATCGAACATGTTGGATGACAATTCTATGCCTTATATTTGATCAAAAGGATATCGTATGACAAAAGGATGTTATATACATTATTGATTAGGTTGTATCAATTTGATCTTTGTACAAATTGGGTAGTCATAATGTCTTGCTAGAGACCGCTTATGACTTGTATACAAAAATGTATTTTGGTACACTGTCAACGTTGTATGAGCCTATTAGGTCACACATTAAGAATGATTTTGCGAGATTTTAAAATGGTTCGGAAGAATGAATTTTATATGATAAAATTCATGACAGAAACGTCCCTGTGGTGTATTACACCTATACTTCTTGAGTAAGGGTATATGTTTAATTTACTTAACCGTCTATATACAAGCGTTGTATAAATAAACGTTTTAAGTTACAATACATGGATGAAAATTAAGGGCCGAAACTCTAATTTTAGTTTTAGAAACAAATTAAGGTTGACTGGTATGTTCTGAATTGTTTTGGAGAGAAACCAAACGTTTGGTATTCTCTCGAAGCTAACACTTTGAATCACGGCTGCCGTTCGTGTGTAGACAGCTAGTAGAGGGCGTTCGTCATTAGTCGCGCTTTAAAGATCGATCAACATTCTAAAAGGTATATTGCAACCGAGGTATGATTTAGTTTTCATAGTTTAAATGTTTTAATGGAATCAGATTCGGATCCTGTTGGGGTTTTTCTCAAAATTATTTTAAAATTTCCGCTGCGTATGAACCCCAAACACCATCAGTGGTATCAGAGCCTTCGAGTTCAATTCCATTAAATTCATTGCATGTTTTCTTTTGATGTATACATGATATATGATTGAAAGCATGTTAATAGTTGATGTATATATAATATACATAAGTTTTTTGTGAGATTTATTATCATGGTTTATGTATATGATACATATATTCGTGATTTAATTGAAATCAGTTTCGTACATGCAAGTAACCATGTTAGGTTAATTCGAATAATTTTAATGAATTAAATTTTGTATTCTGTGATCCATGACACCATTAGGTATAATCTTTATTTTCGTGTATTGATGCATGGATGAAATCTCTGTAATTTAGTATGTATATTTAGGTTACATTAATTTAAGTTTCTTAAATTGTATAAGTCTGAATGTTAATTCGAAACTAATATAATTAAGTTCGATTAAGATAGTAGTTCATGATTCAACTACATATTTGTGATTATTTATATGAGGACCGAAATTACAAATAATTAATTTTGAAATTATTTATTTATCTCGTTATATCTATTTTGTTATGAAATTTCTATTTGATAGGAGATAGATAACAAATTAGATTAGAAGATAGTACCAAAATTGAATTCGTTATCTCTATTGGATATGAGATAAATGTCAAGAATTTTGTTATTGGTGATATGCTAGGATTCAAATATCTTAAGTCCTAATTAGATTAGGATAAGATGATTAGTTAGATGTGGATCCAAGTTAATTAAAAAACATTTTAATTGACTTAAGATCGGATAAATTAAGTGGTTAGTTTAGGATAATAAAATTAGCAAAAAATATGATTTTCTATGGCGAATTTTAATTTTCGGAATTGAAATTCATCTCCTAAAAAAAATGGAGGCGCGCCCCCTGTTCCCCCGTCCGCTGACCGGTTAGCGGAACCACTGCCCGCTGACCGGCCAGCGGGACCACCATCTAACTAATCCTAACGCACGAAAATTTTTCTATTAGTGAATAGCATAAAAATTTCCTAAATTGTTTAGTGGTTCTACAAATCAATAAAATATATGATATTTCATTGTTTACTTAAAAATCACTAAAACTGAATAAAATCCCTCTATTAAATCTTAAGTCTTGTGCCATCCAATTTTAAACACTTATCAAGGCCTCGATCGCACTAATATAGTTTCAGTCATAGCTGGGTGTATTGTGTTATATTGGTGAGATAAGTTGGTAAGAGTTACCTAAATGTTTAAATTGGTCTGACTTAATAAAGCTATCAAAATAATTTTGGGCTTTAGGCACATGATGAGATAAAAACATGCTAAGACATAAGATGTCATATATCTCATAAAAGTATCTAAAATTACATAAGATGTAATTGATAACTGTTACCTACCTAAATAATCTAGTTCTGTGTTTCATGTCATAGCTGTCATAGAATTAGGTGAAATATGGATTTTAGTCCCCTAAATAAACAGTATGTTTTAGGAGGGTTGTTAATTTAGTGGGAGTCTATTCCTCTATATTAAAATAAACTCTGCATAATCTTTATTGTAGATCAATGGTCTCTTCAAGTAACAATAATCCCTTGTTACTGCGATCTATTCTTGAAAAGGATAAGCTATCTGGGACTAACTTTCTTGACTGGTTCAGAAACTTAAGAATCGTTCTCAAGCATGAACGCAAGTTGTATGTTCTGGATGCTCTGATCCCTGAGGACCCACCAGACAATGCTACGAAAGCTGTGAAGGATATGCATAATAAGCATGTCAACGATTCTACTGATGTTGCATACATTATGTTGGCAACTATGGTTCCTGAATTTCAGAAGGACATGAAACTAATGGAAGCCTACGACATGGCTGTAACGCTGAAGGAAATGTTTCAACAGCAAACTAGGCAAGAAAAGTTCGAGACAGTCAAGAACCTATATTCTTGTAAGATGACTAAGGGTGCGTCAATTAGTCTTCATATTCTGAAGATGAAGGGTTATGTTGACCAACTTGATAGACTTGGATTTCCCATAAGCCAAGAGTTGGCTAGGGATTTGATCTTAAATTCATTACCGGAGAGTTACTCACTATTTGTGATGAACTACAATATGAATAATATGAAAAAAAATCAATTTCAGAGTTGCATTTGATGCTCAAAACTGCTGAACAAAATATTAAGAAACCCTCTAGTAATGTGCTGATGGTCCAAAAGGGAAAGGGAATGAAGAAGAAAGGTAAAGGCAAAGGCAAGGCTAACGTTGCCAAGGCTGCTATTGCACCTGTCGCAAAGCCTGTGGAACAAGTCAAGCCCCAGCTTATTCCTGCTTCAAAGCACCAAAAGGAAAAGGAAGGAAATTGTCATTTCTGCCATGCACCTGGACATTGGTTCAGAAATTGCAAACTCTATCTGGAAGATCAAAGAAGAAAAAGGGTAGTGCGACTACCACCTCAGGTATTTATGTTATTGAAATTAATTTATCTACTAGTGATTCTTGGGTATTGGATACAGGATGTGGATCTCACATTTGTATAAATGTGCAAGAACTCACCAGAAGTAGGAAGCTGAAAAAAAAAAAAAGAGAAGTCATCCTGCGCGTAGGGAATGGTGCAAGAGTTGCTGCCCTTGCTGTTGGATCATATGACTTAGTCTTACTTAGTGGACTTATTTTAACTTTAAATAATTGTTATTATGTACATGCCTTGAGCAGAAACATCATTTTTGTTTCATGTTTGGATATGGATGGTTTTGATTTTATTATTGCGAATAATAGATGTTCAATTTCTCGCAAAGGCATTTTTTATGCAAATGCTGATTTGTGTGATGGTCTTTATATTCTAAGCATGAAAAGGTCCACTGATACTCCAGTCTTTAACATAAATATAAAGAGATTCAAGTCAAATGATTTGAATCAAACCTATCTTTGGTATTGTCGTCTTGGCCACATATATGAGAAACGCGTAACGAAGCTCCATAAAGATGGACTTCTAGATTCATTTGATTTGGAATCATATGAAACGTGCGTATCTTATTTATTAGGCAAGATGACTAAAAGTCCCTTTACTGGACATAGTGAAAGGGCAAGTGATTTATCAGGTCTAATACATACTAATGTATGCAGTCCTATAAACACAATGGCTAAAAAAGGTTATTAGTACTTCATTACATTTACTGATGATTTCAGTAGATATGGTTATGTATATCTTATGAAACATAAAGCTGAATCATTTGAGATGTATCGAACATTTCAAAATGAAGTACAGAATCAACTTGGTAAAACTATCAAAACACTTCGATTAGATCGAGGTGGTGAATATTTGAGCCAAGAATTTGATGATCGTCTTAGAAATTATGGGATTGTCTCACAATTAACTCCACCAGCAACTCCACAATGAAATGGAGTTTCTGAAAGGAGAAATCGAACCTTATTAGATATGGTTCGATCTATGATGAGTCATGCAGATCTTCCTATATCCTTTTGGGGTTATGCATTGTGGCGGCCTCAATTTTCACATTGGTCCGCCACGGGAGGCCACGTGGGCCCACAACTGTCTACGTCACCGTCAGCTGTGTCCCACGCCCAATTATCTATTATTAATCAATTTTCGGTTAACTTTGATGTTATGAGTTAACTTTTATTCCTTTAATATCATTTAACCAAAATTTACGCAGCGGAAGATTTACTAACATAGAGATTCAACATGTATATTATGAGCAAAATGCCTAAGTGGAAACCATATCAACTGTACATCATATACATATCATCTAAGATCCTCAAAATATCAAAATATATAACTTATCTCTCAAGTCCCAAAACCCAACATAAAACAAGTAAATATAAACATACGTATGAGAAAGGCTAGAGCTGTCAATCGATGTAGTCCTCAAGCTTACCATTTTCCCGGCTCGTACTAGGGTCTGCACTCAACCATCACAAAAAGACAGATGTCGAGTCCAGAGTGAGTAATCCCAAGGAAATTCACCAAGTAATTACGAAAGTAAAAGTACTGGAATTTAAAATACTATAATTAAACATGCGGAACAAAAGAATACAAACAACTGTAAAAAGGATCATCGCATGCATAAATATAGTAATGAAACAAAGTACGTGCACAGTAAAATCAGACCAAGTCATACTTCGGGTTTTTCCCCAGGCACAGCCCGTGAAAACACCTCTACCGGGTGACCCTGGACCCTCTAGGTAGTCGCGTAGACCCATGACGTACCCACTCAAGCCTACCATACCCGGGTAGCCTATTCACCGGCGTATGCCTAGACAAGTGCTATGACTTAGTGGACTCTATGGCCGTAACGAATAAGCACCGGGTGGGGAGTGATCTCAACACCGTAAATACACCAGGTAGGAGTAACTCCACTACCGTAAATTCACCAGGTGAGAGTACTCAACCACCGTAAAGCAATAATGAAATGGAGTAAAGAATAAATAGAACTGAATTCAAATAAATCAAGCGGTAAATACTAAAGTGAAGTTCAATTGGGATACTACACATCTCAATCCGCACTCCGCGTCCCGAAAACCAAACCCCAGCTCAGCTCCAATAACACTCGACAATTCAAATTATCACCCAAATTATACCTATTACCATTTATCACTAAATTAGCTTCAATTTAATATATTATGTCAATTTTTTCGTTTTTCGAGGCTAAAACCTCGACTATATCTCGCCAACATTTCCAAGAAAATCCCAAATTTCCTTTATTTGATTAAAATATAATTTTTCTAATGTTTTCCTATTTTATCTGAATTTTCTATTAATTTTTCAGATTTTTTTTTAATTAGGGGCGGTTCGGCCGAACTAGCCCCTTCTTCTTCGTTGGAACAGAGCCATTTGGCTCTGTTCCAACAAAAATTTTTTTCCATGAATCGAGAGAGGGAGAGGGAGAGGGGAGACGACATGGGTGTCGTCTCCCTCCTCGGACGAACTGCTCTTGCGGTTCGTCCGAGCTCCTAAGCTCCGCCCCGCCACCACCGATCCACCACACCATCACACCCACCAACACATGCAACAACAACAACAACAAAAACAACACAACACATCAACGCACCTCACCTCATTCGCCACTCCAACACGAGCTCAATCTCTCTTCCACTTTCTCTCGATTTCTCCTCCTTTCGGTCTCCTATTTCGATCCAAAACAGTGATAAAATGGGAAATTGTGGTGACGGTGGTGATGTTTATCAAATTTTTGAGGTGAAATGACCCTTTTTCCCCTATCCATATCCACTATTCTTTACAAAGTTCATGCCCTTTTTGGTCATTTCACTATTATTTATTTATTTTCTGATTTTTAATATATATATATTAAATTACCTATATACATATATATATAAATATATATTCGCGTATACTTTCGCGCCTATTATTTCGTCGTGCATGCCAACGAGCGTACTCGGGCGTGCACACTAACGTACCACCCACGCGTTTCGACCACGACCCCGCGTGTCCGTAGGCGCCCAACAATTTACATATTTTATCACAAATAACTCATTTAATGTGTGTAATATTTTTCTTAACTTAAAATTTCGTCTTTAATCTACCCGGTACCCGCGTCGACACACATTGATGCGAATTCCCAATACACAATCTCACACATCAATTTAAAATATAATTACACACATCGCGATGTCGTTAATCTATTTTAACATAAACATCGCAAAATAAACTAAAACAATACACAAAATACTATTTACCTAATCCGACGCACTCCAGCCTCGCTGTGGAACCCACGAACGTCAACGCTGGCGTCCACGTCTGTAATGACGTCATAAAATAATGACAAATATTAATTGGGCCGTTACAGTTCTTCCCAACTAAATTGAAATTTCGTCCCGAAATTTAAGTTATAATCAACGCTTACCAATGAATAACTAAGGATATCTCTGTCTCATAGTCGACTCGAGCTCCCAGGTGAGTCCCTCAGTCTCGTGATGCTGCCATCGTACCAACACCTTCGAAATCTCCCTGTTCCTCAGAGTCTGAACTCTACGATCCATGATCTCAACGGGTTGCTCTTCATATGAAACGTCAGGTCGAACCTCAATCTGTCTAATATCCACCATCGGCCTCGGTCTTGACTTAGCTAACCTCAACATAGACACGTGAAACACTGGATGAACGCCTGCTAACTCTCCTGGCAACTCCAATCTATATGCTACTGTCCCAACACGTGCTATAACTCTAAACGGTCCAATATATCTCGGTGCTGGTTTCCCCTTGATTCCAAACCTCTGATGTCCTTTCCAGGGCGAAACTTTCAGATATACCAAGTCGTCCACATCATAACTCAAACCCTCAAGATACCTATCAGCATACTTCTTTTGCCTATCTTGAGCTACTTGCAATCTTAATCTAGTTTGTCGAATTTTCTCGGTATGATCAACAACAACTTCAGGTCCAATCACTGCCACATCCTTAGGTGCTGCCCAACAAGCTGGTGATCTGCAAGGTCTACCATACAAAGCCTCAAATAGTGGCATACCAATACACACCTGATAGCTGTTGTTGTACGCGAACTCGCACAATGGCAAATACTCTTCCCAAGCACCTCCAAACTGCAAAATGAATGCTCTAAGCATGTCCTCCAATATCCGTATCAATCTCTCTGACTGACCATCTGTCTGAGGATGATAAGCCGTGTTGAACTATATTCTCATCCCAAACTGGTCCTGCATGCTCTCCCACAACTTCGAAGTCAACCTGGGATCTCTGTCAGACACAATAAATAGCAGTACTCCATTTAGTCTAACAACCTCTCGCTCAAAAATGATACTCAACTGAGGAAATGAATACCTCATTGATATAGGAATGAAGTGTGCAGACTTCGCCAATCTGTCAATAACAACCCACACAGCATCATGACGTCTCTCAATCTGTGGCAACCTGCTCACAAAATCAATCGTAACATGCTCTCATTTCCACTGTGGAATCGGTAGTGGCTGTAACAATCCAGCTGATCTCCTGTGCTCGGCCTTAACCTGCTGACAAATATGACAAGCTCTCACATATGCACCCACATCGGCTTTCATCCCAGGCCACCAAAATAAACGTCGCAAATCATGATACATCTTGGTCCTGCCAGGATGAACTGTATACCGCGAACGGTGTGCATCCTCAAGAATGCTATTACGTAGTTCCTGCACCTCAGGTATCCACAACCTGCCCCTATGTCTCAAGCACAGGTCTGAACCACTAGACCAATCTGTGCAACCCAGATCTTGAGCCAGACAGCTAAAGTGAGCAAAATGTCCGTCAGCCCTTTGCCACTCAATGACCCTCTCTAACGACACAACAGGAACACGCATCTGGCAACAGATATGAACATCAGCAAAAGCATCTGACAAACACAACACCGTCGCAGCCTCCAGTAATCCATGCTCATGTGTCATCTGCCGCAGCACAGTCTGACTTTCTACACCACTCCGGCTCAATGCATCAGCAACTACATTCACCTTCCCAAGATGGTACTCAATCGCGAAATCGTAGTCTTTCAGTAACTCGAGCCACCGTCTTTGCCGCATATTCAGATCCTTCTGAGTGAACAGATACCTCAAACTCTGATGATCTGTGAATAACATAAACCGCTCCCCATAAAGATAATGTCGCCAAGCTTTGAGCGCAAACACAACTGCAACTAGCTCTAAATCATGTACCAGATAATTCTTCTCGTGGGGTCTCAATCGCCTTGATAAATATGCAACTGGGTGTCCTTCCTGCATCAATACGCATTCAAACCCAGTCCCGGAAGCATATGTGTAGACCGAGAAGCCTTTCCTTGTCTCAGGTAGAGCCAACACTGGTGCCGAAGTCAACTTCCTCTTCAACTCTAAAAATCCTGCCTCACAGTCTTCAGACCATTCAAACTTAACATTCTTCTTGGTCAATCTCGTCATCGGCGCTGCAATCAACGGAAAATCCTGCACAAACCGCCGATAATAGCCCGCAAGCCCCAAGAAACTACGAATGTCTGCAACTGTCTCAGGTGTCCTCCAATCAATGATCGCCCGAATCTTGTCTCCATCAACAGATATTCCTTAACTACTAATGACATGTCCGAGAAATTTCACCTCTCTCAGTCAGAAAGCGCACTTACTGAACTTAGCGTACAATCTATGCTCCCTCAACGTCATCAAAACATCTCTGAGGTGTCTCTCGTGCTCCTCACGAGTCTTACTGTATATTAAGATATCATCGATGAATACAATCACATAACGATCCAAAAATGGCCGTAGTACTCAGTGCATCAAATCCATAAAGATAGTCGGCGCATTAGTCACCCCAAATGGCATGACTGTGAACTCAAACAATCCATAGCGCGTGCTAAACGCCGTCTTCTCGATATCACTCTCCCGAATCCTCAACTGATGATATCCAGATCGTAAATCAATCTTCGAGAAAAACTTAGCACCCGCCAACTGATCGAATAGATCATCAATCCTAGGAAGTGGGTAACGATTTCGAATCGTCACTTGATTCGAACTCTGTAGTAGTCTACGCACATCCTCAAAGAACCATTATTTTTCTTAACAAATAGGACTGGCGCGCCCTAAGGAGACATACTGGGATGGATAAAACCCTTCTGTAACAACTCCTCTAATTGGGATCTCAACTCTCCCTGCTCCGACGTTGACATCCGGTACGGTCGGCTGTATATTGGCTGCGTCCCCAGAATCAACTCAATCATAAACTAAACTGCCCTAGGATGTGGTAAACCTGGCAAATCGTCCGGGAATACCTCTCGGAACTCACACACCATTGGGACATATTCCACTCTAACCTCGGGTCACCGGTCTGGCTCCACCATCATCCTAAATGTCTCCATCTCCTGAGTCGTAGCTAATCGGCCTCTGGTAATTGGTAAGTCTGACACCGTCCCAACAAAAGTAAATACCGGAATGCCCTCAATATCAAATACTATCACCTTACCAAAACAATCAATGTGTGCGCGATACACCGATAACCACTCCATACCCAATAAAGCATCAAACTCTAAATACTCTAGGACACGAAAGTCGACAGGTAACTGGTGTCCATCAATCTCTACCACACAATTCCAGCATATCCGGTTAGGATAAATCTTATCCCCAGCAGCCGTACTGAGGACAAGATGTGGATCTAAAGTCTCAATAGATAATCTTAACTGTCCGACCCTACGTCCCGATATAAACGACAAGGTACTACCGGAATCAAATAATACATGCATGAAGGTAACATACCCTCGATAAGCTGACGAGTCGCATCACGATCTGGCTATACGGTAGTAGATGTAGCAGCAGCATGAACTCTCTCCCTAGCAGGCTCAATCTGTGACCGTGATGCTGAAGCTGACATCGGACAGTTACTCTGTACATGTCCGACCTGATGACATCTGAAACACCGTCGCGTCTCCCGCCAATCCGACTGTGACACTATATGCACCTGAGCCCTGTCACGACCCCGACCTCTCTGTCCTCTACCACGACCTCCTCCATCTCGAATACGTTGTCGTGGCTGCTCAAATGGGGCAGGTGCAGCAACGTACACTACCTGCCTCTCAGCTCCTCTCTGCTGCTCGTAACGCCTATCTCGTCGACCCTGATCATGTCTCTGTCTGTCAGACTGATCTCTCGGTCTCTTCGGTCTTTGATTAGATCGAGAACTCTGTAGAGACCCATCTCCAAGCTCACCCCAGTGTCGTAGATATGTCTCACGAGCCAATGCTCTATCATAAACAATCTGTAGTGTCTCTGCACCAGTCGCGACTATCACCTCACCAATCCTCTCATCCAGGCCTCTGATGAAATAATAAATCTGTAATCTCTCCGTGTTAGCCACATCCATAACATACATCATGAGATACCAGAATCGGTCCATGTACTTCGAAACTGACATGGTACGCCAGCGACGTGGGGAGAGTTTAGACAGTTATTTCTGGACGAGTATATTCCCACAAAGGTGCAGTTACGATTGAGGGAGCAGTTCTCATCCTGGTACTACTTTCGCTCAGGCACGCTTAACTACGAAGTTCTGATGGGATCCGGTGCCTTCGTGCTGAACCAGCTCAGTGGTACTTGACTCGTGAAACCTGGAATCTTATCCCTCAAGACCCAGGTTTGAGTCGAGGGAGGCAAAAGACCGTGTGGGGGGACACGGATGGGGTAGGGCTTGGTACCACCATGCCTGTGACTAACGGTGCCAATGCCAGTGCCAGTGGGGTGCGCCCCCATGGAGCCAGTGTTCCAGTGGTAGCCTGGGCACTGGACTGGGCTGGGCTGGGCCATTACATGCATTACAAACTACTGCTTTTACTTTAAATCATGTTCCTTCTAAAGTGGTTGATAAAATACCATATGAAATATGGTATGGGAAGAGACCTAGTTTATCTTTCCTTAAGATTTGGGGTTGTGAGGCTTACGTAAAACGACAAGTCTCAGAAAAACTAGCACCTAAATCTGACAAGTGTCTATTTATGGGGTATCCTAAGGAAACAAAAGGATATTACTTTTATAATCCCACTGAGAACAAAGTGTTTGTTGCTCGGTATGGTGCATTTATGGAAAAACAGCTTATTTTAAAAGACACTAGTGGAAGAAAAGTAAATCTTAAAGAAGTTCAAGAATCACAGATAAACATTGAGCCGCTCCTGGAAGCTCAACAAGGTTCTGAACCAGTTGAACCTCCACGTAGATCTAGTAGTGTAAGAAATGAGCCAGAGAGATTCGGATTTCTCATTACTGATAGTCGTGATGTGATGCTTATGAATCAAAATGAGCCCACCACTTATCGAGAGGCTATTTCTGGACCAGACTCAGATAAATGGCTAAGTGCCATGAACTCTGAGATGCAATCCATGTATGATAACCAAGATTGGAACTTGGTTGATTTACCTGAAGGTGGTAAGACCATTGGATGTAAATGGGTTTTCAAGAAGAAAACTGACATGAATGGCAAAGTGCATACTTTCAAAGCAAGACTTGTGGCAAAAGGTTTCAAGCAGATTCAAGGTGTTGATTATGATGAAACTTTTTCGCCAGTAGCCATGCTTAAATCCATAAGAATTTTAATTGTCATTGTTGCATATTATGACTATGAGATATAACAAATGGATGTAAAAACATCATTTCTTAATGGAAAGCTACTTGAGGACGTGTATATGACACAACCTGAAGGTTTTGTACATCCTGAAAATTCTATGAAGGCATGGAAGCTTCAAAGATCTATTTATGGATTAAAGCAAGCTTCTCGGAGTTGGAATCTTCGTTTTGATGAAGCAATTAAGGATTTTGGTTTTATTATGAACGAAGATGAGCCTTGTGTATACAAGAAGGTCAGTGGGAGTGTAGTTGTTTTTCTGGTACTGTATGTTGATGATATATTGCTCATTGGAAATGACATTCCAACATTACAGAATGTCAAGTCTTGGTTAGGGAAGTGTTTCTCAATGAAAGACTAAGGAGATGCAGCCTATATCTTAGGGATAAAGATTTATAGTGATAGATCTAAGAGGCTAATCGATCTAAGTCAGAGTGCTTACATAGACAAGGTGTTGAATATGTTCAGTTTGCAAGACTCTAAAAGAGAATTGTTACCAATGTCTCATGGTATAAGTCTCAGCAAAACTTAATGTCCTAAGACAAATGATGAGCGAGACCGTATGAATAAGATTTCATATGCATCTATTATTGGATATATCATGTACGTCATACTATGCACTCAGCGTGATGTATCATATGTTTTTAGCATTACAAGCAGATATCAGTCAGATCCAGGTGAGAGTCACTGGATAGCAGTAAAGAACATTCTTAAATACTTAAGAAGGACTAAAAATGTAACGACCCATTTTTTTTAATGGACCATCACGGGGGCCAATGCGAATCTACAATTTGTCTTACCAGCGACAGCTGTGCTCTACATTGGATTATATCCTCAATTTTATCTTTTTAAACCTTATTAATTATCCATTTATTGATTAAGTTGTATTGAAAATAAATTCTATGTTAAATGATCCTAAAATCTTTAATTGAACACAGCAGAAGCCTTTCTAGCACACTTACTCAGATAATGATATTATAAATGTATAACCTAAAACCATAAACCTAATGTGGAAAACCCATACACAACTATAATACCTCTGAATTCACAAAAAGTTAATATATACAAGGTATTTCAAAATTCCCAAACCCAAAATGAAACAAAATAAATATAATACAAACGTACGAGTCAGGCAATATCAGCTCAACAGTACTCTGGCAGCTTGCCCTTGCTCCTGCTCGTACTAGGATCTACACTCAAGCCATCACAAAAGGCAAATGACGAGTTCAGATTGAGTATTCCCAAGGAAATTAAGTGAGCAATACTGAAAGTAAATACTGGAATTTAAATAAAGCAATTAAATAAACATGCGGAAATAAATACAGTCAACTCCGCTCATCGCATGAATAAATAATAGGAAAAGCTCAAAGTGTGTTCCTAGCCCCTAGGGTCAGACTACACCATAATTCAGACTCTTCCACAGAATACTGCCAGCGAGTCCGACTCAAGTAGGGCAAGCATCTAGATCCGCTCGATGGCCAGCGTTACACCTACAACGCATCGACACATGCCACGATGTGATACTCAGGTCGTGCTATTCACCGAGACCGATCTGGTAGCACATGCTATGGTGTAGTGGGCATACACACAATAATGGAACAGAGTGAGCCCCACTCAACGTCCGCCCATATAATCATAACCAGAATAGAGTATTGAAATGAAAAAAATTGAATTCAGATGCTAAAAGAAGTAAATACTCAATTAATTTCAGTTGGGATACTACACACCTCAATTTGCACTCCGTGTCCCGATAACCAAACCCCAGTCTAGCTCCAATAACCACCCGACAATCAAAAGTATCACCTAAATGTACCTAAGATTATTTATCATTGAATTAGCTTCAATTGGATATATAATGTCAATTTTACGTTTTTCGAGGTAAAAACCCCGACAATATCTCGCTAAAATTCCGATAAAATCCCCAAACTCATTTATTTGATCAAAATATATTTTTTCTACATTTTTCCTATTTTATTTGAATATTCTATTAATTTTCCAGATTTTTTTTTCAAAACTGTTTTTTTTTATTTGATTTGGGTTGGGCAGAACCGGGTCCGGTTCGGTCGAACCCGGTTCGGCCCAACTGGACCGACCGGGTCTGGGCCGGCTCGGCCCGACCCGTTTGGGGCTAGGACCGGGTCGACTCGACCCGGTTCCTCCTTCTTCCCCAATAAACTAGGGAAGCATTTTTTTTTCTTTTTTTTTTTCTTTCTTTCTTTCTTTCTTTCTTCTCTAATGGAATTGGGAGGGTCTCCCTCCTCGGACCGATTTCAATTCTCGACCATGGCAGAGCCATGGCCGAGCTCATCACCACACCAACATACAACAACAACAATGCACACAACAACAAAAACCGAACAACTCACTCACCTCGTCTTTCCGCGACAACCTCGTCGAGTTCCCTCTTTAGGCCTCTTCTCCTTCTTCTTCCACCCACAGTTTCTCTTGATCGAATGGTGATGCGGTGAGCAAAATGGGGTGTCGGTGGTGTTATCAACATTTTTGAGTAAAATAACCAAAATGCCCCTAAGTTCTTATCCTTTTCCTTAACAAATAAATACCCTTTTTGGTCATTTCACAATTATTTATTTATTTTTCTCATTTTTAATATATATATATATATATTTAAATTACATATATATATATATTCGCCTATATTTTCGCACCTAAAATTTCGTCGTTTGCTCCAACGTGCGTACTCGGGCGTACACACTACTGTACCACCCACGCGTGTCGACCATGACCCCACGTGTCCCTAGGCACCCACCAATTTACTATTTTATTCACATTTAATTCATTTAATGTGTGTATTATTTTCTTCAGCCTAATATTTTATCTTTTAGTCTACCCGATACCCGTGTCGACACGCTTATCGAGGTGAATACTTAACACACAATCTCACACGTCAATTGAAATATAATTACAAATTCGCGATGTCGTTTAACCTATTTTAACATAAACATCGCAAATAAAACAACACTCAAAACATAATTTACCTAACTCCAGGCGCGCAATAACCTAGCTGCTGGTCCTACAGGTGTCTGAGCTGTCAGTCACGTCTACAATACGTCACAAATAATGGCGAATTAAATTCAAGCCGTTACAATTCTTTCCAACTAGGTGAAATTTCGTCCCGAAATTTAAATTAAACTTAAATACTTACCGGCAAATAAATGGGAATACCGTCGTCGTATGGTAGACTTGAGCTCCCAGGTGAGTCCCTCAATTTCATGATGCTACCAACGAACTAAAACCTTCGGGATCTCCTTGTTCCTCAAAGTCTAAATCCTCCTATCCATAATCTTTACAGGCTGCTCATCAAATGACACGTCTAGTCGCACCTCAATCTGACGTACATCAATCATAGGTATCGGTCCCGACCTATCTAGCCTCAACATAGATATGTGAAACACCGGATGTACCCCCACTAACTGTGGTGATAACTCTAAATGGTATCCCACTTTGCCAACACGTTCCTCAACTTTGAACGGTCCGATAAACCTTGGTGCTAGTTTCCCCTTAATGCCAAATTTTTGATGACCCTTCCAAGGCGAAACCTTCAAGTACACCATGTCTTAAACCTCGTAGTTCAGATCCCCGTGATATCTATCCGTATATTTCTTCTGTCTATCCTGCGCCACCTGAAGTCTCTGTCTAATCTACCTCACCTTCTCAGTGGGATCCACAACAACCTCAGGTCATATAGCCGTTGTATCCTCCGGTGCCGCCTAACATGCTGGTGACCTACAAGGCCTACCATATAGTGCCTCGAACGGTGGCATCCCGATACTCGCCTGATAGATGTACACAAACACGCACAATGGCAGATAAACTTCCCACGATCCACCAAACTGTAAAATACACGCCTTGAGCATATCCTCGAGAATCTGAATCAACCGCTCCAATTGCCCGTCAGTCTAAGGATAGTACGCGGTACTAAACTGTAGTCGAGTGCCAAACTGCTCCTGCATACTCTCCTAAAGTTTCGAAGTAAACCTCGAATCTCTATCAGAAACAATGGAGACCGGTACACCATGCAATCTGACAATCTCTCTCTTGAAAATAGTGCTCAGCTGTGTAACTGAATATCTTATGGCAATCGATATGAAGTGTGTCGACTTTGTCAACCTATCCATAACTACCCAAACTGCATCGTGTCTCCTCGTAGTCTGCGATAGGCCACTGATGAAGTCCATGGTTACGTGTTCCCATTTCAACTGAGGAATGGGCAGCGGCTGTAGCAACCCAACTGGTCTCTGTGCCCAGCCTTCACCTGTTGGCAAATATGACAACTCCGAACGTACCTCCCCCCGTCAGCCTTCATCCTTGGCCACCAAAACAATCGCTGAAGATCGTGATACATCTTGGTCCGACCAGGATGAACTGTAAATCGCGACCGGTGTGTGTCCTCGAGAATACTGTCCCTGAGCTCCGGTACCTCCAGTATCCATAAATGACCCCTGTGTCTCAAGCACCCGTCTGAACCTTCAGACCATTCTGTGCACCCCGAATCCTGAGCTAGTCCACTGATCCGTAAATACCGGTCTTCAATTCTCTGCAACTCAACAACCCGCTCTAGAGACATTGTAGGAACTCGTATCTGGCCGCAAATATGTAGCTCAGCAATAGACTCTGTCACACACAACACCGACACAGCCTCAAGCAACCTGTGCTCATGTGTCATATGTCGCAGGCTCGTTTGACTCTCGATGTCGCTCCTGCTCAGCACATCAGCTACGACGTTCGCCTTTCTCGGATGATACTCGATAATGAAATCGTAGTCTTTAAGTAACTCGAGCCATCTCCACTGTCTCATATTCAACTCCCTCTGAGTGAACAGATATTTCAAACTCGGTGGTCAGTAAACAGTACGAACCTTTCACCGTACAAATAATGTCTCCAAGCCTTCAGTGTAAACACGACTACCGTAAGCTCCAAATCGTGCACTGGATAACTCTCCTCATGTGGTCGTAATCGTCGTGATAAATAGGCTGTTGGATGTCCGTCTTGCATCAACACATAACCCAACCCAGTGCCTGACACATCAGTGTAAACCAAGAAACCCTTTCCTGCCACAGGTAATGCCAAAACTGGTGCAGAAGTCAACTGCCTCTTTAGTTCCCAGAAAGCATCCTCACACTCCTGCGACCACTCAAATATAACATATTTCTTGGTCAACCTCGTCATCGGCGCTGCAATCAAGGAAAAATCCTGTACGAATCGCCTGTAATAGCCCGTAAGTCCCAAAAAACTACGAATGTTCGAAACCGACTCAGGTGCCCTCCAATCAATAATCGCTTGAATCTTATCTCCATCAATAGATATCATTTGATTACTGATGACATGTCGGAGAAACTTCACCTCACTCAGCCAGAATGCACACTTATTGAACTTGGCGTAAAGTCGATGCTCTCTCAGCGTCGCCAACACCTCCCTGAGATGTCTCTCATGCTCTACTCGAGTCCTGCTATAAATCAGGATGTCGTCGATGAAAACAATGACGTATCGATCCAAAAATGGCCTGAGCACCCTGTGCATCAAATCCATGAAGATCGTCGGCGCGTTAGTCAACCCAAACGGCATGACTGTAAACTCATACAACCTTTAACATGTGCTGAAAGCGGTCTTCTCAATATCTCCCTCTCAAATCCTCAACTGATGGTATCCTGATCTAAGGTCAATCTTTGAGAAGAATTTGGCTCTTGCCAACTGATCGAACAAATTATCAATCATAGGAAGTGGGTAATGGTTCCTAATCGTCACCTAATTTAACTTATTGTAGTCCACACATATTCGCATCAAGCCGTCCTTCTTCTTCACAAAAAGAACTGGAGCTCCCTAAGGTGACATGCTAAAGTAAATAAATCCCTTCTGCAGTAACTCCTCTAACTAGGTCCTCAACTCCCTCTGCTCCGATGCTGACATCCTATACGGCCTGTTGTAAAGCAGTTGAGTCCCAAAAATTAGCTCGATAATGAATTCAACAGCTCTCGGTGGTGGAAATCCTGGCAAATCCTTAGGAAATACGTTAGGAAATTCACAAACAACTGGGACATCCCTAACTTTAATCACCGTCCTAAGCTCTGGCTCCACCATAGCCGCGTACACCTCCATCTCTAGCGACATAGCTAGTCTGCCTCGAGTGATAGGTAACGCTGACGCAACTCTGACAAATGAAAACTCTGGAATCCCTTCGATGTGAAATGTCACCGTCTTGCTAAAACAATTGATATGTGCGTGATACGATGATAACCAATCCATACCTAACATTGCGTCGAACTCCAAGTACTCTAATACTTTAAAGTCAATCGGTAACTGACGTCCCTCAATTTCGACCACATAATCTCGACAAATCCTATTAGGGTAAATCTTATCCCCAGCTGCCGTGCTGAGAACAAGATGTGTATCTAAAGTCTGTACACCTAACCCTAACAATCCTACCATACATCTAGATATAAAGGAAAGTGTGTTACCGGAATCAAACATAACATGCATAAAAGTATTACAGACAGATAACATACCCTCAACAAGCTGTCTGGTCGCCTCTCGATCTAGCTGTGCAACCCCAAAAGCAGCTGTCTGGGCCCTATCTCTGGCCTGATCAGTCTGTGATAGTACTGGCACTGGTCGGGCACACTCCGCCACAAGATGTCCCACCTGGCCGCAATGATAACAAGCACGAGTGTCTGATCTCGCGCAGTCCTCGACTCGTGCGACTCGACCTCGGCTCTGGCCTCTGA
The DNA here is from genome assembly GCA_039657345.1 of Stephania japonica. Classification (NCBI taxonomy): domain Eukaryota; kingdom Viridiplantae; phylum Streptophyta; class Magnoliopsida; order Ranunculales; family Menispermaceae; genus Stephania; species Stephania japonica. The sequence goes on from CM077557.1 coordinate 14,518,070, forward strand.
CCCCCCGACCTCTATCCTGCCTCTGCTGCTGTCTCGGTCGATCAACTGATGTAGATGCCGCAGAATACGCTAACTCGTGATCATCATGTCTATCCCGATCATCTCGACGATCTCTGTCGCCTCTACGACCCTGATCTGACTGCCAATCACCTCTACCTCTACGAGGTCTCTGGCCCTGTCCCTGTTGGTCCTGGTCTCTTCTCTGTCTCTTCAGCCTCTGATCAAACTGAGAACCCTGAGCTAGACGACTCTGCTGACCCTACAATGCAGTCTGAATCGCCAATCTACTAACACTCTGTACTACGTAAGTCTCCTGAGAAAGAGACCTGTCGTATACCTAAGCCAAAGTAGTCACTCCACTGGAAACAGTTGTGGTAGCTATATTCTCATCCAGTCCTCGAACAAAGTAATATATCTGCAGCCGGTCAATCCCTACCATATCCATAGAATAGGATAATAAATATATGTACCTCTCCATATACGCGGTCACAGACATATCACCCTGAACCAGTGTCAAAAACTCCTCTCTCAATCGAATCCTGACCTCCATATGTATATACTCATCCATGAACAATGTTCTGAACTCAACCCAAGTAGTAACTGCAGGATGTGTCGTTTTATAGGTGGTCCACCATATAGCAGCGGCAGATTTCAAGCAATAATTAGCCAGTCTCAGTCTATCCACCTCATCAACCAGTAACATCTAGTGTAATCTCTCATGAGCCAATAGCCACCTCCCGGCTATCTATAGGTCTCCGGCTCCATGAAAGTATCCTAGAGAAAATCTAAGATAATCCTTCAACTTCTTCGTCTCAACAATCATCAAACTCCCTAATGAAGATGCTACAGCTGGCTGCTCAGTAGTTGAAGGAGTTACAACTAACATAGTCTCTGCTAGAACAACCACTGGTGTAGCCCTCTCGGCATGTGTCTTGGATACTGTAGCCTGCCCTTGAGTCTCAGCAGTAGTGGGAGCAACAACTGCAGAAGTAGCAACCAATGGTACAGGTGTAACTGTAGTAGGAGCTGTGACAGTCTCACGAGTCCTCAATAAATCCAAAAATTGTGCGAACCTATCATCAACTATCCGTGCTAACAACTTTAATGTCAATGTAGGCCTAGTAGGATCACTAGTATCCCCAACCTCTGGCTAAGTCATACCAGAAGTCTGCCCATCCATCGGTATCTGCATCGAAAAACGTGCTTCAGTTCGAATATACGTGTAACGTAGGTAATATACAATAAAAAATATAACACGTATATCCCTGATTTCTACCCATCTCTCATTGCTTCCCAACTAAGACTTTAGACCATTCCTTTAGGTTTCCACATCTAAAGCTTATTCAATAGGTTTATGATCAGGTTTTCCTCAAATTTAAGCCCTATGTTTTCCTAAACCTAGGCTCTGATACCAAAAAGTAATGGCCCATTTTTTTAATGGACCGCCACGGGGGCCAATGCGAACCCACAGCTTGTCTTACCAGCGATAGTTGTGCTCTACATTGGATTATATCCTCAATTTTATCTTTTTAAACCTTATTAATTATCCATTTATTGATTAAGTTGTATTGAAAATAAATTCTATGTTAAATGATCCTAAAATTCTTAATTGAACACAACGGAAGCCTTTCTAGCACATTTACTTAAATAATGATATTATAAATATATAACCTAAAACCATAAACCTAATGTGGAAAACCCATACACAACTATAATACCTCTGAATTCACAAAAAGTTTAATATATACAAGGTATTTCAAAATTCCTAAACCCAAAATGAAACAAAATAAATATAATACAAACGTACGAGTCAGGCAATCTCAACTCAACAGTACTCTAACAGCTTGCTATTGCCCCTGCTCGTACTAAGATTGGCACTCAAGCCATCACAAAAGGTAGATGGCGAGTCCAGAGTGAGTATTTTCAAGAAAATTAAGTGAGTAATACTGAAAGTAAATATTGGAATTTAAATAAAGCTATTAAATAAATATGCAAAAATAAATACAGTCAACTGTGCTCATCGTATGAATAAATAATAGGAAAAGCTCAAAGTGTGTTCCTAGCCCATAGGGTCAGACTACACCATAATTTGGACTCTTCCATAGAATACTACCGGCGAGTCCGACTCAAGCAGGGTAAGCATCTGGATCCAATCGATGGCCGGCGTTACACCTATGGCGCATCGACACATGCCACGACGTGATACTCGGGTCGTGCTATTCACCAAGACCGATCTGGTAGCACGTGCTATGGTGTAGTGGACATACACACAAGAATAGAACGGAGGGAGCCCCGCTCAACGTCTGCCCATATAATTATAACCAGAATAGAGTATTGAAATGAAAGAAATTGAATTCAAATGCCAAAAGAAGTAAATACTCAATTAATTTCAGTTGGGATATTACACACCTCAATTCACACTCCGCGTCCCGATAACCAAATCCCGGTCTAGCTCCAATAACCACCCGACAATCAAAAGTATCTCCTAAATGTACCTAAGATTATTTATCATTGAATTAGCTTCAATTGGATATATAATTCAATTTTATGTTTTTCGAGGTAAAAACCCCGACAATATCTCGCTAAAATTCTGATAAAATCCCAAAACTCATTTATTTGATCAAAATATATTTTTTCTACACTTTTCCTATTTTATCTGAATTTTCTATTAATTTTTCAGATTTTTTTTTCAAAACTGTTTTTTATTTGATTTGGGTTGGGCTGAACTGGGTCCAGTTCGGTCGAACCTGGTTTGGCCCAACCGGACCGACCGGGTCTGGGCCGGCTCGGCCTGACCCGTTGGGGCCAGGACCGGGTCGACCCGGTCTCTCCTTCTTCCTCAACGAACCAGGGAAGCATTTTTTTTCTTTTTCTTCTTTCTTTCTTTTTTTTTCTTCTCTAATGGAATTGGGAGGGTGGGGAGGCGACACATGTCGTCTCCTCCTTGGGCCGATTTTAATTTTTGGCCATGGCGAACCACACCAACATACAACAACAACAACAACCGAACAACTCACTCACCTTGCCTTTCCGCGACAACCTCGTTGAGTTTCCTCTCTCGGCCTCTTATCCTTTTTCTTCCTCCCACAGTTTCTCTTGATCGAATGGTGATGGCGGTGAGCAAAATGGGGTGTTGGTGGTGTTATCAACATTTTTGAGTAAAATAACCAAAATGCCCCTAAGTTCTTATCCATTTCCTTAACAACAAATACCCTTTTTGGTCATTTCACAATTATTTATTTATTTTCTGATTTTTAATATATAAATATATATATATATATATATTTAAATTACATATACATAAATATATATATATATATTCGCCTATATTTTCGCTCCTAAAATCTCGTCGTGCGCGCCAACGAGCGTACTCGGGCGTGCATACTACCGTACCACCCACGCGTGTCGACCATGACCCCGCGTGTCCCTAGACGCCCACCACTTTACTATTTTATTTCACATTTAATTCATTTAATGTATGTATTATTTTCTTCGGCCTAATATTTCGTCTTTTAGTCTACCCGGTACCCTCGTCGACACGCATATCAAGGTGAATACTTAACACACAATCTCACACGTCAATTGAAATATAATTACACACATCGCGATGTCGTTTAACCTATTTTAGCATAAACATCGCAAATTTAATCAAAACAACACTCAAAAAACAATTTACTTAACTCTAGGTGCGCAATAACCTAGCTGCTGGTCCCATGGGTGTCTGAGTTGTCCGCCACATCTGCAATACGTCACAAATAATGGCGAATTAAATTCGGGCCGTTACAAAGAAGTATTCTTGGTCTATGGAAGTTTTGAAAGTGATCTAGTTGTAAATAGTTACACAGAGGCAAGTTTTCAAACTGATATAAATGATTTCAGATCATAGTCTCGATATGTGTTTACTCTGAATGGGGGTGCAGTAAGCTGAAAAAGTTCGAAGCAAGTGATTTATGCGGAGATTCTCAGCAATGTAGTTTAGTATATTGCGTATGTCGATGCAACAAAGGAGGCAGTTTGGATTAAAAAGTTTATTTCTAAACTAGAGGTGGTTCCAAATATTGCTAGCCCTGTTTGTTTGTATTGTGACAATAACGTGGCAATAGCACAGGCCAAGAAACCTAGAGCACACCATAGATCTAAACATATACTCAGGCGTTTTCATCTCATCAGAGAAATCATTGAGAGGGGAGACGTGAAGATTTGCAGAGTACCTACTGAAGACAACATTGCGGATCCATTGACAAAGGCTCTTCCACAAGCGAAACATGATGGTCATGTTAGATCATTAGGCATTAGATGCATGAATGATTGGCCCTATAACAAGTGAGAGGTGTTGGGAAATGTGCCTTAGATCAATCTATTAATAGTCTTTATGAATAAATTTTAGTTAATAAAATAGAGGATTTCATTTGCTGTTTATTATAATTGATTTGCATGTTTACATTATAATAAGATCCATGGGTATTTACAGAAATATCCTAAATGTCCCTAGTCGATTATTATACTGAGAACTATAATGAATTAAAACTAGTGTGAGTCTTGGTTGATGATCATACGATGATCATATGTATAGGAATACGAATCAAGATTATGAGTACTTATTAGGGAACAAAGTACTGGACCGACCAGCTATGAGAACATCACATGGATTAAGTCATAGTTGTTTCTAATGATATGTAGATTATTCAGTCCTTTGACTTGAGATTACCAGAGACTTCAACATTAGGAATACAATGATTTGACGTAATCAAACGTTGTCTTTAACCGGACAATTATAAAGGTTATGATTAGTTACTGTGTGAATAATGTGATGAAGTTGTGTAATCGAGATAGAATTTGTCCCTCTTATATAGAGAGATATCCAGTGGATCCCTCGATGTGTTAGACTGTTAAAAGGCCTAGTCTAAGTGAATTGATATTGATCAATGTCACTTGGATGTTTTCAGTCTACTTGGAGATCGAGACTAGTAAGATCGAACATGTTGGATGACAATTCCATGCCTTATATTTGATCAAAAGGATATCGTATGACAAAAGGATGTTATTTACATTATTGATTAGGTTGTATCGATTTGATCTTTGTACAACTTGGGTAGTCATAATGTCTTGTTAGAGACCGCTTATGACTTGTATACCAAAATGTGTTTTAGTACACTGCCAACGTTGTTTGAGCCTATTGGGTCGCACACTAAGAATGGTTTTGCAAAATTTTAAAATGGTTTGGAAGAATGAATTTTATATGATAAAATTCATGACAGAAACGTCCCTGCGGTGTATTACACTTATACTTCTTGAGTAGGGGTATATGTGTAATTTATTTAACCGTCTATATACAAGCGTTGTATAAATAGACGTTTTAAGTTACAATACATGGATGAAAATTAAGGGGCGAAACTCTAATTTTCATTTTAGAAATAAATTAGGGTTGATTGGTATGTTCTGAGTTATTTTAGAGAAAAACCAAACGTTTGGTATTCTCTCGAAGCTAGCACTTTGAATCTTGACCGTCATTCGTATGTGGACAGCTAGTAGAGGGCGTTTGTCATTGACCGCGCTTTAAAGATCGATCAACATTCTAAAAGGTATATTGCAATCGAGGTATGATTTAGTTTTCATAGTTTAAACGTTTTAATGGAATTAGATTCGGATCCTGTTGGGGTTTTTCTCAAAATTGTTTTGAAATTTTCGCCGCGCATGAACCCCAAACACCATCACACTGGTGGTACCTGAGGTAAATTCAAAGTATGGTTTTAGTTTGACCAAGACTGACACACACGTTTGAGCTTCACTATTACTTATGCATGCGATGATCAATCTACAATTACCCGTTTACTTTTCACATGTTTATTTAATAGTATTTATGGATTCCTTTACTTTATTTATGTAAATTGCTCAGTAAAATTCCTTAGGATTTACTCATCTAGACTCGTCATCTCTTTTGTTGTGATGATTGAGTGCTGATCCTAGTAGGAGCAAAGGCAAGGGGATCCTTGGAGACTACTTGTGACTGCTTACCGTCGTATTTGACATGTACGTGTTTTGATATGTTGAATATTGACAGAATATGATAAATTTATTCTATTGTGTATTGATCTATTACATATGTCTCTATATATAGAGATGCAATTGCACACAACATAATCACAACATAAACACGTGAGCGATTTGTGCACAACATAATCACGGGAGGCAATTGTAACGACCCTAAAAATTTAACCTATGCCACGTGTCAAAATAGGTGATACGTGGGCCCACGCCGTGGTACAGTCATCAATTCTCGGACGTCGACGCCGAGGTATGTTAGTTTTGTATGATGTTTGTATTATATTATATTTCATTTGTGCAATTTTAAGTTTTTAACGGGTAAAGGTGTTGTGTACGAGCGTTGGTAGTTCGGGGAACAAATTAATTAGAAACACTGACAAAAATATTAAATAAATAATAATTAAAAGGTTTTAAAGTCTGTTTGTTACGTCGGTACGTCTGTGGTGACGCGACGAACAAAGTTAGTATTATGAGTCGGGTGCGAGAATACCCGAGGGAAACTTTAAGGGTTGTGTGAAATAGATGAGACCAAAAGTCAACTAAGTCACCCAAGTGAGTTAACAAAGTTGGTAGGTAAAATTGTGAAAAGACCAAAAGGGCAATAAAGTTGTAAATGGTATATATAAGGGTGAGGGGTATTTTGGTCATTTGACCAAAATACCCCCAATTTCATCACACCACCGTCACCACAACCACACTTTCGATCAAAAAAAAATTGGAGAAAGGGAGAAATCGATCGAGAGAAGGGAGTTCAAGGAGAGGAGAACGGCGATTCGCGGAAAGCATGGACGCACCGTCGAGGCGAGATCGAGGTAAGGAGTCATTGATTTCGTTGTTGGTGTTGTCGTCGTGATTTTTCCGAGATTTGTTGTTGAGGTTGTTGTTGAGGGAAGGGTGGATTCAAATGGTGAAAATGGGGTTGATGATGGTGGTTAGGTGTATGTGATTGTTGTTGTGTTGTTGTTGCAAAGGAAAAAAAAAAAAAAAAAGGTTCTTCTTGTTGCTTCTTTGGAAATTTTTCCAAAGCAAGCAACGAAGAAGATGAGAGAAACCGGGCCGGTCAAGAGTGACCCGACCCGGTTTGGGTCAGACCGGGTTTGACCAAGGTGGACCGGTCAAACCCGGTTTGACCGGTCAGACCCGACCCGCGACCCACATATTATTTAATTAATAAAAAAAATATATATTTATTTCAATTAAATATATTAAATTTGATTTTAATTGAAATAAATTCAAGAAAAATAGGAAAAATTTAGGAAAAATTCTAGAAAATTCTAGAAAATTATATTTTCATCAAATAAAGAGAAATTTGGGAATTTCTACGAAAAGTGAAATATTCGGAATTTTTGCGAGACGTTTTGTCGGGGTTTTTGCATTGGAAAACGTGAAATTTGGCAAAAATATCTAGAAATTTAGAAAAATCATAGGAAATTAAGGAAATTGATATAAATTGTATTATCAGGATTATTGTACACACGGGGACCGTAAGGGGCGTTTCGGAGTCCGTGTTAGCGCGAATTAGCTTGGATCGAGGTAAGTAAACCAGTGAGGAACACCACAGTATTTCTTGAGCTTTTAAATTATTTATTGATATTGTTCAATGCTTTCTTGTTATTCCATTCATATGAGTTGTCCTAAGGCAAGTGTGTCAAGCGTGATCCTTGCAAGAATTCGGGCTCGCGGTGTATTATACCGGAGTTTACGGCTGGGGATACGTGATTGGTTGTAATGACATATACGGGGTGAGAGTTCTTAGAGGAGATTCTGTCCTCGACTCCTAGCCTTTGAGGAGATTTTGTCCTCGGCTTAACGACTTTAATTGGTCGGGACCACTTGTGCCTTTCCCTTTGTACTCCGGGACACTCAATTTCGATTGTTTATTTATTTATTTACAGTTTATATATGTTCATGCGCTCCCTGTCCTTTTCTTTCTATCTGCATGAATTGACTGTTCATTTATTTAATTCAAAATACTGTATTTGTTGTTGTTCCTGCTTGGCGTTACTTACCTGGACTCGTCATTCTTGTGTTTGACCGAGTGCAGATCCACAGTCCAGCAAAGGAAAGGCCACGCGGTTAGGCGATATACTTTGAGCGGCCATCCTTTGCTGATATAGGTGACATTTTTTTGTATTAGCTACTTATATTATTTTTGTACATGGGGTAATGGGTTGAGAGATCTTTTTGGACATTATGACTTAGATGATTCTCTCCTTGCTTTACATGATATATATGATATACGGGGTTCCCACACCCTAGGTTTTTGTCCTAACTTAGAGATTTCGAAGTTGATTTATTAGTTGAGATTAATTGCTTCCGCTTATTACTTTGATAACTCGCTAATTAATTGACTTCACTTTTAAATGATTAACAAATGATGGAATGATAAGGATAGGCTCACTGGCCCCGCGCGACTCGTCGGGATTGGCTCGGGAGTTCGCGCGGGTCCAGGCCGGGCGGCGCCCGATTCTAGGGTTGTGGAATTTGGGGCCGTCACAGTTGGTATCAGAGCATAAAGGTTGAATAAAATACTCTTAAATTTAAATCACAATCCACTAAGACATAGGAAAGCGGAAGTTAGGATAGTTGTTGAACTTAGAGTGGAACCCTATGAACCTAACTTAAGTCTTAGTTGGGAAGTGAGGAGAGTTGGGAAAAACTAAAATCGGACTATATGAGCTATTTGATTGTAATGTATTATACTATTATCGATAGCTATATAGTGATTGAAAACTCGTGTTTGTTGCGAATTGTGATCGCCGATCAACTCGAGACTCACCGTGAAGGTTTGGGAGATGTTCAAGTAAGGCGGATGCTTGGAAACGTAACATGAGGGTTACCAAATGCAAGCCCAAGGACTATACTGAGTTTAAGAAGAAGAAAAAAAAAGGGTTCAATCATGAGTAATTTTCGCCTTTAATTTTAAACATGAAAAGGTCAGAGTTCCAGTCAGGTGTAGAAATAGAGACACGGTCAGGGACAGAGTGTCGATAAGGCATAGTGACACAGACAGCGGTATGTCTAAATCAAGATCTTAAAGAAAAGCGCGCTATGAGTGCGGACAGCTAAGCCACTTCATCAGTTCTTGCCCACGACTAGGCTAAGGGCAGCCACAGAGCCGGGAGCAGGTTCATGCCATTGCCGCACCAGATACGATTGCCACACTGAACCTGATTGAGGGTACGATTTACATTTGCAGTCAATTTATGCATACCATGTTTGATTCCGGTTCTACAGTTTCTTTTATTTTGGATCGTATGGTTGACGAGTTAGGGTTGAGACCTATTCGATTAGAGAGACCCTTGATCCTTAGCACGGCTGCTGGGGACAAGATTTACCCGAATTTAGTGTGTGTAGACTGTCCGGTAAAGATAGAGGGACACACCTTACCCGCGCACTGAGAGTGTTGGAGTTCTTAGAGTTTGATGCACTACTGGGTATGGATTGGTTGGGTGCTTATCATGCACAGATCCACTGCTACGGTAAGAGGATCACGTTTCAGATACTTGGACATCCGGAGTTTAGTTTCCAAGGGACTTCGACCAATTTACCGATCACCAGGGGGTAGAGTCGCCACTAGCGTAGATGTAGAGACATTCGGCGGCGTGTGTTGAGTACGACAGCAGCAGTAAAGACTAGTTTAGAGGATGTGCCAGTAGTATGCGATTTCCCTGATGTTTTTCCAGCAGAGTTACCAGGCTTGCCACCACCTAGGGAGATAGATTTCATCGTAGATTTGGTCCCAGGGACCAAACCCATTTCTATTCCTCCGTATCGCATGGCTCCGAGAGAGCTAGATGAGCTGAGAGGACAACTCGACGAGTTGTTGGAGTTAGGCTTTATTCGACCGAGTATGTCGCCTTGGGAGCGCCGGTATTGTTTGTGAAGAAGAAAGACGGCGACTTAAGATTATGCATCGACTACGAGACGGTTGAACAAGGCGACGGTGAAGAACAAGTATCCACTTCCTCGCATCGACGATTTGTTCGACCAATTGACAGGTTCGCAGTGTTTCTCGAAGATTGATTTGAGATCCGGGTACCATCAACGAGGATAAGAGCCAGAGGACATGGAGAAGACCGCATTTCGCACACGATATGGGCACTATCGCTTCTGATAATGCCGTTTGGATTGACTAACGCCCCAAATGATGTTCATGGATTTGATGCATCGAGTGTTGAGACAAGATTGACAGATTTGTCATTTTGTTCATCGACGACATCTTGATATATTCCAAGACTCGGGAGGAGCACGAAGAACACCTTAGGTTGACTTTGCGGACACACTGCGAGCATCGATTATTCGCTAAGTTTAGTAAGTGTGAGTTTTGGTTGACGAAGTAGGATTCCTAGGCCACATTGTTGGGACCGATGGAGTGTCGAGTGGACCCCGCTAAGGTCAGGGCGGTTAGCGATTGGCCGACACCGAGATCAGCATCAGATATCCGTAGTTTTCTAGGCTTGGCAGGTTATTATCGGCGTTTTGTACAGGATTTCTCGAGGATCGCGGCACCGATGACGCAGTTGACGAAGAAGGATGTCAAATTTCAGTGGAACGATGACTGTGAGCAGGCGTTCAGGACATTGAAGGAACGATTGACTACCGCACCAGTTTTGATTTTACCCGAGTCGGGGAAGGGTTTTAAAGTGAACACCGATCCTTCTAAGATCGGTTTGGGCTATGTTCTGATGCAGGAGGGTAGAGTGATTGCCTACGCGTCCTGACAGCTGAAGGTTCATGAGAAGAATTACGCTACTCACGACTTAGAGTTGGCGGCAGTGGTTGTTGCACCGAAGATTTGGCGCCACTACCTCTATGGGGAGAGATTCGTCTTATTTACTGATCACAGAAGTTTGAAATACCTCTTCACGCAAAAAGAATTGAACATGCGATAGAGACGATGGCTTGAGTTCCTGAAGAACTATGATTTCTCATTGGAGTACCACCCGGGGAAGGCTAATGTTGTTGCAGACGCATTGAGTTGTAGAGGTCGACTCGAGATGTTGTTACACCCACACATGCACAATTACAGTTTGCTCGAGGCAGTTGAGAGGATTTGTTCCGAGGACATTCCAACCGATACTAAAGTAATGATTTGTGGGCAGATGAGGACTCAGACAGTGTCGATATAGAGCGTACTCGAGGTCGCGAGACGGACGAAAGATATCAAAAGTTTTTAGAGTTGGCGCAGAGTTCGGATCATCCAGATTGGAGTCAGTCGACAGACTCATGCTTGAGATTTAGAGGACGACTGTGGATTCCATCAGTGGCTGAGTTACGCGATGAGATACTTCATGAGGCACACCGCTCACGATTTACGGTTCATCCGGCGGGACTAAGATGTATGCGAGAGGTGCGTCGTCTCTTCTGGTGGCCAGGGATGAAGACCGATGTTGTGAATTTTATTAGAGGGTGTGATATTTGTCAGCGTGTTAAGGCTGAGCATCGCAGACCTGGTGGGTTATTACAGCCACTTCCCATTCCTCATTGGAAGTGGGAGCACATTGCAATGAACTTCGTCAGTGGGCTACCTCGATCTCGGCAACGACATGATAGCATCTGGGTGATTGTGGACAGATTAACTAAATCCGCGCACTTCATACCGATCTCGACCACACATCGGGTAGACAGACTGACAGAGCTTTACGAGAGAGAGATTGTTAGGTTGCATGGGGTACCGTTGTCGATTGTGTCTAACAGAGGGGCGCAGTTTACATCGCAGATATGGCGAGCATGCGAGCACGGTTTGGCACGAAGTTGAATCTTAGTACGCCTATCACCCACGAGACCGATGGACGATCGGAGCGTTTGATCCAGATTCTCGAAGATATGCTTTGAGGATGTGTGTGTTAGAGTACGGTGGATCTTGGGAGGAGTACCTTCATCTGTGTGAGTTTGCATATAATAACAGTTATCAGGCCAGTATCGGCGTGGCACCATTTGAGGCATTGTACGGGAGGCCGTGTAGATCTCCATCTTGTTGGGCGGAGCTCGAGGATGTGGCGGCGATTGGGCCAGAGATTGTGGTAGATCACACAGAGAAGATACGCCAGATCCGTTTGAGATTGAAGGGTGCGCAGGAGAGACAGAAAAAGTATTATGACTTGTACCACGGGGAGTTAGAATACCAAGTTGTGGACTTTGTATATCTGAAAGTATTTCCATTGAAGGGGCACAAGAGGTTTGGGATCAAGGGGAAACTTGCGCCGAGGTTCATTGGTCCGTTCAGAGTGGTGAAACGGGTAGGCAAGGTCGCGTACGAGCTAGAGTTACCACCTCTAATGTCAGGGATTCATCCTGTCTTTCACATATCGATGTTGCGACTGGATAGGTCCAAGGAGGGCAAACGACCGACAATAGATTTGAGCCAGATAGACCTAAGAGAGGATGTTACATACGACGAACAGCTTATCCAGATCTTAGACCGTAAGGTCAAGATTCTGAGGAACAAGGAGATCCCATCAGTCCTCGTCAAGTGGCAGCACCATGGGGACGAGGAGCTGACGTGGGAGTTGGAGTCATATATGCGCGAGTGTTTCCCCTACCTCTTTTGAGTTTGGTAAGTCTTTCCTTTAATTTCGTTTAAATTTCGAGGACGAAATTCCAGTTAGTTGGGAAGACTGTAACGACCCTAAAAATTTAATCTATGCCACGTGTCAAAATAGGTGATACGTGGGCCCACGTCGTGGTACAGTCATAAATTCTCGGACGTCGACGCCGAGGTATGTTAGTTTTGTATGATGTTTGTATTATATTATATTTCATTTGTGCAATTTTAAGTTTTTAACGGGTAAAGGTGTTGTGTACGAGCGTTGGTAGTTCGGGGAACAAATTAATTAGAAACACTGACAAAAATATTAAATAAATAATAATTAAAAGGTTTTAAAGTCTGTTTGTTACGTCGGTACGTCTGTGGTGACGCGACGAACAAAGTTAGTATTATGAGTCGGGTGCGAGAATACCCGAGGGAAACTTTAAGGGTTGTGTGAAATAGATGAGACCAAAAGTCAACTAAGTCACCCAAGTGAGTTAACAAAGTTGGTAGGTAAAATTGTGAAAAGACCAAAAGGGCAATAAAGTTGTAAATGGTATATATAAGGGTGAGGGGTATTTTGGTCATTTAACCAAAATACCCCCAATTTCATCACACCACCGTCACCACAACCACACTTTCGATAAAAAAAAAATTGGAGAAAGGGAGAAATCGATCGAGAGAAGGGAGTTCAAGGAGAGGAGAACGGCGATTCGCGGAAAGCATGGACGCACCGTCGAGGCGAGATCGAGGTAAGGAGTCATTGATTTCGTTGTTGGTGTTGTCGTTGTGATTTTTCCGAGATTTGTTGTTGAGGTTGTTGTTGAGGGAAGGGTGGATTCAAATGGTGAAAATGGGGTTGATGATGGTGGTTAGGTGTATGTGATTGTTGTTGTGTTGTTGTTGCAAAGAAAAAAAAAAAAAAAAAAAAAAAAAAAAAAAAAAAAAAAAAAAAGGTTCTTTTGTTGCTTCTTTGGAAAAATTTCCAAAGCAAGCAACGAAGAAGATGAGAGAACCAGGCCGGTCAAGTGACCCGACCGGTTTAGAGTCGAGTCGGTCCGACCGACCTTGGCTTGACCGATCGACCGGGTTTGACCAAGGTGGACCGGTCAAACCCGGTTTGACCGGTCAGACCCGACCCGCGACCCACATATTATTTAATTAATAAAAAAATATATATTTATTTCAATTAAATATATTAAATTTGATTTTAATTGAAATAAATTCAAGAAAAATAGGAAAAATTTAGGAAAAATTCTAGAAAATTCTAGAAAATTATATTTTCATCAAATAAAGAGAAATTTGGAAATTTCTACGAAAAGTGAAATATTCGGAATTTTTGCAAGACGTTTTGTCGGGGTTTTTGCATTGGAAAACGTGAAATTTGGCAAAAATATCTAGAAATTTAGAAAAATCATAGGAAATTAAGGAAATTGATATAAATTGTATTATCAGGATTATTGTACACACGGGGACCGTAAGGGGCGTTTCGGAGTCCGTGTTAGCGCGAATTAGCTTGGATCGAGGTAAGTAAACCAGTGAGGAACACCACAGTATTTCTTGAGCTTTTAAATTATTTATTGATATTGTTCAATGCTTTCTTGTTATTCCATTCATATGAGTTGTCCTAAGGCAAGTGTGTCAAGCGTGATCCTTGCAGAATTCCGGGCTCGCGGTGTATTATACCGGAGTTTACGGCTGGGGATACGTGATTGGTTGTAATGACATATACGGGGTGAGAGTTCTCCACCAGATTTTTGGGGACTCTGCACTCGCGTGGGGGTCTTAGAGGAGATTCTGTCCTCGACTCCTAGCCTTTGAGGAGATTTTGTCCTCGGCTTAACGACTTTAATTGGTCAGGACCACTTGTGCCTTTCCCTTTGTACTCCGGGACACTCAATTTCGATTGTTTATTTATTTATTTACAGTTTATATATGTTCATGCGCTCCCTGTCCTTTTCTTTCTATCTGCATGAATTGACTGTTCATTTATTTAATTCGAAATACTGTATTTGTTGTTATTCCTGCTTGGCGTTACTTACCTGGACTCGTCATTCTTGTGTTTGACCGAGTGCGGATCCATGATCCCGATGAAAGGAAAGGCCACGCGGTTAGGCGATATACTTTGAGCGGCCATCCTTTGCTGATATAGGTGACATTTTTTTGTATTAGCTACTTATATTATTTTTGTACATGGGGTAATGGGTTGAGAGATCTTTTTGGACATTATGACTTAGATGATTCTCTCCTTGCTTTACATGATATATATGATATACGGGGTTCCCACACCCTAGGTTTTTGTCCTAACTTAGAGATTTCGAAGTTGATTTATTAGTTGAGATTAATTGCTTCCGCTTATTACTTTGATAACTCGCTAATTAATTGACTTCACTTTTAAATGATTAACAAATGATGGAATGATAAGGATAGGCTCACTGGCCCCGCGCGACTCGTCGGGATTGGCTCGGGAGTTCGCGCGGGTCCAGGCCGGGCGGCGCCCGATTCTAGGGTTGTGGAATTTGGGGCCGTCACAGCAATATAATTACAAGAGTCATTTGTGCACATTTTCTAATCGCACAATATTCCTTAACAATAACAATGTAGATATTATTGAATAGACTCATTGGTTTTTTTTATGATTATTTAGTTAGAACCACCGTCGATTTTCTCTTTTGATCGGTGGTCGTTCCAATAACAATCTTTATTTTTATTTATACAGTAAAAGTTAAATCTATTCATCTATGAGATGTTCAGTTTCATTCGACCTGTAACAATTGTCAGATTCATCATTGGCATCACTTGCCTCTCCTTCACACATGCATCTGCTAACATTCAATTTTGTCCAAATTTCTATATGTTCATGTATGGATCTGCGCTAGTTGTTGGTTTGATATTTTCACTAGATTTTCTTTTTCAACAAGTTGTTGTCTTCCCTTGTTAAAAGTCTGTATTTATCTTCCCTCATTGAAAGTTTTTGTTCGTCTTCCCTTGTTGGAAGTTTTATTTTCCGTTATAGTTTTATTGTTGAAGATGCAAAAAATAAGTGTATAAGTTACACACAAGTTTGCAAACTTTCACAATGTCGATTTGATCTCATCAAAGAGTAGGAAAAGATTGTTATTGATGTAATTTTATTGTTAAATCAGATGTAATAGCAATTTCCATGAATGAAAATATTTTTTCGTCAAAAAAAAAAAAAAAAAAAAAACAATGTAGATATCAAGACTATACTAGTCCGAAAGTCACCTTGAGCAACTCTCCCATCATTTTAGTTGAAAAATCACGCACGATGCCATTAATTTTGAAGCTCATCAGTTAAAAAAGTCTAACTATTGTCCTTGTAGGTCTTAATATTCTAAATTTTTTGACCAAATTATTTACAACACGTGAAAATAATTTATTTTTAAAATATTAAAAACAATTTATTTAATCTGTATCTTACAAAATGGTAGATCGCTTTCAAAGGTGCTACAATCTTACTGTTCATAGTTTTTCTCACGTGGCATGTATGCAAAAATAAAGAGACCAACGTCGCCAGCGACGCGTCAACCGATAGCTTCGCGACACGTGGCCATCTTATCTGAAAATCCGACGGCCAACAACTCACTCTCGCCTTAATCTTGTACGACAAAATCAGGAACATAGCAAGAAAAAGAGAACAAAAAAAAGCAAAATCTAGATGCTATTGTAATCACAACGATACGCAGGACTTACACAAATTATTTTCACCCGTCCGATTGAAATCGAGATGCGTGCACACAACCACGCCAATCCTTCATAGACCCACACACAGACAGAAAGAGAGAGAGAGAATGATTGATATTTATTTATTCAGTTCCCGTTCAGATTACCGTTCTCACTTTCTCTCTCTCTATCTCTCTCTATAAATCTTTGTTTGTTCTCTTTGTTTTCTCTCTCTAAACATGGCGGAATCGGTGGAGCTGCCGAGTCGACTCGCGATTCTCCCCTTCAAGAACAAGGTGTTGCTCCCCGGAGGCATCATCCGAATCAGATGCACCTCGCCGAGCAGGTGAGGATTCCATCAACCGATTCAATTTTAGGTTAAAATCCTCAATTGTGATCGTGTCGGGGTTTTGAAGCCGCAATCGTCCAATTCGATTGCCTTTTCATCTGTTCAAGTTGAATTCCTGAAAAAAATTGAATTTTTAGTTGATTTTCAATTGTAATTCCTGTAATTGCACCGGGTGGGAACAGTCAGCCTCATCTGGATACCCACAATATAAAAAAATAATAATAATTCCTGAAGAAAATTGGATATTGAGTTTATTGTCAATTGTAATTCCTGTAATCCGGGCCACTGAGGTACGCTAAGGTCGATTGCACCAGGGTGGGAGCAGTTAGCCTCGTCTGGATACCCACGATATAAAAAAAAATAAAATAATACTTCCTGTAAAAAATTTGATTTTGAGTTGATTGTCAAATGTAATTCTCTAATCCAGGCCACTGGTACGCTCAGGTCGATTGCACCAGGGTGGGAATAGTCAAGCTCGTCTGGATACCCACGATATAAAAAATAATAATAATTCCTGTAAAAAATTGCTTTATGTTATGTTTTAAGTTTGCGAATTGGTGCTTTTTCTGTTTGAAGTGTGAAATTGGTGGAGCAAGAGCTGTGGCAGGGAGAGGAGAAGGGGCTGATTGGCGTGCTGCCAGTTCGCGATGCGGCGGAGGCGGCATCCGTAGCTCCTACTCCTATGTTGTCATCGTCAGGTAATTTAATAATCTTGTGGAATTGATATTGAAAGCGTTTTTTTGTTCAAATTCATTACTTGTTTGGTTGAATTTGTGAGTGCGAATTGATATATTTTTCATTGGTATTTGTACATTACAATTGGTTTATTTCTTTGTGATTGAAGGCGTGGTGACTGATTCGGGGGAGCGAAGCCCCAAAGCTCCGTTGGCTACCTCGGATTCACAAAAGCTTGATGGGAAAAATCAGCAGGAGTTAATTCAATGGCATACTAGGTAAATTTTGTTGTAGTTCTAAATGTTGTCTTCATGGTACCTGGCATAAATTTCTATTTAGATATTATCTTTTATTGCTCGGCGTGTACTTAATGCTTGGTTCACAAGTTATCCTGTAATAATTGCAGTTTGTGGTTTTTTGTTTTAGAGGAGTGGCTGCAAGAGCTTTGCATCTCTCTAGAGAAGTGGAAAAACCAAGTGGAAGGGTTACATATGTAGTTGTTCTTGAAGGTCTATGCCGATTCAGTGTTCGAGAACTTAGTGTGAGGGGGACATATCACACTGCTCGGGTTTCTCGTGTTGAGATGACGAAGGCTGGTGAGCAGTTATATGGATATGTTTTATGATTGAATTGGTCTTTTTGATTAAAAAAATAGTATTTTGATGTGTGTGAAACGCAAGGGATGTTTTCATTTAACTCATCTCCAATAATCTGTCATAGGGTGCAATTTTTAAAAAAAAAAAAAATTCGTTACATTATTTGGGTGCTGCAGTATTAAGATTCTTTTTTTGTTTTTCATATAATTAGAGATAGAGCAAGCAGAGCAAGACCCGGATCTCATATCACTCTCTCGGCAATTCAAAGCTACTGCTATGGAGCTAATCTCTGTTCTTGAGCAGGTAAACATTAGTGTTTAGAAATTATTCTTGATGTAGCTATGTCCTTTAGATCATTAAGTGGTGGAAGAGTTGAATCACGCTTTATCATGAAAATAGCTGTTTCTTCCATTTTCACCCTTCAACTATAAAGTCTACAACATCACAGTTTTACCAGTCATCCGTTTTGAGTTTTTTTTGTACAATAAGTCTCACTAGAGGGAAAGGTTGCTTCATTGGGGAGAAATCTGAAACCAAGTATTTCAAACATTTCTGCCAAAGTATCAATGCAAAAATTGTTGGACTCTAATGCAAAATGTCTGTGCCAGTAAGTCTTGGTTTTGTGCTGTACAGGGTAAACGTAATGTTTTTCCTTTTCCAAGTAACAGTTACATTTCATTATCGTAAAATATGAGCAAAAATATTATCCATTCATTGGAACAGCATGGATAATGGAACCCCACATCTTTTTTGTTGTTCTTTTCCACTGTCTTCTTCATCTTTTGGTTTTTGTTTGTTCTCTTTCTCAATGTATTTCTTATCAAAGTCGTTTGATCTTTTGGTTGTTCTAAGAAGGATTGAGTATGCTTGTTTTGGATGGTCAAAGTATGTCAATTGCAGTAATAACATATTAACATTAGGAAAATGAACTTTTTGTCTGTCCATAAAAATGTTTTCGTCAAAGGCTGATCAGGGAAGAAAATTACTTCGAAGAAAAACAAGAAAATACATTGTTTAATAAAAAACACAAAGTGAGCAATGTCTTTAGTTGATTGTTAATTATCCTAAAGAATACTCAAAGAATGCTTATAGCTTAGTCTTGATTAATTTTGTTGAATTGATATTGCTTATCTTTTAGTTTACCAGACATTGTATCATTGCTTATTGAATTCGTAATAATGTTTCTCTCATGATCTTTATATTTGTTGCAGAAACAAAAAACGGTTGGGAGGACAAAAGAGCTTCTAGATATTGTTCCTGTGCATAGATTGGCTGATATTTTTGTTGCCAGCTTTGACATAAGCTTTGAGGAGCAGATATCCATGTTGGATTCTGTTGATCTGAAAGTAAGACTTTCAAAAGCTACTGAGGTTGTTGACAGACATTTGCAGGTAAGTTGTGTGTACAAAACTGATGCATTGTGAATCAACTTCGATATTTGGTTATATATTATTTGTTACTATTATCATAGTCATTATAATCTTCACAAATGGTGAGTTTTTGAAGTATTATTTTTTATGCTGTGACAGTCAATTCGTGTAGCAGAAAAGATTACACAAAAGGTTGAAGGGCAATTATCGAAATCACAAAAGGAATTTCTTCTGCGTCAACAGGTTCTCTCTCTCTCTTACTCTCCTGTGTGTGTTTTCAATTTGCTCAACACTTGTAGATATATTTTATAAATGAAGACTAACTAAGAAAATGTAGGATTAGCACATAGGCACCCCAATTTCGTTGGGGTCAGTTGATATATTTTTCTATTGTTTTCATCTCAAAAAAAGAGAAAAAGAAAAATTATGATTTCTTATGCGGTTCTAATTCCCTTTGTGTGTTTTTCCTTTGGACGATGCGCTCAGATGAGAGCTATAAAAGAGGAACTTGGTGACAATGATGATGATGAAGATGATGTTGTTGCACTAGAGAGAAAGATGCAGAGTGCAGGAATGCCCCCAAATGTTTGGAAGCATGCGCAAAGGGAGTTGAGGTATATCCTTGCTACTATTAGTAGAAGAGCTATCAGAAATAGAAACATTCTCAATGGTGGATTACACTGTTCCGTATCTACTGTATTGGCCTATTTGGTAGTGGTCATTGTGACCATTTTGTTCTCTTAAATCATACCAAATATAGTTTTGGAGTCAATAGTGTTTATAGAATCTGTAGGTATTCTCTGTTTTGGTCAAAGAATCTGTAGGTGTTTGCTCATCTTTAACACATTCTAAGAAGTGGAATCTCCCCTTTACCCATGCATTTTGCTGTAATGTTTTATTCTAGCCCAAATTGGCTTCCATAAAGGATACAGGGGCCTTCCAGACATAGGATTTTGTATTCATTTGCTGTGAACTTGTACCTAGAAAAGAAGAGGTTGATTAAGGGGAAAGCCTCAGTAAAACAAAGGAGCTCTTGGGTCATTTAATATGTGTTGATGAGTTTTGGAATCTCCTCACTATTATTTCAGGTTTTTTTATGTCTGCTGAGGTTTTTCGCTGTGTTTGTTAGAGTGGAATAAGAATTAAGTATATAGTACTTTAGCAATCAAATTGGGAATTGAATCAATAAAGTGTTAAAGTTACGTTTTTTTATTCAAGACAGACAGGTATGAATAGCTTTCTCAAGATTCATACACATGCAATTAAAATTATATCAACACCACCAAATCCTTATTCCCAAATTAGTTGGGGTCGGCTACATGGATCCAATTTTTCCATTCTGCCAAGTTAAATGCGGTAGATGATGTGAATTCATAATCTTTTAAATCTCTTATAATTAATCAATTAATGCATCCCAAGCTATCTTATTCCCTGCCATTTGAATTCTTTCAATTTCAAAGCAGCATCTAGTTGTCTAATTGGAGATGCGATTGATTCTATAATTTTTCTAAATGACCATGTGGCCAAAGTTAAGAAGTTACAAATTAGGTGAATACTATATGATTAAATATTATTTACCCAAGAGAGCCTTGTTATAAACTTTTACCTTAATTCTTGAATTTGTAAATCTGTGAATGTATGCCATGTGACCCAAAGCAAGTTTAAGGTTTTTGATTTTTGATTTTTTTTATTATATAAGCACAAATTGTAAGTTTCTTAGATTCTATTGCAGCTCTGGGTTCGAACATATATTCTAAAATTTATCATTATCAGTAGCTGTTTTTGCTTAATGCATGCTCATTTTAGAAATATGAGATGATACCCGTTGGGTCTTTGTTTCAAATCATGTTTCTCTGTGTTCTGGAAATTGGGTAACACGGTCTCTTATGATTTGTATTTTTGTAATCCAGGCGACTGAAAAAAATGCAACCTCAGCAACCTGGATATAGTAGTTCACGTGTTTACCTGGAGCTTCTTGCTGATTTACCTTGGGAAAAATCTAGTGAGGAACATGAACTAGACCTTAAAGCTGCAAAAGAGCGTCTTGATAACGACCATTATGGTTTAGTCAAAGTCAAACAACGAATTATTGAATATTTGGCAGTTCGTAAGGTTATTTGCCTGTTGAAAACTTTCTCATTCAATAAATTTCATTACCATCAAATATTTTTTTAAATCCTAATTTTCCCCCTATGGATGATGTCGTGCTGACATATATTTATGAAATGCAGCTTAAGCCAGACGCAAGAGGCCCTGTATTGTGCTTTGTAGGTCCACCGGGTGTTGGCAAGACATCTTTAGCATCATCCATTGCAGCTGCTCTTAACAGGAAATTTGTACGAATATCATTGGGTGGTGTGAAGGATGAGGCTGATATTAGAGGACATCGAAGGACATACATTGGAAGCATGCCGGGACGCCTTGTTGAAGGATTGAAGGTTCAAACTGCATCCTTTGAATATTTATACTATGGCACTGGCATAGGCATTATCAAGTATTTAAGGATGATGCAAGGGTTATAGTTATTTAGTGTTCAATAGTCACTGGTGTCTTGCACTAGAATACACGTCAAATTGATCTAGATGGAGGTCCACCTTCAATGTTCTGCTTGATTTTGGTGGTCTGCATCTATTGAATGCATTCCCAAAGCTAGGTGGGAACTAGGAAGTGGAAAGTCGGTTGACTTGTGCTATGTTAAAACAAATAATGCCTCTTTTAATTCGTAGTTGGTCTCAGACAGATTGGTCTGCATCTATTGCTACGTGACAGCTCAATTTCTTAACTCTGTCAATTTCTGTTCTTGGCTTTGCAGTTTTCTTGGTATGTTTGTGTCCTGTTACTAGATTTTAATGGGGGTCTGCAATGAAGTAGTTTTTTACAAAGCTAACTCTCTTAATTCTGGTTATTCAAATTGCTTTTATATTCACCCTTCACCAAACTGTCCAAATCAATCGTAATTTTCACTGTAAATTCTTTCTGTTGAGAGACAAATTGTGTATTTATTGTTTAAAGGTTTGTTTTCTCTGTTGCTGTTTATTTGCTAGTATCCCTTTCTTGCCCGTGCATGATTTGTATTCTCCTTTGATTTTGTGGCCATCTCAAATCTCAATAATTTGCTGGGGTTTGCATTGATTAAAGTCTCAATTAAAGTCTCCTTTGATTTTGTGGCCATCTCAAATCTCCTTTTCCAGTTAGCTGGTGCTGCTGGTCCAGACTTTTTATCTTCTTTGTTAACTAGTGTATGTTTAGTGAATTAAATTTATGTCCTGTTTATATTGCAGCGAGTCTCTGTCAACAACCCAGTTATGCTGCTGGATGAGATTGACAAAACTGGTTCTGACATTCGTGGGGATCCAGCTTCAGCACTTCTTGAAGTGCTTGATCCTGAGCAAAACAAAAGCTTTAATGATCAGTATCCTACTTCCCGATCCAGCTAATATTTTTTCCTGTCTTATTATTTGATGGGCTATCAATACATTTTGCTTTATTCTTGCATGATTATTAACTCAATCGAAACTTTTCCTGCTTTAGTAGTCCTTTCCCCTTAATGGGTCTACCAGAACATTATTGTTCTTTCTTTTAATTGTTGGTGATGCAGAAACATATGTGGTAAAACTTAACATTAAAAAACATGTAGTTTTCGCACCTCATTGATCTAACTACGTTCTTGAACTTGAGTTTTCAGATTTTTAATTGAACGAATTTTATTTGGTGTCAACATCTTACAAATTTGCAACATCAGATGGCAATCCCTCATCCAGAATTGTTGATTATTTGGATTACAGTTTGTGTTTTTCTGTAAATTGAGATAAGAGGAATTATGAACCATTTGCAATTAATATGTCATGTACTTTCTGGAAAATTATTCAACGTTCTTTTTAGAAAACTTCTCTTAATTCCTTTATTATATGATGGTTTTTCCTAACCAAAGATCAACAGCTATTTGAATGTTCCCTTCGACCTTTCAAAGGTGATATTTGTTGCAACTGCAAATAGAATTCAGCCTATTCCACCACCACTTCTTGATCGAATGGAAGTTATTGAACTGCCTGGTTATACCCCTGATGAAAAGCTGAAAATTGCCATGGAGCACTTGATACCTCGGGTCTTGGATCAGCATGGACTAAACTCTGAGTTTCTTCAGATTCCTGAGGTATCCCATTTTTCTTGCTTCTTCGCATGTTGTATTAGCATGTTCTTCCACGCATGCATGTCTTTTTAATTTTTTTCCTTTTTCTTGGGAGAGGGGGATTATGAATATCATCTCATTGATTTGATACTTCCGCAAATTTTTTGTATAGCTATTAACTTGTCTTGTTTTCACGTGTTCTCTAGATTGAAGTGTTACTGACCTTGTGAAGAATAAAACAATAAAACTTGTCTGCCACCTTCACAATAAACCTTATTTTTTTATTAATTAGGAGAAATTAATTAGTTGTTACGTCCATCTAACAAATAACATGCCAAAACAAATCCAACTCTTCACGGTTGCAAGGACTCATGGAAAACCTATACATTACCAACAAATTCTTTTGTTGAAATTTAGATAAGTGGTTTACTTAGTCAAAGCCTCTTTGGTGAGATGGTAAAGACATCACTTGCCAAAAAGGCAAGACCTCGGGAGATCATGGTTCGATCCCCATTTAAGTAAAAAAAAAAAAAAAAAAAAGTATAGGAGAGAAGAATTTGGTTCAGTTCAATTTCTTCTGGACCTCAAAAGTTTGCCCTTTCAAATGCTTAAATATTAACCTCGTGACTGAAGCAGATGACAAAAGACTGTCACTCCAATTTTAACTAAAAGATATTACTTTTGGAGTTCTCACAAGTTTGATGTTTTAGTTAAATTGTTGAACATTGTGCTAGATATGATCCATATAATGACTTGGTACTTGAACACGTAAAATATGTGTTGGTTGTTGACTGCAAGTAGTACATATTAAGCTCTGTGTAGATGGAGAGGCTATGTTAAATTAACAATAACTGAGTAACCATCATAATGGTTAAAATCTTGCATCAACAATGAAACTTAAATTACTGATGTTGTATTAGGACTCCCCGATGTTAGAGAATCCATGAAAAGGATGAAAATAGGAAAGGCAGTTGGATGAGATGAAATTCCAATAGAAGTTTGGGAATGTTTAGGAACAATTGAATTGACTTGGTTTACAACACTCTTTAACAAAATCTTAAAACAAAAAGGACGTGAATGGATTGGAAAAGCACTTTTATACCAATTATAAAAACATGAGAAACTCAAACTTTCTCAAACTATAGAGGAATCAAACTTATGAGTCATATTATGAAACTTAGGGAGATATAGTTGAGAATAGGCTGAGAAAGGAAACCACAATATCGGAAAATGAGTTGGGCTTCATGCTAGGAAGGTCCATGGAGGCATTTTTCTTCATAAGAATGGAAAATATAGAGAAAAGAAAAGAGTCTACCTACGATATTTATAAATTTAGGAAAAATTATTTGACATGGTTCCTAGAAATTCCCTTTTGGTAGGTACGAGTGAGAAAGGAGGGTGCATGCCGTGACACCAAAAGAATTCTCATTACTAGAGGATTATGTAAAGGATCTGCCTAAAGCCATATCTCTGTGTTAGTTTTGGTTAACTGTCTTTGCATAGTCAAGAAATATGCCATGGTGTATGGTATTTGCGGACGATTTTCAATGGACGAAACAAGAGTAGAGTGAATAGGATATTAGATCTCTGGAGGAATAAGTTGGAGTCCAAACGCTTTAAATTGAGTAGGACTTAGATCGAATATATTCATTATGTGTTTGCATATGATGGAGATCAAGATAATTGAGTAGAACAATTAGGAGAAGTGGAAGTTATGAAGGTAAACCATTTTAGATATTATGATTTATCATACAAAAGTTTGACTTATTTAAGATGACATCACCCATAGAATTCAAGCTAGATGGAAGAAAATGAGTGCAACAAGTATGTAATTGATATCCTTGTTAAGCTAAAAGAGAAATTCTATAAAGCAATTATACTAGCTATGCTTGATGCAAGTGAATATGGGCGGAAAAGAAACAACACATACATATAATGAGTGTGGCCGAGATGAGGATGCTTAAGTGGATGTATGATAAAATCCGTAAAGATATAATAAGAAATACAAAGAGTCAATGAAAAGTAGGAGTGATAGTAATAGAGGCAAAAATGAAAGAAGTGCAGCTGTGGTGGTTTGGACACATTGAAAGACGTCTTGCACATGCCCTTGTGAAAAAACTTGACAAAATAGTACCTGAAGGGATTCTTCAACATTACCTATTATAACTCCGATCAAAACATTACCTAATATAACTTGGGATGCATTAATCATGGATGATTTTAAAATTCTAATCAAAGTACACCATCAATTATATTAAAACGAGTTGTTTGGAAGTGTTTAATCCATGTAGCCAACCCCAGCTAATTTAGTATTGAAACTTCTGTTGTTGTTTAATATTTCGTGCCCAAAGTAGTAGATATTATGGTTATAGATTCATTAAATTAAGATCCAAGTGTGGTGTTGCTCAGTCTTTTGGCTCCTTCCTAGCATCTTCTGTTTCCTTTCTCGTAATATGGTTCTTGTATTTTCTTTCCATAAATTATATTATATGCATTATTTAAGTTGTAAGCATGTTTTCAAAAAAAAAGTTGCAAGTATATTTTTTGCCCTGAGTGTAACATCTGTCCTGTTAAATCTATGAATGTGTCAGGATATGGTGAAACTTGTAATTCAGAGATACACTAGAGAAGCTGGTGTCAGAAGTCTAGAGCGGAACTTAGCTGCCTTAGCTCGAGCAGCTGCTGTTAGAGTTGCTGAGCAAGAAAACATAGTCTCGCTTGGCAAAGATGAGCAACAGTTGGCTACACCAATGTTGGATACTAGACTTGCTGAAGGAGCTGAAGTAGAAATGGAAGTGATTCCAATGAGTGATCGTGAAATAACAAACGCTCTTAGGAAGACTTCGGCTTTGGTTGTCGATGAAGCTATGCTGGAAAAAATCTTGGGGGTAAGTTTTTTGTAAATAAAGATTTATATTGATAAATATACTTCTTGTTCCTTGAAATGCCTATGTATGATGGTGGAACTGAACTTTTAGATATATTTTTGTATGCTTATCTGTTAAGGAAGTCTTGCTTTGGCTTTCACAACTATCCTGATCTTGAAGATGTTTATTGACTGGAAAGTTGTGTCAGTTAGCCAAATATGATTGTTTCCTAGACTTGAGCTTTAATTGTTAAAATGTGGATGGTGAACAGAAGAATTAAGAGTATCCTGGCCTATCATGTTTGTGAAGGTTTCTGTTAGGACTTAGGAGTGATGTGTCATTTGCCTCTCAACTTAAGAATTATTTAATGATTTCAACTAATGAATCACTTGGCTTCACGTACTGCATCGATTTTAAGATTTAGCCCAAGTGTATTTTTTCTCTTGGTACTTTATTGAGTTTCTCATTATGCGTACTAAATTATTATATTCTGTTGGTACTTGAATGCAGCCTCCAAGATATGATGACAAGGAAACTGAGGAACGAGTCACTACTCCTGGAGTGTCTATTGGACTTGTATGGACTACCTTTGGTGGCGACGTTCAGTTTGTTGAGGCCACATCAACAGTAGGCAAAGGCGATTTGCATTTGACTGGACAACTTGGTGACGTGATTAAAGAATCAGCACAAATTGCTTTAACATGGGTATGCTTCATTATTTCTTCACATATTTTTTAGATTGCATCTCTTTAGCTATTATTTTACTTGGGTGAACTTATTTTGTTAATTATCTCGTCCCTCGGCAAACGTGAATTTTTCATTGTATTTTCTTACATTGATTGTTGTCTCCAATTGACTATTTTGTTCTCTCCAACCTCTTTCCCATGGTCTTTGAAGAAAAACATTCAGTTAACTTTTTGCACATATAATTCTTCTGCTAACTCCAAAACTGAGTACACTAACTGGTGCCTTTGGAAGTTTTTGGCTAAATTTTGTAGACAGATTCCATCAACTGGGTACAATAATCTTTGACTAATTTCTGTGCTTGCTATCTTTCAATTGGGCACAGTGGCTTCTTAAACTCACAAGTAGCTAGTATTAGAATCTGCCTTCCTAGAGGGCAATTTAAGATCTTGCACGAGAGGCTGGTGTATAGCACCTTCGGCTCTGGGTCTAATTCTCTTTTCTTCTTCCTTCTAAAGATGATGTCCATGCATGAGGGAATTCCAATTGTCTAATTTAAATGAAATGGTAGTACTGTTTATGATTGCAATTAATTTTCTCTTCCACTTTTCAATTTTAGATGTCATTTTCTTGACTCTGAGTTTACTTATCATTCTGTACATCCTATAATGCAAGGCCCTCTTGCATCTAGGTATGACCTTCTCTATTTGACATCATAAAACTATATCAAACCTGGTGGATAATTTACTGATGATATGGATAGTATCTGCTTTAAAGGACCTCTTAGTATTTATGGGTATCAAACCTTAACGCAACATCTTCCACTTGAATTGAAAGTTTATACTTTTAGGTCCTGGATTGTGCATGGTTCAACATCTTCCTACATGCCTACACTCAGCATATTTGTGTTTGTGTTTTTTTTTTTTTTTTTTTTGGTGCAAAAGAGAGGGTATTATATTAACGCCTAAAGAGTACACCCATTACATCTCCCAACAAGAAGTTACTAATAGAAAGGCAAAATTAAAAATCCTGCTCTTCGGCCATATTTGCTAAATGATCAGCACAACGATGTCCTTCTCTCAGTGTATGCTGCAAACGAACTTCCCAATCCCTGTTCAGTAAAACCTTGCAATCCTTTATCAGAGTTGCCAAGGGATGGACATCCTCCGAGGCTTTCTGAAGCAGGGAAATAGCTACCAAGGAATCTGATTTGACAATGAGCTTGGGGATATTAAGGCCTGCTGCTACCCTTGAGACCCTCTCAGAGCCCCCACAGTTCCGCCATACAGTTAGTTGCAAACCCGATTGAGCCAGCATAGCCCATGATGCATTTACCTTCACTACCATGTAAAATTCCCCCAAAAGAGCCCTCCCTGGGTTACCCTTAGAAACCCCATCAATGTTTAATTTGATCCACCCTTGTTCTAGTTCAATCCAACCAATCCAGCGGGTAAGCGTTGGCTGTAATCCCCCCTGGCTAGGGAAAGCTGCCTGAAGCGCCAATCGCAACCTTTGCCAAGTGAAGAACTTGTCAAGCTCTGTAAGCCGGCGGCCTGAAAAACATGTTGATTGCAAAAAGACTAGTGACACCAAATCATGGCCAAGAACTTCAGATTCCATTCATGAGAAATGGAGCGAGCATTCTTCTCATCCCAGAGATGCAGAGTATCGGAGAAGAAGGAAATTGGGAGATTAATACCCATACACCGAATCCATATTTTCTTTGCTTCCGGGCAGTCTTGAATAAGATGAATGATGTCTTCATGCCCCTGATTACACTCTTTACAGAGGGCAGACTCCGATAGACCACAAAGCCATCGAAGCTCTTGTGTGAGAAGTCTATTACGAAACTGTAACCAGAGGAAAATTTTGAATTTATGTGGGCATTGGAGAGACCAAATCCGAGCCCAATCCACCTGGTTCCTCCTTTCCACCCCATGGAGAAGACGATAGGCTGATTGAGATGTGAACTTCCCATTAGCAATTGCTGCCCGGTACAGCGTGTCGTCATCGTTTGACATGGATATTGGGATTCCCTGGATAGCTTGAACTACAGAAGACGGGAGGGGTTGTGTAAACGAGAAAGATCCCAACTTCCATTAGCGATGATATCACTTACTCTTAGATCTACATCAGCCATGTGGACATCCGAGACAAATGTGTGAAGGGGGGAGTCCATACACCAAGAATCATTCCAAAGGTCCACCTTTGCTCCATCCGAAATCCGCCATTTGAGCCCCTGTTGCAAAGATAGGAAACCATGGAGAACGTCTTTCCATACAACTGAATCAGTTTGTTTGGGCCTCAAAGCAAACAACGATTGTTCCTTTACATATTTATCAGCTAGAACCCTTACTCAAACTACTGGGTCCTTTGAAGAAACCCCCATGTAGTACTTGCGCGACTCCGCCATCCCTGCCGGGTGGTCTTTCCTCGTACTTTTGACTTGAACATCAATCCCATATCAGATGTTCTGATCATTTTGATGTGGGATGTTTAGGGATGTTTTTGAGTTTTTCTTTTATTTTTGTCCATTTTTGGTTTTGTTCTTCGTTTTTATGAGGTAGAGCCTTTTTACAAATTTGAGAGTATTTCCTATCAACCAAAATATCTCATTTTTTTCTCCACGTTTTTTTCTTCCATTTATTTTCCCTCCTGCTGTGTGTGTTTTTTTTTTGATAGTAAACAAGAATTTTATTCAAACTGAAAAATGTTTGAGGACCATTGGTCCTTACATACATGGTAACAACAAAATGTTAACATAACCAAAGCTAATGAATACACACCAATTCTCTGTTTAGTCCTCTATGCAATCCAACACCAATGAAAGCACCAATCAGCAACTTGAGTTAAATTTGCTGCAAGATGCCCATTTAGCCATCGTCAGTTTAGTTGATTCCCACAAGGCTTCAGTTGATTGTTCTTTATCTTCAAATATCCTTTTGTTTCTTTCCAGCCAAAGACCCCCCATAAAGTTGCCAGTGTTGCAACTCCTCCTGTGTTTATATCTGTTACATTGCTAATATATTCTCATCTAATAGTGCTTGTGTTCTTGGTTGACCATCTTCAAATCTAACTCATGTCAGAACTTAGAGCAGCAATAAACATTTAGAGTGCTCGTATGCACAAACATTTTCATGCATACTTGTATGTTTGATGTATTTACTTGAGAAATATTTTAAGAAGAAAAGAATGTGGAACGAATTCAGGGGGGAGATGTTTGCAATCATTAGTTTCTTTCTTCTTTATTTTTGGTCTGGAGGCGTTGCATATTTATATTAATCCTAATTTTTTTTAACAGGTGAGAGCAAGAGCAACAGATTTGAAATTCATGGCTGCTAGTAACTTAATGGAGGGTCAGGATATTCATATTCATTTTCCCGCGGGAGCTGTACCCAAAGATGGGCCCTCAGCAGGAGTAACTCTGGTAACATCACTTGTTTCATTGTTCAGTCAAAAGAGAGTAAGAGCAGACACAGCTATGACCGGAGAGATGACCTTAAGAGGTCTTGTATTACCTGTTGGAGGAGTCAAGGATAAGGTGCGTTCTTTTCTCCTACACCCTCATTTTCATTGGTGCAAGAAATTTTTTTATTGCATCATGAGATTAATCTAACTAACAAGTTGTGGTTGTTATCTTATCAAAAAAAGGTGGTGGTTGTTTGTTCCATTTAAACAATTAGTGGTCTACGATTGGCTTTCATTTATTTATTGGGTTCAGAGCTTTCATTTTCTCTGATCATGAAATTTTGTTTCACCTTGCATATTGGTTTTGAGTGATTGAAAGTGGAGCACATGGTGCCATCCACATTACATGGCAGCTTCAGATTGATGAGGATTATCAGATTAAGACACAAGATATTTTACTTAATGCTATTCGTTTGAAGCTGCAGATTTTGGCTGCTCATCGCTATGGGATCAAAAGAGTTATATTACCGGAGAGAAACTTAAAAGATTTGGTTGAAGTCCCATCGCCTGTACTAGCCAGCCTGGAGGTAATTTTGCTTTGTCTTAAGTTTGTGAATTTCTTAGAGCTCATGTTGGTCATACGTAGGTTGCAAAAATTGCAAGTGCACCCTTGTGCAGCCACAAGGAATGACAAATGGTCTTATACTTGCAACTTGGTTGGCGTTAATGTGGCCTTCGAACATAAAAACATTATTCAACAATCAAATATTGGAACTAGATGTGATAATTGTTGGAGATGAGGGAATAATCCCTCATCGACTAGTTGAGAGAAAGAATATTGCTTATAAATTTGGAGTGGGAAGTCCAACTTGCCTTTGCATTTTGGAGAACTCTCCAACCTCATAATTGCCTGCCTGCAACATTACTCCGTGCGCCTGTGGATCCCTGCTAGGACAAATGTTATCCCCAACTTAACCACCTTAATTCATAGGTGTGGGGTTTTATTGCAAAAGGCCTCGATACTAATTGGAGGGAGATCCATACTTATATACTTTATTATAAAGTCACTTATCTAATACGGGACTAACTTTCGGTCCACACGTCAACAATAATAATTGTGACCAATGGCAAAAAGCCTCAGTCCACATCTGTTAATTTTAGAGCCCATGGAACTGAATTTTATCAGAGATTTGTATCGATACGCTTATTTTTGTTTTTTGATGAATACCGATATGCTTAATTGAATTAAGTAGAATCATTTAAACTCATAAGAATGGTTCCAGTGCTTTTTGTGGATCCACCCTTTCTGTGGCTTAGAACTGATGGTTCTTCACTATCTAGCTTTAGTTCGGTATGATTGACTCTGCGGAGCGCTTGCTCTGCTGCATTCCCAAATAATGTTCTCATGAAAAAATTAAAAATACTTATCCCAGTCTTTCATGAACTAGCAGCTATCTTAGCTGTTACTGTAAGAGGTTTTTTTTTCTTCAGTATTGTACTGTTTGCTTTGTCAGTCCAAAAAGAATTTATAGATTTGGTACAGTGAAAAAAATCCAACTATAGAGTTTTGGAGTTGATATAGTTTAGTTTAGAAAAGTACTGTCATAACCCAAGATTCTAATATCTGCAATTATTCTAACAGATACTGCTCGCGAAACGGGTGGAAGATGTACTGGAGCAGGCATTTGAAGGCGGGTGCCCTTGGAGACATGGAGCAAAATTATGACATTAACATCCACGGTTTAATTGACTGACAACAAATATATCATATATCTTTCCTAGTCATGAGCAGGATGCAGATCTGAATCCATCGATAAAGAAACGTGACAAAAACATTCAATGAGGCGAATTATGAATCATGAAGTCGCAGACTCAGATGATGATATCTGCTCTCTAATGCCACTTTATTCCTGGTAAATTAAAGATTGTAATTTATAAGAGCTGCTCAATATGTTGGTTATGTATAAGAGCATTGGCTTCTTAATCTTACAGGTTTTTACTAAATGTATGCATACAAATGTATTTACCAAAACAGTGCATCGTCCATATTTATTTCATTGAGGTCTGTATGGTTTCCCTTACCAGAGACCACATGTGTACAACTGTTTAATTTTTTGATGAATGTGCACTTCCTTGGCACCAATTTAATAGATCGTTCTACGGTAACTGTAAAACTCACTGACTGCCTGCTCACAACACTCTCATCAAGCTTGTGGATCTTCTTGCCCCTAACTTAACTACTTTCAACTATAAGGTGGGGTTTTATCTCAATTTTAAAAGGCCTCGGTAATAGAGGGGAGATCTACACTTGTATATTTCATTATGAAGTCTTAATTAACCAATGTGCGACCATTATTTTGGTCCACACATCTCCAACACAGCACACCCTTGCCCTTGGTCTTCAAGACTTGCGCACTGAACCCTGCAAATATTTGGAGTTGAGAAGCTTATAGACATGGACAGACTGATACTTCATTGCATATCAAGCAATGGTTAAACAAATTACTTGGCTCATTCTCACTTTGACTATTAACATTCACTGAGACCTGCAAGATTAGATAATGTAAAATCTTAATACAATCATTCTTCGCTAATCTGATTACATATCCATAAAACTAGTTTGGCGAGAAACAAACCCTGCTCACCAAATTTTGATTTCTATCAAGATGTAAATAATCAGTTACTGGAACTCTTAAAAATGTACTAACACTTCCTGCTGCATCATAGTGTCAAAACCTTAACATATCACCATGGTATTCAACTCTCACTGCATTTCTCCACCGATGTATTTGTCACAGATAAGGCTACGAAGATGTAGGTTCCAAGACTATGTCAATGATTCTATCACGATCTTGTATCGAAATTAATGCTCTCACGCCGTATTGCAGATGACCCCAGCTGCAGGAAAGAAACATATCATCAGCTATAATCTTGAAAAATAACATACAGGACTTCCAAATATTAGAGGTAGGATGCAACATCTGCTAAATAGCAAAGCAAGTGCACACATGAAGTACTTCCTTATTTCTTCAATATGGCATAAACATCAGCATGAATCAATATGAAAGCTCACAAAACCTTACCTTCATACCTAACCCATTAAGATTCAAGAACAATAAAGTCGGACCACGAAAATTATGCAAAATGTAGTAACACCATCTCAAAAAAAGAGATAACACCATCACTATTCGCAAATGTTGACCACCATATAATCTAGAAATATTCAAGAATAATTATAGGAAGTTTTAGGGACAGGCGTGAAATATTTATAGCTCATGAAACATGTTGTCATTCCTTGTGTTGTTGAGCTCATTGAAGTATTAACATCCAAGATGTAGTACCAAAAAAAGATGCGAGCAATGCCTTACAAAATAAAGATCTCTAGAATTTCTCTACACCAGAATAACTATATTCAAAATTAATGTCTCGTTTGAAAGAAGAACTAATCAGCAACTGCAAAGGAAAATGATAAAAGCAGTCTAACGACATATATCGATTGAAATTTCTTGTAAAGCTTTGGGCAAGACAAAATGATACCTGTTTGTGACCAAACTTCAACTTTTCTTACTCTTTGCCATCAATCCAAATGATGTTCACCCACATAGATGATTGAGATCAGATCTAAATTAAAATTTCATCCATCAGGTTTCACTCAAGCGAAGAATGGCCAATAGGTAGTAAGAACTCAATTTACATCGTGTTCCAGTAAAGAACATTATTAATCCAATAATGATCTAAATATTGCCGTCCCTGCATGAAGAAGAGTTTAATAAACATTTGTAATCTTCAACAACTCAATTAGCAGATAAAAGCAATACTTACCACATTGACTCTCTGGTTGACGACGCAGAAGCAATGACAAACCATTCATCACTCTTTTGCAAAATTTCGGAGGGTTGGAGCCAGTAAGGAACCACTTTCTTTTGTTCGCATAATCACTAGAGTTAAAGACAAGCTCGAAGCCATAGTCACTTACCATTAAATATAAAAATACAAAGCTTTTCCATTTCGTCAACCTACCGAGACTGATTTTCCCTCTAGACCAGATGGACTTGCCTCATTTCTTACCTCAACCCAACTGCACCCAGGCTCCTTCTCAATGCCCATATCTTTCATTAAATCTCTTATCCTAGTTACATCATCCCAGAAGTGCTTAGATGCATAAATATTAGATAGTATGACATACGTAGAAGAGTCATGAGGTTCTAATCTCAGGCACTGTTCTGCAACTCGGACGGCAACATCTGTCTTCTTGTGAACTCCACAGGCAGCAAGTAATGATCTCCAAAGACCAACTTCTGAAAAAAATGAAGAATTCAGAATAAATTTTTCTGCCTCCTCAAGATGTCCACCGCGTCCTAGAAGGTTGACCATGCATGTACAATGTTCTATTGATGGTGGGATTCGATAATCAGAGACCATAGAATTGTAATATCGTTTTCCTTCTTCAACCAAACCTTCATGACTACAAGCAAGCAGAAGGCCAGTGAATGTAATACTAGTTGGGATCATATCTGACTCGACCATTTCCTCGAAGAGTGCCAATGACTCACTAGTGAACCCATTCTGAGCATAACCCGTTATCATAGAGTTCCAAGAAACTACATTCTTTTCGGACATATTTCTAAATACTTTATAAGAATCTTCAACAATCCCGCATTTTGAATACATGTCAAGAAGTGCAGTTCCAACAAATACAGTGAGTTCCAGTCCCATCTTGATTGCAAGGGCATGTACATGCCTTCCCTGATCCATGAAGGCACTAGAGGCCAATGCTTTGAGAACACTAGTGAAGGAAAATTCGTCTGGCTTCTCAGACAACTTGCACATTTCGCAAAAATATTCTAGTGCTTTCTCGTCCTCGCCATTTTGTGCAAAACCTGATATTATTCCAGCCCAAGACACAGAGTTGGGTTTCTTCACTGAATAAAAAGCCTGAGTTGCACTCTCCATGAGGCCACACTTAGCATAAAAATTTACTAAAGAATTTCCAGCAGTCACATTGGAGTCTAAACCAAGTTTGATGGAGTGGGCATGAATTTGCAGTCCTTCTTGCAAAGTGCCTATCACGGTAAGCGAGGAGAAAAGGCCCGTCAATGTGAAGTAGTCCGGTCTCAAGCCATCTGCTAGCAAATTGGTATACGTTATCAGCGACTGCTTCAATCCCCCGGTCAAGCTATAACCTGTAATTAGCGCATTGACCGAGACCAAGTTCTTCATCGCCATCTCATGAAAAGCTCTCTCAGCATCTTCCATCCGCAAATGTTTTGAGTACATATCAACAAGTGAAGTCCCCACAAACACATCGGACGAAGCTCCACAATTTAGAGCTTTGGCATGGAAACATCTACCAACAGAACTATCTGAGATCAGCGTCGACGCCTTCAAAACACAAGAAAATGTAGTCTCATTTGGCGAAAAGCCTTCATATTGCATCTGCCGGAACAGTTCAATAACCTCCCACGAAAAAAGATTCTGAGCATAACCAGTAATCATGCTATTCCAAGCCACAAGATCTCGTTCATCCATCCGATCAAAAACCCGCCGTGCTTTATCCAAACATCCACATTTCGAGTACATATCAACTGCTGATCCCGCAACAAAAACATCCGAATCAAACCCGAATTTAATCACACCACCATGAACCGATTTACCAATTTTACTACGTCCAACGCCGGCACAAGCCTTAAACATAGTAGCAAATGTGAAATTATTCACTAACATTCTCCAATCAATATCTCTACTAAACAACAAGCAGAACAAATCTATTGCTTCCTGATATAATCCATATTGAGAGTAAGCCGAAATCATTGAGTTCCACGCAACAGAATCTCTTTCAAGCATTTCATCGAACACTCGGCGGGCTTCTTCGACATGATCAAATTTAGCATAAAGTGTCAACAACCCACTACCCACAAAGGGTTGCCTAAACAATCCACACTTCAAAACCAAGCAATGTAAGCTCATACCCACATCAAGCCTTTGTGATTTTCCACAAATACCAAGTGAGATTGAGAAAGTTCTCTCATTGGGCTCAATACCAGCTCTCCTCATCTGTGAAAAGTAAGCAAGTGCCCTGTCATTTGAGCCCATCTCTGCAGTCCTTGATATCAATGAAGTCCATGATATCACATTGTTTTGAGCAATCATAGCTGTGTTTTCTGGGTACCCATTTGATTCAATAGGTGGTGGTTTCACTGAACTGAACTCATCAAAGTACAGGGAACTGCTCAGTGATCTAAAAAAGTTGGTTTTTTTGGGTTCTTCTAAAGAAGTTGTCAGATTTTTGATACTGACAAGTTGGGCAAGCTTTGATCCTTGATTTCTCAAACAATCTGGTATTCCCATAAAAGCACGCAATCAGTATTCAATGAGGTTCAACTCAAGAGTCTCTAAGACTAATACTGGAACCAGTACTCAAATGTAACATAACACCATAAACAAGTAAACAACCCATACAATCTGACCGAGGCAACGGTCGTGAGTTCATTCATAGCAGGCTGATGGTTGGGTGCTCGACTAACTCGTGTAAGATTAGTTTAATTAAAGTAAGGAGTTGAAAAAGCCTGAGATGTCATGAGTTATATTTACTTAGTGGCAAAGAAAATAGCACAAAAACTTAGGTAGATGCCATGAGTTATATTTACTTGGTTTTCTTAAGTTACAACTTACTCCTATGAGATTAGAACCAAATGTAGAGAGAGGCTGAAAAAGGTTCGGACACTCATGATTATATAAAAAAAAGACGCCTAGCCTATATGAATCTTAGGAATTTTATAAATTTAATTTGAAAAATGATAAAATGACCCACATTAGTCACACACTTTCAACGCACTGTCCAAGTGGCTACCATGTATCGCTTTTTCGTCAGTTGTGGGGTCCACCGCAAGGGAGAAGATGGAGAGGAAACGGAAGCAGGGCTTTTCATTTGAATTGGTCGTGCGTGGAGCCCACTGTCTGACTGATGAACAAGTACAAGCAACATAAAACAAACTGACGAAGTCTTCAATGTAACGAAAACGAAAGGGACTCTGAATACCTAAAAAAGCTCTTACCAAAAAAAAGTCATTATATAGCACTTATTTTGTCATGAATCGATGGACCTAACTCACATTAAATGCAAAATCAGTACACAATTAACTCATAGAACAAATTCTTAACATTTAGAAGCTTCCATGATACCACGTGTGGGACAAACCAAACATTAACTCCCATTGAAAGCATAAACCGAAAACAAACTAAGTTTAAAGACTCACATTTACAAGGCTAATGCTTCGACTTTTGTACAACCACGAAATTGTTCTCGTTGTCCCTCCGCGCAGAGAATATTCCTCTGCAAAGGACCTCTGCTCAACCTTTGTTTCAGTTCAAAAAGTGTGGGAGAAGATTCGAGTAGAGCATAACAGAGCAGCTGCAAAAATGGCTTCAATTGGATCAAAGTGAAACCCAATTTTCGTTGCTTGTCGAAGAAGGAAGCCTGTCACATGTGTCACCTTGTTGTGGTGGGGGACTGACCCACTTTTGTACACTGCATAAAAAGTGGGTCCCACCCACTAGAATTCAAACGGAAAGCCCTGCTTCTGTATCCTCTCTGTCTTCTCCCTTGTGGTGGACCCCACAACTGACGAAAAAGTGATATGTGGCAGCCACTTGGACAGTGCGTTGAAAGTGTGTGACAAATGTAGGTCAATTTATCATTTTCCATTTAATTTAGCATAATACTTTATAACACAATCAACGTAACAATATCAAAAAAAAAAAAAAAAAAAAAAAAAAATAAATCAATCAATTTTTCAATTTGAAACAAATAGTTTCCTAAAAAGAATAGAAAAAAAAGGAATTTGAGAAAATCATCTAGCAACAAAGAGATCAAGAAATGAAGATTAAATCGAACACATTTAAAAAAATTGGTGAGGTGCAAGGATCCTCGTACTCGGCAAGGCAAGGTAAGGCGTATGGAAGCAAAGTTCATCGTACGACAAGGACATCAATCTCCGTCCCAGCCCCAATTGCAACCCTAAATCACACATCGCAAAAGATCGCGCGTGTACATGCAAAAGAGTAGTACAATACACGTTGAAAGATGTGCAAATCTTTTCATCATCTCGAAACATATCGAACGATTCTCAAACGGTTTGTACCTTAAGTATGTCAAAATGTAAGTTTGTTTGTTGTCAATTTATACATCTGGATTACTGGCAACGGATCTTTTTTTTCTCCCAATTTTTGTACTCTGCTCTCTCTGGAACGAAGTGAAGTACAACTTTGTATTACAACTCTACAATCACTCACTCTTCTCTCAGTCACAATCAGTACTACGTACCAACCATTGTACTCTATCAAAGCGTACCAACAATTTTGTACTACAACTCTACAATCACGCACTCTCTCAGCCAAACCAAATCCAAACCCGAAAACAATGCAATCCTCTGTTTCCTCTGTTTCCCTCACCTCCACACTTGTTCCCTTTCAAGGTCTTACTCACCCAATTCAGTAATTTCTGTGAGACTACACAACAATGTCACTGAATGAATGACTGACTGACTATTGGGTATGTTTTGTTTGTGATTTCACAGGTGGGATTGCTCTTCAATGCTCCCAATTCAGAGTACCCAAGGCAGGTCCCTTCTTGTTTTTAATGGGTGGTTTAGATTCTGATTGTTCTGTGCTTTTTATCGCTTCTTCTTTTGTTTTATCGTCGATTTCGCAACTTTTTGATCTGGGGTTTTGTTGTTGTTGAAATCATATTTAACTTGATGGGTAGATGGATTATAGCTATTTCAATTTGGTTCAAGTCACTAACTCTAGTAGGAAAGGTTGCCACTTCATGCATTTGTCTTTTTAACACTGATTGTCTCCCACTTGTTTGTAGAAATGCCTGACTGAGTTAATTATAAACGAAATCAGCAACTCCAGTGTCTTATTTTCTGATTACTTGTGAAAACGATCACAATCTTATGGGAAATGCTAGGGGATACGTACTTTTGTTACAACATTTGGGTCCAACATTGATGGGGTCCATTGGATAATGGGTCGAGATGTGTGCAGGCACATTCCAGTGTGTATCCAATGGATCCCCATCAATGTTGCACCCAAAGGTTGTACGGAAAGTATGTTGCCAGCATTTCTCCAATTTTATTCATGTTTTGTTTTGTATTTGAAAAAAGTTTCAGCTTCTTAGTCTCTTAATACTTTGTGCAAATGTTCACAATTATGTTCATGCTTTCGTATAAAGTTCGGCGTAGCTTATACGTTAGGAGAAGATTGATTGTAATTTTTATTTTGCAGAGAAAATGCTCAAAGAAAGAATGTCAGACTCTCGTAACTGCACAGTTGGAGTTGAAGCCTCCTCCATACTCGCTCGTAAGACCTTGCGCTCTTCTTGTCTCTTGTCGGTGTTGTTGCTATTTCTAAGGAAGTGGTGGCTTGCATACTAATTTTTCTTTTTGAAATCGCTATTTTACAGAATGCTTTAGAGCCACATATGAGCCGTGAAACATTTGAATATCACTGGGGAAAGCACCACAGGGCTTATGTTGATAACCTTAATAGGCAGATAGTTGGAACTGAGTTGGATGGAATGGGATTAGAAGATATAGTTGTTGCTACGTACAACAAGGGCGATACCCTCCC
The DNA here is from genome assembly GCA_039657345.1 of Stephania japonica. Classification (NCBI taxonomy): domain Eukaryota; kingdom Viridiplantae; phylum Streptophyta; class Magnoliopsida; order Ranunculales; family Menispermaceae; genus Stephania; species Stephania japonica. The sequence continues at coordinate 14,558,042 of CM077557.1, forward strand.
TCCTTTCAACAATGCTGCGCAGGTACGCTCATGTTTAATTAGATTCGTAGTCCCTATTATTACACGACTGATAATTGAGGACATTTTTTAAAACGATAATTTAGTGATCATCGATGACAAGAAGTCTCTTTAGCTATTTAGCTTCGCCATATGCAATTGAGCTACTTTAGTTTAGGATTTGGTCTTGCATCTACTTTTAGAAGGGAACCGTCACATCTTGGATGAGGGAAGTAGGTAGGCAATGGAGGTTTGAGAGTTTGCAATTCAATGACGGCCATGGGAAAATCATTTTGTTCTTCATGTCTTTATGTGAGGATTGGAGAAGAACTGGAAGAGAGCTTCAAAGAACTTTTGGATTACTAATATCAAATGCTTTTGTAACCTAGTGTCCTATGCTTGCATGCTTTCTTATTGGGGTTTTTTTTTTTTTCCTTTTTCCTTATCCAGGGAAATAAAAGTTTAGTATTTGGTTTCACTTTCATGCAATGATTGTGGTGTTCGGCAACGTTCCCTTTGAATTATTGGCAGGTATGGAATCACGATTTCTTTTGGGAGTCCATGAAACCTGGCGGGGGAGGAAAGCCGTCTGGGGAACTTCTTGAATTGATCGAGAGAGATTTTGGTTCTTTTGAAGAGTTTGTGAAAGAGTTCAAGACAGCTGCGGCAACACAGTTTGGTTCTGGTTGGGCTTGGCTATGCTGTGAGCACTTTACATTCTTTTCCTTCTCATTTCAGACTTCTGAAACATAACGTTTCTCCTACTAAACTATCTAGCCCATCTTTGGTTTGAAGTGAACATTTAGTTTGTTCAATCTTTACAGATAAGGCGAATGTACTTGATGTGGGAAATGCAGTGAATCCTTTTCCATCTGAAAAAGATAAGAAGCTTGTGGTGCTGAAGAGCCCCAACGCCGTGAACCCTCTAGTTTGGGATTACTCGGTAAGTTCATCATTGGCCTCCAGCGTTATGCGACTTGGGTATTGTGTATTAAGGCTGTGACATTCTAACATCATGGTATTTCCGATTGCATATGTTAGAGTTTTTAAACCATTGAAAGGCATTGTTCTCATTTTCCTTTGCGAGGTAGTTGCTTTGTTTGTATGCTCATTAAAGAACGAAAACATACAACTTTGTAATGTCTTTCATAGCTATGTTGTGCAAATATTCCTTCTAACTCCGACTGAAGACATTGCGAGATTTTTCTTTATTACCTGTGGAGTGATGATGTGAGATTATTCAATTTGGTGGACTCTCCATGTATTGCATCCGCCTTGAGTTTTAATGCAATGCCTCGTCACTATTAGCTACTTTAGCGTTTACTAGATGAGCTCACCATCAATTGCACTAAACCGAGCACAATGGAACAGTATGATCCATGTAGCCAATCCCAACTAATTCAGGATTGAGGCTATGTTGTTGTTATAGCGTTTACTAGATTCCGAATTATTGCTGCTTAATGCAGATATATATACTAAGCTTTCAATATTTATGAATCTCATACACAATTTTTTGTTCATTGCAGGCACTCCTTACTATCGATGTGTGGGAGGTAACATATGCTCACAGTTTTTAATTTCTATGATAGACATTTTATGCATCTGTTTTCAATCTTCGATATCATGTATCAATCATTAACTTCCTTTTTTTTGAATTGTGATTATCACGACAGCACTCATACTACCTTGACTATCAGGTTAGTCTCCTTCGACTCTACTCCGCGAGCCTTTGTAGTCTGTTATGCAGCCCAACCACTGCAAAGCGCAATATCTATATGCAACGATGATCCTCTAACCATGTACATCTTCCTGCAGAACCGCAGGCCTGATTACATTTCAATATTTATGGAAAAGCTCGTTTCGTGGGATGCAGTTAGTTCGAGACTAGAGAAAGCAAAGGCTCGAGCACTCGAGAGAGAACAAGAAGCGGAACAAAGAAGAAGAGAAGAAGAAGAAGCAACCTCGGGCGATGGAGAAGATATGGAAATGTATGTGGATAGCGAAACTGAGGATTCAGAAGCCGAGTAAGCTATGTATGTGGCATTGCTAAAGGGCCAATTTTGTAACTTGTATTGAAGTAAATTTGATAATTGGGGAGAAGAGAGAACTGAATAAACAGGTCAATTGTAGGCTTCTAGCATCATAACTGTAAAGTTTGTAAACTAATGTTGAGCTCTCCAAATAGATAGTATTTGTCAGTAAATTATTGACATGTTTTTTTTTTTCAGAATATTATTGACATGTTTGGAATATTATACAAAAGATATTATTGGTCATTGTCAAATTATATCTGCAAACCTTTTTTAAAAGGCTTGTTTCATACTAAAAGATATTACTAGTCCTATTTGCACCATAAGTACTTAAAGCAACTCGAACTGTAAAATAGTTCGCTTGGAATCGAACTCTATTTCCCCTCTTTTGTAGGGTTTGGTAGATGGTGGAACACCAAATTTGGCTTTCCATCATTCACATACGCTAAAATATGGTTCTATTTTTTATTTTTTGGATATTTTAAAATTTTATATTTAGTTTACGTTTTTAAAATTCAAAATATATTTGTCCTGAGATTTTTAATTGGTTATAATTTATTAAATTTAATATAAATAAATAAGAAAAAAATAAAAAATAAGAAATAGAGTTTTGGAGTAGAAATAAAGTTTTTGTTTGGAGGAGAAATAAAATTTGATGTTACAAAACTGTATAATAAAGAGAAATATAGAGTTTTGTAGTTAGAGATGGTCGTATGCTCAATTTTCCCAAAACCGTATGATTATATATAGCCAAAGGATCCATATTTTTTTCCTTGTTAAGTTGTTATGTAATTCCTATAACTCGGATGATCTGAAAATAAGAAAAGAGATTTCATTGCAAAGTTGGATAATGAATTTGCACAAGACATGAGAGTGCCACGAAAAAACCATTATCCAAAATAACTTCAGAGCTGAAAACCATTTATTTTTCTTTTTTCACTTGTGTCTCTCAACTATAAAGTGCTTCAGTCAACATTAAATTGATAACAAAGAAATCAATCAGGACGGGTTGGCCTAACGGTAAGGATGCACTCGAAGTTGTGTGATAGGCGCACGGTCCCAAGTTCGATTTCCCGCTTGTGCCAAGCTGCGTTCTGGCCATTGTAATTTCTAACGAGTTAGTTTCCGGGGCCCCAAGGACTAGTTAGGAAAAAGGGCCTAGATACCTGGGTTATCCATAAAAATAAGAAAATAAAAAAAAAAAAACAGATAGCAAGAAATCACACATAATTCACACCACATAAATTGGATTCTCCCGAGTTCTGAGCAGGGAAAACTCAATTCTTCTTATAAGTCATTTGGATGTGACCATATTTGCCAATTGCTACCACATCATGCAATATCTATTGTAAATGGTATGAAGAATTTCAAAGAAATGCAGCAAGACCATAAGATGGCCAAAATATTTGCCAAGAGAAGAACTGCTGGACAAGAAATGAATATTCAAGAGTTCCATTTCTAGAGACTTATTCCTTCTAAAAATATGACAAAACACTGGAAGAAAAAAGAGGACTTGCGACCCTCACATAGAGAAAAGCAGCAGACTTTGTAGCAGTTCCAGTTCCTCAAGTTGAAACAACCAGCAGATGATAGCAACAGAACACAACAAATGCAAAATCTAGACCGCGTTGTGCACTACAAACACTAGCCGGTCAGAGCAGAGTTGAGTGCACTGTGAACATCTACACCAATCTGAGCTTCGGCTTTCTCCAAGTCTGTCGAGGCTGAGTTAAGCTTCTGTGTGAAATCTGCAAGCCCTTTCTGTACCAGGCTTGGGTCAATTCGGTCGACAGGCACTGCCTCAACGGCAACTATATCAGCAAAGGAGTTTGCATGGATGAATGCAAACCCACTGCTGACAAAATACTTGGTCACATCATTGCCTTCATGCACTGAAAGGATCCCAGGCTTGAGCTCCGCAATGGTGGCTACATGTCCTGGCAGAACACCCATCTGACCAGTAGTTGCTGGTACTATGACCATGTCAACCTGAAACAGAATGATCAATAAGCACAAGATGGAATTAACACTTTACTCTCTAAATTAAATATTGAATTTGAGGACAGCAGTTGCAAAGGGCCAAAAGACTAGCATCAATGAAGCACTGAATGGGCATGGATAAATTAAAATGTGCCTTAAAGTTGTTCACCGCTTCTTTCCTAAGATTTTTTTTTTGTTTGGGACTTGGGTTGGATTTCCTAAGATTATTTTTATCCAAACCATTGCACAAGAAAAATGTGAAGAACAAGCATCATCCAATTCGGCAATTCCAGGGTAATCAAGTGAATACTCCTGTTGCACTGCTCAAATGCAGCTATTCATTCCTATAAAAAAATGCAGCTATTCACATACGACGTGGAAAAAAAACAACTAATGGAACTACGGAAGGGTTGGTCTAAAGACAATCTAAGCACATAGGGCACTCCACGCCCTTAATGTACCTAATAAAGAATGATGAACAGATGAAACTTATCAGAGTACTGCACTAGAGGATAATGATTGAAACATTTCCATGGTTCAAGTTACATGCAATGATATACAAACAGCAAGTCTGAATTATTTAATGTATGAATCCATGAATCAAAGCAAAAAATAATACTCACAAAAGAAGAAATCAAAAAGATAATTAAATTGATATAATCATATCTAGATGCCCAACTAGACACTTAGTTAGAACTTGACCAGGGATTCAAAAATTAATAACAGAATTTATTCAGTAGTAACAACCACCCACCTACATGGTGTCCTTTGCATGCTCGGCAAAACAATAATCAATTCATCCCAAGTTATCTTAGATGTAGGAAGCGGCTAGATGAACCCCACTTTTTGCTAAACATACCCCAAATTTGAATTTCAATTGCTAAACGGGCCCCACTTTTTTTTTTTTTTTTGAAAAACCCCATAATACCTTGATATTCAACAACACACGCCCATCTTCCTCACCAATTTCCACGTTTTCCCAAACTCCTAAGCCCTTCCCTTTGCACACTTCTTCACCCCCCTAAACAACCTTCAACAAGTTCGTCGACCTCATTTAAGTCGATTTCGACCTCGAAGATGTGCAAATTTGAGAGATTTTGTGGTTTTTGTGTTTCCTATGTTTTTCCCTGTGATACCCGGACTCGGCACTTTGTGCCAGAGCACCCGTGTCGACACAATCCGATACGGATCCGGACACGCACGAGAGGTTTGAGTTCGAACACGACGGTAGATCTGTGTGAGAGAGGCGGTAGATCTATGTGTGTGTGTGTGCATGTGCGTGTGCGTGTGCGTGTGTGTGTGTGTGTGTGCGTGTGCGTGTGCGTGTGTGTGTGAGAGAGAGAGAGAGAGAGAGAGAGAGAGAGAGAGAGAGAGAAGATGCAGCAGGATTGAAGAACTTGAGCCACCACCGCAATCCAGATGCGGTCTTGAAGCCATGAGAAAAAATAAACCCTAAACCTATCCATCAAGTGAAAAAGAGAGGTCATTGTGAATATGACGGGCCCAAGTACTTTTTTTGTCAAATGGGCCCAGCACTTCCTTGACAAAATAAAACATAAATGGGCTTTGGACAAAAAAAACACAAATGGGCTTTGGACAAAAAAAACACAAATGGGCTTTGGACAAAAAAAATACAAATGGGCTTTGGACAAAAAAAAAACACAAATGAGCCCACTTACTTTTCTTTTTGACCAACGTTTTTCTTTACTAACCTTTTTTTAACAACACATAAAGTACACATGGTCCACAAACCCCATAAACAATTTACACAGTTCATGTTAAAAATGTATGTACATGCTTATAGTTTAATTTACCTAGTACCAACAAAATCATAAATTTATTAATATATATATATATATATATATGTTGCCTTGTCCAAGTACCCGTGTCCAAATATTCAGACACTTACTTGGCGAGTCCCGGTATCCTTCAAATCAAAGAATTGTAGGTCCAACCCTTAGATATGTACTCGTATCCGATACCCATACTTGAGTCCAGGTAACATAGGTTTTTCCAGTAGCTAAAGAGTGGGTCTCAATTGCATAGGTCCGAGATAGTATTAGTCTCACTTGCTCTTCTAGAATTTTTCATCGCTCTGCGCTAACAAACTCCAATTCAAGTCATAAATCAATGCCCTAAACACCAATTCGTGTGTTCTCCTTTGCTTTGCAGTTGATTTATGGTTTTGATGGTATCAAGTCATAAATAATGCCTCCACTAACTCTAAGTGTGCTCTCCTTTGTTTAGCCGAGGGTTTATATTGGAGAGCAGTTGGGTCATTTCGCGTAGGGATCAATTTTTTTTATAAAAAAGGAGTATGTTTGGCAATTCATGGGGTCTGCTTAGCCGCTCCCTAGATATATTCTAATACCATCAAATTCCTTCATTTTCAATAGTTTAGAATTTTTTAAATGGGACTTTTGCAAGTCATCTTTGGATGTGTTCAAACAACCGCAACCGCTCTTCCCTAATTTTTGCATCTATTGGTTCTAACACGTTTCTTTGAATCTCCATATTTATTCTATCTTTACAACATGACACATCCACTAAGCGGTAGCTTAATGGTTTGGTATACAGTCGCCTACGGAAGAAGTTGAGGGTTCGAGACTCTCCTTGTGCAAGTTTGAAGGGTTATAGAACTTTTACGACAAATCCCCCTAAGCATTCACCTCTCTGATGAGCTCATTTTATGCATTTTTTTTTTCTTTTCTGCTCACCATTCACTCTCATAAAACATAGTTGGTCTAATTGCGGTTTAAAAAAAAACTTCTATTTAGTTTGTGATTTGACGAAGATATTGAGGCCACATATCACATTAGACTTCACCTCTTCCCTCTAGCTTGAATTCTATGGGGGAAGATGTCAAAGGCTATAAAGTTGAATTCACAAACCCCTGTAATAAAAACAAAAGATTACAAAACTTGCCAAGAACACAAATAGATATGTCAGAGTCATGTTAGAGAGGAGCACATAATGCCAAATTAATAATTGCTTGATCAAGTGAGATTCATCACAATTAAAAAACTATACAAGAAACCCTGAAAAGATGAAGAGAGTGAAAATTTTCCTGCAATGTCATAAAAAGGACATGAGATAATCAGTTATCCCATCATTTTTTAAGATACTCTTGCATGTGCGATAGCCTATCCTAAGGTATTATTCCTCTTCCGCTAAAAGCATTTGAAGTCAAACTATTATCATAATTTACCCTCATGTACATTCAAATTGTTCACTTCCATACACGATCCACATCACACATTTTCAGATCAATTTCAACAAATGTCGTCCATTTATGCTTGTAAGTCTGTGAGCACTGCATACCTTGTCTTCTCGTAACTTTCATATTTCACAACAACCCATGACCCACAATTTGGCTGCAATTAACACTTTATCTTCTAACACTAAAGACTGCTACCATTAAGATGTGTAGGCCACAACGAACACACTAGTGGTTTAATTTAGTCAAATTCCTTTCAGAATAGATTTCACTTATTTACCACAAACGACACTAATTTTCAAAATTTTATGTTCAATTATTTTAGAATAACAATCAATTTCACAATTTACACTATGATATCAAACACAAAATCATCATTCAAAAAACTATCATACAGATTGAAGAATACATGTTGACTCAATCAACAACCAACAAGATCATTATCATATATAACACACATGAAGAAGCAGAATTTATTAGAAAGTTTACTCAATGTATTGATGATTCATGTGCTTCATTTCATTGATCGACTAAAATTGTACATCCAGATGAATTAAAAGTAAAACTGATTATCCATGGTCTAAAAGTGGAAGCGAAGAGAGGACATTCATTTTGGAAGCATAATTCTAGACATACAAACTATCGTTATTCTATGCATACATATATGATTCCAAATAGGAAGAATCTACTGGGAGAAGACATAAAAAACCCTATGAAAAAATATGGAAAAAAAAAACTCAAAAGATGTGACAGTCAACGTAGGTGGTTAGGATAATCGAATTAACTAACTAAACATATTCAGTAAGCGCCTATACGAATGCCTATGTAGCCATAAACTCTAACACTTATAGCAAGCATATTTACCATCATATCATACTACGATTGTCCTAGCTCACATATATGGCTTTAATCCTAATAAAGCATGCAGGATACCTTAATAAGTCCTTGTCAATTTTGAATTTCCTTATTTAACAAGTCCTTGGAAGAGCGTATCCCTTTTCATAGTTTACTAAAGATTTGAGATTGTAAACTACTATGAAAATTTGCCCTTATCTCAGCAAATATTGGAAGAAATTTGCATTAATCTTGCTTATGGGCATACTTTGGAAGACTTTTCCTTCCTCTTAGACATTTAAAGACGAAATCATCTAGGCGAACGATGCCTTTCTACAAAATATAAAAAATAAAGAATTTAAAGTTGTTTCTAACAGAATAAAAGTCAATTGCAAGCCAACACCCCAAACCCTAAAGGTTACAACACGCCCTCTTCAAACTCTACCAATTTCAGCAATCGTTTTGATGCTCAATGAGCTCTGACAACTTCCAAGGAGTTCCAATAAACCCATGTAAAGTGACTTAGCCTGTCCCTCCCTCCCACCCACCCCGGCTAGAATAAGTCACCCTCTCCCTCCCTCCCTACCTACCTAAGATCTTCCAAGACCTCTATGACGAGTCACAAATGTTTACAAGACCTCTGAGACAAGTTCTACAAGTTGCAAAGATCCCCAAGAAGTCAAGAACTATACGATGATGCCACAAAGGTAAAAAAAAGCTCTGCAACTTGGAGTTGCAAAGGTCATCGATGATTATGTCATGTTCATTTCTTTTGAATAAAAATATTTTTTAACCCTTGTGATTTGTTAATCGTTGCTGAAAACAAGCGTCTTTTAAAAATATTTTAAAATTTTAAATGCATTTAATATTTTTATAGTTCATGAAAACATTTCATTGTTTCATTTCATCAATCTCAAATTGAAGAAATCATGAAATATATTATGATCGTAAATGTTGGTCTTTTAATATCTTAAAGGTTCAAGTCAGGAGTTCAATCCACTTGAAATGCTTCTACTTTGTACTGTTGAAATATACATTGAATATTAATGATCGTGGCTATTTGTAAGAAAGGATCTATAACTAAACAATCAATTACTCAGGGACCTCTAAATAAATATATTTTACTTAGGCCTATTGTTTAATATGTCAAACTCACACTCTATGATCACACAATCAATATCGAGTTAAACGCAAAAAGCCCAATGCTTAGATGAGTTGAAAACCATTTCGTGTGACATGCAATCAAATGTCACCATAACCAATTCAACTTACTGAGTCTAGTGAAAGTTAGTAAACCATATAGCTCGGGATCCGATCCGACGATATCAAGCACATATTTTTCAAATTATCTCCAACACTAGAATGTTTTCCACTGTTTTTAAATTATTACTACTTTCTACAACATCTTTCTAAAGGAAATGAATAGTTTTTTTTTTTTTTTTGCAATTCCAATCCTCAAACTTACTAAATTGCCATTAAATACAATATTCAAATAAACAGAAACCTTAACCCTAACCCTAACCCTAAATCTGAACCAAATAAAATCGAATCAGATGAAATGAATGAATGAATGGATGGATAGAGAAATGAAGCGGTCTGACCTCTTTGGAGGCGAGCTCGGACTGGTAGGGCAAGACGAAGTTAACGGTGAGCTTGGAGGGGATGGCGGAGGGGGTGGGGGGGCGGGGCTTCATGAAGGAGAGAGGGGTCTTGGGGGGTTCGATGTTGGGGATCAGCTTCTTCCAGGCATCCACGAACGCCGAGTCCAAGGGCTGCTCCGCCGGGAGGTCGCTCGAGAAGGGCCGCACCGACGTCCTCATCGCTGCTGCTGCGGCGGCGGCGGAGCGGGGGAGGAGAGTGCAGGAGGCGCGGCGGAGCATCATGGTTTTATGGAGGGGGTTTGGTCGCTCGGATCGCTGGATCGGACACGGACGGGAAATAGATGAAAAGGTGGAAGACTGGGGAGGCGAAGGGGAAAGGGAAAATGGAGAGAGAGAGAGAGAGAGAGAGAGAGAGATGTTGTGGCCTTGTGGGTATGTTGGAGTTTTGGGGCATTTGGTTTGGAAAACAATATAAGGACATTCCCCGTCGCCCAAACCGATGGCACTAGGGGTGGGCAGCGGTTTTCAAAAAATCGTCCAAACCGCTTAAACCGACCAAATCGCACGGTTTGATTTGGTTTTTGAAGCTCGCGGTTTGGTCGCGGTTTGAAAAATGACCAAACCGCAGATTCGCGGTTTTCATTTTGAGAAAACCGCGGTTTAACCAAACCGAGGGCATTTTGATAAATACAAACCAAAAACCCTAAAAATTAAAAAAAAAAACCACAAATCTCACATCTTCCTCTTGCTGATTTATTTTTTTCGCTTGCTTTTTTTCATTTTGGCTTGCTGTTTTTTCAATTTTGCTTGCTGTTTTTTTTTTTTTTTTTGCTGTTTTTTTTTTTTTGCTTTTTTTTTTTTTTTTTTTTTTGCTGGTTATTTTTTTTCCGAAAATAAATTGCATGAAAACATGAAACCAAACCGACCAAACCGCGCAAACCGCGGTTCGATTTGGTGCGGTTTTGGTGATCTGCGGTTTGGTTGCGGTTTGGAAAATCACCAAACCGTAGACCCTCGGTTTGGTCGCGGTTTGGTGGTTTTCCAAACCAAACCGCGGTTTGCCCACCCCTAGATGGCACGGCATAAGTGGCACACATATGTTCAACTTTTGTCTATGATAAACCCCACTAACAACCACTTAAAATTAAACATATGTCCCGGTGCGATCAGTTTATGTCATCAGAAATGTCACCAAATCATTTTCCATTTGATTGGGCTTCGGATAGGGGTGGCAAAACGGGTTCGCATGTTGTGTTCGTATCGTATTGACCAACTCAGGTGACACGATTAGGGTCAACACGAACACGATCCATTTATTAAATGGGTTGACACGACACGACACAAAATTTAAACAAGTTAACATGACACGACACGTGTAACATGTTAAGTTAAATGGGTCGTGCTAACTTTAAAATTTAGCACGGCCCATTAAACCCATTTAAGATAACAAACACATTTTTCTTACTTCTACTTGATCCATTTACTATATTTAACTTGTTAACATACCCTTTTAGCCTTTTTATTTTTTAACCTGCAAAGGACAAATAATGTAAGACAATCATGCATGATTAATATAATTTAAGAAGGCTAAACTTTAAAAAATATATTAAAAATTCTTATAAAAATAAATTAAAAATACAAATCCTTCACTACACAGTTTAAACAGGTTGTAAACAGGTTAACATGTCAACCCGTGACACGACCCGTTTATTCCATATCATAAGCATGTCGACACGTCTCTGACACGAATCCGTATAAACTCAACCCTAACCCACTAATTTTCCCTGTTAGCCATGTCGTGTTATCGTGTCATGACCCATTTTGCCATCCTTAGCTTTGGAGGAACAAGTTAGCTCAAATGTGGGTATATTTTAGCATTTTTTTTCTTTTATATTTTATTTTATTTATTTATTTATTAATTTTTTACGTGTTGTATGGGGTTTCTCGGTTACCCTGACTATTCCACATCCAGCCTATGATAGATTTGCCTCAAAAAATAAAGAGAATCAAACTTGTGGCCTTAAAAGAGGCCGGAGAGAAGAATTAGTAGGTTCCAACTACTACACCAAGTCAATAATTTTTTTTCCTTGTTTTTGTAGGTGTGTTTTATCTTGTATTGTCGCTCTATCATCAATAGTTTTCAACCAAAATAAGTACAGGTTAAAATTGAAATTCTAAGGCCTAAAAAATTGAAATATAAATGTCTTAGTTTGTGATAGAATTAATATTTTCTTATTTGGATATATTTAAAATTTTGCTAAAGTTTGGGATGGATTAGTTTATGAGGTGATAAGATTAGATGAGGTTATTTGAGTGGAATAGAAATTAATCAAGAATTGAGTACTAGCTTTATTGGTAATAGCATCATTACAACAATCCAACAATATAATGATTTGCACGAGAACTAGATTTGGAAATCTCTATGGTTGAGAGTGATGCAATTAATGCGGTGCAACGTATTCTTTGCCAAGTGATAACTGGAGTTGATGGGAATCTAATACTAGAGATATGTGAGCTGCTCCTCGAGTCCTACTGCGATTGTGTGCACTCTCCACGAGAGACCAATAAAGTCGTGCATGATCTGGCACAAATGGCAAATAGTAGTACTAATACCAGTGTATGGACCTATGAGTGTCCCTCTTTTATTGTCACATCCGTTAAGATGGGCCTTCCAAATTAATAAAATCTTGACTTTATCCTCTAAAAAAAATTACAATATCAAGTATTTTATGGTTGTTGCTTACACCAAATAAAGCGGTAGCTCTATAATTTGATATGTGGTTGCTCATGCAAGAGATCGAGGTTGAGAGTTTGTATTTGGTCACCATTTGAGGTTGGTGATAAGTTGATTTCTTTCTTATAAAAAAGAAACAAAAAAAATTGTTTGCTTCTGAATTAACTAACAAATTTTGTTGCACTGATGTGAAGCACCACCAGCCATTCATATAGAAAAAAGTTCTAAGAGTTGCTAGTTTGGAGTGCTTAATTATCAAGAATAATAACATTACATACTAGCAAGAACTTTTATCAACATAAGTTAGAATCCACTGCATATATCAAACTCTTCTACTTGTTTCATTTTACTCGGTCTCAATGCAACATATTTGGCATTTCTAGGTGGGAACGCACCCAATATTTTATGGAAAATGTTGGAATACACCAAATGGGACAACTACAAACTACACCCAGTTGATTCAAAGACGATTGACAGCTAGCCATTGTCAGTGTTAAAGTCGATTGGTCTGTCGATTAGTCAGCATAAAGATAGCCAATAAAAACATAATGAAATTATGCAGTACAACCAACTAAAGCAAGAAAAAATTAAGGAAAACAACTTTTTATGTGAGCCCCACACCTACTGACTGGACAAGGTGTCCCATTTGAGCATCTCATTTGGTGCATTCTAGCACTTCCCATATTTTATATTTAATTGATTGAATTCACATAAAATAACAGATATTTTACGTTGGTTATCAACCTCTTACAATTTTTTTTTAATCTGAGTCTAGCTAATAGCTACTCCCTCCAGTCAAAATTATATAACAATTTGAGTTTTCTTGGCTTCAAAAAATATATGACTTTCTCACATTCTAAAGAGAAGTTTTTCTACGTTTTTCGTTTGTTCCCAAACATGTAATTAAAGCCCAAATTTCAACTTATTTCCTTATTTTCGATGAAGACTCCAAATTGGTTGATGAAGATTATGCAAGCCATCACTTGGAAGGCGAAAGGTTTTAATTTGTTATCCAATCATTACATAATCCATGAGGAATTTTTTTTACCTTCTACATGCTCAACAGAAAATTGAAGAATTGTTTGAGAAGAGTGGATGGTCTAGGGCATACCCAACTAAACATCAGTGAAGGAAGAGATGAAGATTTCGATTTGAACAAGTTTTCGGAGCAGCAACCTTCTGATCTTGATGTTCATACAACAAAACAAAGGGTGGAATTGGATTTCAATTTGAACAAATATCTCAAGAAGCAGCCTTCAATTCCGATATTGATGTTCTGGGGTAAAGAAGCCATCAATCTTGATGGTCATGATGGAGAGCACCTCATGCACAAAGCCTTCCTTTTTTTTTTTTTTTTTTTTATCAAAGGGAGAAAATGCACTGAGCCTTTTGATCCATATTGCACTTTTTTTTGTTAAATTTGTGAGTCGCATAGTCCCAATAATTGTGGAAACCAAGAATTTTTAACAGCACAATTAAAGATTCTTTCCTTCTTTTTTTATGTTGAGGGCAATTTAGTAATCTTAGCCCCAAATTTAAACCTTCCATAAAATATGTGATTTACTCAAAACTCATGTAATAATGATGGGAGGGAGTCCTTTTTGAGTTTTCTCTCTTGAAACAAGATCTTGAACCACCGCCAATTTTCTCTTTTGATCGATGGTGGTTCCAATATTTATCTCTCCGTATTCTATGTGTTTAATAAAGTGCAGATCTGTGAAGATTGGATTTCTTTGTTGCGGTACTTCTTCAACACTCATTTTTGGATTTGTGCACCGATTAGGTTGATCCTTATTTTTAGTTTTATTATTAGGCGGTATGTCTTCCCTTTGTTGAATATCTTGATTTTGCCTTCTCTTTGTTAGGAAGTTTTAGATTTTCTTCTCCTTGTCGGGAAGTTTTGTTATTATTATGTGGTTCTAGCAAGTGTTTGTATATTGTAATGTATTTCAACGTTATAGAAAGTAGTCCATAATTGTCAAATTGTTTCAATTTCACAATCGTATTCATAGCCAAAGTAATGACAATTCTTTTGAACAAATAGGATTAGTGAATCAATGTATTTTTTGATTTTATGTTTGGTACTGTACCGAGTCATTAATGATTAATGAAACTTCTATTTTTCTTCAAAAAAAATGACTGGAGGGAGTAATAGCTAGTAGCTAGTAGTAGGGGTGCACACGGATTGGATCCAGTCCAATTAGAGTCAATCCGTAATCCAATCCAATTATTGCGGATTGAAAAATTACAGTCCAGTCTAGTCCAAATAATTCATCAATCCAACTCAATCCAATTTACAAAATGCGGACCGGACTAGATCAAGTTCTACGGATTGACGTTTTCCTATCTAAAAATTCATGAAATTAAATTTAATCAAATGAATTACAAAAATTATGCATATCATGATTGACAAATTTGCAATGTACATCCTACAAATCTATATATAACATATTTCCCACGAATTTGTCATCACAAAAACCTTTAAGATACAAGTCCTACATAAATAAAAATGTCATCCACAAACTCCATCATATACCCAAATAAAAGCACAAAAAATGTGCACATTGCAAAATACAACCCATAAAAAAATGTTTGAAGTGTAATAAAAGAGGTAAGAATTAACAAAGTCTTTAAGATACTATATAGTTTAAAGTTGATAGTTTGAGTTGATGCTCTTCGAGATACTATAGAACATATGATGAGATATGTATATGTGTTGATGTGATAAACGGATTGGATCGGATTGAATCCAAGGTTTTAAACGTGGGATTCGTAATCCGATCCCGTCTAGCCGGATTAATGATTTTTCAATCCAATCCAATCCAAGGGATAAAAAAATTGATCCAATTAATGATAATTGATCCAAATTGGACCGGATTTGTGAATTAGTGCAATCCGTGTGCACCCCTAGCTAGTAGCTAATAAAGCACAAGAAAAGCTCTTATTATAGATGGAACTAAACATTATAATCACTTAATGAAAAATAAATAAAAGCAAAATAAAATCCATCATAAATGGTTTAGAGCATTTGTTGTTTTTGTGTGATTCTATAGTTTGAACCACCGTCGATCTTCTCTTTTGATTGACAGTGGCTCCAATACCAAAATTTATTTTTATTTATTCAATAAAAGTTGTATCTATTTAGATATGAAATGTTCCGTTTCATTCGACATGAAATAGTTGCCGGATTTATCATTGGTACTACTTGCCTCTCCTCGACACATGCATCTGCTATCACTCAATTTCATTCCCACTTTTCTATATGCTTGTGTATGGATCTGCGTTAGTTGTTGGCTTGATATTTTTCACTAGGTTTTTTATTTCAGTAAGCTATCATCTTCCCTTATTGGAAGTTTGTGTTTGTCTTCCCTCGTCGGAAGTTTATGTTTGTTTTCCCTCGTCCGAAGGTTTTGTTCTTCTTCCCTTGTTAGAAGTTCTATTTCTCGTTATTGTTATATTATTGTAAATGCAAAAGATAAGCATATAAGTTGCACCAAGTTTGCAAACTTCCATAACGTCGAATTGATCTCAAATAGAAGGAAAAAGGGTTGCTATTGATGTAATTTTATTGTTAAATCTGTAATAATGAGCAAGTTCTATGAATAGAACATGTTTTCGTCAAAAAAATCATCATAAATGATGAAAAAAAGGGAGCGGCTAAATGGTCCCCACTAATTGCTAAACGTAGCTTAGTTTTATGAAATTACCCAACCAGCCCTCCATATAAAAATGGTTTTTACTCACCATACCCACTAATTACTAAACGTACTCTAATTTTGTAGAATTGCCCAACTACCAGTTCATATAAAAAAGTTTTTACTCACCATACCCCAATTCGCCACACTTACCTCATACCTCAGTCACCTCTCTCAATCATACTCACAAAAAATGGGTCAAATCCGACGAAATCCAACCAAAATCATATTGATTCGATGATGTGGGTGCATTCATCATCTCTTTTAATACCGATTTCAAGTTTTTTTCTTTTTTTTTAGTCATTTTGTTTGTGAATTTGTTTTCGTGTTTAGGGTTTGGATTTGAGGTTTGAATCTTGTATTTTGGGCACAAAGTTTCGTTCAAATAAAAAAAATTAAGTGATTATGAGCAAACCCCACTATTTTTTTGCCATTTTCATGTATTTTTCGAGAGTTTTGAAGTTTTTTTTTTTTTTTTTTTTTTTTTTTTTTTTTAATTCTGGTCGCCCGCAGTTTCGAACGAATAAAGCCAACACCTCTAAAGCAGTGTTGGACGAACAAAACTGATACATCTGAAGAGGTGTTGGATGAACATAGTTGTCACCTTTGAAAAGATATCGGATAAATAGGGTCGACACCTCTAAAGAGATTTTGGTTGGATTCATCTATCACCCGTTGAGACCAAGTTATCTTCGCATTATCGGTCGGAGTTGGTCGAGACCTCGGCCCTATCCGTTCGAAACCCATGGGCAAGGGTATTGGTGTGAGAGTGAAGGTAATGTGATACGCGAAGTAAAAAAGTGAGGTATACTAAACAAAAATATTTTTGAAATTTTAAGAAAAAGAGTAGGTACACTAAGTAAAAAAAGAGGTACGTGAAGTAAAAATTTAAAATTGGGCTACGTTTAGCAATTAGTTGGGTTTGGTAGCCGCTCCGAAAAAAAAAACTTGAAAACTTGTCATCACCATCTTTATAAGTTTTTTTTTTTTTTTTTTTTTTTTTTTTTTTTTTTTTTTTGGGTTCACGTCTTTATAAGTTGTTATCTCTATATACATCAACAAATGTATGATCAAACGGGTACTAATAAACCTTCAAAAGCAAAAACTAAAACCCAAACAAACACAACAAACTCTCCTGCCCTCCTCTTCATGGAACCCCAAATCAAACAACAAGAAGAAGAAGAAGAAGAAGAGGGGGAGGAGAGATCCAATCCCCAAAACCTCCTCTGGGTCTTCACCCTGTCCACCACCCTGAAACTCCTCCTAATCCCATCCTACCACAGCACAGACTTCGAAGTCCACCGGCACTGGCTGGCCCTCACCTCCTCCCTCCCCCTCCACCAATGGTACACCGACACCACCTCCCAATGGACCCTCGACTACCCCCCTCTCTTCGCCTACTTCGAGCGCCTCCTCGCCCTCCTCGCCCCCCTCTTCGACCCCCGAATCGCCCACCTCCGCCACGGCCTCCACTACGCCGCCCACGCCGCAGTCCTCTTCCAGAGGCTCTCTGTCATCGCCTCCGATCTCTGCCTCCTCTACGGCTGCCACGTTTTGGGAAAAAATGTCGGGCCTTGGAGGAGGGCCGACTTCATGTGGGCACTACTGCTTTTGTCTCCTGCTTTGTTGCTTGTTGATCATGTGCATTTTCAGTATAATGGGTTTTTGATTGGGTGGTTGTTGGTGTCGCTTTCGGCGGTGGAGGAGGGGAGGGACTTGGTTGGGGGGTTTGTTTTCGCGGTGCTCTTGTGTTTTAAGCACTTGTTTGCGGTCGCCGCGCCGGTGTATTTTGTGTATTTCTTGAGGCATTATTGCTGGAGGAAGGGTGGGGGTGGTGGTGGGGTAATTGGGGGGTTTGGGAGGCTATTGAAGATGGGGTTTGTGGTTGGTGTGGTTTTTGGGGTGGCTTTTGGGCCATTCTTCTATCATGGGCAGGTAAATAAATAAATGTGCTTCTCCTAATAATCACAATCAATTTCATTTTCGCAATGTTGTTTCGGCTCTGCGCGAATTCACAGTCCGTCGTGGTTTTTATCATTACTATGCATGTGTTCTGCTCCAAGTCATTTTTTATTTATTTATTTTTGCTTGTTTTATCTCATTGGAAATGAGGATGCTTAGTCGGATCGGATGTGTGGTAAAACTTGTAAAGATGAGTAATAAGAAATACGGGAATTTTGAAGAGAAGTAGGAGTAGAACCAATTGAGGCAAAAATGGAGGAAAGGCAATTGCGGTGGTTTGGACGCATACAAAGATGACCTGCAAGTAACCCAATTAGGAAATTGGTGTCGATGTACAAATTGAAGAAACTCGAAGGTAATTGACGTAGGCTTGAGAAAACTTGGGATGCTTCAATTAGGAAGGATTTTGAGGATTACAAAAGCATGCCATCAACTTCATTGAAATGAGCAAACTGGAAAAGTTTGATCGATGTAGCCGACCCCAGCTTATTTGGGATGTGAGGCTTTGTTGTTGTTGTTGTTGCTCATCTCCTAGTGAAGCTGATTTTACCATATCTCAAGCATATTTCATTTGTGTTCTGTCCATTAGGTTAGTTGATAACACTAATCTTTCCTTGTTGACCAACAGTTTGTCCCATTAAACATGACTGTCCAATTGACAAATTTATAGAATTTTCTCTTGATTTTGATTTATTCTAATTTCTACTGGATTACACTTAATCCTACTCTTAAACTAACTTGATTTGACTATACGATTGAATTCAGTGTTTGTTACTCTTTGCTGTTTGGCAGCCAAGTATGTATAATACCTAAGGCTAAGGCTGCATTTGATATAATATTCTAAATTGTGGAAACCATTTTGTTCAAATCTTTCCTTAACAATGGAGAACTTGGGGACCAACAAAGAATCGTTTTCTGGATTTTCCATTTTCCTAGCCATTTTTAAATTGGACCAACAACAATTTTCACAAATGCAAATCCTTTGTTTTTGTATTTCAAGCAAAAAAAAGTTCAAATCCTGAACCAAATGCAGCCTACAATTTTTAGCGCTTTTATTTAATTGCAAGTTTTCAATCGCTAGCTACCCTCTTGTTATTATAACATCCTTTGAAATCACATTTCAGGTGCTTGCTATCAACTCTTTGAGCCTTTGTGGTAGAAAGAAACATATGCTATTTCAGTAGTCTTATGTTCTTGTGTTTATATTTCTTTGTTAAGTCAGATTGGAACTGGTACCTAGAGCTAGTCTCATGTTAGTCCTTTCAAGTAGAACACCCACATTGCAAGTACATGCCTATATCTTGCGTGTCATATCCTGTGATTCTGAGTTGCATGATAATTGTTACTTTCTCCAGGGAGTATCATTTGACTCGAACCGACTGTAACGGATTGGTCAAAATTGTGATATGCTCCTGCTATTACAAAGATATGTTTCTAATGATACCTTTAGTTCTAGTAGAAATAGCTTATATGTTGTGTTGGTAGAAGGTGGATTTTAAATTCTGCTTTGCAGTAGTCATTGTTTGGAAGGTTCAGTGTTGGAGTAGGTTCATAAGCAGGGCCCTTGTGCTAGCCATTTGGGTTTAAAGTGGATACTTCATCTTTAGTTTCTTGCTTCCCTTAGTTGTATGCTTTTATACCTCTATAACAGTTGCTTTTCCTTGACGTCTTACTTCTACAGTTCCCCGCTGTGCCAACCTTTTACACTATGATTCTATGATTGCCTTTGATTTCATCTTACAAATTATAAATATATACATTTATCTCTTGCATAGCTTAACAATCTTCTAACCATTTTTCTTAGATGATGAACTGAAGCAACATCTTCTATTGATCATGTGAAAGTAGATTGATTATTAACAAATATGTATGAGATTTCATTTGATTTTAAGTTTTCTGCAGGAAAGTTAAACTGTACCACCCTTGCTTGCATTATCATGATGTTAGCATATTTTTTAGAAAGGAGACTATACTATTGTGTAATTTCTTTAAGATTATTAAAATAACTTACAACTCTTAGTTTTTTATTAATAACTTTTCCTCATTGTGATTGATTATTTTAGGCGTGCTGTGCAGATAAAAGCAGTTCTAAGTCGCATGTTTCCTTTCGGCAGGGGGCTTTGCCATGCGTATTGGGCTCCAAATTTCTGGGTGTTCTACATAATTTTAGATAAAGTGCTTGCTGTTTTGCTGACTAAACTGGGGTTCAGCATTCCGGCATCTTCAGCTTCATTCACTGGGGGGCTAGTAGGGGAGTCATCATCTTTTGCTGTGCTTCCTAAGGTAACTTTTGCTATATTCTTTATCTAAATCAGAATTTTCTTGCCTAAATACGAGGAGTGGGACATCTTAGTCAAACACATTTCAGTTCTTATTTTGTTGACAAAGTTCTGGTTGATCACATCATAAAACCATATTCAACGCCTTTGAGCAAAACCTTCGTCATGTGGTTAGTTGGTTTGTTTGTTTGTTTTGTTTGTTTTGTTTTTTGTTTTTTTTTTTTTTTTGTTTTTAATAAGAAACCAACTTGATTACAACCCTTTAGACTCCAACATGAGTCGAACCCCCCCCCAACCTTGCCTTTGGCAAGTGATGCCTCATCCATCTCACTGGAGATGCTTTGACACTTAGGCCATATGGGATGAAAGAAAGTTTATGCGATGGCGGTTCGAAATTGGAATTGCTCATCGGCTTTTCCGCTTTTATTTCTAACGCTATCTCGTTTGCAGATATGTATCAAAAGTTCTAGGTCAATATGTGGGTTAATTACCCTATAGATGGATGCTTTTGTTAATAATGATATATGGGTCACTTATTCAAAGTTTTAATTGACTAATAGCTCATTTTATGTATATATAATGAGGCACATGGTTCTTATGAACTTTAGGTGAAAAATATATTTCTGTTTTTATACATCGTCTCATTTTCAATTGCTAACTTCTGTCAGTTACTTGGTAATGGCAGATCACTCCCTTAGTGACCTTCTTGCTAGTTCTATTCGCAATGTCTCCTTGTCTCATTAAGATTTGGAGAGAGCCTCGCCCAAGGCTGATCACAAGATGGGTAGCTTACGCTTATACTTGCGGTTTCTTATT
Organism: Stephania japonica; assembly: GCA_039657345.1. Classification (NCBI taxonomy): domain Eukaryota; kingdom Viridiplantae; phylum Streptophyta; class Magnoliopsida; order Ranunculales; family Menispermaceae; genus Stephania; species Stephania japonica. Next base: position 14,579,187 of record CM077557.1, read on the forward strand.
TGGATGGCATGTCCATGAAAAAGCGTCCCTTCATTTTGTGATTCCTCTTGCTATTGTTGCAACAGAAAGCTTGGCAGATGCAAGGCATTACTTTTTGCTGTCAATAGGTATCTATTTCTTAATGCTTTCAGTTCTTTGAAAAATGAGCTTAATTGTGGGCATGCTTAGAAAATTGTCTGATTGTTTTCAACAATTGCATTTTCTGAGTGCAATACTTTTTTTTTTTTTTTTTTCAGCTCAGTGCAAGACTTGACTTCAATACTTTTAGCAGATGAAATTTCATAGTTGGGACAATTTGTTTTTTGGTAGGACAAGTTTTTTCTTATTCTTCTTTGATAAGAGGGAAAGTGGTTTGTATTTAGATGATATGATATACATAGACTAAAGGTCAAAATGTCCTCAAAGAGAAATTTTGAAAGAAATGTCTCAATTGGATCTTATATTAGCAACAACTAAGTCTCCATGCCAAATTATTTGGGTCGACTACATGGATCAATTGCCTCTACACTGCTCAATTTAATAAATGAAGGTAGAATGGTGTGTTGGATTGTGCTTTTTGACATGCTTACTTTATACGTAGACATAAATATATTTATCCGGATCGTATTTCTTTGGGGACTTGCTTCAAGTCTTTTCCTTATTTGAATCAATATCCATTTCACCACAAAAAGAAGCACTTGCCCCTTTGACATCCAATTGGTAAACTTTGAAGCTTTTTTTTTTTTTTTTTTTCAAGAGAAGCTGTGTAGTTTTCAAAAAAAAAAAGTACTCGAGCCATAACAAATCCTATGATAGCTTCTGTGTTGTGCATCTGCAATGATTTATTTGTGTAAAGTTAGTGTACCGCCATTACTGCAAGTGTCGAAAGTAGACCTTAAGACCTGACTGACAATCTCTTCTCAATGCAGTGTCATGTTACTCGCTGTTCCCTCTACTATTTGAAGCCAAAGAGTACCCGATAAAAGTGTTGTTGTTGCTTCTGTATTCCCTTCTCATGTGGTCAGGTTTTACTCAACTGAGAAAATTTCAAACTTCAACTTCCTCGGTGAAAAAAGGCGATAAGGAGAGATCGAGAAAAGGAACTGGTGGTACTAAAGAGGAAGGTGGGGGAACTCTAATTGGTTGGGTTGGGATGAGTTACTTGTTGGGGTTATTGGTTGTTGAGATTTGGGGTCAGTTCCTACAACCTTATCTGCTTGGTGATAGGTTTCCCTTTCTACCTCTTATGTTGATCTCAGTATATTGTGCAGTAGGTATAATGTACTCTTGGTTATGGCAACTAAGGTGGATTCTCAAATGCCCATAAAAGTTATTAGTCTTTTTTTATTTTTTTTTTATTTTTTTTTATTTTTGTTATTTGAAATGAATACAACACGGTGTAACTTGATTGTCCAAGATTTTGTTGAATTCATGATCATTTTCTTTGAATTTTCTGTTCTTATTTGATAGCTTTTGAAGTTCAACTTGGGACAAAGAACTGACAAAAGCATAAATAGAGTTTTATTTCAAAATTACAGGGCGCAAATAAGCAATTGAGACTCTTAATTGTAAATTTTCAGTTAAATTTCCATTTGTTCTATTTTTTTTTTTTTTTTTGATAAAGCATCTGTAGTATTATTTTAAAAAGCGATGTTTTATATATCATTTTTGAGAACTATTTGCATGGGTGTTTTGAGGGGGATTGCTTGAGGTGTTTTTGAGCTGTCAAGTTTTTGGTTCCTACTAGGTTCTCAAAGTTGCAGATGGAAGTGAAGTTCAAATTGGTGGTGTAGTGGAGGGGGGGGCCAACCTTAATGTGTTGTCAAAATAATACGTAATTATCGTATGATTATATATATATATATATATATATATATTTTATATTTGTTATATGGTATACAAAAATAATAATGAAGTGTGCTGTGAGTTATTAAACTCAAATTGATGTGCATATCTAGCTTGTGTCAAACCATTGAAAAAAAAATATTGAATTACTGTTTGTAGATAAACTCTAAATAGGAGTTGTAGTTGTAGTAGAATACTTTCCAAACAAATAGAGTTCTTGACAAACAATGACAACTAGTAATTAGGTCCATATACTGTAAATAACCTAACACAGCTCATTAACATTTTCTAATTATCTCTGTTTTTTTATTTTTTATTTTCTGTTTATTATTTATTTCTATTATTAAATTACATTATTACTATATCCGGTCTTCGAAAAGTTTTTGCTTCAGAATGTTAAAACTTTTTGTTTGGGAAGAGTTCCAGCAATAAAGTATAATGTATGCATCTATTACTAATTAATAGTGTGTGAAACTCCAAACTATGGCTATATACATGAAATAGAGTGTTGTGCAAATTCTTTTTCCTATAAATATCACCTCCCATCTATTCTTTTTGCAATCCATACGAATTTGGCTATCTAGGCGCAACTAGTAAAGCAAACCATCAAACAAGCTCACATCTCCTTCCAATGAGATCGTGAAATCTTTTTTAGTTGCAGCCCTGTCTTTGATTTTTTTGTTTATTAATTAATTATTTAGATGATGTGTTTTGTTTACCTTTTATTTGTAAGAAATATGAGTTGATTATTGTGAATTGCAATTTTAATTGTAAAAAAATAACAGTATGTTCATGTAAATTAATTTATTAATTTTTTTAAAAATATTTAATAATAAAGCGTAGGAAATCGATTAGTGAAAGTAATAAAGTTAAGTACTAAAGAGAAAAAAAATGTTTTTTTTATATAAAGAGACAAATATCGTAATAAATTTTAAAAAGAGAACGAGACATCTTTGAAAAACATCGTAGCCCATGAATTTTTTCTTGGGAAAGCCCATGAAAAAATTGAAATTTACTAAAGAGACAAAAACCTTAATTTAAAAAAAAAACGAAAAATATTGTACCCAAAGAAAGAATTGAAAACTATTATAAGGGTGATATCTTATTAAATCTATGACTTTTCAATGAGATAGAAATAAATGGTGTAGTAATGGTGGAAGAAGGTGAAATTGGGCGATGATAAAGAGGAGAGATTTGGGGATTTTATGAGGTGTTTAGGGGTTGTCGATGGACCGCAGCGGTGCGCGAGCAACGATAATTGTGGGTAGCAGCAAAGCAGACGAAATCTTGATAACGACGTTGCGGTGACGTGGTTTCGTCTGCGAGGCAATTAACAATTTATTTTGACAAAGTGTTTTGGGTGGTCTCCTTTATATAATTCTTCTTATGTTAGGATTTAATTTTTGTTTTGTTTTAGGTTTAGGCTCTGTTTAATTTAAGTTGTCTCCTCAGGTGAATGTTTCGCTAAATTGAGGTAGGTGTTCTCCTTCTATGGGGGTAGTTCTCCCCTTTTGTAGGGTAGTTCTCCTTATTTTATTAAAGTAGTTTCGAGCTTCAATATGTAACGTAGTATCTACTACATTTCACTCGTTGAAATGTTATAATAGGTTGGCTTACCCTCTTGGGTTATGACAATGAATGTGCCTTTTTAGGCTTAAAAAAAACTATTATAAGGTTGTTTTATTTTTCAAAAACAAAACTATCGTAAGGTTAATTTTAGAGAGAAAAAATTCATTGCACCCTAAAAAGCTATTATTATTGTAAAATTACTTTGAACAAAGCTAAGAAAGTAAAGATAAAGAAATAGAAAGATAACAAGAGAAGAGATAGGGAAGAAATAGGGAGAACTTTCATTCCAATATGGTGTGTATCATTACATAGACAGGACCCTTTATATAGGTCATGACAAGAATGCCAAATATCATAAGTTACACTTACAAGAGTAAATTACATAATTAAATGTGTATTACAACCACTCACACATAGTGGTGGAATATAGAAGGTTGAATAGGAAGAGATATCCACATCATCCATTATATTTATAACACTCCCCCTTGGATGACACTTACTGAGAGAATATGCCTAGTTAAAACTCTTACTAGAAAAAACCCAATGGAAAAAGATTTAGCAAAGGAAAAAGAGTACATCGTTCTCATCAATCTTGATATAGAGTATGATATTGATAGGATTGCCTCATTAAAAACCTTGCTAGGAAAACTCAGTAGGATAAAACCTTAGCTAAGGAAAAAGAGTACAATACACTAATCAATTTTGATAATGAAGTATTAATATTGTTAGGATTGCCTCATTAAAAACCTTACTAGAAAAACTCAGTGAGATAAAACTATAGCTAAGGGAAAAAGAGTGCAAAAAATTAATCAATAACTCCTTTTTATTCTCCCCCTCATGTTGACATAAGTGAAACATTTTATTATTTTGCAACAAATCTTTGCAAACCAAAACTTACTCTTTTGAGTAAAATAAATTAATAGATGAAGAACTATTTTACTTGAAAATATGTGGTTTCCAAATCAAGACTAAGTTTTATTTTTCAAGAATCTTCCATCTTGAATTCCTTTTTCAAGTATTAAGATGTTCTGATGATGTCGTCGTGGTTTCCCACTATATTTAAATCATCAACATACACAACAATAATCACAAATCCGGTTGACGATCTTTTAATGAAGACACGTGGGAAAATAGATTATTTACATATCCTTCTTTAAGTAAATAATCATTAAGGCATTTATACCACATTCGACTGGATTGTTTCAATCCATACAAAGGCCTTTGTAATTTCATAGAATGCATGTTATGAGGATTTGATTTTATTTCATCAGATATTTCAAATCCTTTAGGAATTTTCATATATATATATATATATATATATATCTCACTGTCTAGCGATCCATACAGATATGTTGTAACGTCATCCATAAGATGCATATCTAGGCCTTCAGAAACTGCAAGGCTTATCAAGAATCGAAATGTGATTGCATCTGTAATAGGAGAATATGTTTCCTCATAATCAATGCCATGTCTTTGTGAGAAACCTTGAGCTACAAGTGTTGCTTTGTGCCTTGTAATATCATTTTTTTCGTTTCTCTTTCGTACAAATACTCATTTATATCCAACAGGCTTTACTCATTAGGCGTTTGGACAATTGGTCCAAAAATATCTCGTTTCTTCAACGAGTGTAGCTCTGTTTGGATAACCTCTTGCCATTTTTGCCAATCAGGTCTTCTTCAACATTCATCCACTGATCGTGGTTCTGGATCATCATCATTTTCACATATATCAAAGGACATATTGAAAGCAAAGATATCATTAGGAACAATATTATTTCGATATCAAATCTTACCGGAGTTCAAATAATTTATTGAGATCTTATTATTTTCATCTTTTCCCTTTTTTGAGAGGTTATTGTTCCTTATCTGAATCAACTTTTTCTGATAAATCCTTATCAAAGGATTCTTGTGCTTTATCGGGAGTATTTTGATTTTGATTTATTTTTATTCCAGTTTTCCTCTTTTGAGGAACTGTATCCTTTGAACCAACATGCCTTCCACGCTTTAAGCCTTTTGTTGGTTCTTGTGCATTATCAATTCTTGCAGGAACATTTACAGCTGGGATGTGAGATTTTGTCACTCTTTTTGCGTCAGTAAATGCATCAGGTAATTGATTTACAATTTGTTACAAATGAATGATCCTTTGAATTTCAAGTTCGCATTGATTTGTGCGTGGATCATAATGTGACAAAGTCGATGCATTCCAAGCAATTTCGCGCCATTCCTTTTGAACTGACTTTTTATCTCCCCTTAATGGTGGGAAAATTGATTCATCAAAGTGACAATCAACAAAACGTGCAGTAAATAAATCCCCTGTTAGGGGCTCAAGGTATCTTATAATGGACGATGAGTTAAATCCAACATAAATCCCAAGTTTTTGTTGTGGACCCATTTTAGTTCTATTAGGAGGTGGTATGGAAACATACACTGCACAACCAAAAACTCTCAAGTGTGAGATATTTAGTTGTTGACCTAAAATGAGTTGCATTAGGGAATGTTCATGGTATGCAGTAAGCCTATAACCAATGGTAGATGCCAAATGAAGGACTACATGTTCCCAAACTAAAGTTGGTAACTTATTTTTTATGATTAATAGTCTTGCAATTAGTTGAATGTGTTTGATCAAAGATTCTGCCAAACTATTTTGCATATGCACATGAGGAACAAAAGCTCAATGGTAATTCCTATGCAATAATCTCTAAAAGCTTAAGATTGAAATTCTCCAACATTATTAAGATGAATGGTCTTTATTGGGTTGTTAGGGAATTGTGCTCTTAACTTTATGATTTGAGCTAAAAGTCTAGCAAATGCAACATTACGAGTCGCAAACAAACAAACATGTGACTACCTAGTTGAGGCATCTATCAAAACCATGAAGTACCTAAATGGTCTACAGTGAGGACGAATAGATCCACATGTCTCCCTAAATACGTTCTAAGAAAACTGGAGATTCCACAACAATTTTACTTAGGAATGGTTTAACTATTAATTTACCTTAAGAACAACTAGCATAATTATAATCAACAGCTGATAAAATTTTTTAGTTCCACAATTGATTTCCACACGAATTTTCAATATTATTCGTGCAATTGATGATCAAATCCATCATTTCATCTTATGAATGTCATTAAATCATATGTCGATATTTATTTCATCAATATGCCGTTTCAAATAAAATCCATAAGGTAATGCTGGGAATTTAAATTCTCAGATGAAACAAATCATACTGAATAACATCTAGACAAGGCATTAACAACATTATAGTTGTACCAGATATTTCATAAACATTAGTCTCTGCTAAGTTTAAATTCGATAAATACTCTTTATATTACAATGTATATGTAGTACAATAAGCAAGACATGTGTTATTCGCCTTTATTTAGCTCATAATTTGAACACATCTTAATGTGTCAATACTTAATTGAGCTATTTTTAATAGTAAAATTCATAATTTTTCCTTGATTTTGAAGGCATGGTGAAAGATTAAAAATATTGGGGTATGTATATGATAATATTTAGGCAACATAGCCTTTCGTACGTGACGAAAAAAAATGTCACAATTATGAGCCCTCATTGTCAATACTAATTTACCCTTTCTAGTGGTGCACCACTTTTTATTCCGACTATCAATGGAATCGTCAATATGATTTTTGCCATATCTTTTCACCTTTTTCACATCCATAAATTTGTTATTGCGACCATGGTGATTATATGCAACATATGCTTCTTAATTTGAAGCTAAACCAATTGGATGAGAGTGATATTATATTCATAATATCTCATTATTTTACTCAGCTATCACGAGACAAGGATTCAATCCATAATTAATATTTAATGGATTGACGTGCGCGCTCGATTATTTATTGCGGTAATACATTAAGGCGAGCCACGTGGCCTTTATTTGTCTCATCAGTCATTTCTGCATAGCCTCAACATAGAGGTAATTAAAATTGCAGAATAATAAATGATATTTGACTGATATAAATTTTGTAGCGTAAGACCCAGCTGCTCATTTTGAGTCTTTTAGAGTATCACCAATATTGGCCTTGATATAAATGCTCCATGAGGTGAAATGATAATATAAAGTGAAATATTTACTTTTCAAATCTCTAAAGAGTTTAAAGAGATATTTGACAAATAAATATTTATACGCATAGCCTTGCATAAATGCTTTATATATAATTTGAGCATCCCGTTGCCTTAATAAGTAATTATTATTGTCAATATTATTAAGGCAATTAATTCAATCAAGTATAATAAAAAAAATAAAGACATCATAAATAGTTCTCATTTTTATGTAAAATATGTGATTAAATGAATGCTCATAACTTGATTATTTTATACACAAAATATACTATTTGTATGAATTGGTGGGACAACCTCTAGGTTGGGTGGCGAGACAAAATTCTACTTAACAGCCATGCCTCCTTGAACGGGATAACCCGTTTCCCTTTCAATGTTTAACTTTACCGGGCATAAGGCTTATCCACTATCAACTCAAACTTATAGTATTATTTGTATTATAAAACTCAAGAATAGAGCATTACTAATCGTGTATAATATAGCGATAAAACTAGTTATGCCACATATTGATTTTTGATTTGTGATGTAGAAGATCGTCCAAGACGCAACTATAGAGAATACTTTCGTAGTCGGTGACGTTATAATATAAAATGTATGAATTAAGTTATAAATGAAATAAAACTCAAATTATAGTGCCTTTAAATTTCATCAATAAAGAAATAAAACTCAAAATGAACGTTTCATGTCTTTTTAGAAATTCTAGCATGTAATTAAATGTATATACATTATTCCCAACACCCGTAAAATATTTATGAGCCGTTTATTGCAATAATGAGGAGGAATTCAATGGTCTCCTATCTTTTAGAAAACCTAACTATTGTGTAACGTTTTATTCCATAATAAACACTTTCAAAACTGTTAAATGCATTTATTCTTAAGAAAATTATTCATATTTCTCTCAATTAATCTGAAGAAAACATCAAAGAAATAGGGAAGCCAATACCAATACATCATCACCTACACACTTGATCACCATATTAATTTGAACAATGAAAATTATTTTTCATTAATTTAGGATTTGTTGTATGGCTAAAAATATGGGCCATATTAAGGCCAAAGAGAGTCGATGGGAGCAGTCGCCAACAACATACATGTTTGATTGGTGTGTTTTCATGTTGGGCTTCAACTTTCAAGAAATTGAGGACCAAACCAACCATAGATATTCATGGTTATCTTAAGAAATTGACAAACACAAACACATAAGAAACCATGAAATCAAAAATGATATTTTTGTTACCTTCAAATCTTTGTTACCAAGACAATGACCTCCTTCCAAGATTTGTCTCCTTAGAAGCTTTGTGTATCTTTAATTAGACCTCCTTGTTGAGAGCAACATCGTGCTGTTAACGTATTGTAAAATTACTTTGAACAAAGCTAAGAAAGTAAAGATAAAGAACTAGAAAGATAACAAGAGAAGAGATAGGGAAGAAATAGGGAGAACTTTCATTCCAATATGGTGTGTATCATTACATAGACAGAACCCTTTATATAGATCATGACAAGAATGCCAAATATCATAAGTTACACTTACAAGAGTATATTACATAATTAAATGTGTATTACAACCACTCACACATAGTGGTGGAATATAGAAGGTTGAATAGGAAGAGATATCCACATCATCCATTATATTTATAACAATTATAAGTATATTTTTTTTGTTTAAGGTGTTATTTAAAAAATAATAGTGGTTTTAAAAAAAATAAAAAATAGTGGTCGGAAGCCTTGTTCTCTATTTCTACACATATCAGAGCCAGGTTTCGATCCTGGGACCTGTGGGTTATGGGCCCACCACGCTTCCGCTGCGCCACTCTGATTTGTTGAGATACTTTTGCAAAATAAAATATATAACCTTTAATATTATTATTATTTTTTTGGGTGCAACTTTAACTTTATCTTTACTTAATTGAGTTACATCCCAACATAAAGATATATATAAATTAATAAATTTTTCCTGCATGTTAAAAAAAAACAATGTAACCTGTTAATAGAACTCTAAACGTCATTTAAAAACATGTACAAGCTGCTTTCAATAATAATAATAAAAAAAAGCATGTACAAGTCTGTAAATTACACTACAGTTTTTTTAGTTTTTTTTTAATTAATTATTTAGAATATAGTCATATATCGTTCTTATTAATAAGGTTAGAGTTTAGTTAAGCAGGGAGTTGATTAGATTCTGAATTGTTTATGTGGACTCTCCACACATTGAGTTAGAACCACATTTAGTTAGAACGAAAATCCTTTACAAAATTCTATCATCAAGCAACTTCTTAATTACTTGTGGCAATCTCTGCAATGAGCTTATTGAACAACCTTAATTCTGGCGCTTCAATTCTCGTTTCTTCTTTTTCTTTTTGATTTTCTAAATTGGAGTTTGGGCGCGTTACACTCGATCGCCTTGCATCAATAAGATATGCAATAAGGTTTAAAGAATATCACAGTTGATGAGCTTATGAACCGTTTAGAAGGGAGTGGGACCATGAGATAATTGAAGAACTCTTTAATGATAGGGACGTCCGTGAGATACACCAGATCCTGTTAACTAATGGAGAGGAGGATAAACTAGTGTGGAGTCATTCTAAGGATGGGCAATACCGAGTGAACTCCGGGTATAGAGTGGCAGTAGAGATGGATAGGGATGATAATTTGGCATGTATTCATGGGGATTGGATGAAGTTATGGAACCTCAAGCTCCCACCAAAAGTTAAACATTTCATGTGGAGACTTATGAGGAGATGTATTCCTTGCAAAAGTAGATTGGCGGAGAGAGGCATGCAGATTGACGACGGGTGTGTTTGTTGGACAAGTCAAGTCGAGACATATGGACATCTCATGTTTCATTGCAGTAGGACACGGGAATGTTGGAGGGGAGTCTTGCCAAGTCAGTATGATGGGAATGAAGCCGATCTCAAGGGTTGGTTTTTCCAGCTCTTCTAGGTGCTGGAGGATACCCAAATACAAAAAATATGCATTTATATGTTGGTGATTTGGAGGTATAGAAACCACCTGCTATGGAGAAACAATGGAGCCCCATTACATGTGGTTATTACGTAGAGTATGGAATGGCTTATGACATGGACTAAGGCGAAGAAGAATAGTCGGACTGGGACATCTCAAGAAACTGCAGGCGGTCGTGACGAACAATGAAGTTCTCCAGCAACGGATTGGTTTAAGTGCAATACTGACGCAACTCTTTTTGATGAGGAAGGAAGGGTAGGCTTGAGTGGTGTTGTTCGAAACGACATGGGCGAATTGATCCATGGACGCACAAGGACTTTCACGAGTAGATGTAATCCCACTAAGGCTGAGCCTATGACAATATAGGAGGCGTTGAGCTGGGTGGATGGGCTAGGACTCACACAAGTCATCTTTGAATCGGACTCACTACTGATAGTAAATGACATCAACAATCTGAATTCGAATATGCTTGAAGGTGGTGTAATCCTGGATGAATTTAAGAGGTTATTGGCTAGACACCTTTATGGAAGATCCGTTATATTAAAAGACAAACAAACTCATTGGCTCATGATATGGCAAGGAATTCGCGAAGTCATGTTGGTACTAATTGTTGGAGCGTGGCACCGGTTGATAAACAATGTCATAATTTGTAACTTGTGTTGAGCTTCAATAAAATTATGATTGATATAAAAAATAAGATATGCATTAAGCTTAGCAAAACTGCACTAAATCGATCAAAAACTTAAGTTCAACGCCATTATTAGATGTTGTGGTTTAGCCCGGTTCAGAAAAACCGGTCCGACTATGTCCAAACCACATATTGCGAAGGGCAAACCAAATGATGTGGTTACCCCACGTATGGAAGAGGGCACCCAAAAACCAATAATTCTTTTCCTAAAATGCCCTTGCCATTGTGCACCCCTATTTTTCCTGTTGGCAACAACGACGACGCGATGAAGAAGAAGAACGAGGAGAAAACACTCGAGCCCTAGGTCTTCGCGTTCACCCCATCTTCACACCAACGATTTTTGCGTCACCTCTGTTCATCCTCACTCTTACCCTAAGTCTTGCTAGCAGGCGATTGTTGGAGGGGACGATTAATTTTTCACGTCACACCAGGTTCAACTCGACAGTAAGATTTTTTGTTTTTTGGCCAGTATTGGTGTTTGGATTTGTGGTTGTGGTAAATGGTAGAATTTGAAGGTCGTTTTGTGTTTTCTATTTCAAATCTTGGTCAAAGTATGTCAAAACTTGCTCGGTTTATGGTTGTTTTCGTTTTTATGGATTTTTTTCAATTTTTCTTTACTATTTTTGAGCTATTTTGGTGGTTGTGTATGCGTTTGTAACTGTTTTTGATCTAATATACTTGTCGATTTGTGCATTGTTGATGGTCGACACTGGATTGGTGATACAAAACCAACTGGCAAAGTACTATTCGGTTTACTTCAATCGAACATTGCATGTTAATCGGTTTTCAATGACCGAACCACATAGTAGTGTTCAAAACTTGTTTGATGCACCATTCGGTAGTGTTCAAAACTTTTTTATGTGTTTGTTATTGTTTTGATCAATTTTGTTTGTTGTGTATGTGTTGGTTATTGTTTTGATTAATTTTGAATATCGATTTGTGGTTTGTTCAAGGTTTAGACGCTCATTCGGTCAAGCATGACCTTTGAAATAGTTTTGTTCGGTTTCATCTGACCGAACAATTGACGTTCGATCGGTATTCTCGTACTGAACAGTTGTGTCCATAAATAAAGATTTTCAATTTATAGTTGTGTATGCCTTGGTTATGGTTTTGATATATACTTTTGACCAAACTTTGTTGTTATGTATAAGTTTCTTATAGTGTTTTAGATCGAATTTATGATGGAATTTTTGGTTAGTTGGTGGTCCAGGTTCATTCGGTCAAATCTAACCGAGTATCAAAGTGTTGTTCGGTCCTCTCGCACCGAACAGTCTAGTATTGATCAGTTTCGTCCAACCGATTATAATATTATTAACATTAATTATAATTATAATGATTGAGTGTTAATGTTAGGTTCATATTTGTGTCATTCTTATAGGTATGGCTCGCACAAAGAGGATTGAGAATGTCAAGAAGGCTGAGGAGGCTAGAAAGGCTGAGGAGGTGAATAAGAAGAGTGCGGAGAAGGGCAAGCGTGTTGGCAGTAGAGCTCAAACTGCATCTTACAAAAAATCGATGGAGTTGGGAAAGGCTAAGGGGGATAGCGAGTTACAAATCTTTAATCTCATGGATGGGCCACTTTAGTTTGCCACATCTTCCGAGAAAATAATGCATGCGTGGATCACTTGACGAAAGAAACCCTACAGACGGAGGAAGAATACAAGGAACTACAAGTTCCCCCTAATGGAATTCAAATGCTCCTAGAGCAGGTTTTGTTAGACATATTTTAAGTTGTAATTTTGGGCCTTAGGGCCCGTTTCCTCACCAAAAAAAAAAAAAAGTTACAAATCTATTTAGACGTGCCTAAACCCATCCAATCAGGACTTATCTGCATGCTTAATGACAAGAACTCCATGTAGAAATGGGCTAATTGGATAGGCGTCCTCATCAAAGCTTTTAAATATTAGAAAATGATAATCTAACACACTTTGAACAGACACTTGGGGCGTACACTTTGTCTTTTAACCTATTTATGGTGTTTTGTTAGATGTGGGCCACGCCTAGGAAGACAAAAAAGAGCCATAAATAGGCTAAAAAGACAAAGTGTGCGCCCAAAGTGTGTTAGATTATCATTTTTCTTAAATATTTACTATTTTTTTAAAAGCCAAACAACTATTTTTTGCATCAAGAGACCATGACCTTTCATCATTTTGTTTTTTTGTTTTTTTTTTGTAGAAAGCTAAAGTGACTTAGTTAGGAGCACCTTGTTGTGCGCCCAGTGGATCCCGTTGTCTCACTGACCGTGGTGGGGCCCACTGTCCACATCTACTAAGTGTACAAAAAGGTGCCCCTAACTAGGTCACTAAAACATTTTCCTTTTTTTTTTGTTCTTTTTTTTTGTTCTCTTCTAACGAAGAAACCACTACAAAAGTAGAAAACAAACTACTATGGAATACCGACAGGTACATTTTGGTCGCTAAATAGTTGTGATTCCCACCAAAGTTATTCGTCACTAAAGATAGCAAGAATTTAAATTTAAATTCTTGATTTGAACTCCTTCTATTAATGTTCTTTTGATTTAAAATTTTCTTACAATTGATCTCTAGCTAATTCATGTTATAGGCAACTGATTTCCATTAACTTTTTTACATGGACTCCTTAATTATGCTCTCTAGCCAATTATGACAGTTTTTGATCTTCTTAATTGCACTCGGGCAGACACCTCTCTGTCTTCGTGAGAGTTCCATTAATTTTGGTTGTGTGTGATTAGCTAGGTTCTTCATTGAGAAGTTTGGCTTGCCTAGCGGCGATTGTAAAATTGGTCGAAGCCCCCGACATTGTCCTTTGGAGTGCCTAGTTGTTGGAGTTAATTACTGAGAATGCAAGCAATGGCTTTGTAAGCAATGAAAAACAATATTGAATTTGGTTTTCCTTCTCACTTGAATAAGATTTTTCACACTTGCTTTCACTTCATTTGATTTAATGATGTACTTCGAGGAGGACTCTAGGTCCACTTTCTTTTCATTTGAATAAAATCTTTTCTTAATATCTTGAAAATAAAATTATTTGTTTTCACTTTCTCCCTGTTGCGTATGTCTTAAGGTCATACGAAAGTAGATAAGTGAGGGTCTCTTCCCAAATAGTATTGAGCCTATTTTAAACTAAAATCCCACTGTAAGTTGAAGGTGGCTAAGATGTAGACAATATCGACATTCTTGAGATCCACAAACTTGCAGATAGGAGGCCTAATAGAACTCCTCATTTTACTTGAAGAATTTCATGAACTGTTACATGTCAAAATGCTGAAGGAAAAAATTTCAATAAAAAAAGAATAATGGAATCAAAGTTGATGAGAGAGAGAGTCTACATCGAGTAACCATTGGATCCGTTGCTATGAGGCCCGTTGCAATTTTTTGCTTTTAAAAGCAGAGCCTATCAGATCTAGATCTATTTGCACATATCCCGGTGTACATCGAACGGACTTTGAGAGTAGTAACGAGATTGTCTATCTTTACAACACAAGTATTGGCCGAATTTTTGTAAAGATTAATCTCACGTGGGGCATATAAAAATAAAGTAAATGGGTTATAAGTTGGGTTGGAGACACCATCTTGTCTTGACATTTTGGTGAATCCTCCACTTTAAATCTTAAGCCTTCACTCATTCACTCTTCCTCTAAACTTGGACTTGGAGAATTTTATCCTACAACTTTTAATACTTTCATTCACATTCAAACCTAATGATCAAATTAGATCGAAAACCCTATAACTTGAATTGTACTGTATTTAAGTTGAGATTTCTATAGATTTTTTTAATGATGAGATTTAGCGCATGAAATATAGAATTTTATTTATGAGATTGTGTACGACAATGTATGTGGGTTGTTGTGTATACAATTTTTTAATTGAATCTCAACTTTCTTCGATCTAGCTCATTGTGTTTCATCATCAATTGCAAAGCTTCTCATCAATATCGGACCCTAATTTGTGGGCACTGATTCTGATTCAATATATGTATCAATTTCTTCGCGAACTCGCTCTCTTTAATCCTAATTTCTTCAAACATGGATTTTGAATCTGATGCCTTTCTTTGCCACTACACTTGGGCTTTTGAGCCTTCAAAACCAAGCAATCAAATCATATTAAAAGTTTAAAACCATCATCGAGCTCAAAAGACTTGTACAGGTTTTGGAGTGAAAACAACCCAACAATGCAGGCTATTATGGCAAGGAATATTGTGCATTGATTTACAATGTTATTCCTAACGTGCCACTTAATTAATGTGCAAAATAATATTCCTTAACAGCTAGAGTGGTCTTCTATATTTATTCCTACTTTTTCTTTTTGATGTGAAACTAATACTAGTCTCCAAAAACTTTCTTCCCCTCACCCCCTCCTTACCAAAATACCAAGTGATTTATCATTCATTGTTGTGTTGAGTTCCTGCTTGGAGGGAATCATGGCTGAATCAATTGTTGGAATTCTCTTGAACAAGCTAACGTCCATGGCCGAAAGGGAGTTGAGTTTGTTGTGGAACGCCAAATCTGATATGGAAAGTCTCGCCAGCACCTTAACAACGATTCAAGCCGTGCTTGCAGATGCAGAGACCAAGCAATTCACCGACAATGCTATCAAAGTTTGGTTGGCCAAGCTTGAAGATGCTGCCTTTAAAGCCGATGACATACTGGATGAATGGGCAACCGATGAATCTCTTGCCCCCCACTGTTCATGTTCCAGTTCTTTCAACTATGCCAAGCCCATCATGTCTCGTCGCAAGATTGCTAAGGAGATCAAAGCAATTAGAGAGAGAATTGAAGGAATAGCTGAGGAGAGATCTAAGTTTCATTTGAGTAATCATCAGATTACTCAAATGAACAGAGAAACTAGCTCTTTCCCAAATGAACCTCAGATTTATGGGAGAGATCTGGATAAAGAGAACATAATCAATTCATTGCTAGAAAGTCAGAATATTGGAGGGGATGGCGATGTTTCTGTATTTCCCATACTTGGGATGGGTGGGCTAGGAAAGACCACTCTAGCTCAGATTGTATACAATGATGAAAGAGTGCTCAAACATTTTGATACCCGTGTTTGGTATTGCGTCTCTGATGATTTTGATGTTAAGAAGATATCAAAGGCTATTGTGAAATCCGTGTCTGGTTGCAGTTGCGGTCCTGATGATACTTTGGAGGATGTACAAGTTCGACTTCGAGAAGCACTTCGTGGAAGAAGACTTTTGCTGGTGTTGGACGATGTATGGACTGAAAAACAGGAATTGTGGAAGAAGTTCAAGAATTCTCTGCTATCCGGGGCGAAGGGAGCCTCAATCATCGTAACCACTCGACTCCCAATTGTGGCAGATATTGCAGGTATAGCTCAAGCATACGAGTTATCTCCTCTTCATAACGATGATTGTTTGCTGTTATTTCAGTCTTATGCATTTAAAAATGTGGGGGACCAATCAAATCAAGAATTCATGGAAATTGGTCGGCAAATAGTAAAAAAATGTGGCGGCTTACCTCTTGCTGCAAGGGCTCTGGGGAGCTTATTGCGTTCTACACGGGACATAGGACAATGGGAACGTATTCGAGATAGCGAGATTTGGAATTTACCAGAAGGCAAAGAAGATACCATCTTACCTGCCTTGAGATTGAGCTATAACTATCTATCTCCCCGATTGCGGCAATGTTTTGCTTATTGCTCCCTGTTTCCGAAAGACTATGAAATGGAGAAAGAAGAACTTATTCTTATATGGATGGCAAATGGACTTATTCCGACCGACCAAAGGACGGATCTAGGAGTTGTGGGTAATGAGATTTTCAATGGTTTATTGTGGCATTCCATGTTGGAAGGCAAATGGCGGGATGGCGATGGAAATGTGAAAACATGTAGGATGCATGACCTCTTACATGATCTTGCATCTTCAATTTTGAAGAGTCATTGCTCGCATTTAGAGTATGGCAGTTTGGGAGATTTACATATCCCAGATAAAGCTCGACATTTTTCTGTGATAAGCGAAACTGATTCTGAATTACACATTAATCAGTCAAGACAATCTCAACAAAGCCTTCGCACTCTCATGGTCGATTGCAGTTATCCAATACTTGTTGATTTCACTCACTTTACTTGCCTCAGAACATTACATATGACAGGTGCTTTTGAGCTTTCAAAACGATTATCAGCAATTGGAGATTTGAAACACCTGAGATACCTAAGTCTCGTCTCATGTCGTCTTGAATCTTTACCTAAATCGATTGGTAAGCTGGGAAATTTGCAAATTCTAAATTTGGAAGACAATGATCTCCAGGCATTGCCATCTTCAATAGGCGATTTGAAGAAGTTGAGGTACCTCTTCCTCTCTGGAAATTCAAGTCTAACATCACTGCCTAAATCTATTGGTGGTCTCAAAAGCTTACTAGCACTGAGAGTACGTTTTTGTGGTCTTAAAGCATTGCCGGAAAGCATTACTAGCCTACATAGCCTCAGGCATCTACACACAAGAGGTTGTTACGATTTAAAGGGCATGCCAAATGGCATAGGTTCAATGACTGGTCTCCAAACACTGAGCTACTTCAAGGTTGGTGAAGAAAAGAGAGGATTTGCTGGTATCAGAGAGTTGCAAGGGCTAAACCTCCTTAAAGGAAAGTTACGGATAGGACTTGACCATGTGAAGTGTGTAGAGGATGCTAGAGGAGCATGCTTGATGAGTAAAACCAGGCTCTCCACGTTAACTCTGTGGTGGATTTATTGGTATGAGGATGCTGTTAGAAGTCGCAGTAAAGAGGTGTTAGAAGGCCTTCAACCTCACCCCAACATCAAGGAATTGGGAATTTTATATTACCCAGGAGCAGAGTTTCCTACTTGGATGCAAATGGGGGATCCTCTTTCTTCCTTTCCAAGACTATCCCACCTCTCTCTACACTCTCTCTATAATCTAGAGGAATGGTTATTGGACTGGAAAGAGAATGAAAGCCTTCCTGCTCTCCAATCCTTGGAACTTTACTGGTGTTCTCAGCTCAAGTCATTACCCGTACAGCTATGCAATCTTACATCATTAAAATCACTCCATATTGTATTTTGCGATCACCTCCTTTCTCTTCCTCTCGAATTAACGAGGCTCACATCTCTTGAACGCTTGACAATTGGGCATTGCCCTAGTTTAAGATCTTTGCCATGTTTGGCGATGCAAGGCCAAAAGAGCAGTCTTAGACTTCTGGATATTTTTCTTTGTGAAGAACTAACCTCTCAACTGGAATTGCAACATCTAACAGCCCTAGAGGCATTACAATTGAGCGATTGTTCAAAGTTGAAGTACTCGATTCAGGATCTTCACTATCTCACTGCACTCAAGTTTCTAACGGTTGATCCATCCATAGATTTGCCAGAGTCCGTGAAAGCAAGAGTTCTCGATGGGTTTTATAATCACAATCTGATATCATGGTAAAGGTCAGTCCTTTTAATTTTCTAATTTCACTAAAATTTAATTATTCACTTTCTTTTAGGGAAACTATTCTCTCCGCTTCGCTAGCACAGGATTTCATTAATTTTATCATCAAGACATATACGTAATATATATACTTCTTTGTATCTTGAATAAATTATCTATCCACATGAGCCATTTAAGTTTTAAATGCACTACTTTATATACTTGGTACTGTCTTAAACCTTGTAGTTAATTCAAATGTGTTGAGTAAACCATGGAAGCAAGAGACTTAATTTAAGATTGGCCTTTCTATTTTCAATTCAAATTTCAAAGAGTTGATTTAGGAAGATGTTTGCAACTATGCAAGCCTCCCTAACATTCAATCTTCTACAATCTTTCCTTTTGTAGTGGCATTATTTTTGTAGGCAGGATGAAAACTTGTGCAATATTTAATTAATTCTCCATTTCCATTGTTTAAGCCTTCTTAATTTACTGAAATTTAAGCACTTGATGCTGTAGATGGGAACCACTGGGACTATGAGGACTGCGAATGAGGAGATCGATTTCGTTATAAAAGAGAAAATGGTACTCTGCTGATGCTTAGTAGAGACCTTCCTTCAATTATAATTACGTGGCCTTCCTGTGTTGCATCATCCCCTTCCACCATTAATGCAAGTGGCTACTTCTACAAAATGAGACCAAGCATGTAACTCAAGTGGGGACTGATAGCAGGTTTCTGGGGTTTTAAATTTTCTGTGTGGTTTGTATTAAAAAAAAAAAAGATTTCAGTGTGGTTTGTTGAAAAAAAAAAAAAAAAAAAGTTTCAGTGTGGTTGCAGAATTGAAGGAGTTGTCGAGGTCGACTTTTCAATCTTTCAATGTTTTTTATTTCAGCTTTTTGCTGCATCTGTTGTTTCTTATCCATTTAGTGAACTGCTGTGTTTCATTAAGTATTTCAGACTTATTGGTATGTATGTATTTGAGGTTCTTTATTTCTGAATGGTGACCATCCAAGACTTGAACGACTTGTTAGTATGAATTTGAGATTTGCAATCTTTATGGATAACTAAAATCACCGGATATATATTGATTGTTGTTATGATTTGGTTTCTCTTCCTCGTGAAAAGAGTAGGTAGTGTTTGGTGTGGAAACTAAGTCTGTCTAATCTGAAAACAATTTTTAGATGTTTGTGCTATTTTTATATCTAACCATGAATAAGTTTTCGAATTTAAAATCGAGTGCAGAACTAGCTACATTATATCCCCTTGGTTTCTCTCTGGTCATAGGGTTTGGTTTAGGGTTTGAAAAAGATTTGGACATCCTCACTTATCAAAAAGAAAAAAATGGAGTGCAGAACTTACAGATGGAGCTGATGCGGATATATATTGATTGTTGTTATGATTTGGTTTCTCTTCCTCCTGAAAAGAGTAGGTAGTGTTTGGTGTGGAAACTAAATCTGTCTAATATGAAAACAATTTTTAGATGTTTGTGCTATTTTTGTATCTAACCATGAATAAGTTTTCGAATTTAAAATCGAGTGCAGAACTAGCTACATTATATCCCCTTGGTTTCTCTCTGGTCATAGGGTTTGGTTTAGGGTGTGAAAAAGATTTGGACATCCTCACTTATCAAAAAGAAAAAAATGGAGTGCAGAACTTACATATGGAGCTGATGCGGCGATGCCCTTTAATTGGCTGAATGCCTTTTCTCCTTGAGATCTTTCTCTTTAAAAAAGAATAATGTATAGCCTAAATTAGGCAACAAAATATACAGCTAATGTAATTGACTATTAGCTAACTATTCTAAGTAATATATAGAAATACATGGTAAGAAGAATAACTTAATTTGAGCTACAAATCTTGCTAATAATTCCTGAATTAGTGTCATAAATCAATGCCATTAATATCCCCCCTCAAATTGATGCTGGATGATTGTGAAGCATCAATTTGTCAACCAAAAATTGATGACGGTCTCGGGAAAGAGCCTTCGTAAACACGTCAGCTGTTTGAAGTGCAGTACTGATATGAGGAAGTGAAATAACGTGACTATCATAGGCATCACGAATAGAATGACAATCCACCTCAATGTGTTTCGTACGTTCATGAAAGACTGGATTGGCGACAATTTGGATGGCACTAGTATTATCCGCATGAAGTGCGGTAGGCTCAGCTTGAGAAAATCCAAGTTCACCCAATAATCCCCGAAGCCAAACAATTTCTGAACATGCTGAGGACATCGCACGATATTCAGACTCAGTTGAAGATTTAGAAACTCTGTCTTGCTTCTTGCTTTTCCATGATACAAGAGAGTCACCAACGAACATACACCAACCGGTAATAGAACGTCGGGTATCATAACAACCAGCCCAATCTGCATCACTGTATGCAACTAAACGAATGGAAGTACCCACAGGAAAGAAAAGACCGCGATCAGAAGTTCCTTGCAAATAGCGAATAATGCGACGAACAACAGCTAGATGGATGTGCGTAGGCATTTGCATAAATTGGCTAACTTGTTGAACAACAAATGAAATATCCGTCCGAGTAATCGTCAAATAATTTAGGCTCCCCACCAAGCGACGATACAAAGAGGGATCGGAAAGAAAATTACCATCATCCCGACGATATTTGACATTTACCTCTAAAGGGGTGTCAACCGAGCGACCATTTTGCAGACCAGCCAAAGAAATAAGATCTTGAGTATATTTATGTTGGTGTAAAAAGAGACCAGCAGCAGTTGAATGCACTTCAAGACCTAAAAAATATTGCAAAGGACCTAAATCCTTCATACGAAAGGACTGATGAAGGTGCTCTTGAAGTTGTGAAATCAAAGTAGAATTAGTACCCGTAATAACAATATCATCAACATAAATCAAGAGTAAAACTATGCCTTTCGAAGTTTTGCAAAGAAACAGAGAAGAATCATACTGACTCTGGACAAAGGAGAAGCTGATAAGTGTAGACTGAAACTTGTCAAACCAGGTATGTGGTGCCTGTTTCAAGCCATAGAGTGATCGTTTGAGCTTACAAACATCTGTTGATAGTGTAGAAAATAATCCAGATGATGGAGTCATATAGATTTCTTCCTTAAGGTATCCGTGTAAGAAAGCATTCTTAACATCCATTTGACGCAATGGCCAACCTTGAGAGGCGGCAATAGCAAGAACAAGTTGCACAGTAGTCATCTTTGCAACTGGTGCAAATGTTTCTTCATAGTCAACCCCATACTCTTATTGATTACCAAGTGCCACCAACCTTGTTTTATATCTGTCAAGAGACCCGTCAGAGCGGAGCTTTATGGAATATACCCATTTACATCCAATGGGTTTTACACCTGTAGGACATGGAACAATATCCCAAGTATGATTCTATTGAAGAGCTTGAAGCTCTTCTTGCATGGCTTTCGTCCAACATGCCTGTGTAGCTGCTTGAGAATAACAAGTTGGAACTGTAGTGTTAGCTAAAATGGTAGAGAAACCAAACCGATTTGGAGGATGAATGGTACGGAGTGATCGTCGGAGAGCCACTGGAGCAGTCACCGGAGCAGTTACCGGATCAGGGTCGAGAAGGATTTGTGGAGAGGGGGGCCGTCTTCGCTGATAGACATGGTCGCGTTTAAAACGCTCAATGGGTGGTGACATATTATCAAAGGTAGGAAGATAAACATTATCAAAATGAGATACGTGCTGCTGAAAAAAATACTCGCTTTCAAAGAAAATCACATTTCTAGAAATACGAATGCAATTACCAACACTATCATAGCACAAATATCCTTTCTGAGTATTACTATACCCCATAAAAGCACATTTTACTGACTGGTCCATTAGTTTGTGACACTCATGAGAAGGCAGGTGAACAAAACAAACACATCCAAAAGTGTGCAACATGTCATACTGAGGATGTGAACCGAAGAGACGATGGTAGGGAGAATCAAACCTCAATTGTTGAGAAGGTAAGCGATTGATTAAATACACTGCAGTGGATAAAGCTTCCACCCAAAACTTAGCTGGAACAGATGACTCCAAGAGCAATATTCGAACCATATCCAACAAGTGGCGGTTCTTACGTTCAGCCACCCCATTTTGTTGAGGGGTATAAGGACACGATCGCTGAGATATAATACCTTTATTTTGCAAGAATCCCTGAAATTCATGTGACATGTATTCCCCTCCATTATCAGACTGCAATATCTTAATACATGTAGAAAATTGCGTCTCAATATAGGCTAGAGAAGTTTTAAAAACAGTGAATACTTTAGCCTTGGTGCGCAGAAAATAAATCCATGTGAAATGGTTGTAATCATCAATAAATGTTACAAAATATTTATATTGTGCATGCGAGATAACAGGACTAATACCCCAAACATCGGAATGTATAATCTCAAAACATGTATTAGCACGACTTCCATATGAAAGAAAAGGTAGAATTTTACTTTTTCCCAACTTACAGGTAGGGCAATCAAAGTGGAAACGTTGATCTTTGTTACCAAGAAACCATGATTCATTAAAGTAGACAAAATCACATTGTTCGGATTATGCCAAATGACAGCCTTATTCTCAACAATAATAGAAGATAAAGACAAATTTCTAGGAACCAAAAATTGCAGCGGAAAAATTCTGCCCACTTTAGGTCCCATTCGCGATTACCTTCCCCGACACCTGATCCTGCACAAGACAACCATTTCGAGAAAAATGCACATCACAATTATTATCCACCATTTGACCAACAGAAATAAGGCTAGTAGACAATCTAGGAGAAACAAATACTTGACGAAAAGAAGGCGTAATATCACCGATGGCTGTAATTGGAAGATTACTGCCATTGGCGATTTCAATATTTTGTATGCCAGTGTACTCCCGTACATTATGTAATAAATTAGGTGAGCCAGTCATATAATTGGATGCTCCAGAATCAACAATCCAAGGAAAAGTAGTAGGCTTACTGTTACCTTGAAGTCCAAGAGCAGAGAATGCTGTGAGAATCATTTGTTGTACCATTTCTGGAGTAAGAGTTGGCTGATTTGCGTTTGGGGGCGTAAAAGAACAGTCATTAACTGTAAAAGACGAAACAACAGCTTGAAAGGCTTGGGCTTTCCAATTTTCTGGACGAGTAGGACACTCCTTGATAATGTGCCCTTGTTGTTTGCAGTAGTTGCAGAATTTCTTAGTACAATTGCGTGCGATATGCCCAAACTACTTGCAACTATAGCATTGCGATTGTCCTTTCCCTCGATTCCTCCCTTGTGCAACATAAGCCAGATTGACCAAAGCAACAGTTTCTTTAGGCCCACTTATAACAGCTTGGGTAGCCATCCTCTGTTCCTCATGCAATAAGTCAACAACACATATGTCTAATGAAGGAACCGGATTTCTGTTCAACAATCCGGCCCGTATAGTCTCAAATTCTGGTCTCAATTTCATCAAAAATTTATCACGCGTACTTTCTTCATGAACAGCCTGAAGACCTTCCAACGTCTCTTGAGAGACCTTTGAATAGATAATACCAGAATATTCGCTAGGGTAATAAATTCAGAATAATATTGCTCAATGGAGAGATTACCTTGACTGAATTGACTGATCTCAAGTTCAAGTTGAAAGAGTCGCGCAGTATTTTCTTGGTGGTATATGCGTCTCAAGTAATCCCACATTTGTTTCATTGTACCAAAAGAACGTAGATTGTTAACCATACGTGGTTCAATAGAGGCTAAGATCCAAGAAATGATGCAAGCATCTTTGGTTTCCCATTGCGTAAGATCCTTAGCATCTGTAGGTCTTAGAAGAAGCTATGTCGATGTGATTCCAGAGGGTTTTCCCTTTCAAAAACATTCTAAACTGAAACTCCCAGGCAACATAATTCTTGCCTGTGAGTCTAATGACAAAAGTCTCCGAGGATTTGTCGAAAAAATTTTCGGTAGACATCATAAACCGAAAAATTACAAAACCAAATTGTTGATAATAAATCAACCCGAAACGAAAAAGACAAAAGAAAAGAACCAGAAAACAGCCCAGAATAGATGATCAGAAGAAAAATTGCAGGCTCTGATACCATAACAATGTTTAAGCAAAATGGTTGAATGCCTTTTCTCCTTGAGATCTTTCTCCTTAAATAAGAATAATGTACAACCTAAATTAGGCAACAAAATAGACAGCTAATGTAATTGACTATTAGCTAACTATTCTAAGTAATATATACAAATACATGGTAAGAAGAATAACTTAATTGGAGCCACAAATCTTGCTAATAATTCCTGAATTATTGTCATAAATCAATGCCATTAATAGCAAGTTCTGCTGCATAGCTGTACAGTTTCATTTAATTTTTTGCGGAATTAGTTTGAAGAATTGGATTTTGCATTGCCTGCATAAGCATTTCCATCACATCTAATTTTCAGATTCAGATTTTGTTCTTGCTTGCATACAGACAGCATTGCTAATGCTTCTGCAACAACTTCAGCTCTTGCATCATTTTGAGTTATTGCGGTCACCATAATTTCAATTTTTAGTTTGGTAAGGATTTTTCTGATGTTACTGACTCTGAAAATGATGTCAGAGGTCTCTCGTCGAAGAAGTTTTCCTTTTTTTACCTGTTATGGATACAAGCTAATTCATTACTTGCAATGTTTGCTTAACCATCAAAATTTGTGTATCTGCGGCGGTTTTGCCCCTCAATAGCCTGTCTTTGGTGTAGGTGAACTATACAATCTTTGGTAGTAGGTTTTTTGTGTTCCAGTTTTTTCGCAATTTTCATGCTCTAGTCTCGAGTGATTTCTTTAAGAATGAGAAGAGCAAGAAGTGTAAATGCCGACAACTTGTAGTTTTCTTGGTCATGGACTATTTCTATGTCATTGATTTCATCAGCTCCTCCTGCACCCTTTGAGCTTTGGTTGATATGAGAGATGATATGGATTCCATTGCACCAGGAATTCCTGCAACTCGGATTGAGTTTTGCTTTTGCCCAGCAAGTTCTGACAAGATTTCTGCTGCTGATCGATGAATCTCTTCCTCTCCTATGTCCTCCCTGTAAGCTTTCCTCCTGTAGAAACAACACCACTTCAGAGAAGGCCAATGCGTAGAATACATTTAATGCAGAAGCTCGCAATTCTTTCACTGAATAATTCTCCCCTCATCTCTCCAAACTTCTGCCTGACTAGTCTCGTAAGTTCGCAAATCTTTCAGCGGTGCAGCTATCAGTGAATTATCTTTTCATGAAATCAATCTAGAAAGGTTGAATTTGATCTGAAGTAGCTTTCAGACAACTTGACCATTTGCCATCAAAATCAAATGGAAGGCTTCTTGTTGGATTGCTGAATCAAATTTGGTTGTTGAGTTATATTGTTCTTTATTTATTTAGTTTGTTCGACTCTCTTGCTATTCTGTAATGAACTTGTATTATGTTAGCATCATTTTGTGGCTTTATGGGCTCTGTTGGAATGTGTGGACCGAAATAATAGTCCCACATTGGAAAGTGAAAACTTCTAAATGAAGTATATTAGTGATTGTCTTCCATCTAATAGAACCGAGGCCTTTTGAGATAAAACCCCACACCTATAAGATGAAGGGTGGTTAAGTTGGGGACAGTATCGGTACTGGGAAGATCAATGGCTCGCGGAGAAGTGCCGGGCGGCGGCGCTTGCGGGTAACGTATCATGAGACGGAAAAAAATTCAACATGGTATCGAGCCGACGGTTCGATCGGGACCTGTCGAGCAAAAGCCCCTTGGATGGATTTCGGTCCAAGGTGGAGTGTTGGAATGTGTGGACCGAAATAATAGTCCCACATTGGAAAGTGAAAACTTCTAAATGAAGTATATTAGTGATTGTCTTCCATCTAATAGTACTGAGGCCTTTTGAGATAAAACCCCACACCTATAAGATGAAGGGTGGTTAAGTTGGGGACAGTATCGGTACTGGGAAGATCAATGGCTCGCGGAGAAGTGCCGCGGGCGGCCGCTTGCGGGTAACGTACCGCGAGACGGAAAAATTCAACAGGCTCTGATTAGTTTTCTTCTGTAATGACAAGGTAGTAATGATCACACTTGAGTTGGATTAGTTATATAAGGAGAGTATGTAGAATAACACCTACTTAGAAAAATAAAGCTTTAATTTAATTTGATTTATATTTTTTTAGGACAACTTGACTCCAACATGAGTCGAGCCTAGAACCTCCCTAACCTTGCCTTTTAGCAAGTGATGCGTCATCCAACCTGAGTGAAATTAATAGCTAAACGCCAGCTCAAAGTCCCTAAGAAATTCTTCCTCATCACAACTAGTTTATGGAGTCTGACCACCAAAAAAAAAATGATTTTCTTCCCTAGTGATTATATTATAT
This sequence comes from Stephania japonica, assembly GCA_039657345.1. NCBI lineage: Eukaryota > Viridiplantae > Streptophyta > Magnoliopsida > Ranunculales > Menispermaceae > Stephania > Stephania japonica. The sequence continues at coordinate 14,605,998 of CM077557.1, forward strand.
GACAGATTTATGTTTTGCACCCATTGCATTGACTTACATTGAAGCATCAATCAGTGATACATATTTGCAGGATATGTTCATGTTGGTATTGGCTTGAATATGGGTCGGGTACTTAACCTAGATGGGTTTTGGGTTAGTAAAACCCAGTTACAAACCTAGTGTATATATGAGTAGGGTAGACCATTAACTTGGTAATGTCTTGAATGTCTTGAGATGTTAATGTTCTTGTTGAGTGTGACAGAGAGTTGGAGGCTTGGTGTTGGTGTAATCTTCTGAATTAATAAAATCTTTGTGTACTTTGCCATGGGCTTAGGCATATTGCCGAACTACATAAATCTCTGTGTCGATTGTGTGCGTGTTGTTTGTTTTGCTTCGTTTGCTCTAACAGTTCACAAATGTATACTTTACAGTGTTGTATCTTATGCTGAACATATATATATCAACCATTAGACAGCAACTTCAGCGCTTTGTCTATAAGTGACGGCATTGTTCTCGTGCACCTCTTTAGCCCAATACTACTTGAGAAAGTGCTAAAGCTTTCCAGCTCTGATGTGGTCTCCACGACATTCTCAAGCTCCTGCTCCATCCCAAGTTCCCTGAAAACATAAATGTGCCTTTGCTCACTTCTCATCATCCATATGATTAGCTCAATTGTGAACCTTCTTATTCTTGGAGCCTTTACAGATGGATATCGATTGAGTTGCAGTATTTCGGCTAGTTTTATTGCCAAATCGATTTCTTCCACACCTTTTTGTCTGAAAACATCCCTTGATTTGTGAGGAGTCATGAATCTAAAAACTTGTGTTGCAAGACCAAGCATTAATTCCTGTAGCTTGTTCTGTTCAGCCATTATTGCTCGAAGCACCTGCTAAAGATCTCATAGAAATGAAACAATCACTTTATATCATTTAAACACTTTGATTTTCACACTTCAAGTTTTCATGATCCTAGTGTTTATATACTTGGTCAAGGAAAAAAGGGAATGAAGAATTAGTTTTCAAGGGGACTTACAGTGGTGGCAGCTGCAGTAACTCCCTCTAACTATTTGAAGCAATCTGATCCTGCATAAGCACATAGGTTACTTAAGGTTCTTGCTGAAACTTTCCCAAAGGCTCGATTTTCAAATGAACTTACAAGCTTTTCCACCATGTTCAGTTTCAATATCCAGTGACAATTCTGTTCGCTCTCCAAAGCCAGCATTGCAAGCGCTTCTCCGGCTACAACTCTTTCAGTATCACGAGTGTCTGGCTTTCCCTGCTGGTTAAAGAATATTTCAAAGAGTTCCTTGAGAATTCCTCCAGTTCTTCCAATACTCTCTTTCGTGTCATCTTCCAAAGCCAAACTAGTTAGAACCTGTATTCCTAGCATTTGTAGTTTTACATGTTTCCCCCCAAAACATAAAATTTCTCTAATGAGCACTTGATGTTGTAGATGGGAATCACTGGGACTATGAGGACTGCGAATGAGGAGATCGATTTCGTTATAAAAGTGAACATGGTACTCTGCTGATGCTTAGTAGAGGCCTTTCTTCAATTATAATTAGGTGGCCTTCCTGTGTTGCATGCCCTTCCACCATTAATGCAAGTGACAACTTCTACAAAATGAGACCAAGCATGTAACTCAAGTGCGTGGCTGATAGCAGGTTTCTGGGGGTTTAAGATTTCAATGTGGTTTGTCAAAAAAAAAAAAAAAGATTTCAGAGTGGCTGCAGAATTGAAAGGAGTTGTCGAGTTCGACTTTTCAATCTTTCAATGTTTTTTATTTCAGCTTTTTGTTGCATCTGTTGTTTCTCATCCATTTAATGAACTGCTGTGTTTCATTAGGTATTTCAGACTTATTATATATATATATATATATATATATATATTGCTGCTCAACACTCTACTTTCTTAAGCTATAATCACAATTAACTATATTGAATAACTGTGTGCCTTTACTAAGTTTGAAACAAGCCTTTTCATTAATTGCAAGATAGTTTTACCATAAAAAATTGTGATCTTCAGCTGCGGTTCCTGCAATCTTTGGTTGGAGGTTTTTTCTGTTGCCAATTTTTTTATTTTTATTTTTTGCAGTTTTCATGCTCTCGAGTAAGTTTTTTCAGAATGAGAAGACCGAGAAGCGTAAATGCTGACAACTTGTAGTTCTTTCTGCACTCTTTGTGCTTGGAATGATGTGTTAGAGATGATATATATGGATTCAATTGCAGGTCATGGACATTCTGATTCTTCGAAGTGCATCACAGGAAAACATTGTGCTTACTATATATTTCCGAAGAATTCCAGCTTCTACAAGCTGCTCGTCAATGAATTTTCCATCAAGAGTTCCATGCCGAATGATGTGCTATCCATCATCGAGCCATCAAAGATGCTTCCGCTAATACAAGTTGAGTAAGTGTCGTAGAAGAACTTACTAACCGAAACTATCCCTGAAGACCCAAACTTGCTGCACTCTTTGTCCTCTTCTTCTTCCATTGATGCTCCCCTCCCTGTAAGATTCCCTCCTGTAGGAACAACACCACTTCAGAGAAGGCCTGGTGTTGAATTCCTGAATCAAATTTGGTTGTTGAGTTATATTGTTCTTTATTTATTTAGTTTGTTTGACTCCCTTTTTATTCTTTAATGAACTTGTATTATGTAAGCATCATTTTGTGGCATTTTGACCTGATTAGTTTTCTTCTGTCATTTTATGATAGTTTTGATCAACTGCTAAGATGGAGAAGGTTGAAATTGATCACTATGAGGCTCTAGGATTACGTCGCATGAGATCCTCAAAGATTCTAAGTCTTGTCGTAGAAGCGATCACTAATTTAAATACTAAAAGTTTTATGAGGCCAAATGCTGTGGTAAGAAGAAGACGGTGACGGCGAGTTTTGATCTTGATGAGGAGCCAACTGCCTAGGAACTCATAGAAGAACTTGATAGAATGGCTGATACTATGTAATGAATTACATGTTTATAAGTTGCAACAATTTGAGGAATTATAGTATTTAGTGGCTTTGCTGTTGAGATGGTATGTTGTAATTAGGTCTGTGAATATGTTGTAATTCAAAGAAGTTTATTAGTTCTCTGAATATGTTGAGTGGTATGAATTAAAGAAGTTTATAAGTTACAACAAGTTTATTAGGTCTCTGGGCTCTTAGACTCAAATTCTAATTTAAAGAAGTCCTGTTAATTTCTTGAATTGTATGTTGTAATTAATTAATTCACATTGATGGAAGAAGAAAATCACGTTTTTGTCTTTTAATTTGTTATATATTCCACTTTGTGATTTCTCTCACATGGTTGTATTAAGAACAAGAATTTTGTGTAGTATTAAGAACAAGAATTAATTTCATCAAAAAAAAAAAAAAAAAAAAAAACAAGAATTGATGCACCAGATTAATTCACCTTTATGTTACATACACACTGCTACAACTGTTGTATGGAATATCGTTTTTGATGGAAACCCCTCAGATCTTGAGATACATATTTTCAAGATATGTTCTCAAATATATGCTTTACATTTGTTGTATCTTATGTTGAACATATATGTCAACCATTAGACAGCAACTTCTTCAGCGCATCGTCTATAAGCGACTGCATTGTTTTCGCGTACCTGTTTAGTTCAATACTACCTGTGAAAGTGTTGAAGCTTTCCAACTCTGATGAGGTCTCCATGACATTCTCAAGCTCCTGTTCCATCCCAAGTTCCCTGAAAACATAAATGTGGCTCTGTTCACTTCACATCAACCATATCAGTAACTCGATTGTGAATCTTCTTATTCTTGGAGCCTTTACAGATGGATATTGATTTAGTTGCACTATTTCGACTAGCTTCATTTCCCAATCGATTTCTTCCACGCCTGTTCATTTGAAAACGTGGCTTGATTCTTGAGGATTCATGAATCTAAAAACTTTTGTTGCAAGACCAAGCATTAATTCCTGTAGCTTGTTCTGTTCAGCCATTGTTGCTTGAAGCACCTGCTAAAGATCTCATAGAAATGAAAAAAATCACTGGATATCATTTAAACAGTTTGATCTTCACACTTCAAGTGCTTCATGAATATCCCAGTGTCGATATACTTGGTTAAGGAAAGAAGAGGATGAATAATTAGTTTTCAAAGGTACTTACACTAGTGGTTGCATCCACGACAACTCCCTTTAACTGTTTGAAGCAATCTGGTTCTGTAGAAGCATATAGGTTACTTAAGATTCTTGCTGAATGAACTAACGAGCTTTTCCACGACGTTCAGTTTCAGTGTCCGGTGACAATTCTGTTTGCTCTCAAAAGCCAGCATCGCAAGCGCTTCTCCGGCTACAACTCTTTCAGTATCATGAGTTTCTGGCCTTCGTTGGTTAAAGAATATTTCAAACATTTCTATGAGAATTCCTCCTATACTTCCAATACTCTCTTTCGCGTCATCTTCCAAACTCAAACTAGTTAGGATCTGTATTCCTAGCATTTGCAGTTTAACATGTTTCCCTCCAAAACATAAAATTTCTCTAATGTTGCTGATTGTAAAAACATTCTTGGAAATCCTTCACTGGAGGAGCTGTCCAGTGGAGTACTATCACGATTTTAACGATCTTTTCACCACTAAAACATGGGATTCTATCACGGTTTCATTGATTCTCAATTTCTCTCTAGGATCTGTGAAGTTGACGATTCTAGGTGTGAAGTGGGAGCATAGCTTCAATGTACTGAACTCATTGGTCCCAGCATCTGCAAGTGACCAGTTTGCCATATGTGGCCATGTCTCTCCGAAGCTCTTTGATTCTCGTTATTAGCTCTGGCCATGACCCTAATTAAAAACTTCTTTAATTTAGTTAGTGGCGAATTAAATATGTTGGATGAGGCTGATACAACTTGGTTGAAAACAAGACTGAAACTGTATTTTTTACCTTTCCTTATCTTCATATGTTTTACCAAGCAATTGGAAGGGTCCCTGATGCTATCATTATCTCCTCTAACTCAGGTTAGTTGACAAGAATTTGCAATTTCCATTCTTCGCACTTCTTGTTTCAGGTATTTAAACAAAAGATCCTGCTTAATTCTATTTCAATCATCATAATGAAACTGAATACATACTTTTTGTAATGTGTCGAATGTGTTTGAACCTGGTTGTCTTTGAACTAGAAGTGGCAACCAATTTTGTAGAATTGAAATCCTAGTGGTATAATGCGAGGTCAGAATAGAGATCGGCAAAGTCTATTACTTTGTTTGCTCTATTCAATTCATGCATACACCATTTCTTTAAAATTCTTAGTTGAAAAATTCAACACCATATGACTTGTGATTTTGTAGTTTAGAGAAAATGGAGACTTTAGACACTAACTAGTAATTACTAGATCATTAGAATATTAATGGAGATTCAAGTATGATTCAAGTATTTAATGATTGTTGTTGATTTGGGATACCTAGTTACCAACAATAACTTATGTGATCATAGGTTAATAGTGGAAAACCATTTGCTATGAAATTTTTAGGTTGATGAGATTGGTTATTCTAGAGGCTAGAGCTAGTGGGTCAAACTTAAAATTTCGAATCGATGCGACAAAGGGTTGAATCTCAGTGGGTGGTAGCAAGGTCACTCTACCATTTGCAATGCCCCATTGCGTATTTAAGTCAAACATAATTCTTAAGTTGCTTGGTTTATTGTTTTGTTCATCTCTTAGGTGGCCACAACCTCCTTATTCTTGCATGTGATCTTGGCCATTATGTTCAACTAGGGACTACAATAGATCTTTGTGATGATGGGTTTTGGGGTTTCTTTGATGGGTTTTAGTGGTTTTCTGATGTGTTCTGTGCTAATCAAGTTACATAGATCTTTGGATAAATATTTGGTTATGCCCTTTTTTTAGAATTCTTTAACATTTTAATGTTAAGATGCAGACCTAGTACTCTCTGAATTCAGTTGCATATGTTTTTAATGATTTCTTGACGTTTGTTATGCTTTTGTGTAATTATTGGACTGATGTGTTCTCCTAGTCAAGAAAAGAGAAATGTAATGATGCTTTGAATTCTCGTTCTACAATTGTTGGGGAGGAAGAACAAAACAAAGTAATTAATGAAACTGTGTTCTTAGCATTTTGGTTGAGACAAAGCAATTATGTTTCTTTGTAGTGTTTATTTTGGATTTGAACATCTTGTCTTGCGGTCCCTTTTATTTGTTGCTTGAATAGTTCATCTTTTCATGCTTAGTTCTGTTGTATAGTTGGCTAACCATCATTAATTTCTCAATGGCTCTCGTACATAAGGTAACAACTGAATAAACCTGCCCATGTAGTCCATCACTGGCTCTCCTATAGACTGTCCCAATGAAGTGAACTCATTCCTCTTCGTCCGTAACACTGTCGGTGGGAAGTATTTCTGGTTAAACTGGGTCTTGAAATCGATCCAGTCTCGCGGAATGCCTCAAGTAGTGACAATTGTAGTCCACCAATCATCTGCCTCCCCCAGTAGCATAGATGAGGAAATCGTCGCTCTCATATGATCCTCAATCGCGATGATAGTATGAATCTTCTAATAATTCTTCAGGAAAAGCTCTGCCGCTACTACGTCTGTACCACCGAAAAACTTGATTGGGTCGTGCCTCATAAATTCTCTCTATTGCCTCGCCTCAGCAGTGGCCCTACGAGTCTTCTCCGGAGTAGTGACCGGAGTAGTCTCTGCAGCAGCTACTGGCGTAGTCGATGTCTTCGCCGCTCGCTCTGTCTCAGTCTGTAATGGAGATGTCTCCGCCTCGGTCTATGTACCTGTCGCAGCAACCGCTCCCTTGGGAATCGCCGCTAACAGAATCGGAGCCGTAGATGTCGCAGCAATCGAAGTCTCTGCTCCCCGAATAATAGTAGGTGGCAATGGTGTGGTCGGAGTCGATGGTGTAGTGGTAGCTGGTACGAATGTCCTCAACAGTCGTAACATCTCCTGTAGCTGCTGGTCCTACGTCACGACGCTCTGTGTTAAGGCGTGCACATCATCCGCACTAGCATATCGTGTGCCGGAAGTGCCGCTATCATCGCTCGGATCGGTCTGATCTGCCATCGTCGTCTGAATAAGGAAACGAATTTCTTGAATCAGTGGATAGCTACCGCATACAATATATTACAAACAACAATCGTAATATGTATAAACATCACATCCTACTTATCCCAACTCATCCCTTCAACTAGAGTTCTAATTAGGATCGTAGGGTTTTCCACTCTAAGTTTAGCTATTCCTAACTTCCGCTATCTTAATGGTTTGTGTTTTAAATCAAGAGTTAGGTCGTTATAACCTTAGGCTCTGATACCAACTGTGATGTTGGTATCACAATTTTTTGACAACTCTATACTTTGTCCTTAAGGTTCTAAAGCATATGCTCTTTCCTTACTGGGCTACTAACATACACACATATAAGGCACGTGTGTACTTACTTGAACTATCACAACCCGCGAACACACTCTCGTGAATCTAACGCGTTCCCGCGAGTTCTCGACTACCTTATAAAGGTTTAAATCCCGAACATTGATTTAGAGTCAGTACCTCATCTTAAGGTAATTCTCATAAGTTTGGTTTAAAAATATTAGTTAAGGCAACTCAGACCGTTGTGAGAAGTCTAACGGTATGGTAACCATATAAACACTTTCATAGTTAATGGCCTTAACACAAATCTTGCCCCTCTTTGGGCTCTTGTTGGGCCCAAACACTATCCACACATACACCTAAATGTTTTATTTGTTGGACTATTGTTGGACATTAACACATAAGCCCATAACAACCACCATCACATATCAACCATGGGCTTTACTATCTAATTATCTTGTTGGGCCCTTATTGGGCTCTAATACAAACCCATATACATTTTATTATAATTATAAATTATCCATACACATCACTTTTTATTCCAATACACACCCACACATAAGATAATACACTTTATGGTCACACACCACTGTGGTGCACACACACACACCATTGTTGTGCACACACACACACAATACAACCGAACCACACAACCAACACATCTAAACTACCCACGCACACACACCACGTGTAATGACCCGAACTCTACTTGACCCGATTCGAGGGTAATTTAGTGATTTTCAATACTGAATGTGTGCAAGTGTGCTTTGTGAATTGTTTAAGTGTGAAAAGTATAACTTAGGTTAAATGAATATTGGGCCCAACAAGAGTTAAGTGGATGTAAGTGATTTGGAGGCCCATAAGGGCATTTTGGTAAAATAAACAAGGTTGTATACAACCCTACTTTAAAACTTTAATTATATAAGTGTAGTTTGCAAACCCTAGTCACCCTTTTGTTGTTTTCTAAAAGTTTGAGAGAGAGGAGGGGAAGAGGAAACATCAACCAAGGAGAGGTAATCCCTTGTTTTTTTCTTCTTTCTTCATCTTCTTCTTGTTTGTTTTATTTGCTTGTAGGTTAATGGGGGTGGCGGCGCCGCCGTCAGCGAGGGGGGGTGGGCACTTGCCACCCCCATGAAGTCGTGAGGAAGAAGGGGGTGGCAATAGCCACCCCACTTTTTCCACCACAACCACCACCACAGCCACCGCGGCTGGTCAGCCGCGGTGGAGGGGTCCCCAGTGCCGGCGAGCACTGGGGACCACCCTCGGACTTCGATTCGAGGGTTGGGGAGGGGGGGAAGCTTTGCTTCCCCCATCCCGTAACGCTAGGGGCGTCTGCCCCTGATTCCTCACCCTAGGGTCGGACAGGCCCCTGGACTATTCCAGGGGCCAGTCAACCCTGGGGGGTGTTGGTCTGGTTTGACCAGGGGCTGGAATGACCCTGGTCAACCAAAAAGGGACCAATTGGTCCCTGTTAAACCAAACAGGGACCAAATTGGTCCCTGACCAAATAATAAAAATAAAAAAATAAAAAAAAATAAAACTACGATGGGCGTCGGCATTCCGACAAAGCCCTTAAATGGCACTACACGTGGGACCCGCACCATTGGGTCGCCAAATATAAATTACCAAGTAAAATACTCAACTTTAAATTGAGTGAATTTCTTATGTAGTGTTGTATGAATTGTTTAGATTCGCGAGGCGGTTCACGTGGGACCCCAAACGCACGAGGAGTCGGTATAGGCATTGCGGTGAGTCCAGGTAAGTGGGGAGCTTCGCTCATGCATTAAATATGGCTAGAATATTAGATAATTAGGAATTCATGTTTTGATTAGAATGACCCGGGTATGGGTTGCGTTATGATATTGGTTTGGATCTCTATTATCTATGGAATTGTGAATGCATTGTTTTGCTTTTCATGTTATTCGATGCCCCAGAATGTTTGTGGAGTTCCACCACGGGCCAAGTTAGCAAGTAGTCTATATTTTGGATGCCCCAGAATGTTTGTGGTAGTTTACCACCGAGGGTTTTACTTGACTAATAGAATGCATAAGGTGAACCATTCGAGGGTAAGCGTTTGGAGTTCCATCCTTTGCTACTTGATTGTTCTTTAAGACGTGTAGCGGTGATGGCTTGGATGAAACTACTTTTGTTGTGGTGCCATTATTTAGAGGGCGCAATGGCCATTGCGTTTCCACTAGTTATTGTACCAACCTAAAAGTAGAGGATTCGGTCACCAGATCCTTACCAATATCTAGTTCACATTGAATGAAACAACGGATTATATTAGTATATATCTATCGCATTTCATTTAAATCTTTTATTTGACTTTCTATGTATGTCATGTGTAGATTTTTATAAATGAAGAGTGGTGAATATTATCATGCATGAAATGAATGAATGTTTATCATGTGTTATGAAATCTTCATGCTTTTATGTATATAATGGTGGACGAATTACGACTTGAAATATTGATATTTAGACTATATGATGAATAGTTTGGTAATGGAAAGTCTATTTATATGTTTCTTCTTAGAAAATGAATCTATTTCCATAACTATGAAGAACATGAACAATATCTATACTCGTACCTAATTATGTGTTTATTTATATAGTTATGTTTGGTTATGAATTACATTTATTTGGCTTTTACATGATGTATTGTGAGTATGGATTTGATGTCACGTTAGAACTTACACGAGTACTAGGTAGTACTTGCATATTTAATGTTTGAGCGAGTCTTTCCTCTTATTGAGCATCGTTGGTTTTTTAGCTCACCCACTTTACCCCACAGGTCCATCTACCAGCGTGATAGACAAGAAAGGCAAGGGAAATGATCTATCTTGAAGTTCCCTTACATGTGAGCCTCATATAATATTAGTATATTGTTAATATTGATCGTTTTGTAAGCCTCGTACGAGGGTTGTAACTTAAGACTTAGTTAATGAGTAGTTTTGAACCTTTATGATGTTTTTATGAAGTTGTGTAAGACTTTAGAATATTAAAGATGATAGACCCTTATTATGATATATAAGATATTATGGTTTTATTATGATTATTTTTCACACACTTATTACCATATATCTTGTTAGATTAATTATTCTGCAGGTTTATTTAGGCGTGCCAAGCCGTTATTTGGGCCTGGTTCAGGTATCGGGTTTCGGTAACGGTTTGGGCCGAGCGACTTGACCCTAGGTCAGGGGCAGGTCGTCACAATTGATATTAGAGCCTATGGATTAGAACTTAGGGAAACATTAGGTTAGGGAAACCTAAGTTGTAGAGCCTTAAATTTAAAAGGTCGAGTGTAAGTCGAACAAATCCATGGTATGGGACATTGGTTTGAGTTGACTTAGTATGCATAAATGTCAAATTCTAGATTGGGAAGGGATCAAAAACCAAAGATAAAATGTTGATATAATGTTATATGCTTATGAATGTAATATATTTATAACATTAGATATTTCTATAATTCCTCAAATTATTAGACTAACCATTCGTTACTCTACAGTGCACTATGAGTAACCACGGGGGGAGTTCTCATAATTTGAGGGATGCTCAGGACAGGGATGATAGACATTGGCGTAGGAAATGGAGCAGCGCATCTCTTCCTTGATGGAGTCACATCAGAAAGCCTTACAAGAAATGGCGTCTGCCCAAGAGAGGAATATGACCCGTATTATGGAACTTATACAAACACAAGGGAATGCTAGATCAGCTGAGCAAGTGCAGGTAGGACAGGGACCTAATCCTCCATTAGAACCTGTTCATGAGCATCATATAGCAGAGGAAGGTGCCGATTCCGTTACAAATACAGTTGTTGCAGCCGTACCTGGAGGAGTCAGGGATACAAAGGCGTATCGGAGAGGCAAATTACAGAAGGAATTCATGAAGTATGACATACATCGTTTTTATGGGGATAGGGATCCCGTAGAGGCTGAAGCATGGATCTTGCATATGGACAAGAGGATGAAGACTGTATGTTGAGGATGAAGAATGTATGTATAGATGAGTGAACCATGGTGCCTCTAGTGTATTTCTTGATGGAGCATCGAGCCCACAAGTGGTGGTTGTCTGTCGAAAGAGCTCAAGGGGCTAATATGACTTGGTCACAGTTCAGGAAGTTATTTTATGATGAGTGGTTCCCAGAATCAGTAAAGGCAACAAATATTCGAGAATTTCTTGACTTAGTGCAAGGCAGCATGAGTGTAGCAGATTATGCAGCGAGGTACAATGAGTTAGCGGAGTTTGCGCACGAGTATATTCCATCTGAGACAACACGGAGGAGACGTTTCGTTGATGGGTTGACGGAGGAGATACACTCCTTGGTGGCAGCATCAGGGGCAGAGACTTTTCAGCAAGCATATAACAGGGCACTCGACTGTGAGGATGCACTCCACATTGATGAGACACGATCTGGCCTGTACAGCCAAGGCAAACGTAACTTTGACAGTTATCAGAGGGGTCCTGAGAAAAATTCAAAGAAACTTCGGTTTGGAGGAGCATCAAGCGGACTGACACACTCGGGGGTAGCATCGAGGGCCACAAACACTCTGACGGGGACCACCACACATTCCTATATTTCCGCACCTTCGACTACCCAGGGTGTGACATTTAGACAGCCACGTCCACCGCAACAGAGTAAGAATTGTGGCAGGGGATCAGTAGGGCCAAGGCCGAGTGCATCAGGTAGCGTCGCACAGCCCCAGCCGAACGCTCAGAAACTACATATCGTATGTTTTCGGTGTAAGATGTCAGGGCATTACAAGAGCCAATGTCCTTACCCACCATCATCTGAGGAGAGCACAGCCCCAGTTGCTCGAGGAAGAGTCCATGCTATAGCAGAGCAAGATCAGAGAGCTGCGCGACAGTTAGTCGCAGGTACGGTTTCAATTAATGGTCGTAACATGTATACCTTATTTGATTCTGGTTCTACTATTTCTCTTATCTCGGGGGCCATGGTACATGCTTTGAGATTGACACCAATTAGAGCACACACATACTTGATTTTGAGCACTGTCTCTACTGAAAAGATATATCCTAATATGACATGTGAGGGGTGCATAATAAAAATTGGGGATCACACTATGCCGTTTGATTTGCGAGTGTTAGAGTGTTTAGAATATGATGCACTATTGGGCATGGACTGGTTAGAGACGTATCACGCTAAGATAGATTGTTTCAATAAGGCGGTGACCTTTCAGATTCCGGGCACTCCTCCATTTGAGTTTAGAGGTTGTTCATTGGCAAATGTTACCAGTCGTAGTAGAGTTGCGACATTTGCTTAGATAGAGACCATTATGAGTTTGACTTCTATGGGAGAGGATGGACAAGAAGTCCTAATTGAGAAGATTCCTGTTGTTAGGGACTTTCCAGATGTTTTTCCTTCAAATCTTCCGGGACTTCCTCCACATCGAGACATTGACTTTATGATTGACCTCATTTTAGATACCAGACCAGTTTCTAAGGCACCTTACTGTATGGCGGCTATCGAGTTGAAAGAGTTGAAGAAGCAATTAGAGGAGTTGACTCAGAAAGGCTTAATTTCCCCTAGTGTTTCGCCATGGGGAGCACCAGTGTTATTCGTGAAGAAGAAGGACGGCAGTTTGAGAATGTGTATTGACTACCGACAGTTGAATAAGGTGACTATTCGGAACAAGTATCTGCTCCCCAGGATTGATGATTTGTTTGACCAATTAAGGGGAGCAAGGTTCTTTTCGAAAATAGATTTGAGATCAGGGTACCATCAGCTGCGCATATGAGAAGAAGACATACCAAAGACAACATTTAGTACTCGATATGGTCACTTTCAGTTCACAGTGATGCCGTTTGGGCTCACCAATGTGCCAGCCATGTTCATGGATTTGATGCACCGTGTTTTTAAACCTTTCCTCGACTAGTTTGTGATTGTATTTATCGATGACATCATGATATACTCTAAGACTGAGTCGGACCATAGGAAGCATATTAGGAAAGTGTTGCAGACATTAAGGGAACACAAGCTTTATGCTAAGCTAAGCAAGTATGAGTTTTGGGTTTTCGAAGTGAAATTTTTAGGTCATGTGGTGAATGCAGAGGGTGTGACAGTTGATCCCACAAAGATTAAGGCAATCCTTAGATGGCCACAACCTAAAAATGCTTCAGAAATACGAAGTTTCTTGGGACTAGCAGGGTATTATCGACGTTTTGTACAAAATTTCTCGTCGATCGCTTCACCGCTTACCGATTTGACGCGGAAGGATGTCACTTATGTTTGGAGTAATGCATGTGAGGATGCTTTCCAGCTGTTGAAGGAACGTTTGACTACCGCACCTATTTTGGTCCTACCAGATTCCGGTAAGGAATTGTCAGTGTACACCGACACTTCAGGGATTGGATTGGGAGGAGTATTAATGCAAGACAAGAAGGTAATCACCTATGCGTCACGCCAATTGAAGATTCATGAGAAGAATTATCCGGTGCATGATTTAGAGTTAACAACAGTGTGTTTGATTTGAAATTGTGGAGACATTATTTGTACGGGGAAAAGTTCACTGTTTACTCAGATCACAAAAGTTTGAAGTACCTGTTTACTCAGAGTGATTTGAACATGAGACATAGGAGGTGGTTAGAATTCTTGAAAGACTACGACTTTACACTTGAATATCACCCAGGGAAAGCGAATGTAGTGGCGGATGCTTTGAGCCGTATACGATTGGAGTCAGAGTCCGAGGTTGTAATGCAAATACAGGGAGTACCTATGGATGACTCAGAGGTCATAAGGAGTCAAGCGCATGTTCAGATGAGAGCGGAGCCAGTAGCATTATTTAGAGTGATTGACTGTCAGAGGGCCGATTTTGAGTACGGAAAGTATAGGTCGCTGGGAGATAACAGTGATGACGTGGGCTGGAGACTATCAGGTGATGGGGCGTTGAGGTTTCGAGACAGAGTATGGAAACCACCCCATAGACAGTTGAGAAATGATTTACTCAAAGAGGCGCATAGATCATGGTTTACAGTGCATCTGGGAGGCAACAAAATGTATCAAGACATGAAACGAATGTATTGGTGGCCGGGGATGAAAGTTGACATCGCTACTTACATTCAGAACTGCGAGATCTGTCAGCTAGTAAAAGCAGATCACCAAAAGCCGGGAGGATTGTTGCAACCATTACCCATTCCACAATGGAAGTAGGAACATATAGCCATGGATTTTGTGTCGGGGTTGCCGAACACACAAAAAGGACATGAGGCGGTTTGGGTAGTCATGGATCGTTTGACTAAGTCGGCACATTTTATTCCTATCTCCATAGGATATTCATCATACAGACTGGGAGGCATGTACGTCAATGAAATTGTCAGGTTACATGGGGTTCCGATGACTATTGTGTCGGATCGTGATCCGAGGTTTACCTCTCAGTTTTGGAGAGGGTTTCAGCACCAGATGGGGACTCAACTCAATCTCAGTACGACCTTTCACCCTCGGACCGATCGATGGGCGGGCCGAGATTGATACGATACTTGAGGACATGCTTCGAGCCTGTGTATTGGATTTCGGTGGAAGTTGGGAAAAATACATTTCGTTATGCGAGTTCGCATACAACAACAGTTTTCAAGCAAGCATTGGTATGGCACCTTTTGAGGCTCTTTATGGAAGACCGTGTAGATTTCCAGTTTGTTGGACTGAGGTCGGAGACATGGTGTTGCTTGGACCAGAAATGGTTCATGACCAGACGGAAAGAATTAAGCTTATTAGGCAACGGCTAGAGACCGCTCAAAGCCGTCAGAAGAGGTATGCCGACAAGGACCATCGAGATGTTGTATTCAAGGAAGGGGAATTCGTGCTTTTGAAAGTTTCTCCTGTGAAAGGGCATCACCGATTCGGGTTAAAAGGAAAGTTATCTCATAGATTCATCGGACCATTCGAGATCAAGAAACAAGTGAGACTAGTAGCCTTTCGCCTCAAGTTACCACCACAGCTAGCGGGAGTACATGATGTCTTTCATATCTCCATGTTGAGGAAGGCACATAATAAACATGCACCAAGGATCGATTGGGGGCAAGTCGATCTAAGGGAGGATGTATCGTACGATGAGCAGCCGATTCAAATCATGGACAGGAACGTACGGAAACTACGTAATAAGGAATACGCAATAGTGCAAGTCCGATGGCAATTCCATGGAGAACAAGAGTCGACTTAGGAGCGGGAGGATTACATGGTAGAGAATTTTCCATTTCTCTTCGAATCTTAAGGTATGGCTCTGATTTAATTTCGAGGACGAAATTCTTTAAATTGGGGATATTGTAACGACCTGAACTCTACCTGACCCGACTCGAGGGTTAGTGATTTTCAATACTGAATGTGTGCATATGTGCTTTGTGAATTGTTTAAGTGTGAAAAGTATAGCTTAGGTTAAATGAATATTGGGCCTAACAAGAGTTAAGTGGATGTAAGTGATATGGAGGCCCATAAGGGAATTTTGGTAAAATAAACAAGGTTGTATACAACCCTACTTTAAAACCCGAATTATATAAGTGTAGTTTGCAAACCCTAGTCACCCTTTTGTTGTTTTCTACAAGTTTGAGAGAGAGGAGGGGAAGAGGAAACATCAACCAAGGAGAGGTAATCCCTTGTTTTTTTTTCTTTTTTCTTCATCTTCTTCTTCTTGTTTGTTTTATTTGTTTGTAGGTTAATGGGGGTGGCGGTTCCTAAAGGAGCCGACGGACTGAGGAGGCGGCGCCACCAGGGCGCCGTCGGAGAAGAACAGCGGTGCGGCTGAGGAGCAGCGACGCCGCCGTCAGTGGGGGGGAGGGGGTAGGCACTTGCCACCCCACTTCTTCCACCACAACCACCACCACCGCCACCACGGCTGGTCAGCGACTCAGAAGCTGTCTCCAACAGCTACAAAAATAGCCACAAAAACAGTTTCAAAACAATAGAAAAAAAATGAGAAAAGAGAAAAATAGTGGGAGAGAGGGAGAGAGAAAGATCTCCGGCGAGAGTGGTGAACCCCAGCTACCTCTGGACCTCCTACAATCGGTGGTGTGCTCGGCCAAGTCAGGGAGGAATGAATCGAGAGAGGGAGAAAGTGTCACCGAGAGAGACCGAAAGAGAGTGAGATGGGAGAGGCTCACCTAGGTGTCTCCGGTGGGTGGTGGAGGTTCCAGCGTCATAGAAGGTGGCAGTGGTGATGGTCCAGCTGAGAGGAGCGAGCGGCCACAGCGTGGAAGCCGAGAAAGGTGAGTGTGAGTGTAGGCCGAGAATGAGAGTGAGAGAGAGAGAGAAGAACTCACCTCGTCGACGGCGGTTCTCCAGTCTCTCTGGCGTCGTCGAAGTCGGCAGGTCGCAGGTGGGGCGGGTGGCAGTGACGAGAGGTGGGAGGTGTGTGAACAGTGTCGGCAGTTGGTGGGAGATGAAGATGAATAGTAACATTTAGGGTTTTACTTGTTTTATATATATGTAACAAATGTGAAATGTCCTTTTTGCCCTTTAAGTTAATACTTGCTATTTTTTGAACAGTTGCCCTTATGAGTCTTTTACCTCATCATCTTAGCTTAACAAACATACGCATCTCAATGCCAATCTCATGGCTCTCCTCATTATGTTGTGTCACTTTAACAATTTCTATTTTATAGCCCATATGTTGCGAGACTATCGAAATCCCGCATTGGTCTTACGCTCCTCGGTCCGTATTTCTCCCAAATTTGGTTCGTCGTGCCCGTTTCCTCGCCACATCCCATCAACTAATTAATTAAATTATTAGAAAAATTCATTTATTTGTATTCATTATTTGTTTTTTTATCCCCTGTTTAACTAGGCGAAACCTCACTCAACTAAAAATCGCCCGAACGGCTCGAGACTCGTAAAATACTAAAATACTAATACACAT
This sequence comes from Stephania japonica, assembly GCA_039657345.1. Taxonomy (NCBI): domain Eukaryota; kingdom Viridiplantae; phylum Streptophyta; class Magnoliopsida; order Ranunculales; family Menispermaceae; genus Stephania; species Stephania japonica. The sequence goes on from CM077557.1 coordinate 14,623,181, forward strand.
AATCAAATAATCATAAAATTACCTTGGTGTCGACTCTCGAAGTTCGAAATATCGTCCAGTATTCACGTAGCTGAGTCACAATCCTGACAAGTGTAACACAAGTCAAGTTAAACTTGAGGGTTGTTATATATCGTCATTACCCGAGACATTCCGAGATATTGGATCGATTCAAGTCCCAGTTTAACCAGAAGTACTTACTGCCGACTGTTCTTTGGGCGAAGAGGAACGAATTCATGGTACTGAGGCAAGGCATCGATGAGTCAGTGATGGACTATATGGGCAGGTTTATTTCATTGCTACCTTATGCTGGAGGATCCGCAGATACTGAGGTTGATCGAGTCTACTATTTTACTGAGGGTCTACTACCCGTAGTCGGAGGATTCGTTGTTACGACTGAACCGGAGAGCTTGCAGAGAGCATATGAATGTAGTTTAGCGAGGGAGAGTTACTTGCTCACGCATCCGGAGGAGGTTAGGGCGAGCAGAGCAGAGACCCGATCAGATAGTCACTGTTAGTAGGACAGGAGGAAGAGGAGTAGATGGGTTACTCGTGAGCACAAGACGCAGAGTGTAGGTTCTGTTGCACAACAGATCACACGTCTGGTACAGGCCTTTCCACACGTGCCGAGTTTTGCTAGTCATCCATCGCAGCCTAGTCGACAGGACTAGCAGTCACAGAGGCAAACTACTGAGAGTAGGGATACTGAACGAGGAGACAGGCAGAGGAAGACGTAGAGGTCTAGTCAGACCCAGACTCATGGTTATGCATAGGGACAAGGCCAGAGCGAGACTCAGAGATCGCTGGATACCCATACGTGTTACAGATGTAGACAGGTCGGCCACATTCAAAGGGAGTGCCCTCAGCCAGCGAGAGCACCACCACAACATCACCAGCACCAGAGGGAGCGTGTTCAGGCAGCTTGTGATGACCCTACCCTGACCTAGGGTCAAGTCGCTCAGCCCAAACCGTTATCTAGACCCGATACCTGAACCAGGCCCAAATAACGGATTGGCACGCCTAAATAAACCTGCGGAATAATCAATCTAACAAGATATATGGTAATAAATGTGTGAAAGATAATCATAATAAAACCATATTATCTTATATAACATAATAAAGATCTATCATCTTTAATATTCAAAAATCTTATACAACTTCATAATAACATTATAAAGGTTCAAAACTACCCATTAACTAAGTCTTAAGTTAATAACCTACGTACAAGATTTACAAAACGATCAATATTAACAATATACTAATATTATACGAGGCTCACATGTAAAGGAACTTCAAGATAGATCCTTTCCCTTGCCTTTCTTGTCTATCGCGCTGGTAGATGGATCTGTGGGGTAAAGTGGGGTGAGCTAAAGAACCAACGGTGCTCAATAAGAGGAAAGACTCGCTCAAACATTAAATATGCAAGTACTACCTAGTACTCATGCAAGTTCTAACATGACATCAAATCCATACTCACATCACATCATGTAAAAGCCAAATAAATGTAATTCATAACCAAACATAAATATATAAATGAACGCATGATTAGGCACAAGTATAGGTATTATTCATGTTCATCATAGTTATGAACATAGATTCATTTTCTAAGAAGAAACATATAAATAGAATTTACATTACCAAACTAAACATCATATAGTCTAAGTATCAATATTTTAAGTCGTAATTCATTCATCATAATATAAATAAAAGCATGAAGGTTTCACAACACCTATGATAAACATTTATTTATTTCATGCATGATAATATTCACCACTCTTCATTTATAAAAATCTACACATGACATACATATAAAGCCAAATAAAAGATTTAAATGAAATGCAATAGATATATACTAATATAGTCTGTTGTTTCATTCAATGCGAACTAAATATTGGTAAGGATCCGGTGATCGAATCATCTACTTTTAGGTTGGTACAATAACTAGTGGAAACGCAATGGTCGTTGCGCCCTCTAAATAATGGCACCAAAACAAAAGTAGTTTCCTCCAAGCAGTCATCGCTACACATCTCAAAGAACAATCAAGTAGTAAAGGATGGAACTCCAAACCCTTACCCTCGAATGGTTCACCTTATGCATTCTATTAGTCAAGTAAAACCCTCGGTGGTGACTACCACAAACATTCTGGGGCTTCCAAAATATAGACTACTTGCTAATTTGGCCCGCGGTGGAACTCCATAAACATTATGGGGCATCGAATAACATTAAAGGCAAAACAGTGCATTCACAATTCTATAGATAATAGAGATCCAAACCAATATCACGACGCAACCCATACCCTAGTCATTTTATTCAAAACATGAATTCCTAATTATCTAATATTCAAGCCATATTTAATGCATGAGCGAAGCTCCCCACTTACCTGGACCCGCCACGATGCCTATACCGACTCCTCGCGCGTTTGGGGTCCCACGTGAAGCCCCTCGCGAATCTAAACAATTCATACAACACTACATAAGAAATTTACTCAATTTAAAGTTGAGTATTTTACTTGGTAATTTATATTTGGGGACCCAATGGTGTGGGTCCTACGTGTTGTGCCATTTAAGAGCTTTGTCGGAATACCGACGCCCATCGTAGTTTTATCCTATTTTATTTTATTTTATTATTATTTTATTATTTATTATTTGGCCAGGGACCAATTTGGTCCCTGTTTGGTTGAACAGGGACCAATTGGTCCCTGTTTGGTTGACCAGGAGCATTCCAACCCCTGGTCAAACCAGGCTAAACCCCCGCAGGGGTTGACTGGCCCCTGGAATAGTCCAGGGGCCTGTCCGTCCCTAGGGTGAAAAACCAGGGGCAGACGCCCCTGGTGTTACGGGGTGGGGGAAGCTTTATTTCCCCCGCAATCCCCAACCCTCGGACCGGAGTCCGAGGGTGGTCCCCTAGTGCTCACCGGCACTAGGGACCCCTCCACCGCAGCTGACCAGCCGTGGTGGCGGTGGTGGTGATGGAAGAAGTGGGGTGGCTGTTGCCACCCCCTTCTTCCTCACGGCATCATGGGGGTGGCAAAGCCCACCCCCCTTGCTGGCGGTGGCACTGCTGCTCCTCAGCGGTGCCGCTGTCCTTCTCCGGCGGTGCCCTGGTGGCACTGCCTCCTCAGTCTGGCGGCTCCTCTAGGAGCCGCCACCCCCAATACCTACAACCAAATCACATCAAATAAGAAGAAAAAGAAGAAGAAAGAAGAAAGAGAGAAAAAAATACAAGGGATTACCTCTCCTTGGTTGGTGTTTCCTCTTCCTCTTATCTCTCTTAAAATTGTAGAAAACAACCAAAAAAGGTGACTAGGGTTTGCAAACTACACTTATCTAGTTAGGATTTTTAAAGTAGGGTTGTATACAACCTTGTTTATTTTACCAAAATGCCCTTATGGGTCTCCAAATCACTTACATCTACTTAACTCTTGTTAGGCCCAATATTCATTTAACCTAAGCTATACTTTTCACACTTAAAAAATTCACAAAGCACATTTTCACACATTCAGTATTGAAAATCACTAAATTACCATCGAGTCGGGTCAGGTAGAGTTCGGGTTATTACAATATCCCCAATTTAAAGAATTTCGTCCTCGAAATTAAATCAGAGCCATACCTTAAGATTCGAAAAGAAATGGAAAATTCTCTGCCATATAATCCTCTCGCTCCCAAGTCAACTCTTGTTCTCCATGAAATTGCCATCGGACTTGCACTATCGCGTATTCCTTATTACGTAATTTTCGTACTTTCATATTCATGATCTGGATCGACTGCTCATCATATGACACGTCCTCCCTTAGATCAACTTGCCCCTAATCAATCCTCGGTGCGTGTTTATTATGTGCCTTCCTCAACATGGAGATATGAAAGACATCATGTACTCCCGCTAGCTGTAGTGGTAACTTGAGACGAAAGGCTACTGGTCCCACTTTTTTCTTGATCTTGAATGGTCCGATGAATCTAGGAGATAACTTTCCTTTTAACCCGAATCGGTAATGCCCTTTCATAGGAGAAACTTTCAAAAGCACGAATTCCCCTTCCTTGAATACAACATCTCGATGGTCCTTATTGGCATACTTTTTCTGACGGCTTTGGGCAGTTTCTAGTCGTTGCCTAATAAGCTTAATTCTTTCTGTCTGGTCATGAACCATTTCTGGTCCAAGCAACACCACATCTCCGACCTCGGTCTAACAAACTAGAGATCTACACGGTCTCCCATAAAGAACCTCAAAAGGTGCCATACCAATGCTTGCTTGAAAACTGTTATTGTATGCGAACTCGCACAATGAAATGAATTTTTCCCAACTTCCACCGAAATCCAATACACAGGCTCGAAGTATGTCCTCAAGTATCTGTATCAATCTCTCGGTTTGCCCATCAGTCTGAGGGTGAAAAGTCGTACTGAGATTGAGTTGAGTCCCCATCTGGTGCGGAAACCCTCTCCAAAACTGAGAGGTAAACCTCGGATCACGATCCGACACTATAGTCACCGGAACCCCATGCAACCTGACAATTTCGTTGACGTACATGCTTCCTAGCCTGTATGCTGAATATCCCATGGAGATAGGAATAAAGTGTGCCGACTTAGTCAAACGATCCACGGCCACCCAAACCGCATCATGTCCTTTTTGTGTGTTCGGCAACCCCGACACAAAATCCATGGCTATATGTTCCCACTTCCATTGTGGAATAGGCAATGGTTGCAATAATCCTCCCGACTTTTGGTGATCTGCTTTTACTAGCTGATAGATCTCGCAATTCTGAATGTAAGTGGCGATGTCAACTTTCATCCCTGCATACCAATACATTCGCTTCATGTCTTGATATATTTTGTTGCCTTCCAGATGCACTGTAAACCATGATCTATGAGCCTCTTTGAGTAAATCATCTCTCAACTGTCTATCGGGTGGTATCCATACTCTATCTCGAAACCTCAACGCCCCATCACCTGATAGTCTCCAGTCTACATCATCACTGTTATTTGCCAACAACCTATACTTTCCGTACTTCGAATCGACCTTCTGACAGTCAATCACTCTAAACAATGCTACTGGCTCCGCTTTCATCTGAACATGCGCTTGACTCCTTATGACATCTGAGTCATCTATATGTACTTCGTGTATTTGCATTAAAACCTCGGACTCTGACTCCAATCGTATACGGCTCAAAGCATCCGCCACTACATTCGCTTTCCCTAGGTGATATTCGAGTGTAAAATCGTAGTATTTCAAGAATTCTAACCACCTCATCTGTCTCATGTTCAAATCATTCTGAGTAAATAGGTACTTCAAAATTTTGTGATCTGAGTAAATAGTAAACTTTTCCCCGTACAAATAATGACTCCATAATTTCAAAGCAAACACCACTGCTGCTAATTCTAAGTCATGCACCGGATAATTCTTCTCGTGAATCTTAAGTTGGCGTGAAGCATAGGCGATTGCCTTCTTGTCTTGCATTAGTACTCCTCCTAATCCAATCCCTGAAGCATCGGTGTATACTGACAATTCCTTACCGGACTCTGGTGGGGAAGCCCAAGGACTGGGCTGAGTTCATAAAGAGGTTTAACAAGAAGTACATTCCTCATACGGTCCGTAATTTGAAGAGGATCGAGTTTCAGACGATTAGACAACAGATCGGAGAGTCCGTTATGCGGTATATGGATCGGTACTTGCGCTTGATGGAGTATGTCGGAGGTGCAGTCGACACTAATGCCGACTAGGCTTACTATTTTGTACACGTTCTACTAGATTCGATAGGTTCTGTTGTAGTGACGACGGCTTCGAGTACATTACAAGAGGACTAAGAGAGGGCTATGGCTAGTGAAGTCTTTGGAAGCACACGCGCCAGAGCACTAGTGGCGTCGTCAACACTTTCACAATCAGTGGGAGGATCTGGAGGTGATAGGAAGAAGAAGAGGTCAAAACAGTGGGGTCGGAGAGATCGAGCTTAGAGTGTAAGATCTGTTGCATCTCCACCTACTACAACTATAATACCATCTACTCCAGTACGAAATTATGCCAGTTCACCACAGCGGCCAACATAGTCAGGTCCTCAGAGACATCGGTATCAGCGGGCTGAGGGTAGTGGCAGAGGCAGTGTGACGACCCAGAATATAAAACACCTGCGTCGGGGGGCAAAACAGTAATTAACCATATTATTTGTTCATTGTGTCCATATTATACGTGTGGTATATTTTGATTTATTTTCTTTAAGAACTAATTGACTAAAAAGGAAATAATTAAAATAACAAGGTTGATTTGGGCCCAAAGCCCATAAGGGCGTTTTAGACTTTTTGAAGGATTTTGACAACCCTAGTTTGTAACCCTAAACCTATATAAAGATGTGATTATAAAACCCTAGCCTCATTTGGTTGTCCTACTCAAATTTGAGATAGAGAAGAAGATGCTAGGAAGATGGTAATGGAGTAAAGCTAGGCCAAGTTGAACCTATTAGAAGGTAATATTTTCTTCCCCATTTTCTACTCTATCTTTCTTTATGCTTCTTGATGAAAAAGGGAGGGGAATCCCCAAAAGAGGGGCGGCGCCGCCAGGCACCGCCGATGAGGGCGGTGACAGATCCACTGTCGCCGCCGCCGGACCTAGGGATATCCCAAAGTAAGGTAAGGGAAGAGAGGGGTGGTCGAGAGCCACCCCTCCGTGGCCCAACTCCGCCTCCGGAGGTCGGCCGGGACTCACTGGTCCCTGGCCGGCCAGCCGGAGGGCCTCCCAACGTCTCCCGACGTTAGGGAGGTGTGGGGTGGAGAGGGGGAGCAACTGCTCCCCCATTCCCGTGGAATACAGGGGCTGCTTGGCAGCCCCTGGTTAGTTTTTCATGGGGTCCAATTGACCCCTGGATTTTATCTAGGGTCGTTTAACCACTGGGTTGGTTTATATTGGCCCCTAGACTCAACTAAGGACTAAATCGATCCTGCACAAGTTATTAGAGGGGCTAGAAAGTCCCACCCCTCAACACTCAATTGAGAGTGCATTCGCACTCCCCGAGGGACCCGTCAACGGGTCCCACCCTCGATAACACAACATGGGACCCCGACGAGGAACCCGAATGACACCAAACTCACGGGACCCAACACTAGTGGGCCCCAAAGACAAATAAATTAAAGATTTGGTAACTTTGTATTGAAATATGTATTGATGTGATATTTCATAAATTGTTTAGTATCACGTGAAGGTTCACATCGAGCCTCGAGCGTGCAAGGGGTGGTTATAGGAGTCGAGGTAAGTGAGGAGCTCCACTCATCTATCAAATGTGGCTTGTTCTAGTATACTTAGACTCACGATTTTAACTAAAGGACTTGGGATAGGGTTGTTGCCTACCTCGTTTGACTTCATGTAAGGCCTCTTGGGGAGCCATATACATATGGTGGAACCAAGTCACCTTACATGCTTAAGGGCCTCTTGGGGAGCCGTTGTTAACGGTGGAACCAAGTCACCCATTGCAAGGGCCTCTTGGGGAGTTGTGGATGCACGATGGAACCAAGTCACCTGGGCCTCTTGAGAAGCCGTGGACACACGGTGGAACCAAGTCACCCAAGCATATATAATATATTTTGATTATTGGTCAACAAGGGGAGGCAATGACAAATGAAACCATGGACTTGCATTTATATTCTATTACTTCATATGTATCTCTCTTGTAATCCCTTTGCATTTGCTAAACTTGATTATTTATGCTTTACAACACTTGAATTATTTATCAGTGTTTGAAATACTTTATGGAATATGAAATGCTTACTCTTTATGGAATTGCTACTCTGCTACCAATTGTCAATATTTGACTTGATTTTAAAGGCATGCTAGTATTATTTTGTTTTATAGGTATTACTTGCATATTTGGTATTTGAGTGTGGTTATTCTCTTATTGGGCTTTGATGGTTCTTTTAGCTCACCCACTTACAATGCAGGTCCATCATCGAGTGTGGTATATCGGGGGCAAAGGTAAAGTTCTCATTTGAAGACCTTTGCTGTGTGAGCCTGGCGTGATATTAATATTAATTTGTTTTGAGAATTATTCATAGGGGTTGTAATCCAGGCAAGAATTTTAGGTAGATAAACCTTCCTTAATTAGTTTAATTTATTTATAAACGTTTGAAGGTTTTGGAGATTTCATATTCTGTCGATTTAACTAGGCGAATTAGAGATGTTCAATATTTTGGTTTATGGTGACATATGGTATTTATTAAATTTTGAATTTCGCATACTACTGCCATGTTGTCTGTATATCATTTCGCAGGTTGTTTAGGCGTGCCAGACCGTTATTTAGGCCTGGTTAAGTTATTGGGCTTAAATGACGGTCTGGGCCGGACGACCCTACCCTAGGTCATGGAAGGGTCGTTTCAGTTGGTATCAGAGCATAGGTATTATAACCTAGGGAAACGTTAGTTTTAGGAGATCTAATTTTGTAGAGCCTTTTTTTTTTAAAAAAAATTAAAGGTTAAGTTTAAGTCGAACAAATCAATGGTATGGGACATTGGTTCAAGTCGACTTAAGTTTGCACACTGACCAATTCTAGGATGGGAAGGGATTGAAATCTTGAATAAAAAAACATTTATACGATGTCATTTGCTTTGTGTTATATGGTATCTATCGCTTTTAGATATTTTAGATATTCTCTTGACTTGTCGGATTAACTCCCTTGAACTGCTCACAGTGCATAATGAGTACTCGAGGGGAAGTTCCTATGGTCGGGATAATGTCAGGGGTACACAGGAGACGGATGATAAACAATGGTGTACCCAGATGGAGCGTCAGATGACAGAGATGACAAAAAATCATCGTAAAACACTTGAGGATATGACAACAGTGTAGGAGCGCATGAAGACTGAGTTGATGGTAGCGATTAGGGGGCAGAGAGCACCGCGGGATCCACTGCCATAGATGCAACCACATATTGGAGGAGCGAACTTGGATCCTATACTAGAGGCTTCGCAGGAGGAAAGGGATGCAATCCAGTCAGTTATGGGGGCAGAAATAGATCCGGTGATACCGAAACCTAATGTTAGTGCAGAGACACTAATGATGCTCAAGATTCAAAAAGAGTTCATGAAACATAATGTACCACACTTTTATGGTGATGTTGAGGCTGTAGAGGCCGAGGAATGGATTTCTTGCATGGAAAAAAGGCAAGAAGTTCTGAAAATTGATAGTGGTACCATGGTATTCTTGGCGTCATTTCTTTTGGAAGGAAAGGCACGCAAGTTGTGGAAGTCAGTCAAGAGAACAGAGGAACCGATTGACACATGGTCCAGGTTTAAGACTGTATTTTATGAACAATATTTTCCTTTGGTGGTTAGGGATGCCAAGAGGCGAGAGTTTCTGAACCTAGTACAAGGCAGCAGGCCAGTGAGGGAGTACAAGTCAGACTACAATGAGCTGTCAGACTTTGCACCTGATTATGTGGCTACCATGCGGGAGAGAGTTTCTAGGTTCGTAGATGGTTTGGACACCCATATCAGAACTAGCGTGGCTGTGTATTTACCAGAGACTTATGCACGGGCAGTGGCGAGTACACGACATTGTGAGGCGGCTTACTTGCTAGATCAAAACAGGGAGGTTATGCCCTCGCAACGTTCAACAATTAGGGACAACTATTGGGATGTCAATAGAAACAGGCATGGGAGCAGTTTATAGGGAAGCTATCATAAGAGGAGCAGAATTGGAGGATACTCTAGCGGGTTCACGCGCACCCATGCAACACCGAGGGTCCCACATTCTCAAGCGGGGACCACCCCACACTCTCTTATCTCTGCACCCTCGTCTACTCAGGGTGTGGCTTTTAGGCCACCACGTCCTCATCAACAGTCTCAACAGAAGGGAAGTAGGGTAGAGGGCCGACTGGGCCAAAGTCGAGCGCATCAGGGAAAGTCGTGCAACCGCCTCCGATTTATCAGAGGCCACAGGTGATATGTTACTGGTGTGGGACACCGGGCCACTACCAGAGCCAATGCCCTAACCCACCACCATTTGAGGAGAGCATAGCCCCAGTTACTCGAGGAGGAATCCATGCAATTGTTGAGCAAGACAGGGAGGCTACACACCATTTGGTTGCACGTATGGTATCAATTAATGACTGAGATATGAATACATTATTTGATTCTGGTTCTACTGTTTCACTTATATCGGGGAATGTTGTCCATGCTTTGGGGTTGACACCGGTTAGAGCACACACTTACTTGATTTTGAGCACAGTCTCTAGTGAGCGAATTTATCCGAATATGATATGTATTAGGTGTAAAATTAAATTGGGGATCGCACGAAGCCGTATGATCTACGGGTCTTAGAGTGCCTAGAGTATGATGCATTATTGGGCATAGATTGGTTAGAGGCGTATCATGCTAATATAGATTGCTTCCATAAGACTGTAACTTTTCAAATTCCGGGCATCCCACCATTCGAGTTTAGAGGCTGTACATTTGCTAGGGTTACCACCCGAGGTAGAGTTGCGACATTGGCAGAGATAAATTCTATTGCAAGTTTGACCTCCATGGGAGAAGAAGGACAAGAAATTCTAATTGAGAAGATTCTTGTGGTTAGGGATGTTTTGGATGTGTTCCTTTCAGACCTTCTGAGACTCCCTCCCCATCGGGAAATTGATTTCATGATTGACCTTATTCCTGGTACGAGACCGATTTCTAAGGCACCATATCGTATGGCGGCTACCGAGTTGAAAGAATTAAAAACGCAATTAAAAGAGTTGACTCAAAAAGGCTTCATAACTCCGAGTGTATCACCGTGGGGAGCACCAGTATTGTTTGTGAAGAAGAAAGATGGGAGTTTGAGGATGTGCATAGATTACCGACAGTTGAATAAGGTAACTATTCAGAACAAATATCCGCTTCCCAGGATTGAAGACTTGTTTGATCAGTTGAGAGGAGCAAAGTTCTTTTCTAAGATAGATTTGAGATCGGGGTATCATCAGCTGCGTATACAGGAGGAAGATATATCGAAGACAACCTTTAGTACCCGGTACGGACACTTCCAGTTCACAGTAATGCCATTTGGGCTTACCAATGCTCCGGCTATGTTCATGGACTTGATGCACCGTGTCTTTAAACCGTTCCTCGATCAGTTTGTGATTGTGTTCATAGATGATATAATGATATACTCCAGGACTGAGTCAGATCATAGGAAACACCTCAGGAAAGTGTTGCATACCTTGAGGGAAAGTAAGTTTTATGCTAAGTTGAGCAAATGCGAGTTTTGGGTTTCTGAAGTGGAGTTTTTAGGACACGTGGTTAATACAAAGGGAATATCAGTTGATCCTACGAAGATTGAGGCAATCCTTAGGTGGCCACAACCCACTTATGTTTCTGAGATACGGAGTTTTCTATGGTTAGCAGGTTATTATCGACGATTCGTGTAGGATTCTCGTCAATTGCTTCGCCGATCACCAATTTGACACGAAAAGATGTTCCCTACATTTGGGATGATACATGTGAAGAGGCTTTTCAATTGTTAAAGAAACATCTAACTACCGCACCAATCTTGATTCTTCCTGAGGCCGACAAGGAGTTGTCAGTGTACACCGATGCTTCGAGAATTGGTTTGGGAGGTGTGTTAATGCAAGATAACAAAGCAATTGCTTATGCATCCAGACAGTTGAAAGTACATGAGAAGAACTATCCAGTGCATGACTTAGAGTTGGCGGCGGTTGTGTTTGCCCTAAAGTTATGGAGGCACTACTTGTATGAGGAGAAATTTATTGTCTACTCAGATCACAAAAGTTTGAAATACTTATTCACTCAGAGTGAGTTGAATATGCGACAGAGGAGATGGTTGGAACTTTTGAAGGACTATGATTTCACACTTGAGTACCACCTATGGAAGGCAAATGTAGTGGCAGATGCTTTGAGCCGTGTGCGATAAGAGACAAAGTCCGAAACCGTAATGAATATACATGTGTTCAAATGAGAGCAGAGCCAGTGGCTATGTTTAGAGTGGTTGATTGTCAAAGAGCTGATTACAAGTATGGGAGGTACAGGTCACTCGCAGATAGCAGTGATAACGTGGATTGGAGACTTTCGACTAATGGGGCATTGAGATTTCGAGACAGATTATGGATACCATTGCATAGATAGTTAAGAGATGATTTACTCCGAGAGGCGCACAGATCACGATTCACCGTGCATCCTGGAGGTAACAAGATGTATCAAGACATGCGTAGGATGTATTGGTAGCCAGGGATGAAGGTGGACATCGCTACTTACATTCAAAATTGCGAGATTTGTCAACAAGTGAAAGCAGACCACCGAAAGTCGGGAGGATTGTTGCAACCGTTGCCTATTCCAAAATGGAAGTGGGAACACATAGCTATGGATTTCGTTTCGGGGCTACCGACGACTCAGAAAAGGCATGATGCGGTTTGGGTGATTGTGGATCATTTGACTAAGTCAGCACACTTTATCCCTATCTCCATGGAGTATTCAGCATACAGGTTGGGAGGCATATACGTAGATGAGATCGTCAGATTACATGGAGTCCCAGTATCTATTGTATCGGATCGTGATCCGATATTTACCTCTCAGTTTTGGAGAGGGTTTCAGCATCAGATGGGGACTCAGCTTAATCTCAGCTCGACTTTTCACCCTCGGACAGATAGGCAGACCGAGAGATTGATACAAATACTTGAGGATATGCTCCGAGCTTGTGTGCTGGATTTCTGTGGAAATTGGGAGAAGTATATTTCGTTGTGCGAGTTTGCGTACAATAACAGTTTTCAAACAAGTATTGGCATGGCACCGTTCGAAGCACTATATGGGAGACCGTGTAGATCTCCAGTTTGTTGGACCGAGGTTGGAGATGCCGTCTTAATCGGCCCGAAACTTGTACATGACCAAACCGAGAGGATAAAGCTGATTAGGCAACGGTTAAAGACCGCCTAAAGCTGCCAAAAGAAGTATGCTGACAAGAACCATCGAGATGTTGTATTCAAAGAAGGAGATTATGTGTTATTGAAAGTGTCACCAATGAAAGGACATTACCGATTTGGTTTGAAGGGAAAGTTGGCTCCTAGGTTTATCGGACCATTTAAGATAAATAAACAAGTAGGCCATGTAGCTTTCTACTTAGAGTTGCCACCACAGTTAGCAGGTGTACATGATGTCTTTCATGTTTCTATGTTGAGGAAGGCACACAACAAACATGCGTCGATGATCAATTGGGAACAAGTTGATTTGAGGGAGGACGTGTCCTACGATGAGCAACCGATCCAAATCATGGATAGAAAAGTGCATCGACTTCACAACAATGAAATTTCGTTAGTTCAAGTACGGTGGCAATTCCATGGAGAACAAGAGTTGACTTGGGAGCGGGAGGACTATATGATGGAAAATTTTCCATTTCTCTTCGAACCTTAACGTATGACTTTACTTTTACTTTTGAGGACGAAAGTTCTTAAAATTGGGGATATTGTGACGACCCAGAATATAAAACACCTGCGTCGGGGGGTAAAACAGTAATTAACCATATTATTTGTGCATTGTGTGCATATTATGCGTGTGGTATATTTTGATTTATTTTCTTTAAGAACTAATTGACTAAAAGGGAAATAATTAAAATAATAAGGTTGATTTGGGCCCAAAGCCCATAAGGGCATTTTAGACTTTTTGAAGGATTTTGACAACCCTAGTTTGTAACCTTAAACCTATATAAAGATGTGATAAGAAAACCCTAGCCTCATTTAATTGGTTGTCCTACTCAAATTTGAGATAGAGGGGAAGAGGCTAGGAAGATGGTAATGGAGTAAAGCTAGGCCAAGTTGAACCTATTAGAAGGTAATATTTTCTTCCCCATTTTCTACTCTATCTTTCTTTATGCTTCTTGATGAAAAAGGGAGGGGAATCCCCAAAAGAGGGGTGGCGCCGCCAGGCACCGCCGACGAGGGCGGTGACAGTCCCACTGTCGCCGCCGCCGGACCTAGGGATATCCCAAAGTAAGGTAAGGGAAGAGAAGGGTGGTCGAGAGCCACCCCTCCGTGACCCAACTCCGCCTCCGGAGGTCGGTCGGGACTCACTGGTCCCTGACCGGCCAGCCAGAGGGCCTCCCAACGTCTCCCGACGTTAGGGAGGTGTGGGGCGGAGAGGGGGAGCAACTGCTCCCCCATTCCCGTGGAGTACAGGGGCTGCTCGGCAGCCCCTGGTTAGTTTTTCATGGGGTCCAATTGACCCCTGGATTTTATCCAGGGTCGTTTAACCACTGGGTTGGTTTATATTGGCCCCTAGACTCAACTAAGGACCAAATCGATCCTGCACAAGTTATTAAAGGGGCTAGAAAGTCCCACCCCTCAACACTCAATTGAGAGTGCATTCGCACTCCCCGAGGGACCCGTCAACCGGTCCCACCCTCGATAACACAACATGGGACCCCGAAGAGGAACCCGAATGACACCAAACTCGTGGGACCCCACACTAGTGGGCCCCAAAGACAAATAAATTAAAGATTTGGTAACTTTGTATTGAAATATGTATTGATGTGATATTTCATAATTGTTTAGTATCGCGTGAAGGTTCACATCGAGCCTCGAGCGTGCAAGGGGTGGTTATAGGAGTCGAGGCGAGTCGAGGTAAGTGGGGAGCTCCACTCATCTATCAAATGTGGCTTGTTACTAGTATACTTAGACTCACGATTTTAACTAAAGGACTTGGGATGGGTTTGTTGCCTACCTCGTTTGGCTTCATGTAAGGCCTCTTAGGGAGCCATATACATATGGTGGAACCAAGTCACCTTACATGCTTAAGGGCCTCTTGGGGAGCCGTTGTTAACGGTGGAACCAAGTCACCCATTGCAAGGGATTCTTGGGGAGTTGTGGATGCACGATGGAACCAAGTCACCCGGGCCTCTTGAGGAGCCGTGGACACACGGTGGAATCAAGCCACCCACGCATATATATTATATTTTGATTATTGGTTAACAAGGGGAGGCAATGACAAATGAAACCATGGACTTGCATTTATATTCTATTACTTCATATGTATCTCTCTTGTAATCCCTTTGCATTTGCTAAACTTGATTATTTATGCTTTACAACACTTGAATTATTTATCAGTGTTTGAAATACTTTATGGAATATGAAATGCTTACTCTTTATGGAATTGCTACTATGCTACCAATTGTCAATATTTGGCTTGATTTTAAAGGCATGCTAGTATTATTTTGTTTTATAGGTATTACTTGCATATTTGGTATTTGAGTGTATTTCTTCTCTTATTGGGCTCCGATGGTTCTTTTAGCTCACCCCACTTACAATACAGATCCATCATCGAGTGCGGTAGACCGGGGCAAAGGGAAATTCTCGTTTGAAGACCTTTGATGTGTGAGCCTGGCGTGATATTAATATTAATTTGTTTTGAGAATTATTCATAGGGGTTGTAATCCAGGAAAGACTTTTAGGTAGATAAACCTTCCTTAATTAGTTTAATTTATTTATAAGCGTTTGAGGGTTTTGGAGATTTCATATTCTGTCAATTTAACTAGGTGAATTAAAGATGTTCAATATTTTGGTTTATGGTGATATATGGTATTTATTAAATTTTGAATTTCGCATACTACTACCATGTTGTCTGTATATCATTTTGCAGGTTGTTTAGGCGTGCCAGACCGTTATTTGGGCCTGATTAAGGTATTGGGCTTAAATGACGGTCTGGGCCGGACGACCCTACCCTAGGTCGGGGAAGGGTCGTTTCAGGCAGTGATTAGGGGCAAAAGTATAGGCAGGGTCAGAGATATGACCAGGGTCAAGTTCAGAGTTCCAGTCAGTTATAGAAACAGGGACATAGTGGTCAGTCTGGAACGGGATCTCAAAGAGCTTGATATAAGTGTGGACAGATTGGTCATTTCGTCAGTGCATGTCCATGACTGGGCCGAGGGCAGCAGCAGCAGAGCCAGGAGCAGGTTCACGCAGTTGCTACACCAGATCCTACTGCTAGCCGTAATCTTATTGAGGGTACGATTTATATTTGTAGTAGATTCATGCATGTTATGTTTGATTCAGGCTATACTGTTTCGTTTATTTTGGGTCGTATATTTGATGAGTTGGGTTTGAGACCTACTAGATTAGAGAGATCCTTGATCCTTAACACAACTGTTGGGACAAGATCTACACGAACTTGTTGTGTGTTGACTGTTCGGTTGAGATAAAGGGTCATATCATGCCAGAGGACCTGAGAGTGTCAGAGTTCCTCGAGTTTGATGCATTACTGAGCATGGATTGGTTGGTTGCTTATCATACACATATCCACTGCTTTGGTAAGAGAGTCATATTTCAGATTCTAAGACATCCGGAGTTTAGTTTTTAGGGGACTTCGACTAGTTTGCCTATCACTGGAGGTAGAGTTGCCACTAACGTAAATGTTAAGACGTTAGATGGTGTATTGAGTACAACAGAGTGAGTTGTGACCAGGTTATATAAGGTATCAGTGGTATGTGAGTTTCCTTATGTCTTTCCAGCAAAGCTACCAGGATTTCCACCATTTAGGGAGATCAACTTTATTATCGACTTGGTCCTAGGGACCAAACCTATTTCGATTCCGTCGTAATGAAAGGCTCTAAGAGAGTTAGAAGAGCTGAGGGGTTAGCTAGATGAGTTGTTAGAGTTGGGTTTCATTTACCCGAGCATATCACTCTAGGGAGCGCCAGTTCTGCTTGTCAAGAAGAAATACGACAGTCTGCGATTGTGTATCGACTACCGGCAGTTGAACCGGGTGACAGTGAAGAATAAGTATCCACTTCCGCGCATCGATGACTTGTTTGATCAACTGACAGGAGCAAAATGGTTCTCTAAGATAGATTAGAAATATGGGTACCATCAGCTGAGGATTAGAGCAGAGGATAGGGAGGAGACTGCATTTCGCACTCAACATGAGCATTATCAGTTCACAGTCATGCCGTTTGGGCTGACTAATTCCCCATCGATGTTTATGGACTTGATGCATTGAGTGTTGAGACAGTACTTGGATTGGTTTGTCATCGTGTTTATCGACGACATCTTGATCTATTCCAGGACTCGTGAGGATCACAAGGAGCACTTCAGGATGATTTTGCAGCTACTAAGGGAGCACCAACTATTTGCTAAGTTCGATAAGTGTGAGTTTTGGCTGAACATGGTCGAATTTCTAGGTCATATTGTCGGGATTAGCGGCGTGTCAGTGAACCACGCTAAGGTCAGAGCAATGATAGATTGGCTTACACCGATATTCGCGTCAGACATTTGCAGTTTTCTTGGCTTGGCAAGTTATTACAGTTGATTTGTACAAGGCTTCTCGAAGATTGCAGAACCTATGACGTAGTTGACGAAGAATGACATTAGATTTCAATGGACATACAATTGTGAGCAAGCGTTTCAGACTTTGAAGGAACGTTTGACTACTGCACTGGAGCTAGTGTTATCTGAGTCAGTGAAGGGTTTTGAGGCGAACACCAATGTTTCTAAGGTTGGTTTGGGTTGTGTTTTAATGCAGGACTGTAGAGTGATTACCTACGCGTCGCGACAGTTGAAGGTTAACGAGAAGAACTTCCGTACGCATGACTTGGAGTTGGCGACAGTGGTGTTTTCACTGAAGATTTGGCGCACTATCTCTACGGAGAGAGGTTTGTGTTGTTTACTAACCATAAGAGTTTGAAGTACCTGTTTACTCAGAAGGATATGAATATGAGACAGAGACGTTGGCTTAAGTTCCTCAAGGATTATGATTTCTCTTTAGAGTACCACCCAAGGAAGGCCAATGTGGTTGCAGACGCGTTGAGCCGCAGAAGGTCGAACTCAGATGTTGTTGCTTGCCGCATGACACACGACTATGGTTTTCTCGAGGCGGTCAAGAAGGTTGTATTTTGTTGATATTCCGACCAACATTAGAGTATTGATTTGTGGGCAGATGAGGACTCAGACAGTCTCTATTCATAATGTACTTGATGGTTAGGGGGTTGACGAGCGGTACGAGAGGTTTTTAAAGTTGGCACAGAGTTCAGATCATCCAGACTGGAGTGAGTCAACAGACTCATGCCTGATATTTAGAGGGCGACTGTGGATTCTATCAGTGGCTGAGCTACGCAATGAAATACTTCATGAGGTACACCGCTCACATTTTACGGTCCATTCGGGCAGGACCAAGATGTATGTTGATGTGCATCGTCTCTTTTGGTGGCCAGGGATAAAGACCAATATTTCTGATTACGTTCGAGGGTGTGAGATTTGTTAGAGAGTTAAGGCTGAGCATTGCAAACCTAGCGAACAATTATAGTCATTTCCCATTCCTCGGTGGAAATGGGAGTATATCACCATGGATTTCATCAGTAGTTTACATCGATCTCAGCGCAGTCATCATAGCATCTGGGTACTTGTGGACAGGTTGACGAAGTCTGCACACTTTATACCGATTTCGACCACACATCGGGTGGATAGATTGGCTAGTTTGTATGAGGAAGAGATAGTTTGACTACATGGTGTACCTTTATTGATTGTGTCTGACAGAGGGCCACAGTTTAAATAACAGATTTGGCAGAGCATGCAGGCACAGTTCGGCACGTAGTTGGATCTCAACACTACCTATCATCCATAGACTGATGGACAGTTAGAGCGTCTGATACAGATACTCAAGGATATGCTGAGGATGTGTATGTTGGAGTACGGATGGGAGTATCTTCACTTGTGTGAGTTTGCATACAACAACAGTTATCAGGCCAGTATTTATATGGCACCGTTCGAGGCATTATATGGGAGGTCGTGTAGATTTCCATCTTGCTGGACAGAGCCAAAGGATGTGGCAGCTATTAGGCCAAAGATTGGTGTGGATCACACAGAGAAGATATGTCTGATCAGACTAAGACTGAAGGGTGCGCAAGAGAGGAAGAAAAAATACTATGACTTGTATCACGGGGAGTTAGATTATAAGGTCGGGGACTATATATATCTGAAGGAGTCTCCGATGAAGGGTCACAAAAGGTTCAGGATCAAAGGGAAGCTTGCACCGAGATTCATTGGTCCATTCATAGTTGGGAAGCGGATAGGCAGAGTTGCATATAAGTTGTAGTTGCCACCACAGTTATCTGGCGTTCACCCTGTGTTTCACATCTCTACGCTCATACTGGATAGGACGAGAGAGGGGAGGCAGCCAATGGTAGACCTGAGCGAGATAGATTTGAGGGAGGACATCACTTATAACGAGCAACCTATTCAGATACTGGACTGGAAGGTGAAAATTCTGAGAAACAAGGAGATCCCGTCAGTCCTTGTCAAATGGCAGCACCATGGTGACGAGGACCTGACGTGGGAGCTTGCGTCCTTTATGCGCAAGTATTTTCCCTACCTCTTTTGATTCGGTAAGTCTTTCTTTTAGTTTCATTTTAATTTCGAGGATGAAATTTTATTTAGTTGGGAAGACTGTAAAGTCCCTAAAAATCTAACTTGTGTCACTTGTTAATTTAGGTCGTATGTGGACCCTTGCCGTGATACAGTTATCAAATTCTCGGTAGTCGACGCCGAGGTATGTTATTTTTGTTCTATTTTTTGTATTATATTTATATTACCCGAATGTAAATTCCAATGCCCCAAATGTGCGAGGACGTTTGAGGGTGAGCGTTGGCGTTGAGAAACAGGTTTGGCTCGATGAGAACGTGAATAACGGGTTTTAGGCGAACAGTTGTCGGGTAATTAGTAGTCCAAGGGATTTAATGAATTAAAAATATTGATTAAATACAAAATAAATAATAATTAAAAGTGTATATCGCGTTCGATATGTTGATACGTCTGGGAATATGCGACGAGCGAGTCGTGGTGCGGAACAAGTCCGGGAACGCGAGTCTTGTGCGAGAAATGGTTAAGTTGTAAGCGAGAGTCACACATTGAAATCACAATGTTGTGTCAAGGTGGTTGGATGGAAAGAATGAGGACCAAGTGATACTGTGAATGAGAGGGGAGTATAAAAACCACCACCACCAACTTTTCTCTCTCCTAACATTTTTCTTCTCTTTCTCATCAAACGAAAGAAACGATTGTGCGTTGGGGTTTCAGAGTTCTCAACGTGGATTGACGCCAATGGATCGACCAACTTCTAGTTTTAAGGTGAGATCCTGACTCCCACCGTGTATATCTACGTTTTGATGCCAGTTTTGAATGTTTTGGCCGCGAAGAATTTAGATGACGATTTTGAAATTTTGTTTTTGATGAGTTGTTTTAATGGATTTGAAGTGAATGGAATGAGGTTTTGGTGTTTTGATAATGGTTTTAGTGATTTGAGAAATTGTAGAGTTTTTGAAATTTTGAAATTTTTTGGGATTTTTGAACAATTTTTGGAATCAGTGGTTTTTGTTGTGGTTTTGACGCGAACCGAAGGTGGTTTAGTGTTGTAATGAACGTCCCTAAGAGTTAAGGATACGCTCGGAACACGGCGACGCGAGCCGAGGTTTCAGAAAACCCAAGATGTGAGTGCAGGAAATGCCCACGACGTCGATTCACGTCGTTTGAGGCAGTGAGCAATTCACTATTCACACTTTAAGTGACGCCGCAGGGGTTTGACCCCACGTTGCCATCGCGGTGTGACACTGTTCACAATGAAAAATTTATAAAAATTTCATAAAGTTTCTGGGATCTCTCGGGTATCCAAATGGGTCCGAATACGACCCAATACCCTGAAAATCAACACAATTACACTAATGAGATAATTATAGAAAATTGAGTAAATTAGGAAGTTTTAATAGGATTTGCAAATTTGATTGAATTATCATGAGTTTTAGTTGTTGATGGGTTACACGAGATTCGTAGGAGGCAAGTCAGAGGTCGTGTGAGTGCGTTATAGCTTGGATACAGATAAGTAAACCAGTGAGGACATTTAAAGTTATTTATTGAGCTTTAAATTATTATTGATATTGTTCTATATCTATTGTTGGGATTCCTTTCTTTGAGTTGTCCGAGGGCAAGTGAGTTAACGTGATCCTTGCGAGGTTCCGGGCCTTCTGAGGTAACATGCCAGAGGTTTATGACTGGGGATGCACGATTTGGTTTTGGTTCTATACAGGGTGAAAGTTCTCCACCAAATTGCTGGAGAATGTCCCATTCGCGTGGGGTTTACGATGGTGTGAGTGTACCAATTCCTAAGCTACGAGCCTTGGAGGTACATTCTCATGACTCAACGACTTTTTCACTGGTCGGGACTACTTGTGCCTCTCTATTGTTTTCGAGACACTCATTTTCGATTGCTCAGTTAATTTATTTACAGTCTTATTTATTCATGCATTCCCTGCCCTTTTTTTCTATCGGCATGAATATGGACTGGTGTTGTATTTATTGTTGAAATGTTGTATTTATGTCCTGCTTGGCGTTACTTATTTGGGCTCATCATTCTTGTGTTTGACGAAGTGCAGATCCATAGTCCAGCAAGGGAAAAGCTCTCCAATTAGACGATATCATTTGAGGATTCTGAGCAATTCTTTCTACTTGTTGGATATAGGTGATTCCTTTTGTATTACTATTGTATATACTTGTTTTGAAACACTGGGACTTATATGGGTTTTTGAGAGATCTTAGGCATGTATATCTATATGTTACTCTTATCTGATTGTTCATTATTTATGATATACATATGCGGGGTTTTCACATTCTAGGTTATCTTAGCTGGTATGCTTTATGGTTATATTGATTAGTTTGAGGTTTAATTGCTTTCGCTATAATAATGATAACTCACTAATCGATATTCTT
This sequence comes from Stephania japonica, assembly GCA_039657345.1. Lineage (NCBI taxonomy): Eukaryota > Viridiplantae > Streptophyta > Magnoliopsida > Ranunculales > Menispermaceae > Stephania > Stephania japonica. The sequence goes on from CM077557.1 coordinate 14,644,873, forward strand.
AATTTATAAATTGTTTAAAATGGTAAATGGTAAAGGAAAGCTGACTAGGCTTGCGTGACTCGACGAGATTGGCTCGGGATTTTACGTAAGTCTAGGCTGGGCGGGGACCTATTTTGAATTGTGAAATTGGGGCCGTCACAGGCAGTATTACTATGGTTGGGGTGATGTTTTTGGAGCAATTGTAGAGATTGTATTGAGGTTGTTGTTGTGGTTTTGGGAAGAAAATAGGGTTTTTGATCGGATTTGTCGCAGTTTTAGTTTCGGACGATTTCCATCAAGGGGTTATGGCGGTATATGGTTTCTATGAGTTTATATGCGATGGTGGGACGGGTTCGGACAGCGGCGACAAGCCGAGGGGGCTCGAAAACCTCTAATAGGTGTCACTAGTTCAGACATCGCCAGCGACGCCATGGGGAGAAAACTCTCACGGCGTCACCTACGGCGTTCAAACTAGAGACGAATTACACATCCATGCTTTAGTTCACACTGTGGAGTTATGGTCTTGGCAGCGTGCTCACGGTGTTCAGCACGTCGTTGAACAATTGAACACGGCGGCCCTACCTGAGGCGTCTTGCGTAGAAAATTAAATAAAAATTTAAAAATGAATTTTCTGAAATGGGTTTTAATTGGTGTTTTAATGGAGGATTTAATCAATTAAATGGGGATTTAAATTGATGTAAATGGGCTTAAATTAGGAATTCAAATTTGGGGAATTTACGGATAATTTTTATAATCAGGCTTTGGATTGGGTGACGAGTGATTTGACATGCATTATGGGCGTAAATTTGGCGGCAATTAGGATTAGTTGGAATGTGGTTTGAGGTGTATAATATCCTAACTGAAATTACTTGAGTATTTACTTTTTTTGGCTTTTGAATTCAATTTATGTTATTTCAATATTCTATTCCTAGTTGTGGTTTTAATGGACGGACGTTGAGCAGGGCTCCCTCCGTGCTATTCTAGTGTGTATGTCAACTAGGCCATAACACGTATGCCAGGGAAACTCGGTGGATAGTTCGACTCGGGAATCGCGTCGGAGCACATATGGGTGCACCATAGGTACTACACCGACCACCTAAAGGATCCTGATATTGGCCCTGCTTGAGTGTGACTCGCTGGCAGTATTCTATGGAAGAGTCTGAATTATAGTGCTAGTCTGGCCCTAGGCTCTAGCAACACACTTTGAGCTTTCACTATTATCTATCCATGCGATGATCCCAGTTGTCTGTATTTATTTCCGCATATTTATTTAATAGTTTTATTTAAATTCCAGTATTTACTTTCAGTATTGCTCACTTAATTTCCTTGGGAATACTCACTCTGGACTCGTCATCTGCCTTTTGTGACGGCTTGAGTGCAGATCCCAGTACAAGTCGAGGCAAGGGCAAACTACCGGAGTGCCGTTAATTCAGAGACTGTGAGCTCAACTTGTACGTTTGTATTATATATATTTTGGTTTCATTTTTTGGAACATGGGATTGTGAGATACCTTTTATATTTGATATTTTGAGACATTCTGAGGTATGTTTATTGATATATGGTTATCATATGGGTTTTCTACACTAGGTTTATGGTTTATATCACATAATTCGAATATTAATCTGAGATAACATGTTTGTAAGACTTTCGCTGATATTTTGAGGTTTAGAAATGATTTCTAATTGATGAACTAAATTCAATAAAAACTTTAACAATAAATGGTGGCTTAATGAGGTTAATAACATTTAAATGGTGGACATTATTCAATGTGAGGCACAGCTGGTGCTGGTAAGCTAGAATGTGGGCCCGCATTGGCCCCTGTGGCAGTCTATTGGAAAAATGGGTCGTTAAAGACCAAAAAAATTGAAAAAGACCAAAAAATAAAAAATAAAAAATGGGTCGTTACACCTTTACTAGTTCCCTACCTTTGAACCCATTTGGCCGCCTCAGCCCTACTTTCAAATGATGTGCTTGTTTTGAAGTTGTTAATGTAATCAAAATAGTCAATATAGCACAAATTTCCCTGCAAAATGGTAAGTCATTAGACCTTGATTTAACTACAACACCAAATTACAAACAAACCTTGAAAGTAGTTCGTTCGGTCAAGAAAGATTGATTCACACTATAATATATAAGTACCGCTCGACCTATATATATAGGCCAAACCCAATTTGCTTAGTCTTGCTTTACCGAACAGACTCAAGAGTTTTTAAACATTTTCATTCGGTCCCTATGGGCCAGTCAAATTCCATTAGATCAGCCCTGCATGGTCGAATAAGAGGGCGGAAACCTAGGTTTGAAAAAAAAAATTCAGAGAGTGATTCAAAACTCATGAAATATCTCTCCATCTTGCACATCCGCATCTCCTACAAGTTCGTCCTCCATATTTTATGGTAAATAGCCACCAAACAACGCAAACAAACAAACACCTAGCAAAACCTAAAATTTGTTCAAACCTTTTCAAATGCTTACTAAAATAGTGCAACTTATACATTTCCCAACAACAACAATGACGAACTCGACTCTTACGATGGTAGAGGCCTCATAAATCACGAGTTCACGTCGTCGATGGTCGAAGGGAATCGTTGAAGTTGAATATTGAACTTCAAGCTTTGTGGGGTGTGAACGTTTTGAGCAGGAAAATGGCATGTGAGTAATTGTGGAACTGGTGAGTGGTAAAGAGATCATTTCATATGGGGGTTTATGTGGAAATTGAGTTATTATTTTTTTTAAGCCTAAAAAGTCACATTCATCGTTCCTAACCCAATAGGGTAAACCAACCTATTACAATATTTCAACGAGTGAAATGCAATAGATACTACATTGAATATTGAAGCCCGAAACTACCCTAATAAAAATAGGAAACTACCCTATAAAATGGGAGATCTACCCTATAAAGGGGGACACTTACCTCAATTTGGCGAAACATTTGCATGAAGAGACAAAACCTAAATTAAACATAAATAAACCTAGAAAAAATAAAAATTAAATTCTAACGGAGGAAGAATTATGTAAAGAAAGAGACCACTCAAAGTACTTTGCCAAAATGGATTGATAATTGCCTCGCAGACGAACCACTGCAGCGTTATTGTCAAGTCTTTGTGTGCTTTAAGTTTCTACCCACAATCATTTTTGCCCGCACGCACCGCCGAGGACTATCAACAACCTCTAAACACCTCATAAAATCCCAAAATCGCTCATCTTTATCATTGCCCAATCTCACCTTCTTCCACCATTACTACACCATCTATTTTTATCTCATTGAAAAGTTGTAGATCTAAGAAGATATCTTTAGATCTAAGAAACAAGAAGAAAAGAGGAAGAATAGATAACACAAACACACAAAGAAAAACAAATAAGCAAAAGCAATCGAAGCATTGTTTTATTAAGAGGATGGTTGCACATAGATGCCGTTGATATTGAGAAAGGTCGGCCGACAACCATTGTGGAAGAAAATTAGGTTTAGGGCTTTTTAATTGAGTTACTGGTATACCCATAGTAAAAAGTGGTTTGCACATAGCGGGCTCCCAGAAAACAAAGAAAAGCTCATACAATTTTTTTAGGGGAGCTCTTTTTCTTTTCAATTTTTTTTAGACAAATATAATAACTATTGTTGGAAGTCACACATATACTTCCTTTTTTCATAGACATATACTCCCTTTCATACACGACATTCTATGAAATCTCTCCTTCGCAAAATATAAGTTTTTGAAATTCTAAAGAACTTTTGCGCTTTTGTACAACCTCTTTTACCCTTCAAACATTTACTTACAATTTAACACTTGTTCTTCTTTTATTGGATGAGAAGAATTAAATGTAGTTAACCATGGAGGTGAAAAACATATTAAGATATAGTGTTCTTGCTCTTTTATCTATAGAAACAAGAGGCCTGACACAATAATTAAGACAAAAAGATTTAATTTATTAGGAAAATGTTACTATAACTCAGTAACTTAACCCAAAAACGCATACTTATTTACGTCCATACAATGTGCCTCAAGATGCATGCACGTTGAGATGGACGACACACAGGAAACGCGTCTTTCTTAGGTTAAGTAAGTGGGTTACAGTAACATTTCCCAATTTATTAATCAGTTTGTTAACCATTTCATAATTTTTTTTTTTTTTTTTTTTGTTTTTTCCGTTTTTGATAAGCTTCCATAATTTGTTTTAGCCAATTAATATATGTACCAAAAGAATGTTAAAAAATTATTTTCCTTAAATTTAATCTATCCCATGTAGTCTTGCTCTTTTTTTTTAGGACAATAGATTTTATTAATTTGGAAGGTCCATCTCAATGGATGTGACAATAAAAGAGGAACACTCATCGGTCCATACATTAGCATTAGTACTACTACTTGCCATTTGTGCCAGATCATGCACGAATTTATTGGTCTCTCGTGGAGAGTGCACACAATCGCAGTGGAACCCGAGGAGCAGCTTTCATATCTCAAGTATTAGGTTCTCATCAACTCCAGTCATACTCTCACACATGTAGATGGTTGATCGATCATGGTTTTCTGAAAAAGCTAATCGGTACTAAAACCATGCCAAGGGAGCACGTACTTGAAGCAATGTCTTATTAAATAGGGCGAACTTGTAGCAAAAAGAAATAATAATAAAAATAAAACTCCAAAACGAATGTGCTTGTTTATATTAAGGGCAGTTTGACCATGACCCCTAACACTTAATTACAGTAGAACGCTTAAAGGTGAGTGTTTTTGTTTTCAAAAAAAAAAAGGTGAGTGTTTTTTTTTTAAATCAGGTGGCTGTTATTAAATGTCATGTGAGAAACATGTTCGATGGATCGTGTTTTGATTCACTAGAAGAGTTTTGGCGTCTAATAACACCTAATTGATAAGGGTTATAAGCAACCTCTACGTAATACCTGTATTGACAATTAAAACAGGATCCATCAAATACGTTTCTCACATTATATTTAATAACACTCATCTTTAATAGGGGTTTTGAATCCTCTATTAAAGACCAAAATTGTTCTAGTGTTATATACTCTTAATTATATACCTCCGTTAAACTCGTTCATAAGGAGATCACTTACCTGATATAAAAGAAAAAGGAGACCACTTACCTTGATTCTTACTGTGCCACCCCTAAATTAATCATTGATAATCGTCACACACCCCTTCTTTCCCTCAATGGGGGTGTCGTAATTGGCAAGAGCTTTAAATTTTAATGTGTTTTTTTCTTAATTAATTTCCTTTTCTTATTCCTTGTTATAACATGCAACTTCATGGGTATACTTTTGAAAAAAAAATCGTGGGTATTCCATGATTCCTTGAACGACATACGTGCATGAAAATAATAAATACTGCGTTGAACATAAAAAAAGTATTAAATACTCACATGCCTAAACTTGAATTATTATTGGGAAAAGAAAGATGATTTTGTGTTAAGTGATATTGATAAATTGTAACAAAAAAGGGATATTGATAAATTGTAACGAACGGAGACTTCATCAAATTAGCTAGCTATGAATGAGAGATTTTTTATATTTTTTATTTTTTTTGAAACAATGCAAGGAAAATTTAATTCAATTATACTAGGTATTTTTTTTTAAAATAAATTATACAAGGTATTGACTTATAAGAAAATATCATAGTTCTTACTAGCTATATATTGCCCCAGACAACTTGTCAAAGTAATTATATATTTTCCACGGCGTAGTAATGATCGAATTAAAAGTCATAGGGATATTTGACAAAATTAAGTAAAGTAATAATAATGATTATTTTTTGTGAATAATAATAATGATTATTTACTAGATAATTTTTCGTGAATCATATGTGAAAAATATCATAATGTATTTTTTTGGTTTAGGCATGCGTAATGTAATCTTCATGTCAACTATATAATAACAGATAAATAGGTCATCCAAAAAAATAAATAAATAACAGATACATGGGAGCATGTATTTTGTTTCTTAATTTGTTTGGCAACATCAAATCATTATATATATTTAACATACACGAGTATATATTTTGTTTCTTTGTTTGGCATTATCAAATCTATCCGTATACGGATCTAGAGTTCTAGATTAGACCTTCAATTTATTTCTTTCCAAATTATTTTATTCACTATAGTTTGAACTAGTACCTAAGTTGGTCATCGTTACTCTGATTAAAGCATAAATCATGGATTGCATTTTTGGTATTTCTTTGATTCATCCTGAGTTGTAGTGTCAGGAATCCCAACTAACTTTTATGAAATTAATCGAATTAAAGTAAAGAGGGGGCGGAAAATTAAAGTAGTTTTTTTTTTTGAGAAATTAGTTTGTACTACTACACAATTATGAATTTAATTTAATTTATTCAAGTGGACTTGCTCCTACTAATACATTCAAAGACTCCATGGTCCAAAATCCCCGTCTCTATGTTCATCAACAAATCTCAATCTAGCAGTCAAAAGGTGAGTCGTGATGTGTTCTTAGCGAGTTACTTTAAATCATTCCATACACACAACCAAAATTTCTGTACTTGCTACATTTACTCCTCTCCTCAGCCATACACGATGCCTTACCCATCTCTTCTCTTTTCCTTGTTAGCATTTTTTTAAGAAAAATGTTAAAGTTTCCTAGATTTTGACCCACATTTCACACCGACCACATCGGGAGTCGTCCATTTTTGCGTCGCGATGCGCACGCACGTATCTTGAGGCCGAACCAACGGTTCCCAATGTGGTCGGTGCGAAATGTGGGTCAAAATCTGGGGAAATGTAGCGGGTCTCTTTTGTTAAGATTATAAATGGAAGGAAGAATTAATTGATTGATTGATGGATTGATTGATTGATTGATTGATTGAAAATTTCATATTTGAATGCATATGTACCTCTATAAATATAGAATTAGTGTAGCTATCAAAGAATGAATAAAAATGAAACCCTATAATTTGTTATTCACGATGTGTCGTCTCCTCGTACCGTCACCATCGTCGGCGCCATTGTCGTCCTACAATCCCGTCGACGTAGTGAATCCCAGCCTGATCTTCACTACTGGCATTGTTGCATTCGTCTTCGTCGTCTCCATCTCCCTCCTCCTCCACCGCTACTTCCATCGCCGTTGTGGATCATCCGATAACGGCAACAACAATGTGGAGGCGCTTCCGTCGTCGGTGAGGTCGTGATGCATATAAGAGTTTGTGTTAGATTAGAATTTATTTATTTATTAGATAAGATGGATTTGTTTAGTTGTATTACAAGTTTTGTGTCCTTTTTGTGTAAAAGTTAGAGTTTAAATAGGAGTCAGTGGTAGTAAGAGTTTTATTAGAATTAAAGTTAATGTGTCTTTTGGTATCCTATTAGAATTATGAGTTTTATTATTTTACAAGCCTATATAAAGGCCACATATGTAATAGTTTAGGGGTTGATAATTGATTTTTTTAATAAAGAACAATGTTTCTTTTTATAGAATCAGGGTTTAATCTCTGTTAGATTATGTAAATATTTAGTCAAAAATATTAAATATTTAGTCAAAAATATTAAATATTTAGTCAAAAATATTAGTCAAATTAGGATTCCTAATTTGTAGGTAACCTATACATTAGAATTAATTAGTAGTCAATTTAGTTCCTAATTTGTAGCCTAACGTTACGTTGTCAATGATGTATATTAACCTATTGAATGAATGAGAAGGGACACGGCAAATATTTTCTTATATGGTATCAGAGCCATATTTTTATATGCCAAGATTTTAGAAGGGAGAATATTGTGTAGATACGTGGCCATGGCCAAGGCATGATGCCAATAGGAGGTCGGCATAGATGCATGGGCAAGAAGTGTACGAACAATATTGTTTATGGATTTGATTTTCCGTTCCGCCTTACCATTTTGGGGTGAGGTGTGCGGACACGAAAATCGAAAAAGCATCCCGTTTTGTTCACAAAATTTATGAAAATGACCATTATCAAATTCACGTCCATTGTCACATTGAAAAGTTTTGATTTCTTTTTCAAATTGAGTGCGAATGAAAGTCCGGAAAGACAAGAAAATACCATAAACTTGGGACTTTGTTTGGATGGGAAAAGTCCAAAGAAAATTAGTATAATTGTCAACAAAGAAAACATAATATCTGTGACCGGAAGAGCTAAGAACGGGTGAAGTCCATAAATCACTGTGAATAATGTCAAAGGGCATCGTAGTAGTTGAAAGAGAGTCATAAAAGGGCATTTTAATCAATTTCCCCAAAGGATAAGAATGACAAACATTGTTTCGAGCCTTAGTACATTCAATCAAATTACGACGACGTAAAGAACTAAAAACTACATCCCCTGGATGACCCAAATAGGAGTGCCAAATATGAGGAGAAATGACAGTAAAAGCAGATGTTGCAGATGAAGGAATGACTTGGTAAGTTTTGGAGAATGGATAAAGATCACCCGAACTCTCACATCTCATGAGTTTGCTCCCCGTCCGTAAATCCTTCACAGAAAACCCAAAAGGATCAAATTCAACAGAAACCATATTATCCATAGTAAATTTACGTACGGAAATAAGGTTTTTGATGAGTTTAGGTGCATGTAAAACATTTTTTAGGTTTAGGGAGGGATTGACTTGAAGGGAAGTATGACCACAACCATGAATTGGAATCATGTTACCATTACCAACAGTAATGCCATTATTTTTGCTCAATTGAAAGTAAGACGAGAGAGTACCTTTGGAGTTGGTCATGTGAGATGTGGCCGCGGTGTCCATGTACCAATTTTTTTCATCAGGCGGATGCAAGGACATCGTATGCATAGCCTGATCAATATCCGTGGGCACATACCCACCATGCTGCGATGGCGGGGCTGCCGAATAGAAAGACTGGGGAGGGCGAGTACCGAGAATGCCTTGTCTGCGATCGAGCCGGGATGTGGGCTGCTTGCCACCCTGTGGTGGGGTAGGGACACGGTGGTGTGGCCCATGGCTGTGGCCCCCAAGAAGTCCAAGGAGGGAAAGACCAAGGATGGGCAGGAGCTCCTTGGTGCTGCGACGCGGTGGGCAGACTATTTCGGTGGTTGTTCCGGTTGCCCCCGCCACTGTTCTGGCCATTTCTAGCACTACCGCGATTGTTGTTGCGGTTCCCACCACCACGACCACGGTTGTACTTCTTTCCACGATTGTGGGAATTTCCTCGATTATTGTAGATATTTTCAGAATTGTTGGGCTGCCCATTAACAGAGAAATTATGAGGATTAATATTGTGGGAAATGAGAGCGGCATTCGAACCTGATTCATGAATGGCGTCCTCGCCATTGCTGTCTTCCTCAAGATCGAGCATTGATCGCATAACTTCAAAGGATGGGAGAGGAGTACGGTGTTGCACCGTTGTTCAAAAATGCTTGCATTCTTCTGATAACCCACGTAGAAGACGGAGCACCAGACGTTCGTCAGAGACTTTGTGGCCGACGTTGGCGAGGTTGTCTGCAAGAACCTTGAGCCTGGTACAATATGCTTTCACGTTTGGGAAATCCACCAATTTGGTGTTCGTGAATTTTGCATCAAGGGCAAGAGCCCTAGCCGATTTGTTGTCCTGGAAGAGATGAACAAGACGATTCCATGCCTCAGCTGCGGTGTCCTCTTGATCAATGATCGTGTTGAGAAGATCATTGGATATCGTACCATATATCCATTGTCGTACGATGTCATCTAGCCGTTCCCATAGAACCTTTGCAGGAATTTTCGCAGCTTCGGTTGTTATGGATGAGACGGTGGTGGAGGCAGGAGGTAAGATGTGATCAATTACCAAATTTGCTCGGCAATGGAGCTTGAAGAGGGTAGCCCAGTTGTTGTATTGACTTCCTTCATAGTCGAGAACAATAGGAATGCATGATTTTATATTGGTGACTGTGGTTGCAGGATGCAACTTGGACGCGTCAGCCATGGAGATGAGAAGAAGAAAGGGACGAAGAAGATGAGAGGTGGGGGTTGCAGAGATCTGCTCTGATACTATATAAGAAAATATTTGTCGTGTCCCTTCTCATTCATTCAATAGGTTAATATACATCATTGGCAACGTAACGTTAGACTACAAATTAGGAACTAAATTGACTACTAATTAATTCTAATGTATAGGTTACCTACAAATTAGGAATCCTAATTTGACTAATATTTTTGACTAAATATTTAATATTCTTGACTAAATATTTACATAATCTAACAATCTCAATGCCTTGAATTGCATTATACGTGTGTTGAATAATCAGTTTGGAAGACCTCCGCTACGCAAGTGGTATCAGAGCCTTAAATCGGTTCGGGTAATCATGTAACTGAGCGTGAAGTTTGCTTTTGGTGAAAAGCCAAAAGAGAAATATTTCGGCAAGGAGGAATTTGTATTCAAGAAAGAAATAGATAGGTTTTTTTCTTTACGGTGACACAGGACGAATAGATCCAATCTTCTTTGAGGATAAATCAAAAAACTTTGACGAAGCGTCAAAGTTTGATGGGTACGATTTCATGGAGGACAAGATAGTCTTTGGAGAAGACGATTTTGTCATCGAAGTGGTTTCATTGTTTATAGTTCCTCAAGTGCTTGAAGAAGTTGTTGGTGATACAAGCGTCAACAAATCTTCCGTGAATGAATTTTTCAACTATCAGAACTTTGTTGTTAGTTTTTCAAATTATGAGATCAAGCCTATCTTTGAAAATAAATTTGTTTCATATCACAAACTACGCGAAGGAACGAGAAAATTTGTGGTCGAATTTTCTTGAACCGCGGGAGAATGATGAAAATGAAGACCATAGACGTCATTTGCAGGAGAATGATTAAGATTAAGATTTTTCTCAATCGGGATAGAATGATGCAAATAAGAGTTTGTGTTAGAATAAGACTTTTTATTTATTAGATAAGATGGTTTTGTTTAGTTGGATTACATGTTTTGTATCCTTTTTGTGTCAAAGTTAGAGTTAAAATAGGAGTCAGTGGTAGTAAGAGTTTTATTAGAATTTCAGTTAATGTGTCTTTTGGTATTCTATCAGAATTAGGAGTTTTATTATTTTACAAGCTTATATAAATGCTACATATGTAATAGTTTAGTGGTTGATTATTGATTTTTTTTAATAAAGAACAATGTTTCTTTTTAGAGAATCTGGGTTTAATTCTCAAGGCCTTGAATTGAGTTATTCGTGTGTCGAATAATCAGTTTGGAAGATCTCCGCTGCGCAATTGGTATCAGAGCCTTAAATCGGTTCAGGTAATCATGCAACTGAGGGTAGAGTTTGCTTTTGGTGAAAAATCAAAAGAGAAATATTTCCTTTACGGTGACACACTACGAATAGATACAATCTTCTTTGAGGAGGAATCAAAAAACTTTGGCGAAGCGTCAAAGTTGACAATGATGGGTACGATTTCGTGGAGGACAAGATAGTCTTTGGAGAAGACAATTTTGTCATTGAAGTGGTTCATTGTTTAAAGTTCCTCAAGTGCTTGAAGAAGTTGTTGGTGATACGGGCGTCAACAAATCTTCCGTGAAGAAATTTTCCAACTATCAAAACTTTGTTGTTAGCTTTTCAGATTATGAGATCAAACCTATCTTTGAAAATAAATCTGTCTCAGATCACAAACCGTGCGAATGAACGAAAAATTGTGGTCGAATTTTCTTGAATCGCAGGAGAATGATGAAAATGAAGACCATAGACGTCATGTGCGGGAGAATGATTAAGATTAAGATTTTCTCAATCGGGATAGAATGATGCAAATAAGAGTTTGTGTTGGATTAAGATTTTTTTATTTATTAGATAAGATGGTTTTGTTTAGTTGGATTACAGGTTTTATGTCTTTTTGTGTCAAAGTTAGAGTTAAAATAGAAGTCAGTGGTATTAAGAGTTTTATTAGAATTACAGTTAATGTGTCTTTCGGTATCCTATTAGAATTATGAGTTTTATTATTTTATAAGCCTATATAAAACCTACATGTGTTATAGTTTAAGGGTTGATTATTGATTTTTTTAATAAAGAACAGTGTTTCTTTTTAGAGAATTAGGGTTTAATTCTCAAGGTCTTCAATTGCATTATTCGTGTGTCAAATAATCGATTTGAAAGATCTGCGCTGCATGAGATCATCGGGGAGGAGAATGGTGTCGGAGGAGGATGACCAATCAGACGACCACCTGAACTCACTCCTGGAGTCGTTGTCGCTCTTCTCCTACTTTGAAATTCGGCGATCTTATTCTCAGGGTCGACCCTGACATTTATGGGGCCTAGGGGACCTGAAAATTGGGGCGTTTTATATTTGACTTGTGTTTTTAATGAAAAAAATATTTTACTTAATTAAATTACTTTAATTTACATATGCTTAAGTTACTATTAGAATTATATAATTTTATAAAACACACATTTTATTTATTTATTTCTATATGAAAGGGTCTAACTTGGCCACTACACATTTTAATTTGTATAGTGAGTGTGTTTTTTTTTTAAATATTAAATTAAAATCGGCCATGAAAAATAAAATATTTTTTTTTGGTTTGTAAAATAAATTAATTTGTAAAAGTAATACATGCTTTTAAAGATAATATGATCAATATGAGTAATAGAAAGTTTTTTTTAATATATGAATAATAAAAGCAAAAAGTTAATTATTTATTTTTTTGTAATTGACATAAACCTATCAATTAAATTATTTATATATAATGCTAATCCTTTTTGGTTAATCGTTAATAAGTTTTTAATCAAAATATAAATTGTTTTTGCGAGGAACTGTTAGTTTTATTAATTTATTACTATTGTCCAAATAATTGTATTAGTTTTTTTACTTAATACTTTTTTAATCAAAACTGTTAGATTTCTTGAAAAAAAAAGTTCTATTTATTTTTTTGGAAAAAAAAGTTTTATTAAATTATAGACATTTGAGAGAGCATTGAGTAATTAAGGCTATGAGAAGAGAAGGGCAATTCTTAGAGAGAGAGAGAGAATCATGTAAATGAGGCCCACGTAATGGACTAATATACAACCACATATATTGTGAGATTCATCTAAGTAGAGCCTCAACTCTAGTGTATGTAAATGAAACAATAAAACTATTTTTTAAGTTTGAAGAGATAAACTTTAGAAATATTTGGAGCCTTCTCGGGTTGGGCCCCCCAAAATCGGGCCTGCTTATTCTTCATCTTCCTCTTGTTGGTTTTGGAATTCGGCATCGGCGGCGGACTGCGCGGTGTGCTTGTCGAAGGTGAAGCAACTGGATATGAACCGCTTGCTGCCTCTATGCTATCACGCGTTTCACGCGCGCTGCATTGACACGTGGCTCCTCGCCAAGTACCAGACGTGTCCGCTCTGCCGGTCGACGATCTTCGCCGACGAGTCTGATCTCGATGAACTCGTAAAGAGGCTCGGCGGATCATCAACACCAGCTTCGCCGATTGGCTCGTCAAATGATCGACACTAGTAATCAGAGTCTTAGGATTGAAATTGTATTATCGTTCGAGTACCATAATACCATTCTCTACCACGACAAGACGGATCATTTAAATAGTATTTGAATTGATTGAACTTGTTTTTTGATGGCTCAAATTGATGATTAATTAAGAGTCGTGTCATGTGCACCCCAATATCCTCTAAGGGCACCCTGACTTCTTTTTTTTTTTTTATTTAGGTTGGATCTAAGAAAAAATGACACATTTGTCATGGGGTACCCTGAGTAATCAGTGGGGTACTTACTGGGGTGCCTTGAGTAATCGGTGGGTTGCCCATAGCGCGACACTATATCAACCGACATTACGTTTCAGGTCTCGTGGGAAATGACTGAACTTATGGTCTAGGACACACAGGACCGAGACATAGATTGTTGTGTCAATTGTGTCAATTGGTGGTCCCATCGAGTTGAATGTTTGACTACCTTATTTAGGTGTCGGTTGGTATAGACCGAAATTGTAATAGGGGTCTCGGCAAGACATGACCGAGTCCACTTTAACATGTGTCTTGGGTAGTGGGGTGTATTGTTTTACAAATTAGGAGCATTTTGATAAGAGTCTCGGGGTGTACATAGTGCGACTCTTAATTAAACTTAAATTCTTATTTATGATAGAAATAACAATGATAAATATTATTCTAAGAAAAACAATGATAAATGTTCCTCACCAATTCACGATCTGAAAAAAAAAAAATGAATTGCAACTGTTAGATTATGTAAATATTTAGTCAAAAATATTAGTCAAATTAGTTCCTAATTTGTAGGTAACCTACACATTAGAATTAATTAGTCAAATTAGTTCCTAATTTGTAGCCTAACATTACGTTGTCAATGATGTATATTAACCTATTGAATGAATGAGAAGTGACACGGCAAATATTTTCTTATATGGTATCAGAGCAGGTCTCTGCAACCCTAGTAGCCGCCCACCTCTCATCTTTTTTGTTCCTTTCTTCTTCTCATCTCCATGGCTGACGCGTCCAAGTTGCATCCTGCAACCACAGTCACCAATATAAAATCCTGCATTCCTATTGTTCTTGACTATGAAGGAAGCCAATACAACAATTGGGCTACCCTCTTCAAGCTCCATTGCCGAGCGAATTTGGTAATTGATCACATCTTACCTCCTGCCTCCACCACCGTCTCATCCACAACAACCGAAGCTGTGGAAATTCCTGCAAAGGCTCTATGGGAACGGCTAGATGACATCGTACGACAATGGATATATGGTGCGATATCCAATGATCTTCTCAACACGATCATTGATCAAGAGGACACCGCAACTGAGGCATGGAATCGCCTTGTTCATCTCTTCCAGGACAACAAATCGGCTAGGGCTCTTGCCCTTGATGCAAAATTCACGAACACCAAATTGGTGGATTTCCCAAACGTGAAAGCATACTGTACCAGGCTCAAGGTTCTTGCAGACAACTTCGCCAACGTCGGCCACAAAGTCTCTGACGAACGTCTGGTGCTCCGTCTTCTGCGTGGGTTATCAGAAGAATACAAGCATTTTCGAACAACGGTGCAACACCGTACTCCTCTCCCATCCTTTGAAGTTGTGCGATCAACGCTCGATCTTGAGGAAGACAGCAATGGCGAGGACGCCATTCATGAATCAGGTTCGAATGCCGCTCTCATTTCCCACAATATTAATCCTCATAATTTCTTTGTTAATGGGCAGCCCAACAATTCTGAAAATCCCTACAATAATCGAGGAAATTCCCACAATTGTGGAAAAAAGTACAACCGTGGTCGTGGTGGTGGGAACCGCAACAACAATCGCGGTGGTGCTAGAAATGGCCAGAACAGTGGCGGAGGCAACCGGAACAACCACCGAACAGAATAGCGCCATCGCGTCGCGGCACCAAGGAGCTCCCGCCCATCCTTGGTCTTTCCTCCTTGGGCTTCTTGGGGCCACAGCCATGGGCCACACCACCGTGTCCCTACCCCACCACAGGGTGGCAGCAGCCACATCCAGCTCAGTCACAGCAAGGCATTCTCGGTACTCGCCCTCCCCAGTCTTTCTATTCGGCAGCCCCGCCACCGCAGCATGGTGGGTATGTGCCCACGGATATTGATCAGGCTATGCATACGATGTCCTTGCATCCGCCTGATGACAAAAATTGGTACATGGACACCGCGGCCACATCTCACATGACCAACTCCAAAGGTACTCTCTCGTCTTACTTTCAATTGAGCAAAAATAATGGCATTACTGTTGGTAATGGTAACATGATTCCATTTCATGGTTGTGGTCATACTTCCCTTCAAGTCAATCCCTCCCTAAACCTAAAAAATGTTTTACATGCACCTAAACTCATCAAAAACCTTATTTCCGTACGTAAATTTACTATGGATAATATGGTTTCTGTTGAATTTGATCCTTTTGGGTTTTTTGTGAAGGATTTACAGACGGGGAGCAAACTCATGAGATGTGAGAGTTCGGGTGATCTTTATCCATTCTCCAAAACTTATCGAGTCATTCCCTCATCTGCAACATCTGCTTTTACTGTCATTTCTCCTCATATTTGGCACTCCCGTTTGGGTCATCCAGGGGATGTAATTCTTAGTTCTTTACGTCGTCGTAATTTGATTGAATGTACTAAGGCTCGAAACAATGTTTGTCATTCTTGTCCTTTGGGAAAATTGATTAAAATGCCCTTTTATGCCTCTCTTTCAACTACTACTATGCCCTTTGACATTGTTCACAGTGATTTATGGACTTCACCCGTTCTTAGCTCTTCCAGTCACAGATATTATGTTTTCTGTGTTGACAATTATACTAATTTTCTTTGGACTTTTCCCATCCAAACAAAGTCCCAAGTTTATGGTATTTTCTTGTCTTTCCGGACTTTCATTCGCACTCAATTTGAAAAAGAAATCAAAACTTTTCAATGTGACAATGGACGTGAATTTGATAATGGTCATTTTCATAAATTTTGTGAACAAAACGGGATGCTTTTTCGATTTTCGTGTCCGCACACCTCACCCCAAAATGGTAAGGCAGAACGAAAAATCAAATCCATAAACAATATTGTCCGTACACTCCTTGCCCATGCATCTATGCCGGCCTCCTATTGGCATCATGCCTTGGCCATGGCCACGTACCTACACAATATTCTCCCTTCTAAAATCTTGGCATATAAAACACCCACTCAGATTCTTTATCAAAAGAATCGATCCTACTCTCATCTCCGGGTTTTTGGTTGTCTATGTTTTCCTCTCTTCCCTTCCACACAAATTCATAAACTGCAATCCAGGTTCACTCCTTGTGTTTTCCTATGGTATCCTTCCAATCATCGAGGGTACACATGCTATGATTTATCGAGCCGAAAACTAATCATAGCCCAGCATGTGTGGTTTGATGAAAACTCTTTTCCTTTTTCAAAAATAAATAATCCAATTCCTACCTCATATGAGTTTTTGGATGATGATAATTCTCTATTAAGAATACAATTGTTGCATGATCAGGCCAATGCTACTCCACCTAATGGGTCAGTCCCACAAATGCAGCCATTAAGGCCCACGTCCCCTCCTGCCACCCACCAACTACATTCACCCATTTCCTCTCCTCCCTTGTTATCTGTCCAGCAGGCCACTCCCACTAGCACCCCCGTCCTTGTCAGCCCCATCTCACCTACATTGCCACCAGTTCCTCGCATGACTACACGTAGTCAACATGGGATATTTAAGCCGAACTTGAAATACAAAAATCATGCCTTAAGTGCCACCATCACCTCAATCTCTCCTATTCCCTGGAACCCAATTGGTGCACTTAATAACCCGAATTGGAAAAATGCTATGCAGGATGAATATAATGCTCTTATTGATAGTAAGACTTGGGAGTTGGTCCCTCGTCCTTCAAATGCTAATATTATTCGTTCTTTGTGGATTTTTCGGCATAAAAAGAACTCTGATGGTTCTTTTGAGAGGCATAAAGCCCGTCTTGTAGGTGATGGCAGTTCTCAGCGGGAAGGTGTTGATTGTGACGAGACTTTCAGTCTGGTTGTCAAACCGGCAACTAGCCGTGTGGTTCTTACTATTGCTTTATCTCACACTTGGCCCATTCACCAACTTGATGTAAAGAATGCTTTCTTACATGGCAACTTGAATGAGACCGTTTATATGTATCAGCCTTTGGGATTCTGGGATCCGACTCTTCCTGATCATGTTTGTCTCTTGCGTAAATCTCTTTATGGCTTGAAGCAGGCACCACGGGCGTGGTATCAGCGTTTTTCTGAATTTGTGGCAACCATTGGTTTCTCGCATAGTACATCTAATAACTCTCTCTTCATTTACTGTCATGGAAAAGATACTGCTTACATTTTGCTATATGTGGATGATATTATTCTAACTGCATCTTCAGATTCTCTCAGATTCCGTATTATGTCCAAGATAGCCACAGAATTTGCAATGAAAGATTTGGGTCCGTTGAGCTATTTTTTGGGGATTGCCGTCTCCCGGGACAAAAATAGCTTATTTATGTCTCAGAGTTCTTATGCAGAGGATATTCTTGACAGGGCAGGCATGTCATAATGTAATCCTTGCCCCACACCAGTTGATACAAAGGGAAAACTCAGCGCCACTTCGAGCGCCCCATATGAGGATCCTACGAAGTATCGCCGTCTGACAGGTGCTTTGCAATACTTGACATTTACTCGGCCAGACATATCCTACGCAGTACAACAAGTTTGCTTGTTTATGCATGATCCCAAAGTCGAGCATATGAACGCATTAAAACGCATTTTGCGCTACATTCGAGGTACGATTGATTTTGGTACACATTTATACAAAACCTCTCTACAATCACTACTATTATATACAGATGCAGATTGGGGAGGATGTCCAGACACTCGACGCTCCACATCAGGTTATTGTGTATATTTTGGGGATAACTTGATTTCTTGGTCTTCAAAGCGCCAACCTACTCTATCTAAGTCTAGTGCTGAAGCTGACACTACAAAAAAACAGCAAATCAGCAACGGAATTAGAAACGGAATTTATTTCCGTTTCTAAATCAGAAACGGATTTAGAAACGGAACTTATTCCGTTTCTAATTGTAACAGTTAGCGACGGAACAGACAGGGAAATTTTCAGAGACGGATTTGAGATGGATCAGAGACGGAATTAGAGACGGAATTAGAGACGGAATTAAATTCCGTCTCTGAAATTTGGCGCCACCATTCCCGCCAAATTCTTCATTTCTTATGGCCGTTCATCATTCCTCGAGATTTGTATTTTCTCGATCCCGGGCAGCCTCTTCTCCTTCCCCACCCCACCCCCACCCCCGCAACAAAACACGAAATCCCCAAATCATTCCCACGAAAAAACCCCAAAAACCTAAATTCGTCTCTCCGTCTCGTCGCGCCGGCCGATCGTCTCGTCCCCACACGTCCATCCCGTTCGATCGTCTCGTCTCTCCGTCCGGTCGTGCGAGCCGGTCTCTCTGGTGCTCGCTCTCGGCCGTCCGGTCGCGGTGGTCTCCGTTTCTCCGTCTGGTCGTGCTACCCGGTCTCGCCGTCTCTCTCTGGTCTCTCCGTCTCGTCGCGCCGGCCGATCGTCTCGTCCCCACACGTCCATCCCGTTCGATCGTCTCGTCTCTCCGTCTGGTCGTGCGAGCCGGTCTCTCTCGGTGCTCTGCTCTCGGCCGTCCGGTCGCGGTGGTCTCCGTTTCTCCGTCTGGTCGTGCTACCTGGTCTCGCCGTCTCTCTGGTCTCTCCGTCTCGTCGCGCCGGTCTCCTTCATCGCCGATATCTCTCGCTCTCTCTGGTCTCTGATTCGGATCCGGTTAGCAAGGAATTTGTAGTTTTGGAGTCTTACTACAATCTTCATTTCTTATTTGTTTTTTATTGTTCTTTATAATGCAGGCAACACTCATGATCAAGAGCTCTTCAGCTTTCATAGAGATCATTCACCTTGTGACGGTTTTGAGGAAGTACTGAACTGCTTGGCCGTTTTCGCTAAAAATTTGCGTCTGTCAGGTTGGCGTTCTAGTCCCCTTGTTTATCTAATTTAAAAAATTAATGGAATATTCCGTCGGGTGACATGAGAATTATTTAAGTTTCCGCTATGGTTCATTTGATAGTTCGATCTTCTAGTAAACATCGGAGTTGAAGGCAAGAAGCTATTTTATCTAGAGAGATTTTCCAATTTAAATTAAGCATGGAGACTTCATAAATTTCCATCTATCAATAAATATTTGGGGTGTCCGGTGTTTCCTATGTACATTATATGCGGCATCCAGGAATATTAAAGTCGTAATACTTGTTAGCATTGCAAATATTATGCTCATGAATGAAATATGTTATAGATTTTCACTTGAACTGAAGCTATATCTCTAGGGAAGGCAATCATATATATGCCTTGATGTTCAAATATAGGAAATGAACATAATGTGGTGACCATTGTGTATATACTAGGTTTTCTTAGCGGCTCACTATACTAGTCTAATAAATGGATTTAAATGAAAAATTTATTTTCTTGAAAGGTCTTAGCTATTATGGTCATGGAATCCATTTTATTTTTGTATATTCGTCTTGGCAATTGGCCGTGTTATAGTACTACCTTATTGTTTATGAACTCGTGAAGAACAAACTCTTTATCGTGTGACATATTTTAAGAGTTCAGTTCTTATAATTGTTATTACTTTATGAGGTTTTATTTTAACTGTTCTTGAGTGATTTGATTTGTTCCTTGGTTGATTGTGCATTAGTTGGTGTTCTTCACTTGATCTATTAAGTTAATGTTGTGTCTTTTGTTTGGTTTAGAAGTTTTTGTTCTCCTCTTCTCTTACATGCATAGTTATTGAGGTTATGCTTGTTCTATTTTTAGGTTTATTAATATGTACTATTTCATTTCAACCTTTTAATTGAGCAATTCAAGATTTATATTGATTCCGTATTTGGTTGTTATTCCATGTTTATTTTATCGGTAAAGCATGTCATCCGTATTTGGTTGTTATTCCATGTTTATTTTATCGGTAAAGCATGTCATGAGAGTCATTATAATACATTAGAATCATGTACTGAGGTAATTACTTTGTCGTTTGATGTTATAGTTAGTAATTTCATATTCATGCACTTGCTATGGATGATTGATTAGTTAGGTGTTGTTGGTTATCATGATAGGAATTCCAATATGACCGTTTATAGCCGTGTTAGGAATCCAGGTAATCAAAAATTCAAATGTAAAGCTTGATTTCCAACAATCAAAAATATATGGCGTTGCTAATTAGCGCGCTAATTCTCAGTAATTAGCGCGCTAACCGCAGGGAACTCAAAAAAATTATTTTATCCCTTTGTGTTAGCGACCCTTAAACTCGTCCAGGACCTAACCAACCCTTATAATACATGTTATACATGTTTATTATGAGTCATTTACAACAATCCTTTTGATAATGCCCAAGCTTCTTACATAAACAACATAACTCAATCAATTCCTTCTCTTTACATTGTGATGACTCATTAATGACTTCCTAACTTTGTCAATTTATTCTCTACCCATGAGTTTAATGTGCGAACCTCGTTCTTTCACTTAGCTATCAATTTCTTCTCTTTAGATGGTGTAGATCGCATTTCCTTTGTAAGCCTCAAAGGTCTGGATTTGAGGACTTAAGAACAACCAAAAAGATCTCCTATTGCTCCTTCTAAAAATTCAAATTTCTTCTCTTTGTAGATCTTGAATTTTGAAATGTGTTTCTTCTCCTTATGTTACAACCAAGTTTGTGGTGGTTTTATCATGATAGGAATTCCAATATGACCGTTTATAGCCGTGTTAGGAATCCAGGAAATCAAAAATTCAAATGTAAAGCTTGATTTTCAACAAATCAAAAATATATGGCGGTGGCTAATTAGCGCGCTAATTCTCGTAATTAGCGCGCTAACTGCAGGGGAACTCGAAAAAATTATTTTATCCCGGCCCTTTGTGTTAGCGACCCTTAAACTCGTCCAGGACCTAACCAACCCTTATAATACATGTTATACATGTTTATTATGAGTCATTTACAACAATCCTTTTGATAATGCCCAAGCTTCTTACATAAACAACATAACTCAATCAATTCCTTCTCTTTACATTGTGATGACTCATTAATGACTTCCTAACTTTGTCAATTTATTCTCTACCCATGAGTTTAATGTGCGAACCTCGTTCTTTCACTAAGCTATCAATTTCTTCTCTTTAGATGGTGTAGATCGCATTTCCGATTTACAATATTCTCCATTTTGGAGGCTTCTTATCATCTTACTCATTATTATTTCATTACTTGAATAGACAACCGCTCGACAAGGGTTACGTTCGACTAGGAATGTCGTCTATAAACAGAGACTGGATGTACAACCGGCTCGACAACGATTATGTTCGAATTGAATTCGTGGCGAAGGTTAAAGAATTCATATCATTTGCAAAACAACATTGTCCTACATACCAAAGTGAACGGAAGATTAGATGTCCGTGCAATTTTAAGAAATGTCGACTTGTTCCGTACTGGACGTCGAAACGGTTGAGCACCACCTATGTAGGTATGGATTTGTCCGGGATATCACAAGCTTGGTACGAACATGGTGAGAACGGAGATGAAGGGCCGCAAAATTTTCACGCAATGGATTGCCATATTGATGATGCTTGATGTTCGAGGCTACGATCCGACACCTTACCGCGAGATGCTACACAACGTGGCAGTCCAAGTTTCAATTGGAATGTCATGGAAGAATCACCAAACCCCCAAGCACGCCAACTATATGACATGATTGATGCAAGTAGGGAACAATTGTGGCCTGGTTGCGAAACCATGACAACGTTGTCGGCAATGGCAAGATTACTTGCGATCAAGTCTCGAACATCATATATCTCGAACGAGGGTATAATGAAATCATTAAACTCATGAAGGATTGTTTGCCAAATGACAACTCAATGGTTGAGAATTTTTATGCCACTAAAAGACTAATGCGAGGTCTAGGTCTACCTGTTGAGAAAATAGATTGTTGTGAGGACCAATGTATGATTTATTGGGGAGTGGACTCGAGTTGACGTCATGTAAATTTTGTGGGAAATCACGATACGTTGCACATCGACGAGGTCGTGGTCGGAACACAAAAAACCGCCCTTGCAAAAGAATGTACTACTTCCCTTTGGGCCCTCGGTTGCAACGATTGTATGCGTCGAGTCAACCGCAAAACATATGCGATGGCATGGAGATCATTCATCGCCTGAAGATGTTATGCAACACTGTTCTGATTCGATTGCTTGGAGACATTTTAATGACGTCAATAAAGACTTTGCCGCCGAGGTTCGGAATGTTCGTTTAGGATTGTGCACTGATGGTTTTCAAGTATTTGGGATTTCCGGGAAATCGTACTCTTCGTGGCCCGTGATATTGACTCCTTACAACCTTCCACCGTCGATGTGCATGAAATCTGAGTTTATGTTCTTAACGGTTATCGTTCTGGACCGACCACCCAAAGCGAAAAATCGACGTGTTCCTTCAGCCGCTTGTGAAAGAGTTGCAAGATTTATGGAACAATGGGGTGGTTACATACGACGTTTCCACCAAGACAAATTTTGTCATGCGAGTTGCCCTTTTATGGACTGTTAGTGATTTCCCCGCATATAGCATGTTGTCCGGTTGGAGCACACACGGTAAGTACGCTTGTCCATATTGTATGGAGGATACAAATGCATTTCAATTGCGAAATGGAGGTAAGACATCGTGGTTTGATTGTCATCGTCGTTTCTTGGAGAAGTCATCACCATTAAGGAAAGACAAAAAAATTTCATTAGAGGCAAAATGGTCATAATCGATGATCCGCTTCGCTCATGATCTGGTGAAGAAATTTTGGCGAGAAATTGAATCGTTTGGCTTGATGAAGGTGACAAATCGGCGCCGAATCTGTGAATGGGCGGATAGCTAAGAATTCGGGATGGAGGAAGAAAAGCATATTCTGGGACTTGCCGTATTGGAAGACAAACTTGATCCGCCACAACTTAGATGTCATGCACATCGAAAAAAATGTTTTTGACAACATTTTCAACACTATTATGTGTGTACCGGGCAAGAGTAAGGACAATGCAAAATCGAGGCAAGATATTCGTGAATATTGTCACCGACCTTCTCTACACATTGATTCGGCGACAAATACTTACGTCCTTGGGTGCTATGCTCTTGATACATCAAGTAGACAAAAATTGTGCGAGTGGGTTAAAAAGTTGCGTTTTCCTGATGGTTACGCATCGAATCTTGGTCGATGTGTAGATCCAAAGAAACTGCGAATGTTCGGCATGAAGAGCCATGATTGTCATATATTCATGCAACGGTTGATACCAATTGCATTCAGAGAACTTCTCCCAAACCCGGTTTGGGTTGCAATTAGCGAATTAAGCCTATTTTTCCGGTCCCTTATCTTGCGAAATGTGTCGGTATCAAGATATGGAGGTCTTAGAGTCTGAAATACCAAAAATCATTTGCAAGTTGGAAAAAATTTTCCCTCCAAGCTTATTTGACTCTATGGAACACCTACCAATCCACTTGGCCTACGAGGCCCGTCTGGCCGGTCCCGTTCAATTTCGATGGATGTATCCATTTGAGAGGTACTATCTTGAGCCCTTGATATTATTTTCCCATTCAATAGGTTTTATATCAACATTTCCTATAACATTCATATAGGTACCTTAAACATTTGAAGAACAATGTGCGAAACAAAGCGAAGTTGAGGGCTCCATGTGTAATGCTTATTTGGTAGAAGAGGTCACGTCCTTTTGTTCTTACTACTTCGAAGATCACGTCTTTACGTTGCATGACAAAGTGCCACGTAACGACGATGGCGATCTCGGGCCCACACCGAACTTCGTTGGCAATTTCTCGATTTTCACTTATCCCGGTCGACCCATGGGCAAGTCGAAGGAGCGGTACTTAACAGAGCGGAGTATAATGCCGCTCATTCGTACATACTTGCTCAATTGTCCGAGAGATCGCTCCTTACGTTCGATATGTCCATCACTTTCTTTCATTAATGCAAGACATTCATTGTTCATACATTATAAATACATCCGACTTACACGTTCATTTCTTCTAGGATATTCGTCGATGAAATCACTCAAGCAATGGGGGAGTCGCAAGTTGATAGTAGTCTAGAGCACAACTTCCCCATTTGGTTTCAAACATATGTAAGGGCATTACTTTTGTACGTTATAGATTCAAATGTTTCTCCCATAACTAATGTGTCATATTGCATCTCTAATTTTGACGAATAGGCTCGGAATTCTATAGTTGACGAGACGCTCGTTGATCTTTCTGTTGGTCCTAGTCGATCATGTACCGTCTACCCTGGTTACCTTGTTAATGGGTATAAGTTCCACTCCGCAACATATGACGTTGATAGATCGACGCAGAGCGCGGTGTTTTGGTGAAGGGTTCAAACTACGCCGATGTTTCCCATAACTATTATGGAGTACCGCAAGAGGTTGTGGAGATTGAGTATACCGGCCTCAAACGTGTGGTCTTGTTTAAGTGCGAATGGTATGACCCTACACCGAATCATGGTGTTAGGACTCACCCAACACTTCAATTGGCGAGAGGTTCATCGAAGTCGACGATATAACAACTACGAGCCATTTGTACCGCAATGCAAGCCACTCAAGTCTACTACCTTTCGTACCCTTCTATGCGGAACGATCGACAAGAATGGCTAGCGGTTTGTTCTTGTCGTCACAAAATTCGGCCGACGAGGAAACTAGCAAAGACGATAATGACCAGGGCTCGGCAGAGATTGCTTTCCAAGATGGGATGCCCACCACGTGCGTAGTCGATGATGCGTGACGCCGATATCAACAATCTGGATGTTCCGACTGGGACTCGATTCATTGTTGAAGCGGGTCCAAGCGATGAAGTTTATAGTGAAGATGAATCAGAAGAAGAATCATCACCTTCTACTCATGAGAGTGAATTTGAAACGGATGATAGCGAATAAAGTTTGTATATGATACGTCAACGACCAATAATGTAGTTACTTTTATTTGCATGGATTTTGTTCTTATTAAGTCCAATAATATAGACTGAATTTCTACTTTTTGTATGCCCTTCTTTTCTGATGTTTTACTCGTGGCAGGATTGTTAGGTATCATGGCCGGACGTGGTCGTAGGGGATGTCGAGGTTTGCCATTAGGACGCCATCGTCCAGGCGGAATAGGTGCGGCACCGACATCTGGCGGCGAAATACCAACTGGCCCTCGTGGTCAGGCCACAGGAGGGGTCCATAGAGGTCGTGGCGGTCGAGGTCGTGGTTCGATACCTCCATTATCGATTCCGACTTCTCGGTCTCTCGAGCACGATACAGCCGCAGCGTCACCTTCCCCTTCCATACCGTCGGGGTCGTCTGTACCATCTTCGTCGTCATCAAGGACTATGCCTACTACACACTTCCCCACACCTTCTCCGACGTCAATGACTCCTTTACCCACGAGGCCTGCACCCCCACCACAAAGCATCACCGGCGGATCCCGAGAGGAAGACGTAAGAGCGAGTTGGAGGTGACAGGCCCTCCGGCCCACCTCGAGGCCGGGATGGAGGCCCCTCGCGTGCGGGGATCCCTATCACGCTGATTGCCAATGATACGTAAGTTTGCGTTTGACTTTTATATGTCAATTTCAATATGGATGTCAAATATTGAAGAAGTAGTTAAGGTGATATGCATGTTCATGAAACACAGGGAGTTGCATCCTTCGCACTTTTGTGCACGGAGGATGACAAAAGTTTTTAAACGATGGATGATTCCCGAAGGGTATTGTTGGAAGTCGGTACCGCCTCATCATAAAGACCAATACGGCGACAATGGAAGGTAAACAAGACTACCATGTGCCTTATGATTTATACTATTTTCTCAAATAAGTGCTAACAATAGCAATCGCCAATTTGTAGATATTTTTTAGATGGGATGATGCGCTTCCCGAGGATCTCGTGCGAGCGTACGACAGAGCTTGCGGCACAAGGTACACCGCGTTGATGCACAAGTTGAAGAAGAATCGGGTGCGCCGGTTTATGTTACGAGATGAGGCATGGAGGAGATACTTGCAAGATCGGGAGAGCGAGGACTTCCAGGCTAGGTCTAGGCAAGCGACGCGAGAATAGGAACACCGAGGTCGAAGGCCCCGGGACCGGACCCTCGAAGCACGGTGGTGGTTCCGTGTCATTTGCGACTACCCAAGAAAGATTGGTTAGTTTTTTTAACATCTAGGATATTTCGTACATTTATACTCTTGTTCACTATGCTTGGTCCTGCACGCAGGCTGATTCATCCGAGACGCCACCGTCGGTGAATGATTTGTACTTGCATCTCCACACCGTTAATCACGACAGGACGACATTCATCGATACTAGATCAGAGCGGTTCTATGTAAGTGTAGAATAAAAATGTAAATTATTATTAAGTCTTTCACTTACCCCATATCATGTACTTTGTTTGTTGTGCATATATGCGGATAGGCTCCGAGAGCGTACGTCGGGAGCCGACCCCGCTACACCGGAGCAATCGGTGGATGATGAGGCGGTGTACCTCAATGTGGCGGGTGAGTGTTCCAAAGGACGTGTCTACGGACTCGGGTCCGTAGGGAGAAAGAAGAGGAGATACGGAACTCCCGGTGCTAGCACGTCGCGAGCCGCCGGATGTGGTGCCGCGGGCGAGTTCGATGTCATTGCGGAGCAACTACGAAAGGTTATGAACTTCATGCATCGATCTTGGGATGGACATGGACGAAATAGGCCTAGCTCAAGAACAACCACCACCACCGCCACCAACACCGCCACCTCATGACCAAAGCAATGCCGCCGCAAATAGATCCGGCCGATCCACCCCAACAAGGGGACAATGTTGGGCGTGAGACGTAAGCGTGGCTCTCGAGAGATGAGCAGGTTGGTGATACATAGGTACTTGACTTGTTGTTTGTTTCAAATGCTTAGATTAAATGGACAATGAATGTACCTGCGGACGATGGTGGTTTGTTGAAGCCTGATGTAGTGGAGGGTACTGATGATGAAGTTCCTTTATTTTTTTCTCTCCCCGTTTTCGGATAGGCGGATTTTAGTTTTTCCTTTCGTTCTCGAGGGAATGGGTTCATTGCTTTTGACGATGAGCATGTTGTAGACGATTTGTTTCATTTGCATGTTAAACTCATTCTTTTTTTGGTGGTGGTGATTTTGGTCCTTATAGGACTCCAGGTCTCGGAGGTAGGCGTGGTGGGTATAGTGGAGGCAAGTGAGCTTGGTGGGGGTTATGGAGGCTTTGGGGCCAAGCTTAGGTGCTTATCGAGGTGAATCTTCTCTTGGCTATTCTATTTTGCTTTTGTGAGTGTTCTTTTTTTTTTTTTTTGCTTGTTGAACGATAGGATTGGTTGGTTTTTGTGTATACTTCCAAATTTTGGAGCTTTTGTAATACATGACAACTTTCCGTGGATATATAAATGAGTGAATCACATACTATTAATAAGTTGATGCGCTTTCTTATGGGATTGAATGAGGTATATGATCATGTAAGAAATGAAGTGTTAGTCATGGATCCTCTTCCAAGTCTTAAAAAACCTATGCTATTATTGTTCGAGTAGAGATACAAAAAGAGGTGAACATTGCTTTTGCACCCAAAGTTGAGACAACAATGATGGTTAAGCAAGTTATTTCTAAGCCCTTTGTATCCAAATCATCTGTTCTGTTAATTCGTTAAGGGAGGAGGTTTTAAAAAACAGAACAAAGATGATTCGTATTATGATCACTGCAAGATGAAGCGCAATACCAAAGAAACATGCTTCAAACTTTATGGTTATCCAGATTGGTAAACTGCTAAACTGAAAGGGCAAGGAAATCAACCGTAGAGCAATCAAAGAATTTTGCTCATATGATAGAAACTCCTATGGATTTCTCAGAAGATGGACGGTATGATAGCTTACAAGCAAATATAGCAACTATGGTCCAGCAAGAATTTTATTAATTGATCTAAGGGAAGGGTGTTGCTGGTGGAGATGTTGTGGCTGCCAATTTTGCTCATCTCACTGATTATGCAGGTAGCATTTTATGTTCTCATCATTGCTTAAATGTTCAATTTACTCTAAAACTCATTCAAAGAGGCTCTTCAGGGAAGGGTGTTGCTTGTGGACTTGACTTGCAGGGTGGATAAGCTTGTTGAGGATATGACTGTTAAAATGATTTTTGGGAGTGGTGGATCAGTGGAGTTTAGAAGGATTGTTGATGAGGCTTTGAAGATGGCTGGTGCTTTCAACTTGAATGATTTTGTGCCCTTTCTCAAGGTTCTTGATCTCCAGGTAACTACTCATCATCTACAATCTATAATTGAACCTGCTAGCTAGGATAATTCAGCAACAATACGCACTAACCACACACAATTGAACCTGCTAGCTAGGATAATTCAAAGAACATTTTTGCATTTTCTCAAACCGAGACAAAATGGGAGAAGTTGGAGGCCTAATTAGTGTTTGATTTTTTGATTTCTTGAGTACCATTGTTATGCTATTTGATTATCCGATGGACCTCGAGATGAGTGTCACTTGATATATGGTCGACCGGAAATTGTTGTCTTGTAAATATGTTGGCAACCTTAGATAACCCTTCAGCTTGTTGTTTTGGAATTGCAATGCGATGCATATGTGGTGGAAGATTAAATCTTCTATTAGAGTGGATAGGTTAGTGTAGTGGCTGGTGTAACCTTATGTATTGCTGGCTTACCTCAGTGCAGCCTTTTAACTTGCGGTATAATCTTCTTTAAACTTTTATACGATTTACGATTTTTCTAACTTCTAATATTAAGATGTATTAAGATGCTGCTTCTGTAGGTTGATTGGTTCTATATGAAAGATGATGAGAATCCTTTTGGTTTTGAACCTGGTCCAGATTTTACTTTGGAGGCCTTCAAAAAATATGCAAATGATTTCAAGGGCCAGTATTTTAGGAAGGTTGGTGATGCGAATCCAGTATGTAATCAGCATTTGCTTGAGAATCAATGGGAGCCCTCGGTAGATGATATAGAGGGTGAATATTGGCGGATAGTTGAGAAGCCAACCGAGGAGATTGAGGTACATGTTGAATAAATGTTGTTTGTGCCTGGTCCATTTGTATAACTTTGTTCTAAATCTTTTCTTATTTTATAGGTGCTTTATGGTGCTTGATGTCGAAACTGGAGTCTTTGGAAGTGGTTTTCCAAGAGTATCATCTCCAATGGAGAGTTGTTCGACTATGAAGAAAATTGCATTACTTCAGTTGGAACTTGAATAATCTGGCAAGGCTTCCGTGTTCACTCGCTATCTTTCGAAAGCAGTGACATTTCTGGTGTTGTGGTGCCATGGTTGTATGTGGGAATGTGCTTTTCTTCATTTTGTTGGGTAAGCTTAATAAATTTCATTTTGATTTCCTTGGAAATTCCTTGATTATGTAAGCACTATAGTGCTCTAGTTGGCTTTTACACGAATGTCGCTGAGATTGTGATGGGCTTGCTTCTATTTGAGTAATATTTTATTTATTGACATTTCTCTTTGTTTTGAATTGTAGCATGTTGAGGACCATCATCTCGTATTCAATAAATTATATGCATTGGGGTGCTCCAAAAGTGTGGTATGGCATTCCAGAAATTACTCATCCACATTAGAGGCTGCTATGAAAAAGAAATTGCTGATTTATTTGAAGAACAACCTAATTTGCTCCATAAACTTGTGAGTGGTGCTACATCTTTGTTCTCTTAAGCCATATTATACCTATTTACTTGTTATTGCAATTTTATAGTAACAACAATGAAGCCTCAATCCCAAATTAGCATGATTGGCCGCATGGATCGAATTCTTCCACTCCGCTTGCTTTAATGTCGCTTGCATATTGTTATTGTACTTATTCAAGAATGATAATGTCTTGACTCATTAGAGAAGTAATTGAGTGACATATTCTTAATAAATCCATTGCCACAAAATTCCAAATCCTATTAATGCGAATTAGGGTGTGCGTCTCTTCAATACAGAACCGTGCAGATTCTAACCACTATACAGGAAATCTGTATGCCGAAATATGTTTCCCCAGAATCATAGCCATGGCTGAATTGTTTGGCAAATGATGTGCAAGATTCCTGTCATTGTTTTAAACCCCATCCTTCCATAGTGAAAGAGAAAAGTCTCACAATTTTGTTGTATCCAAAGTTCATTTCTCTTAACTTGACCAGACCTGGATGTGAGCTATATGTCCAGCTATCTTGACCTGTTAAACTTTCTTGATCTGACTGAATAAATCATGTTTGCCGTACTGTTATGTGTCTTAGCCTCAGACATGCCTGCACAGGCCTTCTTGGTGCTAAAGGCCTTGTGTCTTAAAACAGCCCTTAATAGGTCTTATTTTCATTTCCTTAATAACTTTTTGATATTTGTTTTCTAGTAATATGATGACAGTTGTAGTGTTTGAAAATATTTAGATGTAAACATTTAGTCTGTCGATTGAACTCAATTGATAGACATTAACGTCAAGAGATGCTCATTGCATCTGCACAACTCTCGATCACCATTAGTAGTGCCTTCGATCACATTTCCTTGTGATTCTAAGCATATCTAATGACAAGCAAGGGGGCTTCGAGATTTGCTATTCCTCCTTTGATGTTCATAAATGAGTTTTCATTACTTAGTGCAATTTTTAGAAGATATCGATAAGAATCATCATAGGGATTACTTGTAGTAACTCGGAGGCTTCTTTTTCCTCCTACCAATCGGAAAGGCCTTATTGTTTTAGTGTTGTTGTAATTATAGTTAACAAATGAGTTATATATATATATATATATAAACAATCAAAAAAGAGAGAGAGGGGGGGCTCCATGACTGTTATTTATGTCTCTAGCATGACCACTTGATAAATTGTGGAGGGCAGTGGGTAAATGGCCGATACTACTAGAAGGATTCCCCTTTGGATAATAGGTATCGTAACCGGTATTGTTGTGATCGGTTTAATAGGTGTTTTCTTTTATGGTTCATATTCTGGATTTGGTTCATCCCTGTAGCAGCTACTGCTTTTATTCCCAAGTTAGCACCCGGCTCTTTCTGGTTTGACAATACATTGTAGCCACCGCTGGTCGTTCTTTCTCGGGGGCTGAGAATAGGGTGGGAATAATTTGATGTGTTCAAGCTGACACTTGCATGATGAATCTTTTGGTGCAGGTTACACAGCTCTCTCCTTCTATTTTAATTTCTGAAGGTGTACCAGTCCGTCGCTGTGTTCAAAATCCCGGCGAATTTGTCCTCACATTTCCTCGAGCTTATCATTGTGGGTTCGGTTGTGGGTTCAATTGTGCAGAGGTCAGTAAATATTGCTCCTCTTGATTGGTTGCCTTATGGGCGAATCTTTGTAGAGATCTACCGTGAGCGAATGGCGTAAAACAACCATTTCCCATGATAGATCACAGTTAGGGGCAGCAAGGGAAGCGATAAGGGCGCAATGGGAACTTCACTATTGAAGAAAAGTACAAGAGAGAACTTACGATGGAAAGAGGTCTCATGGGAAAGATAAAATTCTAGCAAAGGCTCTCAAGGTTTGGTGTTTAACTTTTATGGTTCATGTATGGTGACAAGTCTTGTTTTCTTAAATTTTAGAGTCTTCAATGACAAGTTTTTCTCTTCAACAGACACGTGTGGAGATGGAGCAGATGAAACGGGAGTACCTCTGTACCCTGGCTTGTAAAGTGAACATGGATGGTAGCTTTGACACGTGCAATGAAAGGGAATGTATTATATGTCTGTATGATCTCGCATCTATCTCAAAGTGAGTCGTTCTCGATGCCCCGAGAAATTCGCATGCCTAAACCATATAATGCAGTTGTGCATTTAATCTGAAATCAATTCAAAATCTTTGTTTGTTTGTTTGTTTGTTGTTTTTGTTCTTCAGCCACCAGTGATCACTGTGATTCTCAGAGTTTACATGCATTGCGACGCTTGTGCACAAGAAATTCGAAAACTGTAAGTTTCTACTCATTTTGCTTGTTTTTCTAGATCCTATGCTTTTAGGAGTTGCATTGCTTAAATAATTGAAGACCGGCTATGGTTTTTTTTTTTTTTTTTTTTTTTTGGAGTTGCAGAGCTTCCATGGATGCGGTCCCATCTCTCGGGCTCGCAGAGCCGCATGCTCTCTCATGGATGATCATGAGCCCGGCTTACTTAGATGTTGCACATTGCTACCCTTCCATTGTGATATGATTCTAAGACTCGACGACTTCTTCATTTCGCCGACAAGGAGCTCTCCCAACAACAAAGATAATGCTTTGAATTGTAACATCCTATCGCATTGGCGGCTTCTTGTGGATAACCTCTATTCCTTCACAAAGTGAGGGCTCCTTAATCTTCGCGATGCAGCCTTCACATTTTCCCGACAAAGAAGCTTGAAGGACTTCACCATACCAACTCCGAAGTTGTGTTTGAATGGCCGCAATGCAAACGAACCATAATCGCAAGACACTCTTACCATCTCCAAATACGCAATGCTTCAATTTTCAAGCATTTGTCCAATGTCAATATCATCATTTCAAATTTCCTCCGAACTCCATCTCGAATAGCTGATCGATGAAAGATCTTTCAGTGGTGAAATGATAGTAGATGATTTTGTTATTTTGAACTCTTAATGGAATAATAATATTGCGAGTGGAATGTAGATTTGTATATTTTTAATTGAAAATGGAAATAAAAATTAATTTGAGTATTTTTAGCTATTATTTTTGATGTATGGATGCGCAATTTGGCTTCTTTGGGGGATGTTGGAGGGGGTGCAGGCGATGGAGTATGTCATATCGGGTTGTATTTTGATTTTTTAGGTTGGAGAATCGATTAGCTTATGTATACGTGCCATATTTAAACAAAACAGAAAATTAGAGACGGATTAGCAACGGATTTCAAATTTTCCGTTGCTATTCCGTCTCTAATTTTCCAGAAATATTTCTATCAATCACAAACGGATCAGAGACGGAAAAATTAATTCCGTCTCTGATTCCGTCTCTAATTAAAACGGAATCAGAAACGGAATCAGAAACGGAATAATCCGTCTCTGATTCCGTTTCTAATTAGAGACGGAATCAGAGACGGACATTTTGTATTCCGTCTCTGATTACGTCTCTGATTCCGTTTCTGATTAGAAACGGAATCAGAGATGGAATTCATAAATTTATTAATTCGTCTCGATTCCGTTTCTAATCGCAAACGAATCGAGACGAAATGCAAGTACAAATGTACCATTTCGAAATAAGATCCATTTCTTCGTCTCGTCGTTCGTTTCTAATTTCCGTCTCTAAATCCGTCTCTAATCAGAAACGGATAATTTCCGTCTCTATTCCGTCTCTAATCAGAAACGGAATCCATATTCCGTTTCTGATCGTATCAGCGACGACGTTTTCAGAGACGGAACATGTCCGTCTCTGTTCCGTTTCTGATTTCATTCAGAGACGGAATTTTCGCAAATCAGAAACGGAAAATTCCGTTTCTGATTTGCGATTTTTTTGTAGTGTGAGTATAGAGGGGTTGCAAATGTAGTTTCTGAATCTTGTTGGATTCGTAATCTGTTGCTTGAAATCAATTGCCCTATTTGTAAAGCAACTTTGGTCTATTGTGACAATGTGAGTGCCATTTATTTATCTGGAAATCCGGTACAACATCAACGTGCCAAGCATATTGAAATGGACATTCATTTTGTTCGTGAAAAGGTGAGACGTGGAGAGGTTCGTGCCCTACATGTTCCATCCCGTTATCAGATTGCCGACATTTTCACCAAAGGTCTTCCGCGCGTACTATTTGATGATTTTCGGGACAGTCTAACCGTTCGTAAACCTACCGCTTCGACTGCGGGGGTGTGTTAGATTATGTAAATATTTAGTCAAAAATATTAAATATTTAATCAAAAATATTAGTCAAATTAGTTCCTAATTTGTAGGTAACCTACACATTAGAATTAATTGGTCAAATTAGTTCCTAATTTGTAGCCTAACATTAAATTGTCAATGATGTATATTAACCTATTGAATGAATGAGAAGTGACACGGAAAATATTTTCTTATAGCAACGATCAAGAATGAGGCATCATTTTTTAAAAAGAAGAATGATGCCATATCATTTGGTGAAAAGAAAAAAAAAACCATTACTTCCTTCTTGTTTGTTTGTTTTTTTTCTTTGTCAAGTTTTCTTGAGTTTTGTTTATATATAAAGGGCTAGCTATAGAAAGATAACAATATCACACAGCAACACACAGTTGACTCACAGAAGCCGTCTATACACACATCAAGATGTGGGCATACACAAATCCCAATACATAATATGTGGCGTGTAGGCTACATATATGGACGACTCCTATGAGCTAATGTGTGTCACAGTGTGACATTAATTAATTGTTTTTGTCATTCTAGTATGTTTCCTTGTTTAACTTGAACCCTTCAAATTACCTAAAAGAAGTTGTTCACAAGCTCATACATAATGCACTCTTTCTAACAACGTAGTTAAGCGAAGTGTGGTACAACTGAGTCTTATCAATAACTGAATGATTAAATCCCTACCTCCCGACATTTCATATAATTGTTGCTCTCATCCCCTTTCCAACTTTTATAGCTGGTCTAACTTAATTTTTTGACTCTACCACTATGTATGGATTAATTTAGAGGGGAAGCTACCAACTGAGAGGAAACATGATGTATAATTAATTTTTTTTCCATTATCATAGTTTTGTTGTTCTATACATATATAATGACTTTGGTAATTTTGAACCCAAAAAAATGACTTAGGTAATCAGAGTGCCCCCAATAAAGTTTTTGCTGTGTTGGTTTAAGTAACACACCCAACACACATTGCAAAAGCACATAAAAACAAAAGAACAATACCAAAAAAAAAAAAAAAAAAAAAAAAAAAAAAAAAAAAAAAAAAAAGGAAAATCATGGATGTTGGCTGCATAGCTGTTGAAGTCCTTTGCATTTGAAATCAATGCATGTGTCAAAGTAGGTCACTTAATTTATCACTTGAAAAAAAGGAAAAAAATAACAAAACAAAAGAACAATAGTATCCTACCAAAAAAAACAATAGCAGTGACATTGTAAGGATTTCCACATTAAATTGTTTTCTTGGAGTTAGAGAAACTACAAGTTCCACGTACACAATGGAAAGTACTCATCGAATTGAAAAGTAGACATCAACTTTCCAAGGATTTGGACGGTCTCTTTTGTATATGGAGCAGTGAAAGCGATCAAACAAAACTTAAAAAAGAAGAATGGAACCTGGTTTTTATCTTTGTTGTTTTTTTTTGTCAAAGGAGAATGCTAGCATAACACCGGTTGGACACGTGTTCTTGCATCCCTTCAATTTGCATCGGGATACATGCACATATGCATATCTCGACGAACATCAATGGAAGCGCACATGCGCGTGTGTGCCTAACCTGGATGCCCGATGTGCGTGTACACGCCAGCAGTATAGTTTTTCAACTATTTTTGTTACTATTTTTGTTACATTACATGATGCACTTTTGGAGGGCTATGCTGCAGTTACACAGTAAACAACAATGGAAAAAAATTTGACTCGAAAAGCAAAAGAAAAATTTAGATTTCTCAAACATCTACTAAATCCAGTACACCAACCACATATTAGGTACGATGAGATTAGTAGGGTGGATTGATAGAGTAGATCCACCGGCACCAATAAATTATTATTATTATTATTTCAAATGAATATATACAACTAGAAATGTACGTTTAATCCTTCCAAAAAAAAAAAGAAATGAACGTTTAAGCTTAATTTCAACAATTAAGCTTAATACCAGCAACGCGGATGTCATAATATATATCCAGGGCCGGTCCTAAGTATTTTGGGGACCAGGACGAAATTATAATTTGGAGCCTCTTAATTATAATTAAATACTTAATTAATAAACAAATATGCACTTCACTCACAAAATTACTTCAAATCAAGTAAAATTAACAATACTTAAAAAAAAAGTGAAGTGTAAATACTAGTGACTCGAGTTTGAGTCTTGTGGATATAAATACTAACGCTAAGAGCTCCCCCCGCTTATACGGTGCGCGACTCAAGGCGAACTCAGAGTAGTCAGATAGTTCGGACACTGAGTCATTTAAATCAAGAAAAATAAGAGGACAAATCCCCAAGTGTCTGTGACGACCTCTCTCCTAATCTAGGGCACCGCCCGGCCTAATCCCATAATTAAGCTCTAATTCGGTCCGTAAGACTTAAACTACGTATTAGTCAGCCTTCTTAACTTAATTGCCAACTTGATCGCGTTCAGGATAAATAATACACTAACCAAACCAATTAGAACATTTTAGAGTTGTTTATAAAATTAATCAGTTTAATTAATTAGCGAAACTCGTAACATGATTTTGGCGAAAGTCTTAACATTTCAAATGGAAACAATTTAATAATCCTAAGTGTGGAAACCAGGAATAACAATATATATATATATATATATATATATATATATATATAAACATGTGGCGAACCATATAAATAGTGTGATAGTCAAAAGTCAGGGAACTAATGCTCAACCCAATATATACAACCCAACAGTATGAAAGACATAATAAGTGTAATATACCAAATATCAAAACCTACAATTAGACAGTAGTACGCTCCCCAAGCTCAGAAGTAATCGTCAATCTTCTCCTTGTCGGGTCTACTGCTCAACAGATCTGCACCCACCATCATAAAAAGAATGATGAGTACAAAAATATAACAGTAATTCCCAAATGACTTAATTATTCACATTTCCAATATAAAAGAAAGGTATTTAAAATCATTATGTTAGCCAAAGAATGCTCTAAGTAAACATACTAGAAAATACCAAAAATTCAAATGAAACTGACACAGGTTAAGCAGTATGATCTAGGTCCGGTCGACGGTGAGAACTATCACTCAACCTTTTTCACTATTTCTATGGAGTTGTTCTCTACATATCATCATTTCTAATAACCTCAAATGGAAGAGCTGTGCTCTACGTGTATAAATCATCTATCACAAATCTCGGCGAACACCCCGGTTCATTACGCCGTGAGTCACGTGAGTATAGTGGAGAGTATTGACATCCCCGAGGTCCAGTGACCTCGTGAGCTGCCCACTCTATGATGTGCAATGGACCTTAGATTCTAGCACTTTAAAGTCAATAAAAGACTCGGTAAAAAGAATTCAAGAATAGCAAAGCTACTAAGCACAACAAGCCAAGAATACAAGTCCATTTATAATTTCACCTAATCCTAATAGCATGCTATTTATATCACATCATTTAATACTCAATATAAAAGACATAAGCAAGGGAAGAGTTCAATAGTCAACAATGATATACTATGACACAAAACTTAAATATGAGAGGAATACCAACACAAGTCATGACACAAGAGTACAAGTCATTAATTTTCACAATGACCAGCAACAAATAATCAAGTGGAAAGAAATGAAATTAACTAGTTCAAGTAGGATTACTCACACTCAAGCAATTCCTAGCTAACTCCAGCCTCCCAACGCCCGAACTCGCATTCCTGGACTCCCGACATAATTCCTTATGTCCCTAGGGAGATTATATATGTATTAGGATAGGTTAAGGTGGGTTTAGGCTAGTGGTTAGGTTAGTTAGGTGTTGCAGAAAAATATAGGACAACAGGAAAATTTCCTACTGTCAAGGGTGCCCAGCGCACTAAGTGCAGAAACTCAGAAAATCTACAACGATTTTCTGGGGTTTCCCCACTCAGGAATCACCTTCTCTATTGCCCCTGGACCTTGTTCTCTTCTACCAAGGTCTGGTGCAACCTCCAAACAATCAAGATAAGGTAGGCACTTCAATTTATAACATTCATTCATGAATTTAAACATGCATTTGAAGGAAATTGGGGAATAACTCATGAACTTTCAAAAACTCTAAGTTTGATTAAAAAACGAAACTGGAAATCCAAGGCTTTGGTGTTACCCCAAGTGAAATTCGACAAGGATTTCAAAAATGCCACTAGAATTTGTAAACAACTTTGTTTTCAAGTTTGAAAATCACAATTTTAGTTTCACAAGAAAACCCCAAAATGGCAACACTTTGTCAAAACCGAAAATCGGGATATAAAATGCAAACTGAAGTTTTTATTTGATTCAAAATAGTGAAGGAACACATTCAAAACTGATTTTTCTCAAAACCCCCATGATCCATAGCCCAATTTCTACAATTAAAGCATTTATTTGAAGGGTGTTACCTAGGGTTTTTGCTTGATGATCAACTAATCTTGGTCTCTTTTTGGTTGTTGAATCTCTCCTTGGACTCTCAATTTTCAACACTGATTTGTACAACACACTCTGATTTTTCCTTGTTCCAAACATGCAAAGTGAAGCAACAACACTAGTGTGTTGTTTATATAGGCGGCACTTCATCAAGTGTGTACTTCATATTTCTATGATGATCTAGTGTCTCAAAATGATCCTAGCTCCACTAAGTTTCCAACCAAACTAACTCACATTGTTGACATAACTTAGTGGGAGTGTGTACTAACCCATTGAAGGTCATCCAAGAGGGGGTGAATTAGGTTACCGAGTGGTTATCGCCTCTTTAAAACTTTATGCTTAAATAACAATGATAATACATACACCAATAATAAATATCTATGTTGTGCTACAAAGAAGGGGGTAGAAGAGATAGAGATGAGACATGCTATTTATAGTGGTTCGATCCAACCGATCTACATCTACTACCTAACCTCCCCGGTTAGGATTTTCAAACCTCCACTTATATTTTCAATAAGTGCTACAACCTAAGCCCGCTAGCCTAGTGAATGCCTAGCCTTAACTAGGTCTTTTACAAGATGTCTTACCGCAATAAGGTCTTATACAACCACCTAGACTCACCTAGGATTTTTCCTTACCTTGCCTCAACTAGGATTTATGCCTAGCCTCATCTAGATCTTCCCTTTTGACTTAGATCCCACTAAGTCTTACAATCAAAGTTTGATAAATACAATGAGAGTTTTGTTTTACAAAGTAAAGCGGCGATAAATCCAATTCTTCCAAGCCACCTAGAGTTAAACCACTCATTCCACTCATATGCATGCAAGTATGAACTCCAACTAAGTTGACGATAAAATCAGTGAGTTATACACAATGTTTAGTCAAGAAACCGACAAAAGAGTATCGATGAAAACGTGTGTGGTTTTAAATCAAGTGAACAAGTAGTTTTGTCAAAAATCAATATTAAGCACAACAACTTGTTCAAATATGTCTTAAGCTCAAAGAGATCAAGTTTAAGTTCAAAACTCAAGACAAAAGTGTTTAAGAACACAATAAATGATTTCCAAACATTACTCCAATCAATAAGTATAGATTAAGCCCAAAAAGAGTAGGAAATCAAGAAATCTTACAACTCCAAGTGTGAAATCCGAAAATCAGTTTTAGAGTGTTGTTGTAAGCCTTAGAACACCTCCCTTATGTTGCCTTGACAGGCGAATCGATAGCTCCAAAAATCACCAAGTGTATGTGATAAAAAAATCTAGCCTAAATGTGTGTAAAACTTGGATTTTTAAAAGTGTAGGAGCACAAGTTGTGGCTTTTGTGTTCTTGGATATTTGAGCAAGTAGTCAAGCCCTTTATATGCCTATATGACTATTACATATGATCCAAGGGCCTAAAATGATCCTCAAATTCAAATTAAATGTGTGGATCAATACTTTAAAAAAGCTGTCAGGAAACTGCACAACGCGATGGGGAAATTGTCCAACGTGTTGGCCAACACTTAGAAAAACTTCATGTCAGGACACTGCACAGCACGCTGGGGAAATTATCCAATGTATTAGGCAACACTTAGAAAAGATTTCCTGTCAAGACACTGCACAGCGCGCTAGGGAGATTTTCCAGCGAGCTGGCTAACACTTAGAAAAATTTCTTGTTCACTGCATGGGCTTTAAATAAATAACATTCCAGTTTTCAAAATGACCTCATAACACCTCTACGACTCTACTAAAACTTTGAAATCACTTTATACATGTTTAGTAGGATCTTAAAAATATGTCTAGACATCCCAGATGATTTCACAAACCTCGGAAACCAAAAAATCCGATTTCATGAAAACATAGGGGCTTTTCTACAAATAATTTTAATGTCAATCCAAAAGCCGTCTAACAAATACCGGTGCATTCAAAATCGATTCTAATAGTTCATACACCTTAAATACATGTTGTAAAACATGTTTGCAACATTTTAAACATTTTAAAAACCACGAGATTGAAAATCACAAAAATCATAACTTTAAGTTCTTTAAAAACCAAAATTCATGAATGCATGATTCTAATGCATTTGGCTTGTAGGGATGGCTTATATAACTTACAAATAATGTACATATGATTGTCTTGTATTTTCGGTCCTTGTTTCCTTGTATGAGCTGATTCTTGAACTTGTCCGGCTTCATGTTGTCACTTTTTGACTTGAACTTTTGCATAGCTCAACTTTCCTTGTGAACTTGAAATTCCTAACAAGATAATATATTCTGAAACTCTAAATGAACTTGTTAGTACCATTTCATATTGTTTGTTAGCATCAAAATCCCAAGTGGAGTATAAGTGATAAAAACACTTAGGCCAACACCCATATCCCTAGGCATATCCATGTTTCCTCATTTCTTGTATTTCAACTATAGGACATCAAAATTTGATTTGTATTAATTAAATACCTTATGTTATGAGATAAATTAATTAAACCATATTAGACTAAGTTTAGACTTACCAGAAGCCTAGCTACCCAATTCCCCAGCTTGCACGTAACTCGAGGCATGTCTCTGCTTGCGTCTCGACGCCTATAACTGCAAGAACCGACTTAATTAGTCTATACTTAATTAGTCTACATATATATAACACTAGGCATACACCACAATAAATGTAAAATATACCAAGGCCACGTGCCTCGATCGGTGTGCACATTTCATGCGGGTCTCATGTCACTGGTTGGTGATCCTGATTAAGGGATTAATCAATGGTTAGGAAATTTGGGTCGTGACAGTGTCTAAGACTCAATAAATAACTTGAAAGGGCTAGCTTTTTTGAAGTGAAATGAATGACTCAATAGAGGACCAGACATAAATTAACAACTTACCAGTTATGTGAGTGGCTCAATGATTTGTTATGTGGTATTGATGTAAGAGGTTGGGGGTTCAAGTTGTCAAAGCCTCTCAGTTGATATGGTAAAAACATCACTTGTCAAAAAGACAAAACATCGGAAGATCGTGATTTGATTTCCACTGAAGTTAAAAAAAGGCCTAATAGTTAAATATATCCTAACGTTTCAAAGTTTTTGCAAAAATATCCTAACGTTTTAATTTTTACAAAAATATCCTAACCATTTTATTTCAATCAAATTGTATCCTTGCTTTTAGTTATTATGTGTTAAACCACAATTAAAGTGATGAATGATCATTAGATTGCATACACATTGCATTATATGAAAATAATATTCTTAATTGTGTGCATAATTTTTTATATTTTTAAGTGTAATTTACTTAAAAATATGAAGTAAGGATACAATTTATAAGAAATCGAAATGTTATAGTATTTTTGCAAAAATCTTGAAACGTTAGGATATACTTGTCTATAGGGCCTAAAAAAAGAGGTTGGGGGTTCAAGTTCTAAAAGGGGACAAGATAAGTTAGTTTCCTTTTTATAAAAAAAAAAAGTACACAAAAATCTTTATAAGTGGTATTGCATTACAAAATCAACAATAATTCTTAAAATAAGACTTTTATTTATATACACAACTAATTTAAAATAAAAAATAAAAAATGGGCCCCAATAGGGGCGTGGGCCCGGGGCGGTTGCCCCACTCACCCCTGTTGAGGGCCGACCCTATATATATCTATAAGTCCTATCAAGAAAAAGAATAAAAAATAAAAATTAGAACATAGTTTTGAAGATTTTATAATAAAAATCCGAGTTCTATTAGATATTCCTTGATTTAAAGAATATTTGTGATTAATTTAAGGAATCAATAATGAGTTGTTTCTATCCTCATTTAATTACTTTCCATACACACACACACACACACACACACACACATATATATATATATATTATATAAAAGAGTCAATAACCAATTCTTGAGTGGTAAGCAAAATTACACTCTTGCCCTTTTTAATTTTGTGATATATATATGTGTAATATAATAATTAAGCACAAATGTTGGTTTTTTCATCTGTTGCTTAATTTTACAATTTTACCCTTTTTAAAAATCAATATCTTACAAGTTACAAATCGATTTTTTTTTCATCTTTCACTCAATTTGATAATTTTACCCTTTTTAAATCAATTCCCACCAAATCGAATAAAACCCTTTTTTTCTCCCTTCCATTACAATATCAAGGCTTTAATATATCAAATCTCCTTACTTTCTTGCTTGTTTAAGGTAGATTTGTTGTTTTTATGGTCGGATGATATTTTTAACTTCAATCCCGTAGTGTTCGGTCACACAGGGCTGTGATTTGTCTTTTGGTTTCGGACATCCATTGTCGATACCATTGTATAAGTGTCGGTTTATATCAACCGACACATAATTGAGAAAAACCCTTACACCACGTGGATGTGTATCACCGAGACTACTGGTTTTGGTCTCGATGACCTGTTACGAGATATTAAGCTATGTCTCGGTTGCTTCCAACCGAAGTGTAATAAAAAACTACGTTTGAGATTAAACTCGGTTGGTAATAACAGACACCTTTTGTTAGTTATCGGTTATAAGGTACCGAAACACTACAACATGTCTCGGTCCTGTGTGACCGATAAATTCGCGTCCGTGGTTCACCTTTGAAAATGGAAAAAAAAACCCCACAAAAATCATAAAAAACTAACTTGTTATGTGCGACGTCCGCCTCCCACTCATTTTATTCAACCATTAGACTCTAAAAACACTTAAAACTCGTTGAATCTCAGGGCAGCGACGGATCGACAAATGTGATTGACAAGGGATAGTGCGCACTTTTTAATCGACAAACACGATGTTCGACCCGCAACGGATCGACTTGACTTTGTAAAAAATTGAGTTTTCAAAAATGGGGTGCCTTAAATAGGGCATTTGAATGGGCATGTGAATTGTTGGGTTGGATGAGGGCATTTTCGTCAATTGCTTATAAACCAGTTTTAATTAAAAATGGCGGGGTGCCCTGAGAGGATTGCGGGGTGCCCTTAACGCGGCTCATCATTTATTAGATTTCCTTTTTTTTTAAACAATTACGATTTT
This sequence comes from Stephania japonica, assembly GCA_039657345.1. Taxonomy (NCBI): domain Eukaryota; kingdom Viridiplantae; phylum Streptophyta; class Magnoliopsida; order Ranunculales; family Menispermaceae; genus Stephania; species Stephania japonica. Next base: position 14,688,488 of record CM077557.1, read on the forward strand.
CCAAGTGAAATACATTCATATTTATAGATATCAAAGTCTAGCTATCAACTTTCATATATCCAAAAAAAAGAGCGGCTAAACGGACCTCGCATCCACATACCCCAGTTTTGAATTTTACTTCGTGTACCCCACTTTTTACTTAGTGTACCCCACTTTTTTCTTAAAATTCTAAAAATACCCTTATTTATTGTACCTCACTTTTTTACTTTATGTACCCCATCACTCGCACCCTCACCCCAATACCCTTGCTTACTGTACCCCACTTTTTACTTCGTGTACCCCATCACCCTCACCCTCACCCCAATACCCTTGCACACGGGTGTTGGAAGAACAAAACTAACACCTCTGAAGTGGTTTCAGACGAACTGGGTCGACACTTCTAAAAAGGTTTCAGTCGACTCCAAGCGATAATGCAAAGATAGCTTGGTTTAATGGGTGATGAAGGGATTGGTTCATTTGACACCTCTTTAGAGGTGTTGACTGTAACGGTCCAAATTTAATTAATCATGATTAAGGTTAATCCCGGGGATTAACGAGTTAATTCGGACGTTACATGGGCAGCTGGGATAACTAGGAGTACCTAGGATGTATATGTTATTTATGTATGTTGTATTCCTATTATTGCGGTGTTAAAGTTTATTAATATAAATGCCACATCGCATACATGTACGTTGATGATGGGCAAGGTTGAGTGCCGAGGTTTTGTCTCATAGAACGTTCCAACACAGGGTTTTCGATAGTCGTTAGGCCGGGTGTTGGAGATGGAATAAGGCAAACAATAATAATGTGATGTTGATTGAGGACTTGGGATAATTAAGTTAGTATAACCTTAGGCTAAGTAGATCAATTAGGTACACTAAGTGTGGGACCGCCTTGGGTGCGTGCCAGATGCGGGGCAAGGGTGCCGGGTAGTCGAGAAGTTAGTGTGACTATATTTACCATTTTATAGAATTTAATTGATGGGTTAGCTAGGTTATATAAATTAAATAAACTCAAATATGTTAAGTCTTATAGTTGTAAACAGATAAATCAACACACCTCGGATTGTCCTCGAGACACACAACAAGTGGTTACAAGGCTGTTAGTGTTATGATAAGGTGATTAGGATTAAGTGACTCTAGCTTATCAGGGATCGTTAGATAAACCTTGAGATGCGTGTGAGCGCCAGATTAGAACCACAACTATAAATATCAACCGATTGGTGGTAGCATGCAAACCCAAGCATTCTCAACAAAAAATTTTGAGAGTCTGAGAGATGGAATCTGGTGTTGGAGGAGCGAATTCGTGTGTTGGAGGGTGAAATTAGGCATCCCACAACGAATCTAATGTAATCTACTCACTCAAATCTTGGAAGTTTCATAAAAAATATGATTTTGTTTGGTTTTGAGGAATTTTGAGTTCTCTGAGGAATTTACAACTGTTGTTGAAGGATTTGGTGTTTATGAAGTCTATTATGATGAATCATGTCGAATTTATGGAAAATTGGAGTGATTTTGGTGAATTTTTATTTTATGGACATGCATGTTTGATCCTATGGTTTTGAGTTTAATCGTGTTTAAATCGGTGTTTAGTGATGTATTTGGTGCGATTTGATAATTGCGTTTGGGTGTTTGAAAAACCCCAGAAACCCATAATTCGCTGTTGGGATTATGGGCAGGGGCGTACCCAGTGAGGTGGGTGATGAACACTAGCGCGCTGAGCACGCTGGGGAAGATGAATATCCTTCTTGGGTGAAGAATCGACCAGTGCGCTGGCTACCCTGCATAGCACGCTGGGGACCCAACACCCAGGAACAATAACCAGACCTCCCAACATGCTGGCTAGCCAACCTAGTGCGCTTAGGACCGAGACCATGGTTGTGGTTAAGTGTATAACCGAGGCCATTTGTGCTAATTAACTCATAAAACCCACTTAATTTACCATAAACATCGAAAATCTATCTCAAGTGTCACGGGACAGTATTTGGAGTCAGGGGACTAGTTGGGGGTCGGACCGGGATGTTTCGGGGTTACTGAGAGCGGTTTGAGATACGTAAAACCTAACTGAACTCCACTACTACATTTACTTTTCCATTCATTTGAGTTGTTATTCTTGATAATCTGTGAATCTATTCTTACTAGGTTGGTTGAGGTTACTCCTGCCTAAGTATCTGCGAGATGTTGGGGTTGCTAGCTAAGTATGTAGCGCGTGTTCGCGGCTTCGGTAGATGCTATTCTCGAGTTGAGTACTGGTTCACGTGTTTGATGTACGCCAATAGGGCTAATACTGCTAGGACACATTCAGAGGGATTGGTAGATTCCATATCCAGGGCTCCTGGTTCAAAGTACATAGTTTAGTCAGCTGGGGTCACATCTGCTTTGTTTTTTCTTGGTATTTTATATTCATGCTATGAGATTTGAGCAGTTGCCTACGTTTTCCTTTTTTCCGCATGATTATCGAATGCTATCTTTGGATGCTATTTATTTCTTTAATAATGCACGGTTGTTTTCCTTGGGATTTTACTTACTGGGCTTGTCATCTGCCTCTTGTAATGGTTTGAGTGCAGATTTTATGTGTAGGGTCCCAAATCCATCGGCTGCTATGGTGTGCTCTGCGGGCCCACAGCCCTGCTAACTCATCATCCAGTTGTGTCTCATGCCCACTCGTAAACTAATATCAACAAATTCTTACTAACTTTAAGTTATTTATTAATAATCATTTATTTAAGTTAATTTAGGGTTCTTTATTATCATTTAACCACAAAGTACGCAGCGGATAATTAAAATCATTAAAATAAATACTCACCATGTGTTTTATGAGCATATTACCTAAGGTGGAAACCATACCAAAATGTACATCATATACATATCAAATATTATCCTCAAAATATCAAAATACAACTTCCAAGTTATATATAAGTAAAGTCTATTTCTCAAATCCCAAAAACCCAGGAGAAAACAAAAAAAAATATAAACAAATGTGCGAGTAGGCAAATGCAATCAATCAATGTAGTCCTCAAGCTTGTCCTTCCCTCTGCTCGTACTGGGATCTGCACTCAAGCCATACAACAAGGCAGATGATGAGTCCAGAGTGAGTAATCTTAAGGAAATTCACCAAGTAAATACATAAATAAATTATTGAAATTAAAAATACTATAAATAAACATGCAGAACAAAAGAATACAGACAACTGTGGAAGATAATCGCATGCATAAATGTAGTAGTGAAGCAAAGTGCGTGCACAATTAAAGTCAAACTAAGCCATACTTCGGGCTATTCGCCAGGTAAGGCCCATGAGGATACCTCGAACGGGGTGACCCTGGACCCTCTAGGTGGCCGACGTAAATCCATGGCGCACCCACACATGTCTATCATACCCAGGTAGCATATTCACCAACGCATGCCTAGACATATGCTATGGCTTAGTGAACCTTATGCCCCCACAACGAATAAACACTAGGTGGGGAGTGATCTATACCGCAAAGACACCAGGTAGGAGTAAACTCAACTACTGTAAAGACACCAGGTAAAATTACTCAACCACCGTAAAACAATAAGGAAATAGAATAATAAATGAACAGGACTGAATTCAAATAAATTAAGCAATAAGTACTATAGTGAATTTCAGTTGGGTTACTACACACCTCAAACCGCACTTCTCGTCCCGTAGAACAAACCCTGGTCCGACTCCTCCAAATCTCCGATATCCCAAAATATCGCCCGAACTAACCTATTACGATTTATCATTGATTAATGGTCAATTATTTGCATTTTAGGTCAATTGGTATAGGCATTATACCCACAATACTCAAAACAGCCAAAAATGACTATCTGATGAACACCCAGCGTGCTGGAGGATAACCCAGTGCTGGTGCTCATCCTGTTCATCTTCATCATTGACCCAGACTGTCTAGCGCGCTGGGCAATTTTTCCAGCAGTTCAACAGAATAGAATTACTGGAAAATCATCATCCAAGCCTCCACCAATGCTGTCGACCCCATCCTCGCCTCGTGGGGGAACAAACATTTCCAAAAGCCAGAGGCATAATCAAATTCATCATACACGCATCAAATACCTGATCAAACACCTAAACATGAAAATCTCAATTTCATGAAAATAAACCCAACACTAAAACCACTAACCATAACTCTTTTCTCCACACTCATAGCACTCAATACCCAACGAAAACTGAGCAAAAATAGTAGCACAACCTCAACACATGAATTCCCCACCAACATGCACCAAACCACATTCAAATGAAAGAGAAAGTAGAGTAGATCATAGATCTTACCTTGCTTTGTTGATCTTAAACTCCTAAGCACTTCAAATGAGCTCCCAACAATCACCAAACCTTCATTTTCTCACTTCAATTTTCGAATTTGTAAGAAAGGAGAGAGAAAAGTTGGTATAAATGGGAGAAAACCATCCATATATATATCAAAAAAGTCATCATCTCCTACACACTCATCACCATGCATTGTTTGATGGTCAAGATAAGGTCTAAAAGTCTCCCAAATGAGACAAAACTGACCCACATGCTCACTTTGACTCTACACCCATGACACCAATTATATGCCATTTCGAGCATTCCAATACCTAGCTCCGACCCTCGCCCGATGTCGTTCACACTCAACGACTGTACCAACCTCCTCAACATCATTTTATATTAATTATTTAATGAATTTTATCATTTATTGTGTGTATATAGTTCCCCGTCTTAGTGTACTAGTCATTCGCCACTCGATAGCGCGCCTACGCGCTAGTCGCAGTGAAAACGCGTCACATCGCCTCACTCGTCAATGGACAATATAAATACTCATATTGCGATGCAATTTAACTAACTTGAACATAAACATTACAACTTTACAACAAAAAACACACAAAACGACTGTATACCTAATCTGGGCGTGTTCTGTCCTTGTTGTGGGACTAGGGCTGGCAAAAATACGGGAACGGACAAAAACGGGACTGGACACCTATTTTAAAAATCCAAAAATTTGGTGCCCGGTCCCGGTCCCGTTTTCAAAACGGGCACTATTTTTTTGTCCAGTCCCGTATGTTTTACAAACATACGGGACCCGTTTTGCCCGTTTTTTTTTAAAGATGATTAAATATTTTGTTTATCAATTATCTTAAAAAAAACCCCTCAACTACAACTACAAGTCTACAACTACAAATCACCAATTACCAAAAAATAAATACATAATATCACAATTTTTTAATTTCCAATATAAACATCACAAAAGTTTTTTTTTAAAAAAAGAGATATCACCTCAAATTCTCAATAGTCCAAAATCCAAATTATCAAAGTATATCTTCACCTCATGCATCAACAACAACTACATAAAAAGTTCATGACACAATTTTAACAAGAAATTACAAATATACCCTTCAAATTAATCACAAAACGCAATTTTTGTTTTTTAAAATTTTTGCCCAGACCCGGTCCCGTATTTTTAAACGGACAAAAAATATTGTCCAGTCCCGTATGTTTGTCAAAAAAAAATTGCCCGGTCCCGTTTAAAACGGGACCGGACAAAACGGGCCAAACGGGATCGGGCACATTTTGCCAGCCCTAGTGGGACCCACGATCGTCCCCGCTGGTGTCCACGTCTGCAATTATGTCATAAATAACGGCAATTATAAATTGGGTCATTACAGTTCTTCCCAACTAGTTTAAAATTTTGTCCCGAAATTTAAGTTATACTAAATACTCACCGATAAATAACTGAGGATATCTCCGTCGCATAGTCGTCTCGAGCTCCCAGGTGAGTCCCTCAATCCCGTGATGCTGTCATCATACCAATACTTTCAGGATCTCCCTGTTCTGCAAAGTTTGTATCCTGCGATCCATAATCTCTATCGGTTGCTCCTCATACGAAGCATCAGGACGAACCTCAATTTGTTTGATATCAACCATCGGCCTCAGTTCTGATCTAGCTAGCCTCAACATAGACACATGAAACACTGGGTAAACCCCCGCTAACTCTGATGGCAACTCCAACTTGTATGCCACTGTGCCAATGCGTGTCATAACTCTGAATGGTCCAATGTACCTCGGAGCTAGTTTCCCTTTGATCCCAAACCTCTGATGACCTTTCCATGACGAAACCTTCAGATACACCAAGTCATCCACAACATAATGCAAACCCTCAAAATACCTATCAGCATACTTCTTCTGCCTATCTTGAGCTGCCTGCAATCTCAATTTAATCTGCCGAATATTCTCTGTATGATCAACAACAACCTCAGGCCTAATCACTGCCACATCCTCAAGTGCTGCCCAACAAGCTGGTGATCTGTAGGGTCTACCATACAAAGCATAAAATGGTGGCATACTAATACTCAGCCTGATAGTTGTTGTTGTACGCAAACTTGCACAATGGCAAATACTCTTCCATAGAACCTCCAAACTGCAAAATACATGCTCTGAGCATGTCCTCCAATATCTGTATCAATCTCTCTGACTGACCGTCTGTATGAGGATGATAAGCCATACTGAACTGGAGTCTAGTGCCAAACTGCTCCTGCATGCTCTCCCAGAGTTTCGAAGTCAACCTAGGGTCTCTGTCAGATACAATCGATACTGGAAATCCATGTAGCCTAACGATCGCTCTCTTGAATATAATACTCAGCTGAGGAAATGAATACTTCATCGAGATAGGAATGAAGTGTGCAGACTTCGTCAATCTGTCAATCACAACCCAAACAGCATCATGATGCCTCGTAGTCTGTGGTAAACCACTTATAAAATCCATCGTAACATGCTCCTATTTCCATTGTGGAATGGGCAGCGACTGCAACAATCCAGCTAGTCTCCTGTGCTCGGCCTTAACCTGCTGACATATATGACAAGCCCTAATATATGCACCCACATCAGCCTTCATCCCTAAGCATCAGAACAAACGTCGCAAATCATGTTACATTTTGGTCTTGTGTAGTTCCTGCAACTCAGGTATCCACAACCTGCCCTGGTGTCTCAAGCACCCGTTTGAACCACCAGACTAATCTGTGCAATCTGGATCCGAAGTTAGACGACAGAAGCGAGCAAAATGTCCGTCAACCCTTTGCCACTCAGCAACCCTCTCTAACAACACAATAGGAACACGCATCTGGCAACAGATATGAACATCAGCAAAAGCATCAGACAAACACGACACCGTCGCAGCCTCCAACAATCCATACTCATGTGTCATCTTTCGCAGCACAGTTTGACTCTCTATATCGTTTCGACTCAACACATCAGCTACTACATTCGTCTTCCCATGATGGTACTCAATCGCGAAATCGTAGTCCTTCAGTAACTTGAGCCACCGTTTTTGTCGTATGTTCAGATCCCTCTGAGTGAATAGATACCTCAAGCTCTAGTGATATGTGAATAACATGAATCGCTCTCCGAAGAGGTAGTGCCTCCAAGCCTTTAGTGCAAACACAACTACTGCAAGCTCCAAGTCATACACTGGGTAATTCCCCTCGTGGGGTCTCAATCGCCACGATAAGTAAGTAACTGGGTGTCCATCCTGCATCAGCACGCATCCCAATCCAGTACCGGAAGCATCAGTGTAGACCGAGAAGCTTCTCCCTGCCTCAGGTAAAGCCAACACCGACGCAGAAGTCAACTTCCTCTTCAACTCCCAAAATGCTTCCTCACTTTCCTCATACCACTCAAATCTGACATCTTTCTTGGTCAACTTTGTCATCGCGCTGCAATCAAGGAGAAATCCTGCACGAACTGCCGGTAATAGCCTGCAAGTCCCAAGAAATTATGAATGTCTGAAACCGACTCAGGTGTCTTCCAATCAATAATCGCTCGATCTTGTCACTATCAACAGATATCCCCTGACTATTGATGACATGTCCGATAAACTTCACTTCACTCAGCCAGAAAGCAGACTTGCTGAATTTGGCGTACGATCGGTGTTCCTTCAATGTTATCAAAATATCTCTGAGGTGTCTCTCGTGCTCCGCACGAGTCCTGTTGTATATCAAGATATCATCAATGAATACAATCACATAACGGTCGTATTGTATATCAAGATATCATATCTGAGGTTTCTCTCGTGCAACCACAGGATCCATACCTCATCTCCAGTATGATCCCTCGCCTGACCAGTCCCTGACCCTGACGGTGCTTGCAGTCCATCCATCAAGATCTGCATCGAAAGTTGTGCATTGAATTATTACCTAGTCCGTATATATATAATATACAACCAAATCATAACACACATATAAGTCCTTACTCTACCCGACTTATACCGCTTCCCAACTAGGATTCTAAGTTAGGATCTTCGGGTTTCCACATCTACTTTGTTTTAAAGTTTATGCTCTTTCTTTAGTCTCATCTATTCCAAGGCCTTATCGACCTTGCTCTGATACCAAAATGTGACGGTATCAGAGTTAACAATAATCCACGTTTCATCCCCTAGACTCCTCAAACCTAGGCTCTGATACCAAATTGTGACAGCCCTAATTTTTGAGGTCGTCCCGTGACCCACACTCTCCACCTGCAAGCCCAGTAGCATCTGCCACGTCACCGGATACGTCATCACTACTGCCACATCAGCAGCTCCGTGAAGTGACGCTCTGTCTAGCTAATCCTACTATATTAAATTGCTTAATTCTCCTAAACATCTAGTAGGTTATTTAATCATAGCGGAAGCTTTTAAATGCGTATTTTATGAGAATTTATTAAACCTAAGTAGTGAAAACTCAGAAATAAACACCATGTATATAACTGAGACGAAGTAAACAGTAATCCATATACATATGCTAAAGTTCTAAAGTTCCCAAAACCCAGCAAAACAAAATATACATACTAGATAGTCCAAACTCATAATAGTCACCTAATACCTCTTTTTCCTTGCTCTTGCTCGTACCAGGATCTGCACTCAATTGCTCAACACATACAGCAACGAGCCCAGTGAGTAAATTCACACGAGAAGTCAACATGATAATCATGAAAACCACAGTAACCTGTGAGACATGTGAATATGAACCTAGCAACAGGAATCATATTCCCATGGCTGGCAGCAAACAACATTCACAGTAAAACTATCGATCACACACAGTAGAAATAAAACATCATTCGAGTAATCCAGTTCAACGACGATATCAATTAAAACTAGATAGAGGTATGACGGAGTCTAACAAAATTAGATCATACTTTGTAGATTCAGATGCCCCATCTGAGCACATCAAGCCTAAACCACACTCGAACTACTAACGGTGACCGAAGACATATTACAACCCAACGGACTCGTGCACCCTGCTACTCGGTTAGCTATTCACCGGCTGGACCCAGTACATGCGCTACCTGCTTAATTCCGTACCACGACCATCTCGATTAACCTCTGACCATGTGAACAAATCAAACATCAACCAACACATGATCACAGTGCATAACCATGACAACCAAATAAGTAAACAAAACGGTAAATAAATAAATGAATAAACACTCATTTACATGGGCACACGCATGAATTTTAAAGTATAACATTCTCAAAGGTTTTACGCACCTGTAAACACGCACTCCGATTCCCGGACCTGTCAATCTGCCCCACCTAGCTCTACGATGCTCGAGCTATGGTTCCCTAGTCCTTGGAGTCCATTTATACTGTTTTATATTAATTAAGTGGATTTGTTATCAATTATGCTCGATTTCATTTTTATAAATTTTGGGGTTCTGGTACTTAGCGTGCTAGGCTGAGTAATTAGCGCGCTAGTTGATCTTCGTGCACTGTTCATGCATGAAGAATCATCATCTTCCCCAGTGTGCCTAGCGCGCTAGTGTTCGTCACCTAGTGCGCTAGGTGTGCTCTGCCCAGAATTTCAGCAACGAATTCTAGGTTTTTCTGGTTCCTAACACTTCACCAATCGTCCTAGAAACCACTCACACACTCCAACCGCATCAAATTCCTCTCCAAAACACCGATTAAATAAGATTTTCACTCAAAACAGAGGATCAAAGTATGCATGTGTCTAAAATTTGAAATCACCAAATTTGTCACCAATCCTCGCAAATCTGAGTAAAACCAATATATTTCATCAAACTAATCCTCAAGAACATCAAATTCAACAAAAACAGTGATGATTTCATCATAAAATCCGTTTTATCCTCAACCCATAAAAATTCTGTTTTTTTTTTATCAAAAATTCAAGTTTATGAGGAATAGATTACCTTGAATCTATGTTTAGAGGCTCGGATTCACTCTCCAAAGCTCGAATTCACCCTCCCCTACAAGTTTCCTCTCTGAATTCTCAATAAAGAATGTTTAGAAAGGCTTAGTTTTGCATGCCTCCATTGATCAAGAGTGTATTTATATGTGTTTGTTCTAATATGATGTGTGCACGCATCTCGAGGACGATCTAATAGTCACTAATCACCCTGTGTCACTCAAGTCTTGACACCTTATCGTGACACTGCAGTCCTTGTATGTACCCTGTTGTGCATATCGAGGATCATCCTATGCATCCTGATTTTCCTAGCTACAACCTTAAGAAATGAATTAATAACTTTGATTTGGCTCACACACCTTAGGCTTGACCACCAAATAATTCATAAAAATCATATGTGAGGTCATACTAGCTTTCAGCTACCCGACAACTCATGTCCTGTACCCCGGCTACTCACTACCCTGTGCCCGATCCCCGACACACATTTTGGGATATATATACCCTACTCGTAACCTTGTCCTATATCAACGTTCACACATGCGATGTTTATATATATATATATAAAGATAATTAATACACTCAACATCGCAATACTAGGCATCACACCATACACAAATATCATAAATATAACTTGGGTTTACACATCTGAGTCATCTAGCTGTCCACGTAACGTCCGAATTAACCGCTAATTATCATGATTAACACTAATACTTAATTAAATTAATTTGGGCCGTTACACATATTACCTAAGGTGGAAACCATACCAAAATGTACATCATATACATATCAAATATGATCCTTAAAATATCAAAATACAACTTCCAAGTTATATACAAGTCAAGTCTATTTCTCAAATCCCCAAAACCCAGGAGAAAACAAAAAAAAATATAAACAAACGTACGAGTAGGGCAAATGCAGTCAATCAATGTAGTCCTCAAGCTTGCCCTTCCCTCTGCTCGTACTAGGATCTACACTCAAGTCATCACAATAAGGCAGATAACAAGTCTAAAGTGAGTAATCCCAAGGAAATTCACCAAGTAAATACATAAATAAACTGCTGGAATTAAAAATGTTATAAATAGACGTGCGGAACAAAAGAATGCATGCAACTGTGGAAGATCATTGCATGCATAAATATAGCAGTGAAGCAAAGTGCGTGCAAAATCAAAGTCACACTAAGCCATACTTCTTGCTATCCGCCAGGCACGCCTCGTGAGGATACCTCGAACTGGTGACCTTGGACCTTCTACGTGGCCGACATAAATCCACGGCGCACCCACACATTCCTATCATACCCGGGTAGCATATTCACTGGCGCATGCTTAGACTTATGCTATGGCTTAGTGGGCCTTATGCCCCCACAATGAATAAACACTAGGTGGGGAGTGATCTATACCGTAAAGACACCAGGTAGGGGTAAACTCAACTACTGTAAAGACACCAAGTAAGAGTACTCAACCACCAATAAGGAAATAGAATAATAAATGAATATGACTTAATTCAAATAAATCAAGCAATAAGTACTATAGTGAATTTCAGTTGGGTTACTATATACCTCAAACCGCACTCATCGTCCTGTAGAACAAACCCCAGTTCAACTCCTCCAAATCCCTGATATCCCAAAATATCGCCCGAACTAACCTATTACCATATATTATTGATTTATGGTCAATTGTTTGTATTTTAAGTCAATTAGTATAGGTATTATACCCACAATACTCAAAACAACAAAAAATGACTATCTGATGAACACCAATACAATACTGAGGATGACCCAAACCGTCCAGCGTGTTGGGGCTCAGGCAGCCCAGCGCTAGGTAGTATTTCTAGCGATTCACGAATGTAACTGCTGAAAAATCATCACCCAAGCCTCCGCCAACACTGTCGAACACATCCTTGCCTCATGGGGGAACAAACAACACTTTCAAAAGCCAGAGGCACAATCAAATTCATCATACACGCATCAAATCCTGTATTAAATACCCAACACCAAGACCACCAACCATAACTCTTTTCTCTACACTCATAGCACTCAATACCCAACAAAAACTGAGCAAAAATAGTGGCACAACCTCAACACATGAATTCCCCACCAACATGCACCAAACCACATTCAAATGAAAGAGAAAGTAGAGTAGATCATAGATCCTAAACTCCCAAGCACTTCAAATGAGCTCCCAATAATCACCCTCACTTTCTCACTTCAATTTTTAGATTTGTAAGAAAGAAGAGACAAAAGTTGGTATAAATGGAAGAAAACCCATATATATATAAAGAAAAGTCATCATCTCATATACACGCATCACCATGCATTGTTTAATTGTCAAGATAAGGTCAAAAAGTCTCCCAAATGAGACAAAATTGACCCACATGCTCACTTTGACTCTACACCCATGACACCAATTATATGCCCTTTCGGGCTTTCCAATACCCGGCTCCAACCATCGCCCGATGTTTTTCATGCTCAACGACTGTACCAACCTCCTCAACATCATTTTATATTAATTATTTAATGAATTTTATCATTTATTGTGTATATAGTCCCCCGTCCTAGTGTACTAGTCATTCGCCACTCAGTACGTGCGTTTACAAGCTAGTCGCGGCAAAAACGCATCACACCACCTCACTCTTCAATGAACAATATAAACACTCATATTGCGATGCAATTTAACTAATTTGAACATATACATCACAACTTTACAACAAAAAAACACACAAAACGGACTGTATACTTAATCCGGACGTGTTTCGGCCTCGTTGTGGGACCCACGAACATCCCCGCTGGCGTCCACGTTTGCTATTATGTCATAAATAACGGCAATTATAAATTGGGTCGTTACATTGTGTATCAGTAGGGCCAAAGAGATCACAAGCGACGCATCTTTACTTGTCCACTATCGAGGACCTACCGGTATGTGCAGATATTATTAAAGTGTTTTATTTATTGTTATTAGGGACTTGTGACTATATCATTTTCAGTACTATTATATAAATACTCACTTATGGCAGTTGAGTACTTCTGGGTTTTTCACTATAGGTGTAACATGTTTAACTTATTTATGCTAAGTTATGGTAATCAAAAGCTTTCGCACATTCAATATATCAATAATTAACTTGACAATTAGGTAAATATAGTGACTAGTTAGCCGTGGGATACAGCTGGCAGCTGCGTGGCCAGCTGTGGGCCCGCGTGGCCCTTGTGGTGGACCAATGTGGTTTTGGGGCTGTCACATCGACCCTGTTCGTCCGACACCTCTTCATAGGTGTCAGCTCTGTTAGTTCAAAACCTGTGGGGCGACCGGAACGATAAAAAAAACTTCAAAACTCTAGAAAAATCATGAAAATGACTAAAAAATAGTAGGTTATTTTGCTCGAAATCACTTAATATTTTTTATTTCATCAAAATTTTGTATCCAAAATGCAAGATTCAAGCATCAAATTGAAGCCATGAACCCAAAAATAAATTCACACAGAAAACGACTCAAAAAAGAAAAAATAAAATAAAAAAACCTCGAAATCGATACTAAAAGAGATGATGACTGCGCCCACGTCATTGAATTCATGTGGTTTTACTCGGATTTCGTCGGATTTGACCAATTTTTGGTGAGTGAGATTTGAGAGAGGTGACTGAGTTACGGGGTGACTGGGGTATGGTGAGTAAAAATCTTTTTATATAAAGGGGTAGTTGGATAATTGCATAAAACTGGGTAACATTTAGTAATTAGTGAGATAATGTAAGTAAAATCCTTTTATATAAAGAGGTAATTGAGCAATTTCATAAAATTAGGGTATGTAAAGCAATCTGCCGTGTCCGTTTAGCAGCTCCCTTTATGATTAGTTGGGTAACCATTTCATAATTTGTTTTTTTTGTTTTGTTTTTTTTGTTTTTGATAAGTCAATTAATGTATGTACCAAAATAATGTTAAAAAATTATTTTCCTTAAAATTAATCTGTCCCATGCAGTCATGCTCTCACACATGTAGATGGCTGATCGATCATGGTTTTCTAAAAAAGCTGATCGGTACTAAAACCATTCCAAGGGAGCACGTACTTGAAGCAATGTCTTATTAAATATAACTAACATATCCAGTCAAAAAAAACCACGAACTTGTACCAAAAAGAAATAAAAATAAAAATAAAACCCCAAAAGGAATGTGTTTGTTTATATCAAGGGCAGTTTGGCCCCGACCCCAACACTTAATTACACTAGAATAGTTTTGGTCTTTAATAGATATTTTAAAACCTTTATTAAATGTGAGTGTTATTAAATGTCATGTGAGAAATATGTTTGATGGGTCATGTTTTAATTCACTAGAAGAGTTTTGGCATTTAATAACATCTAATTGATAGGATTTTAAGCAACTTCTATGTAATACCTGTATTAGCAATTAAGACACGACCCATCAAACACGTTTTTCATATATCATTTAATAACGCTCATCTTTAATAGGGTTTTGAAACCTTTATTAAAGACCAAAATTATTCTAGTGTTATATACTCTTAATTATATACCTCCGTTAAACTCGTTCATAAGCAGGTCACTTACCTTGTGTGAGGTGGGGATGAGATAGCTAATATTGGTAATGTATATCAATAGAAACACGTCATGTGAACAAATTATCAAAAGTGAGGAGAGCAAAAGTATAATAGCATATCTATTTTGTCCACGTGCGAAGTGACCCCATACCAAATCATGCGACACACCTTCATTCTTATCGTGTCACCCTGAAATTAATCATTGATAATCGTCGCACACCCCTTCTTTCCCTCAACAGGAGTGTAATTGACAAGAGCTTTAAATTTTAATGTGATTTTTCTTAATTAATTTCCTTTTCTTATTCCTTGTTATAACATGCAACTTCATGGGTATACTTTTGAAAAAAAAAAATCGTGGGTATTCCATGATTCCATGAACGACATCCGTGCATGAAAATAATAAATACTGCGTTGAACATAAAAAAGTGTTTACCACTCTCATGCCTAAACGTGAAATATTATTGGGAAAAGAAAGATGATTTTGTGTTTAGTGATATTGATAAATTGTAAGAAAAAAAGGGATATTGATAACATCAAATTAGCTAGCTATGCAAGAGAGATTTTTTATATTTTATATTTTTTTGAAACAATGCAAGGCAAATTTAATTAAATTATATTAGGTATTTTTTTTGAAAATAAATTATACTAAGTATTGACTTATCGATCAGAAATTATCATAGTTTACTTGCTATGTATTGACGCAGACAACTTGTCAAAGTAATTATATATTGAAAAATAAAAAAATGATTCACTTTTAATACATATTTTGGATGCACACTTTTTATCTTTTAATTATTTATAATTTTTTTTTATTTATCTAAATGTGGACTCCACATCTGACCGTAAACGATTAAAAGATTTTGTCACTTTTCTTATATTTTCCACGGCGTAGTAATGATCGAATTAAAAGTGACAAGGATATTTGAAGAAATTAACTTAAGTAACAATAATGATTCATTAATTCAAGTGGACTTGCTCCTACTAATACACAAAGACTCCGTGGTTTTGGTCATCCGTGGCACAATCTCCGTGGACCCGACATGGTCCAAAATCGAAAACGATTCAGTGTTCCCGTGTCATCCTATTTCGCTGGCCCAAACAACTTGTCCAAGTAATTATATATTAAAAAATGATAAAATTATTTACTTTTAACGCATTTTTGATTACACACTTTTTGTTTTATAATTATTTATATATTTTTTCTCTTCAAGAGTGAGTCTCACATTTGACAAAACACGAAAAGATTTTGTCATTTTCCTTATATATTTTCCACCACGCAGTAACGATCGAATTAAAAGTGACAAAGATACTTGACGAAATTGTGTTAAGTAATAATAACGATTCATTAATTCAAGTGGACTTGCTCCTGCTAATACACTAAGACTCCGTGGTTTTAGTCATCCGTGGCACATTTTCCGTTGACCCGACATGATCCAAAATCGAAAACGATTCAGTGTTCCCGTGTCATCCTATTTCGCCACCACCACAACCCAGCGCACGCCACGTGTACAACAAGCCCACTTAAAAGCCAACCCCTCCGACACGTAAACACAATCTTAAACCCGCGACGCGACGTATCCCAGTCCGAGTATACAGGATCCAAATTGACTACGCACCCGCTGCGCACATTGACACGATGCCTTAATACCCATCTCTATGTTCATCAACGAATCTCAATCTAGCAGTCAAGAGGTGAGTCGTGAAGGGTTGTTAGCGAGAGTTAGTTCAAATCATTCCTTACATACACAGAGCCGAAATTTCAGTACTTGCTAGCTACATTTACTCCTCTCTCCTCAGCCATACACGATGCCTTGAATTCCCGTCTCTTCTCTTTTTCTTCTTATAAATGGAAGCTAATTGATTGATGGACGGATGGATTGAAGTTTCTATATTTTGAATGTTGTAGCTGTCAAAATATGAAGGAATTGATACTTACTGTAATTTAACTCTCCGCAAACACAAAAACACTTTCGCTGTCTCTCATATTTTTGTGATCAAAGGTCAAATTGAACGAAAGTGAAACCGAAATTAGTTATTCACAATGCGTCGTCTCCTCGAACCATCACCACCGCTGCCGCCATTGTCGTCCAACAGTCCCGCCGAGGCCGGAGTGAATCCCAGCCTGATGTTCATCGGCGGCATTGTCGTGTTCGTCTTTGTGGTCTCCATCTCCCTCCACTTCCTCCTCCGCTACTTCCACCGCCGCTGCGGATCGTCCGACAACGGCGAAAACGATGTGGAGGCGCCGGCGCCGGCGGTGAGATCGTCGGGGAGGAGAGTGGCGCCGGAGGAGGTCGACAGCCAACCAGACCACCGGAACCCGCTCCTGGAGTCGCTGCCGCTCTTCTCCTACTCCGAAATCCGTCGATCTTCTTCTTCTTCTTCTTCGTCCGCTTCGAATTCGGCAACCGCGGCGGACTGCGCGGTGTGCTTGTCGAAGTTCGAGCAGCACGATATGCTCCGCTTGCTGCCTCTGTGCTGTCACGCGTTCCACGCCTGCTGCATCGACACGTGGCTCCTCGCCAATAACCAGACGTGTCCGCTCTGCCGGTCGAAGATCTTCGTCGACGAGTCTGATCTCGACGGACTCGTAAAGAGGCTCGGCGGATCATCATCGTCGTCATCATCATCAACACCATCAACAACAACAGCTGCGCCGATTGGCTCATCAAATGACACTAATAATCAGAGTATTAGGATTGAAATCGGGAGCGTCAGTAGCACTAGGAGAGGAGTCGGATCGGAATCGGAATACTCCAGCGATCGCCGCCACCGGTCCTACTCCTTGGGATCGTTCGAGTACGCCGGAGTCGACGGTGAACTAAGAAATGGCGGTTCGGAGATTGCGAGGGAGAGCGGTGGTTTTGGCGGGAAAAAGAGCGGGGAAGTGGCGGAGGTCGGCGGCTGCGGCGGGGGGAGGGGGTGGCTGAGGGAGTACGTGGACCGGATCGCTGCCTCGTCGACGTCTTCGTCTGCTTTTTCGTCGCTTCGTCTCTCCGGCAGGTTTCTCGCCGGGAGTGGTCGCCGGACGGGGGATGTTTTCAGCGGGAGCAGTCGCCGGAGCGAAGGTATCGCCGCCGGGAGTTTTGATTTGGACAGGAACGGATTGGGAGAGGATATAGGGAATTTCTTCAGGTGGCTCTCGTGGGTATAAAGGTAATTTTCTATTCAAGTCGCAGGGGTAATTCCGGTATTTTAGAAATATATTCTGCAGGAGGGCGTAGGGGTAGTTTGGTCATATCGGCTGGAGTATCTTACCATCTTCTCTTCTCTTGGTTTATACAGGACAGGAAATACGAGGTTTCGGGGCGTGTTCGTTGGGGCATTTTTGGAAAAGAAAAAGATAAGGTTGTGTTTTTTCTTACTTTTTACTGAGATGTACAAAGATGGATTTTTTAATGTAGTAGTAGGAATGAAGTAATAATAGCACATTTATTACTGGTTTGTTTGGGGTAATGAATTTTGGTGGGGACAGCCGGACAGGGGAGACACCGCAGTAAATGTAAATTGCAGGCAATGCATATCGATCAATAAAATCATCCATTCAACGAAAAGAGGTGCATGATGATCAACTGGACCACGCTTGTGTGTGCATGTGTACGATTGGAGTTATTTTTTGAAATCAGAGGGTTCTGTGATCTGTTTTTCCTTGAAGTTTGTCTTGATTTCATGCATGACTTGTAGTTACGTAAATGTGAATTACAGGGTGGGGTTGCTACAGTAATATCTGAAATCCAACGGGGACCATATTTAATAGAGCAGTGTTATTTGAACTTTTAGAGTCTGGACTTCTAAGAAGTTTTTAAAAAATTTTTATTTCAAATTCACCCTCAAACAATAAATAACTTTGAAATAAGAATTTATAACTTTCATTTGATATTTGTAAAAATTTAAAAAACTCTATCTGAGTTCGGACTATAAAAGTCAAACAGATTTTTTGTATTTAATGATAGTCATAAACTTAATTAACTAAAGGGAGCGCGACCATTGAAGGAGTGAAGAAGGTGACAATTATATAAAGTTACTATAGAAACCACCAACTCCGACAAGCTCATATTCGGATGTCAACCCAGTCATATTGCCTCGCGCTTGAGCATGTCATGTCGTCTATTTTATATAAAGGTCTCGTTTGGTTCGTTTTTGCTATCTTAAAGTGTTGGTTTGGAGTTATCTCATTAGAGATAATATTTTTATGTTTGATTCAACTTTAAACTTGCAGGGAAGTTTCAAATTTTAAACAATAAAAAATATGAATTGACATAACTAACCTTCAAACAAGAAAGAGATGTGTAATAAAATGGTCATTAATAAAAGATAATTATATTCACAACTCCCGAGAGATAACTCCCCTAGGGGAGTCAGGGAGATATCTCGAAGATAACTTGCAGGGAAATTGGCAAATCAAATAAGATTAGTTTTCAACTTCCTGAAAATTATCTCACCAGAGATAAATCTACCCTTAACCAAACAGGACAAAAGTTTGAGTCTTAGTGTGCTAGTTTTGACGGTTTGATTTTTTTTTTTTTACTTGGTAGAACTTACGTTATTGTTTAATGTGCCTTAAACTATATTTGATACTTTTTTTTTTTTGAAAAATATTTGATACATATTCACGACAACAAAGAAGTGACTTAATTGGGTGACCAAAGTGTATATATATATATATATATATATATATATATATATATATATATATATGGGGAGATGGACAAGGCACACTTGCTAAATGACAAGATTTATAGAGGTAGACAATGCATCGCTCCCGCTGAAGTCAAAAAAAAAAAAAAAAAAAAAAAAGTGACTTGGGTGAGTTTATTGGTGTCCTTGTTAATGTCAAGTTGTCAACAGAGCACAACATATATTTATTTATTATGAGTCTGGCTAAGTGCACCCCATGAAAAGTCAGACTAAAAAAAAGTCAATCCTACTACAAAATGACATTTATGCCTCTCACTGTGATAAGTGCACCCCACTATAATTTCTAAATGCACCCACACACTCTTCTTTGTGATTTGTAGGTATCATCGAGTGGTTTGGCCTCGAAGGTCTAAATCTCTTGTTGGAGAGTCGGTTGGAGCCCTCCAAACCTCTAGTTTGAGAGTCGATCACAGTTCGTCGAACCTTTAATTGAAGAGTCAGTCGGAACCCACCGAACCTTTAAGTCAACAGTTCTCAACTAAATCTCACCAAAGAGGTTCGATTGGACAACATCGGGCCTAGTGGATAAGTCTCGGCTACATGTCGTCGAACTTGAAATAGATATCTCGACCAAGGTTTTGGAGTTAGGTGCTTCGGTTCGGATGAAAGGGTATTTGGTAAAAATGTGGTGTGCACTTAAAAATTGAAATTTAAATTTGTAGATCCACGCAAAATGGGGTACACGTAGCTAGACTCTTTATATATATATATTTGATCTGAAGAGAACTTTTTCTTTTATTGGCTTAGTTTGTAGTACTTCCAAGTTGTCTTTGTGCCTTTATAATTGGGGATTTAATAACTTTTTTATATGTTACAAGTCTATTGTCATTAATTATTCCTACAGTATTTGCATTAACCACCGGAGTATATTAATATCATTCTCTCCCACGACAGACAAATTAAATTTTCTAAATGTTTTATATTATCATATTCAATCAATTCAGATCTGTACTAATTTAAGCTTTATATTAATTAATACTATTCTCTCCCATGATAAGATGGATAATTTAAATAATTTTTATTTAAATTGATTGAACTACTTGTTTTTTGAAGGCTCAAAGTGATGATTAATTAAACTTAAAATTCTTATTTATGATAGAAATAACTGAGATAAATGTTCCTCACCAATCCACGGTGATTTTTATATGCATGTCTGAAAAAAAAAAAAATAAATAAAATGAATTGCAAATGATCGTGATTGATGAAGCGTCATTTAGTTGGTACATTCTTGGTGAATTACATATCCATTGTCCATGTTGCATTAAATTCTCAGATGATGTATGCTCTCAGGTCACACCTTTTTAATACTTGTTTTATATAGTGTGATGGTAAAGTTATGGGCTATTGTTATAAGATCAAACCCATTAAAATGGGGTAATTAATGCAACTACGTACCATCACATATACCCTTCAAATTACCAAAAAAAGTTGTTCACAAATCATACATAATACACTCTCTAACAATGTGGTTAAGAAGTGAGGGACAATAAGGTTTTATCAATATATAATTAAATGATTAAAAAAACAAAACAAAACAAAACAAAACTTAATAAACTTATCATATTATAAATTATACAACTTGAAAAACGAGGCCGCCAAACCCTAAATCCCAATTTTTTTCTCTTTTGATTTCTTTTGTATGATTCCTGCGTGAACCACAACCGATATTCTATCTGATCGGCGGTGGTTTCAGTAAAAGTGGTTACTACATGGATTTTTTTCAATAAAACACAAATATATTTATATCTGAGAGTTTCAATCCTACAATGGTTGTCAAATTTATCATTGTCACCACCATTTGCTCCCACTCCATGTGTGCATCTATCATCATTCAAGTCCACTCCACTTTTATTGCTCTTACGTGGATCTGCGCTTACAGTTGTTGGTTTGATAATTTTATTAGATTATCTTTTTCAATAAATATGTCTTCTAATGTTGTAAGTTTGTGTTTGTCTTCCTTTGTTGAAAATCTTATTTTTCGTTTTGGTCTTGGTATGTTTGTGTACTGTTGTGTTCCAGATGTTTGTCAAGAGAACAATCATTGATTGTCAAATTGTCTCATTGTTACAATCGCAATTTCTCAAAATCAACTCTATGACAATTGAATGTTATGATGAACAATTGGGATTAGCGAATTAATATGTTTTTATCAAGGCAATTGATTCTATATCTCATCTTGTTGTACCGAATGTATTGAACCATCATGATTAATGGAATTCCTATTTTACTTCAAAAAAATTAAATGATTAAAACCCTTACTCCAGTCCCGATATTTTATATAATTGTCGCTCTTCTCTTGTTACATCTAGGACTTAATTTTCTGCCTCTACCACTGTGTATAATTAAATTAAAGGAGAAACTGCCAATTACGTGAGGAAACACTTGATGGAAAAGATTTATATAGTTTTTATTTTTTTATTTTCTTATTTTTATTATCATAGTTTTGTTGTTCTGGCACGTATATAATGACTTTGGTAATTTTGAACAAAAAAAAATGACTTAGATAATCAGTGTGCACCCAATAAAGTTTTTTCAGTGTTTTTTTTTTTTTTTTGACAGTATAGTTTTTGCTGTGTTGGTTTAAGTAACACACCCAACACACATTGCAAAAGCATATAAGAACAACACCAAGGACAAAAAAAATTAAGAGAAAAAAAAAATCATATTAGACTTACTTTTGATACGTATGCTAGCTGCATAGCTGTTGAAGTCCTTTGCATTTTACATTAATGTATAAAAGTAGGTCATTTAATTTATCGCTAAGCTTGGTTAAATGCACCCTATCGTTTACTTAGTGCACCCTATAAAAAGTCAAACTTAAAAAAAAGTCAATCATATTACAAAATGACTCTTATACCCCTCAATGTGATTAGCGCACTACGCTTTCCTCTCATTTTGTATACCTCATCATCATCCCTCCACACACTCTTCTTGTAATTTATGGGCATCATCGAGTGGTTTGGCCTCGCAAGTCCGAATCTCTTGTTACAGAGTCGGTTATAGACTACCAAATTTATAGTAGGAGAGTCAGTCATAGCTTGTTGAACCTTTAATTGAAGAGTCGGTCGAAACCCATCGAACCTTTAGGTCGGCAGTTGTTGACTAAATCTCACCATGAGGCTCGGTTGGACAATACCAAGCCTAGAGGATAAGTCTCGGCTATATGCAGCCAAACCTAAAATAGATGTCTCGACCAAGGTTTTGGAGTTGGATGCTTCAGTTTGGATGAATGGGTATTTTGGTAAATATGTGAAGTGCACTTATAAATTGAAATTTGAATTTGAGGTACCATACATAATTGGGGTGCACTAAGTAAACGGTGAGGTGTATTTACCCGGACTCTATCACTTGAAAAAAAAACAAAAAGCAAAAAAAAAAAAAAAAAAAAAAAAAAAAAACAGAAAACAAAAGAACAATTGCATTGACATTGCAAGGATTTCCCAAATCAAACTATTTTCTTGGAGTTAGAGAAACTACGAGTTCCACGTACATTTTACTTGGAAAATACTCATCGAATTGAAAAGTAGACATCAACTTTCCAAGGATTTGGACGGTCTCTTTCGTAGATGGAACAGTGAACGCGATCATACAAAAACTTCAGATAGAAGAATGGAACCTGGTTCTTATCTTTGTTGTTTTTTGTCAAAGGAGAATGCTAGCATAACACCGGTTGGGCACGTGTTCATGAGCGTTTCTTCAATTTGCATTGGTATATGCACACACGCATCTCAAAAAATATCAATGGAAGCGCACACACGTGTACCCAATCTGGGTGCCAGATGTGCGTGGCACGCCAGCATTATAGTTTTTCCATTATTTATGTTACATTACATGCTGCACTTAACAGTAAACAACAATGGAAAAATTTTCAAAAAAATAAAAAAAAAAACAATGAAAAAATTTTGACTCGAAAAGCAAAAGAAAAATTTATATTTCGCAAACAACCACTAAATCCGTTACACCAACCACATATTAGGTACGATGAGATTAGTAGGGTGGATTGATGTAGTAGATCCACCAGTACCAATTAATAATAATTATTATTATTTATCAAATGAATACATACAACTAGAAATGTACGCATTAAGCTTGATAACGCAGGATAACTGTGACAATGTCTAACTATATATATATATATACAAGCCCTAAAAAAAAATCAAAAAACAAACAAACAAACAAACTAGGAGAACATAGTTTTGCAGATTTTACAATTAAAAATTGAAGTTCTATTGGATATTCCTTGATTTAATGAATATTCGTGATTGATTTAAGGAATCAATAATGAGTTGTTTCTATAAGCATTTACTTACTTTTCCATGTTTATCATAATAGTAAGATATGCAAAATATAGAGAAATTCTTTATTTATTTATTTATTTATTTATTTATTTATAATATCTCCTTGTAAGTTTATTTCCTATTCATGTGTAACTTGTGATGTGTATATACACAAATCTAAATAAATAGAAAGAAGATGGCCCAATGTTTTATTCATTTTATGAAGGGTCATAAGTTTTACACTGGTTGTCAACCTATCGCAACAGAAAATGAGTACTTGGAGTCCTTCCCCCATTTTTGGGTATGAAAAATGGATTTAGTACCTCCCTCCCATGTTTTTTGATACAGAAAATGATCTTCAAGAGCCCTCATTTATTCGGACTTGAGATAGACTATATATGTAGCGCATATGATGTTCTATGTATGTCGAGTTGAAACAAGATGCTTTAACTACCAAAAAAATAAAAAGAAAATACTTTGATCAATATTCAAAACATTTCAAGTTCATCATACATATTGATAAAATAATCTTGATCCAAATCTCAATTGAACGTCCATCTTTTTTTTTTTTTTTTTTTTTGACATCCGTGGTCATCCAGGCGAGTTTGACTATTCCCATAAGGCCCTTGTGGAATCGACCTGAGGGGTACTCCAAGGTCCGAACAATCTTGATGTAACGACGAATCGAACTTGGGATCTTGCACCTAACCTACACAATTCCAAGCTCACCCTCATCGTCGGGCCAACCTGCCCAGGTTATTGAACGTCCATCTTAAGGGAGAAGGGTTTCCAAGCTTGTAACAAAAATAAGACTAACATTCATAAGCTTTAACACATGCATCTCAATATAATATGTTGCCAATCCAATGGGGTGAGACAAAAGCTCCCATTTTGCAAGTTAGTTCGGCATTTCGCCTTAAGATTGCTGGAAAAACAATACTGCAAATATGGTAGGTCGGATCTCTTCATTAGGGGTCTCAAATTCAAGCAAAAAGCACAAAGAACACTACTTCAGAACAACTTCACCCCCTTATTAGCCATGTAGAAGGCCTATCCCCATTCCTCGCCAAAACAAGGGTAAAAAATAATTGGTAATTGCAGCATCACTCAAACAAAAACCCAAAACCCAAAACCAATGCCAAATTACTTTTACCAAGAGTGGCAGGAGTAGTAACTAACCATGTTCCCTGACCTTCATTGGCGCTGTCGTCTATCTAATTGGTTTAACAGTCTGAATACAAACATGAAGTACAAACCAAACAATCAAACAAAGAAAACAGATTTCAATTGAGGACCACATGTCCTGACCTTTCAAAAGCTTCTCCTGCAACACAATGATAAAGGAAGCACAGGCAGTCCTTTATAACTGGTTAGTACTAGAACACATTGAAGGATAGGGTGCACTGATCCTGAAAATCTCAAGCAGGCAGATTCATATGGGACAAGTTATATGATTACAATAATGCCAAAAGTTAAACATAATTTCTTAGAGTGTTGCATTGAGAAATGCTAATACATTGGCCATCAAATGTGGCAATTGTGTATCGATTCAGGACTCACAAATAATATCGGTAAGGATCTTAATATCAACATTCACAGATCTAGGAGAATAGAAAACAATGACAGAAGAATTTGGAGGAAAAAGAATGGTTTTGCAATTAATTTATCACTCATTAATCAGTCACAGTGTACATCACCGAATATTCCAAGTCGATTTTCCATTCCTACCTAATAGACATAGTAATTTTCTAAGGTTTAAATCTGACGTCCTAGCTACAAACTGAACAAGACCCCACAAATCTGGCTAGAGGCACGAACAAATAAATGCTCTTTACAGATATAAACACATTTACAATGTTGTGAAGATGGGGACTGCAAGTGTTTCTTGACATGCTCCCTCTTCTCCACGAGAATTTTGGTTGTTTTTGTCACTTGTTGCTTCGCTGAGAAAATGCATGCATGCAATCTTGGTTCAAATTACTTTTGGTAGCACAGTTGCTGCTTATGATCAAGTTGCACATATCCAGAAACTATCAGGGTCTGGACTGAATAGAGACCGATCATCAATCTCTAGATTTGCTATGTGCCAGTCGACAAACCGAGCCTGTACTGACTTGATCAAAAGAAGTATAGTTGGAAGAATCCACCACTTATCATCCTCCCTAAGCACACAAACAATGTACACCACATAAATTCACAAAAATAAGAGAAGTAGAGTGAAAAT
This sequence comes from Stephania japonica, assembly GCA_039657345.1. Taxonomy (NCBI): domain Eukaryota; kingdom Viridiplantae; phylum Streptophyta; class Magnoliopsida; order Ranunculales; family Menispermaceae; genus Stephania; species Stephania japonica. The sequence continues at coordinate 14,714,374 of CM077557.1, forward strand.
GCAAGAAACTTAAATGAATAGAAAAGCAAGTGTAGGCACTTCCACATAAACGGATCTTTTGGACATACAATCATGTACAATTGGGCACTCATGATATGATGAGTTTTAACTAAGGATTAAGTTACAAGATCAGAAATGAAAATTTAATCCTGGATTCAGGGATAAATTGCATAAACAACAACAACAACATAGCCTAAGTCCCAAAATTAATTGGGGTCGGCTACATGGATCAAACTCTTCCATTGTGCTCAATTTAGTGCAATTGATGGTGAGCTTTCCAAACCATTAAAATCCCTCCTAATTAATTCATTCCAAATTAACTTCGGTCTGCCCCTACCTCGTCGAATTTCTTCAGTTTTTATTAAGCCAAGTTTTCTAGTGGGGGCATCTGTAGGCCATCTTTGCAGGAGACCAAACCACCGCAACTACCCTTCCCTAACCTTTGAGTCAATTGGTGCTAATCCTACTGATAGTCTTTGGATTTTTGTATTTCTTATTATATCTTTACGAGTTTTTACAACACATCCACCCAAGCATCCTCGTTTCTGCTACGTTTATTTTATGTAGTTGTTGTTGCTTTACCGCCCAACATTCACTTGCAAATATGTTAGTAGCACATAGTTAGAATTATTCGTAACTATAATGGCGGCATATGATTTCGAGACAGTTTACCTATGGCAATTTGAATATTCTAAGCAGATGCCCAGTTGTGATTACCTATGGCCTCTATTCAGTCTGTTTGGTTGTGAGTCAGGCAATGTGTTCAATTCTTCAAACATTCAGATATTGTTATCAAGAACATCAGTTGGCCAGTCAACTATGCAACTCTCGCCCACAATCTCAATCTCAACTTATTGTTTGGGCTGCTTAGAGCATCTCCAATGTAACCATGGATTGGGGTGAAAATTGATACCACCTTCAATGGATAGACATTGAACAACAAAGAAGCCTCTGTAATGCAAATGTGGATTGTGAAATTGTGGTTGACAAGGCAAAAAATAAAAGTAGAGGATTTCTACCCCCAATGTCAATATAGTCAACCCCAATTAATTTGGGACTGAGGCTATATTGTTGTTGTTGTTGTTGTTGTTGTTGTTGTCATGTCATCATTTTTTATTATAGAAATTAAAATGAAAGCCAAAACAAAGGTCCCAATCCACATAATAACAAAAAAGGGCCAAAACAAAGGTCACAATCCACATTGTGCACTGGAGACCAATTTTGAATTTAAATGTCTATCTAGTGAAAATGGGTGCCACATATGATAGACATTCTCCCCACGTCAATGATATGACACCAATTTATAGTCTCAATCCACATTTACCATTGGAGATGCTCTTAATTTTGTTCAACAAGAGAGTGAGTGGTGCCATGTGACTTTCAACTTGTATACTCTTCATGTCCCAATGAGCACCCTGCCCGCTTCACCTGATTTCCAACCTTGAGCACCTTCTCAACTGTCGCCCTATCACATTATCTACTCCCTTATTCGATGCTTGGCAGATGTAAAAGCATCATCGAAGCGTCTTTGTTGCAAGCTAGAGGTTGTACACCTTTGTGCAACAAGAGCCGACGAGGAAACCATCTAGGCAGAATTGGGGCTCAACATTGAGCTCACTGCAATTAGCTTTTACTGATTTAGTTGTCATCTAGGCGCAATACACTGCCGTCTTGGTGAAGAAGGTGAATGTTGGCCTCGGTCACTATAAGTCTCCATCATGCATAGTACCTGTTTGATACCCAAAGGGGGTATTGAAGTCATTTCACGCTTGTGCATTAATGGTAATGTACAAATTCAATGTACCTATTTGTAGTCAACAAAACGAGTTGTGCAACAGCCACTCTTGGTTCCCACAGATTCAGCTCTTCAATCAGTTCAACTGCATGAATTTCATATTTCACTAATGGGTGGCTATGCTGAGATAAATCACACTTCGACGCACACCATGCATCAGTCTTCTATATGCCTAAGTTTAGCGTGGAAACTTCTCTTCATTCCTCCTTTGTGAGTCCAGTCACATAAGCCTAAAAGGAAAGCCTTTCAACAAGGCTCCACAAGGCCTTCTACAACCCTTGTCAATAACAAGGGAGATATGAGAGTTAATTTCAATAACCTTAATCACTCACTTACTGCTGTCATCTGATAAGTAGGGTTGTAGGCAGACTCAAAATCTGCTCATTGTAGCCAATCTTTTAGCATCAATATCGGCTTCCATTTTTGTCAAGAAACTGTATGTCTTCATGGCATGCCTCCATTATTTCCAATTGTGATCCACTATTCAATCGTTCCTATTGTAGGGAATAATTGTTCAAATCGCACAGTTGATGGTACGACAGTTTCAAATTGTTTGGAGGATTACCTTCACAGTTTAGCATCAGCTTTACTAATACATGTTTGCATTCTTCAATCAAAACAATGCCTTTCTAAGGCATTTATGACTGATTCCCATCCCTTTTGGATTACAATCATGGTGTATATTTGGTTGTACCAGTCAATGAACTTCTCACAAACCAATCCAACACCATGTCAATGAGAGGGGTTTCGAAAACTTACACGTTACAACCCTATTCTCAATCTGCTATTGCTCATCGTCGATCCAACAAGCTTCAAAAATGTTTTATGGCTCATTTCAGATAAAGAGCATTGGACCATAAGCATGTCTTCTTCCCCGGCTTCCGTCATGTTTATCATGTTTCACTTCTAAAGCTCTACATTGAAGATCCCCGGGTTAACCAGTACCCACCAACAGCTTTCTTCAAATCTCTTCCTCTACTTACAACTTTATCGGGACTAATGCAATCTTAGAACCACTACCAAGAAGTTTACTCAACTGCATCCCATGTATTATTATTTATATTGGATCCAACACCACCATAAGTTTCTCCAACTTACCTTTCTTTCTTTCGGAGCCTATAGATTGATCGTATCTCCTCTCAGTTGGTGCTCTTGCCTTATGATTGTTCCCTTTGTCTAGATCACAAGCAACCTGCGAATTCTTAATTTGCCTTTCATGCTCAACCTGAGCATTGTACTATCAAAAGAGTATTATTTACTATTGTTTAATAACTGATTTTATCATACTAAAGGATGCACTTTTCCAGAAGATTTTTAATTGCATGCATCCCTTTTGGACTGCTCTTCCTACTTTCAGGGATCATTCTTTTATTGACGTATTTCTTCCTCTTGTGCACCATCTCCATCTAACTCGCTAATTCTTTGCTTTTGTTGGAGTTTTGGGTCATCGAAGCATCTATTCCAATTTCGCCTTAAATCTCTTTAAAATTCATCTCCCTTCATCTTCTAATTTGACAGTTTAACGAAAGTTCCTCTCAAAACCTAAAGTTCCTTTTGCTTTGTTTCCAAAGGCACAATATAAAGCTTTAACATGTACTTTGTGAAGAAAAATTACCTTTCAAATAGCATTTCTACAACACACTAGTCACAGCTATTAAATGGAAGGGGAAATTTCAGAAGAAATGCTGATCAAAAGTCTACAGTTGTGAGTGGTGACCAACAATAAGTAGATTATTGCATAAAATATTGCACTAATTATCCTAGAACTCATCTGAATGCAGTCACTTTTTTTTTTTTTTTTTGATTAACCATGGGTATCCAGACACTTGCCTGACTAGTCCCATGGGACCTAGAATTGCGGAAAGAGACCACCAGGGGCCTTTGCATGTTAGTCTCTTTGTGTATTCAGATCTAAAAAATTGTCCTAAAGCATAGTGTTTTCGCATAAACTTAATTGTATGCATCTCATAATACAAAGTAACAAAGGGAAAAGCATACCTTCCTAGACTCCATTTATTAGTCCTCTCAGGAAGGGCAGGAGAAGAAAATCCATAATGTAGAAGGCCATAAATGAAAGCCACAGCCTGAATAATACGCATATAACAAAAGAAGGAATCAACCACTAACACTATAGTTCTAACAGTAGAATGTTAGAGAGTTCTTTAAAAGGATTCAATTAATCAATCATTTTAAGCTATAAAAAAAATAAGAATCATAAAACTCGTTCAACATCAAGGACTAATTCATTTCATTATCCTACGCCACATAGAGTACTAACAACATCAGTATCAAGTTAATGATTTGGAGCACTGATACCATTAAGAAACATTAGTTGTTATTGTAACAGAATTGGTGTTTTTTCTTTTATAAACAGGGACCACGAATATGCATCTATATTCAATTGCTTGAAAATTGTGACTTTACAATATTTAAAAAAAAATGCTGAAGTAACAAGGCCAATTTATCAATTTATTTTCTTCCTGGAAGCATTTGCAACATTTAATAGTTACGTGATGTCAGATAATGGTATTTGTATCTGTAAGTTTCAAAATATTTCTAACATGGTAGCATGCTCAACAAACTACAACAAAACCTCAATCCCAAATGTTTCCATTTCATGAAGAGAAACAAAAGTTTTACGCCAGTTGTCAATCTATCACAACCCTCCCCCATATTCGGGACATGCAAAATGGGCTTGGGACTTCCCTCCCCCATTTTTCCGGTATGGAAAATGGACTTGGGATCTCCCTCTCCCCATTTTTTTCTGGTATGGAAATGAGCTCGGGATCCCTCCTTTATCTGGACTAGGACTGGCTATGTAGTGTAATGTTCTACATAGGTGGAGCTAACATGGTAGCATGCTTACTGTTCATAATAACGCCAAATATCAGGAAAGATCACAACATACACAAAGATATAGAAAGGGAAACACACTTCAAGACCAATGTCAATGAAGGGCCGTAAGTTTGGAATCTTACATTGATTAGTAGGTCATCACATCAGTTAACTAAATATTGGAGGTTTCACAGAAGAATTTCCTATTTCTGTAGGACCATACCAAAATTCACCTCAAGTTAATATCTCATCGCCAAAGATATGGTGTATGCTATTTGTAAAAGATATTGTTTTAATAGCCAAGCCAACAGATGGGAGTGAATAGAAAAATTGAAACTTAATAGGAGAACATTAGAGTCTAGAGGCTTTAAGTTGAGTAAGACAAACACTGAATATATACAGTAAGAGTTCAAGAACAACAGAGATCACGATAAAAAAAAAATAATACGATTAGAAGAAGTAAAAGTTCCAAAAGTGAATCATTAAATATTAATGCCAACAATAAGAGAAAGGACATAATGAAGCCCACATTACCATAAAATTCAATCTTGATAACATAAGAGGTGTGCAACATGCGTGATTTATGATGGAAACATCTTCGTTGAATTAAAAGACATTATTTAAAACAACAACCCTTCCAACTATGCTTTATGGGAGTAAATTTTGGGCGACAAAGAAACAACAAATACATGAAATAAGCATAATACAAATTAAGATACTTAGGTGTATGTGTGGAACACACAAGGATAGAATAAGAAATACTGAAATTCAAAGAAGAGCGATTGAGGAAAAAATAAGATAAGAGTGGTTGCAGGTTGCAGGTTGCAGTGGTTTGGACCTACATGACACGGTTGTCGGTATGGGTATGTGTCTAAATGTCGGACATGTCAAATATGTATTCTAAGGACACAAATACTTAGCAAAAAGTTCATCAGAATTTGGACACGAATGCTTGGATAGATATACTTATGTATATATACTAGCTGATAAACTCTTTCTTACTTTACATAATGAAGTTTTTGTTATTGTTTTTCTTTCTTTTTTTATATTTTGAATCTTCTTTGTATACAGAACTTTCGAAATGGAGTCAGAAATTTTTAAATATCAGACACGGACACGTATCAAGTGTCCAACTCGAGATACTTTAGGTTAGATTAAAGGATCCAGGTAACATGGGTTTGGACACATCCAAAAATGGCCAGCTAATGCCCCATATATAAAACTCAATGCTCTCAAAATTGAAGGAATACAAAGAGACCAGGGTAGACCTAAAATAATTTGAGATACATAATTTTTATAAAAAATAAAAATAAAAGCTTGCCAAGTTACATCATCAATTGCTTAAATTTTTATCCCCCATATCAAAATCGTCGATATATTCCTTCAATCAAAATTAGATCCTAAAGTTCCATGCAGCTTTTCTTCATATATTATTGGAAGATATCCAATAACAATTACCCCAACTAATTTTTTGTTGTTGTATCTAATAACAATTACACAACACAACCTCCAGATTTTTCCTATTATAATACAACAACAACATAGCCTCAGTCCCAAATTAATTGGGGTCAGCCATATGGATCAAACTCTTCCATTGTGCTCGATTTAGTGCAATTGATGGTGAGTTTTCCAAATCATTCAAATCCCTCCTAATTTATGCATCCCAAATTAACTTCTGTCTACCCTCACCTCATCGAATTTCTTCAATTTCTATTAAGTCAAATTTTCTAGTGGAGGCATCTGTAAGCCGTCTTTGCAGATAACCAAACCACCGCAACCGCCCTTCCGCAATCTTTGAGTCAATTGATGCTACACCTACTTGTCTATGGATTTTTGTATTTCTTATTCTATCTTTAGGAGTTTTACCACACATTCACCTAAGCATCCTCATTTCTACTCCGTTCATTTTATGTAGTGTTGTTGTTGTTTTATCGCCCAACATTCACTTCCATAAAACATAGCTGGCCTAATTGCAGTCCTATAAAATTTTCCTTTTAACTTGGTAGACATATTTTTATCATAGATCACACTAGTTGCACTCCTCCATTTCTTCCATCCAGCTTGAATATTGTGTGACATTATTCTCAATATTGTCATTATTTTGTATGATTGATCCTAGATATCTAAAGTGGTTCACCTTAGGAACTTCTACTTCCCCTAACTTTACCACCCCATCATCTCGATGTTTAGTATTTCTAAACTTACAGTGCATGTATTCGGTTTTTGTCCTACTCAACTTAAAGCCTTTAGAAGATAAAATAAGTTCTCTCATCAGCCTCGCTGTCTGAAAGCAGTAACAAAAATTTAAGCCGCAACTTACTATGTTTGAAAGCGATGCAGCATTCCATAATGCATAAACACGTGCAAGAGAAGCTCTTCTTGGACCTTGACTGAAAAGAGCATTCAAACCCGCAGGGAAAGGGGAAAGTAATGATAGAGGAAGAATTAACAAGAATGCAAGAAAAGCTCCAAGTGAAATCCAGTAGAACTGAAGCAGTGCAAGGAGAGTGACAGCAAGATCCCCTAAGAGCATGATTGATATAAGGAGCTGAAGGGTATCCTGAAATATGCAAAACACAGTTATGCAACAAATGTAAGCTATCTCACCGTTAAAATACAAACAACATCCTGAGATCCCACTTACCTGACGTCCAACTGGCCTAGTATTGTGTAGTAATAGGGAGAATGGGAAGAGAATATTCCTTTTATATTCCAGAGATTTTAATGTAGCATCACTTATGATCCCTCCATTCATTCCACTACTTCTTTTGTGAGATAATGCACAACTGGTGTACGTCAGACTTTGTTGCAAATGAGCGAGACTCTTTTGTGCAATTCTGTTACTTCTCCTAGTATATGATGTCCACCACAAAATGATTACATTCAAATATTGGAGAGATAACACATAATGGCTTCGATGCTCATGGTTTATATGCAAGAAACACACGCACATACTTGTGATGATATAGAAGATAAATTATGAATTCCAAGTTTCAGATTTAATGTCATGCATGCAGTTGGGAAACCAACCTAAGACTCAATAAAACAGTAATGACATGGGGCATCTCTTTCTTGTAATTTGCATTATATGTGAAGATTACAATGCAAAAATCCAGTTGTGGACAAGGTCAGATTTGGCCAATTCTTATCAATAGAAATTGAAAAGAAAAAAGAAAAAAGATTTCAAATTGAGAGAATGTCAAATGTGCCTGAAAAATGGTGTCTATGATTCTCGGTACGCAGATATTCAGTACAACTGATGGGAGAAGAGTGGTAAAAAGAAGCAAAAATAATTATTACACTTATTGAAGCTACATAGTTCAGAATTTTTTACATGCCCGCAAACTGCAGTATAATCATGTAGCAGTAATCAGAGAGGACACAAATTCACCTGGACAAGCAATAAAATTGAAAACTGCAAACATAGAAAACGAAATTCCATCTTCGGTAAGGTTTGATGACAATGGAATTAAAAGTAACCCCAAAATCCTAAAGGTCTCTAAAATTCCTGCAACTTAACTTTAAACAGTATCCTTACAGCATTCGCAAATGTGTGGTTACAAAATTTCAGGATTATGTATAAACCAAATTTCCAAAATTTAAAAAAGGCATTCCCAAATATTCCAAATGATGGCATAGAGTGTATTACATCTGTGAAACAAATAGGCATTTTTTAAGCTACAAAAATCTAATAAATATTAAAAATTCATATCAAGGTTTTAGACTTGTACAAATATAATTTTGGTATGTAAAATGTGTGTAGCAATCTAGCAGAATGGGTATATAGGTCATGTTCAGCTCACCCCATATAAAGTAGGAAAAAAATCTTTACTTGAGTCAGACTTAGAAGATAATTCACTTTGTCACTTAATTTGTTTTATTTTTTTTATTTTTTTTTATTTTTTTATGACAGGAATACTGTCACTTAATTGAAAATATAATTAATATTATTTGTGCGGTGAAGGTGATGACTAGGTGACTATTTCACTTTCATCAGTTAATGACCTTTGGCAAGGCCCAGGTGAAAAAAGTAAAAAGAACTTTCACGTCCCTTAGTAAGAATAGTAATCAACAACAACACCAAAAACTAAAAAATATGAAAAATTATGACGAAACTTCACATTGTCAATCTGCCATGATAAAGCCAACTGAATTAGGCTGCAAGTGCAACCAAAAAATAAAATACCCTCAAATTGTCTTGCCAAAATAATATAATATTCAACAAATATAAAAATAATGAAATGGAGAATTATGTAATAACTTTGTGAGGAAAATAGCTTGAAATTACATGAAACAATACACTATGAAAATAAACTTGTAGAACTGACTGTTCTTGAACGACGGAGGTCGACAAACATAACATAACAATTTTCACAATTGACAACAGAAGGAATTAAAAAGAAATAACTTAAATGTGATTCTAATAGTACCTTGGCTGTTCCCTAATCCTTCCATCAGTGGTATCAGATTGGTGCACTTGGTTCAGAAAATAATCTCCAACTGCTACCAATATGCCCAATTGGTAATATCCGGAAGTAGTAGCCTGGAACCATCCCAATTCTATTCTAACCCCAAACGACTCGAGCTGGGGGTTTGCATGAGTGCCATTCCAACTAAGGACAGGAACTAAAGCAGAACGAATGCATCCTTGCCTTACTGTCCTTAACTGAGCATTTAAACCAGTAACGAAACGATTCCAGACTGTTGGAGGAACATGCTGAAAATGCAATAATATTAAAAAATAGGTACGGCAATTTTAATTCCATTCCTATGAAAATATTCTTAAAACGGGAAAAATAGGTACCTGGGCGAGAAGATTGGTTAGTAAGGTGTCATTGTGAAGATTGTAAGGTGACATATAGCTACCATCCCCACCAAAAATTAAGCACATTGGGAACCTGTGCTGTATGGAGGAGACATCTAATCGCTTTTCATCACCACCAAGGAAGAAATCAATGTAAGCAACCATTAAATCAGGAGTTGCTCCAACCTGGCATTGTTACAATCCATGTAAAAGTGAGAACACGCACAGGAAAGAGCTACAACTTTTGGAAACTAACCCTAATAAATGAGTCTAAGTAGAGAAGAAGCAAACAGTAACACAACTTGTACGCATCTGGTTATTCTAAACACACCCAAATCATACTTTCAATGGAAACAAAGAATTGCCTAGAATAAATCATCCATCCACCACCACCACCACCACCAACAAAGCCTCAATCCCATATCAAACTAATGTAATTTTAGAAAGTATCACTTGAGCAATTCCCACCATCTTAAAAGTAACTGGAAATTGCCCCACAAAATGTTAAGATTCAAAAAATAAAACAGGAAATAGTATAACAACCTTCATGCCCTTGTATAGGGCTCGTGATCTGCAAGAGCGAAGACATGAATGATCATATTCTGACTTAACATATTCCTGAAGGTGATGAATTTTTTTTCTACGACGCCACTGTTTCCAAGACCAGGCACAAGGATAGGCAAGCACTGAAAGTATGCTGTGGACCGATCCTTCCCACCATTCATAAGCAGCAACAGAATTAATCTCATCAATAAATCTGTTGAAAGCATCTTCATATCTGTGAAAAAGGGAAGTGGCACATAGTACATTAATATATAGTTAAATGTACCTTAGGATTTGATGTTAAATATATAACTATCACAAGGCCGGAACATCAGAACAGGGGGCATTTTCTAAATAAGTATATGACCATTAAAAACTTTCTTCTGTGTAGGCTGCAAAGAGGACACACCATTGATAACTGTTCTGCCTAACTAAGATTATACTCATTTGCTGCTAACATTACATTATTTTAGAAGATAAAAGTAATACAATTACTAAGATATATATTTTTCTAAGTCAACGCAGTCCAAACATATGATAATAAAATCATTTATCAGATGCTCCATCAGCACGCTGTAATTCTTATGTGCTAGTTCGTAACATTCAAAGCCATTTCAAGTTAGCTGCTTCCTTACACAATTTCGATAATTGAATCAGGAGGGGTGTATGGAAGATGCCACGGTTCTCTGAATGTATTTGGACCCATGAAGTACATTCTGTGTACATGGCTCTGTATTTCCTCTGTTATGCTAGTCCCTCGCACCTACAACTCATGTGAACATCATAGATCAGGAACCTTTTGAAATATGTAATTGCATCATGATCATACACTCTCTCTTTAATCTTAGAAATTCAACATCAAAAAATGTTAAAGGAGAGAGGTATCATGAAAGTAAAAGGGTACCTCTGCTAATGAAAGAAGATAGGGAAAGTGTTGATTATGATGCGCAATAGAATTTGCACCATGATGAGAAAAATGTGATCGCTCCAATTTAATCCGTAAGGTACTTAATAGAAGAGATAAAAACACTAAAATGAACGACAAAAGTAGGGAAAAAGGAAGAGGGCCTCCAAATGTATAGATCAGCTCTTCAAGTGGTGTGTAACAATTAGGCATCTTATACTTGTCTGATATACATTTATAAGGACATGAAGAGCTAGATACACCTCCTGCAGTAAAATGCAAAATGATTGTTAAGAATGTCAAACAATGATGGAAACTCATCACCATCTTCCCACCCAGAAACCTTAATAGAATTACCCCGCACGTATATAAAATCAGCACGATTAGGAAGCAATTCTAACTGGCAAGGATTGCATAGATAGGCTTCAGAGCCTTCAATATCTTTGTATGTTCCAACAGGACATTCCTGCACCAGTAACTTTTTTTTATAAGAACATATAGAAAACCGATAATCCAAATCCAAGATGATTAACAGCTTAGGTATGCAGATAGGACGACAGACGAGATATAGAGTCTTGTATGCCAATTATGGCTATCCGCTGAACAAAAAAGAGCACAAAATTTATATCCATCATACAGAAACTTCCTAAGCTTTCTTTGAATTTGGCACCAAATATTTTTCAAATTTTTAAACATGATCTTTAAGGAAACAATCTATGCAGATACAGCCAGTTGCAAACAAAGGTTATGCTTGATTGCCAAAAGGCTTACATTATAGTATGACTCATACCAACATAGTTAGGCGTTTCAAAATTGAGAGCACTCTTCAAGTTGATAGAAACTGAAGAAACCCAGCGACGTAGGTTAAGACCTAAGATAACTTGGAACACATTGATCATGAAGGATTTAAAGGATTTTGAAAGCATGCCAATGTATTAAATGGAGCAAAGTGGAAGAGCTTGATCCATGTAGCCTACCCTAACTAATTTTGTATTGGGGTTTTGTTATCATTGTCGTTGTCACTCTACATCATATTCTAACAGTGTAGCTAGAGTATAAAGCAAATATTGCCATCATAAGTTATAACCCCAAAGAACTGATTCATAATCTTTCCCTCTCATTCTTGTATCAATATGCTGTCACGAGCAGCCGCATATGCCATAATAGTTCACCCATGAGTAACTACCGACACTTACTTGACTTAAGGAAAGACAGGAAAGATTTCAGAATCGAATTGACCAGATAATGATTTAAATGACACGGTAAATGCTCAGAGTCGATTTCATATCAGATGAGAAGTGTGAATAAATGATATATTGAGGGTTGATTACATACAAAATATGATCAACCCACACATAAAATTTGGAATTATGAGGACAATATGTAATGGCAACAAAATCAAACAGTAAAGACAATGATATTGACTTACAATGCAGAATGTCCCGTACAAGCCTTTAGGGCACTTCTTTCCCGTGACTGTACCATTAGCACCATGACGACCACCATTATTCCCAAAGCCACCACTATTTAAAAAACAATCATGCTAATAAGTGAACAATTTAGGCAAAGATCGTAAAAAAGAGCTAACTCTCTAAACCAGAAAAAATGCATATTTTCAATTGAGAAATAGATCAAGTAAGGGCTAGATCTTTTTTAAAGAAAAGAAAATTATGTTGCTGATGAACTCCTATTAGGTACTGAACAATGTTACTGCACTTGCACATCATTTGCAACATAACCAACAATAAAAAGAGATCAAACACTTACACATTACTCGATAAAGCAATTGAAGATGTAATTTTGTAATCCTCAAATCCTTTTTCGCTTATATGAGCCTTTCCAATGCTTCCATGTTGGGATTAGTTACTAGTTCTAATTTAATACAAATAAAATGGGAGAGATAGGGAAGAGGAGATTCATAATGATTAACACATCCAACATTATTATATTAGGTTTGCCTATATGATCAAATTCCTTCAATTTCTAAGTGTCAAATTTGCTAAGGCATTTGCAGTTGGCTTTGGATGTGTCCAAACCACAACTATCTTCCATTTTTTTTGCAACTATTGGTGCTAAACTCCACATATGTAGAACATTTTGTGCACTGCATAGTAGAACCCAAGTCTGAATAAAAGAGGAGTATTGTGAGGTTGATGACCAACATAGAACTTTTGTCACTCTTTATGAATAGGATCAAGCCCGCAATTTAAAAACTCGACAGTATAGAAACTAAAGAAATAGCATCCATAGCATGCACATAATGATGATATACAAAAATAATGCAATAAATTTTGTAATTTCTCTCGGTTGAAGGTAACTCTCATGTGCTCATTTTATTAGACTATATAGAAAAGATATTTAATAAGACTGCTTGAATTCCCTAAGCTTACTGCAAAAATATCTGTAACAGTCGGGCAAAGAAAATGTATGCTATTTATCTTTTTTTATTTGTTTTCAATCTCTGGCCCAAATCAAAATATAAGAAAAATAAGAAATCCTTGTAGCAACCCCAAATTTCTCAACAACTTCCAGCTTACATGAAAGTAAAATATCAGTATCTGAAAAGTAGTCATCCACTGATAGAATAAGCAATAGAAGCTCATCTATTTCAACTTTGTTTGAGTTCAATTCCCCTATATTGATTAAACACCAACCATACCTATACAACACATTAATTCTATACAGGTTAATGTTGTGGTTCCAAACAACAACAACAACATTACAGCATCAGTCCCAAATTAATTGGGGTCGGCTATTGATAAGTCAGTAATTAGTGTAGTCTTATTTATGTATTTTAATGTGTTTTGCATCAAAAGTCTCTAAAATATTGTATTAATAGTTTTTATTTATAACTTATATGAGATATTGGATCAAAATTGAGGCGTGAAAAGAGTGTTTTGGAGGCTGGTGCTATTTTATCTTGTAAAGCATGTTGAATATATCTCGAGGCAAAATTAGAGATGTGTATGAAGATGTTTGTGCCGGTTGAGGAATTGCATGCATGAAAAATATGTTGAAGGATATATATATATATATATGGATGGTGACATCATGGTGACGTCATGGTGACCATGTGTCATGCTTAATGGATGAGTATGAAATATGAATGCATTAATGAGAATTTACAAGAGTGTGGCGAAGATACGTGCGTGTGTGCAGCAAAATTGAATGAACGACATGCATAATAACTTATCAAAACATGACGTGAACCACATATTTGCCTCAATGTGCGTGCTCCATCAAGAAACTTATTGGACCAAATTTATAGCCGTATGCGAACAACAAGAAATCGAGAGGAGTCGAAATAAAAACTATATATATTAAAAGTTAGGGCTCTCTTTCTCTGTTATTTTTATTTCTTCCCTGCTTTGTATTTTCTCAACTATGCGAGGCTAAATCCTCTAGCCTAGGCAAGACTACAAGGAAGTTCGACAACTACTATATAGATTTGTGAGATCTAATTTAATATTTCTATTGTTTTTCTTTTGTATTCTATTTTCTTTGGCATCGTTATTTTTAGTGTTAGATTTGATTGCATTGTGAAGAGCTCTCACCTGCATATTAGATTGGCTACCCTTAGTTATCGAGTCAAAGCATCCGTACTTATGTGATAGACTATTCCTTGTAACAGTTGACCCAACTAATTAGTTAGCCCCTTTTGGGACCGACCAAGTGTCTTAGGAATCTAAGCTAAATCGAGAGCAATAGTGATCCGATTGTCTGGGTGTAGTGCCTTCACAAAGCCCTATGCGATCAACGCATTAAACCCAATTCGCGTGAGACTAGGGTTGTGTGTTTGGTTAGGGAAGTAGTTAATGGTCGTATCTTGACTATCAAGAATAGGAAGTGCGAGTAACCCATGTTACCTGGACCCTTCACTCTAACCCAAAGTACCCGTGTCGGACACTTGAAACGAGTCCGACACTTAAAAAAGGCATGGATACTCCATTTATAGAGTTCGTTGCATAAAAAGATTCATAATGCAAGAGAAGGAAGAAAAAAAATAACAAAAACTTTCTAGCGTAGAATACGAAATGAAAAATGAGAAAAAAAATATGGGTATATAAGCTATTATATATATGTAATAACGTATATAAGCATGTGTGTCTCAAGTTTTTAGATTGTTTTTGTCGAGTCCCCGTATCCTAAAATTAGAGAATTGGTGGGTCCGACCTTTAAACTCATACCCTCACCCGACACCCGCACCCGAGTCCAGGTAACATAGCGAGTAACCGAGTACGTTACCGAGTCTATAGCTACACCAGGATTAAATTGATTAACTTATATATGCATAGATCGACGACCAAATCCAATCTTTTGCCAAACCAAACTCGTATGTCTTGACCTAGGTATTTTAATTAATTGTATGCAAAGGTATTTCTTTTATTTATTTAATTTCTTAGTAATTAGATTAGTTAATTAAATCACTTTGAAAACCCCCCAATTCCCCTTTTTGTTATTTTTAACCTTAGAAAGATTATCAATCTCTATGGGATCGACCATTTGCCACTATCTACAAAATAGTTGGTTTAGGTTATTATTTTTATTGACATGTTCGACATGCGTACATGGATCAAACTTTTTCATTGTGCTCGATTTAGTGCAATTGATAGTGAGCTTTCCAAACTATTCAAATCTCTCCTAATTAATGTGTCCCAAGTTAACTTAGGTCTACCCCTACCTCCTTGAATTTCTTCAATTTCTATTGTATTAAGTTTTCTATTGGGGGCATTTGTAGGCCATTTTTGCAAGTGATCAAAACACCACAACCGCCCTTCCTTAATCTTTGTGTCAATTGTTGCTACTCCTACTAGTCTTTGAATTTCGATATTTCTTATTTCATCTTAACAAGTTTTACCACACGTCCACCTAAGCATCCTCATTTCTGCTACGTTCATTTTATGTAGTTATTGTTACTTTATCGCCCAACATTCACTTTCATATAGCATAGCTAGCCTAATTGCAATCTGATAAAATTTTTCTTTTAACTTAGTAGGCATATTTCTATCATGGGTCACACCTGCTGCACTTCATTTTTTCCATCTAACTTGAATTCTATGTATGACATCATTCTCAATATTACCATCATTTTGCATAATTGATCCTAGATATCTAAAGTGGTTCACCTTAGGAACTTTTATTTACCATAATTTTACCACTCCATCATCTCGATGTCTAGTATTTATAAACTCAAAGTGCATGTACTCACTTTTCATCCTACTCAACTTAAGACCTTTACAGCCAGTTTGGTTCAAGAGTTAGCGAGGCCTTCCACATTTGCTTGCCTAAGACAAGTCATATCTCAGGTAGTCCTTTGTTTGTTCCCATACTCATTGCGATGCATAAGATTTTTTGTTGGACAGTTATGCCCCATCCCCATCTCTTCATCTTCTTTTACCGCACAAAACATAAACTTTCCCAATTGAAGGAACTAATTAACATCATCCACACATTGTTTCCATTCCCCCCAAATCCTTGAATCTAATAAAAATTTCAACAAAATCAATCAAAGAATACCGGAAAGCTTATGATCTCAGTAAAGATGTAACAAAATCAACAAAACACTAGAATCGGATTTGGGGGTTTGAGGAGAAAACAAAGATGAAATACCTTTCGACGATCGATGACGGTTTCGACCTTCTTGTAGAGAAGGTAGTGATGAAGGGCGACGGACTTGGAATCTAAATCTAGACTCAGTGGTTGAAGTAGACAAATCAAGAACTCCAAATCCTTAGATCTTCTATGGTTGCTTCTGCTCTTCGTCCTCCGAAGATTTCGTCACATCATCCGCCATGACTGGTGCGGATCTAAAGAATCGTGTTGAAGCTGCAATGGAGAAGATCCCCACCGCTTTGACCGTGACGATCACCCAATTGTGATGGTGAAGATGGGATGTTGAAGATGAGGGTAATTTTGTAACTTTCTCTTTAAAGTTGGGCTTAACTAATGACAAGGGGGGAGGTGTCTTTTTGTAAGCATGAGTTTAAGTGTTTTGGTAACATCACGTTTTAACTAACACTCCAACCAAACACCAGTCTTACAGCTAAGCCTGGGCTTAACTAAGCTAACACTCCAACCAAACAGGCACTTAGATTCTAATGTATTCCTCCAAAAGTCTAATTTCCTACTCACTCCATCTCTTGTTTCGTCCACTATGACATTATCATCTGCAAATAACATATACCATGGTATATTCTCTTGAATATGCCTAGTTAGTTTATCCATAACTCGTGTAAAGAGATATGGGCTTAAAGCTGATCTTTGATGTAGTCCTATCGTAATGAAAAATTCTTCTGTAGTTCCTCCAAATGTCTTTATACTCGTTACTACGCCCTCATACATATCCTTAATAGTGTCTATGTATCTAGCATGCACTCCTTTTCTTTCTAGAACCCACCAAAGAACATCTCTATGAACCCTATCATATACTTTTTCTAAATCTACAGATACAATATGAAGATCTTTTTTCTTTTCTCTATATTTTTCCATCAAACTTCTTACAAGGAAAATTGTCCCCATAGTTGACCTTCTAGGCATGAAGCCAAATTGATATTGTTGTTTCTCTTCTTAGCCTATTGTTGTGGTTCCAAGCGTCAGAGGAAATATTGTTCATTTACAATAATTTTGAACAATAAAAAAATCATTTAACATCCATTATCAACAAGATTATTCACTAGCAACAAAGAAAACGTCCAATCTTTGCACCACAAATTACAAAATAACGTGGTTTCCGTTAAATGTAATCTACTTTGTAAGAGAATTTAACGATTTATCTAACCCATGATCGAAGTGAAGGAAGAAGACCAAAAGCTCTAATTCAATCTCTTTCTTCTGTTATGGACCACTTTTCTTGCTCTTTGTCGTCAATTGGAGGCGCATAAGGCACTTAGTACTTGAACTAATAGGGAAACCTGTTTCTCATGTTGATGGATTAGCCATCTTACTTTCTTAATTGCATTGATATAATAAATATTTCCGAAAGACCCACTAAATTATTTTGTCAGCACTAGAGAATTAGGTCAATTGAAAATTTAAAACTTCACTAATTATTTGAACCTATTAAGGAATCCAATCATATCAAATCAATGACTCAAAAGTTCCGTAATCTAATAACCCATCACCAATGAGAGTATTGTTTGTCTATTATGTTAATGTTCAGTATCTTATGCAGCACAAGTACATTTGGGAAGGACAGGGTTGTGAATTTGGATTTGTAGAAAAGGTAAATTATGTAACTTGAGGGGAAATTACTTAATGAAAACACAAGCTACATTTCAATAGAATGCTTATCAAGCCAAATAAAAGTTTGTATGAGAAGAAATTATTATTTTGCCCAGTCAACTACAACCTAGGACATGAACGCAAAACATCTGACCTCTTACATGGAAATGCTTCAGGCAGATTTAGCCTTCAGTCCCAGATTTTGAGATTTTAGGAAAAAGTAGATATTTAATTATGAATATATGTTTTGAGAATAAACTTCACGGAACATAACTTTTTTCCAATGGGCATTGGGTTTAACTATCTGTAGAAGATAAGGAAAAGTAACAAATAATGGACAAGAAAACGGCCAAGATTGTAAAAAGAACAGGACATGGGCCCAAACTTAAACAAGACATGAAAACCGCACATGATCCCCGTAATCATCAGCAAAACATTGGACATAATTCCTAAATACGTATTGAGAGGTTTTTATAGGAATCTAGAAACTAATTACATAAAGAACACGTAGCAAACAGAGAGATGCAAGGGAATGACATCCACTAGATACATATTTAGCAGTTCAAGATGTAGATATTCACACGCTTAAAGACAACAGAAAGAAACCTTATTCAAATACTTTTATGTATTATCATATACTATAAGAAAGAAAGGCATTTGGAATACCTAACGTTGACGGTACCATTCATCATAGCAATAGGAACATATTCATTCCCTACAGAAATCATAGACCAATCAAAATGAACTCTCCCACCACCGCCGCCGCCACCACCAAGAGGGCCGCCATACCCACCAGCAACAGATAGAGATGAATTTTCTCCAAGGGTAAGAGCATTAAGGAAAAGAAGAATTGTCCCACCAGAACCACCACCAACGCCATCTATAGAAGGGTCACTCTTCCTTGTTGTTCTACTAGAAGTTTGACCGTCAGCCCTTAAAGACCCATAAATATCTAGTTTTGCAAGTGGCCACTGAATGGATCCCATCACTGAGAAATAAAAGGAGAGCATTAAGCTAGCTAAAATATTCAAATGTAAATAAATCAGAGGGACTGCAGAGATATGGAGCATAATCTGCCGTCTAGAGATAATACACTAAAACTAAATTACTATGCAGGCCTTCTAATATAAGAAAGTCTTGTAAGACCTTCAAAAATCGGTTGGCTTAATCGATTCATCGGAATAATTTTATAGGGACATTTGGAATGCACTTCATTCCTAACAGTAGTCAATCATGATAGTCGAACGTCCAGTGGTTGGCACAGTTGATTGGGGTAACAGCTTCATGTATTTGGAGAAGGCTTTTAGAAATTGAGTTTTGTGTAGTTACTCAATTCATGGCTTGAAAACACATTTAATACAAAAACAAAACAAGTACACAGTATAAATTATACTTTTCAAACCAACAATTAAAATGTTTCACACCTATCATTCCTCCCCCAGCATTCCCGTGGGATCCAACTGGGCCTTCACTTCCACTTCCCAACTCACAAGGAAGATCTGCATTACCATATTCTTGACCTCCCTCACTCAACAATCCATTAGAAAAGCCCGAGCCTCCTCTTCCCCCATGTCCAGCACCACCTCCGGCTCCATTTGAATAATTACCCTTACCAACACCTTTTTCACAACCTGAGGAAAGGACTCAACTGTATCTGTAATAAATTCAATAATACAAGTGAAACTGAGCCTAAAAAGAAAAGAATGTGGATCTGCAAAATTATGGGGTAAAAAGTGAGCAGTACCTAACAAAAATTTAAAGAATTACCTAATTCAGATGCGCTTATTATTCCACCGAATAACACTGTTACTGTTCTAGCCCTGTGGATTTGAAGAATACTGCCCTTGACAAGGCCACTAACCGTAAGGTCCTCAACTCGACAAATCTGCAGAAAAGATGAAATTATGAAACACAAAATATCATGAAATAATATAGGTAAATCGAAAGTATCAAATTTAATCCATTATATATCGACTCTTTTCATTAAAAAAAAAATCGAATTTAAATAGTTTCATGAAAAAATTGATCTAAAGCTAGTTGATAAGGATACATAAGGTACACATGAATCATTAAATGTGTATGTTTTACGATATACGCATAATCAGAGAAAAACGAGCATAACAAAAATTCCAACTCAGGAAACCAGCCCCAGATCCGTAGTTGGAGGAATATGTGGCATTAATTATATTAGGTCAGGCTTATATACTAAGGCACAACCCAATAAAATCCATCAATACTGCAGTCTTAAATCTAAAGTTTTGATTGACCATGACATTTGATTGGTGCAGCAGTCTTTTTCTACCAAAGTGGAGTGACAAAACTTAGTAACTGGTCCTTTTTGTAAAGCTCCAATCAGCTTGACCAAATCCCAGAACTGCCACCAACTGTGATACAATAAAATTCGACATTTTCTTTTCTTCTCTTCACAGTGGTATAAAGAATCTAAGTACACAGATCACGAGCACCAATCAAGATTAATCCACATTGGTGGTATACATTGAACCTATCAATTGTCACCGCCTGGCCTCTCTTGCTACCACGGTAGCACCTAGTGTGGTCAGCACCAATCGTGTTCGGGCAACGAAGCTTACACTCATTCACATTGGTTCATCCTGCTATGCCCCGGGCCTTTTGCTCTTCTAACGTCAAAGGTGGCCGGCCATTCGTCAAGGCCCAGGAATCCGCTTGACATCTCAGCGGCGGGATTGGATACCCGCATCCGATCGAAGTTCCATTTTATTTTCCTATAAAAAAAACGCAAAATCAGCTAAGTTCATTTTCCTATAAAAAAAACACAAAAAGTAAAAATCGGCTAAGAACATTTTCCTATCAACAAAAAAAAAGGCCAAATCAGATCACACCGGTGACAAAAAGCAATAACATAAAATGCTCGACTGAGTCTTGATTAAAAACCCATGTGCAAACGATCTATGTGATGAGTTTAGAGAAATTATCCAATGTGACAAGAAATGGAGATGAAGAAGATGAGTTCTTGCTTCTTGGAGTTTGATTGTTTGAGGCTCCCACATAGAAGACAAAGAGTCAATAGAGTTGCTAAAAAAGGATGGGTGGAAATCTGGAAGACAGAGGCTAGATGCGAAGTTGCCAAAAATGAATAAAATTAATAAATGATGGTGTATTAATTTGCTTTGGTATTCTTTCCAATAATTATGCTATATACAATTGTCAATTTCCTTAAAAGAGGAAACTTGTCAAAACTAAAAGTCTATATATGGAACTTTAATTTTAAAATTTTTATTTTATATTATATACTATAATTTGTAAATTGAACTATACAAGTTGGTTCTTAATATCTACTTAAAATAAATGGGTTGTAAACAGGTTAGTGGGTCTACTCGCGACACGACCCGTTTATTCCGTGTCATAAACGGTTCGACCCATTTCCGACACAAACCTGCATAAGCTTAACACTAACCTACTAATTTCCTGTGATATCGTGTTATGAACCATTTTGCCATCCCTAACTGTTTTTGACAAGGAAAACGGAAGGTCGTTGCATAGGAGATCTTTTTTCCTTGTTTATGAGTTTTAAGATACTATTATCCTATCTTTTATTTGAGCAATGTTTTTGTATTAAACAGGGGATTTAAATGGGTAGTTCAAAACCCATAGATTCACAGTTGTTGTAAGACTATTTACTTTTGTCTTCCGCACTTGATTGGACAATTAGAAGGCTTGGTTTTCTACATTTAATTGCCTTAGAATTGTTTATTGTATATACTCTTTTTGCATTCCGCAAGTTATAGCTTACTAGACCACCACTTGGGTTCGATCGGTATTCGATTGGGCTTAATTGGTAGTCTAGGTCGGGCAATCCAAACTCATGGGGGTTTGGGTCATCACATAGACCTTTAATAACTAAGGATGCATTGATTAGAGCATAATGGAAGAGCTTGATCCATGTAGCCGACCGCAACTAATTTGGAGTCAAGGGCTCGAATACCTAGACTGGGCACTTTCTGCCAGAGTACTCGCGTCGACACAGATCCAGATATGGGATATGTGTTGACACAACAGATCAAAGTTCAGACGCATCAGTCTGAAAGAGAGAGAGAGAGAGAGAGAGAGAGAGAGAGAGAGAGAGAGAGAGAAAGGCCAATCTGAAGAAGAGAGACATAGAGATGCAAATCCAAGGAAGATGTAACTCTGATAACGAGAGATGTGTTGCAAATCTGCGGTCTGACAGAGGATGTAGGGAAAGAGACGAGTGGAGCCGCCATAAAGTTGTAGTAGGTTTGATTTATTAACAACTGATCGGTACATACAATACACGAGTGCATAACATATGGGCCCAAGCCACATACCATCAATGAATTTTCTTCTGTGTTACATGGACTCGGCTCTTAGGGATAAAGTGTCAGTCTTCGACACGATGCGACACTGACTCGAAATCTGTGTCCATACCCCTATCGATACCCCTATTTCGTAGTTACGCGGTTGTAGGAGAGATTGAGAGAGAAGATCTTGTGGTGGCTGATTTTGTGGAGAGAATAAGAGAGATCTCGTGCTACCTGATTCTATGGAGAGATTAAGAGAGATCCTGTTGTTGGAGAGAGAAAGAGAGGATTTAGAGAAAGGATAAGAGCATCACCAATAGGAATGTGGATGTGGATTGGAGAAATTGGATTGGGGCAATATGTATGTCGCGTAGGATGAAATAGCCATTGAAACCAAAAAAACACTCTCCAATGCAAATGTCTATTAGCACGTGAGCTGACGTGGCAATAATAATGTCAATTTTAATTGTCCAGATCTAGACATTGTGGGTAGAAGACATCTAGAAGTAGACATTATGGGTGCAAAATGTCTAGAAATAGATATTCAATGTGGACAATAATGTTGCCACGTTCATAGTCTAATAGACATCTGCATTGGAGAATGTTTTTTTGGTTTCAATGTCAATTCCATCCTATGTGGCACACATTTTTCACCAATCCACATTCCCATTGGAGATGCTCTAATATCTTGGAAGAGAGATAGGAGATATGGACACATCACTTAGAAGATCTCGGTGGTTTATATTTACCTAATTTTTTAATCAAAAGCATTTTATTAACACACATCTACATACATATATAACACATCCATATATATATATAGATATATATATATATATTTGACGTATCTAAGTACTCATGTGGATGTGTGAAACTCGTATAGATAAAATAAAAAATACAAAAATTCAAAGACTAGTAGGAGTAGCACCAATTGACACAAAAATTAGGGAAGGGCGATTGCAGTGGTTTGGACACCTGCAAAGACAGCCTATAAATGCCCCCACTAGAAACTTTTTTTTTGAAAAGAAATCGAAATTTCATTAATCATTCATAGCTCAATACATGACCAGACATAGAATCAAGTACATTGATTCGCTAATCCTATTTGTTCAAACGAACTGCCATTAATTTGGATGTGAATGCGATTGTGAAATTGAAACAGTTTGACAATCAGAGATTGTTCTCTACAATATTGAAACTCATTACAATACACAAACACCACTAGAACCACATAACGAATAACAAAACTTTTCAACAAGGAAAAGAAAATCAAAAACTTCCCAACAAGGAGAAGACAAATCAAAGACTTCCAACTAGGGAAGAAAAACTAACTATAAAATGAAAAACTAAAGATAAGATCAATCCAGCGCGACGCAAAAATTCACGTAATACCGTTGATAAAGATGCACCGAACAAGGATGTACCAATCTCCACAAATCTAACTAGATCTGCAGTTTATTGTATGAACAAAATGCAAATGGATTTGATTGGAACCACCGCCGATCGAAGAGGAGGATCGGCAATGGTTCAAGAACAAGAATCACAAAAGAGAATCAAGAAAAAGAATTTTTGGGTTTAGGAGAAAAACAAGTTAGGGTTTAGGAGAACAAAAAAAGGCTCCCCACTAGAAAACTTGACTCAATAGAAATTGAAAAAATTCGGCAAGCTAGGGATAGACCGAAGTTAACTTGGGATGCATTAATTATGAGGGATTTGAATGGTTTGGAATGCTCGCCATCAACTGCACTAAATCAAGCACAATGGAAGAGTTTGATCCATGCAACCGACTCCAATTAATTTGGGATTGAAGTTATGTTGTTGTTGTATTTAAGTACTCGTGTCTGACACTAAATCAAGTACAATGGAAGAGTTTGATCCATGCAACCAACTCCAATTAATTTGGGATTGAAGTTATGTTGTTGTATCTAAGTACTCGTGTCTGACACTTTTAGCCGAGTCCCCGAGTCTTAAGAACTAGAAAATAGCAAGTCCGAACTCTAGATACATACCCGAGTTCGGGTAACATAGCTTTTCTTTTCTTTCTTTCATAACATATAGGCCCACATCTTCCCCTGCTTCAATAAAAGAAATATAAGCAGATGCCTAATCTGCACATTACCCATAATAAATTAATATTATACATCAAAATATATGTATATATTTCCACTTTTTGACTTATCCAATTACCTGTGTCCAAATATTTAGACACTTACTAGCCGAGTCCTAGTATCCTTTAACTCGAAGAATTGCATGTCTGATCTCTAGATATGTACCCGTATCAGATACCCATACCTGAGTCCAGGTAACTTAGGTCAAGGGCATTGTTGTATTTTGGTTTTTCAACGGCGGAATTACAAGCTCCATTAATAGAAAAAATGCAAAAAATCAATGAAATAATTCAAAGTTCCTCAATATTTTTTTTTATCAAAATTCATCTAAGTAATTCCACAATTTCCTTAGGCCCCTGATTATGAATCGGAATTGTTTTCTAGTAATAGTTAGAGAACACAATACCTCTAATTTAGTAACTTTGTTTGCGCACATTTATAAGTAGTTTTAAAGACACATTTTCCATACGGGAAATGCTAGAATGGCCACACTATATCACAAAAGAATGCATAATGACTGATGTGGCGTGTGGGCCCCACATAGAAGTGGAGTGTTGGGGTATGTCCTTCTTGGAGGAGATGATGGGATGCCATCGCATCCTCCTTCGCCGCCAATCCCCACCACAGGTCTCCTCCTTCGGATACCTAACCACCACCATCGAATGTACACAATGATGCACCCAGTGATCACTCACACACCCGAGCCTCCCTTACTCTTCGTTGTCCCAAAACCTTGACTCCTTATAATCATAGCGCTTAACCTAAACTCTCTACTAGGGCTAGCAAAAGTTGTCCAGACCCGTTCGTCCAATTTTGTTCGGACCCTTTTTAAACAAGTCCGAACAGTTTTTTGTGTGCGTTTAAAAATACGGGTTTGATCTGGACAATATTTTTAAAAAACCAGGTGCTCGTTTAGCAATTAATTCGCATGGGTATCTTGTATTTTACTAGTATATACCAGTAAGAAAAGTAGCATGACCTATGTTCATCCAAATAAATGGTATGTTTCTTTAAATAAGTTCACATTTTTGTATATTTTTTATAGTAATTGAATGTAAGTAATATGTAGTTATGTATTTTTTTTTAAATGTGAGTGAGAAATAAAATTACTTAATTAAATTAAAAAAAGGGACAAAAACGGGTCCCATATATTTTACAAAAATACTGGTCTGGACAAAAAAAGGGTGTTCATTTCAAACACGGGTTCGGGTTTGGGTCCAGGTCTTGACACTATTTTTAGTCGTTATTAAAGGGGGTGTCTGGACCCTTTTTTTGCGAACCCTACTCTCCGCCTCCAAAGTTCAAACACAAACTCTCCTTCATGTTGTGATCCTTCACAATATAAATCTTGAACAGGATCTGTGCCTTCACAAGTGGCTGCGACAGATCACTAGCCATTTTACCCATATCATGATGCCATTCCATTGTGGTATATAGTTAGTTTTCAAATGGAAGTGGTTCTCATTGTAATTATTTGTGGTATGAATGGATTGCACGAACGTCAACTATTGTACTAGCATATCATGTTTGGCTTTTCCTCAAGTCATGTAGATCACCATATGCCTAGCTCACCAAGTTCACCTCTAGGACATGAATGGATATTAAACTAAGCCTTCTAAAAAGAACATGAATAATAGAAATTACAATTTAAGTGTAAAATGGAAAATTACACTTCCTTTTAGAATAACAAATAAATAAGGATAAATAATCACAACAATTGCTAGTTATAGTGCTAATTGCTAAATTAATTGGTCCACCATGGTCACAGATAGTTTTTGGCTTCTGAAAGTGAATATTGATCATAGTAGATAATGTATTTGCCCATGAACACTTCAACTGCGTGGTCCAGCTAAACACATAAATCATGGGTGCCTCTCCAAATTCTGCTCCAAATTGATATACCATACAACAACTGGCAACCTAATGAGTCTAAGCAACAATTGTATTTCCTTATGAAACCTATGTTACCCGGACCCTTCACTCTAACCCAAAGTACCCATTTTGGACACTTGAAACGAGTCTGCCACTTAAAAAGACATGGATACTCCATTTGTGGAGCTCTTTGTATAAAAAGATTTAAAACGTAAGAGAATAAAGAAAAAAAACTTAACAAGAAGTTTCTAGCGTAGAGTAAGAAATGAAAAATAAGAAAAAATATAGGTGTATAAGCTATTACATATATGTAATATATGTTATTACATATATATAAGCATATGTCACTCAGGTTTAAGACACTTTTTGCCGAGTCTCCGTGTCCTTAAATTAGAGAATTGGTGGGTCCGACCTTTAGACTCGTACCCGCACCTAAGCCCATCTAACATAGTATGAAACTGACAAGAAAATCCACTATAGGAATTTTTATTTTTTTGCTTTTGTAAAACAATAGTGAAATTCGTTTTTGTCTTTTAATGAAAATCTTGTTCAGGCCTATTAGGTAAGGATAATGAACGCTTTGTGTACTTTTTAGTCCTGATGATTCAAAAAAGAATACAGATATGCTAAGCTCTAGTTACATTAGCATATTATGTTATGATGATAAAGAGACCAAATTATGTTTTCTCGAAAGATATTATGCCTTGGAACATTTCATCTGTAGACTTTTATGGATTAAACAATAATGTGTTCAGATGTCTGATAGTCATAAAGAAGAGGCACGTTGATTTAATCACTAGAGTATTTATGGACGCCAAGAATAAAAATAGTAACAAAACGATAACCAGAGCAATTGCATTGCATCAACCACTCAATCAATACACAATAGAACAATCATGGTACATCATAAATGATTGCTCACAATAAAACAATCAACTGAACCGATTATGTAATAAGAGATAAGCAGCACTTTCAGTCTACAGAAAATAGGCCTCTGAGACGTATGCAATTGAAAAGTTCCAAAAGCATACTCAAGGAAATAGAAATTCAGTCCATGAAAATTGGAATTAAAGCTTTTAAGCCACACATCTCTGTCAGATCTACATTTTTAGTTACCGATAAAATAAACTTTGTACTTAGAAATTTTTTCTTAAAAAAAAATTACTTACTTGAAGGGAAAAAGACAGTGAATTATTCACATAGCAATCTTCTGGTGGAGTAATTAGATCCATTGGACAAGTTTGGCTGTCACAATAGGATTTAGTTGCCCTAGGAACACAAATTGAGAAAAGTAAAGATAAAAATTTTCTCCAAGCCATACCCATGATTATACGAAACACTTGTGATTCAATGAAATCATTGCTGTGCAGAATACTCACAAATTCCGACCAGTTTCTTCATCTAATGGAGCTTGAACAAGGGATCCATGACCAACCTGCCAATATCACAAAGTATGGTATAAAATCAATACACTACACAAAAGCTTGGAAACCAAAGAGCTTTTATAGTATTATTCCATCACCTTATATACATATAAATACAAACCAATGAAGAAGTCATCATAAGCAATTGACCAAGCTAAACATCCATCAACAACTTAATCAGACAAAGGTTGGTTATGCACAAAAAGATCAAAGTTCATATTTCCAGGCTGCTTCCAGCTCTTTAGTTATATTCGAAACTACAAGAAAAAGACCGCCCCACGACTCCCGCCCATAATCTTACAAATGGTTTCAAATAATTTCACCACTGCGCACCCTGTCTTCTGTACGGGAAATTCCATATTTCCATGAATCACGTTACCATGATATTGGGCCGCTTTGTGAATTATCAAATGGGGTGTCTTTACCATCCATCACAGGTCACAAAATCTCCAATTTCATTTCAATTTCTTTTGCAACTAGATATGAGTAAAAAGAAGAGAATTTATATAAATAGCTTCACAAAGAAATCTATTAGTGACACTGACACCACTTGCCAAGGAAAACCATTTTTTTCCACTATCAAATCTTCCATAATATCCTACTACAACCAAATCCAAAATTCTTCCCAAGAGGATTTCATGGAAAAGAAATCCAAAAAATACAAGTCCTTGAGAGTTCAACCCCAAAGGAAGACCCAAACATTTTGCCAGCACTTCTTTACCCAAAATTAGCAAATGCACAACATTCAAATTAAGTACATCACAATGCAAAAGAGGTGAAGTGTATGCAAGATATGATTTATTCTAATTTTGCAACAACTTAAACTACCATTAGCAAGATGTGACGCATACATTTCTCTAAACTTACAGTTATGCCATAAAATAGCGACAAGAAAAGTCTTTGACTTCTGATTGCATCTCCATGTCCCGTCAGCTTCAGTAGCCCTTGACCATACATGCCCAGGTTTGCATTAGAACTAATGATGGAGTTCTCCTGTTGGAGAAAAAAGGTATAAAACTGTGACTTAAAAAAAAGTTCGGATACATACTTCAAAGATCCAATTAATTTGGGACTGAGGCTATGTTGTTGTTGTTGTTGTTGTTGTTGTTGTTGTTGTTGTTGTTGTTGTTGTATACATACATCAAAGATAAATAAGTGCCAAATGTCAACTACTAACCCTGAGAACAAGAAGATTTCTAACTTCAAGAACCGATGTGAGAACATTAGCTTTAACCCCACCATCAATGAGGATTTTGGAGTTCCACATGAGCAACATTTTAACACCAACTCTTAGCGCACCATATACCTGCACAAACAAGAATTCGTGCCATAAATGAAATGAATCAATCTAATTATAACAAGTTAAAAACCATTTGTAAGTTCAATAATCATTATAATCGAAACTTGGTGATTACACAACATATTCAATATTCTGGAAAGAGCAAATTAGAATTACTCAACAGTGGGAATTGTGAAATAAACAATATCGCAAAGGACGACCTACAATTTAACTCGAGAGTTGCAGATCAAAATTTGACAAGGATTACATATAGAGCATAAACCTATAGTCAGATCCTCAAAAATAATTATCCTATCTTAAATTGTGAGAAAGGAGTTTGATTTTTTTAGCAAAGATACCTAAGATTGTGTATTTCAAATTGACGTTCTAATTATGCATTTTTTTCTCTTCGATCAAAATTCTACAAAGAACTATATCATAACAAATGCCACAATCCTTTCTTCATCCTTTCCATCTTACATTTAGTCACTCATCTACAGACTGAAACTTGACCCAATGCAATCTTTCGTGTAAAGCATGGATGCATATATAGTTAGGAGCCTTAAACGCCATGATTCCACTCAGTTTTGATTTATGTAGGACTTAACATCCGAAAGAGAGATAAATGGCTTTTAATGTTCAAAAAGACAAGTCAAACTCAAACTTAGGCCAACATTTGCAGAACAAATGATGAAAATGGCCGTAAACTCAGTTCAAGAAATGACAAATTCTCAAGTGAATATGTAGTTCCCAATCAGATAGATACCTGTATGATAGAATCACTGACTAAAAGCTCTTCCGCAACAAGCTCAAATTCTGAGACTGGAAAGTCGGACAGTCCAAAGCAAATGCTACTCCCATAGAGTATGCTGATTTGACCTCTAACCTTGAATTGGGGAATTTAACAAAAGACGAGATAAATATTACTGGCATTGGGAAAAAATACTTGCATGCTAAACTAAAATGACCCTAGTATATGATCTAAACTGTTAAATGAAATCTTAGAACGCAAACAACAACAACAACAACAACAACATAGATGGATCAAACTCTCCCATTACGCTCAATTCAGTGCAAATGGTGGTGCGCTTTCCAAATCATTTCAATCCCTCATAATCAATGAGTCCCAAAAATCTTACAGCATATAAACAAAGAAAAATCTAAGACCTTGATGCATCACCATATCAATGTTTTTAGGAATCTATGAATATAGATTTCATTGGCCTTCACTTTTCAATGATGCACACCTATTAAGTAAGTCTTGTGATCGTTGTCAAATATTAGGTGTCATTGGAAAATGGAATATGATGCCTTTTCCCCTATACTTGTCATTGACATATTTGATGTTTGGGAAATTGACTTCACAGGTCGTTTTTAGTTCTTTCTTGGTAATGTTTATAAAATTGTTGTCGACCACGTGTCCAAATTGATTGGGGGCTCAGCTTGTACGGAGCATAATCACAAAGTGGTCCTAAAGCTTTTTAAGGAAATTTTTTTCTCACGACCTAGGACCCCAAGGGCTATAATAAGTAAGGGGCACACTTTTGCAATCGCACTGTTGAGAACTTAATGTGAAAATATGGTATCAGACATAGAATTGGAACAATGGAACCCGTTGTCACCCCCCAAACAAGTGGTCGAGTTGCAGTTTCCAATCAGGAGATGCAAAACATTTTGCAAAAGACTACTTTATGGCAGTGCTTTGCTTCGAAACCAGCTTTATGGCAGTTGGATAATCTTTTGAACAATTAAACTTTGTGAATAAATGTACTGTTCTTATCAAGGTGATTGGTTCTATGCCTAGTCATGTTCTATTGAATGTGTTGAGCCATTGATGGTTAATGAAATTTCTACTTTACTTTAAAAAAATTGAGTATGTTTCACGGAAAGTTTTCAAACTATATTGACGTCTTATGCAATGAAGTTCATGTCCTACGACTCCAAAAGATCTACTTAAATTAAACACTATTGTTAACTAAGAAAGCATCATAATATACATAAATAAAAGACCCTCCATATTATTAATTTATTAAATAAGAAAGAAATAATCATCAATCCAGAAATGGAGTCCCAAAAATGTTAATTACTTATAGCTTTTGAAACTTAAAACAAGTTGCACATATTCCAATGGAAATTTTCACACTGCATTGACTTCTTATGTAATGAAGTCACTGTCTCCTTCTGTAGATCTACTCAAGTGACATGAGGTGAACTTTTTTACTTCTTCTCTAAATAAGTGACATCAGGTGAACTTTTTTACTTCTTCTCTGTTTATTTAGAGGAAATTGTATGACTTGTATGCGTAAAATGTGACAAACTACAAAAATGAACTCGATATCCCAAAAAAGACAATGAGGAATCTAGAATATTCATTTGATCATGACCTTTTATACCAAAAGCAACAACAACAACAAAGCCTCTCAATCCCAAATAAGTTGGGGTCTGCTACATGGATCAAACTCTTCAATTGATCATGACCCTTCATATAAATAAGAAAAAATAAACACTGGCCCATCACTACTCACCATATATTACAAGGAAATTCAAGAAAACCAAGTAATCTTTTAGTCTTCTCACCCTTTGCCGCAGAAGAAAAAAGAGAATTAGATTAATCTACCTGAATTCTGGTCCAAAGTAATGGAACCAAAACTTTTGCATTGTTCTCCACAAAAACATTGGACCATATGGTACTTATAGGAAAATCCAGCAATGGAGTTTCAGTCTGTGTGGTGACGTTGTTGTTGCTAACTCGTAGACTCGACAATGTAGCGTCAAATATAGTACCAGCGGCACCCGCGTTGCCAGGGCAGCCAATGCTCTCACCTCCTGGGGAATAAGATATGGATCATAAAACCTTGCCAAAGGAACAAAATTAAGCATTCAAAAGAAATATTACCAGAAAACAGTATATATATTTGCAGAAGATCATGTTTAAAATGTCACCTGACTACTGAATTAGCTACGGATTCCACAACACTGGTGTATTTTTAACATTACAAGTGAAGTGCCACAATATACGCGTGACATTGAACTTGAACTTGAACATATGATAATTAAATGGCAATAGAAACAAACTTCCTCTCAATAAGAAAATTGTAAAAGATTATTTAAATAAGAAGCAACTACTCAACTAGATACTAGGTTGCAACCAAATTTAACATGTATGGTATACAGTTTAGAGTGTCATCGATGTATCATAAATATAAGTATCGTCCTAAAATATAACCATGAGAAGAACATAACAAAGGAGTCAATTTCTTCAATAAAGAAAACTAATTTTCAGGACATGCTCTTTAGAGAAAATAATTTTGAATTAATACAAGAATTGCTTAATTTTAATAGCTTAACTTGAAAAAACCACTTAATATTTAACATATGGTGAGTCAAGAAATATATATACTTTTGTTCACTTGCATTGCAAATCAAGAAAAAGGGTGATCGCCAAGGGCAGACCCAAGTGTAGTTTGGGGAGCCCCCTATGCATACATGCACCCCCTCCTCATTTCTACCCCTTCCCACTTCAAATTCTGATATTTAATTTGATAATTATATATATAATAATATATTCTATAATAAAAATTTTGGAGGCACTTTCCACAATGAAGCTATTTTGCCGCCTATCATTCCGAAAGTGCCCCTTAAATCTTTTTTTTATTGGTTGGAATAAAAGGGAGGAACTAAGAATGAGGATATTTTTGGAAAAATGCAAGATTTTTATAAGTTTTCTCCGCTTATGTTTTTGTTGCTAACAATTAGGATTTTTAGGATTGATCCAATCTCCAACAAACATGTCATTGGGTAGTTTTTTTTTTTAGAAACCCATTAATTAACAGACAAACGGTTTAAAACATGATGTTTTTCATTGGTCTAATCTCCCATTAACCGCTCTCGACACCCACTCATCAACCAAGCCTCTTTGTACTGTCTCTGATGTTTTTCAATCTTTATTCTACTAAGTATGCTTTCCAATCTCCTCTATTTTTGCAATTCACGGAGGCACAATTGTCAATCTATTCAAATCTCTATCGAGGGTCAGGAAGAGACAAAGAGACTGCTTACTCAGTGCCTTACAGGCGAGAGTTGTTTCTCTTTCGATTAGAAGTCTCTATTGATGTGGTCGCCTACGTACAAAATGCGAATGAAATTGATTGGTTTTTTTTTTTGTTATTGTGTACAGGTGCGAGAACTAGAGAGTGATCTATTGGTTTTTTCCTAATCACCCCAACCGAGTTGTCGTAGTAGCATCGAATCTCCAAGGGGTCACACCAATTGGGTCTTTGACACCCAACTTCTCTGTTCGCTCTCAAAAATCTTTCCAATGTTTCAAGCAAAAAAGCTTTCTAATGGTTGAAGCAGAAAAGCTTCCCAATTAATGGTTCAAGCATCATGACAAAAAGTCCAGACCCAAAAGAATAAGTTCATGTAAGAATGCATCCCCTGATCGATTTACCCATTATTATTTCACCAATAGTTTCTTCACTCATTAGCATAATTGGGTCATGGATCTTCAAAGCGTAGTTGGTTATTTCATTGTATTATGTGCACACCAACTGTTTGAATAAATTACTCAGTGAATAGAATCTGTGTTGTGTGTTTTTCTTGATTGGGTGGTTTCGTAGTGATAATTGTTAATTTTCTATGTACATGTACATGTGCTTTGTAAGTTGTTAATGGGTTTTAAAATTATCAATGATGTTGAGTAATAAATTTTTTTAATTATTGAATTTTTACTTCGATCCTTTTTTTAATTTATTAATGATTGCAGTTCTCAGAAATTAAATTAATTTTAATCTATAACTGACAATGCAGATTGTGATAGAAATGAAATGGAGTTGAGCGAGGTAGGATGTTGCGGAGAAATAGTGTCCGCTTTAGATTATCAAATTATCTTTGAAACTTCAATCTAACACCTTGATATATAAATTTATAATCTCCAATATGTGTATTAGACTAACCTGAATATTGAATTTTAATATCAATACATACAAAATGGATTGCTTTCCTTTATTTGTGAACTTGGCCTATTCTACAAACTTAAATATAACTTTCTTTTTCCCTTTTTGAGTTCTTCAGTTTAGAGATTCTTAATGGTCCTTAATCCCAAATCTTATTCATTAATTTTATTTTGTGTTTACCAAATATATAGATATATATATGTGTGTGTGTGTGTGTGTGTGTGTGTGTGTGTGTGTGGTAAAGCAATTGACACAAAATGAATGTAGCAGGAATGAGGATGCTTAAGTAGATGTGTGATAAAATTCGTAAAGATAGAATAAGAAATACATAAATTCAAAAAAGTAGTAGCACCAATTGACACAAAGACGGCCTACAAATGCTCCCACTAGAAAACTTGACTCAATAGATCCTGAAGAAATTCGACAGGTAGGGGGAAGACCGAAGTTAACATGGGATGCATTAATTAAGAGAGACTTGAATGGTTTGTAATGATCACCATCAATTGCACAAAATCGAGCACAATGGAAGAGTTTGATCCATGTAGCCAACCACAATTAATTTGGGACTGCGGCTATGTTGTTGTTGTTGTTGTTTTTGTTGTTGTATTAAAGTCCGATTTATGCAACTCAGTAGAGTTTCAACCCTTGACATATTGGCTTAAAGTTGGAGTTTGAACCAAAAAGTTTAGATTATCTTCGACTTCTCATTAATCATGATTCATTTTTTTTCCTTTTCTATTCATGCGTGGGGCGCATGCACACTTACTAGTGTGTATAGCAGAAATATCGGTCTATTTGTTTAAGTTTTTAAACATTTGAAAGAGACTTTTGTGTAGATGAAAATTGTTCTAAATTGCTTAAATTTGGATAGTCAAATAGTGGAATGTTTAAGAGTTGCTTGACAAAATGCCCACAAGACTTAGGAGGTATACAAATAGATGTTAATAATCATGTAAGGTACTTTACAAAATCCAATTTGTTAATTTTTCGGTAATATTGATGCTAGAAATTTTTAAAAAAAATCCACATTCCAAGTTGGCCCCCTCCTCAGGTGCTGGCTGACTTCACCCCTGGTAATCGCACTTCTCTTTAACAAGAGTTTATGCTATTTTGGTTAGATATCAAGTATGCACATCCAATTTTTGGATTATTACTTTATTTTGTTTCAGAGAAGTGTTTAAAAGATGAAAACTCAGATTACTTGTAAGAAAAGAGATTAAGGTAATTCGAATGGTATCAATCAGATAGTATAGACCACTTGTTTTAGTAATTTTCACTTGGCGGGCACAATTCATTGCATCTTTAAATTGGATTCTCTAGATTATCACACGCAAGTTTGGTATCTATTGACTAAAACTTCCAACCCTAAAAGATCTTCTATTAGCCGCCAATCATTGAAACATGAACAAAGCATCTGTTTAAACACTTCAAATATAGTCTTCTTACATAAATCCAAAACAAAGTTTGCATAACTAACCAAATAGACAATTACATAAAAAAAAATCATTTTAGAACTTATTACTTTTAGCAGAAAGAGCCAACTCTACCATAGGAATGGATACAAACGTAAAATAAAAATATTAAGTTAGCACCAACCATGCACTGTTATTTCTAAAACTTGCATGCTGTAGCAGTCCAGCGATATTCTTCCACCCCCACCCCCACCCCACCCCTTTCCACCAGCAGCACTAATTGTGCCATTTCCTTTCCTAACAATTGGATCACAAACAAACAATTAGAACATGAAATATACTCAAACCTTAGACTTTCCAATTAGCAACCTTAATCAACAATAGAACATACACCTGTTCATTTTAATTAAATGAGAACATAGATAATGGTTTATTTAATTCATCTACAGAAATACAAAAACTCAAACAAAAGTAGGAGTAGCACCAATTGATGCAAAAAATTGAGAAAGACAATTGGCCATAGTTTAGACACATCCATAGATGTCTACAAATGCCCCAGTTAGAAAACTCAACCTAGTAGAAAATGGACAAATTCGATTGTACAAGAGTAGACCTAAGATAACTTGGGATGCATTGACTAGAAAGAATTTAAAAGATTTTGAAAGCACGCCATCAAAAGCATTGAATCTAGAAGAGTTGAAGAGTTTGATCTATGAAGACAACCCGAACTAATTTGGGATTGAGGGCTTGGGACTGGTTTAGAGAAATGCAAAGGGTAACAAAGCCATTTCTTCTAAATCTTCCAGCATATAGACAAAACAAGCTATATAACTATGATATATTCAAATCAAAAATGATAAATTGGGGGTTCAAATGATCAAAACAACACAATCCATCTAAATTCTAACAAAAATCCCACAAGATATGCTACTCTCTCTAGTGACTCATGAAATTTTCATGCTTGTAAGTCATGAATATGCACATCAGTGAGCAACAGACATGCTTGAGATTTCTCACTTTTTCCCTTTGTATTTGCTAGGATTCCTAGGAAACATTCCCAGAAATTTGTTGTGGTTCTGGTGTTCAGTTATTTTTCTCATCAATGATTGCAAGATATCGCCACGTTGATTTCGCCCAAAATGCCTAAACAACCTAATTGATGAGCTTGTAGCCGCTTTTTGCAAAAGTTTAAGGTATTTTGTCGCTTGAAAATAATTCAATAGAAAATATGTTGATGCTGATAATGACCTGATTAGATTTTTGTTGTTAGATGATAATTGATCATTTGATTGGCTCTTTCGCACTTGGATTGTGATGATAATCATTCTCAAAAATTGTTTAAAATCAAATCTTATATATAATGGCAATACTCCTTAGAATCTTCTTGAAGCGAAAATAGCTTTATTGACAAAATTGCCCTCTAGCAACGTGTTTTAACTTTTAAAGTTCCATGCATTTCCTTTAAAAAAGGAACGGAAAACATGAATCTTTATTGAAATTGTTATATAATCCTTAATTTGTAAAAGATAACTACAACCCCACTTTTCCAAAGCGTTGAATGGTTACTTACCATTTGTCCCTTCTTAAAACTGCACGTTAAAAATCACTCCTCTCCAAAGATTATCTCCGAAAAACATCATCTTCATGTTTCATAATGATCATTGCACAATGAATCAGTGATGGAGAAGTGAGAGAAAAGCTTTATGGATGATGAAGATGCCTTAGGATCTATTTATCCATAGGGAGGTTGTGGTGGTTTGAACACCTGCAAAGACAGCCTACAAATGTTCCCACTAGAAAACTTGACTCAATAGAAACTGAAGAATTCGACGAGATAGGGGTAGACCAAAGTTAACTTGGAATGCATTAATTAAGAGGGACTTGAATGGTTTGGAATGCTCACCATCAATTGCACAAAATCGAGCACAATGGAAGAGTTTGATCCATGTAGCCAACCCCAATTAGTTTGGGACTGAGGCTATGTTGTTGTTGTTGTTGTTGTTGTGAGAGGCCATACACAAGTTGATGATTTCAAGCATAGGCTGGCGGGGCGTTAGTGGCTTGACAAGGTATTTATTCTCATTTTGATAGAGTACGTCCCAACAGCGCCATCTCATCTTGATTAATGATTAGTGTCTATTTTTTCTCAAATTTTGTTAACTTCTTGTACAGATTATTTAGGAACTCTTATAGCATTACAATCAATTTTTCTTAAATAGGTGTGGTAATTGGGAGTTTGGGACGCGTTCAACCAACAACAGTTGACGGTGAAAGAAGAGCCACTACATTTGGCATTTGTGAATATCCTATAAAAAATGTTGTAATGTTCAAATTGATCAAGCAAAAGTGTTGACAATGCTTGAGAAGTCGACCGATTCACATCTTTTTTTATTTATAAATTACAGTGATCATTTTATTTTCTAGAAATATCATACAATACCTGTTTTTTTAAGAAAAAATGTACTTACGATCTATTTTTTGATGGAATGTATTTTTTAGTTCTTTCATTTACGAGTTCGATTATAAGTTACAACTATTGATCGTGTTTCATGCACAATGCGCGTGCCTGTCGACTAGTTTTAAGTAAAGTATATACTTAATAGTTAAAATGAGGCACACAAAGTAGTAAAATTGCAGTATTGCTGAATTGTAGAAAAACATAACTTATTTTTTCTTGAAGTAAAACAAGAACTTCATTGATCTTAATTTGCTTGTAAAACAACTTTACAAAGTTGAGAGGCAAAAATCTCCCAAACATGTCACTTTTATTTCTATATTTATACTTTCTAATACGAGAAATTTAGCTCCTGGTCACACTTGCTTCCAAGTTCCAACATGATCCGCAAAAGCATTTGAGGCATTTTTTTTTTTTGAAGTTCTTATTTAATCAATAAGTATCTTCATAAACCACATCATTAAGTTCACCAAATCAAGCGCAATGGAAGAGTTTGATCCATGTACCTAACCGCAACTAATTTGAAATTAAGGCTTTGGGATTGTTGTTGTTGTTTGTTCATGAAACAAGTATCTTCATTTTTAGGCAATGTATTATGAAATAACTATAAATCATTTGAAATAATCTACATTTGTTGTATGCATAAGCATTCAATGCAAATCATGAATGTAAGGTCGATTGCCAAAAGAAAATCATGAATATCAGTCCAATTTTATGGTCACACAATTAAATAAAAAACAAACATCTTCTAAATGCAGTAAAAATAAAATAAAATGCAACCAAAATAATTTGAAAAATCATTCAATCATTTAAAACATAAAAAAATACATCAAAAGTAAGGCGTCAATGCTTACACCTCAATTAAATACAATTCAATGAGGCGCACCTTAAGGCGTATACCTCAGTTCGTTTTTTATCCTGGTAACACGTCTTTATCCCAACGTGTCCATGATGGTCATATTTGGAACCTAGGTCCTCTCCCTAGGTTTTACATGTAAATCTATTCTCAACATCAAACTAATGATCCATATATTTCTCTGTTTCCAATGGTTTCCTTCATTTGGCAAGACAAATTGGCAAATCGCGGTTTGGTGGTGAAAACTCTCAAACCGCCACCAAACCGAGGGTTCAAGGTTTGACAATTTTGCAAACCACCACCAAGTCGTGAACCATTAAAACCGCAACCAAACCGACCGCGGTTTGGTCGGTATGGTTTTGCATTTTTCCTACAACACATTTCAACAAAAAAAAAATCTGCCATACATTCCATAAAAGGCCATACATGTCCCATCCACAAAATATACAATCAAACACGTCCATACATGCTCGTCCATCAAAAACACAATTAAACACAAAGTCAACTCATAAAATGCAAGGATTGAGTGAAGGGAAAGAAAAAGAGCAGAGAGAGGAGGCAAGGGAGGCGGAACAAATTGAAAATTTGTGTTTGGGTAATTTAGGGTTATGGGGGTTATAAAATTATGAGAGTTCCTAAAATGCCATTCGATTTGGTGAACCGCGGTTTTCTAGAAAAGAAAACCACACCAAACCATGGAATCACAGTTTTCAAGTTTTCTAAACCACCCCAAATTGTGAGTTTAAAAAACCAGACCAGACCAGACGATTAGGACGATTTGGGCCGTTAGGGCGGTTCTGTGAAGATCGCTGCCCACCCCTGTATAATTCCCTTGAATCAATATTTCAAATTGGTTTGTCAAAGCATTTCTAGTGAGATGGCAGAGGCTTCATCACTTGCAAAAAGGCAAGGTTTCAAGAGGTTGTGAGTTCGACTCCCACCCAAGTAAAAAAATAAAAAGTCAAATTGGCTACCCACCTCTGCATAATTCCCTTGAATCAACATTTCAAATTGGCTTGCCAAAGCATCTCTAATGAGATGGTAGAGGCATCATCACTTGCCAAAAGACAAGGTTTCGGGAGGTCGTGAGTTCGACTCCCACTCAAGTCAAAAAAAATTCAATAAATAAATAAAAACACATTTCAAATTAGCTTGCATCACTTAAAAAAATCAACACTTTGAATGTCCTTCAAATAGCATTTCACAATTGATGTTTGTCTCCTCAACAATTTCTACCGAGAAAGATTCAATCTTAGAATCCTTTAATTCTTGATTGCAACTTCTCTCAGAGAAAATGCAGCAAGTTATCCAAAGTTTTATTTACTTTTAGAGTACTTGATGGATTGGAAGTCAAGCTAGCACCAAGAGTACTTGGTTTATGTGTAATAGAACAACAAATAGAAGATTAGAAGTAAGAGATAGAAGGAGTAGAAAATTACTAATGATGTCAGCTGGTGTCATAATTAGAGTCAAATTGGTATTGGTCTACAAGTTGTTTTATAAGTTAAAGAGTCTTTCTTTAGTTTTTAGTAGTAACCTATAACTAGATAAGGTGTGTCCTTTAGTTGGATAATGATTTTAGTGTGTTTCAATTCTAGCCTGTTTCATGACAACTTAAATTATGATCCGAATCAGTCAAGAACACTCATATATTCCACTCCGCTCGGTTTAACATAATGAAACCCTATTATCTAAATCTATAACTCTAAATAATTCATGCATAAAAGCAAAAACATTCTCATCTTGACTTATATAAAGGGTTCAAAAAAATAATGCAAGAATATTATTGTTTCTTTCCCAAATTCCAACTTTATCTTTACATCCCAACAGCTCTAAATCACTATTGCATTTATCAACTTTTATACTATTTTATGAAAATGACAACTTGTGATAGTTTTATAGGTAAAACACATGTTTTAATGAGATTTTGGAATGTCTGACAATTGCGTTAAACTTGTGTTTAATTTTCGTTAGACCAGCAACAACAGGGTGATTTCTTAGATACAGTAAGCAACAACAATAAAGCCACAGTTCCAAATTAGAGTTCAATAGAATGAGCATTAGGAAAAATATATTTATAGCATATTCCTATATCCTTTAATTTCTATTAAAGTGTCGGTATATCCATTAATTTACTAAACCAATATATATGCAGTAAGCATTTGCAAAATATTCAGTGAGCATTTGCAAATTAATCATTGAGGATAAATAATAAGGTAATATTTTAAGGCACTTTTTTATTCACTTAGCCAAACCGGTGTTACATTAAGAGCACTTCAAAAATATTTACCAAACAAATTTCTAAAATCACGCAATAAGCTATAAGCCATAAATGACCATTGTGCCAAACAGGCACTACATGTGTATAAATGAATGCGATAGCATGAATGTGAGATCTTACTTACAGCTTTCGAGCATGGATGACTATACTTCCTCCTGAACCTCCTCCTCCTCTAAGGCCTCCACCACCACCTTCTGCAGTCACGGATCCACTCAAACATAATACATCCTGAACATCAAGTTTGATTCTTCCACCTCCACTGCCTCCAAATTGCTTTTCAGCAGACCTACTGCTCCCTTGACTTCCATAACTCCAAGGATCAGACAGGCTAGACCAGGCATAAACATCCCCACCCCAAAGATTAGTCTTATTAGTCCTTAGACAAGAAGCACCACGCCCTCCATGCCCTCCACCAGCCCCATCATGACCAGATGGTGTCCCAC
Source organism: Stephania japonica (assembly GCA_039657345.1). Taxonomy (NCBI): domain Eukaryota; kingdom Viridiplantae; phylum Streptophyta; class Magnoliopsida; order Ranunculales; family Menispermaceae; genus Stephania; species Stephania japonica. The sequence goes on from CM077557.1 coordinate 14,755,859, forward strand.
TGGTTTGAGAAGGTGGCGGACCACCCAAGGATGTCGTATTTAAAATTGAATAAGGACCAAGAGTCAAGTTTCGTGCAGAAATAACAACAGAACCAGCAATTAAAGTTGCATACTCCCCCAGCTTTACATCGCCTGACATGTTGAAAGTTATCGAACAGCCTTTGATTGGACATAAAATTGAAACACGAGGAAGTACCTCCAAGTTCCCCGTCCCAAACACATAAAGATCATCATTCAGATGCAAGTCTGAGTTAAGCCAGCAAGTGGTGTTCAGTGAGCCAGAACCTTTCAGACCCTCTTCACAAGAAATGGCGTAATTCAATGGAGACAAAAATTCTGATGCTTTCATGTAATCAGACCCACTTCTTCCGTGAACAGTTTCAAAGTATATAGGTAGTAAGGGTCCTGACCCATTATCTTTAATATAAAGGGCTGAACTATGAAATATGAAAAAATGTCCAAAGAAAATATGCCAGAAGAGGTATACATGGTTAAAGACTGGATGCATCACACTTCGGAGAAGTAATAAAAACTCCAGCACTTCGAATTATTTCTTGCATCTACACCAGTGTTGACTGAATATATTGGACAATTAACCATTTGCTACCGTCCATTCAGTTTGAATACATTAGATAATTCAACATATTCATAAGGAAATTCATCAACCTCCAGCACCAACTAACAAAATTTTACCCCATGCTGGATCAATGAATAGACAGAGTCAACGCTACGATAGACAGCACTGCCTACACACGAATTAGCTTCCGAGATCAAACAGTCTCAATTTCACTATAGGATTTGCGGATGAATGTTGAGCTGGGCCACCTTGTTTACCAGAGGAGGAAATTCCAATGGGGTGAATTAAACGGTGGATAAATGGATAGTCCAAACATACCACCACCTTATCCTTCAACTAAGCCACTCCAACTTTTTATAAGAAAAGTAGCTGGCATAGATAGACAACTTTTGGTTGAGCAACATAATCTTTACGGTACCACTGGATGAACCTGCAGTATGGCCACCTAAACTGTCAAATTATAGTGTTTAAAGAACAAAACAACACATCAAAATAACATAATAGCTATCATAAAGCTATTCACACTAGAACCACATTTTATGAGCTGCGGGAAAAAGGCAACCCAACATACTCCTAGTCTATATGATAGAAAGAGGGGGTCGCCTCCGTATATTTTATTGATAACCAAAGAATAGGGGTTACAATCTCGCGAGAAGGACACCCTAGACCCTGAGAGAAGAGACTCTCTTCAACTCAACCCTAAATTTCTCTATACAGTTCTTCGATGAGGAGCTTACACAAAACAGCTCCTATTTATACCCCTCCCACTTAACCCTAGTCCTTCTCATGAGCTGGACACATTTTGACACACAAACACACATTGACACACTTAGCAGACTTACTTACAGACTCATTCACTTACTGTTCTACTTGTTCTAGCCCATCCACTTCTAAACCGACCCACTTGTGACAGACTTCTTGCCTCTGCGATGGTACACTTTGGTTATAGTTGGGCGCTTCCTTGTGCTATCAATACTCCCGCCCTGGACAGCCACCTTGTCCTAAAGGTGGAAAGCAGGGAACGACTTTTGTACGTGTCGAACAAGCTCCTACGACGCCTCAGCCGAAGGAAAAGAGACCCACTTGATCAAGACTTCAGGGCCAGCAGTCTCAGAACGATATGCGAGGACAATTTCGGGTTCCAAAGGCACCACCACTGAATCAGCCAAGAAAGGGGGCAAGGAAGGAGACACTTGGGTTGTACCTACTGCTTTTTTGAGTAGGGAGACATGGAACACTGGATGAACCATCGCTGAAGGGGGAAGCTCCAGTCGATACGCCACGCTGCCGATCCGGGTGAGAACTTTGAACAGCCCATAAAACCTGGGACTTAATTTCATGTTGGTACGCCGCGATACAGATTGCTACCGATAAAGACGAAGATTGAGATAAGCAAAATCCCCCACATAAAACACCACGTCACGACGCCCTTGGTCGGCCTGCTGTTTCATACGGTTTTGGGCGACCAACAACTGATCTCACAACTCACGCAAGGCTTGGTCTTGTGCCAGTAACATAGTATCGAGGTCCGTTGGGACAAAAAATGGAGGAATGTCATACTGAAAGAGAGGAGGGTCCTTGCCATACACGACCTTGAAGGGAGAACATTGCAGAGAAGAATGGTGGACGTATTGTACCAATACTCCGCCTAATGCAACCACAAGGACCATTAGTGGGGCCGCTGACCAATGAAACACCGGAGATAAGTCTCGAGACAACGATTGACCACCTCGACTTGGCCATCAGTTTGGGGGTGGTACGCGGTACTTCGGTGCGGCTAGGTATGGTGAAGGCGATAAAGCTCGTTCCAGAAATGGCTCAGAAACACCTTGTCATGGTCTGAAACGATTGTTCGGGGAAACCCATGTAAACAGACCACGCCGTTGAGGAAAACAACAGCAACACCTTTCGCAGAAAAAGGATGTTTAAGAGGAAAAAAATGAGCGTACTTACTCAGTCGGTCGACCACCACAAGGATGGAATTGAAGCCTTGAGAAGGAGGCAAGCCATCGATAAAATCCAGTGATATATCCTCCCATATGGCAGCAAGAATAGATAGAGGCTACAAAAGACCGGCCGGCGCCATAGTTTCGTATTTATTCTTCTGGCACACATCACAGGCGGCTACAAACGAGCTGATGTCTTGTCTCATACCCTCCCAATAGAACTCAGCGGCGATGCACTTGAATGTCTTAAGGATGCCCCCATGTCTCCCCACCAGACCCGAATGGTATTCGGATAGAATCTTGTGCTCAAGGGAAGACGAAGACAGAATAGCCAGTCTGTTCTGGAATAGCAAACGTCCCTGATGCATTTTCCACCCTAGTTTCGAGTCGACAACCTATTGTATGGCTGTAAGGATGGACTGCAGGAAAGGGTCATTGGCTACTTCAGTCGACAAGTGAACATCATCCCACATAAAGGGAACTGAAACGGCCTGTAACTCGGAGAGAACCGGGTAACGGGAAAGCCCATCAGCCACCACATTAGCTGCCCCAGGGTTGTACAGAATATCAAAATGAAACCCCATTAACTTGAGTAACCAGCGCTGGTACTCCAGTGCAACCACCCGCTATTCGAGGAGATACTTCAGGCTTCGCTGATCAGTACGAACAAGGAATTTTCGACCCAACAAGTAGTGGTGCCATTTCTACACCGCCAGTACTATCGCCATTAGTTCCCTTTCATAGGCAAATTTTGCTCGAGCCCGAGGTGATAAGGCCTAGCTAAAAAATGCAATTGGGCGATCCCGCTGGGACAAGACAGCACCCACCCCAATCCCAGAGGCGTCGGTCTCAACGACAAAGAGATAATCAAAATCAGGAAGGGCGAGAGTGGGAACCTACTTCATGACTACTTTGAGAAGAGTAAAGGTGAAGGTAGCAGCCTCAGACCATGCAAAAGAATCATTCTTGAGGAGCTGAGTAAGAGGTGCTGCATTCTTTCCATAATCGCGGACAAAACATCGATAATACCCGGTGAGGCAGAGGAAGCCACGTAAATCCTTAGTGGTGGTGGGCTGAGGCCACAGTTCCATGGCATGGACTTTATCAGGATCAGCAAGGACACCTTCACTGGAGATGATATGACCCAGATAATCCAGCCGAGACCTAGCAAAGCAGCACTTTTTAAATCTAACAAAAAAAGAGTTGGCTTGAAGTATAATAAAGACCTGAGAGAGATGCACACAGTGATCAGCCATCGACTTGCTATAAATGAGAATGTCAACGAAAAACACCAGAACAAATCGGCGAATAAGGCCCTTAAAGATAGTATTCATGAGAGATTGGAACGTGGCATGAGCGTTTGACAAGCCAAAAGGCATAACCAAGAATTCATAATGTCCTTCATGAGTGCGGAACGTCATTTTGGGAATGTCCTCCACACGCACCCTGATTTGGTGGTAGCCCGAGCGCAAGTCGAGTTTAGAGAGGAAGCAAGCCCCGTGCAACTCATCTAACAGTTCGTCAATATTCGGAATGGGAAATCGGTCGGGAACTGTGGCCTTGTTCAACGCTCTATAATCCACACAAAACCTCCAGCTGCCATCTTTCTTTTTGACTAACAGTACAGGACTGAAGAAAGGGGACGAACTGGGTTGAATGATCTCGAAAGCCAACATCTCATTCACTAGCTTCTCAATTTTCGACTTTTGAATCTGTGGATATCTGTAGGGAAGCACACGCACCGGTTCAGTCCCCTCTTTCAAGAGGATGGCATAATCACACCCTCGCGACGGCGGTAAGGTGATCGACTTGTCAAACAGGGAGGCAAATTGCTCAAAAATCTCAATAATACACGGCTCCGCACTCCCATCAATCATCTCAGGCGAGACTGATTCTCCACTCCAGCACTCCACCAGGAAACACCCTGCCACCGAATCGAAAGAACGTTGAATGGCTTTGCAGGAAACTAAGGCGCGATGCAAGGCAAGATCCCCCCGAATCGGCATCCACTTCCCTCTACGAAAGATGTACATAGTGAGATTGGGCCAGTCATCTGCCGTCATTCCTAACGACATGAGCCACTCCATCCCCAAAATTAGATCCGAACCGAGCATGGGCAGCGGGAAAAAATTTGTCTTCACCGTCAGGTCTTGGAATGTAAGCAACACATCCTTGCAAACCCCCGCACCAGGTATCGTAGTCCCCCCATCTACCAAAACACCATAATCAGCAGTAGTAGAAATAGATAAAGCAAGGGCACTTACTAGATTGGAAGAGATGAAGTTATGTGCGACGCCGCTATCAATTAAAACCACCACATCCAACCCGATCACAATGCCTCTAACCTTGATTGTGCACGGCGTGGGTTTCCCTTCCACGGCATGAGAGGATAACTCCAGTATTGCCAACTCCTGTGGTTCCTCGGATGTTGGACCACCCACGTCATCATCATCGTCGTCGACCAGTATGACTTGCATCTCCTTTCTATGATAACAATTCCCTGCAAACCACTTCGAGTCGCAACGATAGCACAGGCCCTACTTCCAGCCCGCTTCAGCATCTGCCTTGGTGAGGCGTTTGAACCTGGGCGGTAAGACAGTCGGTGTCGCTGCTTTGTTTAAAGCTGGGCTTGACGAGCCCGTGGAACTCGTTGAGGTTGTTGGACTTGCTTTAGTAATTGGGCTTGATATTAATGGAGTCTTTAAAGAACCGGGCCCGATGTCTCGTGGGCTTGAAATTGTATGAGTGACCAAACCTAACGCTTTAAAGTCGGGCTTCGTTTGTGGGCCTGCTGTTGGATGGGCCTTTGGGCCGAGTGAAAACACAAGCCCACACATTGCGCTGTCTCAAAGCTTCCACTCCACACGGGTCGCATGCTCGATGGCCCCTAGCAACGTTTGCAGTGACTCCACCATCACTTCAATGCGGATTCGATCAAACAATCCGTTGACAAACACGGCTATCATCTGAGTCTTGGTGACATCTTCCAGCTGCAAGATTAGCAACTCGAAATGCTCTCTATATTTCGCCACAGTTGACTCTTGTTTCAGAAGGAAAAACTATTGGTACAAGCTCAGAGGATCGGAGTCCATAAACCTTCGGATGAGTTTCCCTTTCAGCTCCGCCCAACTCTCGAAGGGTTTGGTTTTCTCCTCCACCTGCAACCATATATGGGCCGGCCCGATCAAACAAATCCGCGCAGCACGGAGCCTCGAAACCTCCGCCATCTTATGAAGCGAGAAATACTGCTCGACATTGTTAAGCCAAACCAGCAGATCCTCGACGTTGCATAGTGGCATCTTGATTTTTCGAACATCTGGGGTAGTCCAGTAAGGAGTAACCTTCAGATCTGTACAATCACTGCTGCTCAATTCGTTTGGGGGCCTGGATCTGTCAGATCTACCCGGATATGGGGTGCCATATCACCGATCTCCCCGATTTGGCTCACACTAGACGTGGTTCTGTTCTGTTGCACAAACAGAGCCTTGATCTGCTGTAAAGCGTCCTGGACCTCCTTCTTCAGATCGCCAAATGAACTCTCCAGGGCGGGAAGGCGCTGCATTAACTCCTCCAGCATATCCAATCGAACCTCAATACGTGAATATGTCTTCGGAGCCATGGTTGCTCTGATACCAATGATAGAAAGAGGGGGTCGCCTCCGTATATTTTATTGATAACCAAATAATAGGGGTTACAATCTCGCGAGAAGGACACCCTAAACCCTGAGAGAAGAGACTCTCTTCAACTCAACCCTAAATTTCTCTATACAGTTCTTCGATGAGGAGCTTACACAAAATAGCTCTTATTTATACCCCTCCCACTTAACCCTAGTCCTTATCATGAGATGGACACATTTTGACACACAAACACACACTGACACACTTAACAGACTTACTTACAGACTCACCCACTTACTGTACTACTTACTTGTTCTGGCCCATCCACTTCTAAACCAACCCACTTGTGACAGACTTCTTGCCTCTGCGATGGTACACTTTTGTTATAGTTGGGTGTTTCCTTGTGCTATCACTATAACTACTAGACATTCAAGCTGCCAATACAGCCCATTAAATATGAGGAAGAAAATGGTTGAGCAGTCAAAAATGCTAACAAAGTTTGATAAATTTTTTCTGTGATCATAATATTTAGAATCGTCAACTTTTGAAGAAAAAAGTAACACTTCTCAATTTATTCTCCATCTAGCAGAAAACGGTGCTTGTTTAGGTAAATTCATGGTTGTGGTACAATGATGTAAACTGATAAACATTATGCAGCAAAATGATAACGATTGTTCCCATTTGCTCAAACAGATTTTTTTCTCGTACGACCCATTTCTTGAAGAAGTTATTAGTCTGAGAACAACAACAAAGTCTCAATCCCAAATTAGTTGGGGTCGGCAATATAGATCAAAGTCTTTCACTTCACTCAATTCAATGCCCTTGATACCATGCATTCAAAATTTTTTAATCCTTTCAAATGAATGCATCTCAAGTCTACCCCTATACCATCAAATTGCATCATTTTCTACAGTGTCGAGTTCTCTAACAAAGGCATTTGCAATTCATCTTTGGATGTGTCCAAACTTCCACAACTGCCCTTCCTCAATTTCTATGTCCATTGGTGCTACTCCGATTTTCTTTGAATCCTATTTTTACGAGTTTTATTACAAATCCACCCAAGCATCATCTTTATGCTACATTCATTCTATGCACATGTTGTTACTCTACAACCCAATTATACACTTCCAGAAATCATATCTGGCCTAATTACTATCTTATGGAGTTTTTCTTTCATCTTGATAGAGATACTTTGATCACATATCTTATGAAGTTTTCTTTCATCTTTGATTGAGTCCCCAGACTTTTACTCGTTAAAAGTTTGTCCCTGAATATTTATTTTTCCTCAATGAAGCCCTTGAATATTTATTTTCTCTAATTGAGTCCTCTCATTAAGTAAGGTCACGTTTCCCCTATCCGTCACTTTTATTCTCATTCTTCATCACTTGCTCAGAACTAGCTTATTTAGCCCATCTAGTCATTTAGTTAAATGCAGTTCAACCCTCATGTCTATCCAAATGAATTAGCACTATGGCTTTCAACCTACAGTTTCAATTTCAACCAAAGAGTAATTGTAGTCAAAGTTGCGTAATTAACATTTGGCCATATTATCAACCGTGCTGACCTTGGTATGCATGAATGTAATGTTTGCAACTATCAAGGACCAAATTTCTTAATCCTTAACCAGGATCACCGACCCGTGACGTGGGGCCCGCGTAAGATATGCACACCGACAGAGGCACGTGGCCGAGGTATATTTTATATTTGTTGTGATGTTTTCCTAGTGTTATGTATATGTGTAGACTAATTAAGTCACTTCTACTTGTGTATAGGCGTCGAGACGCGAGCAGGGATGCACCTCGAGTTGCGTGTGAGCCGTGGGACCGGGTAGATAGTGTTAAGGTAAGTCATATTTCATTATTATATGATTTAAATGATTTATTACATAGCCTATGGTTTACTCAAATGCAAATCAAATTAGAAAGTCCTATAGTTGGAATAACAAAATTAATAACACATAGATGTGCCTCGAGATTTGTGCAAGCACACACTCCGATGAAGACTTGTGTCAAGTTTTGAGTCACTTGGCTAAAAAATAGTGGAGTTATGAGTGCTTTAGGATCATTAGATGGATATGGTGACGTGTACATTAGAATTAGAACCCAACCTATATAAACAACACTTTTAGCCTCATTTGCATGTCTTCCCAAATCTAAAATCAGAGCTATGGTGTTCTTTTTGCTAGAAATTTGGGGCTGCTAAGGAGGGATTCCAATCACCAAGAACAAGATCTAGTGTCAACAATCAAGCTAGAACCCTAGGTATGCTCCTACACTTCACAACTCTTCGGGTTCAAAAGTTTTTAAGCTTAAACTAAAGGGATTATGATCTTAGTCGATTTCAATATGTTTTAATGTTTGTTTTGATGCATATTGAAGCTTTGATTCAAACAGAAAGTTTAATTTTCGGATTTTACAAGTTTTGCAAAAATTGGAGATTTTTCACATGAAAATGAAATTCTGATTTTTGAGCTTTGAGACTAGTTTGTTTGTAAAATCTGAGCTCACTTTTGAATTCCTTATCAAAAAACACCTGGCATAACACTAAGAAGTTTTTAAATCAGTTTTGAAATCAAGTGGTGGATTTTTTACTCTTCAAGCGTTCTTCACATGTTTGATGAAATGCATGCCTAGATCTTGTTGTTGTTGATGTTTTGATGAATTATATAAGTGTTTGGTGTATGTTGTTGCTGGAGGATGTTTGGTGGAGGTGAACAAGGGTCTAGGGGACGAAGGGAAAGTGAAGCCCGAGTTGCAGGAACCCAGAAATCTGTTGCAGATTTCTAGGTAACTGCACTCAGTGTCTAGCTTCCAGCCAGCGCGCCGAGTGTTCTAGGCAGCAAGATTTTTGTAACTCCCCTTCACTTTCCTACAACACCTAAGGCCTTAACCACTAACCTAAACCCACATTAACCAACCTAAAATCATCCTAATATATGTCTAACACCACATGAGCCTAGGGGAGTGTTCCGGGAGTTCGGGTGCGCGAGTTTGGGTGTCGGGAGGCCGGTAAAGCTAGGATAACTCTTTGCTTATGTGAGTAATCCCATTGATGTCTCTATTTACATTTCATTCTCTTTTACGATTGAATTACAGTCTTTTTTACTGATTTACTTTCGTACTCTCAAATGTCATGCTTGTTTGTGAATCTCTCATTATGTGAACTATTGATTTATGGCATTACTTCCATTGAACGTTTCATTGACTCTTATCCAAGCTATGTCATTTTGCTCGTTTAATGCATCGTGATTATGAAAAATAGCATGCTAATAGAATAGTTTGTTTGAATATAACTTGTGGAGATTGTACTCTATGTAGTGTGCTTCGCATGGCATTGGATTTAGCTCATAATCTAAACCCTGACTCTTTATTGTTAACTAAGGTAGTTTTAGAATCTAGGGTCCATTGCACTAAACAGAGAAGAGCGACACACATGGTCACTGGACTTCGGGGATGTCTGCACTCTCCACTACACTCACGCGACACATGGCGTAATGAACCGGGGTAATCGGCGAGAATTGACAGTTATGGATACTTATGAGGCGTTTGAGAGAGCTCACGTCCTACGATAGTGGAACAAGGCTGATGTGATGTAACTCACGGCCGACCGGACCTAGATCATTACTACTAGCCCGTGTCAATCTCGTTTGTTTATTCGTGGTATTTCCCAGCATATGTTATTTTGAGCAATTCTTGGCTATTCGTATGCTTTTAAATACCGTTCTTCTCTTTTGGAAATGTAGATATATATGTCATTGGGAATTACTGTTATATCTTTGTACTCACCGTCCTTTTTATGACGGTGGGTGGAGATCCGTCAAGCAGCAGGTCGGGCAAGGAGAAGATTGGCGACTATCTCTGAGCCTTGAGCGTGTTTTCGACCTGAAGTGTAGGTTTTGATATTTTCAATTATTACTATCTTTATGTCTTTTGATATTGTTTGGGTTGTATATTGGGTTGAGCGATAGTTCCTCAAACCTTTTATGACTTTCACACTATTTATATTCGCCACTTCATTAAATATCTTTTTGATCGTTCTTTCCTGGTTTCCACACTTATGAGTACTTTATAATTGCTTCCGCATAAATTCTAAGACTTCCGCTTAAATTCGTAAACTGTTAAAAAGTTTTAACTAACTCTGAAATTCATATAATAATATGACAAGTGTAATACTTATCCTTAACGCATGGAATGTGAAAAATAGGTTACAAAGGCTGATTAATACGTAGTTAAGTCCTACGTGGCTAAGATTAGGGCTTAATTATGGGATTAGGTCGGGCAGTGCTCTAGATTAGAGAAGGGCAGTCACAGCAACGTACAACCAAATCTAGTTGTTGATGAACTTGAAGATCCATCTACAAACAGCAAAATGTATTTCGTTCCAAAGTCCAAACATAGATGCCATAGTTCCTAACTCCGAGAGGGTGCAATTATCCAATGATCCTTCTAGATTCATTTTGCATAACCATAGCCAATATTGAGAAGGAATCAAACATTCATACCATATACTAACCACGGTCATTGACACCAGTTTTTGTAGAATTTTTTTTTTTTTAAAAGGGTCATTAAATTTGCCAAATGGCAAATACTTCATAGTAACATCAGCTTCAGCCAATGAATCCGTGTACCCGCTTGGGAACATTTGGTCAGAGATGCACAAAAGCTTGAAACTTGAATTAGGCTTTTCTTTTATTACACGTACCTCGCATATAAAATACCCACAAATCAGGGAAGCTAACCGAAAGTATAAGTTGTACTAGAATTTCAGAATTCTCACTGGCAAATATTTAATTGAAGCCCATTTCACTTCAATCAAAGGTTTCTAGCACTAGTAATAAGTGATCCCATCGTATAACTCCTCGTCTACTCTTCTTTGCAATTTCTTAGCAGCTCTAAGCATAAATGCCACTCCTTTTCACAATGCAACTCCTATTTCACCAAATCCATTCCTCTACAAACCCTACTGAAACTTAAAAAACAACATACTAACTTCATCTACTGTCAAAATCAATAAACCTAACCAAAATCAAAAATAGATATTCCATCATCCACCACCGCCATTGAATCCACAACCTTCCACAGAACAACACTAGATCTACAACAAAAACTCACTCAAACGAAACCTCGCCCAATCATCAACGATCCACACATACATCAATCAGACTACCAAACAAAACCACACAAAATTCACAGACAGAGAGGACGACAGGGCATACGAACCTCAGATTCTTCAAAGCGAGAATCGCAAAACCTAGAAATCTCTGAAGAACGTCAAAAACCACAGCGATCGCTCCTCCGTCGTTTGCTCATCATTTCGCGTTCTCTTCCAATTGTCTTTGCTCAGAAAAGCTTCGACAAGTTTGCTTCGCTGGAGCTCACTTTCAAGGCGCGTCACTTTTATAGTAAGTAAAGCAGATCAACGAATCCCCCTGTAATAGCCAGAAATTACGCGCTTGCCATTACTGCCCCTTCTCGTGATTCGCTATCGTGCATCAGGCGTCACCAGAGTTCGTACACCTGGTGCGGTTGGGCCTCGTTTGGAAACAAATGATGAATCGGACGGTCGAGAAGTTTTGGAGATGTGAATCGTTTTGGCGTTGTGGTGTACTGGATCGTTGACGCTATTCAGTGGGAGCCGTTACTGTAGTTGAAGTGAGTGGGGAGAGGAAGACTGGGATGGTCGACGTCGTCGACTAAACTAAGAGTCGCTATCAATACTGCCGTTATGTGGCATGCATACTTAACGGCGAAGTAAAGTACACATACAAACTGTGGAATGTGGAGGTTGATCGTTACAACACAAATCTTGAGAAACTTACCTGCAAAGAATGAAATGCATCTAAGAATGAAATGCATCGGTTTCAAGTTTCATTTTTCAAATGCCAACTGATATGTTTGTCAAAAAAAATAAAAACCTGCCAATTGATAATGCTTCATGGGTGGTTTCTTTCGCCTGGTTGGTGCCATTACACGTGCATCTATCTAGTATAGTATTTCAATGACAATAGAAAGTCACACCCCAACACACATTGACTCACAAAAATTATTGATTTTCACCTTAGAATGTGGGCACACATAAATCTCGGTGCATAACACACGGGTCGAGGCCGTATAGAGAACTTTTGTGGGCTAATGTATGTTAGAGTGTGACTTACTCATTGTCATTCTAGTATTTTTCTTATAACATAAACTTTTTTATTTTTTGACACATTGACGTGGATTTTATTTTTTGGCTATACATTAGACGTGGATTATTCGGTCTTTTTTTTGATAAGAAAGAAACAACTTGCCCCACCAAGGTTTGAGCCACCTAATTGGATTGCTCGGTCTTTTTTTTTATAAAAAAGAAACAACTACCTTTTACAGTTTTACTTATAAACCTCATATCAAATCATTGAGCCACCTAATTGGTTAGTGGATTACTTGTCCTTATAGAGATTGGAGTATATCTTTTTCATTGTGCTATTGGCATGGTCATAGACCTTAATTATCCTTTTCATCAGTTGGTCTATAATACTAATCTTTTATGTCATGACTACTTGATATTTTTGTCCCTCGCTTCAACCAATATATTTCATATTAAATAGATATTACATCTCATTGCACTATGTAAAATTTATTCTACACTAATTTTTTTTACAGGAAACAAGACTATTATACAATAATATTAAATCGGGCGATAATAGTATCTTTAGTGAGATGGATAAAGCATCACTTACTAAAAAAATTCGACCCTTGTTGAAGTCTAAAAGATAATGTAATGTTGCAATGTAATTCGTTTCCATGCATGCATCTACTAAGGACACATGTACACCTAACTTTTTCAGCTTGTTTCATTTTTTTTTATCTCCATATAGTCTTTTGTTTTGAATCACTAATTCACGATATGTTAAGGCAATCGTCCAAGTATAAAACAAAAGGTGGCACTATCGATAAGACACATAAAACATATAATAAAAACATGTTACAATTCCAATCGTCCAAATAAAATTGAGAGAGCAGTCATGTCATCACTCATCAAGAGAAAATTATAATATAGTATCAAGAACGAATCTAAGATGTATACATAAGGTTATCTACGATGAATATGAAATAATATATGTGGCAGTTTTTGTTTTGTAGTCCAGGCCCACAGCCAACTTGTGATAAAAGCCTAATATGGATAATCATTCTTCATTTTTGCCTTTTTTTTTTGTTAAGAAAACCCTTCATTTGCTTTTATTAAATACCATTTATGTTCTCACCAAAAAGAAAGAAAAAATCATTTATGTGATGAAAATTAAGGTGCATGTTGTTAGGGTCTGGTTTTCTGTTCTGTCATTTTCACAAGAACAAATGTTGTAGAAATTCATGGCCATGAAAAGTGTTGGCCACACAAATCAATGATTCAATTTGAGCATATTTTTGTAGAAACGTCAGCATGAAATGCGATTGAAGTTCACCTATTTATTTTATTGTAACAACCTCTATTGTGTATATATATATATATATATATATATATATATATATATATATTGTTGTAAATAATGTGGATTGACAACTTTACGTATTCCACTATTATGTGTGAGTGGTTACACATTTCACCATTATGTATGAGTGGTTACACATTACACCATTATGTGTGAGTGGTTACACATTTCACCATTATGTAATTGTAACTTATGATCTTTTAAGGGCCTATATAAAGAGGTTCCACCTATGTAATAGATACACCATATTGGAATGAAAGTTTTCTCTATTTCTCCCCTATCTCTTCTCTTGTTCAATTTCTATTTCTTTACTTTACTTTCTTAGCTTTGTTCAAAGTAATTTTACAACACGTTATCAGCACGAGCTTGCTCTAGTATTAAGGAGATCTTGAAGTTCAAGAAGGCTTGTTAAGGAAACAAAGCTAGGAAGGTATAACTTTTATGAGTTCGGTTTATTTCTATATTATCTTGGTTGATTCACTTTTATATGCATACTTTATTCATATACTATGCATTATAAAGTCACCGATTGCGAAAATATGCTCTGTAGTTGCGTCTTGTACGATCTTCTACATCAGAAATCAAAAATCAATATGTGACATAACTAGTTTTCTCGCTATACTACAAACGATTAATTATGCTCAATTCTTGATTTTTTTATATTGCAAATAGTGTTATGAGTTTGGGTTGATAGTGGGTAAGCCTTGTCCCACCAACTCATACAAGTAGTACATTTTGCATATTAATAATCAAGTTGTGAACATATATTTAATCATATATTATTTATTTTTAAAAGAGAAAAATTATTTACTCAATTTTTGACATATTTTCAGACTATGGCAAACTTTCAAAAACTTGAATTTGTTGCTCTTGATATCACTGGAAATAATTATTTGCCATGGCAACTGGATGCCGAGATACATCTCCAAGCTAAAGACTTAGGAGAAACTATTATAGAAGGAAATGAAACATCAATTCAAGACCGTGCGAAAGCACTGATATTCCTTCGTCATCATCTCCATGAAGGCTTGAAAAGTGAGTATCTCACTATAAAAGATCCTCTCACCTTGTGGTTAAGCTTGAAAGAACGATATGATCACCAAAAGACGGTGATATTTCCAAAAGCTCAAAACGACTGACTGAATCTTAGGCTGCAAGATTTCAAAACAGTTAGTGAATATAACTCTACCATGTTTAATATTACCTCTCGTTTGAGGCTTTGTGGAGAAAATATATCTGATGAGGCAATGATGGAAAAAACATTCAGTACTTTTCATGCCTCGAATCATTGTTGCAACAAAGAATATCGAGCGCCAATTTAAAAAGTACTCAAAATTAATTTCTTGTCTCATGGTGGCTGAACAAAATAACGAGCTTCTATTGAAGAACCACAACTCCCGTCCAACTGGTTCCGCTTCAATTAATGAAGCAAATGCAGCATCCTATAATGACCATAAAAAGAGTCATGGAAAGAAAAACCACAAACGTGGAAATGGGAAAGGATCAATCAGCAAAGATCGTGGCAAGCCCTATTCTAAATTTCGTGGCAATAAGTTCCAAAATAAATGGAATAAGAATGATGTCGCTCAGAATAAGGGGAAAAATATTGCTGAAAATGGGCATGCTCGTAATCGTGACCAACCATGTCATAAATGTGGTCTAAAAGGCCACTGGGCTCATGTATGTCGCACGCCTAAGCATTTTATTGATCTTTATCAAGCATCCTTAAAGGAGAAAGGCAAAACAGTTGAGATGAACTTCACTGTCGGAGATGGCTTATCGGACATCAATTATATGGATGCCCCAAATTTACATGATGATCCGAACACTAATCTCGATATTTTTAATGATCATATGTAACGATTTTAAATAATTCTATGTACTGATTTTTGTTATGCTTACTAGTTTCTTATTATGAATGAGGTCATTGTCTTGGTAACAAAGATTCGAAGATAACAAAATATTATTTTTGATTTCATGGTTTCTTATGTATTTGTGTTTGTCAATTTCTTAAGGTAACCATGAATATCTATGGTTGGTTTGGTCCTCAATTTTCTTGAAAATTGAAAACCAACATGAAAACATACCAATCAAACATGTATGTTGTGTGCATAACATTAATATTTATTCGCCGAATATCTCTATAGAGATTTGAAAAATGAATATTTCACTTTATATTATCTTTTCACCTTATGGAGTTATGAATATAAGCACCAAAATTGGTGATGCTCCAAAAGGCTCAAAATGAGCGGCTGAGTCTCATACTACAAAATTTATATCAGTCAAATATCATTATTCTGCAATTTCAATTACCTCTATGTTGAGGCTATGCAGAAATATGACTGATGAGACAAATAAAAGCCACATGGCTCGCCTCGATTTATTATTGCAACAAATTATCGAGCGCGCACGTAAATCCATTAAATATTATTATGGATTGAATCCTTGTCTCGTGGTAGCTGAGTAAAATAATGAGATATTATTTATATAATATCATTCCCGTCCAACTGGTCAAGCTTCATGAAGCACATGTTGCATTTATAAAATGACCATGGTCGCAACTATATAATTATGGACGTGGAAAAGTGAAGGGATTCGGTAAAGGTCTTAATAATAATTTCACTCAAAGTGGAATAAAAGTGGTGCACCACATGAAATATGAAGGGCGAAATTATCAACAATGAGCATGCTCAAAATTGTGACAAGCTATGTCACGTATGAAAGACCATTATATTAGGTCACACTGATTATATATTGTCATATATGCCCAAATATTTTGGTGACATTTACCGTGCCAATCAAAGGCAAAATTATGAAATTTATGGCTCATTAAAATTGACATTGAGATGTGTTCAAATCATGAGCTAAATAAAGGCGAAGAATGCATGTCTTGCTTATTTTGCTACATGCACACTATAAAAGAGAATATTTCTCAAATTTGAACTTAGTTGAGACTAATGTTAAGCCAATATCTGGTACAACGGTTATAATGTTGTTAGTGTTTTACACCAGAAGAAATTTACTTAGAATAATAGAGAGTTTCTCTATATATTATGATTTAATCTGAGAAACGAATTCCCAGCTTTAGCTTCTGGAATATGTAAAACACATTAAAACGAATGATCTAATGACATTCATAATGTGGAGTGATTTTTTTATTGTCCAGAATTATCAATAATGTGAAAATATTACAAATTCGGATGAGCATCCTTTTTGGAACCACATTTTTTTTTTTCAGCTGGTGATTATCTCAAGGCAAATTAATCGGAGATTTATATTGATTAAACTCTCCATTAATCATATTATAAAATGTCTTGGGCCCCGAATAGAGAATTTATTTATAGCAAGCTTTGCTAATTGTCACTTTGATGATGTAATTTTCCCACCATTAGGGGGAGATATAAGCCAATTCAAAAGGAATGGCGTGAAATTACTTGTAACGCATCAAATTTGTTGCATTATGATCAATGTATAAATTAATATGAACTTGAAGTTCAAAAGATCATTCATTAGCAGCAAATTATGAAATAATTACTTGATGCAATTACTAATATTAAATAGTGACAAAATTGTATGTTCTAGCTGCATTAAAAGGTTCATATATCAAATGATGTCTCTGTGCAACAAAATGCACAAGAACCAACAAAATGATTAAAGCGTGGAAGACCGGTTGGTTCAAAGGATACAATTCCTCGAAAGAGGAAAACGGGAGTAAAAATAAATACAAATCAAAATACTCCTGAGAAAGCACAAGAATCCTTTGACAATGATTTATCAGAACAAGTTGATTATGATAAGGAACAACTACCTCTTGAAAAAGAGGGAAAAGATGAAAATAATAAGATCTCAATAAATTATTTGAACTCCGGTAAGATTTGAGATCGAAATAATATTGTTCCTAATGATATCTTTGCTTTCAATGTGTCCTTTGAAATATGTGAAAATGATGATGATCCAAAACCACGATCAGTGGATAAATGTTGAAGAAGACCTGATTGGCAAAAATGGCAAGAGGCTATCCAAGTAGAGCTAAACTCGTTAAGGAAACGAGAGGTTTTTTGGACCAATTGTCCAAACGCTAGATGGCGTAAAACCTGTTGGATATAAATGGGTATTTGTACAAAAGAGAAACGAAGAAAAATGAGATTACAAGGCACAAAGCAACACTTGTAGCTCAAGGTTTCTCACAAAGACATGGCATTGATTATGAGGAAACATATTCTCCTGTTATAGATGCAATCACATTTTGATTCTTGATAAGCCTTGCAGTTTCTGAAAGCCTAGATATGCATCTTATGGATGACGTTATAGCATATCTGTACGGATCGCTAGACAGTGAGATATATATGAAAATTCTTAAAGGATTTGAAATATTTGATGAAATAAAATCAAAACCTCATAACATGCACTCTATTTTGCCCATGTGTCTTCATTAAAAAGATCGTCAACATGATTTGTGATTATTGTTGTGTATGTTGATGATTTAAATATAGTGGAAAACCACGACGACATCATCAGAACATCTGAATACTTGAAAAATGAATTCAAGATGGAAAATACTTGAAAAATAAAACTTAGCCTTGATTTGAAAATCAAGTATTTTCAAGTAAAATAGTTCTCCATCTATTAATTTACTTTACTCAAAAAAGTAAATTTTGGTTTGCAAAGATTTGTTGCAAAATAATAAAATGTTTCACTCATGTCAACATGAGGGGGAGAATCAAAAAGAGTTGTTGATTAGTGCATTGCACTCTTTTTCCCTTCGCTATGGTTTTATCCCAATGAGTTTTTCTGGCAAGGTTTTTAATGAGACAATCCTATCAATATCATACTCCATATCAAGATTGATGAGAACAATGTACTATTTTTCCTTTGCTGGATTTTTTCCCACATGGTTTTTCTAGTAAGGGTTTTAACGAGGCATATTCTCTTAGCAAGTTGTCATCCAAGGGGGAGTGTTGTAAATAATGTGGATTGACAACTTTACGTATTCCACTATTATGTGTGAGTGGTTACACATTTCACCATTATGTATGAGTGGTTACACATTCCACCATTATGTGTGAGTGGTTACACATTTCACCATTATGTAATTGTAACTTATGATCTTTTAAGGGCCTATATAAAGAGGTTCCACCTATGTAATAGATACACCATATTGGAATGAAAGTTTTCTCTATTTCTCCCCTATCTCTTCTCTTGTTCAATTTCTATTTCTTTACTTTACTTTCTTAGCTTTGTTCAAAGTAATTTTACAACATATATATATATATATATTTATTGTAACAACCTCTATTGAATATATATATATATATATATATTTATTGTACAACCTCTATTGAAGTTCACCTATTTATTTTATTTTATTTTTTGGTAAGGTACCCAACTATTCTTTAAAAGGTTGAATAACATACATAGAGTTTGTTAACTGCAATGTTAATGAAGACTCCGAACATCACACATGCAATAATGTTGTAACAGAAGGAATAATATGATGGTGGTAGCGACATACCTGACATAAAGGCAACAAAAAAAAAGACGATTAGAGAGGGAAATAAATTATTAAAATTAGGCGGAGTTGTAGGTGAGGGAAACTGAGGCGGTGGATAATTTAGAAATATTACAAATTCAAAGTTTTTTAGATTTAGGTGGGGGAACTTATAATAGGAGTTTTTTTTTGTTAAACTTATAATAGGAGTTGTGACAACATAAATAGGGTTTTAACCAAACTCAAATAAAAAAACAATTAAAAACAAGAACAAGAAGAAAAAAATACAAAATCACTTATGAGGTTCGACATAAATACACTTATTAGATCCCTCTAAAATATTGTCTATCAATAAAAAAGACTTGATAAGTAATGGAAAAGTAAAATAAAGGAAGTACTAAGTGATAATTGTACATCTTATATATTCGCTTATAAATCATATTTTTGAGCTATAATTGATGATTCTATGAAGTTGGTAATGGACTTGAGGTCCTATAGTGTTTCTTTTATTCGTCTATCAGCGAATGTAGCGGCTCATACATTAGCACGGGAAGCTAATTCTATGTCTGGTCGAAACGAGTAGGATATTATACCCTCGTTTCTCTTGAATAATGTACTTGCGAGAAATTTGGAATGAATAAGAGTTGGTTGTGGTTTCAAAAAAATATATAGTGTTAGTGCATAAGTTTTGATCGTTGTCACTAGTGTTAATTGTAATATTCTTTAAACATAACAAAATATAAATCGAATTGAGAATTACTTGTTAAAGTCTTAAGTTTCTAAAAATCACCAATATCATATTGCCCTCATGAGCATCAAAACTTTCTACTACTTGTTTAAGTACATGCAAATGCTCTTTTATAGGCTTAGGGATACAAGAAATTTGATATTTAACAACACTTAATTATATTGTTATACCATATATTGTTAAATATTATTGAATTTAACATATAATTAAATATTATAAAACAAATAATTTTTTTTGAAAACATTAAAAAGAATTTAGTTAAGTTTATAAATCATGTCATATTAATTTTTTAATTATGAATATTTTGGTTGCACACTAATTACGTAGTATTAAATAAGTTTTAACAATGTAAAGTATGATAACATTTTTTGATGTTGTAAAAGACATTTTTCTTGTAGTTAACCATT
This sequence comes from Stephania japonica, assembly GCA_039657345.1. Taxonomy (NCBI): domain Eukaryota; kingdom Viridiplantae; phylum Streptophyta; class Magnoliopsida; order Ranunculales; family Menispermaceae; genus Stephania; species Stephania japonica. The sequence continues at coordinate 14,776,110 of CM077557.1, forward strand.
AAGTTTCTAACATTAACACCAACTTCTATCAAATTGGTAATGGGAAATGAATTGTAAAGGACTTTTTTTTTTAAAGAAAATCTTAAGGAATTTAAAGAGCAAGTAGTTAATATAAAAATTCGTCCAACTTCGGCCGAAGTTTTTCAACACAAAGATTAGTGAAGCGAAATCAGAAGACGATCTAGAAGTTGCAAAAATTCGATGCAAATTTGACGAACTTCGTCAGACTTCAATGAAGTTTTTTAGAGAAAAAAAAAGCAACAAAATTACAGGAATTCGACGACATTGAACAAAGTTTGAAGGAACTACCAAAGTTGAGTTTTTGAAGATATCCACTTACTTTACTCAACCTTTACCAAGTCCCAAGGCTCACAACTTCAAATCAGTTCTTCAAAACAGTTTTGTCCTAAGCCCCTAATATCACAATGTTGAAGAAGAGAAATCAAAGTGGCGTTTACATCAATGGAGCAAAGATGAGATGAGATCATTAGAGTAAAAGAAATATGTGGAAAAAAAGAAGATTGGAAGGTTGGTTCGTTTGGAGGAGGCTTGCAGTTACAACTATGGTGATTTGGAAGGGAAGATAAAAGTCGAGATTGAAGAAGGGGGTGCTTTATTCATAGACTTTGGAATGGAGGATAAATGTGGCGGCCCCAATTTCCACATTGGTCTGCCACGGGAGGCCACGCGGGCCCACAACTGTCCACATCACCGCCAGTTGTGTCCCACGCCCAATTATCCATCATCGATCAATTTCTCATTTAACTTTGATTCAGTTAATATCATATAACCTCAAGTTAGCAGCGGGAACTTAAATGAACAACATAAAGGTTTATCTTGTATATTATGAGCAAAATGCCTAAGTGGAAACCATACCAAATGAACATCATATACATCTCATCTGATTCTCAAAATATCAAATATACAACTTGTCTCTCAAACCCAAAACCCAATATAAAGCGAGTAAATATAAACATACGTACGAGAAGGGCTAGCGCGGTCAATCAATATAATCCTCAAGTTTGCCCTTTCCCTGGCTCGTACTAGGATCTGCACTCAACCATCACAAAAAGATAGATGACGAGTCCAGAGTGAGTAATCCCAAGGAAATTCACCAAGTAATTACGGAAATAAAAGTACTGGAATTGAAAATACTATAATTTAAACATGCGGAACAAAAGAAATACAGACAACTGTAAAAGGGAACATCGCATGCATAAATATAGTGATGAAACAAAGTACGTGCACATAAAAATCAGACCCAGTCATACTTCGGGTTTTCTCCCCAGGCACCGACCGTAAACACACCAATGGGTTGGCCTTGAACCCTCTAGGTGGTCGGCGTAGACCCACGACGCACCCACACAAGCCTACCATACCCGGGTAGCCTATTCACCGGTGTATGCCTAGACAAGTGCTATGACTTAGTGGACTCTATGGCCGTAACGAATAAGCACCAGGTGGGGAGTGATCTCAACACCGTAAAGACACCAGGTAGGAGTACCCTCCACTACCATAAAGTCACCAGGTGAGAGTACTCAACCACCGTAAAGCAATAATGAAATGGAGTAGAGAATAAATGGAACTGAATTCAAATAAATCAAACTGTAAATACTTAAAGTGAAGTTCAATTGGGATACTACACACCTCAATTCGCACTCCTCGTTCTACAATTCAAAACCCCGATCAAATACCTCCAAATCCCCGATAATACTCCCGGTCTGATTTCTGACTAAACCCCGGCTCCAACTACTATTCCGAGACTCCTAGAATTCATTTATGAGGGTTAATTATCAATTAATGGGTTCTTAATGTTAGTTTGACTCATTTTCTCATTTTTCAATTTTTGAGAGTCCAGTGAACAATTAGCGTGCTAATGAGATCAATTAGCACGCTAATTAATCTCAATAACTGTTCATCATCTTCTTCACTCAGCGTGATTAGGGCACTAATTTCTCCAATTAGCACACTAATTGCTCGCTGTCCTGAAAATTTCCAAATTAAAAGTTTGAACTCCAAATCCATAAAGTAAATTTCTATGCTTCCATAAAACATCAATGACCTTAATTACACCATTTAAACCTGAATTACCATAATCAAACACCAAAATCCACAATTTATGGAAATCACATTTTCAAACCCATTTCCCAAATTCCTCCAATCTTTCCCAAACTTGATCAAACATCACAACAATGGATTACCAAGCTCAAAATCTCACCCAAATACATAGTTTAACACCTCAATATTTCGGATTTCACAAATCCCTAACCCACACCAAAAATCTCATAAAAATACAAGATTGATGTATCCATACCTCTTGATCTTGTTGTAGGATGCCAAAATCACTTTCTTCACACCTTGTTGGCTATTTTTCCTCCTTTTCTTCTCCTCCAACGATTCTCTCTTCTCCTCTTTCACTCTCTCTCAAAACCACATTTCCTCTCCTTTTGATCGGTCAACACACATACATATATATACTTGGTTCCCATCAAGTGTGTGCACGAATCTCGAGAAGTATCTAAGGGTTCCTGATCACCCTGTGTCACTCCAACTCCATACACCTTATCTTGACACTAATGGCCCTGTTGTGCATCTCGAGAATCATCCAACTGTTATTATTTTATTCAGCTCAACTATAGGACTTATTGATTTCCTATTGATTTAGCTTATAATAATTATCTACCTTGTTCAATAAATTCTCAAAATTTATGGGTAAACTCACCGTAGTTTCCCTGACTACCCGGCACCTCGTGCCTCGTGCCTCGTGTCCCGTGTTCGCACGCACCCCGAGGTCATTCCTCACTCGTCAATAAACTACATTAACGTACATATTGTAATGAAATTTACTAATTTGTACATTTTCATCACAATTAACCACAACAAGCATACAAAACGGACTGTATACCTAGTTCGAGTGCGCTCTAGCCTCGCTGTGGGACCCTCGACCGTCCTCGCTGGCATCCACATCTGCAATGACGTCATTATTAACGGCAATTTTAATTCGGGTCGTTACAATTCTTCCCAACTAAATTGAAATTTCGTCCCGAAATTTAAGTCCTTACTAACACTCACCAGTGAATAACTGAGGATATCTCTGTCTCATAATCGATTCGAGCTCCCAGGTGAGTTCCTCAGTCCCGTGATGCTGCCATCGTATCAACACCTTCGGAATCTCCCTGTTCCTCAGAATTTGAACTCTACGATCCATGATCTCCACAGGTTGCTCTTCATATGAAATGTAAGGATGCACCTCAATCTGTCTAATATCCACCATAGGTCTCGGTCCTGACTTAGCTAACCTCAACATAGACACGTGAAACATTGGATGAACGCCTGCTAACTCTGCTGGCAACTCCAATCTATATGCTACTGTCCCAACACGTGCTATAACTCTGAAAGGCCCAATGTACCTTGGTCCTAGTTTCCCCTTGATCCCAAACCTCTGATGACCTTTCCAGGGCGAAACTTTCAAATATACCAAGTCATCCACATTATAACACAAGCCCTCAAGATACCTATCAGCGTACTTCTTTTGTCTATCTTGAGCTGCTTGCAATCTCATCCTAATTTGTCTAATCTTCTCGGTATGATCAACAACAACTTCAGGTCCAATCACTGCCACATCCTCAGGTGCTGCCCAACAAGCTGGTGACCTGCTAGGTCTGCCGTATAAAGCCTCAAATGGTGGCATACCAATACTCGCCTGATAGCTGTTGTTGTACGCGAACTCGCATAATGGTAAATACTCTTCCGGCGTCAACCTGGGGTCTCTGTCAGACACAATAGATAGCGATACCCCATGTAGCCTAACAACCTCTCGCTCAAAAATGATGCTCAACTGAGAAAACGAATACTTCATCGATATAAGAATGAAGTGTGCAGACTTCGTCAATCTATCAATCACAACCCACACAGCATCATGACGTCTCGCAGTCTGTGGCAACCCGCTCACAAAATCCATCGTAACATGCTCCCATTTCCACTGTGGAATCGGTAGTGGCTGTAACAATCCAACTGGTCTCCTGTGCTCAGCCTTAACCTGCTAACAAATATGACACGCTCTCACATATGCACCCACATCGGCCTTCATCCCAGGCCACCAAAATAAACGTCGCAAATCATGATACATCTTGGTTCTCCGCAGATGAATCGTATACGCGAACGGTGTGCATCCTCAAGAATACTATCGCGTAGTTCCTGCACCTCAGGTATCCACAACCTACCTCTGTGTCTCAAGCACTGGTCCGAACCACTAGACCAATCTGTGCAACCCAGATCCTGAGCCAAACAGCTGAAGCGAGCAAAATGTCCGTCAGCCCTTTGCCACTCAGCGACCCTCTCTAACGACACCACAGGAACACGCATCTGGCAACAGATATGAACATCAACAAAAACATCTGACAAACACATCACCGTCGCGGCCTCCAGCAATCCATGCTCATGTGTCATCTGCCTCAGCACAGTCTGACTCTCTACACCACTCCGGCTCAATGCATCAGCAACTACATTCGCCTTCCCAGGATGGTACTCAATCGCGAAATCCTAGTCTTTCAACAACTCGAGCCACCGTCTTTGCTGCATATTCAGATCCTTCTGAGTGAAAAGATACTTCAAACTCTGATGATCTGTGAATAACATAAACTGCTCTCCATAAAGATAATGTTGCCAAGCCTTGACCGCAAACACAACTGCAGCTAGCTCTAAATCATGTACTGGATAATTCTCCTCGTGGGGTCTCAATCGCCTCGATAAATATGCAACTGGGTGTCCTTCCTGCATCAACACGCATCCCAACCCAGTCCCGGAAGCATCTGTATAGACTGAGAAGCCTTTCCCTGTCTCAGGTAGAGCCAACACTGGCGCAGAAGTCAACCTCCTCTTCAACTCTAAAAATGCTGCCTCACAGCCTTCAGACCATTCAAACTTAACATTCTTCTTGGTCAACCTCGTCATCGGCGCTGTAATCAACGAAAAGTCCTACACAAATCGCCGGTAATAGCTCGTAAGCCCCAAGAAACTACGAATGTCTGCAACTATCTCCGGTGTCCTCCAATTAATGATCGCTCGAATCTTGTCTCCATCAACAGATATTCCTTGACTACCAATGACATGTCCGAGAAATTTCACCTCTCTCAACCAAAAAGCACACTTGCCGAACTTAGTGTACAATCTATGCTCCCTCAACGTCATCAAAACATCTCTGAGGTGTCTCTCGTGCTCCTCACGATTCTTACTGTATATTAAGATATCATCGATGAATACAATCACATAGCGATCCAGAAATGGCCGTAGTACTCGGTGCATCAAATCCATAAAGATAGCCGGCGCATTAGTCACCCCAAATGGCATGACTGTGAACTCGAACAATCCATAGCGCGTGCTAAACGCCGTCTTCTCGATATCACTCTCCCGAATCCTCAACTGATGATATCCAGATCGTAAATCAATCTTCGAGAAAAACTTAGCACCCGCCAACTGATCAAATAGATCATCAATCCTAGGAAGTGGATAACGATTTCGAATCGTCACTTGATTCAGTTTCCTGTAGTCTACGCACATCCTCAAAGAACCGTCCTTCTTCTTAACAAATAGAACTGGTGCGCCCCAAGGAGACATACTGGGATGAATAAAACCCTTCTGCAATAACTCCTCTAATTGGGACCTCAACTCTCCCTGCTCCGATGCTGACATCCTGTATGGTCGGCTATATATCGGTTGCGTCCCCGGAACCAACTCAATAATGAACTCAACTGCCCTAGGAGGTGGTAAACCTGGCAAATCGTCTGGGAATACCTCCGGAAACTCACACACTATTGGGACATCCTCCACTCTAATCTCTGGTCTCAGGTCTGGCTCAACCACCGTCCTAAACACCTCCATTTCCTGTGTCGTAGCTAATCGTCCTCTAGTAATCGGTAAGTCTGACGCCGTCCCAACAAAAGTAAATACGGGAATACCCTCAATATCGAATACTATCATCTTACCAAAACAGTCAATATGTGCGTGATACGCCGATAACCAATCCATACCCAATAAAGCATCAAACTCAAAATACTCTAGAACACGAAAGTCGACAGGTAACTGGTGTCCCTCAATCTCTACCACACAATTCCGGCATATCCGGTTAGGGTAAATCTTATCCCCAGCAGCTGTACTGAGGACAAGATGTGGATCTAAGGTCTCAACCTGTAATCCTAACTGTCCGACCCTACGTCCCGATATAAATGACAATGTACTGCCGGAATCAAATAATACATGCATGAAGACATCGCATATAGATAACATACCCTCGACGAGCTGACGAGTCGCATCACGCTCTGGCATACGGCGTGAGTGTAGCATTTGCATGAGCCCTCTCCCTAATCGGCTCGGTCGTGGTCGTGAGGATGAAGCTGACATCGGACAATCTCTATGTATATGCCCGACCTGATGACACCTGAAACATCGTCGTGTATCCCGCCAGTCTGATTGTGACACTATATGCACCTGAGCCCTGTCACGACCCCGACCTCTCTGTCCTCTACCACGACCTCCTTCATCTCGCACATGCTGTCGAGGCTGCTTAGCTGGTGTAAGTACAGTAACGTACACCACCTGCCTCTCGTCTCCTCTCTGATGCTCGGAACATCTATCTCGTCGACCCTGATAATCATGTCTCTGTCGATCGACTGCTCTCTCGGTCTCTTCGGTCTCTGATCAGACCGAGAACTCTGTCCAGACCCATCTCCAAGTTCACCCCGGTGTCGTAAATACGTCTCGCGAGCCAATGCTCAGTCAAAAACACTCTGTAGCGTCTCCGCACCGGTCGCAACTATCACCCCACCAATCCTCTCATCCAGACCCCTGATGAAGTAGTAAATCTGTAATCTCTCCGTGTTAGCCACATCCATGACATACGTCATGAGATATCTGAATCGATCCATGTACTGTGACACTGACATGTTACCCTGTCGCGGTCCCAAGAACTGCTCCCTCAGTCGTAACTGCACCTCTGTGGGAATATACTCATCCAAAAAATAACTGTCTAAACTCTCCCCATGTCGCTGGCGTACCATGTATATCGGTATAGGTGGTCCACCAAACTGCACCCTGACCTCTCAAACAATAGCCTGAAATATGCGCCTGATCTACCTCAGGTACCTCCAACAACTGATGTAGTCGTCTATGAGTCATCAACCAACGTCCTGCAACTCAGGATCACTGACTCCCGTGAAGTACGTAGGATTAAATCTCATAAAATCTTTCACCATCTTCGCAGCTTCTGACATCCTACTCCTAGCAGTCGAAGTCCCTACCTGCTGCTCTATAGTGGTGGGTGTCACTACCATAGTCTCTGCTGGTACCACCACAGGCTCAACCCTCTCTATAACGTCTCTCGACCCATACTGTGTAGCAACAAAGGTGCTAATGTTGTCTGCGTGGTAACGGGTGCAGCACGCTTAGCAGTCGGTGCTACTGCTGGCGTCCTCGAGCTCCGAATGTACTCCATTAACTCAGCCATCGAGCTCGTCGCAATAGTTTCTTGCTTTCTTGAATCAATTCTTCGCTCGATCGGCCTCGTATCATAGCTCGCAAATCAGCCACGTCACTAGTGGTATGATCACTAGTCTCTCCAACCTTTGGCTGAGTAGTTGGTGGAGTAGTAGGAGCCTGTCTGTCCATCATAAACTGCACAACCATCGTGCAATGGATCAGACTCAGTACATACGCGTATAATATATAGTACACAATCAAAACATATGCATATGTAATTTCCTAAATTTACCCGCCTCACATCACTTCCCAACTAAGCCTTTAATTATTCACTTGTGGTTTCCACATCTAAGATTTATTCATTGAGTTTATACTATTGTTCAATATCCAATTCTCAAAGTTTGACCTCGCTCTGATACCAAACTGTGGCGGTATCAGAGTTAATAATAATTTACGCTTCATCCTTTAGGTTCCTCAAACCTAAGCTCTGATACCAAAATGTGGCAGCCCCAATTTCCACATTGGTCTGCCACGGGAGGCCACGCGGGCCCACAACTGTCCACGTCACCGCCAGTTGTGTCCCACGTCCAATTATCCATCATCGATCAATTTCTCATTTAAATTTGATTCAGTTAATATCATATAACCTCAAGTTAGCAGCGGAAACTTAAATGAACAACATAAAGGTTTATCTTGTATATTATGAGCAAAATGCCTAAGTGGAAACCATACCAAATGAACATCATATACATCTCATCTGATTCTCAAAATATAAAATATACAACTTGTCTCTCAAACCCAAAACCCAATATAAAGCGAGTAAATATAAACATACGTACGAGAAGGGCTAGCACGGTCAATCAATATAATCCTCAAGTTTGCCTTTTCCCCGGCTCGTACTAGGATCTGCACTCAGCCATCACAAAAAGATAGATGACGAGTCCAGAGTGAGTAATCCCAAGGAAATTCACCAAGTAATTACGAAAATAAAAGTACTGGAATTGAAAATACTATAATTTAAACATGCGGAACAAAAGAAATACAGACAACTGTAAAAGGGAACATCGCATGCATAAATATAGTGATGAAACAAAGTACGTGCACATAAAAATCAGACCAAGTCATACTTCGGGTTTTCTCCCTAGGCACCGACCGTAAACACACCAATGGGTTGGCCCTGAACCCTCTAGGTGGTCGGCGTAGACCCACGACGCACCCACACAAGCCTACCATACCCGGGTAGCCTATTCACCGGTGTATGCCTAGACAAGTGCTATGACTTAGTGGACTCTATGGCCGTAACGAATAAGCACCAGGTGGGGAGTGATCTCAACACCGTAAAGACACCAGGTAGGAGTACCCTCCACTACCGTAAAGTCACCAGGTGAGAGTACTCAACCACCGTAAAGCAATAATGAAATGGAGTAGAGAATAAATGGAACTGAATTCAAATAAATCAAACTGTAAATACTTAAAGTGAAGTTCAATTGGGATACTACATACCTTAATTCGCACTCCTCGTTCTACAATTCAAAACCCCGATCAAATACCTCCAAATCCCCGATAATACTCCCGGTCTGATTTATGACTAAACCACGGCTCCAACTACTATTCCGAGACTCCTAGAATTCATTTATGAGTGTTAATTATCAATTAATGGGTTCTTAATGTTAGTTTGACTCATTTTCTCATTTTCCAATTTTTGAGAGTCCAGTGAACAATTAGCGTGCTAATGAGATCAATTAGCGCGCTAATTAATCTCAATCACTGTTCATCATCTTCTTCACTCAGCGTGATTAGGGCGCTAATTTCTCCAATTAGCGCACTAATTGCTCGCTGTCCAGAAAATTTCCAAATTAAAAGTTTGAACTCCAAATCCATAAAGTAAATTTCCATGTTTCCATAAAACATCAATGACCTTAATTACACCATTTAAACATGAATTACCATAATCAAACACCAAAATCCACAATTTATGGAAATCACATTTTCAAACCCATTTCTCAAATTCCTCCAATCTTTCCCAAACTTGATCAAACATCACAACAATGGATTACCAAGCTCAAAATCTCACCCAAATACATAGTTTAACACCTCAATATTTCGGATTTCACAAATCCCTAACCCACACCAAAAATCTCATAAAAATACAAGATTGATGTATCCATACCTCTTGATCTTGTTGTAGGATGCCAAAATCACTTTCTTCACGCCTTGTTGGCTGTTTTTCCTCCTTTTCTTCTCCTCCAACGATTCTCTCTTCTCCTCTTTCACTCTCTCTCAAAACCACATTTCCTCTCCTTTTGATCGGTCAACACACATACATATATATATACTTGGTTCCCATCAAGTGTGTGCACGAATCTCGAGAAGTATCTAAGGGTTCCTGATCACCCTGTGTCACTCCAACTCCATACACCTTATCTTGACACTAATGGCCCTGTTGTGCATCTCGAGAATCATCCAACTGTTATTGTTTTATTCAGCTCAACTATAGGACTTATTGATTTCCTATTGATTTAGCTTATAATAATTATCTACCTTATTCAATAAATTCTCAAAATTTATGGGTAAACTCACCGTAGTTTCCCCGACTACCCGGCACCTCGTGCCTCGTGTCCCGTGTTCGCACGCACCCCGAGGTCATTCCTCACTCGTCAATAAACTACATTAACATACATATTGTAATGAAATTTACTAATTTGTACATTTTCATCACAATTAACCACAACAAGCATACAAAACAGACCGTATACCTAGTTCGAGTGCGCTCTAGCCTCGCTGTGGGACCCTCGACCGTCCTCGCTGGCATCCACATCTGCAATGACGTCATTATTAACGGCAATTTTAATTCGGGCCGTTACAATAAAAGTCCCATCAAGTGATTGTAATTTACACATGGGTTTTAACACTCACTTACTACTACCTTAGGTTTTGCATTGTGGATGTAAATAATGAATTGACGATCTTGATATTTGGTAGAGTTTTTTCTTTTTGAAGAAGTTCGTATTTTTATTGTGTCACAACTCTTATTTGTGTGCAAACCATATTTTATTAAGGGCAAACCACTTTTTATTTTTTTTTCCAAAATGTCCTTGCCCATGTGCACCTCTATTCTCAACAACGCAAAGAAGAAGGAAAAAGTACTTGAACCCTAGGTTGATCTTTGCGTTCACTCCGCGGTTGTGGTTCATCTTCACATCAACTCGGTCAATCTTCACGTCACCTCTGTTTGTCGTTGCTCTCACCCTTAGTCTTATTTTGTCTTACTTCTAGGCGGTCGTCGTGCGATCAATGACTAAACTTGGTCAAGTTAGGGTTGTTTCCATTAATAAGGATGTTTTATCAAATTTTTTTTACTGTTTTTGAACAATTTTGGTAGTTGTGTATGTGTTTGTAACTCTTTTTGATTAATATGTTAGTCGATTTGTGCATTGTTAATGGTTGGCACTCGATCTGTGACACAAAACCGATTAACAGTGCACTGTTTGGTTGAAGGTGACTGAGCAATGCATGTTAATCGGTCTTTAATGACCGAACCACATTGTAGTGTTCATAACTTGGTTTGAACAAAAAAAAAATACAATGTTTGTTCGGTCATAGGTGACTGAATAAACATGTTTTAATCGGTCTCGACAAACCAAGCAAAAGCCATTTGTTCAGTTCTGCAAAGCCGAACTAGAGGCGGAATCCTTGGTTTAAACACAAAAAAAAATTTAAAAATTGAATGAAAACTCAAGAAGTACATCTCCATTTAGTACATTTGATCTCTTATACGTCCATCATCCATTTTTATGGTAAATAGCCACCAAACAATGCAAACAAACAATACCCTAACAAGAAAAAAAATTGTTCAAACCCTATAAAATGCATTCAAAACAGTTGAGAAACATGATTTTCCAGCAAGAAATATGAAAAAAAATCGACTCTTACGATGGTAGTGGGCTCCGAAATCGCAAGTTCGCTTTACCGGTGGTCGGAGGGGATTATCTGAGTCGAAGGTAGTGTTTGTGTGGGGGTGCATTATGTGAGAAGGAAGAAGGGAATTTTTGGAAGTGGAGTGAAAAAAAAAAGTGGTTTGGAGTGAAAAAAATAAAAAAATAGTTTGCCCTTAGTAAAAAGTAGTTTGCACATAGCCGGCTGACTAATTTTTTTATTTTTTTATTTTGAGATCGACAAACTCACTATTTTTTTCGAAATCTGGCAAACTCGCTATTTTTTTCTCCAACTACGCACTTCATAAATTTATACCCCGATCAACCCATAAGAAAACACATGCCCACTTTTTTCTCTGCCAAAATAAAAAGAGCAATCCAATATAAAAAGAAAAATTATTATATACATCCATTGAAACTCCTCCCATCAAAATTTCCTCGACTCACCAATTGCCAAGTCTACTCCAACTCATTGTTTTTAGTTAAAAACAAACCTTTTCTTTTTTCTTGGTAATTAACATAAATATTTTTAAGGAGAGCTTTTTAAAGTAATTTACTAAACTTTTTTTAAGCCTACTACACTTTTTTTTGTGAACCTACTTTTTTTAAGAGTATATCAAATCAATAGTACATGGTCTATTTTTCCTTAAAAAAATGACATAGTGAAATTTCACAAAATGATAATTTAAAATAAAGGTATTGTGATTATTATGCATTATTGTTGTATAATTAAATATATTTCTAACATCTTTATAGAAAAATTTGAGTTTTGGAACATTTAAAGTGAAATTCCACAAACTTCTGTACACCGTCGAGTTTTTGTCAAACTTCTGTTGTTGAAGTTAACTTCCTCAAATTAATTTCATATTTTAAGCGAGCGAAGTTTAAGGCGAAGTCGAAGTTTCAAACCTTGGATGTAATAGATGAAAATGAAAGAAAACAAAAATATCTGAATAGCTTATCAAAATATTGATTTCTTAGTGTGAACTACTCGGTATTTGAACTAACCAGCTACTCTGAGCTCTAGCCAAAATTAGCTTTTAAAGGGCGTTGGCTCTCTCATTGGAGGGTACTCCATATCTGGAACTCGAAATTGAATCACTACCTTGTTGCGTGCAAGTTGATGAGCCAAGTGTTACTCTGGGTTTCCTTCAACCAAACAACAATTAAAAGTGTCTGGCCCAATTTATTGAAGAAATTTTTAGACAACACGAGCCCACCAACCAAAAACATTTGCTCTACTTTAAAAACACACTCTTAATAAAGGAAAATGGCTTAAAAAATAAATTAAATCCTAAATCGAGACCCCAGCCTCCAAATTATATCACATACAACAACTCATAAGTTAATTGAGATCGGCTACATGGATCAAACACTTCCGTTATTCTCGATTTAGTGGAATCAATAATGTACTTTCCAAATCCTTTAAATCCCTCCTAATCAACATCATGTGCATTGTGTACAGGTCAAGTCACTTGAAGTTGCTACGATTAGCATTTTTAAAAGCAAGAGAGAGAATGCCCCAAGCTCAAGGGGTATGCTATACTAGCAAATATATGAGCACCAAAATCCTTACTAAGAAGGAGGTTGCTAGTTCAAATCTCGGTAGCAACATATATTATATTTGATCCCTCTGGTATATCTCGAGTTATAAATTTGGACACTCATGCAGAGGCGGTAAAATTTTTTCCTACTCCTATATATACTATTCCTCCCCTCCTAATTAATGTAGAATTGCATATAAAGGCCCCCCCAAAATATACATACACACATTTTTTAAATGAAATCCAAGCATTTGGACAATGTATATATGTTGAATTGTTGATGGAGGAGGCCTATATACATTGAGTTCACTAGACTCTATTCTCTACCACTACCAAGACCCCAACAATCGATTTCCATTCATGTACAATATTTTCTATCTTATAATGTTTCCAACCAATGCAACTCTTTTATACTTTGGTGATTTCCATCAAGACTTATTACACAAATAAGGTTTTCTTATATATATGTTAAATAAAAGCTTGTCATCTACCAAAAAAATAAATAAATAAAAGCTCGTTTCACTAAAAATTCTTCACTCATAAACTTGAAATAACACTTTAAAGAGGAAAATAAATTGATCATGAAAATCTTTTTTAGTTAAATTTAAAAAGGAGTAAGTTGAGTTAGCATAGTAAAGTTGGTCCCCCGTCCACTTTCGGGTTGACTCCACCCCTGCACTCACGGATTGAATCGTCGCGCAACTGATTAGTTTGTCAAATCCAAACTGATCATCATATGAGATCAAACTTCAATACAAATATCTCCACAACGGTTCAACAATAGTCTTTAGTGTACTCTTTGACATGGTCAGCAACTATGGTTACACAATCTTTCAGAGTCTACATGTTCTAAAACTTGTATTTTGTTAACAAATAAAATATCTAGAGGGGCATCAGATAATGCAGTATCACTCTTTAACAATTTCAACGCATATATACAGAAGCCATACTAAGACATTGCACTCAAATGACAGCAAAAATTCGAAAAAAAAAAATGACAAGAAGAATTGAAAACAGGTTGATTTCCATTATATAAAGGTTCACACTAAAGAAGTATGCAGACTGAAATAATCAAGCCAAAGTAAACCATTTGGGAAATGTAGGCAATGGCAATACAATCACATTAAAACGACATCGTCCGAATGCTAGCAAAGGCTAAAGGCCCCTGGCCGGCTTGGTGCCTGTAAGAGTTTGAAACACCGGCCTTCAATTGCAACAGTTCAATGGAACGCTGCATTAAGCGTTGAACTGACAGATAGGAAAGTGCATCAAGTGTGTAAATACTGAATCACAGGCAAGATGTATTTCTCCTGTGCATTTACTACTTTGTACCTTTAACTAATTAAGTATAATAATTCATCCTATATAGAGTAGATATTTTTCCTTTTAAGCCTATCAACAAATGGTAATATTAGGCCCGAGCCAAGGCAAGAGAGAGTGTAGTGACTAGGGATGCAAATGAGTCCGGGAATCCTCACGGGTGATAGAGATTCCCCACAATGGGCACAGGAATGAGGATTTTAAATGGAGATGGAGACGTAGATATGAAGACAAAATCTCATTCTTACACGGGTATGGGTACAAGGATGAGGAATAAAATATGAAAAGTGATGATCTAACACTTTGGGCGCACACTTGGGGCACACAATTTGTTTTTTAGCCTATTTATGACTCTTTCTTGCTCCCTAGGCGTGGGCCCTACATCTAACAAAACACCATAAATAGACTATAAGACAAAGTGCGTGCCCCAAGTGTGCGCTCAAAGTGTGTTAGATTATCATTTCTCGTAAAATATATCTACGAGGATCCTCATATATCAATTTATATAACATATGATATTTACATATAAATATAATATAATATTACATATATAATTTACATCCCAAAACAATCATTATACTCTTAACAAATAAACTTTAATGAGATTTATAGTTTTAATTTATTTGGTTGACTATATGTTTTGTTTTGAATTGTTTGCAACAATGTAGACAAAAAAATTTGTTTGCAACTATATTTATATTTTACAGTTTTAAGATCAAATGAACTGAAAAAAAAAAAAATTAGAATCAAATGAGAAAAATTGCAAAACCTTATTTTATAGGATCCTCCTAATCTTTTCTTAATAGGTCAATCAGATTTAAATGATGCATTTGTTTGCAACTATATTTATATTTTATAGTTTTAAGATCAAATGAACTGAAAAAAAAAATTAGGATCAAATGAGAAAAATTGCAAAACCTTATTTTATAGGATCCTCCTAATCTTTTCTTAATAGGTCAATCAGATTTAGATGTTGCATTTTGCTATTCCTCGTCCAACAATGATGAAGAAGTTGATGACTTGGTGGTTTAAATATATATATATATATATATATATATATATATATATATATATGGAGTGACTTTAAAGATTATTTTGAATTTGAACTTTTCTTTTTGCATATTATTGCCAATAATTTTGTCGAAACTTAATTACAAGTGTTAGCATTTAGAAGTTAGAACTTTGATTGCATGCTATGTTGATACTTTATTTTTAGGGAAAACTTTCAAAAATTGTTTTTTTTTTTCACAAAATAGCTTTTCATTGAAGTAATGTATCTTTGACACTTTATTTTTTATAATTCTTTTTTTTGAGAAAAATTAAGTGGGAAGAAATAATTTTTCCAAGGTGATTCCTCATCCCTGTAAAAACTCCCATGAAAATTTCCGTGGGAATCCCCAATGAGGAATAAAATGGGGAAAATGTTTAAGATGTGTGGATCGAAAGTTAGTCCTACATCGATTAAACGAAACTTCATAAAGAAGAATATAATTGATTAACTCCACCCAACTAGTATCGATACATTTTGAGATAAAACCTCACACATAACCTTGAAAAGATGGTTAAGTTGGAGACAATATCGATGCTAGCAGAAAAGATTCACGGGCTCACACATACGTGTGTGGCGTGGCTGTAAGAATTGACATGGTAGTAGAGACTGGATCATATGACTTTCGGTCTATGGGGAAGTGTTTAAGATGTGTGGACCGAAAGTTAGTCTTATATCGATTAAATGAAACTTCATAAAGAAATATATAATTAATTAACTCCTCTTAATTAGTACCGACCTTTTAAGATAAAACCTCACACCTAAAGTTGAAAGTTGGTTAAGTCAGGGACAATATCAGTGCTAGCGGAGGAGATCCACGACTCTCGCAGGCGCGTGCGGCGCGACCATGAGAATTTGATAGAAAAACTTTTCTCTACGAGAATTCTCTACCCCCACAAAAATCCCTATAAAAATCTTCACGAGGATCTCCAATAGGAAATAAAATGGGGAAAAAAAGTTCTCATAGAAATTCTCCATCCCAACGAGGATTAGATGGGTATGGGGATGAATATGAAAACTCATTCCCAAATGAGTATGGGAATGAGGTCCTCATCCCCTACCTTACCCATTTGCATCCTTAGTGGTGACTACTTTTTGTATGGACTTTTAGTTTGAAAGTGGGCGTGCACCCTAAAATGACAAGACAAGTTTGAGTTCTCACTCCAAACTTGTGAGCCATCGACTGCTGTAGAACTATTTTGACATCTCCAACACTTCCCCCCTAATCCAACGTCTAGTCTACTAGTTGCGACTTGTCTAGTCATCATCAACTTAATTGGAGGTTGGGTCTAGCTTGTATCATCTGCTTTTGCTCACCTTTTTATTTTATTTTTTATTTTTTTTACCCTCTACTTTTGTTGGTTTCAATCTATTGATGGACAACTGCTTTATGTGATCGCCAAGAAGAGCACAGTTTTAATCAAAAGAAAAAAGAAAAAAAAAAACGATCACAATTATACTGCAAGGAGAATATACTTCCATCTCTCTAAGTAATACAATAATGAGAATATACTTCCATCTCTTCAAGTGGCCATTTCTTATGTTGATATCAGTCATCTTATTGTGAAGGGATTCTTCGACGTCCAATATTATCATAATATGATGGGGTGGGTATACTGACAGAACTATCTTTCACAGGTCGACATCATAACTCTTTCGCAACTACAGTATCGCATTTTGCTCGCGCGAGTCATTCAACAGTATAGTAAATTCTAGCATTTCCAATGCAATGCAGTGATTCAGACCAGGGAACCAGCCTATATATAACTCATTCTAGTTCTTATTCACAATAAAATAACTGGAAATCATAGGCTTATTGATGGAACTGTTGGGTTTTGGAGTTCATGCGCAGCGGAGATTACAAAACAATTTTGAAAAAAAAAATCCCAACAGGATCCGAATCTGATTCCATTAAAACACGTTTAAACTATGAAAACTAGGGGTGGGCAGCGGTTTTCAAAAAACCGCCCAAACCGCCCAAACCGACCAAACCGCACGGTTTGGTTTGGTTTTTGAAGCTCGCGGTTTGGTCGCGGTTTGGAAAACGACCAAACCATAGATTAACGCATGTTTGGTCACGGTTTTCATTTTGAGAAAACCGCGGTTTAACCAAACCGAGGGCATTTTGGTAAATACAAATCAAAAACCCTAAAAATAAAAAAAATAAAAAAAAAACACCCACAAATCTCTTCTTCTCCAAACAACCCACACCGCCGCCTCTCTCTCTCGATCCTGATCTCACTCTCTGCTCCCTCTCGATCTCTCCACTCCCATCTCACGATCTCTCCTCTCTCTCTCGGCCCTCATCTCGCTCTCTCTAATCTCACGGACTCTCTCACTCTCGTGAGATTAGAGAGAGCGACTCTCACTGACGCGACTCTCTCGGCCCTCATCTCGCTCTCTCTAATCCACAGTGGTGTGTTTTATTCTCCATCGCTTTTGTTCTTCTTCGTTACAGGATTCGACTCGACTCTCACTGACGCGATTAGCTCGTAAGTCCTCTTCATAATTTGCTTAATTTTCGTTACATTCACATGAATCTGTTGAAATTATCGATTGATTATGAACTTAATCCATGTCTTAATCAATCACTTGGTCTATAAAAGTCGGGGCTTTAAGGGTTTTGAATCATTTGATGAGATTAGAGTTAGGGTTCTTGATTTTGTAAACCCTAGTTTATGCTACTGAAAAAAGCCCTAATCTTGATGGGTTTTTTTTTTATTTTTATTTTGGGGTCTGTTTTAGATCTTTGATGTGTTCGCTGTCGATTTATTTGATTCAAGCAAGGTTTTTGATTGTTTCAAGCATTCATTCATCAATTGGTGATATCAGAAAATTCATAAAAATTGGTCCTTTTTGTGTTATGTATTGTGTTGAATTGATGTGAGGCGCGGCATTGATTAAGAAGGATTTAAAGAATTTCGAATGCATGCCGTCAAGTCTTTATCTGCTTCCCAAATTAATTTCAATAATTTGGGATTGAGGCTATGTTGATGTTGTTGTTGTTTGTTGTTGTTTTAGTGAATACAAGTACTGTATTAAAGACTTAAAGTTCATGTCTTTCTTTGCTATTTGGTTTCATTATTGTGTCAAAGAGTTTTGATCCATCACCTCACCTTAATTGCCATTTTGTGTAACTTAATTGTAGTTCTGTATTTCAATTCTTCTTTTTAATGTTCATTTTCATTCTAACATTGATCGTGTGTGTTTTTTTTTCTAGATGGATTCACATCATGTAACAGCCGGAACATTATCGACAGATGCAAGTTCTACACCAATGGAGTTTGAAAGTGGTGGACCTGTTGTTGCTCCTCCAAACTCATCTAGTTTGGCATCATCAAAGAAGACAGAATCGAAAGGTAGTCGCACAACTTCTAGAGTTTGGGACCATTATTCTAAAACGTTAGATGAGCATGGAAAAGTGACACTTGCAACTTGCAATTATTGTGGTAAAGAGTATTATTGTCCTAGTAAGAATGGTACAAGCACAATAACAGCTCATTTAAATAAATGTCTCAAGTACCCACATAGTCATGTGAACTCAGTGTGTAAGAAACAAAAAACTATAGAATTACAAGTTAAAGGGTCGGAGGATGAAAGTAAATTAGGACTTTGAAAGTTTGATCAAATATTAAGTCGTGAAGCCCTTACTGAATTGATAATAGGAGCTGAATTGCCTTTTGTTTTTGTGGAACATCCATGCTTTGTTAAATTTTGCAATGTTATACAACCCAAACTCAAGTTAGTGAAGAGGAGAACTATAACTAGAGATTGTTTGGAAATGTATAATGTTGAGAAAACAAAATTGAAAAAGATCTTAACAAAGAATTCTCAAAGAGTTTGTTTGACGACTGATACTTGGACTTCTTTGCAAAATACTAGCTATATGTGTCTCACTGCACATTATGTTGATGATGATTGGAAATTGAAAAAGAAAATAATTAATTTTTGTGAGATTGAAGGCCATACGGCTGATGATATTGGTAAGGCTGTTGAGATGTGTTTGCTTCACTGGAAAATTGAGAAAGTGTTTACAATAATTGTAGACAATGTTAAATCTAATGATTTGGCAATTGAATACCTAAGGAAAAAAATAAATAATTGGGGTGGAAGCGTGTTAAATGCGAAATACCTTCACGTAAGATGTTGTGGACACATTTTGAATCTCATTGTTAGTGATGGTTTGAAAGAGGTGAAAGACTCCATTAGTCGAATACGCGAAGCAGTGAAACAAGTGAGAAGTTCTCCATCAAGGAAGAAAAAGTTTAAGCAATGTGTTGAACTTGAAAAAATACGTGTAAAGCTTCGGTGTCCTTAGATGTATCAACTAGATGGAATTCCACTTATTTGATGTTGGATTCAATGCGGTGAAGTATCAAAGAGCATTTGAGAGAATGTATGAGTCATATAATAAGATTTCAAGTGAGTTGAAGAATGGAGTTCCCACAAAAGAAGATTGGAGTGTTGCACGTATATTATTGCGCTCTTGGAACTTTTTATTGGGCCACTCTTCGACTTTCGGGATCTAAATGTGTTACGCTAATGCATATTTTCATGAGGTGCATGCAGTTGAAACACTTATCAATGAATGCTTGGCAAGTAATGATTCATATGTGCATTCGATGGGAATGAAGATGAAGGTGAAGTTTGACAAGTATTGGGGAGATATCTCAAAGGTGAACATGATCTTGTTGGTTGCTGTGGTTCTTGATCCTAGGTACAAGTTGAAGTTTCTGAAATATTGTTATGGTACATTGTATCCGAACGAGCAAGTTGTTGAGATGATAAGGAAAGTGAGAGAGGATCTGGATCATTTATACATGGAATATGAATCATTTTCCAACAATTACACGTCTATGTGGTTTAGTGAAAATAGATCATTGTCTAGTATACATGAAGAGGTGGAAGACTCATTGTTTGGTAATGTCAGAGCTAAAAAGGCAGTGGTTGGATTTCAAAGATTTTTAGAAGAGGAAGCAAATACGACAAACAAGTCGGAGATAGATATATATTTGGATGAGGGATGTGAGAAGCAAAATGGAGACTTTGACATTCTTGGTTGGTGGAAAAATAATGTCTCTAAGTACAAAACACTTTCAATGATGGCACGTGACGTCGGCCATTCCAGCTTCTATCGTTGCTTGAGTCCGCTTTTAGTGCCGGTGGACGCGTGCTTGATCGTTTCAGTACCTCATTGACTCCAAAAATTGTTGAAGCTCTTATTTGTACTCGGGATTGGTTACATGGTACAATAAATTTAGAAGTTGAAGAAAATTTACAAGAACTTGAAGAGCTTGAAACAGGTTATACTTTTCTTTTAATTTTGTTAATTATTAACTACATTTATTCTTTCTTTTACGATCATCATCTAATCATATTACATTTTGAAATGTTGTTTAGGCATTTTGGACCAACTTGTTTTAGATGATTAGTTGAGATGATTAGCAAAATGCATTGAGTCATTGACTTGGTAAGTAAATCTTTTTTGAACTTTTAAATGTTATTAAACTCTTATCATATCGTTAATTTTCTATATTCAATTGTTGTTTTATTTTAGGAATAACAAATGTTATAAAACTCTTATTATGTTGCTAACTTTTTATTTTCAATTGTTGTTTTATTGTAGGAACAAAGAATGAAATTGGAACTTGGAATGGAGTTGAAGCATTTTCCTACTTGTTGAATTTATTTGTTCTAAACTTCTAATCTATTTGTTTTTGTTGTAACTTTAGATATGATCTTGAATTTTTAACTTTGATTGGGTTCATTTTGATGAATGATTGGTTAATGGGTATTGATTAAATGAGGATTATTGAATGTGGTGCTTGTTTTTACCACCGCCACCTTTGGCTTCTTTGTTAGTGTTTAGGCTTGCTTGATTTATTTTTTTTGCTTCTTTTTTTTCATTTTTGCTTGCTTGTTTTTTCATTTTGGTTTGCTTTTTTTCATTTTTGCTTGCTTTTTTTTGGCTTGCTTTTTTTTTTTTTTTTTGCTTGCTGGTTTTTTTTTTTTTCTGAAAATAAATTGCATGAAAACCGCGAAACCAAACCGCGCAAACCGCGGTTCGGTTTGGTGCGGTTTTGGTGATCTGCGGTTTGGTTGCGGTTTGGAAAATCACCAAACCGTAGACCCTCGGTTTGGTCGCGGTTTAGTGGTTTTCCAAACCAAACCGCGGTTTGCCCACCCCTATTGAAAACTTAATCATACCTCAGTCGCAATACCTCTCTGAAGGTTAATCAATCTCTAAGGCGCTGCCAATGACGAACGCCCTCTACTAGCTGTCCACACACGAACGGCGGCCGAGATTCAAAGTGCTAGCTTCGAGAGAATACCAAACTTTTTGTTTATCTCCAAAACGATCCAGAAGATACCAAAAACTCTAAGTCGTTTCTTAAAACGAAAATAGAGTTTCGGTCCTTTTAAAATCTTTCGTACTTGTATTCTAACTCAAAGCGTTTATTTATACAACCCTTGTATATAGACGGTTAAGTAAATTACACATATACCCCTACTTAAATAAGTATAAGTGTAATACACTACAAGGACGTTTTTGTCATGAATTTTATCATATAAAATTCATTTTTCTGAACCATCTTAAAATCTCGCAAAACCATTCTCAGTGTGCGACCCAATAGGCTCATACAACGTTGGCAGTGTACCAAAACACATTTTGGTATACAAGTCATAAGCGGCCTCTAGCAAGACATTATGACTACCCAAGTTGTACGAATATCAAATCGATATAACCTAATCAATAGTGTATATAACATCATTTTATCACACGATATCCTTTTGATCAAACATAAGGCATGGAATTGTCATCCAACATGTTCAATCGTACTAGTCTCGATTTCTAGGTAAACTGAAAACATCTAAGTGACATTGATCAATATCAATTCACTTAGACTAGGCCTTTTAATAGTCTAACACATCGAGGGATCCACTGGATATCTCTTTTTATATGAGAGGGACAAATTCTATCTCGATTACACAACTTCATCACATTATTCACACAGTAACCAATCACAACCTTTATAATCATCCGGTTAAAGACAACGTTTGATTGCGTCAAATCACTGTATTCCTAATGTTGAAGTCTCTGGTAATCTCAAGTCAGAGAATTGAAAAATATACCTATCATAAGAAACAACTATGACTTAATCCATGTGATGTTCTCATAGCGGGTCGATCCAGTACTTTGTTCCCTAACAAGTACTCATGATCTTGATTCGTATTTCTATACGTATGATCATCGTATGATCATCAATCAAGACTCACACTAGTCTTAATTCATTATAGTTCCCAAGTATAATAATCGATAGGGACATTTAGGATATTTCGTAAATACCCATGGATCTTATTATAATGTAAACATGCAAATCAATTATAATAAACAACAAATGAAATCCTCTATTT
Organism: Stephania japonica; assembly: GCA_039657345.1. Taxonomy (NCBI): domain Eukaryota; kingdom Viridiplantae; phylum Streptophyta; class Magnoliopsida; order Ranunculales; family Menispermaceae; genus Stephania; species Stephania japonica. Next base: position 14,798,846 of record CM077557.1, read on the forward strand.
TATTAACTAAAATGTATTTATAAAGACTGTTAATGGATTGACCTAGGGCATATTTCCCAACATCTCCCACTTGCTCTAGAGCCAATCATTCATGCATCTAATGCCTAATGATCTGACATGACCATCATGTTTCGCTTGTGGAAGAGCCTTTGTCAATGGATCCACAACGTTGTCTTCAGTAGGTACTCTGCAAATCTTTACATCTCCCCTCTCAATAATTTCTCTGATGAGATGAAAACGCCTGAGGTGTGATCTAGGTTCCTTGGCCTGTGCTATTGCCCCGTTATTGTCACAATACAAATAAATAGGGTTAGCAATACTTGGAACCACACCTAGTTCAGAAATGAACTTTTTGATCCAAACTGCTTCCTTTGTTGCATCGGACGCTGCAATATACTTAGCTTCAGTTGTAAAATCTGTCACAGTCTCTTGCTTCGAACTTTTTCAGCTTACTGCATCCCCATTCAAAGTAAACACATATCCAGACTGCGATCTAAAATCATCTATATCAGTTTGAAAACTTGCATTTGTGTAACCATTTACAACTAGATCATTTTCAAAACCTCCATAGACCAAGAACACTTCCTTAGACCTTCTTAAGTACTTAAGGATGTTCTTTCTTGCTATCCAAAGTGACTCTCACTGGATCCGATCGATATCTCGCTTGTAGTGCTCAAAGCATATGATACATCAGGCCGAGTGCATAGCATGACGTACATGATAGATCCAATAGCAGATGCATATGAAATCTTATTCATACGGTCTTGCTCATCATTTGTCCTAAGACATTGATTCTTGCTGAGACTTATGCCATGAGACATTGGCAACAATCCTCTTTTAGAGTCCTGCAAACTGAACCTATTCAGTACCTTGTCTATGTAAGCACTTTAACTTAGAACGATCAGCCTCTTAGATCTATCCCTATAGATCCTTATCTCTAGGATATAGGCTGCATCTCCTAAGTCTTTCATCGAGAAACACTTCCCTAACCAAGACTTGACACTCTGCAATGTTGGGATGTCATTTCCAATGAGTAATATATCATCAACATACACTACCAGAAAAATAACTACACTCCCACTGACCTTCTTGTATACACAAGGCTCATCTTCGTTCTTAATAAAACTAAAATATTTGATTGCTTCATCAAAACGAAGATTCCAACTCCGAGAAGCTTGCTTTAATCCATAAATGGATCTTTGAAGCTTGCATACCTTCCTAGAATTCTCAGGATGTACAAGACCTTCAGGTTGTGTCATATACACGTCCTCAAGCAGCTTTCCATTAAGAAATATTGTTTTTACATCCATTTGCCATATCTCATAGTCATAATATGCAGCAATGGCAATTAAAATTCTTATAGATTTAAGCATGGCTACTGGCGAAAAAGTTTCATCATAATCAACACCTTGAGTCTGCCTGAAACCTTTTGCTACAAATCTTGCTTTGAAAGTATGCACTTTGCCATCCATGTCAATTTTCTTTTTGAAAACCCATTTACATCTAATGGTCTTACCACCTTCAGGTAAATCAACCAAGTTCCAAACTTAGTTATCATACATGGATTGCATCTCAGAGTTCATGGCACTCAGCCATTTATCTGAGTCCGGTCTAGACATAGCCTCCCGATAAGTAGTGGGCTCATTTTGATTCATAAGCAACACATCACGACTATCAGTAATGAGAAATTCGAATCTCTCTGGCTCATGTCTTACCCTACCAGATTTACGTAGACCTTGTGTCACTTGCGGAGGTTCAACTGGTTCAGAACGTTGTTGAACTTCCAGTAGCGATTCAGTGTTTATTTGTGATTCTTGAACTTCTTCAAGATTTATTTCTCTCCCACTAGTGTCTTTTGAAATAAACTGTTTTTCCATAAAGGCACCATACCGAGCAACAAATACTTTGTTCTCAGCGGGATTATAAAAGTAATATCCTTTTGTTTCCTTAGGATACCCCACAAATAAACACTTATCAGATTTAGGTGCTAGTTTTTCTGAGGCTTGTCGCTTTACGTAAGCCTCACAACCCCAAATCTTAAGAAAAGATAAACTAAGTCTCTTCCCGTACCATATCTCATATGGTGTTTTATCAACCGCTTTAGAAGAAACTCAATTTAGAGTGAAAGTTGCAGTTTGTAATGCATAACCCCAAAAGGATAATGGAAGATCCGCATGACTCATCATAGATCGAACCATATCTAATAAGGTTCGATTTCTCCTTTCAGAAACTTCATTCCATTGTGGAGTTGCTGGTGGAGTCAATTGGGAGACAATCCCACAATTTCTAAGATGATCATCAAATTCTTGGCTCAAATATTCACCACCTCGATCTAATCGAAGTGCTTTGATAGTTTTACCAAGTTGATTCTGCACTTCATTTTGAAATGTTCGAAACATCTCAAATGATTCAGCTTTATGTTTCATAAGATATACATAATCATATCTGCTGAAATCATAGGTAAATGTAATGAAGTACTGATAACCTCCTCTAGCCATTGTGTTTATAGGACCGCATACATCAGTATGTATTAGACCTAATAAATCACTTGCCCTTTCACTATGTCCAGTAAAGGGACTTTTAGTCATCTTGCCTAGTAAACAAGATACGCACGTTTCATATGATTCCAAATCAAATGAATCTAGAAGTCCATCTTTATGGAGCTTCGTTATGTGTTTCTCATTTATGTGGCCAAGACGACAATGCCAAAGATAGGTTTGATTCAAATCATTTGAATTGGATCTCTTTGTATTTATGTTAAAGACTGGAGTATCTGTGGACTTTTTCATGCTTAGAATATAAAGACCATCACACAAATCAGCATTTGCATAAAAAATGCCTTTACGAGAAATTGAACATCTATTATTCGCAATAATAAAATTAAAATCATCCATATCCAAACATGAAACAGAAATGATGTTTTTGCTCAAGGCAGGCACATAATAACAATTATTTAAAGTTAAAATAAGTCCACTAGATAAAACTAAGTCATATGATCCAACAAGGGCGGCAACTATTGCTCCATTCCCTACGCGGAGGATGACTTCTCCTTTCTTCAACTTTCTACTTCTGGTGAGTCCCTGCATATTTATACAAATGTGAGATCCACATCCGGTATCCAATACCCGGGAATCACTAGTAGATAAATTAATTTCAATAACATAAATATCTAAGGTGGTAGTCGCACTACCCTTTTTCTTCTTTAGATCTTCAAGATAGAGTTTGCAATTTCTAAACCAATGTCCAGGTACATGGCAGAAATGACAATTTCCTTCCTTTTCCTTTTGGTGCTTTGAAGCAGGAACAGAGTAGGGCTTAACTTGTTCCACAGGCTTTGCAATAGGTGCAGCAGCAGCCTTGGCAACTTTAGCCTTGCCTTTGCCTGTCTTCTTCATTCCCTTTCCCTTTTGGACCATCAACACATTACTGGAGGGTTTCTTGATATTTTGTTCAGCAGTTTTGAGCATCAAATGCAACTCTGAAATTGATTTTTCCATATTATTCATATTGTAGTTCATCACAAATTGTGAGTAACTTTCTGGTAATGAATTTATGATCAAATCCGTAGCCAACTCTTGGCTTATGGGAAATTTAAGTCTATCAAATTGGTCAACATAGCCCTTCATCTTTAGAACATGGGGACTAACTGACGCACCCTCAATCATCTTACAAGAATGCAGGTTCTTGACTGTCTCGAACCTTTCTTGTCTAGCTTGCTATTGGAACATTTCCTTCAAAACATACAGCCATATCGTAGGCTTCCATTAGTTCCATGTCCTTCTGAAGTTCAAGAACCATAGTTGCCAACATAATGCATGCAACATCAGTAGAATCGTTGACATGCTTATTATGCGCATCCTTCACAGCTTTTCGTAGCATTGACTGGTGGGTCCTCAGGGATCGGAGTATTCAGGACATACAACTTGCGTTCATGCTTGAGAACGATTCTCAAGTTTCTGAACCAATCAAGAAAATTAGTCCCAGATAGCTTATCTTTCTCAAGGATAGATCGCAGTGATAGAGAATTATTGTTACTTGAAGAAGTCATTGATCTACAATAAAGATTATGCAGAGTTTATTTTAGTATAGAGGAATAGACTCCCACTAAATTAACAACCCTTCTAAAACATACTGTTTATTTAGGGGACTAAATCCATATTTCACCTAATTCTATGACAACTATGGCATGAAATATAGAACTAGATTATTTAGGTAGGTAACAGTTACCAATTACATCTTATGTAATTTTAGATACTTTTGTGAGATACAAGACATCTTATGTCTTAGCATGTTTTTATCTCATCATATGCCTAAAGTCCAAAACTATTTTGATAGCTTTATTAAGTCGGACCAATTTAAACATTTAGGTAACTCTTACCCAACTTATCTCACCAAGATAACACAATACTACCAACTATGGCTGAAACTATATTAGTGCGATCGAGGCCTTGACAAGTGTTTAAAATTGGATGACACAAGACTTAAGATTTAATAGAGGGATTTTATTCAGTTTTAGTGATTTTAATTAAACAATGAAATATCATATATTTTATTGATTTGTAGAACCACTAAACAATTTAGAAAATTTTTATGCTATTCACTAATAGAAGAATTTCCGTGCGCTAGGATTAGTTAGATTAGCGGTCCCCATTGGCCGGTCAATGACGGAACGGGAACAGGGCGGCGCCCTTTTTTTTTTTTTTTAAAGACAAATCTCAATTCCGAAAATTGAAATTCGCTATAGAAAATCATATTTTTCGCTGATTTTACTATACCAAATTTACCCCTTAGTTTATCCAAAATTAAGTCAATTAAAACGTTTTAATTAACTCGGGCCCACATCTAACTAATCATCTTATCCTAATCCAATTAGGACTTTAGATATTTGAATCCTATCATATCACAAATAATAAACTTCTCCATATTTATCTCCTATCCAATAGGAATAATTAAGCCGATTTTGCATATATCTCCTAATCTAATTGTTATCTATCTTTATTAAATAAAAACTTCATAACAACATAGATATAACAAAATAAATAAATAATTTCGAAAATTAATTATTTGCAATTTCGATTTTCATACAAATAATCACAAATATGTAGTTGGATCATGAATTACTATTTCAATCGAACCTAATCATATTAGTTTCGAATTAACATTCAGACTTATACAATTTAAGAAACTTAAATTAATGTAACATAAATATGCATACTGAATTATAGAGATTTCATCCATGCATCAATACACAAAAATAAAGATTATACCTAATGGTGTCATGGATCACAGAATACGAAATTCAATTCATTAAAATTATTCGAACCTAACATGATTACTTGCATGTATGAAACTGATTTCAATTAAATCACGAATATATGTATCATATACACAAAACATGATAATAAATCTCATAGAAAACTTATGTATATCACATATACATCAACTATTAACATGCTTTCAATCATATATCATAAAAACATGCAATGAGTTTAATGGAATCAAACTCGAAGGCTCTGATACCACTGTTGGGTTTTAGGGTTCATGCGCAGCGGAGATTACAAAACAATTTTGAAAAAAAAAATTCCAACAGGATCCGAATCTGATTCCATTAAAACATGTTTAAACTATGAAAACTTAATCATACCTCAGTCGCAATACCTCTCTGAAGGTTAATCGATCTCTAAGGCGCTGCCAATGACGAACGCCCTCTACTAGCTGTCCACACACGAACGGCGGCCAAGATTCAAAGTGCTAGCTTCGAGAGAATACCAAACTTTTTGTTTCTCTCCAAAATGATCCAGAGGATACCAAAAACTTTAAGTCGTTTCTTAAAACGAAAATAGAGTTTCGGCCCTTTTAAAATCTTTCGTACTTGTATTCTAACTCAAAGCGTTTATTTATACAACCTTTGTATATAGACGGTTAAGTAAATTACACATACACCCCTACTTAAAGAAGTATAAGTGTAATACACTACAAGAACGTTTCTGTCATGAATTTTATCATATAGAATTTATTTTTCTGAACCATCTTAAAATCTCGCAAAACCATTCTCAGTGTGCGACCTAATAGGCTCATACAACATTAGCAGTGTACCAAAACACATTTTGCTATAGAAGTCATAAGCGGCCTCTAGCAAGACATTATGACTACCCAAGTTGTACGAATATCAAATCGATATAACCTAATCAATAGTGTATACAACATCCTTTTGTCACACGATATCCTTTTGATCAAATATAAGGCATGGAATTGTCATCCAACATGTTCAATGGTACTAGTCTCGATTTCTAGGTAGACTAAAAACATCTAAGTGACATTGATCAATATCAATTCACTTAGACTAGGCCTTTTAACAGTCTAACACATCGAGGGATCCACTGGATATCTCTCTTTATATGAGAGGGACAAATTCTATCTCGATTACACAACTTCACCATATTATTCACACAGTAACCAATCACAACCTTTATAATCATCCGGTTAAATACAACGTTTGATTGCGTCAAATCACTGTATTCCTAATGTTGAAGTCTCTGGTAATCTCAAGTCGAGGATCGAAAAATATACCTATCATGAGAAACAACTATGACTTAATCCATGTGATGTTCTCATAACAGGTCGATCCAGTACTTTGTTCCCTAACAAGTACTCATGATCTTGATTCGTATTCCTATACGTATGATCATCGTATGATCATCAATCAAGACTCACACTAGTCTTAATTCATTATAGTTCCCAGTATAATAATCGACTAGGGACATTTATGATATTTCTGTAAATACCCATGGATCTTATTGTAATGTAAACATGCAAATCAATTATAATAAACAACAAATGAAATCATCTATTTTATTAACTAAAATGTATTCATAAAGACTGTTAATGGATTGACCTAGGGCACATATCCCAACAGGAACAATTATAAAATATGCATATCATTAAACTATAATATATATCATGCGTGAATTCAATTATAAAGAACAAAATTAAATCATACCAGAGGCTTGTACTAAATAGCAATGTCCTAAGACGAATTTTCCTCCAATTCGGTGTATGAATGCTTCAAGAGGTTCGCCTTCAAGATACAACTGGATTGATCTTTGATTACACACCAATCAAAGAACCTTTCTTGTGCAACAGTATAATTTCTCTCAACAAAAAAAAACTTGATTTATTTTTCCATTTCGTACATACTATATATAGACAAATAATGTTTCTTATAAACACACATACAACTGTTCAGGAAAAATTACAACAGTTCACATTCCCAAGGCCCAAGGCCCAATCAAAGACATATTAAATATCAAGTATTTAATATATATTAATCAATGGGGAATACCCATGGTCTTTGCCTCCAACTCATATTCACTTAACTAAGACTTGTAAGTGAAAGATATCTTATAAGGAAAGAAACAAAAATGTTTCTTTCCCATGTGGGACTAATATTGGATACAATACAAACTCACATATAGTTCAACACTTATATGCAAATCCCTGATGGATAAACAATTGTTTCAGGTGAGAAATTGAAACTCCTCGACTAGGGAAATCTTTAAGAAAGATGATATGATGACATTCCCCGTAAACACAAACCGGCCGCACAGCACACGTGACGCACATATATTCACCTTTTGTCTGCGGAGGGCCCCACTAGCAACCACTTAAAATTGAACACATGTGCTAGTGCGACTGGTTTGTGTCACCAAATCATTTTCCAATCTTTAAACGACCTAAGCCTGAAAAATCTGATACGGCAAAAATTATACCTAATGACAATAGATTTCAAATCAACGAAAAATGAAAGCCATGTCTATCAAAAATATTTTCTACAGCTTCTTGCTCCTCTTTATGTATCTGAAGGAGACACTGCCTCTTCAATCTCCATGGTTTTTCTTGGTAAAATCTGCTTTACCATGCTCCATCTATATCACATTACAAAATATTTTCTCCATTCATGTTCTTTAATAAGTTTGCTTTCCCATGCTTAAAAGTGTGGTAACAAATCGCTGCAACTAAATGAATACTTATATCATCTTTCTTCTTCAAATATTCATCAACTTGTAAGGACAAAATTAATTTACTAAGCTCAAAATGATGGTCATGCCGGGCGCAAATGAGGCCCAATGTCAGCTTTTTCGTCACAAAATATATAAACTCACATAGACCAAGACTCTCATGCTCTTGCTTGTTGAAAGATTTGATCAACCAAAACTTTCTACATAAAATGCAGTGGAAAGCTAGGCTTTGTAAAGGGGTCATGTGCTTATGATGCAAAGAAGTGGAAGAAAGAAAAGAGAGAAACCTGTTTATATGCTTCCATCAAAAATCATGTTCTTCAAGTAATTTATAATATGCGATAAATAAATAAGATGAAAATAATTGGCATAGGGTTCAGAAACAAACTGATGCGGGCTGCGCTGCTGCATGGGAAGTTGGCTCCACTGAAGCACCCTTGCTTCTGCTTGATACCTTTCCCTAGATCTTCAAGAACGAATGTTGAATTCACCCGATCGCTACTGAATAGAACGCTCCAAAAGAAAGGCCCATGACGCATTCCAACCAAGCCTATTCCAACCTCAGTATGCTTTTGATCTTTCAACACAGATAAAAGCTTCTTGTCTTGAGCAAAAATGTGAGAGAAGGCTTCTGAAGGGGCAAGGTACTTGGAATGGCAAGCAACAACGCGGCCAGATATTGTGCCAAAGGTTGGAAGTTCCACGCCGCAGTTTGGAGCAAAGACCTCAGTGAAGTCATCTTCTGAAGGCTTGCAGGCCACGGTGTTGTTGCTAGTGCAGTTGTTTTTGCATTCCTCTATATACTGCAAGGCTATGCACCCAAGACCGGGACTTTCATTCAGTTTTGGAAGCTTTTGTGCGGTGCGATTCTCGTTTATCAGATTGACAAGGTCATTAGCAGGGTTCTCTGTTGAGTAAAACCATGCCAAACATAAACTTGGTCAGACAATTAAGAGTATTGGACAAAGGCATTTGTTAATTTCAATGAAATTGTTAGAACACATCATAGGAATGATTGTAATCATATTTTTGAAAATGTGCAAATAACTAAGCAATCACCGGAAGCTTCTACGCTTTCTCCTAGAGTAAAAGTAGAAGTAATTAGTTATAATCTTTCTAACACAAGCTCCTTCGCAGAACCGGCCAACAGAAAAGAAAAAGTGTTGGAGTATATAATCCCACATCAATTGTGCTAGGATCCAATCTACACCACTTATATACCACATTGACTATTATTATATTTCTGATGTGACATTATATACTCCAACAAAAAGCCCTTGAAAAAATTTCAGAGTCTGAAGATTTAATAGATAACTCTAAAAACTGAAGAAAAGAAAAAGTTCACACTGGCCTGGATTGATAAGAATCACAAGCTTGTTCAACACCCCTTTCCTTTTGGTTATTTCCATATGTAACCATGCATGCAATAGAAAAAGACTTCAAGAATACTCTCATTGCTGGCTAAACTACGCAGAGGAGTGTCTAAACAAATGATTTAGAAATTCAGTAATTTGGTCCCTGGGCTGAATGATGAAATCAAGTGAAGATCTACGTGCATATCATCTTTCTTGATGAGTTTCATTGCATGTAAAATGGGCCCCAAATGTTTGATATGACATACAAATTGTTTTGAGGTGTGTGGCTATAATGCTGCAACAGAATAAAAGGTAAATGACGTAATGCATTTGAGTGTAAACCTTAAGAAAGATTAAAGCTTAAAATTGAGCAAGCCCAATAAAACTTTATGTGCATTACGTGAGGATGGTATCAGAGAGATTTATCGAAGGGCGTATATTGTGTTACCTTAGCAAGATCAGTAAAAGTGAGACTCTACACTCCACTTACGTTTGGAGAATAAATCTATGGATTTTGTAGGTTACTTATCCACTACGAAAAAGAAAAATCATAATCACATTTTTTTAGCGGCTGATCGTGGCAGCAAAATGCCAGCAATATTGCCAAGAAGAATATCATAGTAGAGGGAGGAGTAAATCATTTCACAATTCACATCTTTGTAAGTACATTCTGGCCGGGCTACCAAAGATCATTATCGATAATAAAGGTGGTAAATCTTGGAAGTCATTATAGAGTGTTACAAATAGATACTCAGTTGAAAGATGAAAATAGCTTTTCGCACGCAAACTGATGCTAAATAGAAGTTGCGCTTCACCTTTTGAGTTTGTTTAATCAACAAAGAAATTGGAGCTGGGATGGAAATTTTCCATAGATTTAGAATTGCTACAATAGGAAAATTCACAATTCTACTAAACAGAATTCCAATTGAAGTTTGCCATGGTTTCATTCCAAAATCACCATTTGCCTAGCAGCAGCAAGAAGTCGAAAAAAGAGGATGGATTGCAATGTTTCTTTCGGGTATTTCCTCCTATCTAATTTTCTGCACCCTTGTAATGTGCAATGTGTGTACAATTTAGAAAATAACAAAAGAAACCAGCAATAGCAATCCACACATTATAGCTTTCTCTTTTTGTTTTTTGAAACCCAAATAGGCAATTTCATACTTGCCCCATTAAGAGGCAATCTTGCCCCAATTACAAGCTTACGAGTAGCAATTACAAGCTTATTGACGCTCCACGGACAAATCTAATCAGTCAAAGTAGACCAATAAAACCTAGGTGGGTCGACACAACGAACCCATAGAGCCTAGGTGAGCCTAGTGGCCCTAATGGACCTACATTACTACCAAGATCCATGAGGACCTAGAGATCTACCATGATCGTATAGCTTTCTCTCTTTGGTAATTGAGAATTTTAAGAAGCTAAAATTCACATGGGCACCTTAAATATATGTTAAGTCCTTAAAAAGGCAAAATGCCCAATCTGTAACCAGAATTGCAACAACAAATGATAACAAAAGAAAAATAATAAAAAAAATAACACCGTTTTGATGAACCCAGAAAAATAAGGTCTATTACTAACTGGATTGTCTCATAGGAGCTCAATTTCTGGGTACTACTACTAGTATACTACATTTCCAAGTGACCAAGTTTTCCCATCACCCATCAATCCATTCATTCATGAGAAATCTGGTAAAAATTAAAACAGAAACACTCATCAAGGCAATGATGTAAAGTGAATGCAAATCTCTAAACAAGCAACAGAAGGGGTGATACAATTACCATGTTTCTTGGCTGAAACCACCGCCACAATGAGCAGCAAAACCAAGAGAGATGCACACTTGAAGGAGCAACAAATTAACCTTGTCAACATCATCAAAACACACCAACAAAACAAGGGTACCTCTAATTTCTTCCACTTTTCACAGATTGACGGAGCAAAAACAGATTGAAAGCTCAAACACCCACAAAGGGACTCTCCTTTCCTCCACTTTTACAGTGTACACATAGGACATAGCTTAGAAAAAGAAGAGATACATGGGTAGTATTACTGCCACTACTCCATTATCTTTAGTAGTGGAAACACAAACCGGATTTCTAGAAAGTTGGTTCATGAGAAGAGAAGATTTGTGAAAACAAATTGTGAAAAAAGTGGACAGATTGCAAATTATTTGACTGTTGCAGGACCAGCTGGACTGGGGGTGGTGGGTCCCAGTAGAGACTGGAGTAGGTGAGTAGCCATTCCGCGGATGTTATGAATTGTGCTTTATCACTCTTTTCTTTTTGCTGGAACTTGGAAGCATTGTACAGTGATACCTCCAACACACAACAAAATACACATTAGGTGATAGAAACCGTCAGTATTTACCTTAAGTTGCAAGATTGTGTATATCGTGGTGCACTTTGGTGGAGTGTATGGTAAAGGTAAATAGTATCAATCTTGTACTTCATTTTTTTTTGTTGGAAAACGGGAGGGATTTTCGTTTGAAAATTTTGAGATGGGACCTACATGCACACTATGTGGAAAAACACAAAAAAGGTCATCAAGGTGGAGTGCACCACGGACTAGGAGCAGGCTAGTCGCTTAGTACCCGTTTTGTTAGAGTTATATGTAAGGTATAGAGATTGGCTTATATATGACTGATCTTTGTGAGAGATGGGAGTATGCATTGCAGTTGTTTGGTACAAGTATAAACCCATAAAAAAAAATAGGTAAAATGTCTAAAATGCCCTTATTTAATGCCACAACACCTTCCACCACTCACCATGTTCAAGCATAGGGTTTTGTTCAAACAATGAGGGCATTTTTGACATTTCACCTCAAAAGTTGGGTGGGCTTATCTAATGACAGGGTCCCCCCTGTCATTTGGTAAGCTGGTATATGGGGGGTTTATGTAAGCCTGTTGCTTACTTAACACTCCAACCAAACAATGGACTTATCCCTAATCCCAGGTTTAGCTAACCTAATATTCTAACCAAATAGGTACTTAGAGCCTTAAAGTATCTTCAATGGTAATGCGGATTTAGACCATCGATTCTGACTTTTTTGACTTTTTTTTATATCATTTATAATGATGTGGCAGTAGAGAGAATATATACCACAATGTCAAGACTCTAGAAGTAGACATTATGGGAAACACTCTCCACTTTGATTCCCTACCACATAAGATAGACATTCATAATTCATAGTCCCATCATTGGAGAGTACTTTTTGAGTTGGATGTGGATTGTGTCTTGGGTAGATGCTCTTAGATGATGGTAAATAGGAGAGTACCTTACAAATATGAAGTCTTTAGTTTAACTCATCTAAGTAAGATTGTTTGAAGAAAACTGCCAACTATTGCAAGCGTTATTAGTTGGAACCTATTTTTTTTATAAGAATAATAGTTAGAACTTATTAGTTCTTCATTTGGGATTAGACTTAGTTCACGGGATCGCATACTCAATATGACGGCCCTAATTCCCTATAAAATTGGGCTCAGCCTGACCTAAACACATGTGGATCGCGAGTCAATCCTCGCGAAGTCAACGCAGGCCTAGTCAACCTCCAATAGTTACATTCTCGTTACTATTAAAATTTTATTGTTGAGTTATTAGGTTATGTTATTTTTAGATAGTTTGCAGCAAAAATAAAACTAAAAACAAAGTTAAATACTTAGTAAATATAAGCTTTGGACAACCTAAGGTGTGGAACCCTGAAATAAGCGAATAAACAAACATATTTGGTGACCAATAATATACAAAGCGATAATATATGATATCTTATGTCATTCGATCCCAAAAGTTTCCAGTGTTATAAAAAACAATGATATACAATATCACAAAACAAAAAAGGCAGAACATACAATGGTGCAAGGAAAGAAGCCGCTCAGAGGAAGTCACTAATCATTGTCCTTTTTCCTTTTCTTGTCTCTGCTCGATCTGCACCCACCGTCATAACTAGACTGTGACGGCCCTAATTTCCCCGTGCAATTAGGTACGCCCGGCCTAGACCCGTGCAGGCCCCAAGTCATCACTCGACAATCTGACGAGCCTAATTAGCCTTCGATTCATCAATTTTAACAATTTATGAGTGAGTTATTGCAATAATACACAGCGAAAGATTAAACAAGTATAATACGAAAAATAACTCAATCAAGGGAAATATAGGAATTCTATAAGTGTGGAAAACCTCGAGTATTCATGTACATTCGATACATGATACTAGTCTCATAAAAAATGCCAAGTTCAATAATCGCAAAACATATGTATGAAACGATATACAATTAAGCAAAACATAAACACATATTATAAAGTCTCCCTGATCCCGCTGCTAGTCCTCAAAGTAGGTCTCCTAGGCAGGGCCCCTTGCCCTTACTGCTCTCCACCCTATCTGCACCCATCGTCACAAACTAGACGGAGAGCAACTGAAGAAATCGAAATGTAATGCCAGAAGAAGATAACAGTAATTCATGATATAACAATTAAAGCAGTCTAAATTTCATGCAGTAATAGAAAGACAGAAATTTAATGTGACGGCCCCAATTTCCTCATGTAATTGGGTACACTCGGTCTAGACCCGTGCAAATCCCAAGTCATCACTTGGCAACCTGACGAGCCTAGTCAGCCTCCTATTTATTCAATTAAGTAATTTATGAAAGAGTTATTGCAATAATACACAGCGGAAGACTAAACAGTAATAACAAGGGGAATAACTCAATTAACGGAAATATAGGAATTCTATAAGTGTGGAAAACCCCGAGTATTCATGTACAATTCGATAATCATATACATGATATCAGTCTCACCAAAATACTAAGTTCAATAATCCCAAAAACATAAGTATGAAATGATATACAAATCATCAAAATATAAACACATACTATAGAGTCTCTCTGACGTCGCTGCTAGTCCTCAAAGTAGGTCTCCTAGGCAGTAGGGGTGGGCAGCGATTTTCAAAAAACCGCCCAAACCGCTCAAACCGACCAAACCGCACGGTTTGGTTTGGTTTTTGAAGCTCGCGGTTTGGTCGCGGTTTGGAAAACGACCAAACCGCAGATTCGCGGTTTGGTCGCGGTTTTCATTTTGAGAAAACCGCGGTTTAACCAAACCGAGGGCATTTTCGTAAATACAAACCAAAAACCCTAAAAATTAAAAAAAAATCACAAATCTCTTCTTCTCCAAACAACCCCCCACCGCCGCCTCTTCTCTCTCGATCCCATCTTCTGCTCCCTCTCGATCTCTCCACTCCCATCTCACGATCTCTCCTCTCTCTCTCGGCCCTCATCTCGCACTCTCTAATCTCACGGACTCTCTCACTCTCTCTGTTCATCTCACTCACTCTCTGCTCATCTCACTCTCTGTTCATCTCACTCACTCTCTCTGTTCATCTCACTCTCTCACTCTCTCTCTCTGTTCATCTCACTCTCTCGGATGAGGAGAACTCATGGGCAGCTTTACACTTGCTTGCTTCTGCTCTTTGAGAAGCTTCCCATCTCTCAGCAAGACCATCACCTTCAAGCATTCTAACGACCTCGGACATCTTTGGCTACGGCGCCTTCCTCATCGGCTGCGCCGCCGCGACCTACTACTCCTTCCCACTCCCTTCCGACGCCAAGCACAAGAAAGCCCACCTCTTCCGCTACGCCCCCCTCCCAGACGACCTCCACTCCGTCTCCAACCGGAGCGCCACCCACCAAGTCCACACCGGGTCTTCCTCCAGCCGGAGACCCCGCACGACCTCGAGGCCCTCGTCGGGGATGCCAATCGGCGAAGCGAGCATCCGCCCGTCGGCTCCGGCCTCTCGCCCAACGGGATCGGCTGCACACAGGCGAGGATGGTGAATTTGGCGCTCATGGATAGAGTCATTGAGGTTGACGGGGAGAGTATGAGGGTTAGGGTTCAGCCGGGATTAGGGTTCAAGAACTTGTTGATGGGATCAAGGAGTATGGTTTCACGTTGCGAGATTTCGCGTCCATTCGCGAGCGGCCAGATTGGGGGTATCATTCAGGTATCTCTCTACATGGATATATGCACATTTCGAACTCGTTGCAAACTGTGAAGAAAGATCATCATTTTTTAGATTAGACATTAATCCGCAAAAAGAAACTAAAACTTCTTGTTTGTTTTATACTCTGATCAATGTGGGTTTAGGTTTAGTTGAGCCTAGAATATCAGAGCTAAGGTTTTTGGGGTAGTGATGAGATGATGAATTTAGAATCCTCGTAAACTGGATAGTATATGTTAAGAAGAGTCTTTAGAAATTAATGTAATTAGTGTGTGCAGTAAGGGAAAGTATTTTTTTGCTCACTTTAATACTGGGTACACAGCAGAGCACCTGAACCATTTCCTCGAGCTCAATTCGATCATAGTTGCATGAAAACCGCGAAACCAAACCGACCAAACCGTGCAAACCGCGGTTCGGTTTGGTGCGGTTTTGGTGATCTGCGGTTTGGTTGCGGTTTGGAAAATCACCAAACCGTAGACCCTCGGTTTGGTCGCGGTTTGGTGGTTTTCCAAACCAAACCGCGGTTTGCCCACCCCTACTAGGCAGAGTTCCTTGTTCTTACTACTCTCCACCCTATCTGCACCCACCGTCACAAACTAGACGGTGTGCAACTGAAGAAATCGAAAGTAGTGCCAGAAAAATATAACGGTAATTTAAGATTTAACAAATAAAGCAGTCCAAATATCATGTGAAAATGAAACAACAGAAAAGTAAATAAATGAAGTGCATGATAGGCAGACTAATAGATAAACAACCGATATTTACATGTTCTAAGATTCAAAAGAGGCCCATTAGTGGTATAATTTCACAGCAATATGGCAAAGATCTCGCAAGATCTCCATGGGCAATGTCGCAACATTAGTGCAGCGTGAAATCGAGAGGCATCGCAACACCTCTCGAATCCAGTACCCAGTACACACATCACTAGGGGTAGTCAATTACCCCTGCAGGAGGCACCCTCGTTGTCCCAGCTAGTGCGGGACCACATGATACCTTCGAGACACACACTCATGCCAAGAACATATAACAAACAATATGGAATGAAATTTCAAACAAATGCTCAATTCAACATTATCAATGAATAGAGGAATGTATAAATCACATGCTATTTTCTTACTGGCCTACTAACTTACACACATATAAAGTACGTGTGTACTTACCTGACTAATGCAACCCGGTACCACTCTGAGGCTCTAACGCGTTTCTCGCGGTTTCCGACTACCTGATAAAGGTTTAAGTCTCGAATATTGGTTTAGGGTTAGTATTTAGTTTTAGGGTGATTCTCATAAACTTGGTTTAAAACGGTTAGTTAGAGTGACTCTAACAATTGTGAAAAAGTCCTCCAATTGAGTTGTATTCAAGTTACGCCGTGAGCTTGTGGCCCCGCAATGTAACTGTAGCGTTTTATACTCAAAACCCACATACACCACACCTATGAATCCATATATTCACTCCAAAGTCACACAATCACACTCACGACACCCGAGTAATATGAACACAACAAAGGTACTTATGCACACACCCCGCCACTTTAAAATAACTCACACATATGATGGGTCTTATACACCCACTATGCATTTTAAAAACAAGTTGCATATATAGTGGGCTTTTGTTGAAGTAAAGAAAGTTATTGGGCCTCATTTGGGCCTATACTAGTAA
Source organism: Stephania japonica (assembly GCA_039657345.1). Taxonomy (NCBI): domain Eukaryota; kingdom Viridiplantae; phylum Streptophyta; class Magnoliopsida; order Ranunculales; family Menispermaceae; genus Stephania; species Stephania japonica. Next base: position 14,815,863 of record CM077557.1, read on the forward strand.
AGATTCATTTACAAACACTTCTTCTTTTTAATACATACACACATGAAATGAGACACACCACACTTAAATACACCCCATACCTCAACTGTTATGTACATCCACATATTATCATGCACCCCACTATTATGTGCACATGACACCCCACTGTTGTGTGCACCCTACCTTGTACACACCCTACATACACACATAACCCAATTCTCACAATGCATACACATACATACAATAATATACCCCACACATCAACTGTAGTGTACACACCCACACCCCAACTGTGGTGAACACACATGCACTGTACACACCCCACACCATCACACACCCCACACAACACACACTTCACAGTTTCCATCAACACCCCACAATACAACTATCCACATATGCACCAAAACGTCACACACACACTTCAAACTATCACACATACACACTCCAAACACAGCCACACATGGGGTCACCTCCGGCTAGCAGAGTCGCCGGAGGATGACCTCCGATCAGCCTCAACCAGCACCAGTGCCAGTCATCCAAAACAGTGGTGCAAATCGTCACCAAAACAGTCCAAAAACAACTCAAAAATGTAACAACAGTAAGTAATATGGAAGAACCAAAACAATGGAGAGAGAGAGAACCGTGGGAGAGACGCTCACCTAGCTATCTCCGGTGGTCGTCCGTGGTTCCAGCACCGTGGTGGGTGGCGGTGGTGACTGGCCAGACGAGAGAGAAGACAACCGAGAGTGAGAGAGAGAACATGAACTATCAAGAGAGGAAGAAAAGAAAGAGAGAGGAGGAGCTCACCTAAGCATCTCTGGTGGTGGTGGAGAGGTCAGCTGTCATGGTGGGTGGCGACGGTGATGGTCCAGTCGAGCATGAGAGGGAGACAGCCCAGAAGGGAGAGAGAACGTGAGGCCGAGAAGGAGAGACGTATGAGCAGAGGGAGCAAACGAGAGAGGAAGAGAGAGAGCCTCACCTCGTCGGAGTTGGCGTCTCCGGAGGAAGGACATGGTGGCAGTGGTGAGAGGGGGGAGGAGGTGAATAATGTCGGCTGTGGTGTTGAGAAGATGATGAATAGTATGTATTAGGGTTTTCTTTGTTTTTATATATGTGTAAACAATGTGAAATTACCCTTTTGCCCTTAATTCAACACTTATTCATTTCTCTCACAGTTGCCCTTATGGGTCTTTTAACTCATCATTTTGGCTCAACACATATACACATCTCGAGGCTAATCTCATGGTTCTCCCTATCAAGCTGTGTTACTTTAACAATTTTTATTCTATAGTCCGCATGCTACGAGACTATTCAACTCCCACATTGATCTTACATTTACCCGGTCCACTTTTCTCCGTAATTTGGTTCGCCGCGCCCGTTTTCTCGCCACATCCCGTCAACTAATTAATTAAATTATCAGAAAATTCATTTATTTGTATTCTTTATTGTGTTTTTATTCCCCGTTTAACTAGGCGAAACCTCACTCAACTAAAAATTGCCTAAACGACTCGAGACCCGCAAAATACTAAAATACTAATACACACAATCAAGGAATCATAAAATTACCTTGGTGTCGACTCCCGAAGTTTGAAATACAATCCAATATTCACGTAGCCGGGTCACAATCCTGACAAGTGTAACTCAAGTCAGTTTAAAAAAAATTTGGGGTTGTTACAATCTCCCCCACTTATTAGAATTTCATCCCCGAAATTTAAACTAATAAGTAAACTAATTTACAAACTTTCCAGAATCAAACAGGTAGGGAAAGTGCTCGCGTATTTAGGACTCTAACACTTAGGTAAACTCCTTGTCTCCATGAAATTGCCATTTCACAAGCACCGAAGGAATGTCTTTGTTCCTTAACGTCTTGACTTTGCGATCAATGATCTGGATCGGCTGCTCCTCGTACATGTCATCATCCTGCAACTCGTTCTGGCTCAAGTCCACCGTCGGTCGCTGACCTTCGCTTGACTTATCTAGTCGAAGCATCGAAATATGGAATACTGGATGAACACTGGCGAGCTCTGGCGGTAACTCTAACTGATACGCAACCTTACCGACCCTCTTCACAATCTTGAAGGGACCGATAAACCTCGGAGCGAGCTTCCCTTTGATTCCGAACTGTTTGTGACCCTTCATAAGTGAGACTTTTAGGTATACATAGTCTCCCAAGTCGTACTGAAGCTCATCATCATACTGATCGTAGTATTTCTTCTACCACTCCTGGGCACCCTTAAGTTTTTGACGAATCTGACGTACATTCTCAATATGATCAACAACAATCTCAGGACCAACTATCACAACATCCTCTGGCTCAGCCCAGCAAGAAGGTGATCTACAAGACCAACCATAGAGCCTCGAATGGTGCCATACCGATACTCGCCTGATAACTATTGTTGTACGCAAACTCGCACAAATGAAGGTACTTATCCCATGACCCGCCGTATTCCAAAACACACATCCTGAGCATGTCTTCTAACATCTGGATCAACCTCTCAGACTGTCCTTCTGTTTATGGATGGAATGTCGTACTCAACTCCAATCTAGTGCCAATTTGAGCCTGCATGCTCTGCTATAACAACAAAGTGAACTGCACCCCTCGATCTGACACAATCGATAACAGAACTCCGTGCAATCTGACAATCTCACGCTCGTAGAGGATGCTCAGTCTGTCAACTCTATGTGTAGTGGATATCGGTATGAAATGAGCATATTTCGTCAATCGATCCACAATTACCCATATACTGTCGTGGCCACGAGGAGATCGGGGCAAGCCACTGACGAAATCCATAGCAGTGTACTCCCACTTCCATCGAGGAATGGGTAGGGGCTGCAACAATCCTCCAGGCCGTCGATGCTCAGCCTTCACATGCTGGCATATCTCACAAGCTCGAATAAACTCCGACACATCGGATTTCATCTCTGGCCACCAAAAGAGACGTCGCATGTCAACATACATCTTAGTTCGACCCGGATACACTGAAAAAGGGAAAGGTGAGCCTCTTGAAGTATTTCGGTGCGTAAGTCAGTTGCCAAATGGAATCCACAGTCGCAGACGATACCTCAAGCAAGATTTTGTCGACCGACTCCAATCTGGATACTCTGAACTGTCGGCCATCTTATTGTAACGCTGGTATAACTCATCGCCCTACTGTCCCTCGAGAACAGTCTGCAGTGAAACGGTCAGCAATCTCATCTGACCACACATCTGTGTCCTGGTGGTCATCGGCACATTTGCTGAACTCATCATCTCGGCTGCCTTAAGTAACGTATACTCGTGAGTCATACGACATATAACTACCTCTGCTTCAAATCCTCTGCGGCTCAAAGTATCAGCAACAACATTGGCTTTCCCCGGATGATACTCAAGTGCGAAATCGTAGTCCTTCAGGAATTCAAGCCAACGTCTCTGTGTCAGGTTGAGTTCTTTCTGAGAAAACAAGTACTTCAAGCTCTTGTGGTCTGTATACATCTCGAAGCGTACACCATACAAATGGTGTCTCCAAATCTTCAACGCAAATACAATCACCGCCAACTCTAAGTCATGGATCAGGTAGTTCCTCTCATGAACTTTCAACTGTCGGGAAGCATAAGCGATAACTCGGCCCTCTTGCATCAGTACACCATCCAAACCAATCTTTGACGCGTAGATATACACGACTAAGTATTTCCTGATCTAGGGCAATGCTAAGACAGGCGCGGTCGTCAATTTCTCCTTCAAAATAGAGAATGCATGCTCACACTCTTCATTCCAATTGAACTTCGCATTATGCCTGCTCATACTCTTCATTCCAATTGAACTTCGCATTCTTCTGCGTCAGTTTTGTCATCGGTGCAACAATCTTGAAGAAGTCTTGCACGGATCGACAACAGTAACCTGCTAACCCCAAAAAATTACAAATCTGAGTCACGGTCGTCGGAGTAAGCCACTCAATCACAACTCTAATCTTCTCTGGATCAACGACAACATCGTCAGCTCCAACTACGTGCCCTAAAAATCTGACCTCTAGCAGCCAAAACTCGCACTTGCTAAACTTAGCGTAGAGTCGGTGGTCCCTCAGAGTCTGCAACACTGCTCGAAGGTGCCCCTCGTGCTCCTCACGAGTCTTGGAATAGATGAGGATGTCATCGATGAACACAATGACGAATCGATCTAAGAAATCCCTCATTACGCAGTTCATCAGGTCTATGAACATCGTCGGCGCATTAGTTAATCCAAATGGCATGACTGTGAACTGGAAGTGACCGTATCTTGTGCTGAATGATGTCTTCTCTTGATCCTAAGCCCTAATCTTGAACTGATGATAGCCCGACCTCAGATCTATCTTAGAAAACCACTGTGCTCCGGTCAACTGATCAAACAAGTCATCGATGCGCGGTAACGGATACTATTTATTCACCGTAACCTTGTTCAATTGCCTGTAGTCGATACAAAGCCTCAAACTACCGTCCGTCTTCTTCACAAACAACATTGGTGCTCCCATGGCGACATACTTGGACTGATGAAGCCCAACTCTAGTAACTCATCTAGTTGACTCCTCAGCTCCTCAAGCTCTCGGGGTGCCATCCTATACGGTGGTATCAAAATCGGTCTAGTCCCTAGGACTAAGTCAACTATGAAATCGATCGTCCTATGCGGTGGTAATTGTGACAACCCAAATTTCCCCATGCAATTGAGTACGCCCGGCCTAGACCCGTACAAGCCCCGAATCATCACTCGGCAACCTGACGAGCCTAGTCAGCCTTCAATTTAGTCAATTTAGTAATTTATGAAAGAGTTAATGCAATAGTAAACAACGGAAGACTAAACAATTAAAACAAGGAGAAATAACTCAATTAAAGGAAGTAGAGGAATTCTATAAGTGTGGAAAATCCCAGGTATTCATGTACAATTCGAAATGCAAAGGTACATGATACCAATCTCATCAAAATTTGCCGAGTTTAATAATCCCAAAGCATATATATATATATAAAACGATATACATAAAAGCAAAACATAAGGAAACCTATAAAATAGTCTCCAAATCCAGCCGCTAATCCTCACAATAGCTCCCCTAGGCAGGGTCCCTTGCCCTTGCTGCTCTCCGCCCTATCTGCACCCACCGTCACAAACTAGACGGTGAGTAACTGAATAAAATCGAATGTAATGCCAGCAGAAAACAACAGTAATTCATGATAATACAAGTATAGTAGTCTAAATATCATGCGGTAATAAAAAGACAGGAAATTAAATAGACAAGATGCATGATAAACAGACTAATAGATATCAATCTAAATTTAAGTGTGTTCCAAGGAATCAAAAGAGGCTCATAAGTGGTTTAAATCATAGCATAACGGCGAAGACCTCGCGAGGTCTTCCCGAGCATCGACACAAGCGAAGACACAGCTATGACGGGACGGACTCGAACCTACCCACCCAGTACTCGGTGTCACACGGTCACTAAGGGTGGTCACACACTCCTGTACATGAGTGCCCACGTTTTATCCCTCTAGTGAAGGTCCTAGTACTTTTGAGACGAAACACTTACGCCGGGAACACACAACAAGGAATGAAATGGAATACCAATAATAGAGCATAACAAGACTGAATAAATGATAATGAATGACATGGCATTTTCTTACTGGCTTACAAACGTACAAGTGCTTTTTAGGGCAAGTGTACTTACCTGACTAATCGCAACCCGGTATTCACTCCGAGACTCTAATACGTTCCCCGTGCGTTCTCGACTACCTGATAAAGTTTTGAATCTCGAATATTAGTTTAAGGCTCGCATTTAGTCTTAAGGTGTTTGTTTTACAATCATTTGTTGATTATGACCCAAACTGTTGTGGATTAAACCATCTCTATGGTTGTTCCCTTTTTTTTTACAAAACATAACTCTTGTTGGGTCTATTTATCAAGTTTTATACTTACCTAAGTAAGCCTTTGATGTGAACACTTATTGTGCCTAGACATATAAACTTATTCTTATATTTTATGCCTTCGTCTTGACCTCAAGTTGTATTTATTCTATTGGGCCTTTATTGGGCTTTACATAACCTATAAACACACTATTTGTAACTTATTATGGACTCATATTATAAAGAGTATGTTGGGCCTTTAACACAAGCCTACAACAATTAACTAAAGTTGTCCATAATTCTCCTTTTCATTTATTCACAAACATAAAAAAAAATACACACACCTTACACACACATATACAACTGTTGTATACACCCCACTGTTATGTGCACATAACACCCAGCTGTTGTGTGCACCCCACTGCTATTTACACCTCATATTTACATGTGTTAATGTCACTTTATTACTTAAAACTATATAATATACATTAATCTATTCTTTTACACCCACAACCATTGTGTACACCCCACTGTGGTGTATACATACACGCTGGTGTGTACACCCCACAGTGGTGTACACATACCCCCATTCATGCACCCCATGTACACCAACCTACCACCAAACCGTCATGCATACACCCCAAACAATTACAAAAATCCACATAAAATCATGAACACATGAACCCGAGAGACAAAAGAGGAGGAGAGGTTTACCTAGGGTGGGACGTGGGGTCTCCGACGGCGAGGGAGGTGGCAGCAGTGACATGAAGCCGAGAAGAGGAGGGGAGATGTGAGGCCGAGAAGAGGAGATGGAGAGATCCGAGAGAGAACAACGAGAGTGAGAGAGGAGGGGACCCGAGAGAGAGAGAGAGAGAGATCGCGTGGCTGAGAGAGAAAGATGGAGAGGCCGAGAGTGAGGGAGATGGGTAGCCGAGATGAAGAGAAGGAGGGTGGGCGGCGGTTATGTTGGAGAAGAAGGTGAATAGTGTAGGGTTTCTTTGTTTGTTGTTATATTTATATGGTCAAATGACCTTTTTACCCCCAACTTACTTCCTACACCATTTTTAAACCATTGCCCTTATGGGTCTTTTTACTTTTCTATTTATTTCTCTTTATTACACATTAAAGTATGTGTGTGTTGTCACTTGCATGACTCTCCACCTCAACACACCCGCATCTCGAGGTCAATCTCATGGTTCCTCACCATTGAACTGTGTCAATTTAACAATTCCAATTCCATAGACCATATGTTGCGTATTTAACCAACTCCCACGTTCAAACGACGTTCCTCGGTCCGTTTTTCCTTGTTCCGACTCTCGTAACGCGCGTAGTCTCGCCTTGTCTCGCCAACTAATTAATTAAATTAATTAAAAATTCATTTATTTGTATGTTTTACTTGTTTTTATCCCCCGTTTAACTAGTCGAAACCTCACTCAATTAAATATCGCCCGAACGGCTCGAAACCCGTAAAATACTAAAATACTAATACACACAATCAAAGAATCATAAAATCACTTCGGTGTCGACTCCGAAGTTCGAAATACTTGTCCAGTATTCACGTAGCCGGGTCACAATTTCTGACAAGTGCAACACAAGTCAGTTAAAAATTTTGGGGTTGTTACAGTAATCCTGGCAGATCCTCGGGGAATACGTCAGTGAACTCGCACACAGTCGGTACATCTTCTATGTCAACCTCTTGTCTCATACTAGTACTCATGACGCTCGTAACAATCTCGACATCGCCATTCGTGGCCTCTCTGCCTCTGGTGATCGGAAGTAATGGTGCATTACCTTGAATGCTGATCTTCGTACCATCTGCCAACAGAATCGTGATCGTCTTCTCGTAACAACCGATTTGAGCATGGTACGCTCCCAACCAATCTATGCCCAACAATGCATCGAACTCGAGAAACTCAAGTACCCTCAAGTCAGCAGGAAACTCGTAGCCCTCTATCTCTACTAGACACTCAACACACAGAAAGTTCGGGTAAATCTTGTCCCCAGCAGTCATGCTAAGGATCAAGGGTCTACTAAGTCTAATGGGTCTCAACCCTAACATGTCTACCATACGTGCAGAAATAAACGAAACAGTCGAACCAGAATCAAACATGGTATGCATGAATGTACTACAGATAGAAATTATACCCTCAACTAGGTTTCGGGACGCCCTGGGATCTGGTTCAACTACTGCCTGCACCCACTCCATCTGGTGCTGATGATGCTGTGTTTGTATCCTCTCAGGCTGAGTACACTGAGCCTGGATGTGGCCAACTCTACCGCATCTGTAACATGTACGCATATCCTGTGTACCCTGAGTCTGACCCTGTCCTCGACTCTGTGTCAATCTCTGAGTCTGAGTCTGCCCTAACCTCTGTGTATGTCTCTGTTTACCTCATCTCGCGAATCTCTCGCTCGCCATAGGCGTCCCGTGATCGCCGTAGATGTGTCTCGTAGGCTGTAGAGGATGACTAGTAAAGCTCGACACTGGTGGAGTCGTCCGTGCTGGTCGAGTAGGTGGTGCAATGGATCCTACACTCGGAGCTCTGGAATCTCGGTAACAAAGTCTGTTCTTCCTCCGTTTCTTGTCCTGATGATCCTCTGACCTAGTCTCGAGTCTGACCGGTCTCGCCTCCTTTGGGTGAGAAATCAGGTAACTCTCTTTAACCAAACTCTGCTGGTATGCCCTCTGAAGAGTCTTTGGCTAGGTAGTAACAACTGAACCTCCAATAGCAGGTAGCAAACCCTCAGTGAAATAGTAGATACGATCGACCTCTGAATCTGCTGATCCTCCAGTATAAGGTAGTAACTGAATAAATCTGCCCATGTAATCCATCATTGGCTCTCTTACTGACTGTCGCAATGAAGTGAACTCATTCCTCTTCGCCCGTAACACTGTCGGTTGGAAATACTTCTGGTTAAACTGGGTCTTGAAATCGATCCAGTCTCGCAGAATGCCTCAGGTAGTGACGATGGTAGTCCACCAATCATCTGCCTCCCCCTGTAGCATATATGAGGAAATCGTCACTCTCATGTGATCCTCCGTCGCGATGAGAGTATGAATCTTCTCGTAATTCTTCAAAAAAGCTCTGCCGCTGCTACGTCTGTACCACCGAAAAACTTAACTGGATCGTGCCTCTTAAATTCTCTCCACTGCCTCTCCTCGGCAGTGGCCCTGGGACTCTTCTCCGAAGTAGTGACCGAAGTAATGACTGGAGTAGTCTCTGCAGTAACTACAGGTGTTAGTGGAGTCTCTTCAGTCTGAATCAGATGTGTAGCACCCTCAGTCTGTACTATCTATGCAACTGTAGTCCCTGGCACAACTGTAATCGAAATAGGTGTTGTGGAAGTCGTAGCTACTGGAGTCTCCGTCCCCTGAGTGGTAGAAACAAGCAGCAAAAGTATAGTCGGAGTCGATTGTGTCGTGGTAGCCTGTGCGGGTGTCCTCAGTGACCGCACTAACTCCTCAAATGTCTGGTCCTGCATCGCGGCTCTCTGAGATAATCTACGTATCTCCTCAAGGCATCGTGACAAAATCATGCCGATATCGTCACTCGGACCTGGCTCACCTCGTCGAAGGCGGTTCTCCGATCTCGCTGGCCTCGTCGGAGTCGGCGTCTCTGGTGGGACGTGGTGGCAGTGAGGGAGAGTGAAGAGGGGAGGAGAGTGTGGGGGAGCCATTTGGGGAAGATGATGAATAGTAGGGTTTTGAGACAAAACGTTATGTATATATAATAAAAATGACCCTTTTGCCCTTTAAATTAACACTTGCTTATTTGAAAACAGTTGCCCTTATGGGTCTTTTACCTCATCATCTTAACTCAACACACATACACATCTCAATGCCAATCTCATGGCTCTCCTCATTATGCTGTGTCACTTTAACAATTTTTATCCCATAGCCCGTATGTTGTGAGACTATCCGACTCCCGCATTGGTCTTGCGCTCCTTAGTCCGTATTTCTCCGAAATTTATTTCGCCGCGCCCATTTTCTCGCCACATCCCATCAACTAATTAATTAAATTAATAAAAAATTCATTTATTTGTATTATTTATTTTATTTTTCTCCCCCATTTAACTAGGTGAAACCTCACTTAACTAAAAAAAAATCGCCCGAACGGCTCGAGACCCGTAAAATACTAATATACTAATATATGCATCATCATCCACAAATAACCGTTACATAGACAGTAAGTACCACAAAGTAGAAAGTAATAACTAGAAGGATATAAATAATAATCCATGGATCATTTAAAATCAGTCTAAGTATCATGCGAGTATTTAAAAACTGATAAATAACGAAAAAATATATGATAAACAAACCGACCAGTATTCACAATGATAATGATTGTATAGGAATCAAAAGAGGTATACTAAGTGGTCTTAAATTCACAACAAGCCACAACAATCCAGTACTCAGGGAAAATTCACATTTGGTTAGGTAGCTGCACACCAGCAATTAGTGTTCACACTTGCCCAGCTAGCTATAATTCTAGGAGCACCTTCTCGACACACTTAGGTCGTAGACACTCAACCAAGGAATAAAGAAAGGAGTTCCAATGAATAGCATTTATCAATAAAGACAATAAAAATGGAATATGAATTACTATTGCATTTTCTTAACTGGTTTACTTACCTTAATCGATGTGAAAATTATCTCTCGTGGCTCTTAAACCAAAGTCATTCCCCGTAATATTTGTCAATGAATTACACTCCGTGGTAATCATTTGATTCAATATTGGTTGTAGACGTATTAACTCGTTATATAGTTTTATGAGGTGATTTATAGGTGTTTGTTTGTATTCCGACTAAATGGGATACTCGGGATAGGTCCTAAATAGTCCAAAGAAATTTGACAAGAATTTGTCAATTTTTTTTTCTTGCTTGGGCGCCATACATGGTGTCGTGGAGATTTGTTCCCCACGACGCCGTTAGCAGTGCGAGATCAGGATTGTGTAGGAGAGTTTTGAAACCCCCACGCCTTTATTGTCCCCTTCCGAGCCCACTCGATACCCTTTTGGGCTTCAAAGCACACCCAATGGTATACCCAAACATCCATTTCAACAACAATTCATTAATTTATCCAATCAAACCCCCAAATCATCGAAATATCAAAATTCTATAAAATTCTCTACAACCATCATTAACCCAACATAAACCCACATTGATTGTTAAATCTACTGCAAACACTTCCCATAAAAAATACCCAAAATCAGTGAGATCGATTCTAAATTCGAATTTTTCCTCAATACCCCAAAATATAAGTTCAAAATATCAAGAATTTGAAGAACAAATGAGATTTCATCTTGTTTGATGTTCTTGATCGATTCCTCGCCTTGAATCCCCATGAAAATCACCAAGAATCTCTCCCTTTTCTCCAAAATTTTCATTCGGTTGTTGTGGTGTTTGGGTTGTGAGTCAAACCTTAATCTATCTTTATATACTCAAATTTTCATCAAGTGTGACGCACAGATCTCAAGGTAAATCCATGGTTATCAATTGAGCTGTTCCAACTACTTTTCTAGCTTGGTTTGAGCACACAAGTTCGTTCCTATCTAGTTTGACTTTTAGATTTCCGATCGTTTCACCCGTCAGTTCGCGACGTGAGTCGCACGAAACCTTAACTTTTCGATTCAAATAGTCTCAACAATTATTAAATACTTATTTTTCACATTTTTATAATTTTTCAATAATTTTAATAAATCATTTTCCTGCGTAATTCATCCAAAAATCTGTCTCGGCATATTTTCCTAGGCAAAATCTCACTCGCAAATTTGGCATCATAAATAAAATAAAATCACATACTAGGACATTTGATATTCACATTCGGGTATATATAATAATACACAACACCACAGAAAAATAAAATATACCTCGGTGTCGACTCCCGAGGCTTGGACAAGTACGACAAGTTATGACCGTCCATGTCATGGTCCTGAATCGAGACTCGTGGCATGAGTCAAATTTGAGGATCGTTACACTAAGCCCAACCCATTATATTTGGGATGGGTTTAAAAATTTAAAACCTTAGATATCAAGGCCGATGATATATTTACTACTTAGTAAGCCACTAGGCTGGCTTTTACTTTGGTAGGCCAAAAACCACAGAAATGATGACAAAGTTTTTTTTTTTTTTCAAATAAATTTATTAATAGAAAATACAGAGTACATCATTGGTAATACAATTTGGCATACTATCTTTCCATACATGGGCGGATCTAGTAGTAAAATGCTTAGGGCTATAACCCAGGGCATTTTACTACAAACCCCCTATACCTATATATTTATTTCATATAAAATAAAAATATTCTCCAAGCTTAGCCTACCCCATTAAAAGCTTTTTGTACCTTAGTCCACCCCATTTCAAATATAAAATATTAAAAAAAAAAGAGAGAAAAAGTTAAGTTCATTTTTTTTCATTTAATAAAGAGTAAAGAGGTGTGGCAAAAAAAAATCTCATCGAGGTTTAGTATTCAATTAATTAAACTTTTGTTATTATTATTATTTTTACTATTAGCTCTTCTCTTCATTTTCAATTAAAGCATATACGATTCTACTCTAAATTTGGTATCCCTATATTTCTTATTCTTGTAAATATATTGTTCTTCAGTTAATATTTTTGTCAATCACTTGTTTAATTTTTTATTTTTGAAATAAAAATAAAAAAGTCTCATCCATATAGCAAACCTCAACTAATTTGAGATCGATGATTTTGTTGTTGTTGTATTAAAGAAGTGAAATGAAAATAACCGTTAGCTAAGTTAGATGAGACTCTTATGATCAATTATTGCACCTTAACCAATTATCCATTTATATATATAATCAGGCCGAATCTTGCATCACATAAAAGTTGCTTTGGAATCATTGGAACAAGTTAATTAGCTAGCTAAGTTAAAATTTATTAATTATTTTATATCACTGTCTAATCTACAAGTTTGGCTTACTATAGTTTCTTTAACACGGGACAAGTTTAGTAAATTTAAATTTGAAAAAATTTGGTTTCATTTTATCATGAACTACGCACCGATGTAGGGAACTACATTATTAATTTTTTAAAGAAAAGTAACATTGATATATGAAGATATTGATTCTTTTTCAATTAAAAAATATATATTTTTGATTATATATATATACTAGTCATTTAGGGCACGTGCGGACGATATTTCAACTTGCAACACAATGTCATTAACCTAAACCTTTTAACTCCTCCTTTTTAGGACCTACAATAGATCTTAATGGTAAAATGATCGACAATTTGTTATTCAAGTTATCCCAATATTGATAAAGGATCGAGTCTCATTGATTATGTTTGTTATAAATTAAAGGATAGATAGTGTGTAGATTGCACTCATTTATCTAAAGGTGCAACAGTGGTCAATTTAGTTTGGCATTTGTATTGAAGTTACGACAACTAATATCAATTAACACGGGTAATGGACAGAGGCATCTAAAATGGAAGTATATTTTTTAAGTTCAATTTTGTTGAAAGCTGAGGGCCTACATTAAAATGGAGGAAGAAAAAAGATCAATAGAAACAAACAGATCATTTGCACCAAAAAAAAAAACAGATCATTGCAACACGTGATACAATGCACTAAGAAAAATTAATAGTTAGATTTTGTGTTGCTAAACGACACAGGATACAAAATCAATCTCTTTGATTATGCTATTCGATTGTAGAGATAAATACAATTGATCGAGGCAATGAACAACATCAACATAACCTCAATAATCTCAAAGTAATCGGGTTGGCTACACAGAAGCAAAAAGAAAAAAATAAAAAATAAAATCACATATACAAAATGAGCTTTTTTTTAATTTTTTTTTTTTTTTTTTTATCAAAGACAAAATGAGCAGTGTTGACTTCTCTGAATATCGACACTATAACAAACATTATGTGCTCTGCCCATCAAACTTCCAATGCATGGATTTACATGAGAAGTTTCCAAATCAATTAGCCTTTGAACTTAGGAGTGTATCATTCCTAAAATCGAGAATAAAGAGCCCCTCGGTCAACCACAATAGAACAACAAAAACATTCAAAACCATCACAATTACTTAAAACCAAATAACAATGTTGTGGTCTCGCCTCCGATGATCTTAGGAGGTGGATGTTGATGCAAATCATCACTACAATCCCAATTCCTCTGCAATCATCCTCTCTATCATCTTCGTCCAATACCACTTCCACTGCCAAAAAAATCATTCATCTCCATCCTATTCCCCTCTCCAATCCCTTAATTTACCTTTTTCTTCCTCCTTTTTGGCCGTGAAATCTTCGCAAGGTTCCTGAAACTCATGAACTCTGGCAAAATTGAACGTCCTCGCGAGCCTCTCCTTATACAAAATTGTCTCCTCTCCTTCGCCTTAGCCGCAAACAATCCTTGTTAATTTCTCCTCCATCTCGTTCCACGTCGAATACTCGAGCAAAGCTCTCCCGGTCGATCAATTCTCTCGGTATTCGTGTTCATTGATTTGGTGTTGGTGGAGCGACGGTAAGGGGGGTCTGGTGCAAAATCTAAGAAAGTGGTAGAACACATCTTTTTTTTTTTAATTATAATTTTCAAACCATTCCGCACCAAGAAAGGAAGTGTATGGAGAGAGACAGTTAGAGAGGCGTTTAGGGAGAGATTTGTGGGAATGAGGGAGAAGTGGAGATAATTTAGAAAAATTTAAGTTCTTTTTTAAAATTAAATGTATTTGTTTTTCATATATGCCCTTACTAATTATTCAATAATTATTTTTCAAATTAATAAAAAAAAAGCATTTAAGGGTAATGTTGGAATAATGTAAAATTTTGAACTAATAGAAATGTTGGGAGGATTGGCGTTATATATAGTATAGATATCTATACTTTTATACTATATATAATGCCAATCCTCCCAGGGCTCCTATTAGAGCCAATTTTTCTTTATTTTCTAATGTGCCCTTACTTTAAATTTTGTCATTCGCTACAACAACTCAAAAAAAAACTACTTTGAGGGTATTTTGGGAAAACCACGTTCTTAAAATAAAATTAGTTCTTTAAGGAAGTTTTGCCCTTAATAGATGAAAACTTAAACACGTGGTTGGTAGTTTTTTTTTTTTTTAGAAAAAGAAAAAGAAAAAAATATCACGTTTTGAATTGCTATATTATTCTTACCTGTAATTACAGTTACCTTTTAAAATTCCTAAAATTTAGCATAACCACTCCTTAATAGGAGGAAAATCGATGAGATTATTCTCATTCCCTTATATTTTCATGTTTCTTTCTAATCTCCCCCTTTCTTCATCGTCTGTCTTCTTCTCTAATCATCGACTTGGACGAATCCTTGGAGAGAAAAAGAGCCTTGCAACAAGTTCGATTTCGATTGCTAAGATGTTGATATTTTCAACAAGTAAACCTTTAACAAAATCATTTTATTAAGTTTGAGATTTGGTCCGATCAGAATTTCTAATCTACACCAACTTAATTCATATAAGAATTTTGAAATATCAACATGGCATTACATGTCTCTCCATCCTTCTATTCTATAGCATAGAACACACATCCTTTAATATTGATGGATTCGTCGCTTAGAGAGTAATGTATCGATTCTACGACTTCATCAACCCCTTGGATAGTGTGAATTCAGATCTACGACATCAACTTTATTTTGCTTGAATATTAATAATCCATTTGGTAAATCCTTAGCACCTTCAATTATTTTGATTAATCGTTTTACTTCACGAAAACTGAATTTTTATAGATAATTGAGTTTAATATTATGATTTTGTAATTGCAGTAGGATATACAAAATGGGGCCAAAATATGATTAGAGTATCGAAACTCTGGATCAACTGCACTCAATAGCGTATCCTCGCTCGGTCGTATTACAAACTGTGAAGCATAACTTCAAAAAAAGTCGAATAAGTCTCTCAAAATAACATGATTGATTTAGTGTTCTTAAGTTATTACTTCAAATGAAATATTCCTATGATGTTCATTTTGTGATAAAAAATTATTACTCAACATGTTTTAGTATAGATTTTTTGCTACTTTTTTATTTCTCAATGTCAAATGTAATCTGTTTTTTATTCAGTTATTATTCAGAGTTTTTTTTTTTTTTTTTTTCCTTTTTTAATCTTTATGACCAGTACAAAATTGACTTCATATGAGCTTAACTATGTAAAGAACAAATCATGTTGGGGGGGGGGGGGAATTCATATGAGTTAACGAGGGTGTTTTAATTGTCAAAGCTTCTCAGATGAAATGGTAAAAACTTCACTTGCAAAAAAGGTAAGACTTCGAGAGATTTTGGTTCGATTCCCACTGAAGTAAAAAAAATAGGGTTTTTTAATGGGGTGGTACATGTGAGTTTTGTATGGTCTTTATTGTTCTGGAAAGACCCCAATTTTATGATAAAAAAATATGAGTTAAATTTTTTTAAAAATTTGCTAGACTATATCTATCTATACTAACATAATAAAGATTGGGCGAGGCTATTCGGACTCCACTTTTTGCTCCCTTTACCCCATTACTTCGTTATACCCCAGTTTTGAATTTTTTTACTGTTTTTACCCCACTTTTTTGTAAGTTATTCCAAAACTACCCTCATCTTCAACACACCTACCCAACTCACATACCCATAACCGAACTTGTCATCACCCTCACTATTTCGTTTTTCTTGACTTATTTAACTCTCGTTTGAGGTCTTCAGTGCATTAGGAGTGTTTTAGTGACTCGAAACTCACTGGAACTACGCGAGGGACCACCGCGATGACCTTCGTTTTCTTTTGGTCATTTGAATAATTTTTTTACCCTAAAACTTTGTGGCTTTTGTTCCCCATGAGATTCCCAGTGTATTGGTGATATTTTTGTGAACTTTGTGGGTTTCCTTGGTTTTCAGTTAAAGGTGTTGAAATGTGCAATCACACAGGGCCGAGACCTTATAAAAGGCCTCAATCTGGTTTAACTGAGATGGTTGGAAAGTTATCGACCACACTCAACCGACATGCTTTTATTGGTATCGATTCATCAAAACCGAGACTTATAAATGTCTGTTGGTCATGTGCAGCCGCTACGTTAATAGATATTGCGGTTTCATTCCTTCGATACTCTAGTATAGAATAAGTAGACTATTATGGGGTGCACACATGACTAGAATATCGGCGCCTAGAGTGTGAAGTTATGAGTGTATATCAGAGATCTTCGACCGAATCACTTGAGTGGGTTTGAGTGGTGTCTGTTAGGGTGGGGTACAAAGAACAATTCGATGGGGTACGAGCATCATTTCGGCGCAACAGGGCCAATACTTACATGTGCTTCGTTGTCACACAAAGTTGACATGAAACTATAGGTCTCGACCAACATACACCACTATGTACTATATATTGTCGAACACACAAGACTGAGACACATGTTGTACATCTCGGTCCTGTGTCGCACAGTCAAATATAACGAAAATTATCTCGTACTGCTCGGGTTTACTTCATTTTGGTGATTCCTTCAACATTTTCCTCCTTACAATGTGCCAATCAACGTCAAACACAAAGCCCTAAAAATGAAAAAAAATGCAACAACGCTAGAACAGTCAAATGACCACCAAATGTCCAAGAAAACGAAACAAAAGGGAATCGACTAGAGAACGAAGTTATCAAGTTTATTTTGTGTGGTTTCGCACTTATTTAATCAGTTGGAGGTGAGTGTGGGGGTGGAGTTTGTGGCTTTTCCGCAGAGTGTTCTTGGTTCAAAAAAAACTCTTGGGAGTAGTGGAGTATGAAGGAGTAAAGCATCTTTATATATTGGGACATCAAAGACATTTCACAAGGGGGTTAAAAAAAACTCAAAACGGGATATAAAGAGCAAAAAGTGGGGTCCGAATAGCCTGCCCCTAAAGATTTTGGGCTCTTTTCACTGTGAGGCCATTTTGCCACCTACTTTTCCAAAATTGCCCCTAATTTTTTTTTTGGATAGCTTGAAATAAAAGGAACTAAGAATGAGGATATTTTATGTGTTGGGAAGTGCTACAACGACAATAGGAAGCCACACCAAGACACACAACGACCAACAAGAGTAATCCACGTTTATCTCGATATACGAACACGCACAGATCTTGATGCATAACACATGAGTCGAAGCTGTATGGAGGGCTCATGTGGGTCATTGTGTGTGACGGCCCCAATTTCCCCATGCAATTGGGTACGCCCGGCCTAGACCCATACAAGCCTCGAGTCATCACTCGGCAACCTGATGAGCCTAGTCAGCCTTCAATTTAATCAAATTAGTAATTTATGAAAGAGTTATTTCAAAAATAAACAGCGGAAGACTAAAACAATTATAATAAAGGGGAAAATAACTCATTCAAGGGAAGTAGAGGAATTCTAAAAGTGTGGAAAACCCCGGGTATTCATATACAATTCGATAGGTAAATATACATGATACCAGTCTCACAAAAGAAATACCAAGTTCAATAATCCCAACAATGTAAATATAAAACGATATACACATCAGCAAAAGTATAAACACCTATTTAAAGAGTCTCTCTGGTGTCGTTGCTAATCCTCACAGTAGATCACCTAGGCGGGGTCCCTTGCCCTTGCGCTCTCCGCCCTATCGCACCCACCGTCACAAACTAGACGGTGAGTAACTGAATAAAATCGAATGTAATACCAGAAGAAGATAACAGTAATTCATGATAATACAAGTAACGCAGTCTAAATATCATGCGGTAATAAAAAGACAGGAATTTAAATAAACAAGTGCATGATAAACAGACTAATACATGTCAATCGAAAGTCAAGTGTGTTCCAAGGAATCAAAAGAGGCCCATAAGTGGTCTAAATCATAGCATAACGGCGAAGACCTCGCGAGATCTTCCCAGGCATCAACACAAGCGAAGGCACAGCTATGACTGGAGGGACTCAAACCCATCCACCCGCACTCGGTGTCACACGGTCACTAAGGGTGGTCACACACTCGTGCGCACGAGTGCCCGCGTTTTATCCCTCTAGTGCAGGTCCTAGTACTTTCGAGACAAAACACTTACGCCGGGAAGCACACAACAAGAAATGGAATGGAATACCAATAATAGAGCATAACAAGACTGAATAAATGATAATGAATCACATGGCATTTTCTTACTGGCTTACAAACGTACAAATGCTTGTGGCAAATGTACTTACCTGACTAATCGCAACCCGCATACAACACTCTCGTTCCTAACGTGTATTCCAAAGTTTCCCGCTACCTGACAAGGTCGGAAACTCTAATTAGTAGGTCGAGTCATTACTAAACCTAGGTTGAATACCTTAGTGTTTTTCCCAATGTTTTGATGATTCGAACGACTCGATGCAAATCGACTGAAAAATCAATCGAAACACAACTCTTTTAGATTTTTGAAAACCACACCATAACTCGAAATAACCATGTATTCGAACACTCAATACACATCTATACTAAACAAATACCCGACCCTTGTATATTCTCACGTATGCATGAATTCGAATCACTAAATCATGTATTCATGCCATGAGTTTTGAAATGAAATAAACTCAACACAAAATAATGAAATTTCGATGACAAAAACACATGAAATAACACATTCACGTTTACTACCGCGAGGAAACCATGCATGAGCACGCAACTCCAACATAAATTCGTTCTCACACACGATGTGCTATTAATTCAAGTGATTTCAATAAAACATTCAAACTAGATTGATAAAACCTTGACTGAAAACTCAACACCGACGTCATTAATAAAGAATAGTCGTCATGATCGAAACTCAAAACCACGCAACATTGATAAGAAACTACGACAAATCCGATCATTTACTTAAAATTAAGTCAATCAACTAGACAACGGAATCACATGATATGACGACACGAATAAAAATCCTCGATACAGTGAATACGTTTCCACTTTCATAGGTTATATGTTTTAACATAAACTTTTCTTTTCTTTCTTCTTTTCTCTTTTTTTTTTCTTTCTTTTCTCTTTCTTTCTCTTTTCTCTTCTTTTTTTTATATGGTACACCCCAGCCGTGGGTGTACACACAATCACGCACACACCCATCTATACTCACCGTCATACACAATCACGCACACATGCACTACTGTTTTCACCCCTAAGGAGGGCTGGACGGCGGCAACACTTCCGGTCAGCCACGAGGGTCTGTTCCCGACCACTGTCACCCACAGCAGCGACGGCAAGAGGAGGACAGCGGTGACGACAAGAAAACCAGTGAGAAAACGAGAGGGAAATAGAGAACTCGAGTGAGAAACTGAGAGATCAGTGAGGGAGGAGAGATCGTGAGTGAAGCCGAGAGAGAGAGACTTCCGATCAACAGAGTGACCTCCGACCACCCCGAGATTGGCCAGAGACGGCGGCACAGTGAGGCCGTGGAACACGGCTTGAGAAGAGAGGGAGGCCGAGACCGCGAGTGAGAGGGAAAGAGAGTGAACCCGAGACCGAGAGAGAGAGAGATAACGAACCTCCGGTGAGGGTTCTGGCGAGAGGAGACCGAGTGGAAGACCGACGAGAGAGATGAAGGGAGGAAGAAGATGTGTGGCGGCGGTGAGGGCATTTGGAGAGGAAGATGAATAGTGTAGGTTTTTTTTTGTTTATATATATAATATAAAGGTCAAATGACCATTTTGCCCTTCCACTTATTTCCTAAACAATTTTAAACAATTGCCCTTATGGGTCTTTGACCACATCATCTCATCTTAACATACATACACATCTCAATGCAAATCTCATGGCTACTTACCATTAGGCTGTGTCACTTTAACAATACTAATCACATAGTCCGAATGTTACATATTTAACCAACTCCCACGTTCAAACGACGTTCCTCGGTCCGTTTTTTCTTGTTCCAACTCTCGTAACGCGCATAGTCTCGCCTTGTCTCGCCAACTAATTAATTAAATTAATTAAAAATTCATTTATTTGTACTTTTTACTTGTTTTTCTCCCCCGTTTAACTAATCGAAACCTCACTCAATTAAATATCGCCCGAAGAGCTCGAAACCCGTAAAATACTAAAATACTAAAATACTAATACACACAATCAAAGAATCATAAAATCACTTCGGTGCGACTCCCGAAGTTCGAAATATTGTCCAGTATTCACGTAGCCGGGTCACAATTCTGACAAGTGCAAAACAAGTCAGTTAAAAATTTGGGGTTGTTACATTGTGTGTTGGGGTGTGACTTACCCGTTGTCATTTTAGAATTTTCCTTTTAAAAAAATGCAAGATTTTGATAAGTTTTCACCGCTTACGTTTTTGTTGCCAACAATTAGATGGATCTAGAAACGGAGAATTCTGTTTCTACAAAAAAAGATGGATTTAGAAACAGAGAATTCTATTTCTAAACCCCATCTTTTCCATTGCTAAACGGTTTAGCAATGAAATTAGAAATGGAACTATATCTGTATCTAAAACCCTCGATGCTAAAATTTAGAAACGAAATTTTCAGTCCGTTTCTAAATTTAGTAATGGATTATCCGTTTCCATTTGTTGCTAAAAGTATGACAGGTTCTCTTCCATTTCGAGAATAAAATTAGCAACGAACTTAAATTCTGTCTCTGTTGCTAATTTTAAATATATATTTTTTAAAATAAAAAATACTTTTATACCAAAATGATGAAAATGGAACATTGATTACAGGAAAAAAGATTTAAATGACAAAAATATAATTAATTCAAAAATATACAAATGAACAAAACAATTACAACTAAAATAAACTTTTATTTCATCTAAAAAAAATAATAAACATAATACATAAACTTCCATTGACATGCTAACATACTACATGTCATCAATTCCTAATCCAATACATGTCACCACATTTCCAATACATACAAGTGACCAAGGTATGGAAGAGTTTTTCATTACTATGTTTTTCAATAAGTATACTACCATCAATGATGAAACTACAACGTAGAGTTGGAAAATGAAATTATGAAGCATTTGCATTCTCACTTTTTGGACTGTCAAATAAGTGTTGAATTCTTGTAATTAAACTGCACAAAAAAGAGTAAACTTATTAGTCCCAAAAATTATTAATCACAAAGCAAAAGGATGTTCTTAGTAGGGAAACAAATAATTAAGGATCACTAGTTGTAGAAAAAAAAAGAGAGCAACAATTAACTAATGAATGTAGGCCACAATTTAGATGTCCTCTAACATACCTTGAATAAGGCCAACAAAACATATTAACAACGCATCAGAAATATGTTTATTGAACAACTCTATAGAGCTAGTGCTTCTAATATCAACACATCTAATAAAATGATTATGCAAATTAAGTTTGAATCAAATCACCAAAAGGGTGATATGGAGTAGCTTCAAGAGAAACCACATCTAAATATAAAATCAAATACGAATTAACATGACATTTATACCTTCTTAAAATAACCAATTCATCAAATTGATCAATATTAACAACTACCACAAAGTCTCGATATTTATATTGATCAATAAAGATAGACGTTTTAGCCATTAATATTAATCAATAAAGATAGAAGTTTGAGTCAAATCAACCACATAAAATCTAATTTTAAAAGCAACCATTAAAGGACAAGTCCATATTATTGTTCTTTATTGAAACTATATTAGATAGTTTTATAGTTTTATAATTATCTACAAATAGTTGTAACCTTTAGAGCTTTAGCTAAATACAAGACTCTTAAAGTAAAAAAATGCTTAACAAAAGGGTATAATCAAGTTGTGAAACACCATATGGCGGCACAAAGATAACAACATTGTCTACAAATGAAAAAATAAAATAAAAATAGCATTTGATGATTAAAACGCAAGGCAATAAATGCAACAAATTAGGAAAACTGACAGTTGAATTCATTTACTCATTGGAGTAACCGTAAATTGCAAAGGCTGACATAACTATCACTTTTATGGACTGTAGAAAAATAATTATCTAAAAAAGTTTAACCCAGCTCCAAATATTAAATTCCATCACAAAGAAATTTGAGGTGAACAACAATGAAGCACCTCCTACTTAGAAATTACATTAGAAGCATTTACTAAGTTCTTTTATTGATGAGTTCAATGACTCAAAAATATATGCTTTCTTAAAAGAGAAAACAAAAGCATAATCACTAGAAGAAAAAATTACATTATATATTCTCACTCTCAAAGCACAACTCTAACACCTTGAGAAAAAAAAATTCAATAAATGTCTCTAAAGATGTTTATCCTCATCTACATGAAAGAAATATCAAGGTTAATGTCTTGCAACTAAACAATTGGAACATACCTTGTTTTAAGGTTTCTTGGCTTTTCATTAAAGTTATGTAACCATTGAAATGTGTGTATAATTAAGCTTATGCAAGTTGCATCAAAACATGTAAAAACTACATTTATAGTCGTGTATTATCTACTGTTTCTAAAAAAAGGAAGTTGTGTCTTTATCTACTAACTAATCATCTATGAAGTTTTAACATAACAAGAAAAGAAAATGGCAAAATAAACCAATGTTGTGCTTAGTTCAGTGCGAGAGTTTTGTCTTACAAGTTTGGAGAGTTTAGTGCATAATTAAGTATCTAGTACTTACTATCAACCAATTGACGCAGTTGAAGAATAATCATAAATGAATCTTAATTTTAAAAAATACATAATCATCACTAGTAATGTCCTTCCTCACTAGCTCATCTTCTATTTTGAAGTTTGACAATAAAGTAGACAACTCATGACATAGAATACATAGTATTATGTAGTAGTATTTCACTATAAAAATTTCATCGAGACTCATCGACCTGCAAAGATGTGACTATCTAAATTTTTTTGGTAGGAACTATTTAAATTTCCAATGTTTAATTCTATCATTTCACTTAACCAAGACAAAAAAAAAAGAATTTAAACACATACATACATATATCAATGTAAAAACATACCTTAGCGATCTCATATATTTTCGATTCAACTTTGCGCCAATCCCTTTCTAGTTCTAAAAAATATTAAAGGAAATATTTGACAAAATCAGTAGGAAATTCATAAAGCATTCTTCATTTAGATTCACAAAAAAAGAAGAAGAGAGAAGCTCATTGTGGAAACTGATTTGTTGAATAAGTTAAGCTTCCATACATCTTTTCAATTAACAGAAAAATATAAAATAAAATCAATGCAACATTTGGGAGGTCTAACAAGTATAGCCATAAGTGACTTGAGAGAATAAGGACAACATTCAACTCCTATAGATCCAAGTCGTTAGTTGACCTCCCTTATAATTTAAATTTTATGAGAATCATATTGTTTGGGTATCTAATTTTGAGGGAAAAGTAGTTTACTGGGAAATGATAGAATTTACTTAGCTCTATTACGTGAATGTATTTCTAATATGCGTACAATTATAAGGTAGAGCTTTGTAATTCAATTTCTGCTATTTGTGGTTTCCAAAATATGATTGGATCATGATAAATAATAATGAAGATATACTAAGGTAATGGGTTTACTAATTGATACATGTAGTGGTAGGACCTCAAAATGTCTTAGTTAATAAATAACTTCAAATCAAAGAAGTTTCTGATATAACCTCAAATCCAACTCTGATAAATTCTAAGGCAATCAAACTCGACAAATGAGTCAAAACCATCGAAGAAAAGTTATATTTGACTTACAACATCCAACTTCCAAAATCTAGTAAGAAAATGCTCATATATATATATATATCTTAAATGAATTGAATTCTTTTTCTTTTTTGGTAGGAAATTGAATTCTTTTTCAATAATTAATTCAAAATATCTTTTGCATCTCAACTTAGAACAAAAAACACTCAAAGCCAACAATTTTGATAAATAATTAAAGTTCAAACTATGAGCGAGTTCAATCGCATGACTATAGACTTTCTAGTTTCAAAATTAGATCAAAATCCATTATAACTCCAAGTTGTACTCAATTAATCAAAACCCAACAAGAACTTTAAATGCAAATAAGGTTTTTTCTCGAATTAACTCAAAATCTTTAAAAAACTTGTATATTGCTAGGTCCAATAAATTAAGCCAATTATTTCCTGTAACCATATCAATTTCTACTTTAAAAGTTAAGAAATTATGAAAACTCTCTTTTTAGAAAAATTTATTATTAAATACTTGATAATTGATATGCAATCACAATAAGTTATCAACCCCTAGTTTTTCTTCAAGAAATTTCATCTAATACATCAACAAGTTCAAAATCGATTAAATGGACTTCAAATCACCTACAAAGAAAATCTGAAAATCCATAGCTTCCTAACTAGATTACATTAACAACAGATACTAGAGTCCTTTAAAAGTTTCTAATTCGACAAAGAGGTAAACAAGTTGCAATGAAAAATTATTCCAAAAGAACTTTTGATTAACATTAAGTTGTCCTAACATATCAATGTTGTAAGGTATGACTAAGTTTCCAATGACTCCAAAGTCTTGAGAATTCAAGGAGAAACAAAGGTAACCCCGAAACAATCAATAAGTCTAAAAAATACAAAAAATCTCTACCATAAAGCCTGGCAATTTTCACATGAACTTAAGAGTCCCCAAACCAACAAAAACACAATAAACCGTCGAGATTGATGGCGTAAGGGAAAAAAAACCAAAGGCATAACGATGAAAGTAAAATCATCAAACCCTATAAATCAAAGCTTTCCAACTCAATCACTGAAAGCAACCAAATCAATTAAAATCAAAGAGATTCGATAATTTCTACCCTCAAAATGATTTTAATTGATTAGAGACTTTTACCCTCAAATCACTAAGCTATGCACTTTGTGCACACTTCTGCTTCATTTCGCCCTCTCTCTTCAAACCCTATCGGTCACCTCTTCTTCTCTCACCGTTGCCGCAGTCGGTGTTCTTCGTGTTGTTCGGAACAATAAATAATGATACTAATATATATGAATGAACAAGTTTTACAAATAATTAATAACATAATTAATCAACAAAATAAATTTCTAACCGGAGGCTTGCACAGAAGCAATGTCCTAAGACAGAAATTTCCTTGAATTCGGTGATTGAATTTTCTTCAAAGATCTGCCCCCAGGATACAACCGGATGCTATTTCGAACCAAAAATCACTAAGTTCAAAAGTCTGCCAAACTATGATTTTCCTTCTCTCTCAAAAACGAAATTCGAAAATATGTATTTCCAGTGTTTTAGTTCTACTTAAATAGAACTTGAGGCACTGGTTCAAACCAATGTGTCTATTCAAAACAATATATTCAACAGTCACACCTATTCTCAACAGTTGCACTTGTTCTCAACAGTCGCACCTGTTCACAAAATAACTAAATTAACTACCAATAATTAATTTCGAAAATAAAAAATAAAATAAAAATTTATTTGATTTTACAAGGCTAACTAAACCCAAGGCCCTATCTTTGATTTTAAATATAATTATATATATATATACACCTAAACACCCTATATATATATATTTACACCTATTACCCAATGGGTGCCAATTTGGACTCTATCCATTGGGTTTCTCTAAAGCAAATCTTTAGAGTAGATGTTTGTATATAAAGAGTTTGTACTCTTTAAAGTGAGCAATGTGGGACGAAAGAGGTTTTCTATTCAAACTCACTTGATACATTTTCAAGTTCTAACAATTGGTCGCCTCCAACTGTTGCTCCTCTGTCGTCCTGCCTTGTTGTTGGTCAATGTGTGCCGCGACACTCCTATGCTCTCCTCAATTTCGACCAAGTGTGGGCATTGATTACGCTCATGTCAATATGATCCTTTTCCTCCCTTATATGGTTCCACTCCACTATCCTTAGTTTCATAATCTTAATTGCATTTAATTTGGCTTCTTTTTCCCCCTCATGTATGAATCTGTTCCGCCTCTTCCACAGCCTCCAACATCCAAAGGTAAGCCATTGTAAATTATGTTCCTCAATTTTCTTGTTTAGTGGTGGCGACATAAGCTTTTCCCATATTTCCATGAATTCTTTCCCACTCCAATCCTCTGTTTTTAGGGCAAATGGACTTAGAAACCAGAAACCCTTGCCTCCTCACATGTGAATAATAAGTGTGTCAAGTCCTCTTTGGAGGACACATGATGGATTTTGAGCGGTGTGCTTTTGCTGTAGAATACTTTGTGCATGAATAAATCCCTTTAAGTAATTCCATGAGAAGAATTTAATATTGGGAGGACAATCCATTTTCCAAAGCTTCTTCCATATTATCATTTCCTTGTTGCTTTGTGCATCAGAGGAGCTAGGATTTTCTTTTCCTTTCATTATTGTGAGCGACTTGTAAGCTGATCTTATAGTGAAATTGTCATCTATTGAGTAGGGCCATATTAGCTTATCAATGTTCTCATATTGTCTTAACGGAATACTAAGGATTGTTCAATTTTTATATTATAAGGTCTCAATCCAAGGTGAGAAGAGTATGGTGACTAATTTTATATATGGGCTACAAGTGTGGAAGTGGGGTTCACTCCAAAATGCCAAGGCAAGATAGAATGTCCACTCCATACTTATAAACCTTCTTTTTCTTTATAAGTAGTCCATGATGCCAAGGCAAGATAGAATGTCCACTCCATACTTATAAACCTTCTTTTTCTTTATAAGTAGTCCATGTGGGACTATCTCAACATGTCCAACACTCCCCCCTCAAGTCCAACTCGGACTTGACTGCAGAACATCAATCAACCATTTTTGTTGAATGTCTACAAGGCCCTTGGACAATGGGTAATCAAGCCAACCATCGACTCTGATACCATGTCCAATTTTTATATTATAAGGTCCCAATCCAAGGTGAGGAGAGTATGGTGACTAATTTTATATATGGGCTACAAGTGTGGAAATGGGGTTCACTCCAAAATGCCAAGGCAAGATAGAGTGTCCACTCCATATTTATAAACCTTCTTTTTTTTTTTATAAGTAGTCCATGTGGGACTATCCCAACATGTCCAACAAGGATAGAGTTTGCATCATCCTCCATAAAGTAGTTTCTAACATTTTCAGTTTTCCAGTGTTCCCCATTTTCAGAGATTAAGTCTTTAACTATTATTGGGGTATCTTCCTTCACAATGATCGACTTCATTCGCGGATCTCTTGGAATCCAATTATCCTCATGTATATTGATGTTGTGTAACGACCCATTTTCTAAACAGATTGCCACAGGGGCCAATGTGGACCCATAATCTGTCTTACTAGCGACAGCTGTGCTCCACCATCGTCCACATCAACGGGTGTGTGAAATTGCGTGTGAAAAGCGTGTCAAAAAATCATTTTTCTTCTACTAAGTATCCGAGCTAGGGATGCAAATATGCCCTCACTATTTAGTTGTTTAAATTTTTTTCAAACTAATTAAAATAATCTATTAACCCAAAACTTATCATTATTTTTTTATTTGGTAAATAAACTTATCATAATTCCAATATTGCCTTTAACTGCAATTTTTAAATTGGTTTGAAAAAATTTAAACAACTAAATAGTGAGGCCATCTTTGCAAAACCATTAAGTTTATGTTTAGTTGGTCTACAAACGGAAGTTTATTTCCTTTTCCTTATTTCTCTCCCCCATTCTTTCACTTATTATAAAATGAGAAGTCAAAAGAGAAAAAAAAAGACGTTTTTAAAACAGAAATTTTTTTCATATGTAGTATTTAAATTCTTTCTTCCAAGATGTAGAGACCACCATATTTAGGGAGATAGAGCGCTGCAAGATGCATGATCTAGTATATGATCTTGCACAGTTTGTGAGTGGTAATGAATGTTTGGTTGCGAATGCAAACGTGATACCAAAAGACATTTCAGTGGTCCGTTACATAGTCTACATATTTGGTGGAAGAGCAACAGAATTCTCGAAAGCATTGTACAAAGCGAGTAAGCTGCGCACATTTTTTTCATGTACACAGGACTTCAAAGTTGAAGTCTTTGCATGCTTTAGATTTAAGTGGCACTTAGATTAAGGAATTGCCTTCTTCGATACGCAATTTGAAGCATCTCAGATACCTTGATCTCTCGACAATAGATATTGAAGAATTGCCAAAGTCATTTATGTGCTTGTACAACTTAGACTCTGAGACTCAAGAAATGCAAGAAACTTAAAGTGCTTCTAAAAAATTGTGGAAATTAATCAATTTGAGACACCTTCATATTGATTCATACAAAGATTGGAGTGGAATGCCAAAGGGGATAGGACGTCTATCATGCCTTCAAGTTATAAAGACTTTTAAAGTGGGGATTGAGGAAGATGGAAACTCCATTGCACAACTGCAACATATGAATCTCTTGAGGGATAGAGTGAATATCTTGGGCTTGGAGAATGTTAAAAATGTAAAATATGCCAAGATTGCAAATTTAAAGGGAAGAACAATATATCCTCTTTAGGCCTTGCATGGAGAAAGGTAAGTGATGGCGTCGTTAATGTTAGAGATTAGGGAGATGTCCTCAGTTTAAACTTTAAAGATACAATAATGTCTCTTTAAACTTTAAAGATACTGTGATGGTCCCGCTCCTAATCTAGGGCACCGCCCGGCCTAATCCCGTAATCAAGCCCTAATCACGACACGTAGGACCTAATTACGTATTAGTCAGCCTTTACTACCTATGTTCTCTATTTTAAACAATTAATTTAGTTAGCGGAAGTCTTTACAATTTTAAAGCGGAAGTCGTAATTATTTCAGCGGAAACATTTTTTTTTTTAATCCTAAGTGTGGAATCCAGGAAATAACGATCACCATATATATGCAAGTAAACGACGAACATATATAAACAAAGTGAAAGCCAAAAGTCGGGTAATCTAACACTCATCCCAATAATATCCCAAAAAGATAAAGACGTAAGTAAATATAATACAAAAAATACCCTACATGTACGAGCAGCTACGCACTTGGAGCTCAGAGGTAGTCGCCGATCTTTTCCTTACCCGACCTGGTGCTGCTCGACGGACCTACACCCACCGTCACAAACTAGACGGTGAATATAATGATATTTAAGTGATAACTTGAGAAATCTAATACTACATTTCTAATTTAAATAAAAGGTATTTAAAAGAATATGTAGCTGAAGAAATGCTGAATAATTATGCAAGTAAATACCAATGTTAACTGATATACAAAAACTGACACAGGCTAAGTCGAGATGATCTACGTCCGATCGGCGGTGAGAACTATCACCTAGCCTACTCCACTACTGTATGGAGTTGTGCTCAACATATAATAATAATCTATTTTTTTTAACCTCAAGTGGCGGAGCTGTGCTCTACGCGTATAAATCATTCATACTTGCCAACAACCCCGTGGCCCACGCCACGTATGCTCCTAAGTGTAGTGGCGAGTGCTGGGGACCCCGAAAGATCGAAATCCCTGTGAATCCGCGCATTTCGTGTGCAATGGACACTAGATAATCCCTACTTTAGATGTCAAGAATTAATATCCTACAATTGATATGATTCCAACACAAGTTAGGCTACAAAGCCCCAAGGGAATAGAACACAAGTTCAACATAACAAATAACCCTATGGCATGCATCTTCTAAATATCCATTAGCCATATTTCAAGACAAACATTGAGCATATAAGGAAGCATGGAGTCAATGATATATCAAACAAGGCATCATGCTATATCAATATTCATAATGAATAGAAATAAGGAAAGCATGATGTGGGTAATAAATCAGTTAGTCTACAAATAGACTGAAAAATGATAAATGACTGGAATGAAATAAAGTAAAGAGTTCCCACAGTTTCACTTACAAGTCAACGCAGCAGTCCTAGCTATCCGGCCTCCCGACACCTAAACACTCGCACCCCGATTCAAGTATATCTCCCAAAGTTTTTTGGTGTCAATCTATGTTATATTAGATGTATTTAGTCTTTAAATTAAGAGGTAATACTATCCGACACCTAAACGACTCAAAACAACTATACAAATGACCATTGTATAAACAATTCTTTTCTTTTGACCCATTTTTGAAAAATGATAAGTCTTAATTTTGAAAAACTAATGGTTTTAGGTTGTTCCTCTCTGTCTTAGCTTTCTAACGATAGACGGAGCGTCAAAATCCAAGTTAAAATAAGAAAGTTATGGTCGTTTTACGAAGAGAGGTAATGTTGTTCCGTCTGCAGGGAATCTAGTGCGCTAATTTTTCTTGAGTGAACAGTGTATCCTTCCCAGGAACATCTAGCATACTAGGTGGTGTACCTAGCGCGCTAACTACGCGAAAACCAGAATCTTCAGAGAAAATTCTAGCGTTTTTGACACTCGAAACACCACCAAAATACCACTGATCCATACATGACTCATTTTGACATAGATCAACACCGAAAACAACCGAAAAACATCAAAGTCCCCAAAATTTCAGAATCAAAGTCATGCATGTCATTTTTCAAAATTTTCACCAAAAACCTCAAATTCCCAAAAAAATTTGATTTAAACCTCAAATAATACTTAGATAAACCATTTACAACATAGAGACACTCCCAAACCAGAAATCTCGGTTCAAATCCGTTTTCAACAAAAACCCCAAACTTAAACTCATTTTAATGGAGAATGAGGCAAGAAGTGTGATTACCTTGGTTAGATCTAGTGGATCTTCACTCCTAGCTCGAAAATCCTCTCTCAAATCCCTCTAGAATCATCTCCTCTCTTCAGTTCGGATTTATTTTGCATGGGAATAGTGTAAATCATCTCATCAAGTTGTATATATAGGTGTTATTGGGATCTAGTGTGTATTGTGTATCTCGAGGTAAATCCGGTGGTCACTAACTAGGCAGTCCAGCTTCTCATGTGACACAACTTGAGTGACTCTCATTATGAGAGTATGTGGCAGCACGGATCTTGAGGTCTATTCGAAGGTTAGTTTAATTCACAACAAACTATAGGATATTAAAATATGATTTCTTAAATAAATAAACTATAGGCCAACTTAATTAATATACATTAATCCCATATGGACCATAATTAATTGGTCACACAAATTTATAAAATTTATCTAAGTGGTCTCACCGACTCTCAATTACCCAACACTCGGGGTCCCGACTCGCATGCAACTCGAGACACTTTCCCCGTGCGTCGAACGTTGTATTTTTCAACTTAATTATATAATTTAATTTATGCTAAGGTACATTTGAAATTAATTACTATTTCCTAGGCTCGTCTCGCTACCCCGGGTAATTCCACTAGGTACTCGTACTTGCACGCACTCCAAGGCGTGTCCCCTCTCGCGTCAACTCGATGTCTATAGTTTGCAAAAATTGACTTAATTAGTCTACACACATACACAACACTAGGCATACACCAGTACAAATATAAAGTTTACTATGACCACATGTCTCAGTCAGTGTACGCATCTCATGCTGGCCCCACGTCACGAGTCGGTGATCCTAATTAAGCAAGTAAATCAAGATTAGGAAATTAGGCCATGACAGATACAATAATATCTCTTCCTTCTCTCAAGACGCTGACTATTTTGAACAATAATGCTACCTTTGTAGAATTGTTTACAAAAAACTTGGCTTCTCTCACTGACCTTGGCCTGAACATGATCCAAGATTTACTATATCTTCCACCAAATGTATTGCATAGACTACTCGTTACCAACTGTCCTCTAGTTCGTTGTGGCCGTGTCTTTTTTGCAGACAATAACGAGGAGCTTCCAGTTTGTTCTCTTTAAACGCTAGTGTTGAGTGGATGTCATCTTCTAAATTCAATCAATGTACCATTACCTCGTATGTCATGTAACGACCCGAATTTAATTCGCCGTTATTCGTGATGTATTGCAGACGTGGCAGACAACTCAGACACCCGTGGGATCCGCGGCTAGGCTAGATCGTGTCTGGAGTTAGGTAAATTGTTGATTTGAGTGTTGTTTTGACTAATTTTGCGATGTTTATGCTAAAATAGGTTAGACGACATCGCGATGTATGTAATTATATTTCAATTGACGTGTGAGATTGTGTGTTAAGTATTCACCTCAATATGCGTGTCGACGTGGGTACCGGGTAGACTAAAAGACGAAATATTAGGCCGGGAAAAATAATACACACATTAAATGAATTAAATGTTATAAAATAATAAATTGATGGGCGCCTAGGGACACGCGGGGTCGTGGTTGACAAGCGTGGGTGGTACGGTAGTGTGCACCCCCGAGTACGCTCGTTGGCGTGTATGATGAAATTGTAGGCGCGAAAATATAGGTGAATATATATATTTATATATATATAGGTAATTTAATATATATATATATTAAAATTAGAAAAATAAAAAATAATTGTGAAATGACCAAAAAGGGTAATGGATTATGAAGGATGAGGATAAGAGCTTAGGGGCATTTTGGTCATTTCACCCCAAAATGATGATAAACAATACCACCGACACCCATTTTCACAATTTTGATTGATCGAGAGACTGAGGAGGAAGAAGGAGAAGAGAAAAAGAGATTGGCTGAGAGAGAGAGAGAGCACGATGACGTCGATGTGATTGTCGTGTTGTTGTTGATTTTGTGTTGTTGTGGTGTGCGTTGTTGTTTTTGTTGTGGTGGTGGTGGTGATGGTTCGGTGGTGAAAGTGGGGTGGAGCTCGAGGGCTCGGACAACTGCGAGAGCAGTTTGTCCGAGGAGGGAGACGACACCTAAGTCGTCTCCCCTCCCTCCCAATTCCATTAGAGAAAAAACCCAACAATTTTGAGAAAAACCCCAACTGGATCCGAATCTGATTCCATTAAAACATGTTTAAACTATGAAAACTTAATCATACCTCAGTCGCAATGTACCTTTTTGAAGGTTAATCGATTTCTAAGACGTTGCCAATGACGAATGCCTTCTACTAGCTGTCCACACACGAACGGCGGCCGAGATTCAAAGTGCTAGCTTCGAGAGAATACCAAACCTTTTTGTTTCTCTCCAAAACGATCCAGAGCATACCAAAAAACTTTAAGTCGTTTCTTAAAACGAAAATAGAATTTCAGCCCTTTTTTAAATCTTTCGTACTTGTATTCTAACTCAAAGCGTCTATTTATACAACCCTTGTATATAGACGTTTAAGTAAATTACACATATACCCCTACTTAAAGAAGTATAAGTGTAATACACTACAAGGACGTTTCTGTCATGAATTTTATCATATAAAATTCATTTTTCTGAACAATCTTAAAATCTCGCAAAACCATTCTCAGTGTGCGACCCAATAGGCTCATACAACGTTGGTAGTATACCAAAACACATTTTGGTATACAAGTCATAAGCGGCCTCTAGCAAGACATTATGACTACCCAAGTTGTACGAATATCAAATCGATACAACCTAATCAATAGTGTATATAACATCTTTTTGTCACACGATATCCTTTTTATCAAACATAAGGCATGGAATTGTCATCCAACATGTTCAATCGTACTAGTCTCGATTTCTAGGTAGACTGAAAACATCTAAGTTACATTGATCAATATCAATTCACTTAGACTAGGCCTTTTAACAGTCTAACACATCGAGGGATCCACTGGATATCTCTCTATATATGAGAGGGACAAATTCTATCTCGATTACTCAACTTTACTACATTATTCACACAGTAACCAATCACAACCTTTATAATCGTCCGGTTAAAGACAACGTTTGATTGCGTCAAATCATTGTATTCCTAATGTTGAAGTCTCTGGTAATCTCAAGTCAGAGGACTGAAAAATATACCTATCATGAGAAACAACTATGACTTAATCCATGTGATGTTCTCATAGTGGGTCGGTCCAGTACTTTGTTCCCTAACAAGTACTCATGATCTTGATTCGTATTCCTATACGTATAATCATCGTATGATCATCAATCAAGACTTACACTAGTCTTAATTCATTATAGTTCCCAGTATAATAATCGACTAGGGACATTTAGGATATTTCTGTAAATACCCATGTATCTTATTATAATGTAAACATGCAAATCAATTATAATAAACAACAAATGAAATCCTCTATTTTATTAACTAAAATGTATTCAAAAAAACTGTTAATGGATTGACCTAGGGCACATTTCCCAACATCTCCCACTTGCTCTAGGGCCAATCATTCATGCATCTAATGCCTAATGATCTAACATGACCATCATGTTTCACTTGTGGAAGAGCCTTTGTCAATGGATCCACAACGTTATCTTTGTACTCTGCAAATCTTTACGTCTCCCCTCTCAATAATTTCTCTGATGAGATGAAAACGCCTGAGTATATGTTTGGATTTGTGGTGTGATCTAGGTTCCTTGGCCTGTGCTATTGCCCCGTTATTGTCACAATACAAACAAATAGGGTTAGCAATACTTGGAACCACACCTAGTTCAGAAATGAACTTTTTGATCCAAACTGCCTCCTTTGCTGCATTGGACGCTGCAATATACTCAGCTTCAGTTGTAGAATCTGCCATAGTCTCTTGCTTCGAACTTTTCCAGCTTACTACACCCCCATTCAAAGTAAACACATATCCAGACTGCGATCTAAAATCATCTATATCAGTTTTGAAAACTTGCATCTGTGTAACCATTTACAACTAGATCATTTTCAAAACCTCCATAGACCAAGAAAACTTCCTTAGTCCTTCTTAAGTACTTAAGGATGTTCTTTACTACTATCCAGTGACTCTCACCAGGATCTGACTGATATCTGCTTGGAGTGCCCAAAACATATGATACATCAGGCCGAGTGCATAGCATGGCGTACATGATAAATCCAATAGCAGATGCATATGGAATCTTATTCATACGATCTCGCTCATCATTTGTCCTAGGACATTGATTCTTACTGAGACTTATGCCATGAGACATTGGCAACAATCCTCTTTTAGAGTCTTGCAAACTGAACCTATTCAACACCTTGTCTATGTAAGCACTCTGACTTAGACCGATTAGCGTCTTAGATCTATCCCTATAGATCCTTATCCCTAGGATATAGGCTGCATCTCCTAAGTCTTTCATTGAGAAACACTTTCCAAACCAAGACTTGACATTCTGCAATGTTGGGATGTCATTTCCAATGAGTAATATATCATCAACATACAGTACCAGAAAAATAACTATACTCCCACTAACCTTCTTGTAAACACAAGGCTCATCTTCGTTCTTAATAAAACCAAAATCCTTGATTGCTTCCTCAAAACGAAGATTTCAACTTCGAGAAGCTTGCTTTAATCCATAAATGGATCTTTGAAGCTTGCATACCTTCCTAGAATTCTCAGGATGTACAAAACCTTCAGGTTGTGTCATATACACGTCCTCAAACAGCTTTCCATTAACAAATGTTGTTTTTACATCCATTTGTCATATCTCATAGTCATAATATGTAGCAATGGCAATTAAAATTCTTATGGATTTAAGCATGGCTACTGGTGAAAAAGTTTCATCATAATTAACACCTATAGTCTGCGTGAAACCTTTTGCTACAAGTCATGCTTTAAAAGTATGCACATTGCCATCCATGACAGTTTTCTTCTTGAAAACCCATTTACATCCAATGGTCTTACCACCTTCAGGTAAATCAACCAAGTTCCAAACTTGGTCATCATACATGGATTGCATCTCAGAGTTCATGGCACTTAGCCATTTATCTGAGTCTGGTCCAGACATAGCCTCCTGATAAGTGGTGGGCTCATTTTGATCCAGAAGCAACACATCACGACTATCAGTAATGAGAAATCCGAATCTCTCTGGCTCATATCTTACCCTACCAGATTTACGTGGGCCTTGTGTCAGTTGCGGAGGTTCAACTGGTTCAGAACGTTGTTGAACTTCCAGTAGCGGTTTAGTGTTTATCTGTGAGTCTTGAACTTCTTCAAGATTTATTTCTCTCCCACTAGTGTCTTTTGAAATAAACTATTTTTCCATAAAGGCACCATACCGAGTAACAAACACTTTGTTCTCAGCGGGATTATAAAAGTAATATCCTTTTGTTTCCTTAGGATACCCCACAAATAAATTCTTATCAAATTTAGGTGCTAGTTTTTCTGAGACTTGTCGTGTGACGGCCCCAAATTCCCAATGCATTTGGGTACGCTCGGCCTAGACCCGTGTAGGTCCCGAGTCAGTTCCTCAGTGAACCTGACGAGCCTAGTCAGCCTCAAATTATCAAAAATTCAAGATTTATGAAAGAGTTATTGCAATTATAACACAGCAGAAGCAAAAAATCAAATTATAATCAAATATTGGGAAATAACTCAATCAAAGGGAAATTAAGAATCTATATAAATGTGGAAAACCCCGATATAGTCATGTTCAAGTCAACAAAATGGATTGATGGAATCCACTTCAAAACATATTCCCCAGTTCCAAAACAAACATATATATATAAACGTCATACAAAATGAAATAAACATGAGCCTACATCTCGGTACCTCACGTCCAGCTGCTCACAAAAAGTCTCCTAGGCAAGGTCCCTTGCCCCTACTGCTCTCCGTCCTATCTGCACCCACCGTCACAAACTAGACGGTGAGCAACTGAGAGAAATCGAAAGTAAAGCCAAAAGAATATAGCAGTAATTCATGAAATAACAAACAAGGCAGTCTAAATATCATGCGGGTACTGAAAGATAGGAATTTAAATAAACAAGAATGCATGATAGACAGACTGGAAATGATAGCAATCGAAACATGCGTGTTCTACGAGTTAAGAGAGACAATAAGTGGTCTAAATTCCACAACAATACCACAACAATCCACAACAATCCATAACAATTCAGTACATGGTATCACACAATTACTAGGGGTGGCCAAACACTCGTGCGCTCGAGTGCCCGCGTTTTATCCCTTCTAGTGCAGGCCGCATGTACCTTCGAGACACACACTTATGCCAAGAACACACATACAAGGAATATAGAATGGAAAGCCAATAATTTGATAATAACAAACACAAGGAAATGAAAATGAATCACATGATATTTTCTTAGCTGGCTTACTAACGTACAAATGCTTTTTAAGGCAAGTGTACTTACCTGAACTATCGAAATCCGCGTATAACACTCCCGCGACTCCTAACGCGTATCCCCGAGTTTTCCGTTACCTGAAAAGGTTGGAAACTCGTATTAATAGGTCAAGTTATTTACTAAACTAGATTTAAACTTATCATTTTCCCCAATGTTTTGAATGACTCGAACGACACGATAATTTACTCGATAAAGAAATACTATCTCTCGGGTTTTGAAAAACATAATATTTATAAGCCTCATCACGAATCATAGGCTCGGCTCAGTCTTATGTAAGCCATGTCATAGTCTCGAGGATCCGCGGCATGACCACGACGTCATAGCCATTCATCGCCATGCGATGCTTCAATACCAACCAATACTCAAGCATAACTCTTCATGAAAGCCGAACTGACATGTACAAACGAACATGGAACTTCGTTGGTGTTTTCCGATGTTGGAGGAAGGGTTATCGTGGCATGGGTAATGCCGGGAAAACCCTCCACTAGTTCGGAAGTTTCGTTAACACACATAAATTACGACTTGACGACGGCAACACATGAAATCACGTCAAAACGCCTTAAAAAAATTGTTTCGGACTTAATCAAGGGCTGCGAGATGTCAACCAATGTTAGGTGAGATCTCGACAACCTTCGCTGGTCATGGTTCGACCGGTAGGACCGCCGGCAGTGGCGGTTTTCGGCGAGGCTTCAACATACAAAACACATGAAATAACGACATTTTAACTTGAAATGAAACTGTTGTGGCCACTCTTAGGGCTGTGGGACCCACGTATGAGTTTGGTGGGGTCCCCGACAGCGTCCCCGTCATCGTGGTCCGGTGGTGGTGGTGCCGGTGAGGGCGGTTTCCGGCGAGAGGGTAAAAACCCTATAAAACCAACTTAATGTGTGTACACTAGTAGGGACTTTGCATGGGTCATGGGGGAGGGTGCTCCGGGACGGTCTGGACTCCGATGGGTCACCGGAGGTCGTCCACTACCGGTCCCCGTCACGGCAGCCGCCCCAACAGCCCACGCATGTACACACATGCATGACCACCGTGAGCCAAGAGAGAGAAATGGAGAGAAGGAAAGGAATAGAGGGATGGAGAGAGAGATCTCTGGTGAGGGAGTGACCTCCGACCACCACTGGTCCGGCCAGGCGTAGCGGTGCAGTGGGCGTGGAGATGTAGGCCGAGAAGAGAGAGAGAAAGAAACCGAGAGTGAGAGAGAGATCTAGTGCACACGAGAGGGAGGGGAGGATGTGGGACCTCCGGCGAGCTTCCTTGCCACCACTGCATCTCCGGTGGACGGCGTGGACGCAACCAAGCCGTGAGAGTGAGTGGACCGAGAGGGATTAAGAGGGAGTTCGAGAGAGAGAAGCACCGAGAGGGAGAGAGAGAGAGAAGAGTAAATGCATACCTCCGGTTGACGGCAGCCTCCGGCGTCCCTGGTCCGGTCACTGGTGAGAGTCGAGGCGGTGGTGAGATGAGGGAGATGGAGGCCGTGAGTGTTGATGAGAAGAGAGACCGTGAGAAGAGAGAGTGAGGAAAAGGTTACGTGAGAGAGATGAGTGAGAATGGGAGAGTGACGTGAGATGAGTGTTGTTTTATTTTAGTGTGTGTGACGTGAGATGAGTGGGGGGTGTAAGAGTGTGATGTGAGTGATGGGAGTGGGTGGGGTGTGAGATGTGAGTGATGGGAGTGAGTGGGGTGTGAGATGTGAGTGATGGGGTTGGGTGAATATTTAAAATTTGAATAGGTATGGTAGGAATAGTGGTGTGTGTTCTAGTTGTGTCCACCCATTTTTTTACCAACCCACACGTCTCAAAATTTAACCCAAGGGTTCCCCGACCCATCTTACCTCATCGACCCGTATGTTCCCATCACGTGCACACTTTTACTTTTATCTCACACAATTGAACTATATAATTGTTAAATTATTATTTTAATTATCTTTTTACTGTATTTTCTCCCCCGGTTACCTAGGCGGGACCTCACTCTTATTGAAAATTGCCTGAACGGCCCGTGACACACCTTTAAACTATAATACTATTACACTCATAAAAGAATCATAAAATTACCTCGGTGTCGACTCCCAAGGTTCGAAATACAGTCCAGTATCGCGTGGCCGAGTCACGGTCCTGACACGTGTCATACAAGTCAGGTTAGAAATCGTGGGATGTTACATGTCGCTTTATGTAAGCCTCACAACCCCAAATCTTAAGAAAATACAAACTAGGTCTCTTCCCGTATCATATCTTATATGGTGTTTTATCAACCACTTTAGAAGGAACTCGATTTAGAGTGAAAGTTGAAGTTTGTAATGCATAACCCCAAAAGGATATAGGAAGATCTACATGACTCATCATAGATCGAACCATATCTAATAAGGTTCGATTTCTCCTTTCAGAAACTCCATTCCTTTTCTTTTGGGTGTTTTGAAGCAGGAACAGGCTGGGGCTTGACTTGTTCCATAGGCTTTGCGACAAGTGCAGCAGCAGCCTTGACAACTTTAGCCTTGCCTTTGCCTTTGCCTTTCTTCTTCATTCCTTTTCCCTTTTGGACCATCAGCACAGTACTAGAGGGTTTCTTGATATTTTGTTCAGTCGTTTTGAGCATCAAATGCAATTATGAAATTGATTTCTCCATATTATTCATATTGTAGTTCATCACAAATTGTGAGTAACTTTCTGGTAATAAATTTAGGATCAAATCCGTAGCCAACTCTTGGCTTCTGGGAAATCCAAGTCTATCAAGTTGGTCAACATAGCCCTTCATCTTCAGAACATGAGGACTAATTGGCACACCCTCAGTCATCTTACAAGAATGCAGGTTCTTGACTGTCTCGAACCTTTCTTGCCTAGCTTGCTGTTGGAACATTTCCTTCAGCATTACAGCCATGTCGTAGGCTTCCATTAGTTCCATGTCCTTCTGAAGTTCAGGAACCATAGTTGCCAACATAATGCATGCAACATCAGTAGAATCATTGACATGCTTATTATGCGCATCCTTCACAGCTTTCGTAGCATTGGCTGGTGGGTCTTCAGGGATTGGAGCATCCAGGACATACAACTTGCGTTCATGCTTGAGAACGATTCTCAAGTTTCTGAACTAGTCAAGAAAGTTAGTCCTAGATAGCTTATCCTTCTCAAGGATAGATCGCAGTGACAGGGGATTATTGTTACTTGAAGAGGCCATTGATCTACAATAAAGATTATGCGAGTTTATTTTAGTATAGAGGAATAGACTCCCACTAAATTAACAACCCTCCTAAAACATACTTGTTTATTTAGGGGACTAAAATCCATATTTCACCTAATTCTATGACAGCTATAGCATGAAACATAGAACTAGATTATTTAGGTAGGTAACAATTACCAATTACATCTTATGTAATTTTTAGATCTTTTTATGAGATATGGGACATCTTATGTATTAACATGTTTTTATCTCATCATATGCCTAAAGCCCAAAACTATTTTGATAGCTTTATTAAGTCGGACCATTTTAATCATTTAGGTAACTCTTACCCAACTTCTCTCACCAAGATAACACAATACACCCAGCTATGGCTGAAACTGTATTAGTGTGATCAAGGCCTTGACAAGTGTTTAAAATGGATGGCGTGAGACTTAAAATTTAATAGAGGGATTTTATTCAGTTTTAGTGATTTTATGTAAACAGTGGAATATCATATATTTTAATGATTTGTTAAATCACTAAACAATTTGGAGATTTTTATACTATTCACTAATAGAAGAATTTTCGTGCGCTAGGATTAGTTAGACGCCGGTCCCGCTGGCCGGTCAGCGGATGGGGTTACAGAGGGTAGTGCCCTCTTTTTTTTATTAGAAGACGAATCTCAATTCTGAAAATTGAAATTCGCTATAGAAAATCATATTTTTCGCTGATTTTACTATACTAAATTTACCCCTTAAATTATCCAAAATTAAGTCAATTAAAATATTTTTAATTAACCCGGGCCCACATCTAACTAATCATCTTATCCTAATCCAATTAGGACTTTAGATATTAGAATCCTAGCATATCACCAATAACAAACTTCTCCATATTTATCTCTTATCCAATAGGGATAATGAAACCGATTTTGCATATATCTCCTAATCTAATTTGTTATCTATCCTTATCAAATAGAAACTTCATAACAAAATAGATATAACAAGATAAATAAATAATTTTGAAAATTAATTATTTATTTTGGATTTAAGATATTTGAATCCTAGTATATCACCAATAACAAGATTCTTGATATTTATCTCATATTCTAATTTGTTATTTATCTTTATCAAATATAAACTTCATAACAAAATAGATATAACAAGATAAATAAATAATTTCAAAAATTAATTATTTATTTTGGATTTAAGATATTTGAATCCTAGTATATCACCAATAACAAGATTCTTGATATTTATCTCCTATTCTAATTTGTTATATATCTTTATCAAATAGAGACTTCATAACAAAATAGATATAACAAGATAAATAAATAATTTCAAAAATTAATTATTTATTTTGTATTTAAGATATTTGAATCCTAGTATATCACCAAAAATAAGATTCTTGATATTTATCTCCTATTCTAATTTGTTATCTATCTTTATCAAATAGAGACTTCATAACAAAATAGATATAACAAGATAAATAAATAATTTCAAAAATTAATTATTTATTTTGGATTTAAGATATTTGAATCCTAGTATATCACCAATAACAAGATTCTTGATATTTATCTCCTATTCTAATTTGTTATCTATCTTTATCAAATAGAAACTTCATAACAAAATAGATATAACAAGATAAATAAATAATTTCAAAAATTAATTATTTATAAATAAATAATTTCCAAAATTAATTATTTATTTTGATCTTCATCCAAATAACCACAAACATGTAATTGAATCATGAATTACTATCTCAATCGAACCTAATGGTGTCATGGATCATAGAACACGAAACTCAATTCATTAAAATTATTCAAATTAACCTAACATGGTTACTAGCATGTACGAAACTAATTTCAATTAAATCACGAATATATGTATCATATACACAAAACATGATAATAAATCTCACATAAAACTTATGTATATCACATATACATCAACTATTAACATGCTTTCAATCATATGTCATAAGAAATCATGCAATGAGTTTAATGAAATCAAACTCGAAGGCTCTGATACCACTGTTGGGTTTTGGAGTTCATGCGCAGTGGAGATTACAAAATAATTTTGAGAAAAACCCCAACAGCATCCGATTCTGATTCTATTAAAACATGTTTAAACTATGAAAACTTAATCATACCTCAGTCACAATGTACCTTTTTGAAGGTTAATCGACTTCTAAGACGCTGCCAATGACGAACGCCCTCTACTAGCTGTCCACACACGAACGGCGGCCGATATTCAAAGTGCTAGCTTTGAGAGAACACCAAACCTTTTTGTTTCTCTCCAAAACGATCCAGAGCATACCAAAAAACTCTAAGTCGTTTCTTAAAACGAAAATAGAATTTCAGCCCTTTTTTTAAATCTTTCGTACTTGTATTCTAACTTAAAGCATCTATTTATACAACCCTTGTATATAGACGGTTAAGTAAATTACACATATACCCCTACTTAAAGAAGTATAAGTGTAATACACTACAAGGACGTTTCTGTCATGAATTTTATCATATAAAATTTATTTTTCTAAACCATCTTAAAATCTCGCAAAACCATTCTCAGTGTGCGACCCAATAGGCTCATACAACGTTGGCAATATACCAAAATACATTTTGGTATACAAGTCATAAGCGGCCTCTAGCAAGACATTATGACTACCCAAGTTGTATGAATATCAAATCGATACAACCTAATCAATAATGTATATAACATCCTTTTGTCACACGATATCCTTTTGATCAAACATAAGGCATGGAATTGTCATCCAACATGTTCAATCGTACTAGTCTCGATTTCTAAGTAGACTGAAAACATCTAAGTTACATTGATCAATATCAATTCACTTAGACTAGGCCTTTTAACAGTCTAACACATTGAGGGATCCACTGGATATCTCTCTATATATGAGAGGGACAAATTCTATCTCGATTACTCAACTTTACTACATTATTTACACAGTAACCAATCACAACCTTTATAATCGTCCGGTTAAAGACAACGTTTGATTGCGTCAAATCACTGTATTCCTAATGTTGAAGTCTCTGGTATTCTCAAGTCAGAGGACTGAAAAATATACCTATCATGAGAAACAACTATGACTTAATCCATGTGATGTTCTCATAGTGGGTCGGTCCAGTACTTTTTTCCCTAACAAGTACTCATGATCTTGATTTGTATTCCTATACGTATAATCATCGTATGATCATCAATCAAGACTCACAC
Source organism: Stephania japonica (assembly GCA_039657345.1). NCBI lineage: Eukaryota > Viridiplantae > Streptophyta > Magnoliopsida > Ranunculales > Menispermaceae > Stephania > Stephania japonica. The sequence continues at coordinate 14,859,929 of CM077557.1, forward strand.
TAGTCTTAATTCATTATAGTTCCCAGTATAATAATCGACTATGGACATTTATGATATTTCTGTAAATACCCATGGATCTTATTATAATGTAAACATGCAAATCAATTATAATAAACAACAAATGAAATCCTCTATTTTATTAACTAAAATGTATTCAAAAAAACCGTTAATGGATTGACCTATGACACATTTCCCAATAGGTGAAAGTGGGGTGGAGCTCGAGGGCTTGGACAACTGAGAGAGCAGTTTGTCCGAGGAGGGAGACTACACCTAAGTCGTCTCCCCTCCCTCCCAATTCCATTAGAGAAAAAAAATCTGAAACAGAGGCGTTGTGCACAATGCATTTGTTGAAGAAGAAGATGGGGGGGGAGGGTGGTCGGACCGGCCTAGGCCCAACCCAGGTGGGCCAGGCCGAACCGACCCTGGCCCAACCCAGGTGGGCCTGGATTTGGCCCGACCCGGTTCAAGGGACCAACCCCCATATTATTTAAATAATATTTATTTTATTTCATTTTATTATTCTATTTAAATAAATTAAAAACAGTTTTAAATAAATAAAACACAGAAAAATAGAGAAAATAGCTAAAAATTATGGAAAAATTCTGAAAAATCCAGAAAAATATGAAAAATTAGAAAAATATGAGAAATTAGGTACATTTGGGTGATAATTTTGATTGTCGGGTGTTTGTTGGAGCTAGACCACGGTTTGGATTCCGGGACGCGGAGTGCGGATTAAGGTGTGTAGTATCCCAACTGAAATTACTTGAGTTTTTACTTCTTTTAACATTTGAATTCAATTTCTTTCATTTCAATACTCAACTCTGGTTATGTATATATGGGCGGACGTTGAGCGGGGCTCCCTCCCTTCCATTCTTGTGTGTATGTCCACTACACCATAGCACGTGCTACCAGATCGGTCTTGGTGAATAGCACGACCCAAGTATCACGTCGTGGCATATGTCGGTGCGTCGTAGGTGTAACGCCGGCCATCGAGCGAATCCATATACTTGCCCTGCTTGAGTAGGACTCGCCGGCAATATTCTGTGGAAGAGTTTGAATTATGGTGGTAGTCTGACCCTAGGGGCTAGGAACACACTCTGAGCTTTTCCTATTATTTATTCATGCAATGAGCACAGTTGCTTGTATTTATTTTCGCATGTTTATTTAATAGCTTTATTTAAATTCCAGTATTTACTTTCAGTATTGCTCATTTAATTTCCTTGGGAATACTCACTCTGGACTCGTCATCTGCCTTTTGCGATGGCTTGAGTGCAGATCCTAGTACGAGCAGGGGCAAGGGCAAGCTGCAAAAGTACTGTTAATCTGAGATTGCTTGACTCGTACGTTTGTATTATATTTATTTTGTTTAATTTTGGGTTTGGAATTTTGAGATACCTTGTATATAATGATTTTTTGTGACTTCAGAGGTATTTATGGTTGTGTATGGGTTTTCTACATTAGGTTTATGGTTTAGGTTACACATTTATAGTATCATTATTCGAGTAAATGTGTTAGTAAGGCTTCCGCTGTGTTGAATTGAGGATTTTAGGATGATTTAACATATAATTTATTTTCAATACAATGGTTAATTAATAAGGTTTAAAAACATAAAATGGAGGATATAATCCAATGTAGAGCACAACTGTCGCTGGTAAGACAGACTGTGGGTCCGCACTGACCCCCGTGACGATCTATTTGAAAAATGGGCCGTTACATGTCATCTCTTCTACGAGTTGAGATTGAAAATTGCAAAGGTCTTAAGTCATTCCCGGAGGGCTTGTCATTGCTCCCCCACCTTCAGGACTTGAGAATCAGTCAGTTTTGTGAGGATCTTAACTATTTCCCATTCCCTGATCTGCAAGAGCCATAAGTACAATTTTCTGCCCATAGTCAACGACGCCACTTCACTTCCCTCAGTACCTTAGTGCTTATTGACTGGCCTAAGCTGAAGTCCTTACCTCACTAGTTTTATTCCAACAATCACTATTGATGATGATCTCGTTTAAGATCTTTTTGAGCTAAAACTATGTTTGTTCTTGCTTAATTTATTTCCAGTGCTTTTTCAATCAATTTTTTCTTCTCTGATTCTGAATCTATCTTGCACATTGATCCAACTAACATCTACCACATGATCTATTTCTCTTTCTTGCGAACCACCGTTTAAAGTAGTTGAATCCTCCTTTTTTTTGGGTTAGGAAAGTATATGACATCGATCTTGACTTGAATTGATTTTTATCTAATGAATGTCACGTTAATGGAAGCTGTGGTATATATTGATAGTGTACAACACTTGGTTAGGATGTGTGTTATAAGTTGTAACATTGTAAAAGAGCTGTGTTGTAACAATTGTCAAAACACTCATTGTAACAAAGTGTTCTACTCTATCAATATGCTCTACAGAAGGAGCTCACAGTATGAGCTGTAGTTCCAAGCATAAAGACATTATTCGTATTCGATAATAAACTTTAGAAGGCCATCTCATTTTTATTATGAAGGCAAGAATTCTTAAAGTAAATTGTTTTATATCTATTTGCATGATCTATATGCAACACGAAGAACAAAAGTGAAACAATAGATCGCAACCTCTTATTTCTTGCTGCATTAGATTAATTTGTACTTTTGTACACATCTTTGATGGTTAATGAAGATAATGGCCTGCATAGGTTCAATTTGAACGCTGATACTACAGTGCTCCTGAATTTAAGGAAATGTAGATTGTTCACGACCGACCATCTTCATCAAGTACTTTAGACCATAGTTAAATTTTTAAGCAAATTAACTATGAGAAAGTAGATGATTAAAGTGTTATATAGTACTTGTAGAGACTCCAAATTGGAGAAAAAACTTTTGTGAGATTCAAAAGTTAATTAGGATATGAACTAGATCTCCTTATATTTATGTGGCACGTGTTCCAACTTTACTTGATGAAATTGAAATGAAAAGGGAATTCCTAAGCCAAGATTTATGAATGGTCATTTATTTAAATGACAGATGTTTATCCTATTGGAATATTTGGTATGAATGCTGCTCTCTCTTCTTTTCGAGCTTTCGGGGTTTTTAATGTGGCCTTTTCTCTTTGAGAAAGTTGCAGTTCAGTTAAGCTGTGAATTACATGTTATCAATTAAGTTTTGTATTGTCAGTTTTTTTTTTTTTGATAATAGGAGGCGATACTTCGTTCTACATATATGTATAAACTAAAAATGTACAAAAGGAATGCAATGAACAAAAGGGGGACTGTACAAAAATCATCTACCATGATGAAGCCCTGCCTAATGTAAAACTTAAACATACTTGTTCCTAACACTAGGTCCCCCCACTTATGCAACGCAAAAACATACAGGCCATTAAGGTCCGCATAAGGATCCACCTCCCAAGATTGTTATATATGAGTTTGTCAATTAAGGTGCGCGGTTCAATTATGCGTAGGGACAAGATCCGCAGTGCGATTATGTGTTTAGGGTATTTAGGGTTTGGCCCACTTGGCCCGTTTATGTATAACTGTTTATGTTGACCTATTGGCTCTTAATAAATTATCTTGTCTTTTTCCCAAAACCTAACGGTCCTTTTCAGGTTCTTATGAATCTGAAAGTAGCAATGTAATCTCCAATGATTCTCAGTTCATGCCTTACAGCTTTCTCATGTCAGTTATTGATTGAGAAACACATCTCTAGACTGCTCATTTTGCTTTCTTACATGACTGAAATCAAAAGGGAATTGCAGGAGCAAGGAATGACGGTTGATTATATGTTCAGATCCTTTGCCAACATTGTCGGGATTTTTATTGAGCTTGCTGCTCTCTGGTGTAGTTTCAAACCTCAAGCTTTCTTATTTTCTAAAACTTGACTGAATCCAGTATGTTAGTGTTTCTACTTCTTACTTTTGTGAGTGAGTGGGAATCATGAATGTGTGCTGCATCTGTGATTGTGCATTTGAAACTCAATATTTGTTTGTATTATGATTTAGAGTACTATTAATTTGTAGCTAATTCTATTCAAGTCCCCTTACTGTTCCTTTACCTTTTAAATGTAGCAGTGTATATTAAGTGGTAATAGGAGGAGGACTACCTTTACATACTTAAAATTTGGTTCTTGAGTTGGAAAGTGTGGCTGTCCACATAGCTCAATACGCAGAAGCCCTTCAATAACACAGATTTTCCTTGTAGGCTTGAGTGTTTCAGAGTTGGACATAAAATTCATAGCAACAGTAGAAAAAGAGGCTCCACTACTCTTTGAAACATACGCATGAAATCTGTGAAGAGTATCAAAATCCCTGCTCTAAAATTCTCTTCACTATTGTAAGCCAACGGAAATTTCTGTTCTTATAAATGGAATGGAACTGAACTTTTGAAATTTCCAATGTTTCAATTCCACCAAAACATCAGAACAATTACAGGATTCACAAAATACAAAATTTACAAGAATCTGTTTAAGCTACAGCTCTAAATACTCAACAAATTAATTGAATGTGTATGATTGTATACATGATACTGTTAAATTGTAAAACAAGAATATGAACACATATTTGGTTTTCAGAAACTATGCAACTCGTGCCTTCTTGAACTGGCTTAAGTACAGCTTTGTGTTCCTTCTCTTAGCAGATGACGACGCCCGAGACATTTTTGGACCGCGAGTCGCAATTGATTTGGGTACGGTATAGTTATTTGCAAAGAAAGGATGTCGGAGTGCCTCCATTGCCGTTGGCCTCTTCAAATCATCCCAAGAGCAAAGCCATCGAATCAAACTAATATCATCCTCTTCCGCGTTAGGCACCAATTCAGCTAGCTTATCCACACCATCATACTTTTTTGGAAACTCATAATTCAGTTCTTGTGCATGGTACAACCCGTCCTCCCATGTTTCCTCTGTCGGAGACCCAATCACACTACAAATCTTCCATATTTGATCCATTGGACTAGACCCTCGAAACAAAGGCATTGAAGTGAACAACTCCGCTATGATAGCCCCCATCGCCCACATATCCACGGCTGGACTATATGTCGGAGTTTCCAACAAAACCTCCGGGGCCCTATACCACAAAGTCGTTACATACTTAGTATACATCTCATCTCCATTTGTCGAAACCTCTCGCGCCATCCCTAAATCCGCAACCTTAACAACATCATCATAAACTAGTATGTTGTCTGGCTTGAGGTCACGGTGAAAGTACCCTTTTTGATGCATTTGAGCTAATGCTTGGAATAATTGTATGGCCACACCGCGAACTTCATCGCTATCGGCATACTTCTTCACTCTCTTCTTCATGAATTGAGTCAAAGTCATGTCCATGCACTCCATGACCAAGTACAAGATATTGTCTTCAACGATAAGTTCCTTGAGCTTCACAATGTTTGGATGGTCACCGACACCTCTCAAAGCCTTCACTTCTCGTAGATTCATACATTCTTTCCATGACGAGCAATTGAATTTGTCCTTGAGTTTTTTGATGGCTACAATGTCCCCAGAGTGCTTGTTGACGGCTTTCCACACGCACCCATATGAGCCCTCTCCGAGGACTTCTAGCGGCTCGTAATCATGGATTACTTTTTCATAGGAGTTGTTGTGGCCGAGGCCGAGGCCGAGCATCGGATGCTCTTGCTTGATCGACATCAAGATTTGTGAAACTTGTTAGAGAAGAGAAAAGCTTTTAAAGAAACAAAGAAACTTGAGATCAAGAATTGTAATCGACGAATGAATTGTAATTGTGGTGACAATATAACTAAGTTTCTATTTTGTACGCCGACTTGGGAGTACAAGTGAAAAATTAGAAGGTGGTGTGGGTGGCAATTGTGTAAATTACTAGACCGTTGGGGATTAGGCGCCAACGCGTTGGCGGTGCCCTGATTCTCTCTAACGGCTACTTTACTTACTCATCAAACCAACCCAATTAGGCCTCCTGTTTGGTTGCTGGATTACTACAAACAAATGGTGGTCAGACTGCTTTTTGTTATTTGATTTTACTGATTGCACAGCAAATGTTTGAAGAAATTCATGTTAATGTTGCTTATTTCTGCAGGTGCTGCTTCTATAATCCTTTAAACTCTTTCGACTTTTAAGACTGTTAAGAGATATAATTTGAAGTGTATGTTGTGACATTCATGTTAATGTTATTTTTGCCATTCATGCGTTAGCGATAGTCTACAGTAACTTTCTTTATTGTTTTTTAAAGAGATCCATTTGATGATTCTGCAATTTCAACAATGTTTTGTATTTGGTCAAAACAATTTCAACTATTTTACAACTATAAAAACTCCTCATTTCATGGCTTATCCTTGAACGCACTGATTCAACTCCACTACCAGACAATGGGAATGCAGAGATGGTGAGGGAACTCTTTGAAAATTGATTCTTCGCTTTGTGTTCTTAAGGACATATATAGATGGAAGAACTCCTCTTCACTTGGCAGTCATGAGAAGTAGAGTCCACATTATGATTGAGTTAATGACGATCGTCCAGAGTCTGCTCTAGAAGTGACAGCTAAAGGTGAGTCCGTTCTTCATCTCGCAATCATGAGCTGTTAAATGCTAAAGATCAAATGGGAAATACTGTTTTGCACCTTTCCGTCTCTAGAAAACAATTCCAAGTAGTGGAGTTGTTGCTAAACTGCAAATTTGGAAGTATGGTGGAAGTAAATGCTAATTAAGAATGTGAAGAACTTGACGACCCTGCTCAATCCCAGGGGGTCATCATCAGAGTGACTACTTCAGATGATCTGGTTGAAAGAGCCAACCACACCACACATGGGGACAGCCACCTCGCCTAAGAAACGTCTTTGTAAGGATTTCACCAGGAGATATTGAGGGAGATAGAAATTTCATCGGGCAAGGCAAGGAGTGCATTGTTGGTTGCTGTGCTAATTCCCACTTAGTTGCCGCTTGTTACCATGAAGAAACATGCATGTCTGAACTGCAAATTCCTTTCCTTGAAACAATCATGAAATTGCAGTAGGAACATTTCAGTTGTATAAAATCTATGTCGCTCAACTAATTAAATTCAGTTTCATTGAATAACATCGTCTATTATGTTTGTGATTTCCCAATGTTCTCTGCTTTCCTTTATGAGTTTTCTTAATTTAGAAAAATCTTAAAGTTGGATATCATTGCTAATCAACATCTGAACTTTCTAAAAGTTCAAAGGTTTTGTTTGCTCTATTTGGTGCTAGAGACATTGCACACTTAATATATGTTTTTTGTTTTGCAGGCTTTTCAAGGGGGTTAACAAAATCGAAAGAAAGATTAGCATTTTCATTTCACAAGAGGAGGGAGTTGATGAACACAACAAACTTGTTAGATAGAGTGTTACTCAGATTGCTTGCTAAAGAAGGCCTCGTCATATGTAACTCTCTTAGCTTAAAATCAATTCGTTTAACTGGCAATAGAGGTTTCTGCTGCTTGTGTAGCCGCAATAGAATTTCCTTTAATTCCTCGGAATCTTATTTGCTCAAAATCTCTGAATTCTTAAACCCCTCGACTTCTATAGCATGATCGATGGTTCCTTTATATTTTTTTTTTTGGGATAATTACTTTGTGTTCAGGTATATATTCCTTTTAGAGTAGCCTTTCCCTCTCATTTGTAATTTGTCCAATCTCCTTAGTTCTCCCATTTTTTCCTTCATTCAAACGTTGAACTTCTAGAGATTACACGAGAAAAAAAACTCCCTCTCCCTAGATCTCCCAAGAAAAATAAGCCATTCCTTGAGGAACTAGCGCTTCTAAGACTATTTCGTCAATTTTATGATAATAGAATATGATGTTCTCTTAATTTCCACAGCCAAAACTTCTATTGCAAATCATTCTTTGACTATCTATCCTATTTATACCATATGTTTTTTTTTTCACCCTTTTCTTTTGAAGAAATGTAGAAGTTATCTGTTTCAACATCTTAATTGATCTAATTAGGCTTGGGATGATCGCGATACTTTTTCATATAGTTTAGTAAGGAACTCTAGAAGACATATATTTGAAACAAGTTGAGATTTGTTTTGTGTCTTCGACATTGTCTAGTCAATTTGGAATGAAAGAAACGGCCATATATTTGAAAATCTGTTGCAGTGACGCTTAATTTGTTTGGAAGGGTTTGAGAAAATGGTATGGTGGAATGGGATTTCAGATTGGATTATCAGTTGACATGTAAGAAAAACTTTTAATTTTTTATTGGAGCCGATGATATATACTTGCTGTATATTTTTTGGGATAAGATCATGTTTTTAAGGATAAGATTAATCAAGATAGGATAATATTACAGCTGATAAGATTATTTATTAATCATAAAACGGATAACTAGAGATTTGGATACTTGGATTGATACTTTATCTCCTATAAATAAAATAAGATTTGAAGACAAGTGGTGCATGTGTTAAGTCGGTGGTCTCATAAATAAGAGTCTATAAATAAGGGGAGTCTAAGACCCAAGAAAGTGTTTGTTTTTTCAATTCTTTCGTTTGTGTGTGTTGTTTCGTTTTTGTGAAGGTGAGTTCTCTTCGCTTCTGTGTTTGTTGTTGTTTATAGATCTCTCTTTCTAGATTTTTTTGCTTCGATTTCGTTTGTTTTAGCGTCTTATAGATTTTAGGTTACAATTATTCTTCACTGCTTCAGTTTCGCCAATCTGTTGTTGCCCTAAATAATTAACCAACCAAACCAAACCAAATAAACAATTTGTTTGTTTTTTCATTAACATTTGTTCGAACAACAGTTTTCTCAACAATTGTTATGGTAGGAAGGGCCACTGATCTCTCCATCATCTGTTAGTTCGATTAGGATCGTTCTTTGTTTTTCCAATTCTTTGTCAATGTTACTTCTCTTTCGTTTCTCTGTTTGTCAATTTGTGTATATTTGGTTTTCACCCTAAGGGGTATGTGGGCCTAGTAAAATGTGAGGTTGCTTTTTGGTTATTAGGATAAGATTAATTGAGATAGGGATAACATTACAACATATAAGATAATTAACTAATCAAAGAACTGATAACAAGATCAAATATACAACTGAAGATCATGGTAGGTTTTCAAGATCAAATGATAGGCGATTTCTTTCTTTAATTTGTCATGGTGTATGAAAATAATGCCTTGTGATTCTTCTCTTCCAATGAAGGTTCTTATAATCTTATTATATTCACTATTTGCATGTGACAATGCGTTAGGATTCTTCTTTTCAGTTAACAATTCAAAATCTCATTAAGTATTTTTGTCATGTGCATAATGAATGTTTCAGGTGGAAACTATGTAATATTATATTATATTTATACATAAATATCGTATAGTGTATGCATAATACATATCATATGGTGTATAATTGATATGTGAGGATCCTTATAAGTAATCCTCATGGGTATCTCCATTGGGTATCAAGATCCCTGTAGGAGTCACCCATAGGTATCTCTATGGGGATTACCCGTAGGTATACTTGTGCGTATATTTTATCACCCATCTCCGTGCCCATACCCGTGTGAGTATGAGATTTTGCACCAATCTCCGCTCCCATACCCATTTAAAATCTCCATAGCTGTACCCGTTAAGGTAAATCTCCGTCACCCGTGGGTATTACCCACCCATTTGCATCCCTAGATCTGACAATGCGTTAGGATTCTTCTTTTCAGTTAAAGCAACATTTTTTTTTCTTTTTTTTTTCCAGTTAATACAATGCTATCAAATGTATAACTGAAAAAGCAATTCTATACTGACAAATACCACGCTATCAAACGCACAACTGAAGAAGCAATTCTATACCAACCAAATGTGACATCACAAAAAAATAGAAGGGTCAGTTCTTTAACCATCTATAGCTGCTTTATTTTCAAAAGTGAGTGACCAACTTTTAATACGTATAGATACATTTGTTCAAAGTGTTCTGTCAATTTATAGTTAAGGGAATTATAGTCTATGCTCTTTAGGAACAGGAAAGTATAATACCTATTTATATTCTGTTTTTTCATCAATAGACTAAAAAAGTTGAGAATGCATTTCAAACAACAAATTTAGTAGCATTGTATTTGGTCTTGTAATATAAAAGATATTAAAATAAACGATGATTACATTTGAAGTACATGAAAATTTTGAGTTATAATTCTTTTATTATGTTATGAAATTTTTTTTTAACTCTTTATTATATTATAACAAATTTGAGGATATACTTATTAATCCATAGTTTCCTATTATTAAAATCATTCATGTCACATTGAAAATAAATGTATAGTTAAAAGAACTACATATAAAACTTCAAGAGAATATGTAGGCAAACTTAAATTAAATAAGTCCAAGACCTCAAGCGCGTGTTGTGGTGTGGTTTTGAATAGGGCCTTAATTGTAATTCTTACTAAGGCCTATTTAAATCATTTATGTTTTGTAAAAAAAATATATAAGAGAACTATGTTGGCTTTGATTTCTCTAAAACTTCAAGAGGATATGTAGGCGACTTAAACTAAATAAGTCCAAGCCCATAAGGCATGTTGTAGAGTAGGTTTTGAATAGGGCTTAATCGGTATTCTTACTAAGGCCTATTTAAATCATTTACATCTTACGTAAACAACTTAAATTTAAATAAGTCAAGCCTATAAGGCGTGTTGTAGAGTGGTTTTGAATATGGCTTTAATTGATACCCTTAATAAAGCCTATTTAAATCATTTAAGTCTTGTAAAAAATATTTATATATATAAGAGAACTACGTAAGCTTTGATTCCTCTAAAAAATGAAGAGGATATGTATGCAACTTAAATAAAATAACTCCAAGCCTACAAGGCGTGTTAGGGAGTGATTTTGAATAGGGCCTTAATTAGTACTTTGTAACTAAGTCCTATAAAATCATTTATGTCTTCTAGAAAAAAATAAAGAGAACTACGTAGGCTTTGATTTTTTAAAACATCAAGAGGATACATAGGCAAATTTAAGTTAAATAAGTCAAAGCCCACAAGACGTGTTGTAAAGTGGTTTTGAATAGGGTCTTAATAGATACTCCTACTAAGGCTTATTTAATTCATTTAAGTCTTGTAAATATATATATAAGAACTACGTAGGATTTGATTCCTCTAAAACATGAAGAGGATAACATAGGCGGCTTAAATAAAATAAGTCCAAGCCTATAAGACGTGTTGTTGATTGGTTTTGAATAAGGCCTTAATTGATATGCTTACTAAGTTATTGAATTGGTTTTTTTTTTTTTTTTCAAGTTAATACAATGCTATCAAATGTACAACTTAAGAAGCAATTCTATATCAACAAATGCAACGCCATCAAACATATAACTAAAGAAGCATTTCTATAGCAAAAAAATGTCATGACATCTCAAAAACAAATAGAAGGGTCACTTCTTTACCCATACATAGTTGTTTTATTTTCAAAGGAGATTGACATACTTTTAATATATATACATACATATTTACAAAGTGTTCAATTCATACTTAAAGGAATTATAATCTTTGCAATTTATCAACAATAAAGTATAATATCTTTTTCAATTCGTTTTTACATCGAGTAGACTAAAATTAGTAGAAAATGCATTTCAATCAACAAATTTAGTAACAAGGTATTCAAGTATAGTAAAATAAAAGACATTCGATATAAGCGATGATTACATTAAAAGTACATGAAAATTTTGAGTTAAATTCTTTTACTATGTTATGACAATTTTTTTAATCTCTTTATTATGTTATAACAATTTTGAGGATATACATATTAAGCCATGGTTTCCTATCATTAAAATCATTTATGTCACATTGAAAATAAATGTATAGTTAAAAGAACTATGTAGGATTTACTTCCTCTAAAACTTCAAGAGGATATGTAGGTAACATAAATTAAATAAGTCTAAACCCACAAAGCGTGTTGTGGAGTGGTTTTGAAGAGGGTCTTAATTGGTATTCTTACTAAGGCCTATTTAAATCATTTATGTCTTGTAAAAAAAAAGAACTACGTAGGCTTTGATTCCTCTAAAACTTGAAGAGGATACGTAGGCAGCTTAAATTAAATAAGTCCAAGCTAATAAGACATGTTGTGGAGTAGTTTTGAATAGAGCCTTAATTGCTACTGTTACTAATGCCTATTTAAATAATTTACGTCTTGTAGAAAAAAATATAAGTGAACTATGTAGGCTTTGATTCCTCTAAAACTTCAAGAGGATACGTAGGCAACTTAACTTAAATAAGTCCAAGCCCATAAGCCGTGTTGTAGAGTGGTTTTGAATAGGGTCTTAATTGATAATCTTATAAAGACATTTAAATTATTTAAGTCTTGTAGAAAAAGAAATGACACAGACGACGCGTAACGTAAACGCTTAAACAAGGAAGAATCCTTACGGTTTTGAAGAAAACCCGAAATTGAAATAAATTGATACTATTTGATAATAGTTGATAATGATTACAGCCTTAATCATGGCTTTATATAGCCCATTAGAAACTTAATCCTTTTATGACTCAAAACGTAATCCTTCTACAACTCAAAACGCCTAATCCTTCTAAGACTCTAAAAACGACTTAAATAAAGTAAATTACAAAAATACCCTAATTGAATAAGAAATAGAAAGTTCTTGATAGAGCCCTAAATTCAATCGGATTCCTGGATCAAAATTACTATAAAGCATCTACGATTTGCCACGACATTATTCTCTCCCACCGAGAAAACACGACCTCGAGTTTTCTGGATACAAAGGTTCATCATCTGGATAAAATGGAAAAATATCCACCACATTAAATTCTTTGGATATTCCCATATTAGTAGGCGACCCAACAACATAGGCATTATCATTGATTTTCCTCTCAATCAAATATAGTCCATATTTCTTGGACCGCAACTTGTCATACTTGGCCAATTGTGAATCTCTCTCTCCGTAGGAATACCATAACCTATCACCAACAAGAAATAATTTCTCCTTGCGATGCTTGCCACCGTACTCGCTTGTACTTGGCATTAGACTCCTCAATCTTCCTCCAAACTATACTATTGTGTGCTTTCTATACTATTGTCTTTCTCTTTTGGCAATGTCGGCAAAAATCTAAAGCATGTGCGGTGTGCTTTCCGATATACTATAACAAAAGGTGTCATGCCCGTAGTACGATGAACTCGAACTGTTGTAAGCAAACTCGCCTATGCTAATGAAGTATCCTACTTCTTCTGTTGATCTCCCACGATCTTGTGAATCAAATTACCAGGGATCTATTGGTAACTTCCGTCTGTCCGTCTATCGAGGATGGGCCGCATCTTCTGTAATTTAAATATGAATCAAACCGGTACCAAAGTGACCCCAAAAATGACTAAGAAATTTGGTGTCTCTATCGATGTAATGGACTTTGGTACACCATGCAAACGGACAACTCGGCTCAAAATAGAGCTTAGCAATGTTCGATCATCGCAACCTTCCGCAAGGAATAAAATAGACCATATTTGAGAAACGGTCAACAACGACAAAAATAGAATCGAACCCCGTGAGTGTGAGGAATAGACAAGGAAAAAATCCATCGACACATCCTCCCAAATATCCCGTGTGTATGTAGCAAAGGTGTATAAAGACGATATTATGTGAATGTCCTTTGGCTGTCTGACACACATAACAATGCTGCACAATCTTGGTCACATCCCTACGCAAATGCAGCTAATAGAAACGTTCCACAACAGCAGCAATAGTCTTATCTCTGCCTAGATGACCAGCTAAACCTCCACCATGTAAATCACGAATTACCTTCTCTCTCAAAGACGACTCAGGAATGCAAAGCTGATTACCCTTCATCAAAAACCCATCATGAATGTGAAAATCCTCACAAGGCTATCGGGCACTACATTTACTCCAAAATTGCCCAAACTCAGCATTATCAGTATACAACTACTTTAAACAATCAAACCCCACTATCTCATTACTCAAAGTCACCAACAAAGCAACTCTCCTACTCAACGCATCGGCAACTTTGTTCTTAATTCCCGCTTTATGCTTCAGCTTTGAATGGGAATTTCGCAAAAACCGAGTCCATCGAGCATGCATATCTTTAATAATGCGGGTTTGGCTATTTAGGTGTTTCAAATCATCACAATCGAATACAAAACAAACTCCCGACCCACCAAATAATGTTCCCAAGTTCGCAAGGCACGCATGACCGAGTAAACCTCCTTATCATAAGTACTCCAACTACGCTTAGCATCACTAAGTTTCTCATTGAAGAATGCTACTGGTCGTTTCTCCTGTGACAAAATTGCACCAATCCCAACTTCACTCACATCACAATCCACCTCAAACAACTTCGAGAAATCTGGCAAAGCTAAAATCTGGGCGACACAATTTCTCCTTCAACAAGGCAAAGCGCAGACTCGGTCTCGTTACTCCATTGAAACTTCCCTTTCTTCAAATATTCGATCAAAAGGTTGCAATACTACTAAAATGTCGAATAAATCGCCGGTAGAAACTAGCCAACCCCAAGAAACTCCGCAATTCAGACACTGTTTTCGGAGCTGGCCACTCTCTAATTGCTCAAACTTTCTCATCATCCACCTGAATGCCATCTGCACTCACAATAAACCCCAAGAACAACAACTTCCTAGCCAGAAAGGTACATTTCTTCAGGTTCACATACAACTTGTTCTCGTGCAACACAGTCAACACACTCCTCAGATGTTCTAAATGCTCCTCTTCTGAATGACTATAGATCAGGATATCATCAAAATACACCACCACAAATTTGTCATGGAATGGCTTGAGAACCTGGTTCATAAGTCGCATAAAAGTGCTAGGAGCATTCGACAATCCGAAAAGCATGACCAGCCACTCATACAAACCGTCATTTGTCTTAAAAATTGTCTTCCATTCATCTCCCATCCTGATACGAATCTGATGGTATCCATTTCGTAAATCAACCTTGGTGAATATTCAAGCTCCACTCGCCGATCCAAAGATATCTTCCAGTGTGGAATGGGAAATTTGTACCCAATCATAATCCTGTTAATCACCCTACTATCAACACACATTCTATAACTTCCATCATTCTTCTACAAGCGTTAACGAGCGGGAACAACACATGGACTCATGCTCTCCCCGATATGCCCTTTTGCAAGCAGCTAGCTCTTGCACCTTGTCATGTAAGACCTCACTCTCATTCGGACTCATTCGTAATGTGGGAGGTTTGGTAACCGCGGCGCCAGGGAATTAGGTCAATGTGGTGTTGAATATCGCACATAGGAGGTACTCCATCGGGCAACTCATCTCGGTATAATTTCAGCAAATTCCTCCAAAGATGGTTTGACCTACCTTGGTATCTCGAAAACCGATTCCATCTCGTTCCCTACAAGGATTGTCTTAACAACAATGCATGCACCACCTGTGACTCTTTAATGGCTTCGTCCATCTCACGCTCAGTTTGCATCATTACAAGGAAAGACCGTTCCTCCACTTTAGAAGTCTTGGAATGGGTACTTGCTTTTAAAGGAAGCAAGTTAACGTCACTCCCTCCTCCAATTTATACACATTGTCTCTCCCAACATGTTGTGCATTAACATCAAACTGCCAAGGTCGTCCAAACAGCAGATGGCAGGCATCCATATCTTCCATGCCATAATACACCTCAACCTTGTAAGTACCAATGGAAAAAGGAACACTGCAACGCTCTGTCACTTGCACTTTCTCAGTTGCCTTTATCCAACCTATAGAGTACGGATTGGGATGCTTCTCCATCTTCAGTTTCAGTGCCTCGGTTGTGCCTCTACTAATGATGTTCTCACAGCTCCCACTATCTATGATCAGTTCAAACACCTAGCCATTAATAGTGCATCTCGTCCGAAACAGTTTGTGCCGTTGATTGCCATCTTCTAATTTAGGAGTTAACATCAGCCTCCTTACCAAACAATTCTGTTCGTCTCCCTCATCGTAATCATTATCCCCTCCATCAGGACCACAATAAACTTCATCTTCGTCATCTTGTTCAATCACATTAACCTGCTTTCTATTAGGACATTCTTTCGATCTGTGACTAGACTGCCCACAACGATAATACTTGCCCACAATAGGCTTAGCAAAAGGATTTGCAGTTGTCTTTTGTCCCTCTTTTTGTTCAGCAGGTTTCTTTCCAGGTCCCTTATCTTCCATCCGTTCAGTACCTTGATTCCAGCCCTTGGTGGGCTTACTCCGCTCTGCAAAACTCCTTGAAGTTTCCTCCCCACTATTATTCCTCTTGTAATTATCATTACCATAAGTTCGCCGATTGCCCTCATATCGATTTCCACCTCTGTCCTGCATCATTAATTCAGCCTTAATGGCTAAATTTTTTTGCCTCGGTGACGATTCTTATAACCTTACACTCTAATTTCTCCCGAACTTATAGTTTTAATCCATCTAATTAAAGTATCGTGTAACTTTGATGAACCTCGTTCTCCCTCAAATCATTCCACTCAGCCAGTCGCATAAAATCTACTATGTATTCATGAACAGATCCCTGACTCTACTGACAGCGCTGGTATTGTTGAAACAAGATCTGCTCATAATCTAGAGGTAGAAAATCTCGTTGGAGCAACTGTTTCATTCTATACCACATCCGAATAGGCTGTTTACCTTCCTTGTAATGCCTACTCTGCAGCCTCTCCCGCTAGGCACATGTTCCACTCTTCAATCGACATGCCACCAATTTCACCCTTTTCTCCCGAGGAATATCCATATACTCAAAAAAATGGTCTACTTCGGCGATCCCATCAACAAAGTCCTCGATATTCAGATTACCAAAGAAACTAGGAATATCCACTTTCAACCTGAAGTTGCCTCCATAATAATCATGATTAGGATGATTATTATTGTTATTATATCTGCCGCCTCGTTCTCTCCTAACAGGTCTGCCTTGATCCTCGGCCAGAACCATATCCTCCTCCTCATCACTGGAGTCACCACCAACAACCCAACCTCTAAAATTTGCAGCCACTAGTGCAATAAGAGCATCGCCTCGAGCATGTTGATTTCTTAGACGTTGTTCACCATCACCCTCGTGTCTGTTGGTATTTACCCCAAGGGTGTCAAATCTGTTAATTACCATCATCAAGGAGCTCGTCTATACGCCGAAATTGTTGATCGAGATTTGTCTCCAAGGTTCTGATTGCCGCCTCTTGAGCCTCCACTTTGGATCGCAAGGCTTCAACATCCTAAACGACGTTCGGAATGCCACCGCTTCCACCGGACATCGTTAGTACGAATGGAATTCACGCTCTAATACCAACTAACGCAACAGAAATGCTTAAATAAGGAAGAATCCTTACGGTTTTGAAGAAAACCTCAAATTGAAATAAATTGATACTAATTGATAATAGTTGATAATGATTACAGCCCTAATCGTTGCTTTATATAGCCCATTAGAAACTTTAATCCTTTTACGACTCAAAACGTAATCCTTCTACAACTTAAAACGTTTAATCCTTCTAAGACTCTAAAAACAACTTAAATAAAGTAAATTACGAAAATACTCTAACTGAATAAGAAAATAGAAAGTTCTTGATAGAGTCTTAAACTCAATCGATTCTGGATCAAAATTACTATAAAGCATCTACGATTGCCACGACATCATTACTGACGCAGCGTAAATGCTTAAACAAGGAAGAATCTTTACGGTTTTGAAGAAAACCCGAAATTGAAATAAATTGATAATAATTGATAACAATTGATAATGATTACAACCCTAATTATGGCTTTATATAGCCCATTAGAAACTCTAATCATTTTACGACTCAAAACGTAATCCTTCTATAACTCAAAACGCCTAATCCTTTTAAGACTCTAAAAACGAATTAAATAAAGTAAATTACAAAAATACCCTAACTGAATAAGAAAATAGAAAATTCTTGGTAGAGCGTTAAACTCAATCAGATTCCTGAATCAAATTACTGTGAAGCATCTACGACTCCCACGACATCATTCTCTCCCACCTGAGAAAAACTCGACCTTGAGTTTTCTGGACATAAAGGCTCATCATCTAGATAAAATGGAAAAATATCCACCACATTAAATGTCTTGGATATTCCCATATTAGTAGGCAGACCAACAACATAGGCATTATCATTGATCTTCCTCTCAATCAAATATGGTCCATATTTCTTGATCGCAACTTCTTTATCTTGGCCAACTGGGAATCTCTCTCTCTCCGTAGGAATACCATAACCTGATCACCAACAACAAAAAATTTCTCCCTGCGATGCTTATCAGCTGCCTGCTTGTACTTGGCATTAGACTCCTCAATCTTCCTTCGAACCGCCTCTATAGTAAACTGCTAATTCTCGGCCATGTGCTTGGATGCTACATTGTTGTCTTTCTCGTTTGGCAATGTCTGCAAATCTAAAGCATGGGCAGGTGCTTTCCGATATACTACAGCAAAAGGTGTCATGCCTGTAGTATGATGAACTGAACAGTTGTAAGCAAACTCTGCCTATGCAATGCAGTGTCCCACTTCTTCGGTTAATCTCCCACGATGCTGCGAATCAAATTACTAAGGGATCTGTTGGTAACTTTCATTTGTTCATCTATCTGAGGATGGGTCGTACTGCTATAATTTAAAGATGAATCAAACTGGAACCAAAGTGACCGCCAAAAATGACTGAGAAATTTGGTGTCTCTATCAGATGTAGGACTTCGGTACACCATGCAAATGGACAACCTGCTCAAAACAGAGCTTAGCAATGTTCTGAGCATCAGCAACCTTCCTGCAAGGAATAAAATGGGCCATATTTGAGAAATGGTCAACAACGGCAAAAATAGAATCTGAACCCTACTGAGTGTGAGGAAGACCAAGGATAAAATTCATCGACACATCCTCCCAAATATCCTGTGGTACTGGCAAAGGTGTATAAAGACCAGTATTCTGTGAATGTCCTTTGGCTGTCTGACACACATAACAACGCTGCATAATCTTGGTCACATCCCTACGCAAATGCGGCCAATAGAAATGTTCCACAACAGCAGCAATAGTCTTATCACTGCCTAGATGACCAGCTAAACCCCCACCATGTAAATCACGAATCACCTTCTCCCTCAAAGACAACTCAGGAATGAAAAGTTGATTACCCTTCATAAAAAACCCATCATGAATGTGAAAATCCTCACAAGGCTGTCGGGCACTACATTTACTCCAAATCTGCCCAAACTCAGCATCATCAGTATACAACTCTTTCAAACAATCAAACCCCACTATCTCATTACTCAAAGTCACTAGCAAAGCAACTTTCCTACTCAACACATCGGCAACTTTGTTCTGAATTCCCGTTTTATGCTTCAGTTTGAATGGGAATCTCTGCAAAAACTGAGTCCATCGAGCATGCATATCTTTACTAATGCGAGTCTGGCTATTTAGGTGTTTAAAAGCATCACAATCAGAATACAAAACAAACTCCTGACCTACTAAATAATGTTCTTAAGTTCGCAAAGCACTCACGACCGAGTAAAACTCTTTATCATAAGTACTCAAAAAATGTTATGTAGATATGGATGCCTACCATCTGCATTTGTTTGGATGACCTTGGCGCTTTGATGTTAATACACAACACGCCGGGAGAGACAATGTGTATAAATTAGAGAAGGAGGGAGTGATGTTTAACTTGCTTCCTTTAAAGGCAAGTACCCATTCCAAGACTTCTAAAGTGGAGGAACGGTTTTCCTTGTAATGATGCAAAGCGAGCGTGAGATGGACGAAGCCATTAAAGAGTCACAGGGTGGTGCATGCATTGTTGCTTTGAGACAGATCCTTGTAGGGAATGAGATGGAGTCGGTTTACGAGATACCAAGGCGAGTCAAACCATTGCTGGAGGAATTTACTGAAATTATACCGAGATGAGTTACACGATGGATTACCTCATATGCGCGATATTCAACACCACATTGACTGATTCCCGGCGCCGCTTACCAAACCTCCCACATTACGAAATGAGTCCGAAGAAGAGTGAGGTCTTGCATGACAAGGTGTAGGAGGCTGAGAAAGGGCATATCAGGGAGAGCATGAGTCCATGTGCTGTTCCTGCTCTGTTAACGCCGAAGAAGTATGGAAGTTACAAAATGTGTGTTGATAGTAGGCGATTAATAGGATTACGATTGGGTACAAATTTTCCATTCCACGCCTGGAAGATATGCTGGATCGACCGAGTGGAGCTTGAATATTCACCAAGATTGATTTACGAAGTGGATACCGTCAGATTCGTAGCAGGATGGGAGATGAATAGAAGACAACTTTTAAGACAAATGACAGTCTGTATGAGTGGCAGGTCATGCCTTTTGGATTGTCCAATGCTCCTAACACTTTTATGCGACTTATGAACCAGGTTCTCAAGCCATTCCATGACAAATTTGTGGTGGTGTACTTTCATGATATCCTGATCTATAGTCATTCAGAAGACGAGCATTTAGAACATCTGAGGAGTGTGTTGACTGTGTTGCACGAGAACAAGCTGTATGTGAACCTAAAGAAATGTACCTTTCTGGCTAGGAAGTCGTTGTTCTTGGGGTTTATTGTGAGTGCAGATGGCATTTAGGTGGATGATGAGAAAGTTCGAGCAATTAGAGAGTGGCCAGCTCCAAAAATAGTGTCTGAATTGCGGAGTTTCTTGTGTTTGGCTAGTTTCTATCGATGCTTTATTCGACATTTCAGTAGTATTGCAGCCCCTTTAACTGAATGCTTGAAGAAAGGGAAGTTTCAATGGAGTAACGAGACTAAGTCTGCCTTTACCTTGTTGAAGGAAAAATTGTGTACTGCCCAGTTTTAGATTTTCCAGATTTCTCGAAGTTGTTTGAGGTGGATTGTGATGCGAGCGGAGTTGGGATTAGTGCAGTTTTGTCACAGGAGAAACGACCAATTGCATTCTTCAGTGAGAAACTTAGTGATGCTAGGCATAGTTGGAGTACTACTGATAAGGGTTTTACTCAGTTGTGCATGCCTTGTGAACTTGGGTACATTATTTGGTGGGTCAGGAGTTTTTTTTGTATTCTGATTGTGATGCTTTGAAACACCTAAATAGCCAGACCCACATTAGTAAATATATGCATGTTCGATGGACTCAGTTTTGCCAGAAATTCCCATTCAAACTGAAGCATAAGGTGGGAATTCGAAACAAAGTTGCTTAGATGCGTTAAGTAGGAGAGTTGCTTTCTTTGGTGACTTTGAGTAATGAAATAGTGGGGTTTGATTGTTTGAAGGAGTTGTATACTGATTGATGTCGGGCAGTTGTATAACAATTACATTAAAAGTACATGAAAATTTTGAGTTAAATTCTTTTACTATGTTATGACATTTTTTTTAATCTCTTTATTATGTTATAACAATTTTGAGGATATACATATTAAGCCATGGTTTCCTATCATTAAAATCATTTATGTCACATTAAAAATAAATGTATTGTTAAAAGAACTATGTAGGCTTTACTTCCTCTAAAACTTCAAGAGGATATGTAGGTAACATAAATTAAATAAGTCTAAACCCACAAAGTGTGTTGTGGAGTGGTTTTGAAGAGGGCCTTAATTGGTATTCTTACTAAGGCCTATTTAAATAATTTATGTCTTGTAAAAAAAAAAAAGAACTACGTAGGCTTTGATTCCTCTAAAACTTGAAGAGGATACGTAGGCAGCTTAAATTAAATAAGTCCAAGCTAATAAGACATGTTGTGGAGTGGTTTTGAATAGAGCCTTAATTGCTACTGTTACTAATGCCTATTTAAATCATTTACGTCTTGTAGAAAAAAATATAAGTGAACTACGTAGGCTTTGATTCCTCTAAAACTTCCAGAGGATACGTAGGCAACTTAACTTAAATAAGTCCAAGCTCATAAGCCGTGTTGTAGAGTGGTTTTGAATAAGATCTTAATTGATAATCTTACTAAGACATTTAAATTATTTAAGTCTTGTAGAAAAAGAAATGACACAGACTGACGCAGCGTAAACGCTTAAACAAGGAATAATCCTTACGGTTTTGAAGAAAACCCGAAATTGAAATAAATTGATACTATTTGATAATAGTTGATAATGATTACAGCCCTAATCGTGGCTTTATATAGCCCATTAGAAACTTTAATCATTTTACGACTCAAAACGTAATCCTTCTACAACTCAAAACGTCTAATCCTTCTAAGACTCTAAAAACGACTTAAATAAAGTAAATTACGAAAATACCCTAATTGAATAAGAAAATAGAAAGTTCTTGATAGAGCCCTAAATTCAATCGGATTCCTGGATCAAAATTACTGTAAAGCATCTACGATTACCACGACATTATTCTCTCCCACTTTGAGAAAAACTCGACCTCGAGTTTTCTGGATACAAAAGCTCATCATCTGGATAAAATGGAAAAATATCCACCACATTAAATGTTTTGGATATTCCCATTTTAGTAGGCGAACCAACAACATAGGCATTATCATTGATCTTCCTCTCAATCAAATACAGTCCATATTTCTTGGACTGCAACTTGCTATACTGGCCAATTTGGAATCTCTCTCTCCGTAGGAATACCATAACCTAATCACCAACAGTAAACAATTTCTCCTTGCGATGCTTGTCAGCTGTCTGCTTGTACTTGGCATTAGACTCCTCAATCTTCCTCCGAACCGCCTCTGTAGTAGACTGCCAATTCTCGGCCATGTGCTTGGCTGCTATACTATTGTCTTTCTTTTTTTTGGCAATGTCAAGAAATCTAAAGCATAGGCATGTGCTTTCCGATAGACTAAACAAAAGGTGTCATGCACCGTAGTACGATGAACCGAATCTGTTGTAAGCAAACTCGCCTATGCCAATGAAATATCCCACTTCTTCTGGTCGATCTCCCACGATCTTTGCGAATCAAATTACCCAGGGATCTGTTGGTAACTTTCGTTTGTCCGTCTGTCGAGGATGGATTATCTACTTGTAATTTAAAGATGAATCAAACCCGTACCAAAGTGACCGCAAAAAATGACCGAGAAATTTGGTGTCTCATGTCGGATGTAATGGACTTTGGTATGTCATGCAAATGGACAACTGCTAAAAATAGAGCTTAGCATTGTTCGATCATCGCGACCTTCCCGGAAGGAATAAAATGGACCATATTTGAGAAACGGTCAACAACGACAAAAACAGAACTCCGAACCCCGTGAGTGTGAGGAATACCAAGGACAAAATCCATCGACACATCCTCCCAAATATCCCGTGGTCTTGGAAAAGGTGTATAAAGACCAAAGATTCGTGTGAATGTCCTTTGGTCATCGACACACATAACAATGCTACACATTCTTGGTCACATCCCATTCTTGGTCACATCCCTACGCAAATGCGGCTAATAGAAACGTTCCACAACAGTAGCAATAGTTTTATCTCTGCCTAGATGACCAGCTAAACCTCCACCATGTAAATCACGAATCACCTTCTCCCTCAAAGACGACTCAGGAATGCAAAGCTGATTACCCTTCATCAAAAACCCATTATGAATGTGAAAATCCTCACAAGGCTGTCGGGCACTACATTTACTCCAAATTTGCCCAAACTCAGCATTATCGGTATACAACTCCTTTAAACAATCAAACCCCACTATCTCATTACTCAAAGTCACCAGCAAAGCAACTATCCTACTCAACGCATCGACAACTTTGTTCTTAATTCCTCGCCTTATGCTTCAGTTTGAATGGGAATTTCTGCAAAAACTGAGTCCATCGAGTATGCATATCTTTAATAATGCGGGTTTGGTTAGTTAGGTGTTTCAAATCATCACAATCAGAATACAAAACAAACTCCTGACCCACCAAATAATGTTCCCAAGTTCGCAAGGCACGCATGACCAAGTAAAACTGCTTATTATAAGTACTCCAACTACGCCTAGCATCACTAAGTTTCTCATTGAAGAATGCTACTGGTCGTTTCTCCTATGACAAAATTGCACCAATCCCAACTCCACTCACATCACAATCCACCTCAAACAACTTCGAGAAATCTGGCAAAGCTAAAACTCAAGCGATACACAATTTCTCCTTCAACAAGGCAAAGGCAGGCTCAGTCTCGTTACTCCATTGAAACTTCCCTTTCTTCAAACATTCAGTCAAAGGGGCTGCAGTACTACTAAAATGTCGAATAAATCGCCAGTAGAAACTAGCCAACCCCAAGAAACTCTGCAATTCAGACACTGTTTTCGGAGCTGGCCACTCTCTAATTGCTCGAACTTTCTCATCATCCACCTGAATGCCATCTGTACTCACAATAAACCCGAAGAATAACAACTTTCTAGCCAGAAAGGTACATTTCTTCGGGTTCACATACAACTTGTTCTCGTGCAACACATTCAACACACTCCTTAGATGTTCTAAATGCTCCTCTTCTGAATGACTATAGATCAGGATATCACCAAAATACACCACCACAAATTTGTCATGGAATGGCTTGAGAACCTGGTTCATAAGTCGCATAAAAGTGCTAGGAGCATTGGACAATTCGAGAGGCATGACCAGCCACTCATACAAACCGTCATTTGTCTTAAAAACTATCTTCCATTCATCTCCTATCCTGATATGAATCTGATGGTATCCATTTCGTAAATCAATCTTGGTGAATATTCGAGCTCCACTCAGTCGATCCAGCATATCTTCCAGACGTGGAATGGGAAATTTGTACCTAATCATAATCCTGTTAATCACCATACTATCAACACACATTCTGTAACTTCCATCATTCTTCGGCGTTAACAGAGCAGGTACAACACATGGACTCATGCTCTCCCTGATATGCCCTTTTTGCAACAGCTCTTGCACCTTGTCATGCAAGACCTCACTCTTATTCGGACTCATTCTGTAATGTGGGAGGTTTGGTAAACTGGCGCCAGGAATCAGGTCAATGTGGTGTTGAATATCGCGCATAGGAGGTACTCCATCAGGCAACTCATCTGGTATAATTTCAGCAAATTCCTCCAGCAATGGTTTGACCTGCCTTGGTATCTCAGAAACTGACTCCATCTCATTCCCTACAAGGATTTGTCTCAGCACCAATGCATGCACCTCTTGTGACTCTTTAATGGCTTCGTCCATCTCACGCTCAGTTTATGTCATTACAAGGAAAGACCGTTCCTCCACTTTAGAAGTCTTGGAACGGGTACTTGCCTTTAAAGGAAGCAAGTTAATGTCACTCCCTCTTCCAATTTATACACATTGTCTATCCCAACATGTTGTGCATTAACATTAAACTGTCAAGGTCATCCAAACAGCAGATGGCAGGCATCCATATCTTCCATGTCACAATACACCTCAACCTTGTAAGTACCAATAGAAAAAGGAACACTGCAGCGCTTTGTCACTTGCACCTTCTCAGTTTCCTTTATCCAACCTATAAAGTACGGATTGGGATGCTTCTCCATCTTTAGTTTCAGTGCCTCTTTGTGCCTTCTCTACCAATGATGTTCTTTGCGGCTCCCACTATCTATGATCGGTTCAAACACACGGCCATTAATAGTGCATCTCATCCGAAAGCTTGAGTTTGTGCGCCGATTGCCATCTTCTAATTTAGGAGTTAACATCGACCTCCTTACCACACAATTCTCGTTCGTCTCCCTCATCATAATCATTATCCCCTCCATCAGGACCACAATAAACTTCCTCTTCGTCATCTCGTTCAATCACATTAACCTTCTTTCTATTAGGACTTTCATTCGATCTGTGACCCGACTGCCCACAACGATAACACTTACCCACAATAGGCTTAGCAAAAGGATTTGCAGTTGTCTTTTGTCCCTCTTTCTGTTCAGTAGGTTTCTTTCCAGGTCCCTTATCTTCCATCCGTTCAGTCCAGCCCTTGGTGTGCTTACTCTGCTTTGCAAAACTCCTTGAAGTTTCCTCCCCACTATTATTCCTCTGGTTATTATCATTACCATAGGTTCGCCGATTGCCCTCATATCGATTTCCACCTCTGTCCTGCATCATTAATTCAGCCTTAATGGCTAAATTTTTTGCTTCGGTGACAGTTCTTATAACCTGCACTCTAATTTTCTTCCGAACTTGTAGTTTCAATCCATCTAAGTATCGTGTAACCTGATGAATCTCGTTCTCCCTCAAATCATTCCTCTCAGCCAGTCGCATAAAATCTGCTGTATATTCATGAACAGATCTCTGACTCTGCTGACAACGCTGGAATTGTTGAAACAAGATCTGCTCATAATCTAGAGGTAGAAAATCTCGTTGGAGCAACTGTTTCATTCTATACCACGTCCGAACAGGCTGTTTACCTTCCTTGTAACTCCTACTCTGCAGCCTCTCCCACTAGGCAGATGCTCCACTCTTCAATCGACATGCCACCAATTTCACCCTTTTCTCCTGAGGAATATCAATATACTCAAAAAAATGGTCTACTTCGGCGATACAATCAACAAATCCTCGATATTCAGATTACCAGAGAAACTAGGAATATCCACTTTCAACCTGAAGTTGCATCCTTCATAATAATCATGATTAGGATGATTATTATTGTTATTATATCTCGCCGCCTCGATCTCTCCTAACGGGTTTGCCTTGATCCTCGGCCGAACCATATCCTCCTCCTCATCACCTGAGTCACCACCAAAAACCCAACCTCTAAAATTTGCAGCCACTGGTGCAATAAGAGCATCACCTCGAGCACGCTGATTTCTTAAACGTTGTTCACCATCACCCTCGTGTCTGTTGGCATTTACGTCAAGGGCGTCAAATCTGTTAAGTACTGCATCAAGGAGCTCGTCTATACGCCGGAATTGTTAATCGAGATTTGTCTCTAAGGTTCTTATTGTCACCTCTTGAGCCTCCACTTTGCTTCGCAAAGCTTCAACATCCTGAACGACGTTCGGAATGCTACCGCTTCCACCGGACATCGTTAGTACGAATGGAATTCACGCTCTGATACCAATTAACGTAGCGTAAACGCTTAAACAAGGAAGAGTCCTTACGGTTTTGAAGAAAACCTGAAATTGAAATAAATTGATACTAATTGATAATAGTTGATAATGATTACAGCCCTAATCGTTGCTTTATATAGCCCATTAGAAACTCTAATCCTTTTACGACTCAAAACGTAATCCTTTTACAACTCAAAACGTTTAATCCTTCTAAGACTCTAAAAACGACTTAAATAAAGTAAATTACGAAAATAACCTAACTGAATAAGAAAATAGAAAGTTCTTGATAGAGCCTTAAACTCAATCGGATTCCTGGATCAAAATTACTATAAAGCATCTACGACTGCCACGACATCATTACTGACGCAGCGTAAACGCTTAAACAAGAAAGAATCTTTACGGTTTTGAAGAAAACCCGAAATTGAAATAAATTGATAATAATTCAAAACAGTTGATAATGATTACAACCCTAATTATGGCTTTATATAGCCCATTAGAAACTATAATCATTTTACGACTCAAAACATAATCCTTCTATAACTCCAAATGCCTAATCCTTCTAAGACTCTAAAAACGAATTAAATAAAGTAAATTACGAAAATATCCTAATCCGAATAAGAAAATAGAAAGTTCTTGATAGAGCCCTAAACTCAATCGGATTCCTGGATCAAAATTACTTGTAAAGCATCTACGACTCCCACGACATCATTATCTCCCACCTTACAAAAACTCAACCTTGAGTTTTACGGATACAAAGGCTCATCATCTCGAATTAAATGGAAAAATATCCGCCACATTAAATGTCTTGGATATTCCCATATTAGTAAAGCGACCAACAACATAGGCATTATCATTGATCTTCCTCTCAATCAAATACGGTCCATATTTCTTGGACTGCAACTTGCTGTATTGGCCAACTGGGAATCTCTCTCTCCGTAGGAATACCATAACCTGATCACCAATAACAAAAAATTTCTCCTTGCGATGCTTGTCAGCTACCTGCTTGTACTTGGCATTAGACTCCTCAATCTTGCTTCGAACCGCCTCTGTAGTAAACTGCCAATTCTCGGCCATGTGCTTGGCTGCTACACTATTGTCTTTCTCTTTTGGCAATGTCAGCAAATCTAAAGCATGGGCAAGTGCTTTCCGATATACTACAGCAAAAGGTGTCATGCCTGTAGTACGATGAACTGAACTGTTGTAAGTAAACTCGCCTATGTTAATGCAGTGTCCCACTTCTTCAGTTAATCTCCCACGATGCTGCGAATTACCAAGGGATCTATTAGTAACTTCCGTCTGTCCGTCTATCTGAGGTTGGGCCGTACTGCTGTAATTTAAAGATGAATCAAACTGGTACTAAAGTGACCGCCAAAAATGACTGAGAAATTTGTTGTCTCTATCAGATGTAATGGACTTCGGTACATTATCCAAACGGACAACCTGCTCAAAGTAGTGCTTAGCAATGTTCTGAGCATCAACAACCTTCCTGCAAGGAATAAAATGGGCCATATTTGAGAAACGGTCAACAACGACAAAAATAGAATCTGAACCCCGCTGAGTGTGAGGAAGACCAAGGATAAAATCCATCGACACATCCTCCCAAATATCCTGTGGTACTGGCAAAGGTGTATAAAGACCAGTATTCTGTGAATGTCCTTTGGCTGTCTGACATACATAACAACGTTGCATAATCTTGGTCACATCCCTACGCAAATACGACCAATAGAAACATTCCACAACAGCAGCAATAGTTTTATCACTGCCTAGATGACCAGCTAAACCCCCACCATGTAAATCACGAATCACCTTCTCCCTCAAAGACGACTCAGGAATGCAAAGCTGATTACCTTTCATCAAAAACCCATCATGAATGTGAAAATCCTCACAAGGCTGTCGGGCACTACATTTACTCCAAATCTGCCCAAACTCAACATCATTAGTATACAACTCCTTCAAACAATCAAACCCCACTATCTCATTACTCAAAGTCACGAGCAAAGCAACTCTCCTACTCAACACATCGGCAACTTTGTTCTGAATTCCTGCCTTATGCTTCAGTTTGAAGGGGAATTTCTGCAAAAACTGAGTCCATCGAGCATGCATATCTTTACTAATGCAGGTCTGGCTATTTAGGTGTTCCAAAGCATCACAATCAGAATACAAAACAAATTCCTGACCCACCAAATAATGTTCCCAAGTTCGCAAGGCACTCACGACCGAGTAAAACTCTTTATCATAAGTACTCAAAAAAATGTTATGTAGATATGGATGCCTGCCATCTGCTGTTTGGATGACCTTGGCAGTTTGATGTTAATGCACAACACGCTGGGAGAGACAATGTGTATAAATTAGAGAAGGAGGGAGTGATGTTTAATTTGCTTCCTTTAAAGGCAAGTACCTGTTCCAAGACTTCTAAAGTGGAGGAACGGTTTTTCCATGTAATGACACAACCGAGCGTGAGATGGACGAAACCATTAAAGAGTCACGAGGTGGTGCATGCATTGTTCTTTGAGACAGATCCTTGTAGGAAATGAGATGGAGTCGGTTTACGAGATACTAAGGCGGTCAAACCATTCTTTGGATGAATTTATCGAAATTATACCGGATGAGTTACTTGATGGATTACCTCCCATGCGCGATATTCAACACCACATTGACCTGATTCCTGGCGCTAGTTTACCAAACCTCCCACATTACAGAATGAGTCCGAAGGAGAGTGAGGTCTTGCATGACAAGGTGCAGGAGCTGCAGAAAGGGCATATCAGGGATAGCATGAGTCCATGTCTGTTCCTGCTCTGTTAACGCCGAAGAAGTATGGAAGTTACAGAATGTGTGTTGATAGTAAGGCGATTAACAGGATTACGATTGGGTATAGATTTTCCATTCCACGCCTGGAAGATATGCTGGATCGACTGAGTGGAGCTTGAATATTCACCAAGATTGATTTACGAAGTAGATACCGTCAGATTCGTAGCAGGATGGGAGATGAATAGAAGACAACTTTTAAGACAAATGACGGTCTGTATGAGTGGCTGGTCATGCCTTTCGGATTGTCCAATGCTCCTAACACTTTTATGCGACTTATGAATCAGGTTCTCAAGTCATTCCATGACAAATTTGTGGTGGTGTACTTTCATGATATCCTGATCTGTAGTCAGTCAGAAGACGAGCATTTAGAACATCTGAGGAGTGTGTTGACTGTGTTGCACGAGAACAAGCTGTATGTGAACCTGAAGAAATGTACCTTTATGGCTAGGAAGTCATTGTTCTTGGGGTTTATTGTGAGTGCAGATGGCATTTAGGTGTATGATGAGAAAGTTCGAGCAATTAGAGAGAGGCCAGCTCCAAAAATAGTGTCTGAATTGCGGAGTTTCTTGTGCTTGGCTAGTTTTTATCGGCGCTTTATTCGACATTTCAGTAGTATTGCAGCCCCTTTAACTGAATGCTTGAAGAAAGGGAAGTTTCAATGGAGTAACGAGACTGAGTCTGCCTTTGCCTTGTTGAAGGAGAAATTGTGTACTGCCCAGTTTTAGATTTGCCAGATTTCTCGAAGTTGTTTGAGGTGGATTGTGATGCGAGCGAAGTGAGGATTAGTGCGGTTTTGTCACAAGAGAAACGATCAATTGCATTCTTCAGTGAGAAACTTAGTGATGCTAGGCGTAGTTGGAGTACTAATGATAAGGAGTTTTACTCGGTCGTGCGTGCCTTGGGAACTTGGGAACATTATTTGGTAGGTCAAAAGTTTGTTTTGTATTCTGATTGTGATGCTTTGAAACACCTAAATAGGCAGACCCACATTAGTAAATATATGCATGTTCGATGGACTCAGTTTTTGCAGAAATTCCCCATTCAAACTGAAGCATAAGGCGGGAATTCAGAACAAAGTTGCCGATGCGTTAAGTAGGAGAGTTGCTTTGCTGATGACTTTGAGTAATGAGATAGTGGGGTTTGATTGTTTGAAGGAGTTGTATACTGATTGATGTCGGGCAGTTGTAGATGCTTTACAGTAATTTTGATCCAGGAATCCGATTGAGTTTAGGGCTCTATCAAGAACTTTCTATTTTCTTATTCAGTTAGGGTATTTTTATAATTTACTTTATTTAAGTCGTTTTTATAGTCTTAGAAGTATTAGGCATTTTGAGTTGTAGAAGGATTACG
This sequence comes from Stephania japonica, assembly GCA_039657345.1. Lineage (NCBI taxonomy): Eukaryota > Viridiplantae > Streptophyta > Magnoliopsida > Ranunculales > Menispermaceae > Stephania > Stephania japonica. Next base: position 14,890,874 of record CM077557.1, read on the forward strand.
TTTTGAGTCGTAAAAGGATTAGAGTTTCTAATGGGCTATATAAAGTAATGATTCGGGCTGTAATCATTATCAACTATTATCAATTATTATCAATTTATTTCAATTTTAGGTTTTCTTCAAAACCGTAAGGATTCTTCCTTGTTTAAGCGCATACGCTGCGTCAGTTGGTATCAGAGCGTGAATTTCATTCATACTAACGATGTCCGGTGGAAGCAGTGGCATTTCGAACGTCGTTCAGGATGTTGAAGCCTTGCGAATCAAAGTGGAGGCTCAAGAGGCGGCAATCAGAACCTTGGAGACAAATCTCGATCAACAATTCTGGCGTATAGACGAGTGCCTTGATGTGGTGATTAACATATTTGACGCCCTTGGGGTGAATGCCAACAGACACGAGGGTGATGGTGAACAACATCCAAGAGATCAGCGTGCTCGAGGCGATGCTCTTATTGCACCAGTGGCTGCGAATTTTAGAGGTCAAGTTGCTGGTGGTGACTCTAGTGATGAGGAGAAGGATATGGTTCTGGACGAGGATCAGGTCAGACCTGTTAGGAGAGATCAAGGCGGCAGATATGATAACAATAATAATCATTCTAATCGTGATTATTATGAAGGAGGTGTCTTCAGGTTGAAAGTCGATATTCCTAGTTTCTCTGTAATCTGAACATCGAGGACTTTGTTGATTGGATCGCCGAAGTAGACCATTTTTTTTAGTATATGGATATTCCTCAGGAGAAAATGGTGAAATTGGTGGCATGTCGATTGAAGAGTGGAACATCTGCCTGGTGGGAGAGGCTTGTAGAGTAGACGTTACAGGGAATGTAAACAGCCTGTTCAGACGTGGTATAGAATGAAACAGTTGCTCCAACGAGATTTTTTGCCTCCGGATTATGAGCAGATCTTGTTTCAACAATACTAGCGGCGTTTGTCAGGGTCGAGAGATCTGTTCATGAATATACAACAGATTTTTATGTGGTACTTTGAGAGGAATGATTTGAGGGAGAACGACGTTCATGAGGTTACACGATACCTAGATGGATTGAAACTACAAGTTCGGGAGAGAATTGGAGTGCAGTTTACAAGAACTATCACTGAGGCAAAAAATTTAGCCATTAAGGCTGAATTAATGATGCAGGACAGAGGTGAAAATTGATATGAGGGCAATCGGCGAACCTATTGTAGTGATAATTACCAGAGGAAAAATAGCGGGGGAGGAAACTTCAAGGAGCTTTGCAGAGCGGAGTAAGTCCACCCAAGGCTGGAATTAAGGTACTGAACGGAAGGAAGATAAGGGACCTGGAAAGAAACTCACTGAACGTAAGAGAGGACAAAAGACAACCGCAAATCCTTATGCTAAGCCTATTGTGGGCAAGTGCTATCGTTGTGGGCGATCAGTCACGATAAAAAATAAATGTCCTAATAGAAAATAGGTTAATGTGATTGAACGAGATGATAAAGAGGAACTTTATTATGGTTCTGATGGAGGGGATGATGATTAGGATGAGGGAGACGAACAAAATTATGTGGTAAGGAGGCTGATGTTAACTCCTAAATTAGAAGATGACAGTCAGCGGCATAGACTGTTTCGGGTGAGATGCACTATTAATGGCCAAGTGTTTGAACTGATCATAGATAGTAGGAGCTGTGAGAACATCATTGGTAGAGGTACAGCCGAGACACTGAAATTGAAGATGGAGAAACATCCCAATCCATACTCTATAGGTTGGATAAAGGCAACTGAGAAGGTGCAAGTGACAGAGCGCTGCAGGGTTCATTTTTCCATTGGTATTTACAAGAAAGAGGTGTATTGTGACATGCTAGATATGGATGCCTGCCATCTGCTGTTTGGATGACCTTGGCAGTTTGATGTTAATGCACAACATGCTGGAAGAGATAACGTGTATAAATTGGAGGAGGGAGTGACGTTTAACTTGCTTCCTTTAAAGGCAAGTACCCATTCCAAGACTTCTAAAGTGGAGGAACGGTCTTTCCTTGTAATGACACAAACTGAGCTTGAGATAGACGAAGCCATTAAAGAGTCACAGGTGGTGCATGCATTGGTGCTGAGACAGACCCTTGTAGGGAATGAGATGGAGTCAGTTTCTGAGATACCAAGGCAGGTCAAACCATTGTTGGAGGAATTTGCTGAAATTATACTAGACGAGTTGCCTGATGGATTACCTCCTATCCGCGATATTTAGCACTGCATTGACCTGATTGCTGGCGCCAGTTTACCAAACTTCCCACATTACAGAATGAGTCCGAAGGAGGGTGAGGTCTTGCATGACAAGGTGTAGGAGCTGCTGCAGAAAGGGCATATTAGGGAGAGCATAAGTCCATGTGCCGTTCCTGCTCTGTTAACGCTGAAGACGGATGGAAGTTATAGAATGTGTATTGATAGTAGGGCGATTAACAGGATTACGATTGGGTACAAATTTCCCATTCCACGCCTGGAAGATATGCTGGATCGACTGAGTGGAGCTCGAATATTCACCAAGATTGATTTACAAAGTGGATACCATCTGATTCGTATCAGGATGGGAGATGAATGGAAAACAGTTTTTAAAACAAATGACGGTTTGTATGAGTGGCTGGTCATGCCTTTCGAATTGTTCAATGCTCCTAGCACTTTTATATTCCATAACAAATTTGTGGTGGTGTATTTTGATGATATCCCGATCTATAGTCATTCGAAGAGGAGCATTCAGAACATCAGAGGAGTGTGTTGACTGTGTTGCACGGGAACAAGCTGTATGTGAACCTGAAGTAATGTACCTTTCTGGCTAGGAAGTTGTTGTTCTTGGGGTTTATAGTGAGTGCAGATGACGTTCAGGTGGATGATGAGAAAGTTCGAGCAATTAGAGAGTGGCCACTCAAAAATTAAAGTGTCGAATTGCGAGTTTCTTGGGGTTGGCTAGTTTCTACCGGCGCTTTATTCGACATTTCTGTAGTATTGCAGCCCCTTTGACTGAATGCTTGAAGAAAGGGAAGTTTCAATGGAGTAACGAGACTGAGTCTGCCTTGGCCTTTTTGAAGGAGAAATTGTGTACGGCCCCAGTTTTAGCTTTGCTAGATTTCTCGAAGTTGTTTGAGGTGGATTGTGATGTGAGTGGAGTTGGGATTGGTGCAGTTTTGTCACAGGAGAAATGACAAGTAGCATTCTTCAGTGAGAAACTTAGTGATGCTAGGCGTAGTTGTAGTACTTATGATAAGGAGTTTTACTCGGTCGTACGTGCCTTGAGAACTTGGAAACATTATTTGGTGGGTCAGGAGTTTGTTTTGTATTCTGATTGTGATGCTTTGAAACACCTAAATAGCCTGACCCACATTAGTAAAGATATGCATGCTCGATGGACTCGTTTTTTGCAAAAATTTCCATTCAAACTGAAGCATAAGGCGGGGAATTCGAAACAAAGTTGATTGATGCGTTGAGTAGGAGAGTTGCTTTCTTTGGTGACTTTGAGTAATTAGATATTGGGGTTTGATTGTTTGAAGGAGTTGTATCTTTGATGATGCTTGAGTTTGGGCGATTTGGAGTAAATGTAGTGCCCGACAAAACCTTGTGAGTGAGGATTTTCACATTCATGATGGGTTTTTGATGAAGGGTAATCAATTTTGCATTCTGAGTCGTCTTTGAGGGAGAAGGTGATTTGTGATTTACATGGTGGGGGTTTAGCTGGTCATATAGTCAGAGATAAGACTATTGTTGCTGTTGTGGAACGTTTCTATTAGCCGCATTTATGTAGGGATGTGACCAAGATTGTGCAGCGTTGTTATGTGTGTCAGACAGCCAAAGGACATTCATAGAATACTGGTCTTTATACACCTTTGCCAGTGCCATAGGATATTTGGGAGGATGTGTCGATGGATTTTGTCCATGGTCTTCCTCCCACTCAGTGGGGTTCAGATTCTGTTTTTTGTCGTTGTTGACCATTCCTCAAAGATGGTCCATTTTATTCCTTGCAGGAAGGTTGTTGATGCTCAGAACATTGCTAAGCTCTATTTTGAGCAGGTTGTCCATTTGCATGGTGTACCGAAGTCCATTACATCTGATAGAGACACCAAATTTCTTAGTCAATTTTGGCGGTCACTTTGGTACCGGTTTGATTCATCTTTAAATTACAGCAATAAAACCCATCCTCAGATAGACGGAAGTTACCAACAGATCCCTGAGTAATTTGATTCGCAGCATCGTGGGTGATCAACTGAAGAAGTGGGATACTTCATTGGTATAGGCAGAGTTTGCTTACAATAGTTCAGTTCATCGAACTACAGGCATGACACCTTTTATTGTAGCCTATTGGAAAGCATCTGCCTATTTTTTAGATTTGCTGACATTGCTAAAAGAAAAAAAAAACAATAGTGTAGCAGCCAAACACATGGCCGAGAATTGGCAGTATACTACAAAGGCGGTTCGGAGGAAGAATGAGGAGTCTAATGCCAAGTACAAACAGACAGCTGACAAGCATTGCAAGGAGAAATTTGTTGCTGTTGGTGACCAGGTTATGGTATTCCTACGGAGAGAGATTCCCGATTGGCGATCTGACAAGTTGCGGTCAAAATTCAAGAAATATGGACCGTATTTGATTGAGAGGAAGATCAATGATAATGCCTATGTTGTTGGTGTGCCTACTAATATGGGAATATCCAAGACATTTAATGTGGCGGATATTTTTCTATCTTATCCAGATGATGAGCCTTTTTATCCAGAAAACTCGAGGAAAACTGTAATTGAAATAAATTGATAATAATTGATAATAGTTGATAATAGTTGATAATGATTACAGCCCTAATCATGGCTTTATATAGCCCATTAGAAACTCTAATCCTTTTACGACTCAAAATGTAATCCTTCTACAACTTAAAACGCCTAATCCTTTTAAGACTCTACAAACGACTTAAATAAAGTAAATTATGAAAATATCCTAACTGAATAAGAAAATAAAGAGTTCTTGATAAAGCCCTAAACTCAATCGGATTCCTGATCAAAATTACTATTAAGCATCTACGACTGCCACTACATCATTCTCTCCTACCTGAAAAAAACTCAACCTCGAGTTTTCTGGATACAAAGGCTCATCATCTACATAAGATGAAAAAATATCCGCCACATTAAATGTCTTGGATATTCCCATATTAGTAGGCAGAACAACAACGTAGGCATTATCATTGATCTTCCTCTCAGTCAAATATGGTCCATATTTCTTGGACTGCAACTTGCTGTACTGGCCAACTTGGAATCTCTATCTCTGTAGGAATACCATAACCTGATCACCAACAACAAAAAATTTCTCCTTGCGATGCTTGTTAGCTGCCTGCTTGTACTTGGCATTAGACTCCTCAATCTTCCTCCGAATCGCTTCTTTAGTAGACTGCAAATTTTCGACCATGTGTTTGGCTGCTACACTGCTGTCTTTCTCTTTTGGCAATGTCAACAAATCTAAAGCATGGGCAGGTGCTTTCCGATAGACTACAACAAACGGTGTCATGCATGTAGTACGATGAACTGAACTGTTATAAGAAAACTCTGCCTGTGCCAATGCAGTATCCCACTTCTTCAGTTGATCTCCCATCCTGATACGAATTTGATGGTATCCACTTCGTAAATCAATCTTGGTGAATATTTGAGCTCCACTCAGTTGATCCAACATATCTTCCAGGTATGAAATAGAAAATTTGTGCCCAATCGTAATCCTGTTAATCACCCTACTATCAACACACATTCTGTAATTTCCATCCTTCTTCGGTGTTAACAGAGCAGGAACAACACATGGACTCATGCTCTCCCTGATATGCCCTTTCTGCAGCTCCGGCACTTTGTCATGCAAGACCTCACTCTCCTTCGGACTCATTCTATAATGTGGGAGGTTTGGTAAACTGGAGCCATGAATCAGGTCAATATTGTGTTGAATATCGCGCATAGGAGGTAATCCATCAGGCAACTCGTCTGGTATAATTTCAGTAAATTTCTCCAGCAATGGTTTGACTTGCCTTGGTATCTCAGAAACTGACTCCATCTCATTCCCAACAAGGATCTGTCTCAGCACTAATGCATGCACCACCTGTGACTCTTTAATGGCTTCGTCCATCTCACGCTCAGTTTGTGTCATTACAAGGAAAGACCGTTCCTCCACTTTAGAAGTCTTGGAATGGGTACTTGCCTTTAAAGAAAGCAAGTTAAACGTCACTCCCTCCTCCAATTTATACCCATTGTCTCTCCCAGCGTGTTGTGCATTAACATCAAACTGCCAAGGTCGTCCAAACAGCAGATGGCAGGCATCCATATCTACCACGTCACAATACACCTCATCCTTGTAAGTACTAATGGAAAAAGGAACCCTACAGCGCTCTGTTAGTTGCACCTTCTCAGTTGCCTTTATCCAACATATAGAATACGGATCGGGATGCTTCTCAATCTTCAGTTTCAGTGCCTCGGCTGTACCTCTACCAATAATGTTCTCACAGCTCTCATTATCTATGATCAGTTCAAACATTTGGCCATTAATAGTGCATCTCGTCCGAAACAGTCTGTGCCTCTGACTGCCATCTTCTAATTTCGGAGTTAACATCAACCTCCTTACCACACAATTCTATTCGTCTCCCTCATTATAATCATCATAATCATCATCCCCTCCATCAGGACCACAATAAACTTCCTCTTCATTATTTCGTTCAATCACATTAGCCTGCTTTCTATTAGGACATTCATTCGATCTGTGACCAGACTGCCCATAACGATAACACTTGCCCACAATAGGCTTAGCATAAGGATTTGCGGTTGTCTTTTGTCCCTCTTTCTTCTCAAGTGGGTTTCTTTCCAGTCCCTTATCTTCTTTTCGTTCAGTACCTTGATTACAGCCCTGGTGGACTTACTCCGCTCTGCAAAACTCCTTGAAGTTTCCTCCCCGCTATTATTCCTCTGGTAATTATCACTACTATAGGTTCGCCGATTGCCCTCATATCAATTTCCACCTCTGTCCTGCATCATTAATTCAGTCTTAATGGCTAAATTTTTCACCTCAGTGACAGTTCTTATAACCAGCACTCCAATTTTCTCCTGAACTTGTAGTTTCAATCCATCTAGGTATCGTGTAACCTAATGAACCTCGTTCTCCCTCAAATCATTCCTCTCAGTCAATCGCATAAAATCTGCTGTATATTCATGAACAGATCTCTGACCCTACCGACATCGCTAGTATTGTTGAAACAAAATCTGCTCATAATTTGGAGGTAGAAAATCTCGTTGGAGAAACTGCTTCATTCTATACCACGTCCGAATAGACTGTTTACCTTCCCTGTAATGCCTACTCTGCAGCCTCTCCCACCAGGCAGATGCTCCACTCTTCAATCGACATGCCACCAATTTCACCCATTTCTCCCGAGAAATATCCATATACTTAAAAAAATGGTCTACTTCGACGATCCAATCAACAAAGTCCTCGATGTTCAAATTACCAGAAAAACTAGGAGTATCCACTTTCGACCTGAAGTCGCCTCCTTCATAATAATCATGATTAGGATGATTATTATTGTTATTATATCTGTCGCCTCGATCTCTCCTAATAGGTCTGCCCTGATCCTCGGCCAGAACCATATCTTCCTCCTTATGATTGGAGTCACCACCAGCAACCCGACCTCTAAAATTCGCAGCCACTGGTGAAATAAGAGCATCGCCTCAAGCACGCTGATCTCTTGGACGTTGTTCACCATCACCTTCGGGTCTGTTGGTATTCACCCCAAAGGCGTCAAATTTGTTAATCACTGCATCAAGGCGCTCGTCTATACGCCGAAATTGTTGATCGAGATTTGTTTCCAAGATTCTGATTGCCACCTCTTGAGCCTCCACTTCAGCTCGCGAGGCTTCAACATCCTGAACGACGTTCGGAATGCCATCGCTTCCACCAGACATCGTTAGTACGAACGGAATTCATGCTTTGACACCAACTGATGCAGAGTAAACGCTTAAACAAGGAAGAATCTTTACGGTTTTGAAGAAAACTCAAAATTGAAATAAATTGATAATAATTGATAATAGTTGATATTGATTACAGCCCTAATCATGGCTTGATATAGCCTATTATAAACTCTAATCCTTTTACGACTCAAAACATAATCCTTCTACAACTCAAAATGCCTAATCCTTCTAAGACTCTAAAAACGACTTAAATAAAGTAAATTACGAAAATACCCTAAGTGAATAAGAAAATAGAAAGTTCTTGATAGTGCCCTAAACTCAATCGGATTCCTGAATCAAAATTACTGTAAAGCATCTACGACTGCCACAACATCAAGAACTATATATATAAGAGAACTACGTTGGCTTTGATTCCTCTAAAACTTTAAGAGGATACGTAGACAGCTTAAATTAAATAAGTCCAATCCCGCAAGTTGTATTGTAGAGTGGTTTTGAAGTGGGCCTTAATTGATTCTTACTAAGACCTATTTAGATCATTTATGTCTTGTAGAAAAAAAATACATAAAAGAACTACGTAGGCTTTGATTCCTCTAAAAAATGAAAAGGATAAGTCGGCAGTTTAAATAAAAGAAGTCCAAGCCCATAAGGCGTGTTGTAGAGTGGTTTTGAATAGGGCCTTAATTGATATTATTCTTAAGGCCTATTTAAATAATTTAAGTCTTGTAAAAAAATATTTAATTATATAAGAGAACTACGTAGGCTTTGATTCCTCTAAAACATGAAAAGGATACGTAGACAGCTTAAATAAAATAAATTCAGACCCACAAGGCGTGTTGGGGAGTGGTTTTGAATGGGAAATAGTCAAGGTCTTAAGTCATTCCCGGAGGGCTTGTCATTGCTCCCCCACCTTCAGGGCTTGAGAATCGGTCAGTTTTGTGAGGATCTTGACTATTTCCCATTCCCTGATCTACAAGAGCCACAAATACAATTTTCTGCCCATAGTCAACGACGCCACTTCACTTCCCTCAGTACCTTAGTGCTTATTGACTGGCCTAAGTTGAAGTCCTTACCTCTCTAGTTTTATTCCAACAATCACTATTGATGATGATCTCGTTTAAGATCTTTTTTGAGCTAGAACTATGTTTGTTCTTGCTTAATTTATTTCCAGTGCTGTTTTCAATCAATTTTTTCTTCTCTGATTCTGAATCTATCTTGCACATTGATCCAACTAACATCTACCACATGATCTATTTCTCTTTCTTGCCAACCACCGTTTAAAGTAGTTGAATCCTCCTTTTTTCTTTGGGTTAGGAAAGTATATGACATCGATCTTGACTTGAATTGATTTTTATCTGATGAATGTCATGTTAATGGAAGCGGTGGTATATATTGATAGTGTACAACACTTGGTTAGGATGTGTGTTATAAGTTGTAACATTGTAAAAGAGCTGTGTTGTAACAATTGTCAAAACACTCATTGTAACAAAGTGTTCTACTCTATCAATATGCTCTACAGAAGAAGCTCACAGTATGAGCTGTAGTTCCTTGCATAAAGACATTATTCGTATTCGATAATAAACTTTAGAAGGCCATCTCATTTTTATTATGAAGGCAAGAATTATTAAAGTAAATTGTTTTATATCTATTTGCATGATCTATATGCAACAGGAAGGACAAAAGTGAAACAATAGACCGCAACCTCTTCTTTCTCGCTGCATCAGATTAATTTGTACTTTTGTACACATCCTTGATGGTTAATGAAGATAATGGCCTGCATAGGTTCAATTTGAACGCTGATACTACAATGCTCCTGAATTTAAGGAAGTGTAGATTAAGTTCACAGTGTAGATTAAGTTCACGACCGACCATCATCATCAAGTACTTTAGACCATAGTTAAATTTTTAAGCAAATTAACTATGAGAAGTAGATGACTAAAGTGTTATATTGTACTTGTAGAGACTCTAAATTGGAGAAAAAACTTTTGTGAGATTCAAAAGTTAATTAGGATATGAACTAAATCTCCTTATATTTATGTGGCACGTGTTCCAACTTTACTTCTTGATGAAATTGAAATGAAAAGGGCATTCCTAAGCTAAGATTGATGAATGGTCATTTATTTAAATGACACAGATGTTTATCCTGTTGGAATATTTGGTATGAATGCTGCTCTCTCTTCTTTTCGAGCTTTCGGGGTTTTTAATGTGGCCTTCTCTCTTTGAGAAAGTTGCAGTTCAGTTAAGATGTGAATTACATGTTATCAATTAGGTTTTGTATTGTCAGTTTTTTTTTTTGATAATAGGAGGCGATACTCCATTTTATATATATGTATAAACTAAAAATGTACAAAAGGAATGCAATGAACAAAAGGGGGCTGTACAAAAATCATGTACCATGATGAAGCCCTGCCCAATGTAAAACTTAAACATACTTGTTCCTAACACTAGGTCCCCCCACTTTTGCAACGCAAAAACATACAGGCCATTAAGGTCCGCATAAGGATCCACCTCCCAAGATTGTTGTATATGAGTATGTCAATTAAGGTGCGCAGTTCAATTATGCGTAGGGACAAGGTCAGCAGTGCAATTATGTGTTTAGGGTATTTAGGGTTTGGCCCATTTGGCCCGTCTATGCATAACTGTGTATGTTGACCTATTGGCCCTTGATAAATTATCTTGTCTTTTTCCCAAAACCTAACGGTACTTTTCTGGTTCTTATGAATCTGAAAGTAGCAATGTGATTCTCTAATGACTCTCAGTTCATGCCTTGTAGCTTTCTCATGTCAGTTATGGACTGAGAAACACATCTCTAGACTAAAATCAAAAGGGAATTGCAGGAGCAAGGAATGACAGTTGATTATATGTTCAGATCCTTTGCCAACATTGTCGGAATTTTTATTGAGGTTGCTGCTCTCTGGTGTAGTTTCAAACCTCAAGCTTTCTTCTTTTCTAAAATTTGACTGAATCCAAGTGTTTCTACTTCTTACTTTTGTGATTGAGTGGGAATCATGAATGTGTACTGCATCTGTGATTGTGCGTTTGAAACTCAATATTTGTTTGTATTATGATTTAGAGTACTATTAATTTGTAGCTAATTCTATTCAAGTCCCTTCCTTTACCTTTTAAATGCAGCAGTGTATATTAAGTGGTAATAGGAGAAGGACCACCTTTACATACTTAAAATTTGGTTCTTGAGTTGGAAAGTGTGGCTGTCCACATAGCTCAATACGCAGAAGCCCTTCAATAACACAGATTTTCCTTGTAGGCTTGAGTGTTTCAGAGTTAGACATAAAATTCATAGCAACAGTAGAAATAGAGGCTCCACTACTCTTTGAAACACACGCATGAAATCTGTGAAGAGTATCAAAATCCCTGCTCTAAAATTCTCTTCACTACTGTAAGCGAAATTTCTGTTCTTGTAAATGGAATGGAACTGAACTTTTGAAATTTCCAATGTTTCAATTCAATCAAAACATGAGAACAATTACAGAATTCACAAAATACAAAATTTACAAGAATCTGTTTAAGCTACAACTCTAAATACTCAACAAATTAATGGAATGTGTATGATTGTATACATGTTACTGTTAAATTGAAAAACAAGAATATGAACACACATGTGGTTTTCAGAAACTATGCAACCCGTGCCTTCTTGAACTGGCTTAAGTACAGCTTTGTGTTCCTTCTCTTAGCAGATGATGACGCACGAGACATTTTTGGACCGCGAGTCGCAATTGATTTGGGTACAGTATAGTTATTTGCAAAGAAAGGATGTCGGAGTGCCTCCATTGCCGTTGGCCTCTTCAAATCATCCCAAGAGCAAAGCCATCGAATCAAACTAATATCATCCTCTTCCGCGTTAGGCACCAATTCAGCTAGCTTATCCACACCATCATACTTTTTGGAAACTCATAATTCAGTTCTTGTGCATGGTACAACCCGTCCTCCCATGTTTCCTCTGTCGGAGACCCAATCACACTACAAATCTTCCATATTTGATCCATCGGACTAGACCCTCGAAACAAAGGCATTGAAGTGAACAACTCCGCTATGATAGCCCCCATCGCCCACATATCCACGGCTGGACTATATGTCGGAGTTTCCAACAAAACCTCCGGGGCCCTATACCACAAAGTCGTTACATACTTAGTATACATCTCATCTTCATTTGTCGAAACCTCTCGCGCCATCCCTAAATCCGCAACCTTAACAACATCATCATAAACTAGTATGTTGTCTGGCTTGAGGTCACGGTGAAAGTACCCTTTTTGATGCATTTGAGCCAATGCTTGGAATAATTGTATGGCCACACCGCGAACTTCATCACTATCGGCATACTTCTTCACTCTCTTCTTCATGAATTGAGTCAAAGTCATGTCCATGCACTCCATGACCAAGTACAGGATATTGTCTTCAACGATAAGTTCCTTGAGCTTCACAATGTTTGGATGGTCACCGACACCTCTCAAAGCCTTCACTTCTCGTAGATTCATACATTCTTTCCATGACGAGCAATTGAATTTGTCCTTGAGTTTTTTGATGGCTACAATGTCCCCAGAGTGCTTGTTGACGGCTTTCCACACGCACCCATATGAGCCCTCTCCGAGGACTTCTAGTGGCTCGTAATCATGGATCACTTTTTCATAGGAGTCGTTGTCACGGAGGCCAAGGCCGAGCATCGGATGCTCTTGCTTGATCGACATCAAGATTTGTGAAGCTTGTTAGAGAAGCGAAAAGCTTTTAGAGAAACAAAGAAACTTGGGAGATCAAGAATTGTAATTGACGAATGAATTGTAATTGTGGTGACAATATAACTAAGTTTCTATTTTGTACGCCGACTTGGGAGTACAAGTAAAAAATTAGAAGGTTGGGTGCGGGGGGCAATTGTGTAAATTACTAGACCGTTGGGTGAGGCGCCAACGCGTTGGCGGTGCCCTTCTCTGATTCTCTCTAACGGCTACTTTACTTACTCATCAAACCAACCCAATTAGGTCTCCTGTTTGGTTGCTGGATTTAAACAAACTACAAACAAATGGTGGTCAGACTGCTTTTTGTTATTTGATTTTACTGATTGCACAGCAAATATTTGAAGAAATTCATGTTAATGTTGCTTATTTCTGCAGGTGCTGCTTCTATAATCCTTTAAACTCTTTCGACTTTTAAGACTGTTAAGAAATATTTGAAGAAATTCATGTTAATGTTATTATTGCCATTCATGCGTTAGCGATAGTCTACAGTGACTTTCTTTATTGTTTTTTAAAGAGATCCATTTGATGATTCTGCAATTTCAACAATGTTTTGTATTTGGTCAAAACAATTTCAACTATTTTACAACTATAAAAACTCCTCATTTCATGGCTTATACTTGAACGCACTGATTCGCACTGATTCAACTCCACTACCAGACAATGGGAATGCAGAGATGGTGAGGGAACTCTTTGAAAATTGATTCTTCGCTTTGTGTTCTTAAGGACATAGATGGAAGAACTCCTCTTCACTTGGCAGTCATGAGAAGTAGAGTCGACATTATGATTGAGTTAATGACGATCGTCCAGAGTCTGCTCTAGAAGTGACAGCTAAAGGTGAGTCTGTTCTTCATCTCGCAATCATGAGCTGTTAAATGCTAAAGATCAAATGGGAAATACTGTTTTGCACCTTTCCGTCTCTAGAAAACAATTCCAAGTAGTGGAGTTGTTGCTAAACTGCAAATTTGGAAGTATGGTGGAAGTAAATGCTAATTAAGAATGTGAAGAACTTGACGACCCTGCTCAATCCCAGGGGGTCATCATCAGAGTGACTACTTCAGATGATCTGGTTGAAAGAGCCAACCACACCACACATGGGGACAGCCACCTCGCCTAAGAAACGTCTTTGTAAGGATTTCACCGAGGAGATATTGAGGGAGATAGAAATTTCATCGGGCAAGGCAAGGAGTGCATTGTTGGTAGTTGCTGTGCTAATTGCCACAGTAACTTTTCAAGCAGGAGTTAACCCTCCCTAGTATTCTAGGAGCAGTTGCACATCAGTAGTTAAAAAGAGAAGTGCACATCAGTAGTTCATCCAGGCTTTCCCACTTAGTTCATCAGGAGTTAACCCTCCCATTTTTTCCTTCATTCAAACGTTGAACTTCTGGAGATTGCACGAGAAAAAAAATTCCCTCTCCCTAGATCTCCCAAGAAAAATATGCCATTCCTTGAGGAACTAGTGCTTCTAAGACTATTTCGTCAATTTTATGATAATAGAATATGATGTTCTCTTAATTTCCACAGCCAAAACTTCTATTGCAAATCATTCTTTGACTATCTATCCTATTTATACCATATGTTTTTTTTTTCACCCTTTTCTTTTGAAGAAATGTAGAAGTTATCTGTTTCAACATCTTAATTGATCTAATTAGGCTTGGGATGATCGCGATACTTTTTCATATAGTTTAGTAAAGAACTCTAGAAGGCATATATTTGAAACAAGTTGAGATTTGTTTAGTGTCTTCGACATTGTCTAGTCAATTTGGAATGAAAGAAACGGCCATATATTTGAAAATCTGTTGCAGTGACGCTTAATTTGTTTGGAAGGGTTTGAGAAAATGGTATGGTGGAATGGGATTTCAGATTGGATTATCAGTTGACATGTAAGAAAAACTTTTAATTTTTGATTGAGGCCGATGATATATACTTGCTGTATATTTTTTGGGATAAGATCATGTTTTTAAGGATAAGATTAATCAAGATAGGATAATATTACAGCTGATAAGATTATTTATTAATCATAAAACGGATAACTAGAGATTTGGATACTTGGATTGATACTTTATCTCCTATAAATAAAATAAGATTTGAAGACAAGTGGTGCATGTGTTAAGTCGGTGGTCTCATAAATAAGAGTCTATAAATAAGGGGAGTCTAAGACCCAAGAAAGTGTTTGTTTTTTCAATTCTTTCGTTTGTGTGTGTTGTTTCGTTTTTGTGAAGGTGAGTTCTCTTCGCTTCTGTGTTTGTTGTTGTTTATAGATCTCTCTTTCTAGATTTTTTTGCTTCGATTTCGTTTGTTTTAGCGTCTTATAGATTTTAGGTTACAATTATTCTTCACTGCTTCAGTTTCGCCAATCTGTTGTTGCCCTAAATAATTAACCAACCAAACCAAACCAAATAAACAATTTGTTTGTTTTTTCATTAACATTTGTTCGAACAACAGTTTTCTCAACAATTGTTATGGTAGGAAGGGCCACTGATCTCTCCATCATCTGTTAGTTCGATTAGGATCGTTCTTTGTTTTTCCAATTCTTTGTCAATGTTACTTCTCTTTCGTTTCTCTGTTTGTCAATTTGTGTATATTTGGTTTTCACCCTAAGGGGTATGTGGGCCTAGTAAAATGTGAGGTTGCTTTTTGGTTATTAGGATAAGATTAATTGAGATAGGGATAACATTACAACATATAAGATAATTAACTAATCAAAGAACTGATAACAAGATCAAATATACAACTGAAGATCATGGTAGGTTTTCAAGATCAAATGATAGGCGATTTCTTTCTTTAATTTGTCATGGTGTATGAAAATAATGCCTTGTGATTCTTCTCTTCCAATGAAGGTTCTTATAATCTTATTATATTCACTATTTGCATGTGACAATGCGTTAGGATTCTTCTTTTCGCTAACAATTCAAAATCTCATTAAGTATTTTTGTCATGTGCATAATGAATGTTTCAGGTGGAAACTATGTAATATTATATTATATTTATACATAAATATCGTATAGTGTATGCATAATACATATCATATGGTGTATAATTGATATGTGAGGATCCTTATAAGTAATCCTCATGGGTATCTCTATTGGGTATCAAGATCCCTGTAGGAGTCACCCATAGGTATCTCTATGGGGATTACCCGTAGGTATACTTGTGCGTATATTTTATCACCCATCTCCGTGCCCATACCCGTGTGAGTATGAGATTTTGCACCAATCTCCGCTCCCATACCCATTTAAAATCTCCATAGCTGTACCCGTTAAGGTAAATCTCCGTCACCCGTGGGTATTACCCACCCATTTGCATCCCTAGATCCGACAATGCGTTAGGATTCTTCTTTTCGCTTAAAGCAACATTTTTTTTCTTTTTTTTTCCAGTTAATACAATGCTATCAAATGTATAACTGAAAAAGCAATTCTATACTTGACAAATACCACGCTATCAAACGCACAACTGAAGAAGCAATTCTATACCAACCAAATGTGACATCACAAAAAAATAGAAGGGTCAGTTCTTTAACCATCTATAGCTGCTTTATTTTCAAAAGTGAGTGACCAACTTTTAATACGTATAGATACATTTGTTCAAAGTGTTCTGTCAATTTATAGTTAAGGGAATTATAGTCTATGCTCTTTAGGAACAGGAAAGTATAATACCTATTTATATTCTGTTTTTTCATCAATAGACTAAAAAAGTTGAGAATGCATTTCAAACAACAAATTTAGTAGCATTGTATTTGGTCTTGTAATATAAAAGATATTAAAATAAACGATGATTACATTTGAAGTACATGAAAATTTTGAGTTATAATTCTTTTATTATGTTATGAAATTTTTTTTTAACTCTTTATTATATTATAACAAATTTGAGGATATACTTATTAATCCATAGTTTCCTATTATTAAAATCATTCATGTCACATTGAAAATAAATGTATAGTTAAAAGAACTACGTATAAAACTTCAAGAGAATATGTAGGCAGCTTAAATTAAATAAGTCCAAGACCTCAAGCGCGTGTTGTGGTGTGGTTTTGAATAGGGCCTTAATTGTAATTCTTACTAAGGCCTATTTAAATCATTTATGTTTTGTAAAAAAAATATATATAAGAGAACTATGTTGGCTTTGATTTCTCTAAAACTTCAAGAGGATATGTAAGCAGCTTAAACTAAATAAGTCCAAGCCCATAAGGCATGTTGTAGAGTAGTTTTGAATAGGGCCTTAATCAGTATTCTTACTAAGGCCTATTTAAATCATTTACATCTTACGTAAACAACTTAAATTTAAATAAGTCCAAGCCCATAAGGCGTGTTGTAGAGTGGTTTTGAATATGGCTTTAATTGATACCCTTACTAAAGCCTATTTAAATCATTTAAGTCTTGTAAAAAATATTTATATATATAAGAGAACTACGTAAGCTTTGATTCCTCTAAAAAATGAAGAGGATATGTATGCAACTTAAATAAAATAACTTCAAGCCTACAAGGCGTGTTAGGGAGTGATTTTGAATAGGGCCTTAATTAGTACTGTAACTAAGTCCTATAAAATCATTTATGTCTTCTAGAAAAAAAATATAAGAGAACTACGTAGGCTTTGATTTTTTAAAACATCAAGAGGATACATAGGCAGCTTAAGTTAAATAAGTCAAAGCCCACAAGACGTGTTGTAAAGTGGTTTTGAATAGGGTCTTAATAGATACTCCTACTAAGGCTTATTTAATTCATTTAAGTCTTGTAAATATATATAGGAGAACTACGTAGGATTTGATTCCTCTAAAACATGAAGAGGATAACATAGGCGGCTTAAATAAAATAAGTCCAAGCCTATAAGACGTGTTGTTGATTGGTTTTGAATAAGGCCTTAATTGATATGCTTACTAAGTTATTGAATTGGTTTTTTTTTTTTTTTTTTCAGTTAATACAATGCTATCAAATGTACAACTTAAGAAGCAATTCTATATCAACAAATGCAACGCCATCAAACATATAACTAAAGAAGCATTTCTATAGCAAAAAAATGTCATGACATCTCAAAAACAAATAGAAGGGTCACTTCTTTACCCATACATAGTTGTTTTATTTTCAAAGGAGATTGACATACTTTTAATATATATACATACATATTTACAAAGTGTTCTGTCAATTCATACTTAAAGGAATTATAATCTTTGCAATTTATCAACAATAAAGTATAATATCTTTTTCAATTCTGTTTTTACATCAGTAGACTAAAATTAGTAGAAAATGCATTTCAATCAACAAATTTAGTAACAAGGTATTCAGTATAGTAAAATAAAAGACATTCAGATAAGCAATGATTACATTAAAAGTACATGAAAATTTTGAGTTAAATTCTTTTACTATGTTATGACAATTTTTTTAATCTCTTTATTATGTTATAACAATTTTGAGGATATACATATTAAGCCATGGTTTCCTATCATTAAAATCATTTATGTCACATTGAAAATAAATGTATAGTTAAAAGAACTATGTAGGATTTACTTCCTCTAAAACTTCAAGAGGATATGTAGGTAACATAAATTAAATAAGTCTAAACCCACAAAGCGTGTTGTGGAGTGGTTTTGAAGAGGGTCTTAATTGGTATTCTTACTAAGGCCTATTTAAATCATTTATGTCTTGTAAAAAAAGAACTACGTAGGCTTTGATTCCTCTAAAACTTGAAGAGGATACGTAGGCAGCTTAAATTAAATAAGTCCAAGCTAATAAGACATGTTGTGGAGTAGTTTTGAATAGAGCCTTAATTGCTACTGTTACTAATGCCTATTTAAATAATTTACGTCTTGTAGAAAAAAATATAAGTGAACTATGTAGGCTTTGATTCCTCTAAAACTTCAAGAGGATACGTAGGCAACTTAACTTAAATAAGTCCAAGCCCATAAGCCGTGTTGTAGAGTGGTTTTGAATAGGGTCTTAATTGATAATCTTATAAAGACATTTAAATTATTTCAGTCTTGTAGAAAAAGAAATGACGCAGACTGACGCAACGTAAACGCTTAAACAAGGAAGAATCCTTACGGTTTTGAAGAAAACCCGAAATTGAAATAAATTGATACTATTTGATAATAGTTGATAATGATTACAGACTTAATCGTGGCTTTATATAGCCCATTAGAAACTCTAATCCTTTTACGTCTCAAAACGTAATCCTTCTACAACTCAAAACGTCTAATCCTTCTAAGACTCTAAAAACGACTTAAATAAAGTAAATTACGAAAATACCCTAATTGAATAAGAAATAGAAAGTTCTTGATAGAGCCCTAAATTCAATCGGATTCCTGGATCAAAATTACTATAAAGCATCTACGACTGCCACGACATTATTCTCTCCCACCTGAGAAAAACACGACCTCGAGTTTTCTGGATACAAAGGTTCATCATCTGGATAAAATGGAAAAATATCCGCCACATTAAATTCTTTGGATATTCCCATATTAGTAGGCAGCCCAACAACATAGGCATTATCATTGATTTTCCTCTCAATCAAATACGGTCCATATTTCTTGGACCGCAACTTGCTGTACTGGCCAATTGTGAATCTCTCTTTCCGTAGGAATACCATAACCTGATCACCAACAGTAAATAATTTCTCCTTGCGATGCTTGCCAGCTGCCTGCTTGTACTTGGCATTAGACTCCTCAATCTTCCTCCAAACTGCCTCTGTAGTAGACTGCCAATTCTCGGCCATGTGCTTGGCTGCTATACTATTGTCTTTCTCTTTTGGCAATGTCAGCAAATCTAAAGCATGTGCAGGTGCTTTCCGATAGACTACAACAAAAGGTGTCATGCCTGTAGTACGATGAACTGAACTGTTGTAAGCAAACTCTGCCTATGCCAATGAAGTATCCTACTTCTTCGGTTGATCTCCCACGATGCTGTGAATCAAATTACCCAGGGATCTGTTGGTAACTTCCGTCTGTCCGTCTGTCTGAGGATGGACTGTACTGCTGCAATTTAAATATGAATCAAACCGGTACCAAAGTGACCGCAAAAAATGACTAAGAAATTTGGTGTCTCTGTCAGATGTAATGGACTTTGGTACACCATGCAAACGGACAACTTGCTCAAAATAGAGCTTAGCAATGTTCTGATCGTCAGCAACCTTTCTGCAAGGAATAAAATAGACCATATTTGAGAAACGGTCAACAACGACAAAAATAGAATCTGAACCTTGCTGAGTGTGAGGAATAGCAAGGAAAAAATCCATCGACACATCCTCCCAAATATCCTGTGGTACTGGCAAAGGTGTATAAAGAGCAGTATTCTGTGAATGTCCTTTAGCGGTCTGACACATAACAACGCTACACAATCTTGGTCACATCCCTACGCAAATGCAGCTAATAGAAACGTTCCACAACAGCAGCAATAGTCTTATCTCTGCCTAGATGACCAGCTAAACCTCCACCATGTAAATCACGAATTACCTTCTCTCTCAAAGACGACTCAGGAATGCAAAGCTGATTACCCTTCATCAAAAACCCATCATGAATGTGAAAATCCTCACAAGGCTATCGGGCACTACATTTACTCCAAAATTGCCCAAACTCAGCATTATCAGTATACAACTACTTTAAACAATCAAACCCCACTATCTCATTACTCAAAGTCACCAACAAAGCAACTCTCCTACTCAACGCATCGGCAACTTTGTTCTTAATTCCCCGCTTTAGGCTTCAGTTTGAATGGGAATTTCTGCAAAAACTGAGTCCATCGAGCATGCATATCTTTAATAATGCGGGTCTGGCTATTTAGGTGTTTCAAATCATCACAATCAGAATACAAAACAAACTCCTGACCCACCAAATAATGTTCCCAAGTTCGCAAGGCACGCACGACCGAGTAAACCTCCTTATCATAAGTACTCCAACTACGCTTAGCATCACTAAGTTTCTCATTGAAGAATGCTACTGGTCGTTTCTCCTGTGACAAAATTGCACCAATCCCAACTTCACTCACATCACAATCCACCTCAAACAACTTCGAGAAATCTGGCAAAGCTAAAACTGGGCCAGTACACAATTTCTCCTTCAACAAGGCAAAGGCAGACTCAGTCTCGTTACTCCATTGAAACTTCCCTTTCTTCAAATATTCACTCAAAGCGGCTGTAATACTACTAAAATGTCGAATAAATCGCCGGTAGAAACTAGCCAACCCCAAGAAACTCCGCAATTCAGACACTGTTTTCGGAGCTGGCCACTCTCTAATTGCTCAAACTTTCTCATCATCCACCTGAATGCCATCTGCACTCACAATAAACCCCAAGAACAACAACTTCCTAGCCAGAAAGGTACATTTCTTCAGGTTCACATACAACTTGTTCTCGTGCAACACAGTCAACACACTCCTCAGATGTTCTAAATGCTCCTCTTCTGAATGACTATAGATCAGGATATCATCAAAATACACCACCACAAATTTGTCATGGAATGGCTTGAGAACCTGGTTCATAAGTCGCATAAAAGTGCTAGGAGCATTCGACAATCCGAAAAGCATGACCAGCCACTCATACAAACCGTCATTTGTCTTAAAAATTGTCTTCCATTCATCTCCCATCCTGATACGAATCTGATGGTATCCATTTCGTAAATCAACCTTGGTGAATATTTGAGCTCCACTCAGTCGATCCAGCATATCTTCCAGGTGTGGAATGGGAAATTTGTACCCAATCATAATCCTGTTAATCACCCTACTATCAACACACATTCTGTAACTTCCATCATTCTTCGGCGTTAACAGAGCAGGAACAACACATGGACTCATGCTCTCCCTGATATGCCCTTTCTGCAGCAGCTCTTGCACCTTGTCATGTAAGACCTCACTCTCATTCGGACTCATTCTGTAATGTGGGAGGTTTGGTAAACTGGCGCCAGGAATTAGGTCAATGTGGTGTTGAATATCGCGCATAGGAGGTACTCCATCAGGCAACTCATCTGGTATAATTTCAGCAAATTCCTCCAGCAATGGTTTGACCTACCTTGGTATCTCAGAAACTGATTCCATCTCGTTCCCTACAAGGATCTGTCTCAGCAACAATGCATGCACCACCTGTGACTCTTTAATGGCTTCGTCCATCTCACGCTCAGTTTGCATCATTACAAGGAAAGACCGTTCCTCCACTTTAGAAGTCTTGGAATGGGTACTTGCTTTTAAAGGAAGCAAGTTAACGTCACTCCCTCCTCCAATTTATACACATTGTCTCTCCCAACATGTTGTGCATTAACATCAAACTGCCAAGGTCGTCCAAACAGCAGATGGCAGGCATCCATATCTTCCATGCCATAATACACCTCAACCTTGTAAGTACCAATGGAAAAAGGAACACTGCAACGCTCTGTCACTTGCACTTTCTCAGTTGCCTTTATCCAACCTATAGAGTACGGATTGGGATGCTTCTCCATCTTCGCCATTGCCTCGGTTGTGCCTCTACTAATGATGTTCTCACAAACTCCCACTATCTATGATCGGTTCAAACACCTAGCCATTAATAGTGCATCTCGTCCGAAACAGATTTGTGCCGTTGATTGCCATCTTCTAATTTAGGAGTTAACATCACCTCCTTACCAAACAATTCGTTCGTCTCCTCATCGTAATCATTATCCCCTCCATCGGGACCACAATAAACTTCATCTTCGTCATCTTGTTCAATCACATTAACTCGCTTTCTATTAGGACATTCTTTCGATCTCGTGACTAGACGCCCACAACGATAATACTTGCCCACAATAGGCTTAGCAAAAGGATTTGCGAGTTGTCTTTTGTCCCTCTTTTTGTTCAAGGGTTTCTTTCCAGGTCCCTTATCTTCCATCCGTTCAGTACCTTGATTCCAGCCCTTGGTGGGCTTACTCCGCTCTGCAAAACTCCTTGAAGTTTCCTCCCCACTATTATTCCTCTTGTAATTATCATTACCATAAGTTCGCCGATTGCCCTCATATCGATTTCCACCTCTGTCCTGCATCATTAATTCAGCCTTAATGGCTAAATTTTTTTGCCTCGGTGACAGTTCTTATAACCTGCACTCTAATTTCTCCCGCACTTATAGTTTTAATCCATCTAATTAAGTATCGTGCAACCTGATGAACCTCGTTCTCCCTCAAATCATTCCACTCAGCCAGTCGCATAAAATCTACTATGTATTCATGAACAGATCCCTGACTCTACTGACAGCGCTGGTATTGTTGAAACAAGATCTGCTCATAATCTAGAGGTAGAAAATCTCGTTGGAGCAACTGTTTCATTCTATACCACATCCGAATAGGCTGTTTACCTTCCTTGTAATGCCTACTCTGCAGCCTCTCCCGCTAGGCACATGTTCCACTCTTCAATCGACATGCCACCAATTTCACCCTTTTCTCCCGAGGAATATCCATATACTCAAAAAAATGGTCTACTTCGGCGATCCCATCAACAAAGTCCTCGATATTCAGATTACCAAAGAAACTAGGAATATCCACTTTCAACCTGAAGTTGCCTCCATAATAATCATGATTAGGATGATTATTATTGTTATTATATCTGCCGCCTCGTTCTCTCCTAACAGGTCTGCCTTGATCCTCGGCCAGAACCATATCCTCCTCCTCATCACTGGAGTCACCACCAACAACCCAACCTCTAAAATTTGCAGCCACTAGTGCAATAAGAGCATCGCCTCGAGCATGTTGATTTCTTAGACGTTGTTCACCATCACCCTTGTGTCTGTTGGTATTTACCCCAAGGGTGTCAAATCTGTTAATTACTGCATCAAGGCGCTCGTCTATACGCCGAAATTGTTGATCGAGATTTGTCTCCAAGGTTCTGATTGCCGCCTCTTGAGCCTCCACTTTGGATCGCAAGGCTTCAACATCCTAAACGACGTTCGGAATGCCACCGCTTCCACCAGACATCGTTAGTACGAATGGAATTCACGCTCTAATACCAACTAACGCAGCGTAAACGCTTAAATAAGGAAGAATCCTTACGGTTTTGAAGAAAACCTGAAATTGAAATAAATTGATACTAATTGATAATAGTTGATAATGATTACAGCCCTAATCGTTGCTTTATATAGCCCATTAGAAACTTTAATCCTTTTACGACTCAAAACGTAATCCTTCTACAACTTAAAACGTTTAATCCTTCTAAGACTCTAAAAACAACTTAAATAAAGTAAATTACGAAAATACTCTAACTGAATAAGAAAATAGAAAGTTCTTGATAGAGTCTTAAACTCAATCGGATTCCTGGATCAAAATTACTATAAAGCATCTACGATTGCCACGACATCATTACTGACGCAGCGTAAATGCTTAAACAAGGAAGAATCTTTACGGTTTTGAAGAAAACCCGAAATTGAAATAAATTGATAATAATTGATAACAATTGATAATGATTACAACCCTAATTATGGCTTTATATAGCCCATTAGAAACTCTAATCATTTTACGACTCAAAACGTAATCCTTCTATAACTCAAAACGCCTAATCCTTTTAAGACTCTAAAAACGAATTAAATAAAGTAAATTACAAAAATACCCTAACTGAATAAGAAAATAGAAAATTCTTGGTAGAGCGTTAAACTCAATCAGATTCCTGAATCAAATTACTGTGAAGCATCTACGACTCCCACGACATCATTCTCTCCCACCTGAGAAAAACTCGACCTTGAGTTTTCTGGACATAAAGGCTCATCATCTAGATAAAATGGAAAAATATCCACCACATTAAATGTCTTGGATATTCCCATATTAGTAGGCAGACCAACAACATAGGCATTATCATTGATCTTCCTCTCAATCAAATATGGTCCATATTTCTTGGACTGCAACTTGCTGTACTGGCCAACTGGGAATCTCTCTCTCTCCGTAGGAATACCATAACCTGATCACCAACAACAAAAAATTTCTCCCTGCGATGCTTATCAGCTGCCTGCTTGTACTTGGCATTAGACTCCTCAATCTTCCTTCGAACCGCCTCTATAGTAAACTGCTAATTCTCGGCCATGTGCTTGGATGCTACATTGTTGTCTTTCTCGTTTGGCAATGTCTGCAAATCTAAAGCATGGGCAGGTGCTTTCCGATATACTACAGCAAAAGGTGTCATGCCTGTAGTATGATGAACTGAACAGTTGTAAGCAAACTCGCCTATGCAATGCGGTGTCCCACTTCTTGCTAATCTCCCACGATCTTTGCGAATCAAATTACTAAGGGATCTGTTGGTAACTTTCATTTGTTCATCTATCCGAGGATGGGTCGCTTCGCTATAATTTAAAGATGAATCAAACTGGAACCAAAGTGACCGCCAAAATGATCGAGAAATTTGGTGTCTCTATCGATGTAGGACTTCGGTACACCATGCAAATGGACAACCCTTTCTCAAAACGAGCTTAGCAATGTTCGAGCATCGAACCTTCCCGCAAGGAATAAAATGGGCCATATTTGAGAAATGGTCAACAACGGCAAAAATAGAATCGAACCCTACGAGTGTGAGGAAGACCAAGGATAAAATTCATCGACACATCCTCCCAAATATCCCGTGAACCGGCAAAGGTGTATAAAGACCGATTCTCGTGAATGTCCTTTGGGTCATCCGACACACATAACAACGCTTTGCATAATCTTGGTCACATCCCTACGCAAATGCGGCCAATAGAAATGTTCCACAACAGCAGCAATAGTCTTATCACTGCCTAGATGACCAGCTAAACCCCCACCATGTAAATCACGAATCACCTTCTCCCTCAAAGACAACTCAGGAATGAAAAGTTGATTACCCTTCATAAAAAACCCATCATGAATGTGAAAATCCTCACAAGGTGTTTGGCACTACATTTACTCCAAATCGCCCAAACTCAAGCATCATCAGTATACAACTCTTTCAAACAATCAAACCCCACTATCTCATTACTCAAAGTCACTAGCAAAGCAACTTTCCTACTCAACACATCGGCAACTTTGTTCTGAATTCCCGTTTTATGCTTCAGTTTGAATGGGAATCTCTGCAAAAACTGAGTCCATCGAGCATGCATATCTTTACTAATGCGAGTCTGGCTATTTAGGTGTTTAAAAGCATCACAATCAGAATACAAAACAAACTCCTGACCTACTAAATAATGTTCTTAAGTTCGCAAAGCACTCACGACCGAGTAAAACTCTTTATCATAAGTACTCAAAAAATGTTATGTAGATATGGATGCCTGCCATCTGCTGTTTGGATGACCTTGGCAGTTTGATGTTAATACACAACACGCTGGGAGAGACAATGTGTATAAATTAGAGAAGGAGGGAGTGATGTTTAACTTGCTTCCTTTAAAGGCAAGTACCCATTCCAAGACTTCTAAAGTGGAGGAACGGTCTTTCCTTGTAATGATGCAAACTGAGCGTGAGATGGACGAAGCCATTAAAGAGTCACAGGTGGTGCATGCATTGTTGCTGAGACAGATCCTTGTAGGGAATGAGATGGAGTCAGTTTCTGAGATACCAAGGCAGGTCAAACCATTGCTGGAGGAATTTACTGAAATTATACCAGATGAGTTACCTGATGGATTACCTCATATGCGCAATATTCAGCACCACATTGACCTGATTCCTGGCGCCAGTTTACCAAACCTCCCACATTACAGAATGAGTTCGAAGGAGAGTGAGGTCTTGCATGACAAGGTGTAGGAGCTGCAGAAAGGGCATATCAGGGAGAGCATGAGTCCATGTGCTGTTCCTGCTCTGTTAACGCCGAAGAAGTATGGAAGTTACAAAATGTGTGTTGATAGTAGGCGATTAATAGGATTACGATTGGGTACAAATTTTCCATTCCACGCCTGGAAGATATGCTGGATCGACTGAGTGGAGCTTGAATATTCACCAAGATTGATTTACGAAGTGGATACCGTCAGATTCGTAGCAGGATGGGAGATGAATAGAAGACAACTTTTAAGACAAATGACAGTCTGTATGAGTGGCAGGTCATGCCTTTTGGATTGTCCAATGCTCCTAACACTTTTATGCGACTTATGAACCAGGTTCTCAAGCCATTCCATGACAAATTTGTGGTGGTGTACTTTCATGATATCCTGATCTATAGTCATTCAGAAGACGAGCATTTAGAACATCTGAGGAGTGTGTTGACTGTGTTGCACGAGAACAAGCTGTATGTGAACCTAAAGAAATGTACCTTTCTGGCTAGGAAGTCGTTGTTCTTGGGGTTTATTGTGAGTGCAGATGGCATTTAGGTGGATGATGAGAAAGTTCGAGCAATTAGAGAGTGGCCAGCTCCAAAAATAGTGTCTGAATTGCGGAGTTTCTTGTGTTTGGCTAGTTTCTATCGGCGCTTTATTCGACATTTCAGTAGTATTGCAGCCCCTTTAACTGAATGCTTGAAGAAAGGGAAGTTTCAATGGAGTAACGAGACTGAGTCTGCCTTTGCCTTGTTGAAGGAGAAATTGTGTACTGCTCCCAGTTTTAGATTTTCCAGATTTCTCGAAGTTGTTTGAGGTGGATTGTGATGCGAGCGGAGTTGGGATTAGTGCAGTTTTGTCACAGGAGAAACGACCAATTGCATTCTTCAGTGAGAAACTTAGTGATGCTAGGCATAGTTGGAGTACTACTGATAAGGGTTTTACTCAGTTGTGCATGCCTTGTGAACTTGGGTACATTATTTGGTGGGTCAGGAGTTTTTTTTGTATTCTGATTGTGATGCTTTGAAACACCTAAATAGCCAGACCCACATTAGTAAATATATGCATGTTCGATGGACTCAGTTTTGGCAGAAATTCCCATTCAAACTGAAGCATAAGGTGGGAATTCAGAACAAAGTTGCCGATGCGTTAAGTAGGAGAGTTGCTTTGCTGGTGACTTTGAGTAATGAAATAGTGGGGTTTGATTGTTTGAAGGAGTTGTATACTGATTGATGTCGGGCAGTTGTATAACAATTACATTAAAAGTACATGAAAATTTTGAGTTAAATTCTTTTACTATGTTATGACATTTTTTTTAATCTCTTTATTATGTTATAACAATTTTGAGGATATACATATTAAGCCATGGTTTCCTATCATTAAAATCATTTATGTCACATTAAAAATAAATGTATTGTTAAAAGAACTATGTAGGCTTTACTTCCTCTAAAACTTCAAGAGGATATGTAGGTAACATAAATTAAATAAGTCTAAACCCACAAAGTGTGTTGTGGAGTGGTTTTGAAGAGGGCCTTAATTGGTATTCTTACTAAGGCCTATTTAAATAATTTATGTCTTGTAAAAAAAAAAAGAACTACGTAGGCTTTGATTCCTCTAAAACTTGAAGAGGATACGTAGGCGACTTAAATTAAATAAGTCCAAGCTAATAAGACATGTTGTGGAGTGGTTTTGAATAGAGCCTTAATTGCTACTTGTTACTAATGCCTATTTAAATCATTTACGTCTTGTAGAAAAAAATATAAGTGAACTACGTAGGCTTTGATTCCTCTAAAACTTCCAGAGGATACGTAGGCAACTTAACTTAAATAAGTCCAAGCTCATAAGCCGTGTTGTAGAGTGGTTTTGAATAAGATCTTAATTGATAATCTTACTAAGACATTTAAATTATTTAAGTCTTGTAGAAAAAGAAATGACACAGATCGATGCAGTAGTAAACGCTTAAACAAGGAATAATCCTTACGGTTTTGAAGAAAACCCGAAATTGAAATAAATTGATACTATTTGATAATAGTTGATAATGATTACAGCCCTAATCGTGGCTTTATATAGCCCATTAGAAACTTTAATCATTTTACGACTCAAAACGTAATCCTTCTACAACTCAAAACGTCTAATCCTTCTAAGACTCTAAAAACGACTTAAATAAAGTAAATTACGAAAATACCCTAATTGAATAAGAAAATAGAAAGTTCTTGATAGAGCCCTAAATTCAATCGGATTCCTGGATCAAAATTACTGTAAAGCATCTACGACTGCCACGACATTATTCTCTCCCACCTGAGAAAAACTCGACCTCGAGTTTTCTGGATACAAAAGCTCATCATCTGGATAAAATGGAAAAATATCCACCACATTAAATGTTTTGGATATTCCCATTTTAGTAGGCAGACCAACAACATAGGCATTATCATTGATCTTCCTCTCAATCAAATACAGTCCATATTTCTTGGACTGCAACTTGCTATACTGGCCAATTTGGAATCTCTCTCTCCGTAGGAATACCATAACCTAATCACCAACAGTAAACAATTTCTCCTTGCGATGCTTGTCAGCTGTCTGCTTGTACTTGGCATTAGACTCCTCAATCTTCCTCCGAACCGCCTCTGTAGTAGACTGCCAATTCTCGGCCATGTGCTTGGCTGCTATACTATTGTCTTTCTTTTTTGGCAATGTCAGCAAATCTAAAGCATAGGCATGTGCTTTCCGATAGACTAAACAAAAGGTGTCATGCCTGTAGTACGATGAACTGAACTGTTGTAAGCAAACTCTGCCTATGCCAATGAAATATCCCACTTCTTCGGTCGATCTCCCACGATGCTGCGAATCAAATTACCCAGGGATCTGTTGGTAACTTTCGTTTGTCCGTCTGTCTGAGGATGGATTGTACTGCTGTAATTTAAAGATGAATCAAACCCGTACCAAAGTGACCGCAAAAAATGACTGAGAAATTTGGTGTCTCTGTCAGATGTAATGGACTTTGGTATGTCATGCAAATGGACAACCTGCTAAAAATAGAGCTTAGCATTGTTCTGATCATCAGCGACCTTCCTGGAAGGAATAAAATGGACCATATTTGAGAAACGGTCAACAACGACAAAAACAGAACCTGAACCCCGCTGAGTGTGAGGAATACCAAGGACAAAATCCATCGACACATCCTCCCAAATATCCTGTGGTACTGGAAAAGGTGTATAAAGACCAGCATTCTGTGAATGTCCTTTGGCTGTCTGACACATAACAATGCTACACATTCTTGGTCACATCCCATTCTTGGTCACATCCCTACGCAAATGCGGCTAATAGAAACGTTCCACAACAGTAGCAATAGTTTTATCTCTGCCTAGATGACCAGCTAAACCTCCACCATGTAAATCACGAATCACCTTCTCCCTCAAAGACGACTCAGGAATGCAAAGCTGATTACCCTTCATCAAAAACCCATTATGAATGTGAAAATCCTCACAAGGTCAATTTTCGGGCACTACATTTACTCCAAATTTGCCCAAACTCAGCATTATCGGTATACAACTCCTTTAAACAATCAAACCCCACTATCTCATTACTCAAAGTCACCAGCAAAGCAACTATCCTACTCAACGCATCGACAACTTTGTTCTTAATTCCTCGCCTTATGCTTCAGTTTGAATGGGAATTTCTGCAAAAACTGAGTCCATCGAGTATGCATATCTTTAATAATGCGGGTTTGGTTAGTTAGGTGTTTCAAATCATCACAATCAGAATACAAAACAAACTCCTGACCCACCAAATAATGTTCCCAAGTTCGCAAGGCACGCATGACCAAGTAAAACTGCTTATTATAAGTACTCCAACTACGCCTAGCATCACTAAGTTTCTCATTGAAGAATGCTACTGGTCGTTTCTCCTATGACAAAATTGCACCAATCCCAACTCCACTCACATCACAATCCACCTCAAACAACTTCGAGAAATCTGGCAAAGCTAAAACTGGGGCAGTACACAATTTCTCCTTCAACAAGGCAAAGGCAGGCTCAGTCTCGTTACTCCATTGAAACTTCCCTTTCTTCAAACATTCAGTCAAAGGGGCTGCAGTACTACTAAAATGTCGAATAAATCGCCGGTAGAAACTAGCCAACCCCAAGAAACTCTGCAATTCAGACACTGTTTTCGGAGCTGGCCACTCTCTAATTGCTCGAACTTTCTCATCATCCACCTGAATGCCATCTGTACTCACAATAAACCCGAAGAATAACAACTTTCTAGCCAGAAAGGTACATTTCTTCGGTTCACATACAACTTGTTCTCGTGCAACACATTCAACACACTCCTTAGATGTTCTAAATGCTCCTCTTCTGAATGACTATAGATCAGGATATCACCAAAATACACCACCACAAATTTGTCATGGAATGGCTTGAGAACCTGGTTCATAAGTCGCATAAAAGTGCTAGGAGCATTGGACAATTCGAGAGGCATGACCAGCCACTCATACAAACCGTCATTTGTCTTAAAAACTATCTTCCATTCATCTCCTATCCTGATATGAATCTGATGGTATCCATTTCGTAAATCAATCTTGGTGAATATTCGAGCTCCACTCAGTCGATCCAGCATATCTTCCAGACGTGGAATGGGAAATTTGTACCTAATCATAATCCTGTTAATCACCATACTATCAACACACATTCTGTAACTTCCATCATTCTTCGGCGTTAACAGAACAGGTACAACACATGGACTCATGCTCTCCCTGATATGCCCTTTTTGCAATAGCTCTTGCACCTTGTCATGCAAGACCTCACTCTTATTCGGACTCATTCTGTAATGTGGGAGGTTTGGTAAACTGGCGCCAGGAATCAGGTCAATGTGGTGTTGAATATCGCGCATAGGAGGTACTCCATCAGGCAACTCATCTGGTATAATTTCAGCAAATTCCTCCAGCAATGGTTTGACCTGCCTTGGTATCTCAGAAACTGACTCCATCTCATTCCCTACAAGGATTTGTCTCAGCACCAATGCATGCACCTCTTGTGACTCTTTAATGGCTTCGTCCATCTCACGCTCAGTTTATGTCATTACAAGGAAAGACCGTTCCTCCACTTTAGAAGTCTTGGAACGGGTACTTGCCTTTAAAGGAAGCAAGTTAATGTCACTCCCTCTTCCAATTTATACACATTGTCTATCCCAACATGTTGTGCATTAACATTAAACTGTCAAGGTCATCCAAACAGCAGATGGCAGGCATCCATATCTTCCATGTCACAATACACCTCAACCTTGTAAGTACCAATAGAAAAAGGAACACTGCAGCGCTTTGTCACTTGCACCTTCTCAGTTTCCTTTATCCAACCTATAAAGTACGGATTGGGATGCTTCTCCATCTTTAGTTTCAGTGCCTCGGCTGTACCTCTACCAATGATGTTCTCACAGCTCCCACTATCTATGATCAGTTCAAACACCTGGCCATTAATAGTGCATCTCATCCGAAACAGTTTGTGCCGCTGATTGCCATCTTCTAATTTAGGAGTTAACATCAGCCTCCTTACCACACAATTCTGTTCGTCTCCCTCATCATAATCATTATCCCCTCCATCAGGACCACAATAAACTTCCTCTTCGTCATCTCGTTCAATCACATTAACCTTCTTTCTATTAGGACTTTCATTCGATCTGTGACCCGACTGCCCACAACGATAACACTTACCCACAATAGGCTTAGCAAAAGGATTTGCAGTTGTCTTTTGTCCCTCTTTCTGTTCAGTAGGTTTCTTTCCAGGTCCCTTATCTTCCATCCGTTCACCCAAATTTCTTGGTGTGCTTACTCGCTTTGCAAAACTCCTTGAAGTTTCCTCCCCACTATTATTCCTCTGGTTATTATCATTACCATAGGTTCGCCGATTGCCCTCATATCGATTTCCACCTCTCGTCTCGCATCATTAATTCAAATTTAATGGCTAAATTTTTTGCTTCGGTGACGCTTCTTATAACCTGCACTCTAATTTTCTTCCGAACTTGTAGTTTCAATCCATCTAAGTATCGTGTAACCTGATGAATCTCGTTCTCCCTCAAATCATTCCTCTCAGCCAGTCGCATAAAATCTGCTGTATATTCATGAACAGATCTCTCGACTCTGCGACAACGCTGGAATTGTTGAAACAAGATCTCGCTTTCATAATCTAGAGGTAGAAAATCTCGTTGGAGCAACTGTTTCATTCTATACCACGTCCGAACAGGCTGTTTACCTTCCTTGTAACTCCTACTCTGCAGCCTCTCCCACTAGGCAGATGCTCCACTCTTCAATCGACATGCCACCAATTTCACCCTTTTCTCCTGAGGAATATCAATATACTCAAAAAAATGGTCTACTTCGGCGATACAATCAACAAATCCTCGATATTCAGATTACCAGAGAAACTAGGAATATCCACTTTCAACCTGAAGTTGCATCCTTCATAATAATCATGATTAGGATGATTATTATTGTTATTATATCTGCCGCCTCGATCTCTCCTAACAGGTTTGCCTTGATCCTCGGCCAGAACCATATCCTCCTCCTCATCACTGGAGTCACCACCAGCAACCCAACCTCTAAAATTTGCAGCCACTGGTGCAATAAGAGCATCACCTCGAGCACGCTGATTTCTTGAACGTTGTTCACCATCACCCTCGTGTCTGTTGGCATTTACGTCAAGGGCGTCAAATCTGTTAAGTACTGCATCAAGGAGCTCGTCTATACGCCGGAATTGTTAATCGAGATTTGTCTCTAAGGTTCTTATTGTCACCTCTTGAGCCTCCACTTTGCTTCGCAAAGCTTCAACATCCTGAACGACGTTCGGAATGCTACCGCTTCCACCGGACATCGTTAGTACGAATGGAATTCACGCTCTGATACCAATTAACGTAGCGTAAACGCTTAAACAAGGAAGAGTCCTTACGGTTTTGAAGAAAACCTGAAATTGAAATAAATTGATACTAATTGATAATAGTTGATAATGATTACAGCCCTAATCGTTGCTTTATATAGCCCATTAGAAACTCTAATCCTTTTACGACTCAAAACGTAATCCTTTTACAACTCAAAACGTTTAATCCTTCTAAGACTCTAAAAACGACTTAAATAAAGTAAATTACGAAAATAACCTAACTGAATAAGAAAATAGAAAGTTCTTGATAGAGCCTTAAACTCAATCGGATTCCTGGATCAAAATTACTATAAAGCATCTACGACTGCCACGACATCATTACTGACGCAGCGTAAACGCTTAAACAAGAAAGAATCTTTACGGTTTTGAAGAAAACCCGAAATTGAAATAAATTGATAATAATTCAAAACAGTTGATAATGATTACAACCCTAATTATGGCTTTATATAGCCCATTAGAAACTATAATCATTTTACGACTCAAAACATAATCCTTCTATAACTCCAAATGCCTAATCCTTCTAAGACTCTAAAAACGAATTAAATAAAGTAAATTACGAAAATATCCTAACTGAATAAGAAAATAGAAAGTTCTTGATAGAGCCCTAAACTCAATCGGATTCCTGGATCAAAATTACTGTAAAGCATCTACGACTCCCACGACATCATTATCTCCCACCTTACAAAAACTCAACCTTGAGTTTTCTGGATACAAAGGCTCATCATCTGAATTAAATGGAAAAATATCCGCCACATTAAATGTCTTGGATATTCCCATATTAGTAGGCAGACCAACAACATAGGCATTATCATTGATCTTCCTCTCAATCAAATACGGTCCATATTTCTTGGACTGCAACTTGCTGTATTGGCCAACTGGGAATCTCTCTCTCCGTAGGAATACCATAACCTGATCACCAATAACAAAAAATTTCTCCTTGCGATGCTTGTCAGCTACCTGCTTGTACTTGGCATTAGACTCCTCAATCTTGCTTCGAACCGCCTCTGTAGTAAACTGCCAATTCTCGGCCATGTGCTTGGCTGCTACACTATTGTCTTTCTCTTTTGGCAATGTCAGCAAATCTAAAGCATGGGCAAGTGCTTTCCGATATACTACAGCAAAAGGTGTCATGCCTGTAGTACGATGAACTGAACTGTTGTAAGTAAACTCTGCCTATGTTAATGCAGTGTCCCACTTCTTCAGTTAATCTCCCACGATGCTGCGAATTACCAAGGGATCTATTAGTAACTTCCGTCTGTCCGTCTATCTGAGGTTGGGCCGTACTGCTGTAATTTAAAGATGAATCAAACTGGTACTAAAGTGACCGCCAAAAATGACTGAGAAATTTGTTGTCTCTATCAGATGTAATGGACTTCGGTACATTATCCAAACGGACAACCTGCTCAAAGTAGTGCTTAGCAATGTTCTGAGCATCAACAACCTTCCTGCAAGGAATAAAATGGGCCATATTTGAGAAACGGTCAACAACGACAAAAATAGAATCTGAACCCCGCTGAGTGTGAGGAAGACCAAGGATAAAATCCATCGACACATCCTCCCAAATATCCTGTGGTACTGGCAAAGGTGTATAAAGACCAAAGATTCTCGTGAATGTCCTTTGTCATCGACATACATAACAACGTTGCATAATCTTGGTCACATCCCTACGCAAATACGACCAATAGAAACATTCCACAACAGCAGCAATAGTTTTATCACTGCCTAGATGACCAGCTAAACCCCCACCATGTAAATCACGAATCACCTTCTCCTCAAAGACGACTCAGAATGCAAAGCCGATTACCTTTCATCAAAAACCCATCATGAATGTGAAAATCCTCACAAGGTCAAGTCGGCACTACATTTACTCCAAATCTGCCCAAACTCAACATCATTAGTATACAACTCCTTCAAACAATCAAACCCCACTATCTCATTACTCAAAGTCACGAGCAAAGCAACTCTCCTACTCAACACATCGGCAACTTTGTTCTGAATTCCTGCCTTATGCTTCAGTTTGAAGGGGAATTTCTGCAAAAACTGAGTCCATCGAGCATGCATATCTTTACTAATGCAGGTCTGGCTATTTAGGTGTTCCAAAGCATCACAATCAGAATACAAAACAAATTCCTGACCCACCAAATAATGTTCCCAAGTTCGCAAGGCACTCACGACCGAGTAAAACTCTTTATCATAAGTACTCAAAAAAATGTTATGTAGATATGGATGCCTGCCATCTGCTGTTTGGATGACCTTGGCAGTTTGATGTTAATGCACAACACGCTGGGAGAGACAATGTGTATAAATTAGAGAAGGAGGGAGTGATGTTTAATTTGCTTCCTTTAAAGGCAAGTACCTGTTCCAAGACTTCTAAAGTGGAGGAACGGTTTTTCCATGTAATGACACAAACTGAGCGTGAGATGGACGAAACCATTAAAGAGTCACAGGTGGTGCATGCATTGTTGCTGAGACAGATCCTTGTAGGAAATGAGATGGAGTCAGTTTCTGAGATACTAAGGCAGGTCAAACCATTGCTGGATGAATTTACTGAAATTATACCAGATGAGTTACTTGATGGATTACCTCCCATGCGCGATATTCAACACCACATTGACCTGATTCCTGGCGCTAGTTTACCAAACCTCCCACATTACAGAATGAGTCCGAAGGAGAGTGAGGTCTTGCATGACAAGGTGCAGGAGCTGCAGAAAGGGCATATCAGGGATAGCATGAGTCCATGTGCTGTTCCTGCTCTGTTAACGCCGAAGAAGTATGGAAGTTACAGAATGTGTGTTGATAGTAAGGCGATTAACAGGATTACGATTGGGTATAGATTTTCCATTCCACGCCTGGAAGATATGCTGGATCGACTGAGTGGAGCTTGAATATTCACCAAGATTGATTTACGAAGTAGATACCGTCAGATTCGTAGCAGGATGGGAGATGAATAGAAGACAACTTTTAAGACAAATGACGGTCTGTATGAGTGGCTGGTCATGCCTTTCGGATTGTCCAATGCTCCTAACACTTTTATGCGACTTATGAATCAGGTTCTCAAGTCATTCCATGACAAATTTGTGGTGGTGTACTTTCATGATATCCTGATCTGTAGTCAGTCAGAAGACGAGCATTTAGAACATCTGAGGAGTGTGTTGACTGTGTTGCACGAGAACAAGCTGTATGTGAACCTGAAGAAATGTACCTTTATGGCTAGGAAGTCATTGTTCTTGGGGTTTATTGTGAGTGCAGATGGCATTTAGGTGTATGATGAGAAAGTTCGAGCAATTAGAGAGAGGCCAGCTCCAAAAATAGTGTCCGAATTGCGGAGTTTCTTGTGCTTGGCTAGTTTTTATCGGCGCTTTATTCGACATTTCGGTAGTATTGCAGCCCCTTTAACTGAATGCTTGAAGAAAGGGAAGTTTCAATGGAGTAACGAGACTGAGTCTGCCTTTGCCTTGTTGAAGGAGAAATTGTGTACGCCCAGCTTTTAGATTTGCCGATTTCTCGAAGTTGTTTGAGGTGGATTGTGATGCGAGCGAAGTGAGGATTAGTGCGGTTTTGTCACAAGAGAAACGATCAATTGCATTCTTCAAATGAGAAACTTAGTGATGCTAGGCGTAGTTGGAGTACTAATGATAAGGAGTTTTACTCTTCGTGCGTGCGTGCCTTGGGAACTTGGGAACATTATTTGGTAGGTCAAAAGTTTGTTTTGTATTCTGATTGTGATGCTTTGAAACACCTAAATAGGCGCACCCACATTAGTAAATATATGCATGTTCGATGGACTCGCTTTTTGCGAGAATTCCCCATTCAAACCGAAGCATAAGGCGGGAATTCAGAACAAAGTTGCCGATGCGTTAAGTAGGAGAGTTGCTTTGCTGATGACTTTGAGTAATGAGATAGTGGGGTTTGATTGTTTGAAGGAGTTGTATACTGATTGATGTCGGCGCTTGTAGATGCTTTACAAGTAATTTTGATCCGTGAATCCGATTGAGTTTAGGGCTCTATCAAGAACTTTCTATTTTCTTATTCAGTTAGGGTATTTTTATAATTTACTTTATTTAAGTCGTTTTTATAGTCTTAGAAGTATTAGGCATTTTGAGTTGTAGAAGGATTACGTTTTGAGTCGTAAAAGGATTAGAGTTTCTAATGGGCTATATAAAGTAATGATTCGGCCGTAATCATTATCAACTATTATCAATTATTATCAATTTATTTCAATTTTAGGTTTTCTTCAAAACCGTAAGGATTCTTCCTTGTTTAAGCGCATACGCTGCGTCAGTTGGTATCAGAGCGTGAATTTCATTCATACTAACGATGTCCGGTGGAAGCAGTGGCATTTCGAACGTCGTTCAGGATGTTGAAGCCTTGCGAATCAAAGTGGAGGCTCAAGAGGCGGCAATCAGAACCTTGGAGACAAATCTCGATCAACAATTCTGGCGTATAGACGAGTGCCTTGATGTGGTGATTAACATATTTGACGCCCTTGGGGTGAATGCCAACAGACACGAGGGTGATGGTGAACAACATCCAAGAGATCAGCGTGCTCGAGGCGATGCTCTTATTGCACCAGTGGCTGCGAATTTTAGAGGTCAAGTTGCTGGTGGTGACTCTAGTGATGAGGAGAAGGATATGGTTCTGGACAAGGATCAGGTCAGACCTGTTAGGAGAGATCAAGGCGGCAGATATGATAACAATAATAATCATTCTAATCGTGATTATTATGAAGGAGGTGTCTTCAGGTTGAAAGTCGATATTCCTAGTTTCTCTGTAATCTGAACATCGAGGACTTTGTTGATTGGATCGCCGAAGTAGACCATTTTTTTTAGTATATGGATATTCCTCAGGAGAAAATGGTGAAATTGGTGGCATGTCGATTGAAGAGTGGAACATCTGCCTGGTGGGAGAGGCTGTAGAGTAGACGTTACAGGGAATGTAAACAGCCTGTTCAGACGTGGTATAGAATGAAACAGTTGCTCCAACGAGATTTTTTGCCTCCAGATTATGAGCAGATCTTGTTTCAACAATACTAGCGCTGTCGGCAGGGTCAGAGATCTGTTCATGAATATACAACAGATTTTTATGTGACTGGCTGAGAGGAATGATTTGAGGGAGAACGACGTTCATGAGGTTACACGATACCTAGATGGATTGAAACTACAAGTTCGGGAGAGAATTGGAGTGCAGTTTACAAGAACTATCACTGAGGCAAAAAATTTAGCCATTAAGGCTGAATTAATGATGCAGGACAGAGGTGAAAATTGATATGAGGGCAATCGGCGAACCTATTGTAGTGATAATTACCAGAGGAAAAATAGCGGGGGAGGAAACTTCAAGGAGCTTTGCAGAGCGGAGTAAGTCCACCCAAGGCTGGAATTAAGGTACTGAACGGAAGGAAGATAAGGGACCTGGAAAGAAACCTGCTGAACAGAAAGAGGGACAAAAGACAACCGCAAATCCTTATGCTAAGCCTATTGTGGGCAAGTGCTATCGTTGTGGGCAGTCTGGTCACAGATAAAATAAATGTCCTAATAGAAAATAGGTTAATGTGATTGAACGAGATGATAAAGAGGAACTTTATTATGGTTCTGATGGAGGGGATGATGATTAGGATGAGGGAGACGAACAAAATTATGTGGTAAGGAGGCTGATGTTAACTCCTAAATTAGAAGATGACAAATCAAGATAGATCAAGCTTTGTGAGATGCACTATTAATGGCCAAGTGTTTGAACTGATCATAGATAGTAGGAGCTGTGAGAACATCATTGGTAGAGGTACAGCCGAGACACTGAAATTGAAGATGGAGAAACATCCCAATCCATACTCTATAGGTTGGATAAAGGCAACTGAGAAGGTGCAAGTGACAGAGCGCTGCAGGGTTCATTTTTCCATTGGTATTTACAAGAAAGAGGTGTATTGTGACATGCTAGATATGGATGCCTGCCATCTGCTGTTTGGATGACCTTGGCAGTTTGATGTTAATGCACAACATGCTGGAAGAGATAACGTGTATAAATTGGAGGAGGGAGTGACGTTTAACTTGCTTCCTTTAAAGGCAAGTACCCATTCCAAGACTTCTAAAGTGGAGGAACGGTCTTTCCTTGTAATGACACAAACTGAGCTTGAGATAGACGAAGCCATTAAAGAGTCACAGGTGGTGCATGCATTGGTGCTGAGACAGACCCTTGTAGGGAATGAGATGGAGTCAGTTTCTGAGATACCAAGGCAGGTCAAACCATTGTTGGAGGAATTTGCTGAAATTATACTAGACGAGTTGCCTGATGGATTACCTCCTATCCGCGATATTTAGCACTGCATTGACCTGATTGCTGGCGCCAGTTTACCAAACTTCCCACATTACAGAATGAGTCCGAAGGAGGGTGAGGTCTTGCATGACAAGGTGTAGGAGCTGCTGCAGAAAGGGCATATTAGGGAGAGCATAAGTCCATGTGCCGTTCCTGCTCTGTTAACGCCGAAGACGGATGGAAGTTATAGAATGTGTATTGATAGTAGGGCGATTAACAGGATTACGATTGGGTACAAATTTCCCATTCCACGCCTGGAAGATATGCTGGATCGACTGAGTGGAGCTCGAATATTCACCAAGATTGATTTACAAAGTGGATACCATCTGATTCGTATCAGGATGGGAGATGAATGGAAAACAGTTTTTAAAACAAATGACGGTTTGTATGAGTGGCTGGTCATGCCTTTCGAATTGTTCAATGCTCCTAGCACTTTTATATTCCATAACAAATTTGTGGTGGTGTATTTTGATGATATCCTGATCTATAGTCATTCAGAAGAGGAGCATTCAGAACATCAGAGGAGTGTGTTGACTGTGTTGCACGGGAACAAGCTGTATGTGAACCTGAAGTAATGTACCTTTCTGGCTAGGAAGTTGTTGTTCTTGGGGTTTATAGTGAGTGCAGATGACGTTCAGGTGGATGATGAGAAAGTTCGAGCAATTAGAGAGTGGCCAGCTCCGAAAACAGTGTCTGAATTGCAGAGTTTCTTGGGGTTGGCTAGTTTCTACCGGCGCTTTATTCGACATTTCTGTAGTATTGCGGCCCCTTTGACTGAATGCTTGAAGAAAGGGAAGTTTCAATGGAGTAACGAGACTGAGTCTGCCTTGGCCTTTTTGAAGGAGAAATTGTGTACTGCCCCAGTTTTAGCTTTGCTAGATTTCTCGAAGTTGTTTGAGGTGGATTGTGATGTGAGTGGAGTTGGGATTGGTGCAGTTTTGTCACAGGAGAAATGACAAGTAGCATTCTTCAGTGAGAAACTTAGTGATGCTAGGCGTAGTTGTAGTACTTATGATAAGGAGTTTTACTCGGTCGTACGTGCCTTGAGAACTTGGAAACATTATTTGGTGGGTCAGGAGTTTGTTTTGTATTCTGATTGTGATGCTTTGAAACACCTAAATAGCCTGACCCACATTAGTAAAGATATGCATGCTCGATGGACTCGTTTTTTGCAAAAATTTCCATTCAAACTGAAGCATAAGGCGGGGAATTCAGAACAAAGTTGCTGATGCGTTGAGTAGGAGAGTTGCTTTGCTGGTGACTTTGAGTAATTAGATATTGGGGTTTGATTGTTTGAAGGAGTTGTATACTGATGATGCTGAGTTTGGGCAGATTTGGAGTAAATGTAGTGCCCGACAGCCTTGTGAGGATTTTCACATTCATGATGGGTTTTTGATGAAGGGTAATCAATTTTGCATTCCTGAGTCGTCTTTGAGGGAGAAGGTGATTTGTGATTTACATGGTGGGGGTTTAGCTGGTCATATAGTCAGAGATAAGACTATTGTTGCTGTTGTGGAACGTTTCTATTAGCCGCATTTATGTAGGGATGTGACCAAGATTGTGCAGCGTTGTTATGTGTGTAAGACAGCCAAAGGACATTCATAGAATACTGGTCTTTATACACCTTTGCCAGTGCCATAGGATATTTGGGAGGATGTGTCGATGGATTTTGTCCATGGTCTTCCTCCCACTCAGTGGGGTTCAGATTCTGTTTTTTGTCGTTGTTGACCATTCCTCAAAGATGGTCCATTTTATTCCTTGCAGGAAGGTTGTTGATGCTCAGAACATTGCTAAGCTCTATTTTGAGCAGGTTGTCCATTTGCATGGTGTACCGAAGTCCATTACATCTGATAGAGACACCAAATTTCTTAGTCAATTTTGGCGGTCACTTTGGTACCGGTTTGATTCATCTTTAAATTACAAAGAATAAAACCCATCCTCGGATAGACGGAAGTTACCAACAGATCCCCGAGTAATTTGATTCGCAAAGATCGTGGGTGATCAACGAAGAAGTGGGATACTTCATTGGTATAGGCGAGTTTTGCTTACAATAGTTCGCTTCATCGAACTACGCATGACACCTTTTATTGTAGCCTATTGGAAAGCATCTGCCTATTTTTTAGATTTGCTGACATTGCTAAAAGAAAAAAAAACAATAGTGTAGCAGCCAAACACATGGCCGAGAATTGGCGGTATACTACAAAGGCGGTTCGGAGGAAGAATGAGGAGTCTAATGCCAAGTACAAACAGACAGCTGACAAGCATTGCAAGGAGAAATTTGTTGCTGTTGGTGACCAGGTTATGGTATTCCTACGGAGAGAGATTCCCAGTTGGCCAGTACAGCAAGTTGCAGTCCAAGAAATATGGACCGTATTTGATTGAGAGGAAGATCAATGATAATGCCTATGTTGTTGGTGTGCCTACTAATATGGGAATATCCAAGACATTTAATGTGGCGGATATTTTTCTATCTTATCCAGATGATGAGCCTTTTTATCCAGAAAACTCGAGGAAAACTGTAATTGAAATAAATTGATAATAATTGATAATAGTTGATAATAGTTGATAATGATTACAGCCCTAATCATGGCTTTATATAGCCCATTAGAAACTCTAATCCTTTTACGACTCAAAATGTAATCCTTCTACAACTTAAAACGCCTAATCCTTTTAAGACTCTACAAACG
Organism: Stephania japonica; assembly: GCA_039657345.1. Classification (NCBI taxonomy): domain Eukaryota; kingdom Viridiplantae; phylum Streptophyta; class Magnoliopsida; order Ranunculales; family Menispermaceae; genus Stephania; species Stephania japonica. The sequence goes on from CM077557.1 coordinate 14,933,103, forward strand.
ACTTAAATAAAGTAAATTATGAAAATATCCTAACTGAATAAGAAAATAAAGAGTTCTTGATAAAGCCCTAAACTCAATCGGATTCCTGATCAAAATTACTATTAAGCATCTACGACTGCCACTACATCATTCTCTCCTACCTGAAAAAAACTCAACCTCGAGTTTTCTGGATACAAAGGCTCATCATCTACATAAGATGAAAAAATATCCGCCACATTAAATGTCTTGGATATTCCCATATTAGTAGGCAGAACAACAACGTAGGCATTATCATTGATCTTCCTCTCACTCAAATATGGTCCATATTTCTTGGACTGCAACTTGCTGTACTGGCCAACTTGGAATCTCTATCTCTGTAGGAATACCATAACCTGATCACCAACAACAAAAAATTTCTCCTTGCGATGCTTGTTAGCTGCCTGCTTGTACTTGGCATTAGACTCCTCAATCTTCCTCCGAATCGCTTCTTTAGTAGACTGCAAATTTTCGACCATGTGTTTGGTCGCTACACTCATTTTGTTTTCTCTTTGGCAATGTCAACAAATCTAAAGCATGGGCGGTGTGCTTTCCGATAGACTACAACAAACGGTGTCATGCATGTAGTACGATGAACTCGAATCTGTTATAAGAAAACTCGCTGTGCCAATGCAAGATCCCACTTCTTCGCTTGATCTCCCATCCCGATACGAATTTGATGGTATCCACTTCGTAAATCAATCTTGGTGAATATTTGAGCTCCACTCGCTTGATCCAACATATCTTCCAGGTATGAAATAGAAAATTTGTGCCCAATCGTAATCCCGTTAATCACCCTACTATCAACACACATTCTGTAATTTCCATCCTTCTTCTGTTAACGAGCAGAACAACACATGGACTCATGCTCTCCCCGATATGCCCTTTCTGCAGCCTCCGCACTTTGTCATGCAAGACCTCACTCTCCTTCGACTCATTCTATAATGTGGGAGGTTTGGTAACCGGAGCCATGAATCGGTCAATATTGTGTTGAATATCGCGCATAGGAGGTAATCCATCGTGCAACTCGTCTGTATAATTTCGAAGAAATTTCTCCAAAGAATGGTTTGACTTGCCTTGGTATCTCAGAAACTGACTCCATCTCATTCCCAACAAGGATCTGTCTCAGCACTAATGCATGCACCACCTGTGACTCTTTAATGGCTTCGTCCATCTCACGCTCAGTTTGTGTCATTACAAGGAAAGACCGTTCCTCCACTTTAGAAGTCTTGGAATGGGTACTTGCCTTTAAAGAAAGCAAGTTAAACGTCACTCCCTCCTCCAATTTATACCCATTGTCTCTCCCAGCGTGTTGTGCATTAACATCAAACTGCCAAGGTCGTCCAAACAGCAGATGGCAGGCATCCATATCTACCACGTCACAATACACCTCATCCTTGTAAGTACTAATGGAAAAAGGAACCCTACAAATACTCGTTAGTTGCACCTTCTCGCTTGCCTTTATCCAACATATAGAGTACGGATCGGGATGCTTCTCAATCTTCAGTTTCAGTGCCTCGGCTGTACCTCTACCAATAATGTTCTCACAGCTCTCATTATCTATGATCAGTTCAAACATTTGGCCATTAATAGTGCATCTCGTCCGAAACAGTCTGTGCCGCTGACTGCCATCTTCTAATTTCGGAGTTAACATCAACCTCCTTACCACACAATTCTATTCGTCTCCCTCATTATAATCATCATAATCATCATCCCCTCCATCAGGACCACAATAAACTTCCTCTTCATTATTTCGTTCAATCACATTAGCCTGCTTTCTATTAGGACATTCATTCGATCTGTGACCAGACTGCCCATAACGATAACACTTGCCCACAATAGGCTTAGCATAAGGATTTGCGGTTGTCTTTTGTCCCTCTTTCTGTTCAGCAGGTTTCTTTCCAGGTCCCTTATCTTCTTTTCGTTCAGTACCTTGATTACAGCCATGGGTGGACTTACTCCGCTCTGCAAAACTCCTTGAAGTTTCCTCCCGCTATTATTCCTCTCGGTAATTATCACTACTATAGGTTCGCCGATTGCCCTCATATCAATTTCCACCTCTCGTCTGCATCATTAATTCAAATCTTAATGGCTAAATTTTTCACCTCGAAAGACGAGTTCTTATAACCAAAGACTCCAATTTTCTCCTGAACTTGTAGTTTCAATCCATCTAGGTATCGTGTAACCTAATGAACCTCGTTCTCCCTCAAATCATTCCTCTCAGTCAATCGCATAAAATCTGCTGTATATTCATGAACAGATCTCTGACCCTACCGACATCGCTAGTATTGTTGAAACAAAATCTGCTCATAATTTGGAGGTAGAAAATCTCGTTGGAGAAACTGCTTCATTCTATACCACGTCCGAATAGACTGTTTACCTTCCCTGTAATGCCTACTCTGCAGCCTCTCCCACCAGGCAGATGCTCCACTCTTCAATCGACATGCCACCAATTTCACCCATTTCTCCCGAGAAATATCCATATACTTAAAAAAATGGTCTACTTCGACGATCCAATCAACAAAGTCCTCGATGTTCAAATTACCAGAAAAACTAGGAGTATCCACTTTCGACCTGAAGTCGCCTCCTTCATAATAATCATGATTAGGATGATTATTATTGTTATTATATCTGTCGCCTCGATCTCTCCTAATAGGTCTGCCCTGATCCTCGGCCAGAACCATATCTTCCTCCTTATGACTGGAGTCACCACCAGCAACCCGACCTCTAAAATTCGCAGCCACTGGTGAAATAAGAGCATCGCCTCAAGCACGCTGATCTCTTGGACGTTGTTCACCATCACCTTCGGGTCTGTTGGTATTCACCCCAAAGGCGTCAAATTTGTTAATCACTGCATCAAGGCGCTCGTCTATACGCCGAAATTGTTGATCGAGATTTGTTTCCAAGATTCTGATTGCCACCTCTTGAGCCTCCACTTCAGCTCGCGAGGCTTCAACATCCTGAACGACGTTCGGAATGCCATCGCTTCCACCAGACATCGTTAGTACGAACGGAATTCATGCTTTGACACCAACTGATGCAGCGTAAACGCTTAAACAAGGAAGAATCTTTACGGTTTTGAAGAAAACTCAAAATTGAAATAAATTGATAATAATTGATAATAGTTGATATTGATTACAGCCCTAATCATGGCTTGATATAGCCTATTATAAACTCTAATCCTTTTACGACTCAAAACATAATCCTTCTACAACTCAAAATGCCTAATCCTTCTAAGACTCTAAAAACGACTTAAATAAAGTAAATTACGAAAATACCCTAAGTGAATAAGAAAATAGAAAGTTCTTGATAGTGCCCTAAACTCAATCGGATTCCTGAATCAAAATTACTGTAAAGCATCTACGACTGCCACAACATCAAGAACTATATATATAAGAGAACTACGTTGGCTTTGATTCCTCTAAAACTTTAAGAGGATACGTAGACAGCTTAAATTAAATAAGTCCAATCCCGCAAGTTGTATTGTAGAGTGGTTTTGAAGTGGGCCTTAATTGATTCTTACTAAGACCTATTTAGATCATTTATGTCTTGTAGAAAAAAAATACATAAAAGAACTACATAGGCTTTGATTCCTCTAAAAAATGAAAAGGATAAGTCGGCAGTTTAAATAAAAGAAGTCCAAGCCCATAAAGGCGTGTTGTAGAGTGGTTTTGAATAGGGCCTTAATTGATATTATTCTTAAGGCCTATTTAAATAATTTAAGTCTTGTAAAAAAATATTTAATTATATAAGAGAACTACGTAGGCTTTGATTCCTCTAAAACATGAAAAGGATACGTAGACAGCTTAAATAAAATAAATTCAGACCCACAAGGCGTGTTGGGGAGTGGTTTTGAATGGGAAATAGTCAAGGTCTTAAGTCATTCCCGGAGGGCTTGTCATTGCTCCCCCACCTTCAGGGCTTGAGAATCGGTCAGTTTTGTGAGGATCTTGACTATTTCCCATTCCCTGATCTACAAGAGCCACAAATACAATTTTCTGCCCATAGTCAACGACGCCACTTCACTTCCCTCAGTACCTTAGTGCTTATTGACTGGCCTAAGTTGAAGTCCTTACCTCTCTAGTTTTATTCCAACAATCACTATTGATGATGATCTCGTTTAAGATCTTTTTTGAGCTAGAACTATGTTTGTTCTTGCTTAATTTATTTCCAGTGCTGTTTTCAATCAATTTTTTCTTCTCTGATTCTGAATCTATCTTGCACATTGATCCAACTAACATCTACCACATGATCTATTTCTCTTTCTTGCCAACCACCGTTTAAAGTAGTTGAATCCTCCTTTTTCTTTGGGTTAGGAAAGTATATGACATCGATCTTGACTTGAATTGATTTTTATCTGATGAATGTCATGTTAATGGAAGCGGTGGTATATATTGATAGTGTACAACACTTGGTTAGGATGTGTGTTATAAGTTGTAACATTGTAAAAGAGCTGTGTTGTAACAATTGTCAAAACACTCATTGTAACAAAGTGTTCTACTCTATCAATATGCTCTACAGAAGAAGCTCACAGTATGAGCTGTAGTTCCTTGCATAAAGACATTATTCGTATTCGATAATAAACTTTAGAAGGCCATCTCATTTTTATTATGAAGGCAAGAATTATTAAAGTAAATTGTTTTATATCTATTTGCATGATCTATATGCAACAGGAAGGACAAAAGTGAAACAATAGACCGCAACCTCTTCTTTCTCGCTGCATCAGATTAATTTGTACTTTTGTACACATCCTTGATGGTTAATGAAGATAATGGCCTGCATAGGTTCAATTTGAACGCTGATACTACAATGCTCCTGAATTTAAGGAAGTGTAGATTAAGTTCACAGTGTAGATTAAGTTCACGACCGACCATCATCATCAAGTACTTTAGACCATAGTTAAATTTTTAAGCAAATTAACTATGAGAAGTAGATGACTAAAGTGTTATATTGTACTTGTAGAGACTCTAAATTGGAGAAAAAACTTTTGTGAGATTCAAAAGTTAATTAGGATATGAACTAAATCTCCTTATATTTATGTGGCACGTGTTCCAACTTTACTTCTTGATGAAATTGAAATGAAAAGGGCATTCCTAAGCTAAGATTGATGAATGGTCATTTATTTAAATGACACAGATGTTTATCCTGTTGGAATATTTGGTATGAATGCTGCTCTCTCTTCTTTTCGAGCTTTCGGGGTTTTTAATGTGGCCTTCTCTCTTTGAGAAAGTTGCAGTTCAGTTAAGATGTGAATTACATGTTATCAATTAGGTTTTGTATTGTCAGTTTTTTTTTTTGATAATAGGAGGCGATACTCCATTTTATATATATGTATAAACTAAAAATGTACAAAAGGAATGCAATGAACAAAAGGGGGCTGTACAAAAATCATGTACCATGATGAAGCCCTGCCCAATGTAAAACTTAAACATACTTGTTCCTAACACTAGGTCCCCCCACTTTTGCAACGCAAAAACATACAGGCCATTAAGGTCCGCATAAGGATCCACCTCCCAAGATTGTTGTATATGAGTATGTCAATTAAGGTGCGCAGTTCAATTATGCGTAGGGACAAGGTCAGCAGTGCAATTATGTGTTTAGGGTATTTAGGGTTTGGCCCATTTGGCCCGTCTATGCATAACTGTGTATGTTGACCTATTGGCCCTTGATAAATTATCTTGTCTTTTTCCCAAAACCTAACGGTACTTTTCTGGTTCTTATGAATCTGAAAGTAGCAATGTGATTCTCTAATGACTCTCAGTTCATGCCTTGTAGCTTTCTCATGTCAGTTATGGACTGAGAAACACATCTCTAGACTAAAATCAAAAGGGAATTGCAGGAGCAAGGAATGACAGTTGATTATATGTTCAGATCCTTTGCCAACATTGTCGGAATTTTTATTGAGGTTGCTGCTCTCTGGTGTAGTTTCAAACCTCAAGCTTTCTTCTTTTCTAAAATTTGACTGAATCCAAGTGTTTCTACTTCTTACTTTTGTGATTGAGTGGGAATCATGAATGTGTACTGCATCTGTGATTGTGCGTTTGAAACTCAATATTTGTTTGTATTATGATTTAGAGTACTATTAATTTGTAGCTAATTCTATTCAAGTCCCTTCCTTTACCTTTTAAATGCAGCAGTGTATATTAAGTGGTAATAGGAGAAGGACCACCTTTACATACTTAAAATTTGGTTCTTGAGTTGGAAAGTGTGGCTGTCCACATAGCTCAATACGCAGAAGCCCTTCAATAACACAGATTTTCCTTGTAGGCTTGAGTGTTTCAGAGTTAGACATAAAATTCATAGCAACAGTAGAAATAGAGGCTCCACTACTCTTTGAAACACACGCATGAAATCTGTGAAGAGTATCAAAATCCCTGCTCTAAAATTCTCTTCACTACTGTAAGCGAAATTTCTGTTCTTGTAAATGGAATGGAACTGAACTTTTGAAATTTCCAATGTTTCAATTCAATCAAAACATGAGAACAATTACAGAATTCACAAAATACAAAATTTACAAGAATCTGTTTAAGCTACAACTCTAAATACTCAACAAATTAATGGAATGTGTATGATTGTATACATGTTACTGTTAAATTGAAAAACAAGAATATGAACACACATGTGGTTTTCAGAAACTATGCAACCCGTGCCTTCTTGAACTGGCTTAAGTACAGCTTTGTGTTCCTTCTCTTAGCAGATGATGACGCACGAGACATTTTTGGACCGCGAGTCGCAATTGATTTGGGTACAGTATAGTTATTTGCAAAGAAAGGATGTCGGAGTGCCTCCATTGCCGTTGGCCTCTTCAAATCATCCCAAGAGCAAAGCCATCGAATCAAACTAATATCATCCTCTTCCGCGTTAGGCACCAATTCAGCTAGCTTATCCACACCATCATACTTTTTTGGAAACTCATAATTCAGTTCTTGTGCATGGTACAACCCGTCCTCCCATGTTTCCTCTGTCGGAGACCCAATCACACTACAAATCTTCCATATTTGATCCATCGGACTAGACCCTCGAAACAAAGGCATTGAAGTGAACAACTCCGCTATGATAGCCCCCATCGCCCACATATCCACGGCTGGACTATATGTCGGAGTTTCCAATAAAACCTCCGGGGCCCTATACCACAAAGTCGTTACATACTTAGTATACATCTCATCTCCATTTGTCGAAACCTCTCGCGCCATCCCTAAATCCGCAACCTTAACAACGTCATCATAAACTAGTATGTTGTCTGGCTTGAGGTCACGGTGAAAGTACCCTTTTTGATGCATTTGAGCCAATGCTTGGAATAATTGTATGGCCACACCGCGAACTTCATCACTATCGGCATACTTCTTCACTCTCTTCTTCATGAATTGAGTCAAAGTCATGTCCATGCACTCCATGACCAAGTACAGGATATTGTCTTCAACGATAAGTTCCTTGAGCTTCACAATGTTTGGATGGTCACCGACACCTCTCAAAGCCTTCACTTCTCGTAGATTCATACATTCTTTCCATGACGAGCAATTGAATTTGTCCTTGAGTTTTTTGATGGCTACAATGTCCCCAGAGTGCTTGTTGACGGCTTTCCACACGCACCCATATGAGCCCTCTCCGAGGACTTCTAGTGGCTCGTAATCATGGATCACTTTTTCATAGGAGTCGTTGTCGCGGAGGCCAAGGCCGAGCATCGGATGCTCTTGCTTGATCGACATCAAGATTTGTGAAGCTTGTTAGAGAAGCGAAAAGCTTTTAGAGAAACAAAGAAACTTGGGAGATCAAGAATTGTAATTGACGAATGAATTGTAATTGTGGTGACAATATAACTAAGTTTCTATTTTGTACGCCGACTTGGGAGTACAAGTAAAAAATTAGAAGGTTGGGTGCGGGGGGCAATTGTGTAAATTACTAGACCGTTGGGTGATGACGCAGCGTAAACGCTTAAACAAGGAATAATCCTTAAAGTTTTTTTATAAAACTTGAAATTGAATAAATTGATAAATAATTGATAATGATTACAGCCCTAATCATGGCTTTATATAGGCCATTAGAAACTCTAATCCTTATACAACTCAAATTCCTAATCTTTCTATGAATCAAAATCCTAATCCTTCTAAAACATAATTCTTCTATGACTCAAAACACCTAATCCTACTAAGACTCTAAAAACGACTTAAATAAATTAAATTACTAAAATACTCTAACTGAATAAGAAAATAGAAAGTTCTTAATAAAGTCCTAAACTCAATCGAATTCCTGAAAAACATCCGCAACTGCCACGCCATCATTCTCTCCCACCTGAGAAAAACTCGACCTCGAGTTTTCTGGATACAAAGGCTCATCATCTGGATAAAATGGAAAAATATCCGCCACATTAAATGTTTTGGATATTCCCATACTAGTAGGCAGACCAACAACATATGCATTATCATTGATCTTCCTCTCAATCAAATACGGCCCATATTTCTTGGACTGCAACTTACTGTACTGGCCAACGGGGAATCTCTCTCTTCGCAAAAACACCATTACCTGATCACCAACAGCAAAAATCATTTCCTTACGATGCTTATCAGCTGCCTGCTTGTACTTGGCATTAGATTCCTCAATCTTCCGTCGAACTGCCTCTGTAGTGGACTGCCAATTCTCGGCCATGTGCCTAGCTGCTACATTATTGTCTTTCTCCTTTGGCAATGTCAACAAATCTAAAGCATGGGCAGGTGCTTTCCGATAGACTATATCAAAAGGTGTCATGCCAGTAGTACGATGAACTGAACTGTTGTAAGCAAACTCGCTCGTGCCAATGCAGTATCCCACTTCTTCGGTTGATTTCCCACAATGCTGCGAATCAAATTACCCAGGGATCTGTTGGTAACCTCCGTCTGTCCGTCTGTCTGAGGATGGGCTGTACTGCTATAATTCAAAGACGAATCAAACCGGTACCAAAGTGACCGCCGTTGAAGTGATCGAGAAATTTGGTGTCTCTATCGATGTAATGGACTTCGCATGACACCATGCAAACGACAACCCGCTCAAAATAGAGCTTAGCAATGTTCTGGGCATCAGCAACCTTCCTGCAAGGAATAAAATGGACCATCTTCGAAAAACGGTCAACAACGACAAAAACAGAATCTGAACCCCGCTGAGTGCGAGGAAGACCAAGAACAAAATCCATCGACACGTCCTCCCAAATGTCCTGTGGTACTGGCAAAGGTGTGTAAAGACCAGATTCTTGTGAATGTCCTTTGGCTGTCTGACACACATAACAACGCTGCACAATCTTAGTCACATCCCTACGTAAATGCGGCCAATAGAAACGTTCCACAACAGCAGCAATAGTCTTATCTCTGCCTAGATGACCAGCTAAACCACCACCATGTAAATCACGAATCACCTTCTCCCTTAAAGACGACTCAGGAATACAAAGTTGATTGCCCTTCATCAAAAACCCATCATAAATGTGAAAATCCTCACAAGGCTGCCGCGCACTACATTTACCCCAAATCTGCCCAAACTCTGCATCATCAACATACAACTCTTTCAAACAATCAAATCCCACTATCTCATTACTCAAAGTCACTAGCAAAGCAACTCTCCTACTCAACGCATCGGCAACTTTGTTCTGAACCCCCGCCTTATGCTTTAGTTTGAATGGGAATTTCTGCAAAAACTGAGTCCATCGAGCATGCATATCTTTACTAATGCGGGTCTGGCTATTTAGGTGTTTCAAAGCACCACAATCAGAATATAAAACAAACTCCTGACCCACCAAGTAATGCTCCCAAGTTCGCAAGGCACGCACAACCGAATAAAACTCCTTATCATAAGTGCTCCAACTACGCCTAGCATCACTAAGCTTCTCACTGAAGAATGCTACTGGTCGTTTCTCCTGTGACAAAACTGCACCAATCCCAACTCCACTCGCATCACAATCTACCTCAAACAACTTCGAGAAATCTGGCAAAGCTAATACTGGGGCAGTACACAATTTCTCCTTCAATAAGGCAAAGGCAGACTCAGTCTCATCACTCCATTGAAACTTCCCTTTCTTTAAACACTCAGTTAAAGCGGCTGCAACACTACTGAAATGTCGGATGAAGCGTCGGTAGAAACTAGCTAACCCCAAGAAACTTCGCAATTCAGACACTGTTTTCGGGGCTGGCCACTCTCTAATTGCTCGAACTTTTTCATCATCTACCTGAATGCCATCTGCACTGACGATAAACCCCAAGAACAACAACTTCCTCGTCAGAAAGGTACATTTCTTTAGGTTCACATACAGCTTGTTCTCGTGCAACACAGTCAACACACTCCGCAGATGTTCTAAATGCTCTTCTTCTGAATGACTATAGATCAGGATATCATCAAAGTACACCACCACAAATTTGTCATGGAATGGCTTGAGAACCTGGTTCATAAGTCGCATAAAAGTGCTAGGAGCATTTGACAACCCGAAAGGCATGACCAGCCACTCATATAGACCGTCCTTTGTCTTAAAAGCTGTCTTCCATTCGTCTCCCATCCTGATACGAATCTGGTGGTATCCACTTCGCAAATCAATCTTGGTGAATATTCGAGCTCCACTCAGACGATCCAACATATCTTCCAAGCGTGGAATGGGAAATTTGTACCCAATCGTAATCCTGTTAATTGCCCTACTATCAACGCACATTCTCAGAACTTCCATCCTTCTTTGGTGTTAACAACGCAGAACAAAGACATGGACTCATGCTTTCCCGATATGTCCTTTCAAAAGAACTCTTGCACCTTGTCATGCAAGACTTCACTCTCCTTTGGACTCATTCTGTAATGTGGGAGGTTTGGCAAACTAGCTCCAGGAATTAGGTCAATGTGGTGCTGAATATCGCGCATAGGAGGTAATCCGTCTGGCAACTCGTCTGGTATAATTTCAGCAAATTCCTCCAGTAAGGGTTGGACCTGCCCTGGTATCTCAGAAAATGACTCCTTCTCGTTCCCTATAAGGATCTGTCTCAGCACCAACGCATGCACCACCTGTGACTCCTTCACGGCTTCGTCCATCTCATGCTCAGTTTGTGTCATTATAAGGAAAGACCGTTCCTCCACTTTAGAAGTCTTGGAACGGTTACTTGCCTTTAAAGGAAACAAGTTAAACGTCACTCCCTCCTTCTCCAATTTATACACATTATCGCGCCCCGCGTGTTGTGCATTAACATCAAACTGCCAAGGTCGTCCAAACAAAGAAATGACAAGCATCCATATCTACCACATCACAATATACCTCATCCTTATAAGAGCCAATGGAAAAAGGTACCTGCAGCGCTCTGTCACCCGCACTTTCTCGCTGCCTTTATCCAAATTTATAGAGTAAGGATCGGGATGCTTCTCCATCTTCGCTTGCCTCTACTGTACCTCTCTACCGATGATGTTCTCACAGCTTCCACTATCTATGATCAGTTCAAACACCTGGCCATTGATAGTGCATCTCGTCCGAAACAACTTGTGTCGTTGATCGCCATCTTCTAGTTTAGAGTTAACATCGACCTTCGATCACACAATTCTGTTCCTCTCCCTCATCATAGTCATTACTATCATCATCCTCTCCATCAGACCGCAATAAACTTCCTCTTCTTCATCTCTTTCAATCACATTAACCTCGCTTTCTATTAGGACATTCATTCGATCTCGTGACCAGACCGCCCACAACGATAGCACTTGCCCACAATAGGCTTAGCATAAGGATTTGCGCTTGCCTTTTGTCCCTCTTTCTCGTTCAAAGCAAGTTTTTTTCCTGGTCCCTTATCTTCCTTCCGTTCAGTACTTCGATTCCAACCCTGGGTGGACTTACTCCGCTCTGCAAAACTCCTTGAAGTTTCCTCTCCGCTATTAGTCCTCTGGTAATTATCACTACCATAGGTTCGCCGATTGCCCTCATATCGATTTCCACCTCTCGTCTCGCATCATTAATTCAAATTTTTAATGGCTAAATTTTTCGCCTCGTGACATGCTCTTATAACTTGCACTCCAATTTTCTCCCGAACTTGCAGGTTCAATCCATCAAGGTATCGTGTAACCTGATGAACCTCGCTCTCCCTCAAATCATTCCTCTCAGCCAGTCGCATGAAATCCGCCGTATATTCATGAACAGATCTCTGACCCTGCCGACAGCGCTGGTATTCTCTGAAACAATATCTGCTCATAATCTGGGGGTAGAAAATCCCGCTGGAGCAACTGCTTCATTCTATACCATGTCCGAATAGGCTGTTTACCTTCTCTATAACGCCTACTCTGTAGCCTCTCCCACCAGGCAGATGCTCCACTTTTCAAACGACAAGCCACCAATTTCACCCTTTTTTCTTGAGGAATTTCCATATACTCAAAAAAATGGTCTACTTCGGCGATCCAATCAACAAAGTCTTCTATGTTCGATTACTGAGAAACTAGGAATGTCCACTTTCAGCCTAAAGTCGCCCCTATCATGATTACCCCTATCATAATAATCATGATTATGCTGATTGTTGTTGTTATTATGTCTGCCGCCTCGATCTCTCCTAACAGGTCTGCCCTGATCCTCGGCCAGAATCATATCCTCCTCCTCGTCACTAGAGTCACCACCAGCAATTCGACCTCTAAAATTTGCAGCCACTGGTGCAACAGGAGCATCGCCTCGAGCACGCTGATCTCTTGGACGTTGTTCACCATCACCTTCGTGTCTGTTGGCATTCACCCCAAGGGCATCAAATCTGTTAATCACCGCATCAAGGCGCTCGTCTATACGCCGGAATTGTTGATCGAGATTTGTTTCCAAGGTTCTGATTGCCGCCTCTTGAGCCTCCACTTTGGTTCGCAAGGCTTCAACATCCTGAACGACGTTATGAATGCCACCGCTTCCACCAGACATCATTAGTACGAACGGAATTCACGCTCTGATACCAACTGACGCAGCGTAAACGCTTAAACAAGGAATAATCCTTAAAGTTTTTTTATAAAACTTGAAATTGAATAAATTGATAAATAATTGATAATGATTACAGCCCTAATCATGGCTTTATATAGGCCATTAGAAACTCTAATCCTTATACAACTCAAATTCCTAATCTTTCTATGAATCAAAATCCTAATCCTTCTAAAACATAATTCTTCTATGACTCAAAACACCTAATCCTACTAAGACTCTAAAAACGACTTAAATAAATTAAATTACTAAAATACTCTAACTGAATAAGAAAATAGAAAGTTCTTAATAAAGTCCTAAACTCAATCGGATTCCTGAAAAACATCCGCAACTGCCACGCCATCAGGTGAGGCGCCAACGCGTTGGCGGTGCCCTTCTCTGATTCTCTCTAACGGCTACTTTACTTACTCATCAAATCAACCCAATTAGGTCTCCTGTTTGGTTGCTGGATTTAAACAAACTACAAACAAATGGTGGTCAGACTGCTTTTTGTTATTTGATTTTACTGATTGCACAGCAAATATTTGAAGAAATTCATGTTAATGTTGCTTATTTCTGCAGGTGCTGCTTCTATAATCCTTTAAACTCTTTCGACTTTTAAGACATTCATGTTAATGTTGTAGATATAATTTGGTGTGTATGTTGTGACACTTGAATGTGAGTTATACATGTGTTAGTGTGACACATTTTTTGGTTTCAAACTTGCCATTCATGCGTTAGCGATAGTCTACAGTGACTTTCTTTATTGTTTTTTAAAGAGATCCATTTGATGATTCTGCAATTTCAACAATGTTTTGTATTTGGTCAAAGCAATTTCAACTATTTTACAACTATAAAAACTCCTGATTTCATGGCTTATCCTTGAACGCACTGATTCAACTCCACTACCACACAATGGGAATGCAGAGATGGTGAGGGAACTCTTTGAAAATTGATTCTTCGCTTTGTGTTCTTAAGGACATAGATGGAAGAACTCCTCTTCACTTGGCAGTCATGGGAAGTAGAGTCGACGTTATGATTGAGTTAATGACGATAGTCCAGAGTCTGCTCTAGAAGTGACAGCCAAAGGTGAGTCTGTTCTTCATCTCGCAATCATGAGCTGTTAAATGCTAAAGATCAAATGGGAAATACTGTTTTGCACCTTTCCGTCTCTAGAAAACAATTCCAAGTAGTGGAGTTGTTGCTAAACTGCAAATTTGGAAGTATGGTGGAAGTAAATGCTAATTAAGAATTTCACCGAGGAAATACTGTTAACTACTTCAGATGATCTGGTTGAAAGAGCTAACCACACCACACATGGGGACAGCCACCTCGCCTAAGAAACGTCTTTGTAAGGATTTCACCGAGGAGATATTGAGGGAGATAGAAATTTCATCGGGCAAGGCAAGGAGTGCATTGTTGGTAGTTGCTGTGCTAATTGCCACAGTAACTTTTCAAGCAGGAGTTAACCCTCCCTAGTATTCTAGGAGCAGTTGCACATCAGTAGTTAAAAAGAGAAGTGCACATCAGTAGTTCATCCAGGCTTTCCCACTTAGTTCATCAGGAGTTAACCCTCCCATTTTTTCCTTCATTCAAACGTTGAACTTCTGGAGATTGCACGAGAAAAAAAAAATCCTCTCCCTAGATCTCCCAAGAAAAATATGCCATTCCTTGAGGAACTAGTGCTTCTAAGACTATTTCGTCAATTTTATGATAATAGAATATGATGTTCTCTTAATTTCCACAGCCAAAACTTCTATTGCAAATCATTCTTTGACTATCTATCCTATTTATACCATATGTTTTTTTTTTCACCCTTTTCTTTTGAAGAAATGTAGAAGTTATCTGTTTCAACATCTTAATTGATCTAATTAGGCTTGGGATGATCGCGATACTTTTTCATATAGTTTAGTAAAGAACTCTAGAAGGCATATATTTGAAACAAGTTGAGATTTGTTTAGTGTCTTCGACATTGTCTAGTCAATTTGGAATGAAAGAAACGGCCATATATTTGAAAATCTGTTGCAGTGACGCTTAATTTGTTTGGAAGGGTTTGAGAAAATGGTATGGTGGAATGGGATTTCAGATTGGATTATCAGTTGACATGTAAGAAAAACTTTTAATTTTTGATTGAGGCCGATGATATATACTTGCTGTATATTTTTTGGGATAAGATCATGTTTTTAAGGATAAGATTAATCAAGATAGGATAATATTACAGCTGATAAGATTATTTATTAATCATAAAACGGATAACTAGAGATTTGGATACTTGGATTGATACTTTATCTCCTATAAATAAAATAAGATTTGAAGACAAGTGGCATGTGTTAAGTCGGTGGTCTCATAAATAAGAGTCTATAAATAAGGGGAGTCTAAGACCCAAGAAAGTGTTTGTTTTTTCAATTCTTTCGTTTGTGTGTGTTGTTTCGTTTTTGTGAAGGTGAGTTCTCTTCGCTTCTGTGTTTGTTGTTGTTTATAGATCTCTCTTTCTAGATTTTTTTGCTTCGATTTCGTTTGTTTTAGCGTCTTATAGATTTTAGGTTACAATTATTCTTCACTGCTTCAGTTTCGCCAATCTGTTGTTGCCCTAAATAATTAACCAACCAAACCAAACCAAATAAACAATTTGTTTGTTTTTTCATTAACATTTGTTCGAACAACAGTTTTCTCAACAATTGTTATGGTAGGAAGGGCCACTGATCTCTCCATCATCTGTTAGTTCGATTAGGATCGTTCTTTGTTTTTCCAATTCTTTGTCAATGTTACTTCTCTTTCGTTTCTCTGTTTGTCAATTTGTGTATATTTGGTTTTCACCCTAAGGGGTATGTGGGCCTAGTAAAATGTGAGGTTGCTTTTTGGTTATTAGGATAAGATTAATTGAGATAGGGATAACATTACAACATATAAGATAATTAACTAATCAAAGAACTGATAACAAGATCAAATATACAACTGAAGATCATGGTAGGTTTTCAAGATCAAATGATAGGCGATTTCTTTCTTTAATTTGTCATGGTGTATGAAAATAATGCCTTGTGATTCTTCTCTTCCAATGAAGGTTCTTATAATCTTATTATATTCACTATTTGCATATGACAATGCGTTAGGATTCTTCTTTCAGCTTAACAATTCAAAATCTCATTAAGTATTTTTGTCATGTGCATAATGAATGTTTCAGGTGGAAACTATGTAATATTATATTATATTTATACATAAATATCGTATAGTGTATGCATAATACATATCATATGGTGTATAATTGATATGTGAGGATCCTTATAAGTAATCCTCATGGGTATCTCCATTGGGTATCAAGATCCCCGTGGGAGTCACCCATAGGTATCTCTATACTGTAGGTATACTCGTGGGTATATTTTATCACCCATCCCCGTGCCCATACTCGTGTGAGTATGAGATTTTGCACCAATCTCCACTCCCATACCCATTTAAAATCCCCATAGCTGTACCCGTTAAGGTAAATCCCCGTCACCCGTGGGTATTACCCACCCATTTGCATCCCTAGATCTGACAATGCGTTAGGATTCTTCTTTTCAGTTAAAGCAACATTTTTTTTTTTTTTTTTTTCCAGTTAATACAATGCTATCAAATGTATAACTGAAAAAGTAATTCTATACCGACAAATACAACGCTATCAAACGTACAACTGAAGAAGCAATTCTATTATTAAAATCATTCATGTCACGTTGAAAATAAATGTATAGTTAAAAGAACTACATATAAAACTTCAAGAGAATACATAGGCAGCTTAAATTAAATAAGTCCAAGCCCTCAAGTGCGTGTTGTGGTGTGGTTTTGAATAGGGCCTTAATTGTAATTCTTACTAAGGCCTATTTAAATCATTTATGTTTTGTAAAAAAAATATATAAGAGAACTACGTTGGCTTTGATTTCTCTAAAACTTCAAGAGGATATGTAGGCAGCTTAAACTAAATAAGTCCAAGCCCATAAGGCATGTTGTAGAGTGGTTTTGAATAGGGCTTTAATCAGTATTCTTACTAAGGCCTATTTAAATCATTTACATCTTACGTAAACAACTTAAATAAGTCCAAGCCTATAAGGCGTGTTGTAGAGTGGTTTTGAATATGGCCTTAATTGATACCCTTAATAAGGCCTATTTAAATCATTTAAGTATTGTAAAAAAATATTTATATATATAAGAGAACTACGTAAGCTTTGATTCCTCTAAAAAAGGAAAAGGATACGTATGCAACTTAAATAAAATAACTCCAAGCCCACAAGGCGTGTTAGGGAGTGATTTTAAATAGGGCCTTAATTGGTACTGTAACTAAGTCCTATAAAATCATTTATGTCTTCTAGAAAAAAAATATAAGAGAACTACATAGGCTTTGATTTTTTAAAACATCAAGAGGATACATAGGCAGCTTAAGTTAAATAAGTCAAAGCCCACAAGGAGTGTTGTAAAGTTGTTTTGAATAGGGTCTTAATAGATACTCCTACTAAGGCTTATTTAATTCATTTAAGTCTTGTAAATATATATATAAAGAGAACTACGTAGGATTTGATTCCTCTAAAACATGAAGAGGATAATATAGGCAGCTTAAATAAAATAAGTCCAAGCCTATAAGACGTTTGTTGATTGGTTTTGAATAGGGCCTTAATTGATACTCTTACTAAGTTATTGAATTGGTTTATTTATTTTTTTTTTTTTTTCAAGTTGTGGACATCTCAGAAACAAATAGAAGGGTCACTTCTTTACCCATACATAGTTGTTTTATTTTCAAAAGAGATTGACATACTTTTAATATATATACATACATATTTATCAATTCATACTTAAAGGAATTATAATCTTTGCAATTTACCAACAATAAAGTATAATATCTTTTTCAATTCAGTTTTTACATCAGTAGACTAAAATTAGTAGAAACTGCATTTCAATCAACAAATTTAGTAACAAGGTATTCAGTATAGTAAAATAAAAGAAATTCAGATAAGCGACGATTACATTAAAAGTACATGAAAATTTTGAGTTAAATTCTTTTACTATGTTATGACAATTTTTTTAATCTCTTTATTATGTTATAACAATTTTGAGGATATACATATTAAGCCATGGTTTCCTATCATTAAAATCATTTATGTCACATTGAAAATAAATGTATAGTTAAAAGAACTATGTAGGTTTTACTTCCTCTAAAACTTCAAGAGGATATGTAGGTAACATAAATTAAATAAGTCTAAACCCACAAAGTGTGTTGTGGAGTGGTTTTGAAGAGGGCCTTAATTGGTATTCTTACTAAGGCTTATTTAAATAATTTATGTCTTGTAAAAAAAAAAAGAACTACGTAGGCTTTGATTCCTCTTAAACTTGAAGAGGATACGTAGGCAGCTTAAATTAAGTAAGTCCAAGCTAATAAGACATGTTGTGGAGTAGTTTTGAATAGAGCCTTAATTGCTACTGTTACTAATGCCTATTTAAATCATTTACTTCTTGTAGAAAAAAAATATAAGTGAACTACGTAGCTTTGATTCCTCTAAAACTTCAAGAGGATACGTAGGCAACTTAACTTAAATAAGTCCAAGCCCATAAGCCGTGTTGTAGAGTGGTTTTGAATAAGATCTTAATTGATAATCTTACTAAGACATTTAAATTATTTAAGTCTTGTAGAAAAGGAAATGACACAGACTGACGCAGCGTAAACGCTTAAACAAGGAATAATCCTTACGGTTTTGAAGAAAACCCGAAATTGAAATAAATTGATACTATTTGATAATAGTTGATAATGATTACAGCCCTAATCATGGCTTTATATAGCCCATTAGAAACTTTAATCCTTTTATGACTCAAAACGTAATCCTTCTACAACTCAAAACGCCTAATCCTTCTAAGACTCTAAAAACGACTAAAATAAAGTAAATTACAAAAATACCCTAATTGAATAAGAAAATAGAAAGTTCTTGATAGAGCCCTAAATTCAATCGGATTCCTGGATCAAAATTACTGTAAAGCATCTACGACTGCCACGACATTATTCTCTCCCACCTGAGAAAAACTCGACCTCGAGTTTTCTGGATACAAAGGCTCATCATCTGGATAAAATGGAAAAATATCCACCACATTAAATGTTTTAGATATTCCCATATTAGTAGGCAGACCAACAACATAGGCATTATCATTGATCTCCCTCTCAATCAAATATAGTCCATATTTCTTGGACTGCAACTTGCTGTACTGGCCAATTTGGAATCTCTCTCTCCGTAGGAATACCATAACCTAATCACCAACAGTAAACAATTTCTCCTTGCAATGCTTGTCAGCTGCCTGCTTGTACTTGGCATTAGACTCCTCAATCTTCCTGCTATACTATTGTCTTTCTCTTTTGGCAATGTCAGCAAATCTAAAGCATGGGCAGGTGCTTTCCGATATACTATAGCAAAAGGTGTCATGCCTGTAGTACGATGAACTGAACTGTTGTAAGCAAACTCTGCCTATGCTAATGTAGTGTCCCACTTCTTCGGTTAATCTCCCACGATGCTGCGAATCAAATTACCAAGGGATCTATTGGTAACTTCCGTCTGTCTGTCTATCTGAGGATGGGCCGTACTGCTGTAATTTAAAGATGAATCAAACCGGTACCAAAGTGACCCCCAAAAATGACTGAGAAATTTGGTGTCTCTATCAGATGTAATGGACTTCGGTACACTATGCAAACGGACAACCTGCTCAAAGTAGAGCTTAGCAATGTTCTGAGCATCAGCAACCTTCCTGCAAGGAATAAAATGGGCCATATTTGAGAAACGGTCAACAACGACAAAAATAGAATCTGAACCCCGCTGAGTGTGAGGAAGACCAAGGATAAAATCCATCGACACATCCTCCCAAATATCCTGTGGTACTGGCAAAGGTGTATAAAGACCAGTATTATGTGAATGTCCTTTGGTTGTCTGACACACATAACAATGTTGCATAATCTTGGTCACATCCCTACGCAAATGCGGCTAATAGAAACGTTCCACAACAGCAGCAATAGTTTTATCACTGCCTAGATGACCAGCTAAACCCCCACCATGTAAATCATGAATCACCTTCTCCTTCAAAGACGACTCAGGAATGCAAAGCTAATTACCCTTCATCAAAAACCCATCATGAATGTGAAAATCCTCACAAGGCTGTCGGGCACTACATTTACTCCAAATCTGCCCAAACTCAACATCATCAGTATACAACTCCTTCAAACAATCAAACCCCACTATCTCATTACTCAAAGTCACTAGCAAAGCAACTCTCCTACTCAACACATTGGCAACGTTGTTCTGAATTCCAGCCTTATGCTTCAGTTTGAATGGAAATTTCTGCAAAAACTGAGTCCATCGAGCATGCATATCTTTACTAATGCGGGTTTGGCTATTTAGGTGTTTCAAAGCATCACAATCAGAATACAAAAAAACTCCTGACCCACCAAATAATGTTCCCAAGTTCGCAAGGCACGCATGACCGAGTAAAACTCCTTATCATAAGTACTCCAACTATGCCTAGCATCACTAAGTTTCTCATTGAAAAATGCTACTGGTCGTTTCTCCTGTGACAAAATTGCACAAATCCCAACTCCACTCACATCACAATCCACCTCAAACAACTTCGAGAAATCTGGCAAAGCTAAAATGGGGCAGTACACAATTTCTCCTTCAACAAGGCAAAGGCAGACTCAGTCTCGTTACTCCATTGAAACTTCCCTCTCTTTAAACATTCAGTCAAAAGGTTGCAATACTACTAAAATGTCGAATAAATCGTCGGTAAAAACTAGCCAACCCTAAGAAACTCTGCAATTCAGACACTATTTTCGGAGCTGGCCACTCTCTAATTGCTCGAACTTTCTCATCATCCACCTGAATGCCATCTGCACTCATAATAAACCCCAAGAACAACAACTTCCTAGCCAGAAAGGTACATTTCTTCAAGTTCACATACAACTTGTTCTCGTGCAACATAGTCAACACACTCCTCAGATGTTCTAAATGCTCCTCTTCTGAATGACTATAGATCAGGATATCACCAAAATACACCACCACAAATTTGTCATGGAATGGCTTGAGAACCTGGTTCATAAGTCACATAAAAGTGCTAGGAGCATTGGACAATCTGAAAGGCATGACCAGCCACTCATACAAACCGTCATTTGTCTTAAAAACTATCTTCCATTCATCTCCCATCCTGATATGAATCTAATGGTATCCATTTCGTAAATCAATCTTGGTGAATATTCAAGCTCCACTCAGTCGATCCAGCATATCTTCCAGGCGTGGAATGGGAAATTTCTACCCAATCATAATCCTGTTAATCACCCTACTATCAACACACATTCTATAACTTCCATCATTCTTCGGCGTTAACAGAGCAGGAACAACACATGGACTCATGCTCTCCCTGATATGCCCTTTTTGCAGTAGCTCTTGCACCTTGTCATGCAAGACCTCACTCTCATTCGGACTCATTCTGTAATGTGGGAGGTTTGGTAAACTGGCGCCAGGAATCAGGTCAATGTGGTGCTGAATATCGCACATAGGAGGTACTCCATCAGGCAACTCATCTGGTATAATTTCAGCAAATTCCTCCAGCAATGGTTTGACCTGCCTTGGTATCTCAGAAACTGACTCCATCTCATTCCCTACAAGGATTTGTCTTAACACCAATGCATGCACCACCTGTGACTCTTTAATGGCTTCGTTCATCTTACGCTCAGTTTGTGTCATTACAAGGAAAGACCGTTCCTCCACTTTAGAAGTCTTGGAACGGGTACTTGCCTTTAAAGGAAGCAAGTTAACGTCACTCCCTCCTCCAATTTATACACATTGTCTCTCCCAACATGTTGTGCATTAACATTAAACTGCCAAGGTCATCTAAACAGCAGATGGCAGGCATCCATATATTCCATGTCACAATACACCTCAACCTTGTAAGTACCAATAGAAAAAGGAACACTGCAGTGCTCTGTCACTTGCACCTTCTCAGTTGCCTTTATCCAACCTATAGAGTACGGATTGGGATGCTTCTCCATCTTCAGTTTCAGTGCCTCGGCTGTACCTCTACCAATGATGTTCTCACAGCTCCCACTATCTATGATCAGTTCAAACACTTGGGCATTAATAGTGCATCTCGTCCGAAACAGTTTGTGCCGTTGATTGCCATCTTCTAATTTAGGAGTTAACATCAGCCTCCTTACCACACAATTCTGTTCGTCTCCCTCATCATAATCATTATCCCCTCCATCAGGACCACAATAAACTTCCTCTTCGTCATCTCGTTCAATCACATTAACCTGCTTTCTATTAGGATATTCATTCGATCTGTGACCAGACTGCCCACAACGATAACACTTGTCCACAATAGGCTTAGCAAAAGGATTTGCAGTTGTCTTTTGTCCCTCTTTCTGTTCCGCAGGTTTCTTTCCAGGTCCCTTATCTTCCATCCGTTCAGTACCTTGATTCCAGCTCTTAGTGGGCTTACTCCGCTCTGCAAAACTCCTTGAAGTTTCCTCCCCACTATTATTCCTCTGGTAATTATCATTACCATAGGTTCGCCGATTGCCCTTATATCGATTTCCACCTCTGTCTTGCATCATTAATTCAGCCTTAATGGCTAAATTTTTTGCCTCGGTGACAGTTCTTATAACCTGCACTCTAATTTTCTCCCGAACTTGTAGTTTCAATCCATCTAAATATCGTGTAACCTGATGAATCTCGTTCTCCCTCAAATCATTCCTCTTAGCCAGTCGCATAAAATCTGATGTATATTCATGAACAGATCTCTGACTTTACTAACAACGCTGGTATTATTGAAACAAGATCTGCTCTTAATTTAGAGATAGAAAATCTCGTTGGAGCAACTGTTTCATTCTATACCACGTCCGAATAGGCTGTTTACTTTCCTTGTAACGCCTACTCTGCAGCCTCTCCCACCAGGCAGATGCTCCACTCTTCAATCGACATGCCACCAATTTCACCTTTTTCTCCTGAGGAATATCCATATACTCAAAAAATGGTCTACTTCGGCGATCCAATCAACAAATCCTCGATATTCAGATTACCAAAGAAACTAGGAATATCCACTTTCAACCTGAAGTTGCCTACTTCATAATAATCATGATTAGGATTATTATTATTGTTATTATATATGTCGCCTCGATCTCTCCTAACAGGTCGGCCTTGATCCTCGGTCAGAACCATATCCTCCTCCTCATCACTGGAGTCACCACCAGCAACCCAACCTCTAAAATTTGCAGCCACTGGTGCAATAAGAGCATCGCCTCGAGCACGCTGATTTCTTAAACATTGTTCACCATCACCCTCGTGTCTGTTGGCATTTACCCCAAGGGAGTCAAATCAGTTAATTACTGCATCAAGGAGCTCGTCTATACGCCGGAATTGGTTATCGAGATTTGTCTCCAAGGTTATTATTGCCGCCTCTTGAGCCTCCACTTTGGTTCACAAGGCTTCAACATCCTGAATGACGTTCGGAATGCCACCGCTTCCACCAGACATCGTTAGTACGAACGGAATTCACGCTCTGATACCAACTAACGCAGCGTAAATGCTTAAACAAGGAAGAATCCTTACAGTTTTGAAGAAAACCTCAAATTGAAATAAATTGATACTAATTGACAATAGTTGATAATGATTACAACCCTAATCGTTGCTTTATATAGCCCATTAGAAACTCTAATCCTTTTATGACTCAAAACGTAATCCTTCTACAACTCAAAACGTTTAATCCTTCTAAGACTTTAAAAACGACTTAAATAAAGTAAATTACGAAAATACCCTAACTGAATAAGAAAATAGAAAGTTCTTGATAGAGCCCTAAACTCAATCTGATTCTTGGATCAAAATTACTGTAAAGCATCTACGACTCCTACGACATCATTCTCTCCCACCTGAGAAAAACTCGACCTTGAGTTTTCTGGATACAAAGGCTCATCATCTGGATTAAATGAAAAAATATCCACCACATTAAATGTCTTGGATATTCCCATATTAGTAGGCAGACCAACAACATAGGCGTTATCATTGATCTTCCTCTCAATCAAATACGGTCCATATTTCTTGGACTGCAACTTGCTGTACTGGCCAACTGGGAATCTCTCTCTCTCTCTCGTACGAATACCATAACCTGATCACCAACAACAAAAAATTTCTCCTTGCGATGCTTGTCAGCTGCCTACTTGTACTTGGCATTCAATCTTGCTTCGAACCTCCTCTGTAGTAAACTGCCAATTCACGGCCATGTGCTTGGCTGCTACACTGTTGTCTTTCTCTTTTGACAATGTCAGCAAATCTAAAGCATGGGCAGGTGCTTTCCGATATACTATAGCAAAAGGTGTCATGCCTGTAGTACGATGAACTGAACTGTTGTAAGCAAACTCTGCTTATGCTAATGTAGTGTCCCACTTCTTCGGTTAATCTCCCACGATGCTGCGAATCAAATTACCAAGGGATCTATTGGTAACTTCCGTCTATCTGTCTATCTGAGGATGGGTCGTACTGCTGTAATTTAAAGATGAATCAAACCGGTACCAAAGTGACCCCAAAAATGACCGAGAAATTTGGTGTCTCTATCGGATGTAATGGACTTCGGACACTTATGCAAATGGACAACCTGCTCAAAGTAGAGCTTAGCAATGTTCTGAGCATCAGCAACCTTCCTGCAAGGAATAAAATGGGCCATATTTGAGAAACGGTCAACAACGACAAAAATAGAATCTGAACCCCGCTGAGTGTGAGGAAGACCAAGGATAAAATCCATCGACAC
The DNA here is from genome assembly GCA_039657345.1 of Stephania japonica. Taxonomy (NCBI): domain Eukaryota; kingdom Viridiplantae; phylum Streptophyta; class Magnoliopsida; order Ranunculales; family Menispermaceae; genus Stephania; species Stephania japonica. Next base: position 14,957,809 of record CM077557.1, read on the forward strand.
ATCCTCCCAAATATCCCGTGGTACCTGGCAAAGGTGTATAAAGACCGATATTATGTGAATGTCCTTTGGTTGTCGACACACATAACAATGTTGCATAATCTTGGTCACATCCGTACGCAAATGCGGCTAATAGAAACGTTCCACAACAGCAGCAATAGTTTTATCACTGCCTAGATGACCAGCTAAACCCCCACCATGTAAATCATGAATCACCTTCTCCTTCAAAGACGACTCAGGAATGCAAAGCTAATTACCCTTCATCAAAAACCCATCATGAATGTGAAAATCCTCACAAGGTCAGGGCACTACATTTACTCCAAATCTGCCCAAACTCAACATCATCAGTATACAACTCCTTCAAACAATCAAACCCCACTATCTCATTACTCAAAGTCACTAGCAAAGCAACTCTCCTACTCAACACATTGGCAACTTTGTTCTGAATTCCAGCCTTATGCTTCAGTTTGAATGGAAATTTCTGCAAAAACTGAGTCCATCGAGCATGCATATCTTTACTAATGCGGGTTTGGCTATTTAGGTGTTTCAAAGCATCACAATCAGAATACAAAAAAACTCCTGACCCACCAAATAATGTTCCCAAGTTCGCAACGCACTCACGACCGAGTAAAACTCTTTATCATAAGTACTCAAAAAAATGTTATGGAGATATGGATGCCTACCATCTGCTGTTTGGATGACCTTGGCAGTTTGATGCTAATGCACAACACGCTGGGAGAGACAATGTGTATAAATTAGAGAAGGAGGGAGTGATGTTTAACTTGCTTCCTTTAAAGGCAAGTACTGTTCCAAGACTTCTAAAGTGGAGGAACGGTTTTTCCTTGTATTGACACAAACTGAGCGTGAGATGGACGAAACCATTAAAGAGTCACAGGTGGTGCATACATTGTTGCTGAGACAGATCTTTGTAGGGAATGAGATGGAGTCAGTTTCTGAGATACCAAGGCAGGTCAAACCATTGCTGGAGGAATTTGCTGAAATTATATCAGATGAGTTACCTGATGGATTACCTCCTATGCGCGATATTCAACACCACATTGACCTGATTCCTGGCGCCAGTTTACCAAACCTCCTACATTACAGAATGAGTCTAAAGAAGAGTGAGGTCTTGCATGACAAGGTGCAGGAGCTGTAGAAAGGGCATATCAGGGAGAGCATGAGTCCATGTGTTGTTCCTGCTCTGTTAACGTCGAAGAAGTATGAAAGTTACAGAATGTGTGTTGATAGTAGGGCGATTAACAGGATTACGATTGGGTACAAATTTTCCATTCCACGCCTGGAAGATATGCTGGATCGACTGAGTGGAGCTTGAATATTCACCAAGATTGATTTACGAAGTGGATACCGTCAGATTCGTAGCAGGATGGGAGATGAATAGAAGACAACTTTTAAGACAAATGACGGTCTGTATGAGTGGTTGGTCATGCCTTTCAGATTGTCCAATGCTTCTAACACTTTTATGCGACTTATGAACCAGGTTCTCAAGCCATTCCATGACAAATTTGTGGTGGTGTACTTTCATGATATCCTGATCTATAGTCATTCAGAAGATGAGCATTTAGAACATCTGAGGAGTGTGTTGACTGTGTTGCACGAGAACAAGCTGTATGTGAACCTGAAGAAATGTACCTTTCTGGCTAGGAAGTCATTGTTCTTGGGGTTTATTATGAGTGCAGATGGCATTTAGGTGGATGATGAGAAAGTTTAAGCAATTAGAGAGTGGCCAGCTCCAAAAATAGTGTCTGAATTGTGGAGTTTCTTGTGCTTGGCTAGTTTCTATCGATGCTTTATTCGACATTTCAGTAGTATTGCAGCCCCTTTAACTGAATGCTTGAAGAAAGGGAAGTTTCAATGGAGTAACGAGACTAAGTCTGCCTTTACCTTGTTGAAGGAAAAATTGTGTACTGCCCAGTTTTAGATTTGCCAGATTTCTCGAAGTTGTTTGAGGTGGATTGTGATGCGAGCGGAGTTGGGATTAGTGCAGTTTTGCCACAAGAGAAACGACCAATTGCATTATTCAATGAGAAACTTAGTGATGCTAGGCGTAGTTGGAGTACTAATGATAAGGAGTTTTACTAGGTCGTGCATTCCTTGCGAACTTGGGAACATTATTTGGTGGGTCAGGAGTTTGTTTTGTATTCTGATTGTGATGCTTTGAAATACCTAAATAGCCAGACCCACATTAGTAAATATATGCATGTTCGATGGACTTAGTTTTTGCAGAAATTCCCATTCAAACTGAAGCATAAGGCGGGAATTCAGAACAAAGTTGCCGATGCATTAAGTAGGAGAGTTGCTTTGCTGGTGACTTTGAGTAATGAGATAGTGGGGTTTGATTTTTTGAAGGAGTTGTATACTGATTGATGTCGGGCAGTTGTAGATGCTTTACAGTAATTTTGATCCAGGAATCCGATTGAGTTTAGGGCTCTATCCAGAACTTTCTATTTTCTTATTCAGTTAGGGTATTTTTATAATTTACTTTATTTAAGTCGTTTTTAGAGTCTTAGAAGGATTAGGCGTTTTGAGTTGTAGAAGGATTACATTTTAAGTCGTAAAAGGATTAGAGTTTCTAATGAGCTATATAAAGCAATGATTAGGGCTGTAATCATTATCAACTATTATCAATTATTATCAATTTATTTCAATTTTAGGTTTTCTTCAAAATCGTAAGGATTCTTCCTTGTTTAAGCGCATACGCTGCGTCAGTTGGTATCAGAGCGTGAATTTCATTCATACTAACGGTGTCCAATGGAGGTAGTGGCATTCCGAATGTCGTTCAGGATGTTGAAGCCTTGCGAACCAAAGTGGAGGCTCAAGAGGCGGCAATCAGAACCTTGGAGATAAATCTCGATCAACAATTTCGGCGTATAGACGAGCGCCTTGATATGGTGATTAACATATTTGACGCCCTTGGGGTGAATGCCAATAGACACGAGGGTGATGGTGAACAACATCCAAGAGATCAGCGTGCTCGAGGCAATGCTCTTATTGCACCAGTGGCTGCGAATTTTAGAGGTCAAGTTGCTTTGGTGGTGACTCCAATGATGAGGAGAAGGATATGGTTCTGGCCGAGGATCAGGTCAGACCTGTTAGGAGAGATCGAGGCGGCAGATATAATAACAATAATAATCATTATAATCGTGATTATTATGAAGGAGGTGTCTTCAAGTTGAAAGTGGATATTCCTAGTTTCTCTGGTAATCTGAACATCGAGGACTTTGTTGATTGGATCGCCGAAGTAGACCATTTTTTTGAGTATATGGATATTCCTCAGGTGAAAATGGTGAAATTGGTGGCATGTCGATTGAAGAGTGGAACATCTGCCTGGTGGGAGAGGCTGTAGAGTAGACGTTACTGGGAAGGTAAACAGCCTGTTCGGACGTGGTATAGAATGAAGCAGTTGCTCCAAAGAGATTTTTTGCCTCCAGATTATGAGCAGATCTTGTTTCAACAATACCAGCGCTATCAGCAGGGTCAGAGATCTGTTCATGAATATACAACAGATTTTTATGCGACTGGCTGAGAGGAATGATTTGAGGGAGAACGAGGTTCATCAGGTTACACGATACCTAGATGGATTGAAACTACAAGTTCGGGAGAGAATTGGAGTGCAGGTTATAAGAACTGTCACTGAGGCAAAAAATTTAGCCATTAAGGCTGAATTAATGATGCAGGACAGAGGTGAAAATTGATATGAGGGCAATCGGCGAACCTATTGTAGTGATAATTACCAGAGGTATAATAGCGGGGAGGAAACTTCAAGGAGTTTTGCAGAGCGGAGTAAGTCCACCCAAGGTTGGAATTAAGGTACTGAAAGGAAGGAAGATAAGGGACCTGAAAAGAAACCTGCTGAACAGAAAGAGGGACAAAAGACAACCGTAAATCCTTATGCTAAGCCTATTGTGGGCAAGTGCTATCGTTGTGGGCAGTTTGGTCACAGATCAAATAAATGTCATAATAGAAAACAGGTTAATGTGATTGAACGAGATGATAAAGAGGAACTTTATTATGGTCCTGATGGAGGGGATGATGATTATGATGATTATTATGAAGGAGACGAACAAAATTGTGTGGTAAGGAGGCTGATGTTAACTCATAAATTAGAAGATGACAGTCAGCAGCACAGACTTTCGGGCGAGATGCACTATTAATGGCCAGGTGTTTAAACTGATCATAGATAGTAGGAGCTGTGAGAACATCATTGGTAGAGGTACAGACGAGGCACTGAAATTGAAGATGGAGAAGCATCCCAATCCGTACTCTATAGGTTGGATAAAGGAAACTGAGAAGGTGCAACTGACAGAGCGCTGCAGGGTTCATTTTTCCATTGGTATTTACAAGAAAGAGGTGTATTGTGACATGCTAGATATGGATGCCTACCATCTGCTGTTTGGATGACCTTGGCAGTTTGATGCTAATGCACAACATGCTGGAAGAGACAATTTGTATAAATTGGTGAGGGAATGACGTTTAACTTGCTTCCTTTAAAGGCAAGTACCCATTCCAAGACTTCTAAAGTGGAGGAACGATCTTTCATTGTAATGACATAAACGGAGCGTGAGATAGACGAAGCCATTAAAGAGTCACAAGTGGTGCATGCATTGGTGCTGAGACAGATCCTTGTAGGGAATGAGATGGAGTCAGTTTCTGAGATACCAAGGCAGGTCAAACCATTGTTGGAGGAATTTGCTGAAATTATACCAGACGAGTTGCCTGATGGATTACCTCCTATACGCGATATTTAGCACCGTATTGACCTGATTGCTGGCGCCAGTTTACCAAACTTCCCACATTACAGAATGAGTCCGAAAGAGGGTGAGGTCTTGCATGACAAGGTGCAGGAGCTGCTGCAGAAAGGGCATATCAGGGAGAGCATGAGTCCATATGCCGTTCCTGCTCTGTTAACGCCGAAGACGGATGGAAGTTATAGAATGTGTATTGATAGTAGGGCGATTAACAGGATTACGATTGGGTACAAATTTCCCATTCCACGCTTGGAAGATATGCTGGATCGACTGAGTGGAGCTCGAATATTCACCAAGATTGATTTACGAAGTGGATACCATCTGATTCGTATCAGGATGGGAGATGAATGGAAGACAGTTTTTAAAACAAATGACGGTTTCTATGAGTGGCTGGTCATGCCTTTCGAATTGTTCAATGCTCCTAGCACTTTTATGCGACTTATGAACCAGGTTCTCAAGCCATTCCATGACAAGTTTGTGGTGGTGTATTTTGATGATATCCTGATCTATAGTCATTTAGAAGAGGAGCATTCAGAACATCTGAGGAGTGTGTTGACTGTGTTGCACGGGAACAAGCTGTATGTGAACCTAGAGAAATGTACCTTTCTGGCTAGGAAGTTGCTGTTCTTGGGGTTTATAGTGAGTGCAAATGATGTTCAGGTGGATGATGAGAAAGTTCGAGCAATTAGAGAGTGGCCAGCTCCGAAAACAGTGTCTGAATTGCAGAGTTTCTTGGGGGTTGGCTAGCTTCTACCGACGCTTTATTCGACATTTCAGTAGTATTACAGCCCCTTTGACTAAATGCTTGAAGAAAGGGTAGTTTCAATGGAGTAACGAGACTGAGTCTGCCTTTGCCTTTTTGAAGGAGAAATTGTGTACTGCCCTAGTTTTAGCTTTGCCAGATTTCTCGAAGTAGTTTGAGGTGGATTGTGATGTGAGTGGAGTTGGGATTGGTGCAGTTTTGTCACAGGAGAAATGACAAGTAGCATTTTTCAGTGAGAAACTTAGTGATGCTAGGCGTAGTTGTAGTACTTTATAAGGAGTTTTACTCGGTCGTGCGTGCCTTACGAACTTGGAAACATTATTTGGTGGATCAGGAGTTTTTTTTGTATTCTGATTGTGATGCTTTGAAACACCTAAATAGCCAGACCGCATTAGTAAAGATATGCATGCTCGATGGACTCAATTTTTGCAAAAATTTCCATTCAAACTGAAGCATAAGGCGGGGAATTCAGAACAAAGTTGTCGATGCGTTGAGTAGGAGAGTTGGTTTGCTGGTGACTTTGAGTAATGAGATAGTGGGGTTTGATTGTTTGAAGGAGTTGTATACTGATGATGCTGAGTTTGGGCAGATTTGGAGTAAATGTAGTGCCCAACAGCCTTATGAGGATTTTCACATTCATGATGGCTTTTTGATGAAGGGTAATCAACTTTGCATTCCTGAGTCGTCTTTGAGGGAGAAGGTGATTCGTGATTTACATGGTGGGGGTTTAGCTGGTCATCTAGGCAGAGATAAGACTATTGTTGCTGTTGTGGAACATTTCTATTAGCCGCATTTGTGTAGGGATGTGACCAAGATTATGCAACGTTGTTATGTGTGTCAGACAACCAAAGGACATTCATAGAATACTGGTCTTTATACACCTTTGCCAGTGCCACAGGATATTTGGGAGGATGTGTCGATGGATTTTGTCCATGGTCTTCCTCGCACTCACCGGGGTTCAGATTCTGTTTTTGTCGTTGTTGACCATTCCTCAAAGATGGTCCATTTTATTCCTTGCATGAAGGTTGCTGATGCTCAGAACATTGCTAAGCTCTATTTTGAGCAGGTTGTCCGTTTTCATGGTGTATCGAAGTCCATTATATCTGACAGAGACACCAAATTTCTCAGTCAGTTTTGGCGGTCACTTTAGTATCGGTTTGATTCATCTTTAAATTACAGCAATACCACCCATCCTCAGACAGACGGAAGTTACCAACAGATCCCTGGGTAATTTGATTCGCGGCATCGTGGGAGATCAACCGAAGAAGTGGGATACTTCATTGGCATAGGCGGAGTTTGCTTACAATAGTTCAGTTCATCGAACTACAGGCATGACACCTTTTATTGTAGCTTATTGGAAAGCATCTGCCCATTTTTTAGATTTGCTGACATTGCCAAAAGAAAAAAAACAATAGTGTAGTAGCCAATCACATGGCCGAGAATTGGTTGTCTACTACAAAGGCGGTTCGGAGGAAGAATGAGGAGTCTAATGCCAAGTACAAGCAGACAGCTGACAAGCATCGCAAGGAGAAATTTGTTGCTGTTGGTGACCAGGTTATGGTATTCCTACGGAGAGAGATTCCCAGTTGGCCAGTACAGCAAGTTGCAGTCCAAGAAATATGGACCGTATTTGATTGAGAGGAAGATCAATGATAATGCCTATGTTGTTGGTCTGCCTACTAATATGGGAATATCCAAGACATTTAATGTGGCGGATATTTTTCCATCTTATCCAGATGATGAGCCTTTGTATCCAGAAAACTCGAGGAAAACTGTAATTGAAATAAATTGATAATAATTGATAATAGTTGACAATGATTACAGCCCTAATCATGGCTTTATATAGCCCATTAGAAACTCTAATCCTTTTACGACTCAAAATGTAATCCTTCTATAACTTAAAACGCATAATCCTTTTAAGACTCTAAAAACGACTTAAATAAAGTAAATTACGAAAATATCCTAACTGAATAAGAAAATAGAGAGTTCTTGATAGAGCCCTAAACTCAATCGGATTCCTGATCAAAATTAGTATAAAGCATCTACGACTGCCACTATATCATTCTCTCCCACCTGAAAAAAACTCGACCTCGAGTTTTCTGGATACAAAGGCTCATTATCTAGATAAGATGAAAAAATATCCGCCACATTAAATGTCTTGGATATTCCCATATTAGTAGGCAGAATAACAACATAGGCATTATCGTTGATCTTCCTCTCAATCAAATATGGTCCATATTTCTTGGACTGCAACTTGTTGTACTGGCCAACTGGGAATCTCTATCTCTGTAGGAATACCATAACCTGATCACCAACAGCAAAAAATTTCTCCTTACGATGCTTGTCAGCTGCCTACTTGTACTTGGCATTAGACTCCTCAATCTTCCTCTGAACTGCTTCTTTAGTAGACTACCAATTCTCGGCCATGTGTTTGGCTGCTACACTGTTTTCTTTCTCTTTTGGCAATGTCAGCAAATCTAAAGCATGGGCAGGTGCTTTCCAATAGACTACAGCAAACGGTGTCATGCCTGTAGTACGATGAACTGAACTGTTATAAGCAAACTCTACCTGTGCCAATGCAGTGTCCCACTTCTTCGGTTGATCTCCCATCCTGATACGAATCTGATAGTATCCACTTCGTAAATCAATCTTGGTGAATATTCGAGCTCTACTCAGTTGATCCAACATATCTTCCAGGCGTGAAATGGGAAATTTGTGCCCAATCGTAATCCTGTTAATCACCCTACTATCAACACACATTTTGTAATTTCCATCCTTCTTCGGCGTTAACAGAGTAGGAACAACACATGGACTCATGCTCTCCCTGATATGCCCTTTCTATAACTCTTGCACTTTGTCATGCAAGACCTCACTCTCCTTCGGACTCATTCTGTAATGTGGGAGGTTTGGTAAACTGGCGCCATGAATCAGGTTAATATTGTGCTGAATATCGCGCATAGAAGGTAATCCATCAGGCAACTCGTCTGGTATAATTTCAGCAAATTACTCCAGCAATGGTTTGACTTGCCTTGGTATCTCAGAAACTGACTCCATCTCATTCCCAACAAGGATCTGTGTCAGCACTAATGCATGCACCACCTGTGACTCTTTAATGGCTTCGTCCATCTCACGCTCAGTTTGTATCATTACAAGGAAAGATCGTTCCTCCACTTTAGAAGTCTTGGAACGGGTACTTGCCTTTAAAGAAAGCAAGTTAAACGTCACTCCCTCCTCCAATTTATATCCATTGTCTCTCCCAGCGTGTTGTGCATTAACATCAAACTGCCAAGGTCGTCCAAACAGCAGATGGCAGGCATCCATATCTACCACGTCACAATACACCTCATCCTTGTAAGTACTAATGGAAAAACGAACCCTGCAGCGCTCTGTCAGTTGCCCCTTCTCAGTTGCCTTTATCCAACATATAGAGTATGGATTGGGATGCTTCTCAATCTTCAGTTTCAGTGCCTCGGCTGTACCTCTACCAATGATGTTCTCACAACTCTCACTATCTATGATCAGTTCAAACATTTGGCCATTAATAGTGCATCTCGTCTGAAATAGTCTGTGTCGCTGACTGCCATCTTCTAATTTCGGAGTTAACATCAGCCTCCTTACCACACAATTCTGTTCGTCTCCCTCATCATAATCATCATCCCCTCCATCAGAACCACAATAAACTTCCTCTTCGTCATCTCGTTCAATCACATTAGCCTGCTTTCTATTAGGACATTTATTTGATCTGTGACCAGACTGCCCACAACGATAGCACTTGCCCACAATAGGCTTAGCATAAGGATTTGCGGTTGTCTTTTGTCCCTCTTTCTGTTCAGCAGGTTTCTTTCCAGGTCCCTTATCTTCTTTCCGTTCAGTACCTTGATTCCAGCCCTGGTGGACTTACTCCGCTCTACAAAACTCCTTGAAGTTTCCTCCCCGCTATTATTCCTCTGGTAATTATCACTACCATAGGTTTGCCGATTGCCCTCATATCAATTTCCACCTCTGTCCTGCATCATTAATTCAGTCTTAATGGCTAAATTTTTCGCCTCGGTGACAGTTCTTATAACCTGCACTCCAATTTTCTCCTGAACTTGTAGTTTCAATCCATCTAGGTATCGTGTAACCTAATGAACCTCGTTCTCCCTCAAATCATTCCTCTCAGCCAGTCGCATAAAATCTGCTGTATATTCATGAACAGATCTCTGACCCTACCGACATCGCTAGTATTTTTGAAACAAAATCTGTTCATAATTTGGAGGTAGAAAATCTCGTTGGAGCAACTGCTTCATTCTATACCACGTCCGAACAGACTGTTTACCTTCCCTGTAATGCCTACTCTGCGGCCTCTCCCACCAGGCAGATGCTCCACTCTTCAATTGACATGCCACCAATTTCACCCTTTTCTCCTGAGGAATATCCATATACTCAAAAAAATGGTCTACTTCGGCGATCCAATCAACAAAGTCCTCGATGTTCAAATTACCAGAAAAACTAGGAGTATCCACTTTCGACCTGAAGTCGCCTCCTTCATAATAATCATGATTAGGATGATTATTATTGTTATTATATCTGTCGTCTCGATCTCTCCTAATAGGTCTGCCCTGATCCTTGGCCAGAACCATATCTTCCTCTTTATGACTGGAGTCATCACCAGCAACCCGACCTCTTAAATTCGCAGCCACTGGTGAAATAAGAGCATCGCCTCAAGCACGCTGATCTCTTGGACGTTGTTCACCATCACCTTCGTGTTTGTTGGTATTCACCCCAAGGGCGTCAAATTTGTTAATCACTGCATCACGGCGCTCGTCTATACGTGGAAATTGTTGATCGAGATTTGTCTCCAAGATTCTGATTGCCACCTCTTGAGCCTCCACTTCAGTTCGCAAGGCTTCAACATCCTGAACGACGTTCGGAATGCCATCGCTTCCACCGGATATCGTTAGTACGAACGGAATTCATGCTCTGATACCAACTGATGCAGCGTAAATGCTTAAACAAGGAAGAATCTTTACGGTTTTGAAGAAAACTCGAAATTGAAATAAATTGACAATAATTGATAATAGTTGATAATGATTACAGCCCTAATCATGGCTTGATATAGCCTATTAGAAACTCTAATCAATTTACAACTCAAAACGTAATCCTTCTCCAACTCAAAATGCCTAATCCTTCTAAGACTCTAAAAACGACTTAAATAAAGTAAATTACGAAAATACCCTAACTGAATAAGAAAATAGAAAGTTCTTGATAGAGCCCTAAACTCAATCGGATTCCGGGATCAAAATTACTGTAAAGCATCTACGACTGCCACGACATCAAGAACTATATATATATATAAAGAGAACTACGTAGGCTTTGACTCCTCTAAAACTTTAAGAGGATACGTAGACAGCTTAAATTAAATAAGTCCAAGCCCGCAAGGTGTATTATAGAGTGATTTTGAAGTGGGCCTTAATTGATTCTTACTAAGACCTATTTAGATCATTTATGTGTTGTAGAAAAAAAATACATAAAAGAACTACGTAGGCTTTGGTTCCTTTAAAAAATGAAAAGGATAAGTAGGCAGTTTAAATAAAAGAAGTCCAAGCCCATAAAGCGTGTTGTAGAGTGGTTTTGAATAGGGGTCTTAATTGATATTATTCTTAAGGCCTATTTAAATAATTTAAGTCTTGTAAAAAAATATTTAATTATATAAGAGAACTACGTAGGCTTTGATTCCTCTAAAACATGAAAAGGATACGTAGGCAGCTTAAATAAAATAAATTAAGACCCACAAGGCATGTTGGGGAGTGGTTTTGAATAGGACCTTATTTGGTACTGTAACTAAGTCCTATTAAATCATTTACGTTTTATACAAAAAAAATATAAGAGAATTACGTAGGCTTTGATTTTCTAAAACATCAAGATGATACGTAGGCAGCTTAAATTAAATATGTCCAAGCCCACAAGGTGTGCTGTAGAATGGTTTTGAATAGAACCTTAATTGATACTCCTACTAAGGCCTATTTAATTCATTTAAGTCTTGTCTATATATATAGGAGAACTACGTAGGCTTTGATTCTTCTAAAACATGAAGCGGATACGTAGATAGCTTAAATAAAATAAGTCCAAGCCTATAAGACGTGTTGTTGATTGGTTTTGAATAGGGCCTTAATTGATACTCTTACTAAGTCATTGAATTGGTTTTTTTCAGTTAATACAATGCTTTCAAATGTACAAATTAAGAAGCAATTCTATATCAACAAATGCAATGCCATCAAACATACAATTAAAGAAGCAATTCTATAGTAAAAAAATGACATGACATCTCAAAAACAAATAGAAGGGTCACTTTTTTAACCATATATAGTTGTTTTATTTTCAAAAGAGATTGACATACTTTTAATATATATACATACATATTTAAAAAGTGTTCTGTCAATTCATACTTAAAGGAATTATAATCTTTGCAAATTTACCAACAGTAAAGTATAATACCTTTTTCAATTCTGTTTTTACATCAATAGACTAAGATTAGTAAAAATGCATTTCATTCAACAAATTTAGTAACAGGGTATTCGGTATAGTAAAATAAAAGGCATTAAGATAAACGGTGATTACATTTGAAGTACATGAAAATCTTGAGTTAAATTCTTTCATTATGTTATGACAATATTTTTAATCTCTTTATTATGTTATAACAATTTCGAGGATATGCATATTAAGCCATGGTTTCCTATTATTAAAATCTTTTATATCACATTGAAAGTAAATGTATAGTTAAAAGAACTACGTAGGCTTTTATTCCTCTAAAACTTCAAGAGGATATGTAGGGACCATAAATTAAATAAGTCCAAACCCATAAGGTGTGTTGTGGAGTGGTTTTGAATAGGGCCTTAATTGGTATTCTTACTAAGACCTATTTAAATCATTTATGTATTGTAAAAAAATAAAAAAATAAAAAAGAGAATTATGTAGGCTTTGATTCTTCTAAAACTTTAAGAGGATACGTAGGCAGCTTAAATTAAATAAGTCGAAGCCAATAAGACGTGTTATGAAGTGGTTTTGAATAGGGCTTTAATTGCTATTGTTACTAATGTCTATTTAAATCATTTACGTCTTGTAGAAAAAAAAATATGTGAGAACTACGTAGGCTTTGATTCCTCTAAAACTTCAAGAGGATACGTGGGCAACTTAAATTAAATAAGCCAAGCCCACAAGGCATGTTGTAGAGTGGTTTTAAATAGGGTCTTAATTGATATTCTTACTAAGACCTATTTAAAACATTTACGTCTTGTAAAAAAAAATATATAAGAGAACTGCGTAGGCTTAGATTCCTCTAAAACTTCAAGAGCATACGTAGACAACTTAAATTAAATAAGTCCCAGCCCACAAGGTGTGTTGTAGAGTGGTTTTGAATAGGGCCTTAATTGATTCTTACTAAGGCCTATTTAAATCATTTACGTCATGTATAAAAAATATATATAAGAGAACTATGTAGGCTTTGATTCCTCTCAAATATAAAAAGAAAACATAGGTAGTTTAAATAAAAGAAGTCCAAGCCCACAATACGTGTTGTTAAGTGGTTTTGAATAGGGTCTTAATTGATACTCTTACCAAGGCCTATTTAAATCATTTAAGTCTTGTAAAAAAATATTTATATATATAAGAGAACTACGTAGGCTTTGATTCCTCTAAAACATGAAAATGATATGTAGACAGCTTAAATAAAATAAGTCCAAGCCCATAAGGCGTGTTGGGGAGTGGTTTTGAATAAGGCCTTAATTGGTACTATAACTAAGTCATATTAAATCATTTACGTCTTGTACAAAAAAATATAAGAGAACTACGTAGGCTTTGATTTTCTAAAACTTCAAGAGGATACGTAGGCAGCTTAAATTAAATAAATCCAAGCCCACAAGGCATGTTGTAGAGTGGTTTTGAGTAGGGCCTTAATTGATACTCCTACTAAGGCCTATTTAATTCATTTAACTCCTGTTAATATATATATATATATATATATATATATATATATTGGAGAACTACGTAGGCTTTGATTCCTCTAAAACATGAAGAGGATACGTAGGCAGCTTAAATAAAATAAGTCCAAGCCTATAAGGCGTGTTATTGATTGGTTTTGAATAAGGCCTTAATTAATACTCTTACTAAGTCATTGAATTGGTTTTTTTTTCAGTTAATACAATGCTATCAAATGTACAACTTAAGAAGCAATTATATATCAACAAATGCAACACCATCAAACATACAACTAAATAAGCAATTCTATAGCAAAAAAATGTCATGACATCTCAAAAACAAATAGAAGGGTCACTTCTTTATCTATATATAGTTGTTTTATTTTCAAAAGAGATTGACATACTTTTAATATATACAAACATATGTACAAAGTGTTCTGTCTATTTGTACTTAAAGAAAATATAATCTTTGCAATTTACTAACAGTAAAGTATAATACCTTTTTCGATTATGTTTTTACATCAGTAGACTAAAATTAGTAGAAAATGCATTTCATTCAACAAATTTATTAATAGGGTATTCGTTATAGTAAAATAAAAGACATTAACATAAATGATGATTACATTTGAAGTACATGAAAATTTTGAGTTATATTCTTTTATTATATTATGAAAAAATTTTAATCTCTTTATTATGTTATAACAATTTTGAGGTTATGCATATTAAGCCACGGTTTCCTATTATTAAAATCATTTATGTCACATTGAAAATAAATGTATAGTTAAAAGAACTACGTAAGCTTTGATTCCTCAAAAACTTCAAGAAGATACTTAGGCAGCTTAAATTAAATAAGTCCAAGCCCACAAAGCATGTTGTGGAGTGATTTTGAATAGGGCTTTAATTGCTACTGTTATTAATGGCTATTTAAATAATTTATGTCTTGTAGAAAAGATATAAGAGAACTACGTAGGCTTTGATTCCTCTAAAACTTCAAGAGGATACGTAGGCAACTTAAATTAAATAAATCCAAGCCCACAAGGCGTGTTGTAGAGTGGTTTTGAATAGAGTCATAATTGATACTCTTACTAAGATCTATTTAAATCGTTTACGTCTTGTAGAAAAAATATATATAAGGGAACTACGTAGGCTTTGATTCCTCTAAAACTTCAAGAGGATGCGTAGGCAGCTTAAATTAAATAAGTCCAAGCCCACAAGGTGTATTGTAGAGTGGTTTTGAATAGGGCCTTAATTAGTATTCTTACTAAGGCCTATTTAAATTATTTACGTCTTGTAGAAAAAAAAATACATAAGAGAACTACGTAGGCTTTGAGTCCTCTAAAACATGAAAAGGATACGTAGGCAGCTTAAATAAAATAAGTCTAAACCTCCTACCAAAAAAAAGTCTAAGCCCATAAGGCGTGTTATAGAGTGGTTTTGAATAGGTCCTTAATTGATACTCTTACTAAGGCCTAGTTAAATCATTTAAGTAATGTAAAAAAAATATTTATATATATAAGAGAACCACGTAGGCTTTGATTCCTCTAAAACATAAAAAGGATATGTAGGCAGCTTAAATAAAATAGGTCCATGCCTACAAGGCGTGTTGGGGAGTGGTTTTGAATAGGGCCTTAATTGGTACTATAACTATGTCCTATTAAATCATTTACGTCTTGTAGAAAAAAAATATAAGAGAACTACGTAGGCTTTGATTTTCTAAAATTTCTAGAAGATACGTAGGCAGTTTAAATTAAAAAAGTCCAAGCCCACAAGGCGTGTTGTAGAGTTGTTTTGAATAGGGCTTAATTGATACTCCTACTAAGGCCTATTTAATTCATTTATTTCTTCTTAATATATATATATATAGGAGAACTACGTAGGCTTTGATTCCTCTAAAATATGAAGAGGATACGTAGGCAGCTTAAATAAAATATGTCAAAGCCTATAAGGCGTGGTGTTGATTAGTTTTGAATAGGGCCTTAATTGATACTCTTACTAAGTCATTGAATTGGTTTTTTTCAGTTAATACAATGATATCAAATGTACAAATTAAGAAGCAATTCTATATCAACAAATGCAACGCCATCAAACATACAACTAAACAAGCAATTCTATAACA
The DNA here is from genome assembly GCA_039657345.1 of Stephania japonica. Classification (NCBI taxonomy): domain Eukaryota; kingdom Viridiplantae; phylum Streptophyta; class Magnoliopsida; order Ranunculales; family Menispermaceae; genus Stephania; species Stephania japonica. Next base: position 14,973,406 of record CM077557.1, read on the forward strand.
AAAAAATGTCATGACATCTCAAAAACAAATAGAAGGGTCACTTCTTTACCCATATGTAGTTGTTTTATTTTCAAAAGAGATTGACATATTTTTAATATATATACATACATATGTACAAAGTGTTCTGTCTATTCGTACTTAAAGGAATTATAATCTTTGCAATTTACCAACAGTAAAGTATAATACCTTTTTCAGTTATGTTTTTACATATGTAGACTAAAATTAGTAGAAAATGCATTTCAATCAACAAATTTAGTAACAGAGTATTCGATATAGTAAAATAAAAGATATTAAGATAAACGACGATTACATTTGAAGTACATGAAAATTTTGAGTTAAATTCTTTTATTATGTTATGACAATTTTTTTAGTCTCTTTATTATGTTATAACAATTTTGAGGATATACATATTATGCCATGGTTTCCTATTATTAAAATCATTTATGTCACATTGAAAATAAATGTATAGTTAAAAGAATTACATAGGATTTGATTCCTCTAAAACTTCAAGAGGATATGTAGGCAGCATAAATTAAATAAGTCCAAATCCACAAGGCGTGTTGTGGAGTGGTTGTGAATAGGGCCTTAATTTGTATTCTTACTAAGGCCTATTTAAATCATTATGTCTTGTAAAAAATTAAGAGAACTACGTAGGCTTTGATTCCTCAAAAACTTCAAGAGGATACGTAGGCAGCTTAAATTAAATAAGTCCAAGCCCACAAGGCATGTTGTGGAGTGGTTTTGAATAGGGCCGTAATTGCTATTGTTACTAATGCCTATTTAAATCATTTATGTTTTGTAGAAAAAAAAATATAAGAGAACTGCGTAGTCTTTGATTCCTCTAAAACTTTAAGAAGATACGTAGGCAACTTAAATTAAATAAGTCCAAGCCCACAAGGCATGTTGTAGAGTGATTTTGAATAGGTCTTAATTGATACGCTTACTATGACCTATTTAAATCATTTGTCTTGTAGGAAAAAATATGTATGTAAGAGAACTACTTAGGCTTTGATTCCTCTAAAACTTCAAGAGGATACATAGGCAGCTTAAATTTAATAAGTTCAAGCCTATAAGGAATGTTGGGGAGTGGTTTTGAATAGGGTCATAATTGGTACTCTAACTAAGTCCTATTTAAATCATTCACGTCTTGTGGAAAAAAAATACATAAGAGAACTACGTAGGATTCCTCTAAAACATGAAAAGGATACGTAGGCAGCTTAAATAAAATAGGTCCAGGCCCATAAGGCATCTTGTTGATTGGTTTTGAATAGGGCCTTAATTAATACTCTTTTTAAGGCTTATTTAAATCATTTACGTATTCTAGAAAAAAATGCCTTGGGACTCTACTCTTCCAGTGAAGGTTTTATAATCTTGTTATATTCACTATCTGCATTTGACAATGCATTTTGATTCTTTTTTTCCATTAAGGCAATGTTTGTTTTCCAGTTAATACACTGCTATCAAATGTATAACTTAAGAAGCAATTCTATACTAACAAATGCAATGCCATCAAACATAAAATTAAAGAAACAATTCTATTTACCAAAAAAAAAGAAACAATTCTATATAAAAAAATGTCATGACACCTCAAAAACAAATGGAAGGGTCAGTTCTTTATGCATATATAATTGTTTAATTTTAAAAAGTGATTTATATACTTTTAATATGTATACATTCATATGTACAAAGTTTTCTCTCAATTCATAGTCAAAGGAATTATAATCTTTGCACTTTGCAAACAGTAAAGTATAATACCTTTTTATATTTTGTTTTTACATCAATATACTAAAATTAGTAGAAAATGCATTTCAAACAACAAATTTAGTAACATTGTATTCGGTCTTGTAAAATAAAAGACATTAAGATAAAGGGCAATTACATTTGATGTACATGAAAATTTTGAGTTATAATTCTTATATTATGTCATAACAATTTTTTTATCTCTTTATTATGTTATACCAATTTTGAGGATATACTTATTAAGCCATGGTTTCTTATTATTAAAATCATCAATGTCACATCAAAAATAAATGTATAGTTAAAAGAACTACGTAGGCTTTGATTCCTCTATAACATCAAAAGGATACGTAGGAAGCTTAAATTAAATAAGTCTAAGTCCACAAGGTGTGTTGTGGAATGGTTTTGAATATGACCTTAATTGGTATTCTTACTAAGGCCTATTTAAATTATTTACGTCTTGTGGAAAAAAATATAAGAGAACTACGTAGGCTTTGATTTCTATAAAACTTCAAGAGGATACGTAGGCAGCTTAAATTAAATAACTCAAACCCAAAAGGCGTGTTGTAGAGTGATTTTGAATAGGGCCTTAATTGATACTCTTACTAAGGCCTATTTAAATCATTTAAGTCTTGTAATATATATATATATATAAGGAACTACGTAGGCTTTAATTCTTCTAAAACATGAAAAGGATACGTAGGCAGCTTAAATAAAATAAGTCCAAGCCCACAAGGTGTGTTGGGGAGCGGTTTTGCATAGGGCCTTCATTGGTACTATAACTAAGTCCTATTAAATCAATTACGTCCTATAGAAATAAAATATAAGAGAACTACGTAGGCTTTGATTTCTCTAAAATATCAAGAGGATACGTAGGCAGCTTAAATTAAATAAGTCCAAGCCCATAAGGCGTGTTGTAGAGTGGTTTTGAATAGGACCTTAATTGATACTCTTACTAAGGCCTATTTAAATCATTTAAGTCTTATAAAATATATATAGGAGAACTACATAGGCTTTGATTCCTCTAAAACATGAAGGTGATACGTAGGTAGCTAAAATAAAATAAGTCCAAGCCTATAAGGTATGTTGTTGATTGGTTTTGAATGAGGCCTTAATTGGTACTCTTAATAAGTCATTGAATTGGTTTTTTTTTTCAGTTAATACAACGCTATCAAATGTACAACTTACGAAGTAATTCTACATCAAAAAGTGTCATGACATCTCAAAAACAAATAGAAGGGTCAGTTTTTTACCCATTTATAGTTGTTTCATTTTCAAAAGAGATTGGCATACTTTTAATATATATACAAACATATGTGCAAAGTGTTATGTCAATTCATAGTTAAAGGAATTATAATCTTTACAATTTACCAACAGTAAAGTATAATACCTTTTCTATTATGTTTTTACATCAATAGACTAAAATTAGTAGAAAATGCATTTCAATCAACAAATTTAGTAATAGGGTATTCGGTCTAGTAAAATAAAAGACATTAAGATAAACGACACTTACATTTGAAGTACATGAAAGTTTTGAGTTATAATTCTTTTATTACGTTGTGACAAAATCTTTAATCTCTTTATTATGTTGTAACAATTTTGAGGATATATTTATTAAGCCATGGTTTCAGTGGCGGAGCCACATGTATGCCCACCTGGCTTCGCCCCGCCACTATATATACTATGTATATGTATGGGATGTATGCTTGATAAATTAACATGCTCCCTCCCCTTGGTGATGAAAAGAAGAAAAACATGGCCCCTCGTAGTTACCTAATCATCACGGCCTCCCTCTCCAATGTATATTTTTTAAAATTATGATTCAACTGTGGCTTCACACAATTTTTTTTTAACTGGAACTTCACATATGTTACATAAATTAATAAATTTAATTCAATCTTACTCTAACCCTTTACACTAGATGTACAGGTTTGAGGTTAATATTTCAAAACACACACTTCATTTTTAATTTTATACTCAATAACAAAGCCATCATTTTCAAATTAATTAGTTGGGATGACTTACATGAGTTTAATGTTTCTACTATGATCTAATTAATAAAGATTGCATTAATTCCTAAATAATATATGTAAGAACATTAACTTGTGATGTTCATGAATAAATAATTAATTATAAAATGTGCAATATGTCATTTTCCTTAAGTAAAAAGAGAAATTTTATTGTGAAAAACTTGAAACTATAATCGATTGAGGAAAACCAATATACTAAGAATAAAGGTAGAAAATTGACAAAAAGAGAAGTCGTTATGTTGCTAGGAAAATACACATAATTAAAAGTTGAGAGAAAGTTCAAATATATAGCCATATGATAATTGCGTAAAATTTTACACTGTAATTTTATCAATTTATATTATTTCTACTTTTTACTTTGACAATACATATAAAGGTTGGCCCCCCCTCAACTTCAAGTCTGGCTCTGCCCCTTCATGGTTTCCTATTATTAATATCATTTATGTCACATTGAAAATAAATTTATAGTTAAAAGAACTACGTAGGCTTTGATTCCTCTAAAACGTCAAGGGGATATGTAAGTAGTATAAATTAAATTAGTCCAAGCCCGTAAGGCATGTTGTGGAGTGGTTTTGAATAGGGCCTTAATTGGTATTCTTACTAATGCCTATTTAAATCATGTGCGTCATTAAAAAAATATAAGAGAACTACGTAGGCTTTGATTCCTTTAAAACTTCAAGAGGATACATAGGCAGCTTAAATTAAATAAGTCCAAGCCTACAAGGCAGTTGTGGAGTAGTTTTGAATATGGCCTTAATTGCTACTGTTATCTTGCAAAAAAAATAAGAGAACTACGTAGGCTTTGATTCTTCTAAAACATCAAGAGGATACGTAGGCAACTTAAATTAAATAAGTCAAAGCCAACAAGGCGTGTTGAAGAGTGGTTTTGAATAATTGATATTCTTACTAAGACCTATTTAAATCATTTACGTCTTGTAGAAATATATATATATATATATATATATATAAAGGAACTACGTAGGCTTTGATTCCTCTAAAACATGAAGAGGATATGAAGGCAGCTTAAATAAAATAAGTCCAAGCCCACAAGGCATGTTGGGGAGTGGTTTTGAATAGGGCCTTAATTGGTACTCTAACTAAGTCCTATTTAAATCATATACGTCTTGTAGAAAAAAATATATAAGAGAACTACGTAGGCTTTGATTCTTTTAAAATATGAAGAGGATATGTAGGCAGATTAAATAAAATAAGTCCAAGCCTATAAGGCGTGTTGTTGATCGATTTTGAATAGGGCCATAATTAATGATCTTACTAAGTCATTGAATTGGTTTTTTTTTTCTGTTAATACAATGCTATCAAATGTACAACTTAAGAAGCAATTCTATACCAACAAGTTCAACACTATCAAACACACAACTAAAGAAACAATTCTATAACAAAAAATGTCATGACATCTCAAAAACAAATAGAAGGGTAAGTTCTTTACCCATATGTAGTTGTTTTATTTTTAAATGAGATTGAAATACTTTTAATATATATACATACATATGTACAAAGTGTTCTGTCAATTCATAGTTAAAGGAATTATAGTCTTTGCACTTTATCAACAATAAAGTATAATACCTTTTACTATTTTGTTTTTACATTAATAGACTAAAATTTGTAGAAAATGCATTTCAAACAACAAATTTAGTAACAGGGTAATCAGTCTAGTAAAATAAAAGACATTAACATAAATGTCGACTACATTTGAAGTACACGAAAATATTGAGTTATAATTCTTTTATTATGTTATAACAATTTTTTATCTCTTTATTATGTTATAAAAATTTTGAGGATATACTTATTAAGCCATGGTATTCTATTATTAAAATCATACATGTTTCATTGAAAATAAATGTATAGTTAAAAGAACTACGTAGGCTTCGATTCCTCTCAAACTTTAGGAGGATATGTAGGCAGCTTAAATTAAATAAGTCCAAGCCCACAAGGTGTGTTGTGGATTAGTTTTGAATAGGGACTTAATTGGTATTCTTACTAAGGCCTAGTAAAATTATTTACATCTTGTAGAAAAACAAATATGAGAGAACTACGTAGACTTTGATTCCTCTAAAACTTCAAGAGGATACATAGGCAGCTTAAATTAAATAAGTCTAAGACCACAAGATGTGTTGTGGTATAGTTTTGAATAGAGCCTACTCTTACTAAAGCCTATTAAAATCATTTACATCTTGTATAAAAAAATTATAAGAGAAGTACATAGGCTTTGATTCCTTTACAACTTTAAGAGGATACATAGGCAGCTTATATTAAATAAGTCCAATCCTACAAAACGTATTGTGTTGTGGTTTTGAATAGGACCTTAATTAGTACTCTTACTAAGGCCATTAAAATCATTTACGTGTTGTAGAAAAACAAATATAATAGAACTACATAGGCTTTGATTCCTCTAAAACTTCAAGAAGATACATAGGCACCTTAAATTAAATAAGTCCAAGAACACAAGGCGTATTGTGGTGTGGTTTTGAATAGAGCCTTAATTTGTACACTTACTAAGGCCTATTACAATTATATACCTCTTGTAGAAAAAAGTATAACAGAACTATGTAGGGTTTGATTCCACTAAAATTTTAACGGGATACGTAAGCAACTTAAATTAATTAAGTCCAAGCCAACAAAACGTGTTGTGGAGTTGTTTTGAATAGAGCCTTAACTGGTACTCTTACTAAGACCTATTTAAATCATTTACGTCTTGTAGAAAAAAAATATAAGTTAACGAAGTAGGCTTTGATTCCTCTAAAACTTCAAGAGGATACATAGGCCGGTTAAATTAAATAAGTCCAAACCCACAAGACATGTTATGGAATGGTTTTGAATAAAACCTTAATTCATATTCTTACTAAGGCCTATTTAAATCATTTACATCTTGTAAAAAATATATATAAGAAAACTACGTAGGCTTTGATTCCTCTAAAACATCAAGAGGATACGTAAGCAGCTTAAATTAAATAAGTCCAAGCCCACAAAGTGTGTTGGGGAGTGGTTTTGAAGATGACCTTAATTGGTACTCTATTTAAGTCCTATTTTTAAATCATTTACGTCTTGTAGAAAAAATATAAGAGTACGTAGGCTTTGATTCCTTTAAAACTATAAGAGGATACGTAGGCAGTTAAAATTAAATAATTCCAAGCCCATAAGGCGTGTTGTGGTGTGGTTTTGAATAGGGCCTTAATTGGTACTCTTACTAAGGCCTATTAAAATCAATTACGTCTTGTAGAAAAAAATATAAGGGAACTACATAGGCTTTGATTCCTTTAAAACTTCAAGAGAATACGTAGGCAGCTAAAATTAAATAAGTCCAAGCCCACATGACGTGTTGTGGTGTAGTTTTGAATAGGGCCTTAATTGGTACTCTTACTAAGGCCTATTAGGATCATTTATGTCTTGTAGAAAAAAATATGAGAACTACATAGGTTTTGATTTCTCTAAAACTTCAAGAGGATACGTAGGCAGCTAAAATTAAATAAGTCCAAGCCCACAATGCATGTTGTGGTGTGGTTTTGAATAGGACCTTAATTAGTATTCTCACTAAGTCCTATTATAATCATTTATGTCTTGTTAAAAAACAATAAATATAAGAGAACTACGTAAGCTTTGATTCCTCTAAAATGTCAAAAGTATACGTAGGCAGCTTAAATTAAACAAATTCAATCCACAAGGCATGTTGTGTAGTGGTCTTGAATAGGGCCTTAATTAAGCTCTAACTAAGGCCTATTAAAATCATTTGTCTTGTACCAAAAAATAAATACAAAAGAACTACGTAGGCTTTGATTTGTCTTAAACTTTAAGAGTATATGTAGGCAGCTTCAATTAAATAAGTTTATGCCCACAAGGCATGTTGTGGAGTGGTTCTGGATAGGGCCTTAATTAGTACTCTTACGAAGGCATATTAAAATCATTTTCGTCTTGTATAACAAAATTATTTACATGTGAATTAAGTTGACTTGTTGATTATAACATTCAGAAGGAGTCGATTCTACACCTTATTCTCCTTCGTTGTGGTGGTCTTTGATTGTAGTCTCGTGTCATATGTTTAGTGTCTTTACTAAGGCCTATTAAAATCATTTGTCTTTTAGAAAAACAAATATATGAAAACTATGTATGCTTTGATTCCTCAAAAACTTCAAGAGGATACATGGGCAGCTTAAATTAAATAAGTCCATGCCTACATGGCATGTTGTGGAGTGGTTTTGAAGATGACTTTAATTAGTGGTCTTACTAAGGCAATTAAAATAATTTATGTCTAGTAGAAAACAAATATTAATAAGAGAACTACGCAAGCTTGTTGATTATAATATTCAGAATGAGTCAACTCTGCACCTTTTTCTCTTATTCATGGTGATCATTGATTGAAGTCTTGTGTGTTGTGTTTAGTGTTTAACGTTTAGAGTATAGTGATGCAAGTGCGTGGTTGATAAGCGATTTCTTTCTTTAATTTGTCCCGTGTATAAAAACAATGCCTTGGGATACTTCTCTTCTAATGAAGGTTCTTATAATCTTGTTATATTCACTATCTGCATCTGACAATGCGTTGGCTTTCTTTTTTTTATTAATGTAATGCCTTTTCTATTTTCAGTTAATTCAATGCTATCAAATGTATAACTTAAGAAGCAATTCTATACCAACAAATGCAGTGCTATCAAACATACAACTGAAGAAGCAATTCTATACCGAAAAAATGTCATGACATTTTAAGAACAAATAGAAGGGTCAGTTCTTTACCCATGTATAGTTGTTTTATTATCAAAAGTGATCGACGTACTATTAATATATATACATATATTTGTACAAAGTGTTCAGTTAATTTGAAATTAAAGGAATTATAATCTTTGCACTTAAGGAACAGTAAAGTATAATACTTTTTCTATTATGTTTTTACATCAATGGACTAAAAATAGTAGAGAATGCATTCAAACAACAAATTTAGTAACATTGCATTTGGTCTTGTAAAATAAAAGAAATTAAGATAAATGACAATTACATTTGAAATACAAGAAAATTTTGATTTATAATTCTTTTATTATGTTATGATAATTTTTCCGATCTCTTTATTATGTTATAACAATTTTGTGGATATACTTATTAAGCAATGGTTTCCTATTATTGAAATCATTCATGACACATTGAAAATAAATGTATAGTTAAAGAACTTTGTAAGCTTTGATTCTTCTAAGACTTTTAGAGGATAAGCCCAAAAGGCGTGTTGTGTAGTGGTTTCGAATAGGGCCTATATTGTTACTCTTATTAAGGCCTATTAAAATTACTTATGCCTTGTAGAAAAAATATAAGAGAACAACGTAGGCTTTGATTCCTCTAAAACTTCAAGAGGATACGTAGGAAGCTTAAATTTAGTAAGCCAAGCCTACAAGACGTGTCGTGGAGTTGTTTTGAATAGGGACTTGATTGCTACTCTTACTAAGGCTATCGAAATCTTGTACGTCTTGTAGAAAAAAATATATAAGAGAACTACGTAGGCTTTGATTCCTCTAGAACTTCAAGAGAATACGTAGGTAGCTTAAATTAAGTAAGGTCAAGCCCACAAGGTGTGTTTTGGAGTGGTTTTGAATAGGGCGTTAATTAGTTGTCTTACTAAGGCTTTTAAAATCATTTGTCTTGTAGAGAAAGTATATGTATAAGGGAACTATGTAGGCTTGTTGATTATAAGGAGTTGACTCTACACCTTGATCTCCTTCTTTGTGGTTATGATTGAGTGAAGTTTCATTTGCTTTGTTTATTGTTTAATGTTTAGAGTTCAGTGATGCGAGTGCCCGGTTGATAAGCGATTTCTTTCTTTAATTTGTGTTGTGTATGAAAACAATGCCTTGTGATTCTTCTCTTCCAATGAAGGTTCTTATTGTTGAGTTTTGGGGTTCATACGCAGCAGAGATTACAAAACAATTTTGAGAAAACCCCCAACAGGATCTGAATATGATTCCATTAAAATACGTTTAAACTATGAAAACTTAATCATACCTCAGTCGCAATGTACCTTTCTGAAGATTAATCGATCTCTAAGGCGCTGCCAACGACGAACGCCCTCTATCAGCAGTCCACACACGAACGGCGGCCGAGATTTGAAGTGCTAGCTTCGAGAGAATATCAAACCTTTTTTGTTTCTCTCCAAAACGATCCAGAGCATACCAAAACTCTAAGTCGTTTCTTAAAACGAAAATAGAGTTTCGGCCATTTTTTTAATCTATCGTACTTGTATTCTAACTCAAAGCGTCTATTTATACAACTCTTGTATATAAATGGTTAAGTAAATTACACATATACCCCTACTTAACGAAGTATAAGTGTAATACACTACAAGGACATTTCTGTCATGAATTTATATAAAATTCATTTTTCTGAACCATCTTAAAATCTCGCAAAACCATTCTTAGTGTGCGACCCAATAGGCTCATACAACGTTGACAGTGTACCAAAACACATTTTGGTATACAAGTCAAAAGCGGCCTCTAGTAAGACATTATGACTTCCCAAGTTGTATGAATATCAAATCGATACAACCTAATCAATATTGTATATAACATCCTTTTGTCACACGATATCCTTTTGATCAAACATAAGGCATGGAATTGTCATCCAACATGTTCAATCGTACTAGTCTCGATCTCTAGGTAGATTGAAAACATCCAAGTGACATTGATCAATATCAATTCACTTAGACTAGGCCTTTTAATAGTCTAACACATTGAGGGATCCACTGGATATCTCTCTCTATATGAGAGGGATAAATTCTATCTCGATTACACAACTTCACTACATTATTCACACAGTAACCAATCATAACCTTTATAATCGTCCGGTTAAAGACAACATTTGATTGCGTCAAATCACTGTGTTCCTAATGTTGAAGGCTCTGGTAATCTCAAGTCAGAGGACTGAATAATATACATATCATGAGAAACAACTATGAATTAATCCATGTGATGTTCTCATAGCGGGTCGGTCCAGTACTTTGTTTCCTAACAAGTACTCATGATCTTGATTCGTATTCCTATACGTATGATCATCGTATGATCATCAATCAAGACTCACACTAGTCTTATTTCATTATAGTTCCCAGTATAATAATCGACTAGGGACATTTAGGATATTTCTATAAATACCCATGGATCTTATTATAATGTAAACATGCAAATCAATTATAATAAACAACAAATGAAATCCTCTATTTTATTAACTAAAATGTATTCATAAAGACTATTAATGGATTGACTTAGGGCATATTTCCCAACACTTATAATCTTGTTATATTCAATATCTGCATCTGACCATGTGTTTGGGCTTCTTTTTTCTATTAATGCAATGTTTTTTTTTCATTATTGCAATGCCTTCAAATGCACAACTTAAGAAACAATTATATACAAACAAATGCAATGCTATCACACATACAACCAAAGAAGTAATTTTATACCAAAAAAATGCCATGACATCTCAAAAACAAATAGAAGGGTCAGTTTTTTACCCATATATAGCGTTTTATTTTCAAAAGTGATTGACCTACTTTTAATGCATATATATACATTTGTATAAAGTGTTATGTCAATTCATAGTTAAAAGGAATTATAATCTATGTATTTTCGAATAGTAAAGTATAATTATTTTTTCTATTTTGTTTTTACATCAATAGACTAAAAGTAGAAGAGAATGCATTTCAAAAAAAAATTTAGTTACATTGTATTTGGTCTTGTAAAATAAAAACACATTAAGATAAACAACGATTACATTTGAAGTACATGAATATTTTGAGTTATAATTCTTTTATTTTGTTATGACAATTTTTCATATCTTTATTATGTTATAACAATTTTGTGGATATACTTATTAAGCCATGGTTTCCTATTTTTAAAATCATTCATGTCATATTGAAAATAATTGTATAGTTAAAAGAACTGGATAGGCTTTGATTCCAATAAAAATTCTAGAGGATACTTTGGCCATTTAAATTAAATAAGTCCAAGCTCACAAGGCATGTTGTGAGCGTTTTTAAATAGGGCCTTAATTGGTACTCTTACTGAAGCCTATTAAAACCATTTACGCCTTGTAAAAAAATATAATAAAACTAAGTAGGCTTTGATTCCACTAAAATATCAAGAGGACACATAGGTAGCTTAAAATAAATAAGTCTAAGCACACAAGGCGTGTTATGGAGTAGTTTTGATTAGGGCCTTAATTGATACTCTTATTAAGGCCTATTTAACTCATTTACGTATTGTAGAAAAAAAATAAGAGAACTATGTAGGCTTTGATTCCTCTAAAACTCCAAGAGGATGTGTAGGTAGCTTAAATTAAATAAGTCTAAGCCCATATAGTGTGTTTTAGAGTAGTTTTAAATAGGCGTTAATTAGTTGTCTTACTATGGCTTTTAAAATAATTGATGTCTTATAGAAAAAGTATATGTATAAGGGAACTACGTAGGCTTTGATTCCTCTAAAACTTCATGAAGATACGTAGGCAATTTAAATTAAATAAATGCAAGGCCAGAAGATGTGTTGTGTAGTGGTTTTTAATAAGACCTTAATAGGTACTCTTATTAATGCCTATTTAAATCATTTATGTCTTGTAGAAAAAAATAAATATAAAAGAACCACGTAGGCTTCGATTCCTCTAAAACTTCAAGTGGATACATAGGCAGCTTAAATTAAATAAGTCCAAGCCTATTAGTAGTGTTGTGGAATGGTTTTTATTAGGTTAACTGGTACTCTTACTAAGGCCTATTTAAATCAATTGTCTTGTAGAAAAAAAAATGAGAGAACTACTTTCGCTTGGTTCCATAAAAACTTCAAGAGGATACGAAGGTAGCTTAAATTAAATAAGTCAAAGCCCAAAAGGCATGTTGTGGAGTGGTTTTGGATAGAGACTTAATTGATACTTTTATTTAGACTATTTAAATTATTTACATATTGTAGAAAAAAATATAACAAAAAAACGTAGGCTTTGATTCCTCTAAAACTTCAAGAGGACACATATGCAGCTTAAATTAAATAAGTCCAAGCCCACAAGGTGTGTTGTGGAATGGAGTGGTTTTGATTAGGGCCTTAACTGGTACTCTTTTTATGACCTATTTATATCATTTATGTCTTGTAGAAAAAACCATTAGAGAACTACGTAGGCTTTGATTCAACTAAAACTTCAAGAGGATATATAGGAAGCTTAAATTAAATTAGTCCAAGCTCACTAGGCCTTAATTGGTACTCTTACTAAGGTTTATTTAAATCATTTACGTCTTCTAAAAAAAATATGGGAAAGCTACATTCCCTTTAGTTCCACAAAAAACTTCAAGAGGATTCGTATGTAGCTTAAATCAAATAAGTCCAAGCCCGCAAGGTGTATTGTGGAGTTGTTTTGATTAGAGCCTTAATTAGTGCTCTAACAAAGCCTATTAAAATCATTTATTTCATGTAGAAAAAAATTAAAAATAAGAGAACTACGTTGGCTTTGATTCATCTAAAATTTCAAAAGAATACGTAGACAACTTAAATTAAATAAGTCCGAGCCTACAAGGCATATTGTGTACTAGTTTTGAATAAGACCTTAATTATTACTCTTACTAAGGCCCAGTAAAATTATTTGTCTTGTAGAAAAAAAATCTGAGAACTACGTAAGCTTTGATTCCTCTAAAACTTCAAGAGGATACGTAGGCAACTTAAATTTAATAAGTCCAAGTCCACAGTGCATATTGTGGAGTGGTTTTAAATAGGGCCTTAATCGGTACTCTTACTACGGCTATTTAAATCATGTACATCTTGTTGAAAAAAATATATAGGAGAATTATTTAGGCTTTGATTAATCTAAAGCTTCAAGAGGATGCGTAGGCAACTTAAATTAAATAAATCCAATTCCACATGGCATATTTTGGAGTGGTTTTGAATAGGGCGTTAATTTGTTTTCTTATTAAGGCTTTTAAAATCATTAGTCTTGTAGAAAAAGTACATGTATAAGAGAACTATGTAGGCTTGTTGATTATAACATTCAGAAGGAGACGACTCTTCACCTTGTTCTCTTTCTTCGTGGTGATGATTGGTTGAAGTTTCGTGTGCTTTATTTGATGCTTAATGTTTAGAGTTCAATGATGCGAGTGCATGGTTGATAAGTGATTTCTTCCATTAATTTGTGTTGTTATATGAAAACTATGCTTTGGTATTCTTCTCTTACAATTAAGGTACTTATAATCTTTTTATATTCAATATTTGCATCTGACAATGTGTTTGGCTTCTTTTTTTCTATTAATGCAATTTTTTTCAGTTAATGCAATTCCATCAAATGCACAATTTAAGAAGCAATTATATATTTACAAATACAAAGTTATCAATCATACAACTGAAGAAGCAATTCTATGCCAAAAAAATGTCGTAACATCTCAAAAACAAATAAAGGGTCAATTCTTTACGCACATATAGCTGTTTTATTTTCAAAAGTGAATGACCTACTTTTAATGCATATATAAACATTTGTACAAAGTGTTCTATCAATTCATAGTTGAACAAATTATAATCTATCTACTTTAGGAACAGTAAAGCATAATAACTTTTTCTATTTTCTTTTTACATCAATATACTAAAAGTAGTAGAGAATGCATTTCAAACAACAAATTTAGTAACATTGTACCTCTGTTTGGTTCAACTTTCGTGTATTGCTTATTACTTATAGCTTAAGTAATTATGTCATAATTGCTTTTGGTATAAGCAAATTTAGTGTTTGGTTCCTCACTTTAAAAAGTACTTTTACTTAAAACTCTTATCAAATCGCATTCGCAATCTTGATAAGGATGGGGAGAGATGCTTATCCAAAATGCAGCTTTTCTGCGATAAGGGACTAAATCGCATATTATCCAAACACCATTTTTCAATTAAGTTGTGATGCCACATCATCAATAAGCAGGCTCATAAGCTGAACAAAACGGGGCTTGTATTTGGTCTTGTAAAATAAAAGACATTAAGATAAACTACGATTACATTTGAAGTACATGAATATTTTGAGTTATAATTGTTTTATTATGTTACGACAATTATTTCATCTCTTTTTATGTTATAACAATTTTGAGGATATACTTCATGGTTTCCTATTATTAAAATCATTCATGTCACATTGAAAATAATTGTATAGTTAGAAGAACTGCGTAGGCTTTGATTCCTCTAAAACTTCTAAAGGATACGTAGGCCGCTTAAATTAAGTAAGTTCAAGTTCACAAGGCATGTTGTGAGTGGTTTTAAATAGGGCCTTAATTGGTACTCTTACTAAGGCCTATTAAAATCATTTATGTCTAGTAGAAAAAAATAAATATAAAAGAACTAAATAGACTTTGATTCCTCTAAAATTTATAAGATATGTAGGCAACTTATATTAAACAAGTCCAAGCTCACAAAGCGTGTTGTGAGTGGTTTTGAATAGGGCCTTAATCGGTACTCTTAATAAGGCCTATTAAAATCATTTATGTATTGTAAAAAAAATATAAGAGAACGTACGCTTTGTTTCTCTAAAACATCAAGAGAATACATAGGTAGCTTAAATTAAATAAGTCCAATCCCATAAGGTGTGTTGTGGAGTGATTTTGATTAGGGCATTAATTGGTACTCTTATTGAGGCCTATTTAACTCATTTACGTATTGTAAAAAAAAATATAAGAGAACTACGTAGCCTTTGATTCCTATAAAACTTCAAGAGGATTCGTTGGCAGCTTAAATTCGACTCCACAAGGTGTGTTGTGGAGTGGCTTTGAATAGGGATTTAATTACAACTTGTACTAAGGCCTATTAAAATAGTTTTGTGTTAAAAAAACATAAATATAAAAGAACTACGTAGGCTTTGATTCCTCTAAAACTTCAAGAGGATACGTAGGCAGCTTAAATTAAGTCCAAACTCAAAAGGCGTGTTGTGGAATAGTTTTGAAAATGGCCTTAATTAATACATTTACAAAGGCCTATTAAAATCATTTGTCTTGCAAAAAAAAAACTAAATATAAGAGAACTAAGTAGGCTTTAAGTCCTTTAAAACTTCAAGTAAATATGTAGGCAACATATATTAAATAATTTTAAGCTCAGAAGGCGTGGTGTGGAATGATTTTGAATAGGGCCCTAATTAGTACTCTTAGGGCCCGTTCGATTCGGTGTGTAGGGTGACGAAGCGGCGCTTGGGGCTCGAAGCCCTTGTTTCAATCGTGTGAGTGTGAAAGAGGCGATCTTCCTGACAACTCATTCGAATGCTTCGTCAAACACTGCTCTAATCTGATCTTTCGCCAAGCATGCCTATATTCATCTACACTATTACCAAAATACCCCTCATATATTTAATGAACGAATTCGTGGGGTGGTTTTTCTATGTTTTAAGTGAAGAGCATTACTGTCATTTCTCTTTAAAATAAATGTGGTTGGCCACTGAAACGAACAGGAATTCAATTAGCATTAACTTCTCGTCACAACCCCGTGAAACCCTCGCATGATAGCCCATGTTTACGATTTCGCTTAAAAATCGAATCGAACGGGCCCTTGCTAAGGCTTATTAAAATCAATTATGTTTCAAAGAAAAGAAAATATAATACAACTACGTAGGCTTTAATTTTTCTAAACCTTCAAGAGGATATGTAGGCAGCTTAAATAAAATATGTCCAAACCAAGGCCGTTCCCAAGTTTTTGGGGGCCCTTGGCGAAACTCAAATACGGGGCCATAATTTTTTTCCTTTTTTGAGGAATGCCCTAATTTTTTTGGTAAAATGCCCTAATTTTTTTACATATATATAATACTAATATTTTATATAAATAAATAATTCTTTTAAAAATATTTTAAGTAACCTTTCCCCTCTTTCTTTTCTGGGCTTGAGATCGACAATGATAATATTTTTCATTGGCTGAATTAAAAAGGTTTTTTTAAAAAAACTTTAAGTAAAAAAAAATGAAAACAAGGGTTCATTTGTTTTTTTTAAACAAAGGTTGCAAAGTGAAGAAAAGAAAATAAAAGAAAGGTTTTCTTTAAAACAAAGTTTGGGTTAGCATATAAATAAAATAATATATATTTAAAAAAATCTCAATATATAAACAAAAACACGATTGTAAATGAATGATCATTTCAAATGACTTCTTCTAGTGGCCCCCTTTTGTGATTGATTCAACTCATCCAATCTTTTCCTCTTTTTTCTTTTTTGCATGTCTAGAACTATATTTAAAACCCATATCTATGTAACTATAGTAAAAACAAAGGTGCTAAACGACCAAAAAAATCTAGAACACTCAGGATCAAAAGAAGTTAAGAAAAAATGTAATGCACTAATAATAAAAACTTTAATTATATAACAAACTAGAGTAATGCAAATCCATCTAGACGAAAATAGAGCAAAAGCACTCAAGTTTAGATATTACCAATTTGAGAAACACTCAAATTTAAAGATGATTTTGAGAATAGATTTATCAAATCTTTAAATATGTTGTGTCGCGTGCTTCACAAAAAGATTGATTGAAGAATGAACAAATGTGCTTCACAAATAGATTGATTGAAGAATGAAGATTGAATATCTCAATCTGTAAGAATAGGATGCTCAAAAAACTTCCCGAGAAGACTCTGTAGGCTTTGATTCCACTAAGAAAACTCTGTAGGCTTTGATTCCACAAAAACTATAAGAGCATACGTACGCAACTTAAATTAAATAAGTCCAAATACACTAAGCGTGTTGTGTAGTGATTTTCAATAGGCTTTAATTGGTACTCGTACTAATACTATTTAAATCATTTACGTATAATAGAAAAAATATAAGAGAACTATGTAGGCTTTGATTCCTCTAAACTTCAATAGGATACGTAGGCAGCTTAAATTAATTAGGTCCAAGCCCACAAGACGTGTTGTGGAGTGGTTTTGATTAGGACCTTAATTGGTACTCATACTAATGCTATTTAAATCATTTACATCTTGTGAAAAAATAAGAGAACTATGTAGGCATTGATTCCTCTAAAACTATAATAGGATATGTAAGCAGCTTAAATTTAATAGGTCCAAGTTCACAAGACGTGTTATGGAGTGGTTTTGATTAGGGCCTTAATTGGTACTCGTACTAAGGCTATTTAAATCATTGACGTCTTGTAGAAAAAAATATAAGTGAACTTTGTAGGTTTTGATTTCTCTAAAACTTTAATAGGATACGTAGGTAGCTTAAATTAAATAGATCCAAGCCCACAACACGTTGAGTTGTTTTGATCAGGGCCTTAATTTGTAGTTTTACTAATTCCTATTTAAATCACTTACGTATTGTAGAAAAAAAATATAAACGAACTAAGTAGTCTTTGATTCATCTAAAACTTCAAGAGGATACGAGGCAACTTAAATTAAATAAGTCCAAGCCAACAAGCCTTGTTGAGTAGTAGTTTTGAATAAGATATTCATTGGTACTCTTATAAGCCTATTAAAATCATTTGTCTTGTAGAAAATAAAATAAAATAGGTGAACTACGTAGGCTTTGATTCCTCTAAAACTTCAAGAGAATACGTAAACAACTTAAGTTAAATATGTCAAAGCCCCCAAGGTGTGTTGTGTAGTGGTTTACAATAAGACCTTAATTAGTACTCTTACTAAGGATTGTTAAAATTGTTTATGCCTTGTAGATTAAAAATAAAAATAAGTGAACTACATAGGCTTTGATTTCTCTTAAATTTCATGAGGATACGTAGGCAACTCAAATTAAATATGTCAAAGCCCGTAAGGCGTGTTGTGATGTGGTTTTCAGTAGGGTCTTAATTGGTACTCCTACGAAGTTCTATTCAAATCACTTACATCTTGTAAAAAAATCTATAAGTGAACTAAGTAGGTTTTAATTCCTCTAAAACTTCAATATGATACATATGCAGCTTAAATTAAATAAGTCTAAGCCCACAAGGTTTGTTGTGGAGATGTTTTGATTAGGGCCTTAATTAGTACTCTTACTAAGGCCTATTTAAATCATTTATGTCGTGTTGAAAAAAAATGTATATGAGAACTAGGTAGGCTTTTATTCCTCTAAAACGCCAAGATGACATGTATGGAGTATAAAATTAAATAAGACCAAGCCAACAAGACATGTTGTGGAGTTGTTTTGATTACGGCCTTAATTGTTACTCTTGCAATGGCCTATTTAAATCATTTACGTATTGTAGAAAAAAAATATAAAAGAACTACGTAGGCTTTGATTCCTCTAAAACTTCAAGAGGATACATAGGCAGCTTAAATTAAATAAGTCCAAGCACACTAGGCGTGTTGTGGAATGGTTTTGATTAGGGCCTTAACTCGTACCCTTACTAAAGCCTATTTAAATCACTTACGTCTTGTAGAAAAAAAATTATTAGAAAACTATGTAGGCTTTGATTCCACTAAAACTTTAAGAGCATGCGTACACAATTTAAATTAAATAAGTCCAAACGAACTAGACATGTTGTGGATTGGTTTTGAATAGGGCCTTAATTGGTACTTGTACTAAGGCTATTTAAATCTTTTATGTCTTGTAGAAAAAAATATAAGAGAACTATCTAGGCTTTGATTCCTATAAACTTCAATAAAATACGTAGGCAGCTCAAATTAAGTAGGTCCAAGCCCACAAGACGTGTTGTGGACTGATTTTGATTAGAGCCTTAATAGATACTCGTACTAAGGCTATTTAAATCATTTACTTCTTGTAAAAAAAATATAAGTGAACTATGTATGCTTTGATTCATAAACTTCAATAGGATACGATGCAGCTTAAATTAAATAAGTCCAAGCCCACAAGCCTTGTTGTGTAGTAGTTTTAACTAAGATCTTCATTAGTTCTCTTACTAAGCCTATTAAAATCATTTGTCTTGTGTAAAAAAAATTAAAATAATAGAATTACGCAGGCTTTGATTCCTCTAAACCTTCAAAAGAATACGTAGACGACTCAAATTAAATAAGTCCAAACCCACAAAGTATTTTGTGATATGATTTTGAGTAGGGCCTTAATTGGTACTCTTACGAAGGCCTATTTAAATCATTTACGTATTGTAGAAAAAAATATAAAAGAATTACGTAGGCTTTGATTCCTCTAAAATAATAAGAGAACTAAGTAGGTTTTAATTTCTCTCAAAAAAATAATAAGAGAACTAAGTAGGTTTTAATTTCTCTCAAACTTCAATAGGCTACATATGCAGCTTAAATTAAGAGGCCGGCTATGTGCACCCCAATCGTTACTCAGGGCACCCCATTTACAAAGGCACCCATCAAATTTCTCAGGGCACCCCTGAGTTGGACGAAAATGCCCTTCTTCATCAATATAAGGCACTCCACCACCAAATCTTCTTTCACACTCCTTCCCATCACAAATCGACACCTCAATCTACCAAATCTCCTCATTTTCTTACTCGTTTGCCCCTCGATTTGTTGTTTTTTATGGTCGGGTGAGTGTTTGCGGTGTTTGTGAGGTGAGGGTTTGAATGATGACTTGTGGTAGATGGCTGATGTTGAATCGTATAGGGTTCGAGGGTGTTTTTCGTTGAGTTTGTTGTTCCTTTATCTTGTGTTGTTGTTGTCTTTCATGGGAATGTACCTATCACTGAGTTCAACCACAATCCCGTAATGTTCGGCCACACAGGGCCGAGACTATTGAGTAAGTCTCGGAACTACATGAACGAGACTCTGCAGTACATCTCGGTACTAAGTAACCGATCGAACAAGTAACTTAATTCACAATGGGTTCGGTTATCAAAGAGACCGAGACATAAGAGGATGTCTCGGTTGTTGATAACCGAAACATCCTCTTATGTCTCGGTACCCGGTAACCGATCGAACAAGTTACCCATTTCACAATGGGTTCGGTTAGAAATGAGACCGAGACATAAGAGGATGTCTCGGTTGTTGGCAACCGAGACATCCTCTTATGTCTCGGTCCTGTGCGTCCGACACTTTCGTGTATGTGGTACATTTCAAAATGCGGGAAGTTCTAAACTCAAAAAAGTCAAAGCACACCAAAACTCATGCTTCCAACCCTCAAAATGGGGTGGTGGGTGTCCAAAGTTGTGTCCGACCGTCGACGAAGATGATGGGATCGATTGGGAGCATAAGGGTGGTGGAGTTCGGTGGTCACACATCAAAATGGGGTGGTGGGGTGCCCAAAGTTGTGTCCGACCGTCGACGAAGACGATGGGATCGATTGGGAGCACAATGGTGGTAGAGTTCGGTGGTCACACATCAAAATGGGGTGGTGGGGTGCCCAAAGTTGTTTTTTTTTTGTTTTGTTGTGAATTTGTGTTGGAGGGCATATGAGTCATTACACATACAATTAGAAAAAATGGGGTGCCCTGAGTGATGACTGGGGTGCACATAGCCGGCCTCTAAATTAAATATGTCTAAGCCCACTAGGCTTGTTGTAGAGTTGTTTTGATTAGGGCCTTAATTAGTAGTCTTACTAAGGCCTATTTAAATCATTTATGTCGTGTAGAAAATAATATATAAGAAAACTACGTAAGCTTTTATTCCTCTAAAACTCCAAGATGACATGTATGGAGTTTAAATTAAATACGACCAAGCCAACAAGACATGTTGTGAGGTGTTTTGATTACGGCCTTAATTGGAACTCTTACAATGGCTTATTTAAATCATTTACGTATTGTAAAAAAATATAACAGAACTACGTAGGCTTTGATTCCTCTAAAACTTCGAGAGGATACATAGGCAGCTTAAATTAAATAAGACCAAGCACATAAGACGTGTTGTGGATTGATTTTGATTCGGGCCTTAACTTTTACTCTTACTAAGGCCTATTTAAATCTCTTACATCTTGTAGAAAAAATTATAAGAAAATTATGTAGGCTTTGATTCCACTAAAACTTCAAGAGCATACGTGCGCAACTTAAATTTAATAACTCCGAACACTGGGCATGTTGTGTAGGGGTTTTGAATAGGACCTTAATTGGTACTCATACTAAGGCTATTTAAATCGTTTACGTCTTGTAGAAAAAAATATAAGAGAACTATGTAGGCTTTGATTCCTCTAAACTTCAATAGGATACATCAGCTTAAATTAAATAGGTCGAATCCCACAAGACGTGTTGTGGAGTGGTTTTGATTAGGGCCTTAATTGGTACTCGTACTAAGGCTATTTAATTCACTTACAACTTGTAGAAAAAAATATAAGAGAACTATGTACGCTTTGATTCCTCTAAAACTACAATAGGATACTTAAATTAAATAGGTCCAAGCCCACAAGACGTGTTGTGGAGTGGTTTTGATTAGTGCCTTAATTAGTACTCGTACTGCGGCTATTTAAATCATTTACGTCTTGTAGAAAAAAATATTAGAGAACTATGTAGGATTTAATTCCTCTAAAACATCAAAAGGATACGTAGGCAGCTTAAATTAAAAAGGTTCAAGCCCACAATACGTGTTGTGAAGTGGTTTTGATTAAGGCCTTAATTGGTACTCTTACTAAGTCCTATTTAAATCACTAACATATTGTAGAAAAAAACATAAATGAACTAAGTAGGCTTTGATTCTTCTAAAACTTTAAGAGGTTATGAGACAACTTAAATTAAATAAGTGCAAGCCCACATGCCTTGTCGTGCTGTAGTTTTCAATAAGTTCTTCATCGATACTCTTAAAAGCCAATTAAAATCATTTATGTCTTCTAGAAAATAAAATAAAATAAGAGAATTATGTTGGCTTTGATTCCTCTAATACTCAAAGAGGATATGTTGACAACTTAAATTAAATGAGTCAAAGGCCACAAGGCATGTTGTGTAGTGGTTTAGAAAAAGACCTTAATTAGTACTCTTACTAAGGGTTGTTACAATTGTTTAAGCCTTATAGATTAAAAATAAAAATAAGTGAACTATGTAGGCTTTGATTCCTCTCAAACTTCATGAGGATACGTAATCAACTCAAATTAAATAAGTCCAAACCCACAAGGCATGTTGTGATGTGGTTTTCAGTGGGGTCTTAATTGGTACTCGTACTAAGGCTATTTAAATCATTTAGGTCTTGTAGAAAAAAAAATATAAGAGAACTATGTAGGCTTTGATTCCTCTAAAATTTTAATAGGATACATAGGCAACTTAAATTAAATAGGTCCAAGCCAACAAGACGTTTTGTGGACTGGTTTTGATTAGGGTCTTAATGGGTACTCGCACTAAGGCTGTTTAAATCCTTTACTTCTTGTATAAAAAAATATAAGTGAACTATGTATGCTTTGATTCAAAAACTTCAATAGGATACGACGCAGCTTAAATTAAATAAGCCTTGTTGTGTACTCGCACTAAGGCTGTTTAAATAAGCCTTGTTGTGTAGTAGTTTTAACTAAGATCTTCATTAGTACTCTTACTAGGCCTATTAAAATTATTTATGTCTTGTGTAAAAAAAATTAAAATAAGAGAACTACATATGGTGTGTTTGATAGCTTGAGAACTTTTAAGAGAAAAAAACAATTTTCATTTGAAAATTCTCTCAAAAAGATTTTGAGAGGGCAAATTTTCTTAAAATTGTTTGATAACACATTAGAAAATTTTATTTTAAGGAAGAAAAAGTGATATGGCCCCACAACAAAGAGGCTTACTCCTTTTTTTCTCTCCATTTACATTTTCTAACAAAGAAGTTAGAAAAAGTGAGCCCACTTTTTTCTCTCCTAAAACACCACATTTTTTCCTTATTTTCTCACCTTTTAATAGAGAAAATAAATGATGAAAATTGTAGGGATTGATTTTTTTCTATGCAGTTACAAAACTATCAAACAATAAAAAAAATGGTTACACCAAAAAAATTGAAAATTTTCAACAATTTTTTTATTTTCTTTGCTATCAAACACACCCGTAGGCTTTGATTCCTCGAAAAACTTCAAGAGGATACGTAGACAACTCAAATTAAATAAGTCCAAGCCTTGTGATGTGGTTTTGAGTAGGGCCCTAATTGGTACTCTTACTAAGGCCTATTTAAATCACTTACATCTTGTAAAAAAATTATACGAGTACCAAGTAGTTTTTAATTCCTCTAAAACTTCAATAGGATACATATGTATCTTAAATTAAATAAGTCTAAGCCCACAAGGCTTGTTGTAGAGTTATTTTGATTAGGGCCTTAATTAGTAGTCTTACTAAGGCCTATTTAAATCATTTATGCGTGTAGAAAAAAATATATAAGAGAACTACGTCGGCTTTTATCCTGCTAAAACTCCAAGATGACATGTATGGAGCTTAAATTAAATAAGACCAAGCCAAAAAGACATGTTGTGGAGTTGTTTTAACTACGGCCTTAATTGGCACTCTTATAATAGCCTATTTAAATCATTTACGTATTGTAGAAAAAATAAGAGAACTACGTAGGCTTTGATTCCTCTAAAACTTCAAGAGGATACGTAGGCAGCTTAAATTAAATAAGTCCAAGCACACTAGGCATGTTGTGGAGTGGTTTTGATTTGGGCCTTAACTCGTACTCTTGCTAAGAGGCCTATTTAAATCACTTACGTCTTGTAGAAAAAAATTATAAAGAACCTCTATAGGCTTTGATTCCACTAAAACTTCAAGAGCATAAATACGCAACTTAAATTAAATAAGTCCAAACACACTAGGCGTGTTGTGTAGTGGTTTTCAATGGGCCTTAGTTGGTACTCATACTAAGGCTATTTAAATCATTTATGTCTTATTAAAAAAATATATATAAGAGAACTATGTAGGCTTTGATTCATCTAAACTTCAATAGGATACATAGGCAGATTAAATTAATTAGGTTCAAGCCCACAAGACGTGTTGTGGAGTGGTTTTGATTAGGACCTTAATTGGTACTTGTACTAAAGCTAGTTAAATCATTTACGTCTTGTAAAAAAAATATAAGAGAACTATGTAGGCTTTGATTCCTCTAAAACTATAATAGAATACGTAAGCAGCTTAAATTTAATACGTCCAAGCCCACAAGACGTGTTGTGGAGTGGTTTTGATTAGAGCCTTAATTGGTACTCATACGAAGGCTATTTAAATCATTTACGTCTTGTAGAAAAAAAATATAAGAGAACTATGTAGGCTTTGATTACTCTAAAACTTCAATAGGATATGTAGGCAGTTTAAATTAAATAGATCGAAGCCCACAACATGTGTTGAGTTGTTTTGATTAGGGCCTTAATTTGTACTTTTACTAAGTCCTATTTAAATCACTTACGTATTATAAAAAAAAATATAAATGAACTAAGTAGTCTTTGATTCATCTAAAACATCAAGAGGATATGAGGTAGCTTAAATTAAATAAGTCCAAGCCAACAAGCCTTGTTATGTAGTAGTTTTGAATAATATCTTCATTGGTACTCTTATAAGCCTATTAAAATCATTTATGTCTTGTAGAAAATAAAATAAAATAGGTGAACTACATAGGCTTTGATTCCTCTAAAACTTCAAGAGGATACGTAGACAACTTAAATTAAATATATCAAAGCCTCCAAGGTGTGTTGTGTAGTGGTTTACAATAAGACCTTAATTAGTACTCTTACTAAGGGATGTTAAAATTGTTTATGCCTTGTAGATTAAAAATAAAAATAAGTGAACTACGTAGGCTTTGATTTCTCTTAAATTTTACGAGAATAAGTAGGCAACTCAAATTAAATATGTCTAAGCCCAGAAGGCGTGTTGTGATGCGATTTTCAGTAGGGTCTTAATTGGTACTCCTACTAAGTTCTATTTGTTTTGGTAGGATACTAAGTTCTATTTAAATCACTTACATCTTGTAAAAAAATCTATAAGTGAACTAAGTAGGTTTTAGTTCCTCTAAAACTTCAATAGGATACATATGCAGCTTAAATTAAATAAGTCTAAGCCCACAAGGTTTGTTGTGGAGATGTTTTGATTAGGGCTTAATTAGTACTCTTACTAAGGCCTATTTAAATCATTTATGTTGTGTAGAAAAATATATATATGAGAACTAGGTAGGCTTTTATTCCTCTAAAACTCCAAGATGACATGTATGGAGTTTAAAATTAAATAAGACTAAGCCAACAAGACATGCTGTGGATTTGTTTTGATTACAACCTTAATTGTTACTCTTACAATGGCCTATTTAAAAGAACTACGTAGGCTTTGATTCCTCTAAAACTTCAAGAGGATACATAGGCAGCTTAAATTAAATAAGTCCAAGCACACTAGGCGTGTTGTGGAGTGGTTTTGATTAGGGCCTAAACTCGTACCCTACTAAAGCCTATTTAAATCACTTATGTCTTGTAGGAAAAAATTATTAGAAAACTGTCTAGGCTTTGATTCCACTAAAACTTCAAGAGCATACGTACGCAACTTAAATTAAATAAGTCCAAATGCGCTAGGCATATTGTGGAGTGGTTTTGAATAATACCTTAATTGGTACTCGTTTTAAGGCTATTTAAATAATTTACGTCTTGTAGAAAAAAATATAAGAGAATTATCTAGGCTTTGATTCCTCTAAACTTCAATAGGATACGTAGGCAGCTTAAATTAAATAGGTCCAAGCCCAAAAGACGTGTTGTGCAGTGGTTTTGATTAGGGCCTTAACTGGTACTTGTACTAAGGCTATTTAAATAATTTACGCCTTGTTGAAAAAAATATAAGAGAACTATGTAGGCTTTGATTCCTCTAAATTTACAATAGGATACATAAGCAGCTTAAATTAAATAGGTTCAAGCCCTCTAGACGTGTTGTGGAGTGGTTTTGTGTTACGATCCGAGGAAGGCCTTTATTTGTGATTGTGTTCAGCAGGAAAGGCAAGGGTGTTTGAAGTAGGATTAGAGAGAGTTAAGTGGGCCCATCCATGAAAATGGGTCAAGTAAGTCAGTTGGTCGAGTCAGTGTTGAGTAAGTATTGAGTCAGTGAGTCAAGTTGTTTTGTATATAAAGTAGTCTATGAGTGAGGGAGGGATTGGATATTGTGTTGTGTTATTTGGTGACCTTTGGTCTAGTGAGAGCCTGCTCTCTTGGGAATCTTGAGAGTTCTTCTCTCATGTCTCTGGTTATGTCTTTCTTTTAGTTCGTCATCAATAAAACTGTGGTGCTTTCTTAATTTATTATGTGAGATTCCTATCATTGGTATTAGAGCATTTTATCGAGATTGGATTCAGCAGTAGCAAACGAAATATTAAGTGATCTAAATAAAATTCTGGCGAGGCTCGATCACATTTCAGCCATGATTGCATTGCCAGTCACCGATTGTGTGCAAAGGAGTGTGGCAGAGACCACTATTTCATTCGATCTTCAACTTGAGAACTTTGATCAAGAAAAGAAATTAACACTTGCATATCCATCGACTGTTGATCTCATACCACATGAATTCAGATTTCAAATTTCAAAGGCTATTGAAGTGATTTCCATGTCAAATCTTAAGTGGAGCAACGTTTCCGATGTGGATGTGCAGTATCGTGATGAACAAAGAGAGCAGTCGATCCATATCACAGAGTAGGTACAATTTTTAAGTTACAAGACCTCCATTTGGGTGAAAATGCTCACTCTATGATGGCACCACCTCCCTATCCACTGCCCCCATCTCCATTGTTGGTGTTATTCACTATCGATTTTATGTTCCCTTTCTTAGTCGAGACTTCTCTTCTTTTTGCTCAACTGGTTGTGACAATTTGGGAAGAG
Organism: Stephania japonica; assembly: GCA_039657345.1. Classification (NCBI taxonomy): domain Eukaryota; kingdom Viridiplantae; phylum Streptophyta; class Magnoliopsida; order Ranunculales; family Menispermaceae; genus Stephania; species Stephania japonica. The sequence continues at coordinate 15,000,742 of CM077557.1, forward strand.
ATGTGTTTTTTGGTACTAAGCGAATCTCGAGGAATATCTAACTCATGTTGTTTTGTCTCCTGCCTTGTGTTTTTCTTCTCCAGTTTGGTTGTGCAATGGTTTCTTCTCCATTGAACTTATTATGGTCACTACCTTGCTAGTTGATGCACATCTTTGGGTGCTAACCCTTTCTCTCTATTGTATGCCACAATGCTTAGGGATGTCTAGGAAACGGGTGGCAATAGTTATGAATGCTCAATTCATGGTTGAAGTTTTATTTCCTTGTTTACTTATGTGCACCCAAGAAGAGTTGATTTATAGGGCCTTTAGATGTTCCTCCATCAATACATACTCCTCCATTGCAGTTGCTTGTCTGCATAGTGCTATATGGGAACACCCTTTTATAGCTCCTGCAACCCATCTTAGCCCTTAACCTATATTGTTCCATCAGTTGGGTGAAGGTTTGTGGCATTTCCAGAGTGGACATTATTCAGCAGATTTTCATACCTCGTCTGCCATTCTGTCACTCACTTGCATATTTTTAGAGCTCTTTTTAGGGTCATCAGTTTGGTCACAATTTCTTGACGATGTCATTACCTTTTGTGGATTGGTACTGGCCTTCAATTCATGCAAGTGAACTATATATGCTTCATAATGCGGTCTCGGATATTTTGCCTTTCTGGTGCATTTCTTCGACTATGGATTCATTGCCTTCATTCGATATTTTGATGGAACGCTCGTTCGTTCCCCCAAGCACTGCGCAACTGATTTAGATCATTGCTATGTATCTTTTTCTTGGATAGCTCAAGATCATCTCATCATGTGGATTCATGCTCCTAACCAACTCATTCTTTCTTTACCACCTTGAAGACAAGGTGGATTTCAAAGGGGGAGTATTGTTACGATCCGAGGAAAACCTTTATTTGTGATTGTGTTCAGCAAGAAAGGCAAGGGTGTTTGAAGTAAGATTAGAGAGATCAAGTGGGCCCAGCCATACAAATGGGTCAAGTGAGTCAGTTGGTCGAGTCAGTGTTGAGTAAGTATTGAGTCAGTGAGTTAAGTTGTTTTGTATATAAGTAGAGTCTATGAGTGAGGGAGGGATTGATATTGTGTTGTGTCATTTGGTGACCTTCGGTCTGGTGAGAACTTGCTCTTTGGGGAGTCTTGAGAGTTCTTCTCTCTTGTCTCTGGTTATGTCTTTCTTTTAGTTCGTCATCAATAGAACTGTGGTGTTTTCTTAATTTGTTGTGTAAGATTCCTATCATTTTTATTAGGGCCTTAATTGGTACTCGTACTCTATTTAAATCATTTACATCTTGTAGAAAAAAAAATATAATAGAACTACGTAGGCTTTGATTCCACTAAACCTTCAATAGGATACGTAAGCAACTTAAATTAAATAGGTCTAAGCCCACAACACGTGTTGTGGAGTGGCTTTGATTAGGGCCTTAATTGGTACTCTTACTAAGTCCTATTTAAATCACTTACGTATTATAGAAAAAAATATAAATGAACTAAGATGGCTTTGATTCCTCTAAAACTTTAAGAGGATACAAAGGAGCTTAAATTAAATAAGTCCAAGCCCACAAGCATTGTTGTGTAGTAGTTTTGAATAAGATCTTCATTACCCTATTAAAATCATTTATTTCTTGTAGAAAACAAATAAAATAAGAGAACTACGTAGGCTTAGATTCCTTTACAACTTCAAGAGGATACGCATGCAACTTAAATTAAATAAGTCAAAGCCCACAAGGCGTGTTGTGTAGTGGTTTAGAATAAGACCTTAATTATTACTCTTACAAAGGCTTGTTAAAATTGTTTATGCCTTGTAGATTAAAAATAAAAATAAGTGAACTATGTAGGCTTTGATTTCTCTCAAACTTCATGAGGATACGTAGGCAACTCAAATTAAATAAGTCCAAGCCCACAAAGTGTGTTGTGATGTGGTTTTGAGTAGGGCCTTAATTGGTACTCTTACAAAGGCCTATTTAAATCACTTACATCTAGTAAAAGAAATTATAAGAGAACTAAGTAGGCTTTAATTCCTCTCAAACTTTAATAGGATACATATGCAGCTTAAATTAAGCCCACAAGGCTTTTTGTGGAGTTGTTTTGATTAAGGCCTTAATTAGTACTCTTACTAAGGCTATTTAAATCATTTATGTTGTGTAGAAAAATATATAAGAGACCTACATAGGCTTTTATTCCTCTAAAACTCCAAGATGACATGTATGGAGCTTAAATTAAAGAAGACCAAGCCAACAAGACGTGTTGTAGAGTTGTTTTGATTACGTCCTTATTTGGTACTCTTACAATGGCCTATTTAATTCATTTAACTATTGTAGAAAAAAAAGAACTATATAAGTTTTGATTCCTCTAAAACTTCAAGTGGATACGTAGGCAGCTTAAATAAAATAAGTCCAAGCATACTAGGTGTGTTGTGGAGTGGTTTTGATTAGGGCCTTAACTCGTACTCTTACTAAAACCTATTTAAATCACTTACGTCTTGTTAAAAAAAATTATAAGAAAACTATGTAGGCTTTGACTCCACTAAACTTCAAGAGCATACGTATGCAACTTAAAATAAATAAGTCCAAACTAATTAGGCGTGTTGTGGAGTTGTTTCAATTAGGGCCTTAATTATTACTCGTACTAAGGCTATTTAAATCATTTGTGTCTTGTAGAAAAAAATATATAAGAGAACTATGTAGGCTTTGATTCCTCTAAGACTTCAATAGAATATGTAGGCAGCTTAAATTAAATAGGTCCAAGCATATAGGACGTGTTGTGGAGTGCTTTTGATTAGGGCCTTAATTGGTACTCTTGTTAAGTCCTATTTAAATCACTTATGTATTGTAGAAAAAAAATATAAATGAACTAAGTAAGCTTTGATTCCTCTAAAACTTCAAGAGGATACGAGGCAGCTTAAATTAAATAAGTTCAAGCCCACATGCCTTGTTGTGTAGTAGTTTTGAATAAGATCTTCATTAGTACTCTTACTAAGCCTATTATAATCATTTATGTCTTGTAGAAATAAAATAATATAGTAGAGCTACGTTGGCTTTGATTCCTCTAAAACTTCAAGAGGATACGTAGACAACTTAAATTAATAAGTCAAAGCCCACAATACGTGTTGTGTAGTGGTTTAGATTAAGACCTTAATTAGTACTCTTACTAAGGCCTTTTTAAATCGTTTATGCCTTGTAGATTAAAAATAAATATAAAAGAACTATGTAGGCTTTGATTCCTCTTAAAATTCATGAGGATACGTAGGCAGCTCAAATTAAATAAGTCCAAGCCCACAAGGTGTGTTGTGATGTGGTTTTGAGTAGGGCCTTAATTGGTACTCTTACTAAGAGCTATTTAATCACTTGCATCTTGTAATAAAAATTATAAGAGAACTAAGTAGGTTTTAATTCCTCTAAAACTTCAATAGGATACATATGCAGCTTAAATTAAATAAGTCTAAGCCCACAAGGCTTGTTGTGGAGTTGTTTTGATAATTTATGCCATGTAGAAAAAATATATAAGAGAACTACATAGGATTTTTTCATCTAAAACTCTAAGATCATATATGTATGGAGCTTAAATTATATAAGACCAAGCCAACAAGACGTGTTATGGAGTTGTTTTGATTATGGCCTTAATTGGTACTCTTACAATGGCTATATCAATCACTTACGTATTGTAGAAAAAAAATATATAAGAGAACTCATAGGCTTTGATTCTTCTAAAACTTCAAAAGGATACGTAGGCAGCTTAAATGAAATAAGTCCAAGCACACTAGACATGTTGTGGAGTGATTTTGATTAGAGCCTTAACTCGTACTCTTACTAAGGCATATTTAATTCACTTGCATCTTGTAGAAAAAAATTATTACAAAACTATGCAGGGTTTGATTCCACTAAAACTTCAAGAGCATACATAAGCAACTTAAATTAAATAAGTTCAAATCCACTAGGCGTGTTGTGGAGTGGCTTTGAATATGGCTTTAATTGGTATAAGGCTATTTAAACCATTCACATCTTATAGAAAAAAATATAAGGGACTATGTAGGTTTTGATTCCTCTAAAATTTTAATAGGATACGTAGACAACTCAAATTAAGTGGGTCCAAGCCCACAAGACGTGTTGTGGATTGGTTTTGATTAGGGCCTTAATTGGTACTCGTACTAAGGCTATTTAAATCATTTACTTCTTGTAGAAAAAATATAAGTGAACTATGTATGCTTTGATTCAAAAACTTCAATAGGATACGATGCAGCTTAAATTAAATAAGTTCAAGCTCATAAGCCTTGTTGTGTAGTAGTTTTAACTAAGATCTTCATTAGTACTCTTACTAAGCCTATTAAAATAATTTTTGTCTTGTGTAAAAAAATTAAAATAAGAGAACTACATAGGCTTTGACTCCTCTAAAACTTCAAGAGGATACGTAGATAACTTAAATTATATAAGTCAAAACCCACATGGCGTGTTGTGTAGTGGTTTAGAATAAGACCTTAATTAATACTCTTACTAAGGCCTGTTAAAATCGTTTTTGCCTTATAGATTAAAAATAAATATAAGAGATCAACGTAGACTTTGATTCCTTTTAAACTTCATGAGGTTACGTAGGCAACTTAAATTAAATAAGTCCAATCCCTCAAGGTGTGTTGTAGAGTGGTTTTAATTAGGGTCTTAATTGGTACTCTTACAAAGGCCTATTTAAATCACTTGCATCTTGTAAAAAAATTAAAATAGAACTAAGTAGGTTTTAATTCCTCTAAAACTTCAAGAGGATACATATGCAGCTTAAATTAAATAAGTCCAAGCCCACTAGGCTTGTTGTGGAGTGGTTTTGATTAGGATCTTAATTAGTACTCTTACTAAGGCCTATTTAAATCATTTGTCTTGTAGAAAAAAATGTATAAGAGAATTACGTATGCTTTGATTCCTCTAAAACTTCAATATGATATGTATGGAGCTTTAATTAAATAAGTCCAAGCCAACAAGACGTGTTGTGGATTAGTTTTGATTATGACCTTAATTGGTACTCTTACAATGGCATATTTAAATCATTTACATATTGTAGAAAAAAAATATAAGAGAACTACGTAAGCTTTGATTCCTCTTAAACTTCAAGAGGACACGTAGGCAGTTTAAATTAAATAAGTCCTAGCCCACTAGGCGTGTTGTGGAGTGGTTTTGATTCGGGCCTTATTTCATACTCTTACTAAGGCCTATTGAAATCAATTACGTCTTGTAGAAAAAATTTATAAGGGAACTACGTGTGCTTTGATTCCTCTAAAAATTCAATAGGATTTGTAGGCAGCTTAAATTAAATAAGTCTAAGCCCACTAAGCGTGTTGTGCAGTGGTTTTGATTAGGGCCTTAACTCATACTCTTACTAAGGTCTATTTAAATCACTTACGATGTGTAGAAAAGAATTATAAGAAAAATATGTATCTTTTGATTCCGTTAAAACTTCCAGGGCATACGTACACAACTTAAGTTAAATAAGTCCAAACCCACTAGGCGTATTTTGGAGTGGTTTTGAATAGGGCCTTGATTGGTACTCGTATTAAGGGTATATAAATCATTTACGTCTTGTAGAAAAAAATTATAAGAGAACTTTGTAGGCTTTGATTCCTCTAAAACTTCAATAGAATACGTAGGCAGCTTAAATTAAATAGGTCCAAGCCCACAAGACGTGTTGTGGAGTGGTTTTGATTAGGGCCTTAATTGATACTCTTACTAAGTCCCATTTAAATCAGTTACGTATTGTGGAAAAAAAATATAATTGAACTAAGTAGGTTTTGATTCCTCTAACACATCAAGAGGATATGAAGGTAGCTTAAATTAAAAAAGTCCATGCCCACAAGCATTGTTGTGTAGTAGTTTTGAATAAGATCTTATTTAGTACTCTTACTAAGCCTATTAAAATCATTTATGTCTTGTAGAATAAAGTTAAAATAAGAGAACTACGTAGGCTTTAATTTCTCTAAAACTTCAAGAGGATGCGTAGACAATTTAAATTAAATAAGTCGAAGCCCATAAGGTGTGTTGTGTAGTGGTTGAGAATAAGACCTTAATTAGTACTCTTACTAAGGCCTGTTAAAATCGTTTATACCTTGTAGATTACAAATAAATATAAGAGAACTACGTAGGATTTGATTCCTCTAAAACTTCTTGAGGACACGTAGGCAGCTTGAATTAAATAAGTTCAAGACCACAAGGCATGTTGTGGAGTGGTTTTGATTAGGGCTTTAATTGATACTCTTACTAAGGCCTATTTAAATCACTCACATCTTATAAAAAAATTATAAGAGAACTAAGAAGATTTTAATTACTCTAAAACTTCAAGATGATACATATGCAGCTTTAATTAGATAAGTCCAAGCCCACAAGGTTTCTTGTGGAGTGGTTTTGATTAGGGCCTTAATTAGTACTCTTACTAAGGCCTATTTAAATCATTTATGTTTTGTAGAAAAAAATATATAAGAGAACTACATGGGCTTTGATTCCTCTAAAACTTCAAGAGTATATATAGGCAGTTTAAATTAAATAAGTTCAGGCCCACAAGGCGTGTTATGTAGTGGTTTTTAATAAGACCTTAATTACTACTCTTACTAAGGCCTATTAAAAACATTTATGTCTTGAAGAAAAAGAATATGTATGAGAAAACTACATAGGCTTGTTGATTATAACATTTAGAAAGAATCGAATCTCCACCTTGTTCTCCTTCTTCGTGGAGATGATTGTTTGAAGTTGTGTGCTATGTTTAGTGTTTAATATTTAGAGTTCAGTGATGCGAGTAACTGGTTGATAAGCGATTTCTTTATTTAATTTGTCTTGTGTGTAAAAACCTTGCTTTATAATTCTTCTCTTTCAATGAAGGTTCTTATAATCTTGTTTTATTCAATATATGCAACTGACAATGTGTTGGGATTCTTTTGTTTTATTAATGCAGTGTTTTTTATTTTATTTTATTTTCAGTTGATGCAATGCTATCTAATGTACAACTTAAGAAGCATTTCTATACCAACAAATGCACGCTATCAAACAAACAACTGAAGAAGCACTTCCATGCCAAAAATATGTCATGACATCTCAAAAACAAATAGAAGGGTCAGTTCTTTACTCATATATAGTTGTTTTATTTTCAAAAGTGATTGACCTACTTTTAATACATATACATACATTTGTACAAAGTGCTCTGTCAATTCATAGTTAAAGGAATTATAATCTATGTAATTTAAAAATAGTAAAATATTATACCTTTTTTCTATTTTGTTTTTACATCAATAGACCAAAAATAGTAGAGAATGCATTTCAAATAAAAAATTTAGTAACATTGTATTTGGTCTTTTAAAAAAAACGTTAAGATAAACGATGATGACATTTGAATTACATGAAAATTGAGTTATAAGTTTTTTATTATGTTATGACAATTTTCTTTATCTCTTTATCATGTTATAACAATTTTGAAGATGTACTTATTAAGCCATAATTTTCTATTATTAAAATAATTCATGTCACATTGAAAATAAATTTATGGTTAAAAGAACAATGTAGGCTTTGATTCCTCTAAAACATATAGAGGATATGTAGACAACTTAAATTAAATAAGTCCAAGCCATAATGCTTTTTATTGAGTGGTTTTGAATAGAGCCTTAATTGGTACTCTTACTAAGGCCTATTTAAATTATTTACGTCTTGTAAAAAATATATAAAAGAACTATGAAGGCTTTGATTCCACTAAAACATCAAGAGGATATGTAGGCAGATTAAATTAAACAAGTCCAAGCCCACAAGTTGAGTTGTGGAGTAGTTTTGATTAGGGCCTTAATTGGTACTCTTATTAAGGCCTATTTAACTCATTTACATATAGTAGAAAAAAGATATAAGAGAACTACGTAGGCTTTGAAACCTTTAAAACATCAAAAGTGTGACGACCCGCCCCCGACCTAGGGTCGAGTTGCCAGGCCCAGACCGCCACTTGGACCCGATACCTGAACCAGGCCCAAATAACGATCTGGCACGCCTGAACAATTAAACCTGGGAAATACACATTGGCTAAATAATGGATACTAATTGCGAAATAAATATAAAGAGATATCCTAAAGCCAATAGATTTAAGTTCATAGAACATTAATAAAAATTATACATGGGTTCATGCTCATTTAAACTAAACAAGTTTATTAAATTTCCGAAATGGATCAACTAATGGTAACTAAGATTCAAGCTACCCAAAGATCTATTTTAATTTTAATCCCAAGTTGAATAGTTTCAAAATCAAATATACATAATATATATCAATAAAGGCTCACATCAAGAGGAGACTTCAAGCTCGTCTCTCCCTTGCCTCAACCTAGCGCTGTCGTGGATACCTGAGATGTAAGTGGGGTGAGCTAAAGAACCAACGGAGCTCGGTAATGCGAAAAACCCACTCAACCATCAAATATGCAAGTAATACCTAATAAGTATGTAAAGTCTAGCATGTACTTGAAAACAAACAAGGATTCATTGAATATTAACATGGTAGCAGGATTTCATAAGAAATAGACTTATAATGAACCATCAAGTACTATCATAGACATAAGATTCATAAGTCACAATTAAATAGGAATTCATCCTTTCATAACAAATACCACATATTCATAAGCCATCAAATTGTAACAACAATAATCATGAATAACATTAAAGAGATTGACAAATCATTTCATAATTTCAAACTTTCATACAAAGGAGGGGGTTTCGCGAGATTATGTACTATAAAATATAATAATACGATAAGTCGATGTTTCATTCAATGCATACTAGGTATTGGCAAGAATCCAGTGACCGATTCTCCTACTCTCGAGGTGATGGAAACAACTAGCTAGCACACAGGCCTTATGTGCCCTCTCGTTTGTCCCATCAAATCAACAGTAGGTTCGTCTAAGCCATCACCGACGCACATCCCTATGTCTCAAGAGTACAAGAGAAGGAATTCCAACTCATGTCCCTACGTGACATACTTATGAATTCAATTAGTCAAGTAAAGCCCTCGGTAGTAAACTCCACAACATCCTAGGGTGTTAACGACCCTCGGTAGTATAACAACATTCTGATGTATTCATATAGATTTACTTGCTAATAAGGCCCTCGGTGGAACTCCACAAATATCATGGGGCCCTGAATAAAATAGATAAGAAAAACAGTGCATTTACATTTCATAGATACGTAGATTCGAGCCAATACCATGACACAACCCATAAATCTCAAGTCTTTAATTCAAATTATGAATCCTAAACATAACTAGTAATCATGCCATATTTGATAATTAAGCAAGCTCCCCACGTACTTGCACTCGCCGCGAATCATAATCTCGATCCTCTCGCGTTTGGGCTCTATGTGAACCGTCTCGCGAATCTAGACAATTTGAAAGAATAATTACTTTATGTATCTACAACCATACAAGTTTAACATCAATTGTCTAGACCTTAGAGATTCACCCTATTTTATAGCTGACTTCGCTAAAGGTCATTCACGAATCTAAAATCGACACTTAAAATTAGAATCGATGATTCGAGTAAAATAGGAATGCGGTGATGTAAAACAAGGAAAATCCGCTAAGACTTGGTTTTTCCAACATAAATCGAAGACATTCGATTAATTTTAATTAAAAAGATCTAAATCACCATACAAGACTCAATTTAGACTTTAAATTTCCAAATGACAATATTCAGTCAAAGTCCACAAATTTATCGAATAAGTTTATTTCCCAAAGAAAAGATTCAAAGTTCCTTTTTAAATCTCAACTCAACCTTAAATACCAAATCCATATCAATAAACTTCAACCGCGTTCAATTTGCTAAAATCATAGGAAAACCCTTTCATGTACCGTCAAACTATGGAAAACAAAATTGATTCATCCATAATACTCGTTATCATAAAGCTTAAAAATTTGTATAACCCATTTCAAGTCTAGATCTAAGAAAAACTGAACAAACTTTGCAAATCATCAACTCTCATTACCAATACCAACACCAAGATAATAAATTTAGGGAGTATTAGAGTCTCACCATGCCTTCAATGGAGTCTTTGACTCAAAATCCTATCAAAATCTCATTCTAACATAGATCAAATCTTTCCTTTCTTATTTTCTTTTCTATTTTCCTCGCGTGTTTGCCGCTGTCGACGCCATCGACCCTTTGGTCTCCAAATCTTCAACAAATAATAAAGAAATCAAGGAGGGAAGTGTGGATGTACCTCTCTTGAGCTTGAACTCTCCTCTTACTCTCCTCCTCTCCACGTGGGTGTTTAACAAGATTGCAGCTAGGGTTTTCTTTGATTTGCTTAAATAGCATTAGGGTTAGGGATTAGGGTTATGATTATTTACAACTTGTCTAAAATGCCCTTTTGGGTCCTAAGCTCAATTGGACTTTATTATTTAAAATAAAACTTTACTTAATCCCTCACTCATATTTAATTTGACAAGTTTAGAATTGTATTTCCACATCAAACACCCAACATATTTTTATCATGAAATTACCGAAATACACATAGGTTGGGTGGTGGAGAATTTGGGTCGTTACAAAAGCATACCCGGGGAGCTTAAATTAAATAAGTCGAAGCCCACATGGCTTTTTTTGGAGTGGTTTTGAATAGGGCGTTAATTAGTTGTCTTATGAAGCCTTTTAAAATCATTTATGTCTTGTAGAAAAAGTATATGTATAAGATAACTACATAGGTTTTGATCCTCTAAAACTTTTAGAGGATATGTAAGCAGCTTAAATTAAATAAGTCTAATCGCACAAGGCATGCTGCGAGTGGTTTTGAATCGGGCCTTAATTGATATTTTTACTAAGGCCTATTAAAATCATTTACTTCTTGTAAAAAAATTATAAGTGAATTACGTAGGGTTTGATTCCTCTAAAACATCAAGAGTATACGTAGGCAACTTAAATTAAATAAGTCCAAGCCCATAAGGTGTGTCGTGGTGTGGTTTTGATTAGAATCTTAATTGGCACTCTTATTAAGGCTTATTTAACCCATTCACATATTGTAGAAAAAAATATAAGAGAACTACGTTGGCTTTGATTCTTCTAAAACTTCAAGAGGAAACATAAACAACTTAAATAAAATAAGTCAAAACCCACAAGGCATGTTGTGTAGTGGTTTAGAGTAAGACTTAGTACTCTTACTAAGGCTTGTTAAAATTATTTGTCTTGAAGAAAATAAATATAAGAGAACTACGTAGGCTTTGATTCCTCTAAAACATCAAGAGAATACGTAGGCAGCTTAAATTAAATAAATTCAAGCCCACAAGGCGTGTTGTGGAGTGGTTTTGACTTGGGCACTAATTGGTAGTCTTACGAACACCTATTTAAATCATTTACGTCTTGTAAAAAATATAAGGGAACTACGTTGGCTTTGACTCCTCTAAAACTTCAATACGATACGTAGGCAGCTTAAATTAAATAAGTCCAAGCCCCCAAGGGGTGTTGTGGAGTGGTTTTGAATAGGGCTTAAATTAGTACTTTTACTAAGGCCTATTTTTTTTATTTCCTTACTAAGGCCTATTTAAATGACTTACAACTTTTAAAAAAATTATAAGAGAACTAAGTAGGTTTTGATTCCTCTAATACTCAAGAGGATACATATGCAGCTTAAATTAAATAAGTCCAAGCCCACAAGGGGTGTTGTGGAGTGGTTTTGATAGGGCCTTAATTAATACTCTTATTAAGGCCTATTAAAATCATTTATGTATTGTAGAAAAAAATTAAGAGAACTACGTAGGCTTTTATTCCTCTAAAACTTCAAGAGGATGCGTAGGCAGCTTAAAGTAAATAAGTCCAAGTCTACAACGCGTGTTGCGTAGTGTTTTAGAATAAGATCTTAATTAATACGATTACTAAGGCCTTTTATAGTTATTTATGAGTTGCAAAAAAAATATATAAGTGACTAAATAGGCTTTGATTTCTCTAAAACTTCAAGAGGATACACAAGTAGCTTAAATTAAATAAGTTCAAGCCCATATGGCGTGTTCTAGAGTGGTTTTGAATAGGGCGTTAAGTAGTTGTCATACTAAGGCTTTTAAAAGAATTTATGTCTAGTGGAAAAGAAATATGTATAAGAGAACTACATAGGCTTGCTGATTATAACATTCTGAAGGAGTCTACTCTGCGCCTTGTTCTCCTTTTTCGTGGTGGTGATTCATTGAAGTCTCATGTGTTGTGTTTGGTGTTTAATATTTAGAGTTCAGTGATGCGAATTCGTGGTTGATAAGAGATTTCTTTCTATGATTTGTCTTGTATATAAAATCAATGCCTTGGGATTCTTCTCTTCCAATGAAGGTTCTTATAATCTTGTTATATTAACTATATGCATCTGATTACGTGTTGGGAATCTTTTTTTTTTCAATTAATGCAATGCTATCAAATGTTGAACTTAAGAAGCCATTCTATACCAACAAATGAATTGCTACCGAACATACAACTAAAGAAACAATTTAATACCTAAAAAATGGCATGTCATGGCAAAAACAAATAGAAGGGTCAGAGGCTATTCCAAGCTGTTATTACAGGTGACATCCCAAACATGGATCAGAGGCTATTCCTTAATTTATCTCTCTTTGGAGTTAAGTTCACAATTATACTTTTGTTCATCCCAAATGTGGATCAGAGGCTATTCCAAGCTGCTCTTACAGGTGACATAGAAGCCCTTCATGAGCTGCTTGTGGAGGACCCCCTTATACTTGAAAGAGTTGATTTGGCCCCAGTGTCAGACACTCCAACACATAGCTGCACTGGCTGGGAAAATTGAATTTGGCCAAGGAAATGATAGTACTCAAGCCTAGCTTTGCATAAGAGATGAACATAGACTGTTTTAGTCCAATTCACGTGGCCTCTGCAAATGAGCAAGTTGAATTGGTAAAGGTGTTCTTGAAGGTTGACTCTTCTTTTGCCAATCTTAAGGACAGAAGTCAAAGATTGCCTCTTCATTTGGCAGCCATGAGAGGGAGAATTGAGGTTCTTGGAGTGTTGATTTCAGCATGCCCGGAGTCTGCCCGAGAAGTGACTGCTCGAGGTGAGACAGTTCTTCACTTATCTGTGAAATACAACCAATTCATTATATCCTTCATTTTATCCTTTTAAACCTTATTAGTTATCAATTTATTGATTTAGTTGTAATGAATTATAAACATATGCCAAGTCATCATTTAATCTTCAAATTACCATAGCGGAAGTCTTACTAACACATTAACTCAGATAATAATAGTTGAAATGAGTGATATAAACCATAAACCTAGTGTGAAAACCCATATAATAACTAAAATTGCCTCAGATGTCACAAAATATCAAAATATACAAGGTATTAAAGTATCTCTCATCCCCAAACCCAAAATGAAACAAAATATGTATAATACAAATGTACAAGTCAAGTTATGTATCTTTGAATCAACTGTATTCCAGCTAGCTTGCCCTTGCCCCGACTCGTACTAGGATCCGCACTCAAGCCATTACAAAAGGCATATGACAAGTCCAAAGTAAGTATTCCCAAGGAAATTAAGTGAGCAATACTGAAAGTAAATACTGAAATTTAAATAAAGCTATTAAATAAACATGCAGAAATAAATACAGACAACTACACTCATTGCATGGATAGATAATAGTGAAAGCTCAAAGTGTGTTCCTATAGCCTAGGGCCACACTAGCACCATAATTTGGACTCTTCCATAGAGTCCGCGGAGTCTGACTCAAGTAGGGCCAATATTTGGATCCATTTGGTGGCCGACGTTATACCTACGACGCACCAACACATGCCACGACATGATACTCGGGTCGAGCTATTTGTGACGGCCCTAGTTCCCCAAAAATTTTCACCAACTTCAAATACTCAAAACAATCACCAAAACATCACTTAATCAATCAATTGATTCCAAAAAAATCACCCAAACTTATTTCCCACATTTCTCGAAAATCTCGTCTGAAATCATCGTGACAAAAACCCACAAAACTGAGGTCAAACCGTAGATAAACACGAGAGGAGTAGGGATCCTACATTTTTAAGCGTGATTGGTCGATCCCCGACGTCGCAACAAGCTCAAAAACACCCATAACCTACGTTCCTTGTTCAATCTTTTCAATAGGAGTGTAGCGGCCCTAATTCCATTGGCCGCTATGGCGTGTATCTCGGGCCCACAGCCTTGCTAACTCACAATCCAGTTGTGTCCCACGGCCACTCATAACTCAATATCAATCAAAATCTTGCTTACTTTATGTTATTTATAAATAATTAATCATTCAAGTTAGCTTAGGGTTCTTTATTATCATTTAATCTCCAAAATACGCAACGGACAATTAAAATTATCAAAATAAATATTCACAAAGTATTTTATGAGCATTTTACCTAATGTGGAAACCATACCAAAATATACATCATATACATATCAACTGAGATTCTCAAAATATCAAAATATAACCTCCAAGTCATATACAAGTCATGTCTGTCTCTCATATCTCAAAACCCAGCATAAAACAAGGAAATATAAACAAACGTACAAGTAGGGCAAATGTAGTTAATCACAGGTAGTCCTCAAGCTTGCCCTTTCCCTCTACTCATACTAGGATCTGCACTCAAGCCATCACAAAATGCAAATGACGAGTCCAAAGTGAGTAATCCCAAGGAAATTCACTAAGTAAATATATAAATAAACTGTTACAATTTAAAATACTTCGGGCTATCTGCCAGGCACGACTCGTGAGGATACCTCAAACGGGTGACCCTGGACCCTCAAGGTGGCCGGCGTAAATCCACGGTGCACCCACACATGTCTATCATACCCGGGTAGCATATTCACCGGTGCATGCCTAGACATATGATATGGCTTATTGAACCTATGCCCCCGCAACGAATAAACACCAGGTGGGGAGTGATTTATACCATAAAGACACCAGGTAGGAGTAAACTCAACTACTGTAAAGGCACCAGGTAAGAGTACTCAGCCATCGTAAAGCAATAAGGAAATAGAGTAATAAATTAACAGGGCTGAATTCAAATAAATCAAGCAGTAAGTACCAGAGTGAATTTCAGTTGGGTTATTATACACCTCAAACCGCACTCTTCGTCCCATAGAACAAACCGCGGTCTGACTTCTCCAAATCCCCGATATCCCAAAATATCGCCCGAACTAACCTATTACCATTTATCATTGATTTTATGGTCAATTATTTGTATTTTAGGTCAATTAATATAAGCATTATATCCACAATACTCAAAACAACCAAAAATGGTTATCTGATGAACACCCAGCGCGCTGGAGGATGACCCAACGTGCTGATGTTCATCCTGTTCATCTTCATCATTGGCCCAGACTGTCCAGCGCGTTGGGCAATTTTTCCAGCAGTTCTGTTCTGTTGAACCTGCTGGAAAATCATCACCCAAGCCTCCACCAACGCTGTTGACCCTATCCTCACATCATGGGGGAACAAATAACACTTACAAAAGTCAGAGGCACAATAAAATATATCATACATGCATCAAATCCCAGATCAAACACCCAAACTCTAAAATCCCATTTTCATGAAAACCAACCCAACTTCAAAACCAATGAACACAACTTATTCTCTACTTCCATAGCACTCAATATACACCTAAAACTTAGCAAAAACAGTGGTACCTCACCAAACCATGGATTCATCACCATCATGCACCAAACCACACTTGAATGAAAGAGGAAAGAGAGGGGATTATAGATCTTACCTTGCTTTGATGATTCCACACTCCCAAACCCTTCAAATGAGCTCTCAAAATCACCAAACCCTTACTTCCTTACTGGATTTTCAGAGTGCTTAAGTGAGGAGAGAGAAAAATGGTAAGATTGGTAGAAAAATGGGTTTTTATATATTATCCTCATCACCACTCACACACACATCTCCATGCTTGTTTGGATGGCCAAGATGAGGTCAAATGACCTCCACAAAGTGACAAAACTAACCTACATGCTCACCTTGACTTCCTACACATGGCACCAATTATATGTCTTATTGGGCGTTCCAATACCCAGCTCCGAATCTCGCCCAGTGTCATTCATGCTCAATGACTGTACTAACCTCCTCAACATCATTTTATATTAATTATGTAATGAATTTTATCATTTATTGTGTATATCTAGTTCTCTATGTTAATGCACTAGTTATTCACCACCTGGTACACACGCCTACGCACTAGTCGCTGCGAAAACGCGTCACACCGCCTCACTCATCAATGGACAATATAGACACACATATTGTGATGCAGTTTAACTAACTTGAACATATAAATCACAACTTTACAACAAAAAGCACACAAAACGGACTGTATACCTAATCCGGGCGTACTCTGACCTCGATGTGGGACCAACGAACGTTCTCGCTGGCGTCCACGTTTGTAATAACATCATAAATAATGGCAATTATTAATTGGGTGGTTACAAGGAGAGAAAACAAATGAGAGGAGAGAGAAAAGTTGGTGGATATTTATATTCCAATTTCAGCAACTCACACACGAATCTCGAGGCACATCATGTGTTTCTCCTTCATTCCATCCAACAACTCTAACTCCCTTGTGTGACTTCACTATGTGACTTTATCTTCAAAACCAAGCCATTTCTCGCTCACAACGCTCATTCTTAGACCCATTGCATCTCAGGACTTGCACCGCATGCGTTCCCGGACATAACCTCGCTCTCACATTTTATTTAATTATTTATTATTTGCTGATAATTCCCTAATTACCCTTTTCTCGGTGTTTAATTATTCGTTCTATACCATAAAATTCTTGTTTTTCCTAGGCGAATCTCACACAGAAAGCTGTGGCGATTAATAAAACAAAATCACGCACTAGGACATATAGTGTTCACATTCAAGTATAAATAATAATACAAACATCACAAAAAAATAAAATATACCTCAGTGTCGACTCCCGAGGCTTGAGTAATATGACAAGTCACGACGAATAGGTCACGATCCTAAAAACACGACACGTGTCACCAATTAAATTTGAGGGTCGTTACAGTCTTCTCAACTTATTAAAATTTTGTCCTCAAAATTTATCTAATAATTACTTAAAATAGTGACTTAACGAAATCAAATAAATGAGGAAAATACTTACGCATATAGGATTCTAACTCCCAGGTCAACTCCTCGTCTCTGTGGTACTGCCACCTGATGAGACTGAATGTATCTCCTTATTCCTCAGTATATTGACCTTCCTGTCCATAATATGAATCGGCTGCTCCTTATAAGTAATATTATTACGCAAATCAATCTGACTCAGATCTACCATCGATCATTGTCTTTCACTTGACTTGTCAAGTCGAAGCATAGAAATATGGAAAAATGGATGAACTCTAGCGAGCTGAGGTGACAATTCCAACTCATAAGCAACCTTGCCAACTCTCTTCACAATCTTGAAAAGACCAATAAACCAAGACGTAACTTTTCCCTTGATTTCGAACCTCTTGTGACCCTTCAGAGGCGAAACTTTCAAATACACATAGGCTCCCTCATCGTACTGTAACTCGTCGTGATACTTATCATAATATTTTTTCTGTCTCTCTTGAGCACCCTTCAGTCTCTAACAAATCTATTATACCTTCTCAGTATGATCAACAACAATCTCAGGTCCAACTGTCACTGCATGCTTAGGCTCTACCAACAAGATGGTGATCTATAAGGTCTGCCATACAGTGCCTCAAACGGTGCCATGCCAATACTAGCCTAGAAACTCTTGTTGTATGCAAAATCGCACAAATGAAGGTACTATTCCTAAGATCCTTCGTACTCCAATACACACATCCTGGTCATATCCTCTAACACTTGAATCGGTCTCTCGGACTGTTCATATGTTTGTGGATGGTACGCTATACTCAAATCAAGTTTGGTGCCAAATTGAGCCAACATGTTTTGCTATAGCAATGACGTGAACTGCGGTCCTCTGTCTGACACAATAGACAAAGGAACTTCGTGCAATCTAAAAATCTCACACTCATAGAGAATATTCAATTTCTCAACACTGTATATAGTAGATATCGAAATGAAATGTGCAGATTTTGTCAGTCTGTCCACAATTACCCAGATAATTTTATGTCCGCGAGAAGATCGAAGCAAACCACTGATAAAACTCATAGCAATGTGCTCCCACTTCTACTATGGAATAGGAAGAGACTGCAACAATCCTTCAGGTAGCCTATGTTCAGCCTTTACACGCTGACATATCTCACACGCTCGTATAAACTCCAAAACATCGACTTTCATCCCCGACCACCAAAAGAGACGTCGCATATCAACATACATCTTGGTCTGACCCAAACGAATAGAAAAACGCGAACAGTGGCCTCCTAAAGTATCTCAGTGCACAAATCAAACACTAATGGAATTGCGTCTATCGACCGACTCCAGTCTGGATAATCTAAACTATCAACCATCTCACTGAACCTCTAATATAACTCAGTCTGTTATCCCTCATGAACTACCTGAAGTGAAATAGTATGCACCCTCATCTGACCACAAATCTGTGTCCTAGTAGTAGCTGGCACATCAACTAAACTCATTATCTCAGCTGCCTCGAGTAATGCATATTAGTGAGTCATGTAACACACAACTACCTCACCATCATATCCTCTCCTGCTCAAAGCATCAGCAACTACGTTGGCCTTCCAAGGATGATACTCAAGCAAAAAATTATAATCCTTCAGTAATTCTAACCAACGTCTCTGTCTCAGATTCAACTCATTCTGAGAGAATAAATACTTCAAGCTTTTGTGATCAGTGAAAAGATCAATCCTCACACCATACAGGTAATGTCTCTAAATCTTCAACGCAAATACCAAAACAACCAACTTTAAATCATACGTCGGATAATGTTCTCATGAACCTTGGGCTGTCGAAATGCATATGCAATCACCTTGCCCTCCTACATTAAAACACAACCAAGCCCAACCATCGATGCATCAATGTAAACCACCAAGTCCTTCCCTGTCTCAGGCAATGCAAGAACTGGCACAGTCATCAGCTTCTCTTTCAGATTTTTTCGAAACCTTTTTTGGAATCGCAAGTTTTTTTCAATGGAGAATTCAAATATTAACTTTGTTTTCAAAAACAACATCATTTAATAGCTCAAAATTTTCCAAAATCAAAATCATAAGAAAACCCCATTTTTGGTAAAAACTTACAAAATTCGAAAATGGAACTTCTTATTTGAAATTAAAGTTTAGAAATGCATCAAATCAACATTAAAACACTTTAGTGTCATCCCCATAGAAAACCCCTTTGATTGAACTCAAAAATCCTTAACTTGGATGCATGGATTAGATAACATATTACTTAGATGATGTTGGTTGATGAGATGTGTATGATCCTCAATCTCTTGATGATTAAAGCTCTCAATGATCTCCTAAGTTTTTCAGCAAGAGAGTGCTCTACAACTCTGAATTTTCAGCTAAAGACATGCATTATAAAGCAATGTATGAGAAAAGATGGTTTTTATACTGGGGGTTTTGGTCTAATGTGTCAATCCAATCTCTATGATATCTTGTGGTCATCCTTTGCTCCTACTCTCCACTAAAATCCAACCATGTAACACACATATGTGACACAAGTGTATGGGACTGTGTGCTCACACGAATCTCGGGGGTAAGTCTATGTGTATTGTATTTTTCAGCCAATTATAAGACTCTAATTTGATTTCCACTAACACTACAACCATAGGCTATGTATTAATTATTTAATTCATATGAAAATGCATATAAATAAACTCACCATAGTCAAAATACCCAGCTCGTACGCAACTCGAGGCGTGTCCCCGCTCTCGTCTCAATGCCTACACTATCCAAACTGACATAGTAAGTCTACACATTACATTACACTAGGTATACAATCAATACAAAAATATTATATACCTCGACCACGTGCCTCGGTCAGTATGCGCATCACGGTGTGGGTCCCTCGTGACGGGTCGGTAATCCTGATTAAGGAAATCAAAATGAAGTTCAAGATTTAGGCCGTGACCCCAATTTCATAACCCAAAACTGGGCCCTGTCTGACCTAGACTTACGTAGACCCTGAGCTAACCTCGTCAACACAAACCTAGACAGCCTTCCTTACCATTTACCATTTATGTAGCCATTTAAAAGTTGAGTTATTCATATTAGTGATTTATCAGATCATAGTGGAAGCATTAAAAATCTCAAACTAATAGCAATACCCTAAGACACTAGTCAAGACAACCTAGAGTGTGGAAACCCCGCATATGTATACACCATTAATATATCAGTTAAAGGAGAGTACCATAACAATATACATGTCCTAAGATCTCTCAAAAAAATCCATATCCCAGTATATCACAAACAAATACATCAGTAATGCAAAGAACTTACATTGTAAACAAGAGGAGGTCACCTAGTTGCTCTCAACTTCAATCGCCTAATTCCAGTCCTTTTCCCTTGTTGACCTTGCAGTATGACGGGGCTGCACCCATCGTCATAAAAATGATGGTGAGTACATAAGATAACAATATTAACCAAGTGGAGTCTCAATATAATTTCAAATGTCAAATAAACGGCTAAACCAGTACCATACGTGAATATCACAAAGATAATAAGATACACCATGATAATAAATCACTGAGATTGCAGCGATAAATGAGTGTCAAGAGCACAAAGCAAAAAGGCATCTAAATGTTTCAAGTCTATTTGATTGCAACACAAAGTACACAACCTGACTTCCAAGACAGATTCTTGACCTAAAAACGTTGTGACGGCCCCAAATTCCACAATCCTAGAATCAAGCGTCGCCCGACCTAGACCCGCGTAAACCCTCGAGACAATCCCGCTGAGTCGCACGGGGCCAGTGAGCCTATCCTTACCATTCAATCATTTATTAATCATTTAAAAGTGAAGCCAATTAATTAGTGAGTTATCAAAGTATAAAGCGGAAGCAATAAATCTCAACTAATCAATTAACCTCGAAAGCTCCAAGTTATGACAAAAACCTAAGGTGTGGGACCCCGTATATCATATATACCATGTAAATCAAGGAGAGCATCATCAATATCCTACAATCTCTCAACCCATAACCCATTATATAAAAACAATATAAGTAACTAATACAACAAAAAAGTCACCTATGTCAGTAGATGAGGCCCACTCAAAGTATATCACCTAACTGCACGACCTTTTCTTTGCTGTATTGCGGATCTGCACTCGGTCAAACACAAGAATGACGAGCCCAGGTAAGTAACGCCAAGCATGAACAATAATAAATACAGCATTTCGAATTATATAAATGAATAGTCAATTCATGCAGATAGAAAGAAAGAACAGGGAGCACATGAATATATAAAGACTGTGAACAAATAAATAAGCAATTGAAATTGTGTATCCCAAAATACAAGAGAAAGGCACAAGTGGTCCCGACTAATCAAGGTCATTGAGCCGAGGACATAATCTCCTCAAAGGCTAGGAGTCGAGGACAGAATCTCCTCTAAGACCCCTACGCGAGTGCAGAGTCCCCAACAATCTAGTGGAGAACTCTCACCTCATACATGTCATCATAACCAAACACGTATCCCCAGCTGTAAACCCCGGTATAATACACTGCGAGTCCGAAATTCTGCAAGGATCACACTTGACACACTTGCCTTAGAACATTCATAAGAATGGAATGACAATATATCATTGAAACAATATCAATAAATAATTCAAAGCTCGAGAAATAATTATAGTGTTCCTCACTGGTTTACTTACCTCAATCCAAGCTAATCGTACTCTCGCGGACTCTAACTTGTCCGTACGTAGTCTCGTGTGCTAATACTCCTGATAATATAATTCATTGTGGTTTCCCATTAACTCTTATCCAAACTTTCTTATTTATGTTTATTGTGATTTTGGGTCAAATTCTGGGTTATTGGGTTGTATTTGGACCCGTTAGATATCCCGAGAAGACCCCAATTCTTTTCGAAGATCCCACAAAAAGTTGAAAATTTCTTGGGTTCAGGACGCCGTGAGGTTTTACCCTCAACGGCGTCTCCACAGCGTGGGGCAGAGGGTCTCTGCCCCAAACGTCGTGGGCAGTGCCATAGGGTGTTATACCCCACAGCGCCTTCACGGCGTGAGGCAAAGATCGACTTTGCCTTATTTGTATGTGGGGGGCATCGTGAGGTTTTATCCCTCACGGCGTCCCCACGACGTGCTTTCTGTCCCCAATGCAGCGCTTGACGCCCCCGTATGTGGGACTTTTTCTGGGGTGTTTACCACCCCTAGCTCGTGCCACCTTACGTCGATTTGGTCCATTTCCCTTCGAGGATGCAACACCATTCCAAAAACATCCTCAACACATTCCAAAACGTCCAAAAACCTTAACGGAAAACCCAAACGAAAATCCTTTGAAAAATCCCTAAAAATCATCAAAAATCCCAAAACCCTCCAAATCAAAAACCACCTTTACAAATCTCGTAGTGATCGTTGAGAGGATCACCAAAACGTCGAGAGTTTCGATAAGGTTCGAAATCTCGACGTGGTGTCCAAGTTTTGTCACGATGAACACGGGTAAAACTTATGCCAATGCGTAGAGGGTGGCAAGGAGATTAAAGATCTTACCTCGGATTGCCCGAAAGCGCTGTCGTCACGCCGCTCTGGCCACCACAGTCCGTCGATAGCTTGAAAAAGATGTTAGGGAAGAAGAGGAAGAAAGAGAAGAGAGAGAAAGAAGTGGGTGGGGTTAATATACCTTCACCCCAAATCTTGTCTCAACACTTATCCCTATATCCATCAAGTGGTTCATATTCACTCCATTCCACCAACTTGTGTGACTCCATTGGGTGACTCTAGTTAGCTTGCTTCTCAATCTAGCCTATCAGTTTTTTTAACTCATTTTGTTCCCCGGACCACTAAACATCGCCTCACACAACTAACACTATCACACAAAAGTCCTCACGCGTTTGGACATTAAAATAATTGTTAAAACTATATCGTATAATACAAACGCCAAACAAATATAACATACCTCGGTGTCTACGCCTGAGAATTGATGACTGTACCACGATGTGGGCCTACGTACCACCTGTATTGACACATGGCACGGGTTAAATTTTAGAGTCGTTACATAAGCCACCAACAATTTAGTATGAATCACAATACCGTAGCCCACACACAGTTTAACTCACGGTTAGACTCCAATCCCTAAACATGCGGGTTTAGGCACGTCCAGAATTCGTGTAATCATGGTAGTAAGAGAGATCACTAAGTAAACTCACTGAACCCATGACCACCATGTCGCCCACTTAGACCCAATAGACCACTTATTCGGAATCCAAGAAAAATCAAACCGATAATCCACCAAGGATAGATACCACAAATGGAATTCAAGAAACCATATTTCACCAAGAAATACTACTCAAGAAAGGTAACATCCCAATTTAAATGCACAAATGAAATAATATAAATGCTCCCACTGGTTTTACTCACAGTACAATTTGAAACTCCATGCTTGCAGCTTTCACACGTCACCAAACCGATCTCGTGCGCTCTTCACCAATCCACTAAGCATCCAGTAATCATTTTCGATCCAATTTGGTCGTGTTAGAGTTTATTTTCATTTAATTGTAATTTCTCCTTAATTTTTCCATTTTCCAAACATTACCCATTTCCACTAGTTTGAGTCAATTCCTCGGGTATTGGGTCGTATTCGAACCCATTTAGATACACGAGAGAAGTCCCAAAGTTTTCGCAAATTTTTCAAAAATTGGGTCTGATGAACAATGTCACACCGTGGGTGGCGTTGTGGGGGTCCAACCCTGGCGACCCCATTTAAAACAAGGAGCAGGACAGCCCCTGCCCTAGACGCCGTGGTTGGCGCCGTGGGGCCCTCGCAGCGTCATAACTAGAATGTGACTGCCAGATTTTTTCTCAACCCTAGCTCTCGTCACCGTGTTTTGATCCTATCCCAACCTCGTAAAGACCTCGATACCCATCCAAATCCACTATGGAATCACAAAAACATCTAACCACTGAAACCACAACTCGTACAAAAATACACAAAAACTACGCTAAAATGACGAGAATTGAACGAGGAGTCGAGATCTCACATTCGTTTGCGTGGTGACACGATCCCTTGGAGTCGATCCTCGTCAAAATCAGTTGAAACCGTCTCCTCAATCTATATTCTCGTGTAGAAGAAGAGAAAAGAAGAGAAAATGAGAGAGAAAGAGAGTTGACTCACCATTTTATAAGGTTGGTCTCATCTTCGTGTGCTTACGTATCTTGAGGCACGTCCAAGGGTCCTCATCCACACCAGCCACCATCCACTTGTGACTCACATTGTGACTCCCCGCTTGATCTCCTCTCATTTGCACCAACAATTGGCCTTATCTCGAGCGTTTATACGCCCAACATGCACCACGACTCGCACCGTCACGCGCAAATGGAAATACTAACGACCCGAACATATTCTTAAATTAATTTATTATTGTATTTTATTTTTTGCTTTTCACACAGACATAACATACTTTTTTGGGTCGTTACAATGACTAGCCAAAAAGAAGCTCAAAGATGCCAATAAAGCAACACAAGTGACCGCAGTAGATGATAAACAACCCAATAGTCAATGCCAATGAGAAGTGGAAGTGTTTCTTCCAAACATGGTAGAGGTGGAAAGGTACGCGGTAAGGTAGTTAAAATCTCATATGTCGCACCTAGGCACTACACGACCCACAAACTAGTGAGAAGTGAGTATTTTAGTGTAATACTTGAATTTATGCCCGCGTACCACCGTTAAACAGTGGATGTTACCCCGAATGGTCATTGTGGTGATCAGGTGATAGCACACACTCTTGGGTATGATTTGAATGGTGGTTCGAAGAGGGTAAGAAGGGAATTGGTTAAAGAGATGGACCAGAAAAGAGCCACGTACAAAGCTCACTTTCAAGCTGACACATTACGACAAGGTCCGAAAATGTGCTTAACTACTTTGTGTGCCCCCGTTTTAGAGTTGGTTGGCTTACCTTTACAGATATGGGGTTCATTATGGCCAATCGTCATGGGATAGGTGTCGTTGTCTTGTGTAAGAATGGGTCCAATGTGTAGTTCCCTACTAGTGGTGCGACACCTTCCTTTGTCGAAACATGCTTCATATGGTTATGCCTTGTTACCGACAATCCTTTTATTAGGGTGAGTTATTTACATTAGTCCTTATATATTTTTTTTAAGTATTAATGTTCATTGTTGAATGCTCAAATGGTCATTTTTTGTTTGTAGCTAATCATGAGCAGTGAAGCACCTTTACCACCAACTGCACCAGAAGTTGACAATATGATCAATCAAACAAAATCGTCAGGCACTACATACATATTGGTTTTGCTATACTTCCAGGTACCTAGGAATGACGTCTATTACCTCCTGATATACTTTGTATACCCCACATATATTTACCTTCGTTAAACTGGTACCATCGAATAAGAAAGGCTACAAACCAATACAATCTTCGATATTGGGCAACCGCAACAAGGGAAAGACTGACGACACGTCTTGGCTGTTAATCTACACTTACCCAATAAATGTACTTCGTGTACCCCATGATTAACTGGTCATTAAAGTTGACAATATGATCGGCTAAACAGAATCGCCAGGCATTACATACCTATCGATTCTGCTGTACCACCAGGTACCTAGGAATGATGTACCCCCAGGTACCTAGGAATGATGTACCTAGGAATGATTAACTGGTCATTAACTGGTCATTAAAGTTGACAATATGGTCATTACAATATGTTAACTCTCGATATACTGCGTTTACCCCACAAATTTACTATATGTACCCCCAACATGTTTTTAGCCGCATATAGTATATTGGTAACAACCGCGATAGTCTTAGGTATATCCGTATGTATCAACTGTAATGCTCAATATACCCCCACTAGTTTACTACGTTTATCCCAATAATTATATTGTGAATTTTGCAGTCAACCATATAGCACCGATGGTTCTGAAAGTTTTAGGTTTAGTTTACTGCGTTTATCCCAATAATTATATTGTCACTATCATTTATACAAATACTTTGGCCTGCACATCCGCACTGCATAACTGCACGAAATAATTGACTTTTTTGCTTTTCAATACAACAAATTATTCAGTTAAACTACCAAATAATGACAACATAGGCCACATAAACATCAAGCATATTCAAATTAAGATACAATAATTCCACAAGAACAAACTATATTTGACAACATACATAAAATGTTTCCATATAAGAGTTTGAAGAATTAAAACAAATGAATAAAGTTCACATTGTTCATGAAAAAAAGACCCATAACTGATCCTTCACTTTGTCTTCCGCTCATAAGTGAGATGCGCATCGGTAGAAGTAGTACCTCACTCGCTTTGATTTGGAGTGGTGGAACTTTAGGTATAGTCTGCAACTCTGAAAAGGTAGGCTATTACTTGATCTGTCATTTCGAATGTGTTTTCCATCGTAACGCTCGACTTTGGCATTGTTCAGAACCGCTAAGTGGCATCTAATGCATGACGATTGCGTTGTTGCAAAGAATAGTAAAAGGTCAAACAACAAAACATAGAACGTCACACGAGAGTTATAAGAAAAAATAGAAAATAATAATGTTAAAATGCTCACCAAAGTAGTATCGTCCTCATGGACAGATACGCTTGAAAATCTAGGATTACACGCAAATGGATGACTGACCGATTGAAACCATTCAACATAATCATTAGTAAATTGGCATGGATAGTCCTCCTTTTTACCGCGAAGCTCGCTACTAAGGACATTTGACTTCCCAATCCTCCTAAAATTGGGCATCAAATGGGTACTTCACAGAGTATGATACTACTAACCTACTCCTATCCACGTTGATAGGTCGAAAGGGTTCTCTCGGTTTACCTTGAACATAGCCAATTTGCCTCAAAACTTAGTCCAAATTGTATGGTTCAATAATATCCAAATATCGAATAGATTTGTTGTAGAAAGCAATATCACTGACAGGTGGTGAACCCCTCGAAGTATTATCCCAATTTACCTAGGAATAACAAGAAAATGCAAGGCCTAGTTGGTTTTCAATTCATAACCATATTACACTAATAAAAGCATCTAATGTTAAAAGCATCAAACGTGAGTGGATTACCTCGTGGTATCTAACTGTGTTCAGTCGGGCCCCAAAATTAGAAAGAAGGTCATTAGACTACCTCGACTTCTTCTTATAGTGCCACCTCATCACCGGAGCATACTCGACTTGTAATCACTACATGGAGTTGGCTCAATGAATGGAATGCGGTCGTACAAACAACCCTATTAGAAAAAAAGAATTGTTATGAAAGAAGGAATGAAAATGAAAACAAGGTTAATAATGAATAATGGATACCTCTAATAATGTCATGTAATCGGCAATTTGGTTGTCCTTAACGCGACTACGAATGTCGAGCTGGTGGTACAGGTAAGCTAGTGCTACATCCCCCACCCATATGAACCAATGTCCTCCACGTTCTCCAGAAGTTGAAGGAGATGAAAGGAGACTCTTGTATTAGACTTTTTCGTAAATATGGTCGTTTGAAAAAGATATATGATATAGGCTCGAACAAAGGAATCGGGCAGAAGGAATAATTCGTCTCTTTTCTTCCCATCTGGCAATCTCTCTCTTCTAACTAGGGTAGAGAACTGATCCTTCAGCCACGTCAAACTCAATTTTTGGATAGGATTCCTCTTCATCTTATCCTCAACAGACTGCACTGTCAACCCTAACAGTCGACTAGTCATCACTATCACCTCAATGCGATCTTTAGTTTTCATAACCACAGTCTTTCCAACAACCGAGATTCGAGAAATACCTGAACGTTGTCTAGAGTGATAGTCATCTCGCCAAAGGATAAATGAAATGTGTTCGTCTCCGGCTTCCACCTCTCAGCAATGCCAGCCACTAATACCTTATTACATCTTATCATATGAGATGTAACCCCAATGGGCTTAAACCAAAGTCCTCAATGAGCTTGTCGACTCATTCCTTCTGAGGGTGCCACGTGATACTCTCCCAACGAGTGATTTGAATTTCATGGTTGATGAACTTTAAATATCCTCAATGCTATAAAGATAAAAGAGTGGATTTAAATGCATACAATTAAACGCATTAAAGAATGAATGTATATCTCAATTAACATAAGAAAATGTTAAACGCATTAAAGAATGAATGCATATCTCAATGTGTACCTTGTTATTTCAAATATCCACCAAGACGTGGTTTTGAAACAACAACAGTGATAAATCTGATGGTTCACCAGGAAATAAAGTGGACATTTCATCTGCATCGCCTTTTGATCCACCAGCTATAGAATCACATGACAAGGAACGACTCCTTGTAGTCTCCACTTGAGCCTCTTCATTGTCATTTGGATGCTTGACTCGTCGCCTTTTGGGGCTAAGTTTATTCTCGTTCAGCTTCTTCCGATACTAGGCAATCATGCATTTCCTTTTGGGTTATGGCTGCGGCAAGGACCTTGTGGTGGTACTGGCAGTGATAACTGAAGCGACAACAGCCACAACTCTTCGTAGGGTCGAAGGATGGTTTCGCGCAACCATCTTCTATTTGTCCATACCTAAACACAAAATAAATGGTAAAATTAGGCCCACAACAATAAAATTAGGCAAAACATTTAAATAAACATAACAAACAATTCAATTTCCTAATGGTCAATTAAACAGAGCTGAGACCAATATCTAGGGTATCGGTTATAAATGAACGATAGGTCTCAATGCATATCACTTTCTTACTACCGCTACCTTTGAATACATGTCAATTATGTAGTGTTGTCACATATTAAACCTAACGGTCATATGTGACTGTCAATAATTTAACCTTAAGATCATATGTGACTGTCAATAATTTAACCTTAAGATCATATGTGACCTACCCTTTGATGCGTTCGGTATTATGTAGTCATCATCATCGAGACCGTGACTTGAAACAAACCCTAAACCCTTGACCTTATACCCAACAAGCAAATGACACGAAAATACTGAGAAAATAATTGCAAACTCATGTGAAACAAAACCTAATAAAAATTAAGGCAAAAAACTTACCCAACACGCCAGTAGCAAATGAAGGAACGCACGACGCTCCTTGAGTTTGCCGACCAATGCCTCCTACAGATATGGCGAGCTTCAACCCACAAAAAATACTCCAAATGTACTGGAGATTTTGATTTAAGGTTCCGTAAGGCCGAGAAATCAAATATAGGATGGTGGTGAAAATATGGTTATAGGGTACGTGGGTAGGAGATGAAGTTAGAGTCGTTGAAGGGCTAGGAGTAGTTTCAGAATAATTTACAAAAAGTGCGGTAAAGGTAGCAACAAAAAAAAAAAAAAAAAAAAAAAAAAAAAAAAAAAAAAAATTGAGGTACAAAATAGCAACTGGGTAAACGAAACAAAAGTTGGGGTTTGGATAGTCGTTGCGTTGCCTTCTTTTATAGAACCAACTTAAACTAATTCACTCGAACTAAGCCAATACAACTCCATGTATTTGGGTTAAGTTGGTATAAACCTTGGGTTAAATTTATAAGTTCAAGCACAAAAATTATGAATTCTATAAATCATTCTTATGAAGAGCTAGAGCACAATACCAATTAATTGGGTGGTCCAATAGTTTGGTACCTATTTGAGAGTAAAAGGTCATGAGTTCGAACTCCACTGGGGCAAGTTGTTTCTTTCTAATAAAAAAAATCTAGCGCAAAATAGTTTTTCCTAAAGAAAATAATAATAATAATAATAAAACCCATCTAACCACTTGCTGCTTGCATCATAAATTCGCAAACTTTCAATTAAGAGACTTGAAATTGCCAAATTGGATTTGGGACTCTCGTTAAGTCGTTGTTTCTTATACTTGTACTTTTTACTTTTTTTTTTTTTTTCCTTTTTTCTTTCACTCCTAGCACTGAGCTTGTTTAATCTCTAGCAGCAAATGGTTGAAGTGTATACGATTTGAGCTGTCTTCCCCTGAATGTGTCATTGCAGCGCGGTTTTCCCTGACTACTATTCAACATCATTTCATCATGGAAGAACATAAATTAAGAACTGGAAATCTGTTAAGTTAAAGCTTCCTCAGGTGAGATGGTAAAGACATCACTTGCCAAAAAGGCAAAACCTCGGAAGATCGTAGTTCGATTCCCACTGGAGTCAAAAAAATAAATAAATAAAACTGGAAATCTGTTTAGGAAAGGAGGCACTTCCAACATAAAAACTAAAACTTAAGGACATGCATAATATTAATTAGTTTTAAGTATTAACTGTGACATTTGCAATCAAGCTGCACACATCGATATACAATCTACCTTGTAATATATTTCAGCGGGTCCGTCTCTAAGAACAGATCGTCTACAGCTTCTGTGTGGACTACTACAAATCCTGTGTAGGTGCATCCGCGGCTATGGAGCAGCATAAACATGGCATCGGAGGGGAAATTGCACTCTCTGGGCAAAGCCATATCAGAATAACAAGGTTTGAGTACTGTCACATAGTTGGTGAGGGACTTGGTGTGAACCTGAAATGCAGAACAAAAGTAGTTAAGTTTGTTAACAAAATTAAAGCAAATGTGTCAAACTTCAATGAAAGTTCATTTAGCAAAGCATTGCATCATCAACACAAGATATTTCAGAAATCAGTAAAAAATTGCAACCAAATTAAACAGCAAAGCATTGCATCATGAGACTCCCAGCTAGGAATATTCAATAGATGACGGGATTTAATACAATACCAGCAATGCAATTGAAATGACTGCCGATGACTTTCATGCTCAATTAATTTCACGAGCATTTGCATATACATGACAGAGAGACACCAGATAAAACCTGATGCAACAGAAGAAAATTCTCTTTACAATACTTGAGAACATGCTCTGGTACCACTTGTGAGAAACTCTTCTTGATATACCACTCGTTGGGTATATCAAGAATATAAAAGGAAGAGGGGACAAGACAATGCTTGAAAGCACATTATAAGACAAAACCACTCTTTTAATGCTTAAAGCACACATCCTAAATATTTATAGTAATCGTTTGATCTTTCAACCTCTACCTACTTAATCATACATGTACTGTGACATACATGAATAATACTTTCCTAGATGCAAACATGGAAATTACAATTACCAACTGAACTTGATGGTTGTGGCCATATCCATAAATCTCGACTAATTTCTAACAAGCAAGATCTTTTCGTAAACCAAGAGATTCAAGAAGTGCTAGAAAAAAGTAGCATCACTAACTAACAATTGCCATCGATTTGAAAACATGTACAACAAGCTTCACAACACATTCTTATTCATAGCAAATAATTTTAAACAATAACTAACAAACATTTCACACCAAATAGCTAGAGCAAATAGAAGAGTTTGATCCATGTCGCGGACCCCAACTAATCTGGGATTGAGGCTTTGTTGGTGGTGGTGTTGTTGTTGTTGTTTCAAAGAATCGATATCCATATTAATGGACAGGAAACAATAACTATGCCACAACAGTTTATTATGGTACGAAGGCGTGAGACTATCCCTAGTCAGTCTTTTCTAGTAATACAAGCCTATATACGGTAGTATTACTCTTAACTAAATTAGTAAACTGTAGAGACTAATTCAAGTTCGCTTTACGTGATTTTAAAATTGCTAATTATTCCAATTCCCATCGAGTAAAAGAACAGAGTGATGCATATATTAGTAGGTATATGGTTTGAGTAGTTGATGTACTCATGTAAGGGTACAAATAAGTATCAAGGATATTT
This sequence comes from Stephania japonica, assembly GCA_039657345.1. Taxonomy (NCBI): domain Eukaryota; kingdom Viridiplantae; phylum Streptophyta; class Magnoliopsida; order Ranunculales; family Menispermaceae; genus Stephania; species Stephania japonica. Next base: position 15,032,492 of record CM077557.1, read on the forward strand.
TAATAATTGTATTGGACCAACTTTGAAGGTCTTTATAAATAGTTGTATAAGTAAAGATGAAGAACAAGAAATGAAATATCAAGTTCTCCCCCAAATTCCTCCTCTCTTTTAAGTCTCTAATTCTATTCCTTTCCCTCTAATTCTTCTTCCTTCAACTCTAATTTCCCTCTAATTTCAAGATGACTTGAATCACAGAGAGCCAAGAAACTAAATACATGGAGGATGGTCTATTCAGGGCACTCTTACAACCAACACATGCATGCATCGTAACTGGCGGAAATATGCTAAAAGGATACAACTTAAAATAAGAGGCAGTTCTGAGTTCTGACTTTACAAAACAGCAGTAGCATTTCTTGTTACTGTTGTGATTGCTTGCTTGTGTTGTTGGCGTCTTAAATTCGTTGTAGAACAATCAAGGCTTCTGCCATAATATGGAACAACTTCATTTTGCAACCCAAATGAAGCCTCAACAAAGAAACAAGGTACCATTCAACGACTGCCCTGTTTTTATCTGTAACTAGACGCCCAGACAAAAGTTTCAATAAAGTGTCCCAGGCAAAAGCTCCAACAAAAGAACCCCAAAACTGCAGATGTTACTCTCCGCAGACTGCCTACCTGTTCATGATCACCATTAAAGACCCTTAGGAGCATTATCTCCTAAAGTCTAAAGCCACAATATGCATTGAAGATGATGGATGACTGAAGCACTAGGTCATTTAAATTTCTACATGATAGAAGAGCCAAATGGATACAAAATAATTTACCCTTTTCGATTGCAAAGAATATTTCATAGGAAAAGAACACTACATTTTTTTTTAAAAAAAAAAAATTTAGAGTAAATGTTCATAAGAAAATTTGTCTAAGTGTGTTTGATTGCACATACAAGAAATGTTTTCAAAATAAATAATGAAGATTTAATAATAGATACATAAAAGTAAACCTGTTCATGGACAGGCCTGGGAAGGACCTAAGAAGTAAGAACCTTGACCTAACCCAACACTTAAGTTCGGACCAATACGTTGACCGATGTAAAAAATAGGGTAAACAACAAAAAAAAAAACATAGACTAATAGGTTTTTTGCAAATGTGGAACAAAATTTGTGTTTTTTCAAATATAACACAATTTTTTATTTTTTTTTATTTTTTTATTTGTGCAAATCCATCACACCCCACTATTCTTTTTTTTTTTTTTTTTGTACATCTATCACACCCTAATTTCGTTTGAATGTGACAACATACATTAATTTCGTTAGAATTTGACGGCACACATTGCCTTGGCCATTGTAATTTTTAGCATTGTTAGAAAAAAGCAAAAAAAGGACTAAAAAAAAACGCAACAAAACAAACCACTGAAAAAAAGTGCAAGAAAAAAGAAACGCTAATTTTTAATTTTTGTAAAAAAACAACAAAAGAAAAAAAAAACCTTTAATTGCTTGGAACCATAAGCACTATCCTAACATTGTAGCTACACTATAATACATTTCTTTGACCTAAAAAAAATACATTGGATATGTACCCATATCCGATCCGTTCCCGAGTCTGGGTAACCTAGACTAGTGTATTTTAGTAATTTCTCATGTTACATTCTTTTTATTAAGGGGTTTGTTATTAACAAAGGCATGATGATTGTTGTTGTTGAACATCAGGGTCATTATATGTTCAAAATCATTTTCTCACCTTAATAGGTGAGAAAAAAACATGGGTCTTAGGATGGAAAATTGGCAATCGAGAGAAAATGATTCGTGAAAAATCTCAAGCTCAAGAAAATGTCATTTTCCTATGGTATTTGACATTTTCCTTAGAATATTTTCCATTTTCGTGCAATCAAATAGGGTCTTGAGAAAAAAAAATGGCAATGTTTATCATGTTCCAAGTGCTTAAGATTTCACCTAACAAACCTTTCACAAAAAAAAAAAAAAAAGAAAAGGAAACAAAATTTATTCTTGCCACTACAAAAACAAAAAGAAGAGGAATTCATTAGTGAATTAAGTTGCAGCTTGCAGGAGTAAATTAAGTCACTATATTTTGCTAACAAAGGATTCCTTCAAACAAACATATATAGATAAATGAGGAAAGAGTAATTTCAAAGATAACATATCGCTGCTAAACCAACCTCTCTTTAGATACTCAGGTGCGCAATTGTTCAAGCACACTATTTGGGCTCTATCACCCAGGCGACCTGCTCTGGCCAACCCAAAAACTGAGAGCTTTGGGTTGAACTCCTGCAATAATCAAGATTTCGATGAATATAAACCACAAAAAAGTTGTGATGAATGACCAAAAAGCTCAAATAAACATTTGGCAAGAATAATTAGGCTGTTATATTATTCATTTCTATTGAGTATATTGTTTTCCTCACTGACATACCATATTTCGAAGAATAATCGATGCTTTGATATCCAGATATATAACTTGCTCGTCAAGATTATGCAAGAAAGAAAGGACTCTTGCAGCACCAATAGCAACTTTAATCCTTATTTCCCATGGAAAAGTGTTTGCATCTCCTTGAAACAAGAAATCAAATTTACGTTATGATCACAATCAGTTAGACATGTTTATGTTTACAGAGTTCAGAAGAAATCTCAAAATCCTTTAAAACTGAAAACATGTTTAACAACTTGTCATAAAAGTAAACTGATACGTATAGATTGGTACTAAACTTGTGTCAACTTGACAAGCACTATAGCATAAATAATAACAAGACAAAGGCGTTTTAAGCAATAGGTTTACTTCTACTGAAAAGGTGATTCCAACGTTCCTCTTGGCATGAACTCAGAAACCAAAAACCAATTTTCACCCTCCATGTAGTACCCAATCAGTTTACTTAAATATTGATGGAGAACGCAACCAATATAATTAACTTTGACCTGCATTGCGTTTTAATTGAAGTAACTTCTCGTATACTAAAGGAAAAGTATGGAAAATAAGAGAAGCGACACAAATCAATTGATCAGAAGATACAGTAACCAACCAACCATTCATCGTAGTGAATAAAACTTTGACAGTTATCCTTTTCTATTGCAACAACCATTCCAAATCCAGGTTCCGAGGCAGAGAGGGTGTGCTTGTCGAGCCAACCCTTGAAAACATTAGCATACCATACTCCAAGACTGTTGTCAGATCCAAAATTACTCATGGCCTCTCAATCAGAAGACCAACATTATTTCCATTTTACTAAGTTAATCTACGTATAGATCAGTTTTAGATATTGTTTACTAAAATGAGAATATTTGACAATTGAAACATATAGACAATCTCATAAAAGAAAATTCATAATGAAAGCACTAATGTATCACTATGAAAGGAAGAATCCATGAAGATACAGCTACCATAATTATGACCAGATACATGGTACAGATATAAATCTGAGCACATATCAAATGTGGCATTTAACAAACAACTATTAGACACAAAGAACCCAGGATGTTTTACATTTTGAGTCCAAAATATAGCAATGTTAAGGCCAACTCCGTATTTCAAAGAAATATAGCTCCGTTTAATGGTCAAAGATCCTTTACAATCATGAACTAACAATAAATTGAGCCAATTGCATACTTTCCTTATCACAATCAACACAAAGTCACCAAATTCTGACAATTTTCAAAGTTTCCCCTTTTTGGGATGAAGCTTCAGTCTATTCTTTTCTTTCTTAATTACTGGTATATGGCACAGCGCCATTCACTCACTTAACTGATGGCACACGGCATCAGCTATAGAGTATAGTAAGACATGCTAGCTACATCCCTAAGTTAAGGACCCAACCTTCACCTCAAGTTAAAAGGACCCCCTGTTAAGGTAGCCCACCGCCCACACGCAGTTGTCCGCATCCCTTCGATACACATCACGATACAAGTGCATACATCTTGAAGTAAAAATTTAAGTCGTGCCATTGCTTAGTTTCTTTTTTTTTTTTTTTTTTTTTAGTGGGAGTCGAACCACAATCTCCTTAAACTTTATTTTTAGATAAATGATATTTCATCCATCTCACCAAAGATGCTTTAGTTGGTGGGTGGGTGGGTGGGTGGGTGGGTGTTCACATCTCATTTTTCAAACCCTTCTCATTCCAAATAAGAAAAAAAATATTATTGAGTGGTAGGGTGGATTGTGTAATGAGGTTATTATTATTTTTTTATCAATTTTTTGGCATTTAGATATCCAAGGCTTAGCCCTAACTATTTCTAGACTCGAGGCAGGTCAACTGAATGGAAGTAACCCTAGTCAAGGGTTTTAAAGTGTCTCCAGACCGAGGAACCCTTACCACCGCGCCATAACCCCTTTGTGATGGGTCAATCTTGTTATTCAAATGAGGGCTTTTTATCCAAAAATTTTCTTTTCCATTTTAGGGAGGTCAAAGCACATGGGCTTGCGTTGTGCACATCCTATTATTAGTGAGTGCAGTCAATTATTGAAATGAGTTCACTGAATGGTCGAATCACGAAAGGAATGTGCAATTTGAATCTACCAATCTTCCGCAATGAGTTGTTTAGTCTCTAGCAGCAAATGGTCAGAGTGTCTGCAATTTTTGCTTTATACAAGTCTTGGATAACAATCTACAACACATTAAAACGCCCTTGTTGACGATTTTTTACAATGAAAACATCTATGGATCCACAGATAACGCGAACATCATCATGTTTACCGATGTCTTTACTCGACATATATCTATATGAAATATTTATCAACCAATGATCCCAAGAGGGATGCTTATAAATAACTTGAGATCATTTGAACAACTTGTCATTAGAGTACATTATCTTCCTTTTTAATCTTATGATTATGAATATTTTAAGATGAATGTAAATAAATAAAACGACAATTACTGTTGCGTAAAGCTCAGAGGTAAGGTGAAGAATTACAAAATTTTACAGCAAAATCTCGGGGCGCCCTTGCCTGCCTTCTCCCAACTTGGCAAGTTTGTGGACGACCTTATTTGCAACATCACAGTAGGCTTTGGAAACAATGGAATCAGGTGCTGATATAACTACTGGACTACCTTCGTCAGAACAGCTTCCAATCTCCATCTCCAAAGGTATCTGAAAATGTCAAATAATTAGATGAGACAAACAAACAAATTTGCATTAGAAATTTAGAATCAACATTCAATTTACTTATATGCACTCGAGCGGATAAAAACTGTCAGAGTATGGTCTTGATCTCTCTGGGTAAGTGCAGCAGATTTAGAACATGATTGGACTAGCAAGTCTTATTAGAAGCTCAGATGCACACACAAAGCGTGGAAACGGTATGGCAGAGAGAGACTGGTATAATAAGCACCAAAGAGATTTTCATTTCTGAAATATCACCACCACAGACTACACCTTAAATGGTAAATAAACCATGAGAGTGATAAGAATTAATCCAAAGATTTCGTACATATATACTCCAAATGACTCACCTCCCTGCCCTTTATCAACTTATAAAATTCAATAAGATATCGGTCGCTGATATAGAAAACTATGAGAGGATCATTGCCATTCATAGTATAAGATTATCTACATCCTTGAACTTGTAAAAAGGCTTTATATGGCTTAATTGGTTAAAATATTGTAACCTTTCATAACTTTTGTTATTACATCCTGACCTTTCTAAATTGTTTGATTTGTATCCTATGCCATTTTTTAACTCAAAATTTGATGAGGTGGAACCTAAATAATAAATTTAAAAACCCACCTCATCATCCATAATTACTAAAATAATTAATAAATTTATTATTTACATTTATTTACATTCATTATTTTTGAGTGCCACATCATCAAATTTGAACTTCAAAAGTGAGATAGGATACAAATTAACCAATTTAGAAAGATTCGGACATAATAACAAAACTCAAAAAGTTAGGATATAATAACAAAAGTTGAGAAAGATTAGGATATTTTAACCAATTTGGCCCTCGTAAAAATAATGCTTCAAGGGTTGTACACATGTTTTCACCCTAGACAATGGGTCCCTAAGATGTACTGCTTGTCAAGCAAAACTACCTCTAGCAAATGCTTGTAATATAAGGCAAGTAAGTTCATTTTGTTTCCTTTGTTTCTCCAAGGAACTTGCTACTGTATCCCAGAAAATTAAGCCAGGAACGAGACCCACCAGTCAACGCGCCATCCATTTCAGTGCACATGCATCCTGAGACGCATCGCATGGCTCGCAAACAGGTGCGTTTCATTCCTGGGTTAACTTTCCGGGTTACAAAAACATTTTCCTTTCTACAATATAACCTCAAACCTCAGTTTTTTTTTTTACTTATTGAATAAGATGGTCAGCAAATGGAAACAAAGCGCACAAGTCAAACTTAAAGAGAGGATAAAAGATTACCACACCTCACCAAGGAATTCCATATCCATCTCATCGGCTGTTTTACGTGCTCCTCCACTCCCAAAAATGTACGATTTCTCACCACAACTTGGGCATTTAAAGCAGCTCATGTTTTCTATGAGTCCCAAAATCTGATAAAGCATCATTTAAAGCAATCGAAACTATGAGATGAAATTTATGTAACTTATTGAAACTTATGTCATCACATAAGAACCATATCAGTGACACTAACAACCTTTAATGGCAGCAAAGCCAAGGATGTACACCAAATCTAGTGGTGAAACTGTGATAAGGTTTTCTTCATTTAGGAAAACACCAACGTAGAAGGAATAAAGAATATTCCAGAGCAAGTGCAAATAGATCATCTATAATGCAAAGAAGATAAAAGAAAACAAGTAAACTCTCTTTGTGAAGAAAAAAGATTCCGACAGGTAATCTTAGTTTTTAAAGACTAGGAGAACTTTTTATTGGAAAATATCAGCATACAGAAATGATAACACTCCTTAAACCAGCTCATTTATATTGCATAACAGAAAAGACCGATAAAGAAGACCTCAATTGAGGAATTGTTGCAGGATTTGGAGGAACATTTGATCTCAATGATAAAATCTCCAGAACTTTAGAGAAGTCATTAGAAACTATGAACAAAAGACACAGAATAACCCATCTTATTGGGCTTTTATTACTATAGAAGTATTTGATGATATACATAAAGTTCATTTTGAGGAGATGCAGCAGTTTTTGGAGAACATCTAAAAAGATATAGCCTAAACAATTTACAGTGTCGAGGCCTAGGAGACATTGCGCACCATGAGTTTGTGACCTTATGCACGGGAGCGGGAGAAGCACAACATACAAGTCCAAAGTCACCAATTCCCATACTGAGAGATACTTAAGAGCACAAACCACTAAAAATCTTTAGGAGATAGATTATTGGTCTTTCTCTGTTTATATCTCCAACTCACTTCATTTGATTGGATGTGAGACTATTCTCATCACTTGCATGAACATAACAATCTCCTCCTTAACTGTCATCTGCCCTTGAGGGATTTGTCACTATCATCTTAAGGCAACTTGACACCACCTACAACACCACACATCTCGAGGAACACATGTAACCACCAAACCTTGTGCTAACACCAAATCCATACCTCTATCTTAGAATACATGCCTTGACCTAACCATATGTGGATTAGATGAACCACTCCGACCAATCTCTATCCCTCTCCTTATGCTAGCCTAGTAGAATCAAGTTGCCAAGTTATAACTAATAACCCAACACATAAAACAAAAAAAGGCATGCACAACAACCTACAAAACACAACATTTTACATAGAAACCTCTTCATTGGGAGAAGTAATAAAACCATAGGGTGTCCACAGCCACATAAACTTTCCACCATATAAAGTGGAATTACAAAATTTTCTTAACAACCATAGAAGCTCATCAAAATAATCAAGAAAAATTCAACCAAAATCTAGGAAACACCTTTGTACGTTGAAGAGATTGGGAAAATATCACCTAACATAGGAGATCGATTCCTCGAGATCTGTTTCAATCTGAAACTTCAACTAAAATCTCAACCTTTTAGATTGTGTATCTCATTATGACAAATTTGTTCACCAATTTTCAACTCAATTGAACTTCAAAATGACCCTGATAGATTGATTTGATGAAGCTGATGCAAAACCATTTGATGAGAATTCCCCCAAAACGTACAACACCATCCCATTTAAATGTCACATGTTTTTTGGGTAAAAGATAGGAATTATCCCTGCTTGGGAGAAAACATTCCCAACAATCCCCCCTCAATTTCAACTAAATGGAGAAGGTTTAAGTACAACTACAAGATCCATTTGGGTAAAGCATGACTGGTTTAATTGTGGTCATATTGAACTTTGCTTTTAGTTTATAGGATATTTCTGTCACGTATCACAGTCCATTTCTTCCACCAATCCTTCATTCTATATTTAACTCCATCTTCAATATGCCATCCTTTTTAATAATTCATCCTAAATGTATACTTTGAAACTTTTACCTTTTCTGACTAAAAAAAATAAAATAAAAAATTAATAAAAAAATATCTTTCATAATTGCACTACTCCACTATCTTGATCATGCAATTCGTGAACACAAAATGCATAAATTTGGTCTTAGTCCCCCAAAATGCATACACAAAATTGCACTACAATATATTCCTCCTAAGTCATAACTTCATATTCACTCTATCTCTTGTTTCATCTATCAAAATAGTGTTGTCCACAAATACCATACACCACGATATACCTTCTTAAATGTACCTAGTTAGTTCAATTACTGATCCCTCATCCACTTAATCGAGAAAATTGGGAGATTGTTAGAAGCTTTTTTCTCCAAAGTGAGAATATTTCTGACTTGTACAGGTAGAGTTTAAGAAGCATGCTGCATTTCGTTGTCTCATTTTAAGTTAGTGTTGTACATTGAGTGGGTGTGAGACAGAGAGAAACCTTTGTTTAATGTGTTTTACATATTACAACAACTTCATCAAATCAACTGATTAAAAGAAATAAGAATTGCATTAGAGGAACTGTGATAGACAAAGAATGAACCAAGAAGAGGTAGGGAAAACTACTACAACATACTAGACCTTCATCATAAGTTTGAACCCAAGCCCCTAGGCAGCTAAACCACATGGGTCGACCTTTTAATTAGTCTAAATAGTGCCTATACAAGCTTGAGTGATCAGATTTTACTTTCAGCACAGCCAAGGTATTTAGAATCAAAAGAATAACGATCCTAATATTTAGCAGCTGCAGAATAAGTCATACTTCCCAATGTTCCCATTTCCAAAGTCCAACAATTTTATTGTTTCCTCCGACAGAGTGACGAATTCTATTGGATATCATTTTAAATAGTATTTGTTGCGAATGAAAGTCAAATGTTGGAGATGTTGGGATAGTTCCACATCGACTACTTAGAAAGAAAAAGAAGGTTTATAAGTGTGGAGTGGACACTCCATCTTGCCTTGGCATTTTGGAGTGAACCCACTTTCACACTTATGGCCCCATACATAAAATTAGGCATTACACTCTCTTCACCTTGGATTGGGCCTTATAATATAAAAATTGAACATGGTATTAGAGCCGATGGTTGGCTTAATTGCCCATTGTCCAAGGGCCTTGTAGACATCCAACAAAAATGGTTGATTGATGTTTTGCGGTCAAGTCCTAGTTGGACTTGAGGGGAGAGTGTTGGAGATGTTGGGATAGTCCCACATCGACTACTTAGAAAGAAAAAGAAGGTTTATAAGTGTGGAGTGGACACTCCATCTTGCCTTGGCATTTGGAGTGAACCTCACTTTCACACTTATGGCCCATACATAAAATTAGTCACCACACTCTCCTCACCTTGGATTGGGCCTTATAATATAAAAATTGAACATCAAAGAATGGAGCTTTGGGCCTTTAGTGGATCTACATAAATGATCTTAAAACCACATATAATAATAATAACAATAATAATAATAATAATAATAATCATACCGGGACTTCAACTTTTCGAAACATATTAGCTCCTCTACGAGCATCAACTAGAGCAACATCTTGTGGCGTTGAGACAATCAAAGCACCTGCCAAAAGCCCAAAGAGATCGTTAAAGCTCATGCGAAGATTTGGAAGATAAAGTGAAAGAAACCATGAAGGTAGTAAGCAAATTTGAACAATTAAGGGACTTGGATGCAGCATTGTCATTTCTAGTTAGAACTCTTACTACAACCAACTCTGCAACAGATTATTTTGTCAGTACTGCACTTGATGCAAACATACAAGGAATTCCGGACACAGAACCAGGGAAGCATGCTTGTTGAAGGTACAAGATTATACAAGCCACTTTACAGTTTTGTCATTAGTTACTAGTATGTGATTTAATTATTTATCAGAACCCTAAACCCTAAACCCCAACCAACAAATTAACGTAATGAAGCACGAACTCTAAAGCTTGCCCAGAGATGCGATCGCACCTAATAATTAATTATTACCTTCAACTCCCAGGTGTGGGGTTTTGCTATCATACCAGTCACAAACTTTTTTTTTCAAATGAACAGTAAAATTGTCCATTCATAAATGACATACAACACACAGATAAACAGCTGACTTGAGTTGATTTCGCTTCAATTAGAGTCTTAAATGACATGTTATATATGCTAGCACAAGACAGACTTTCAAATGCAGAACATTAAGACAGTTTATTCAATTAACTATATGTTGCTAGTTTCAAGAAAAAAGATATGTATTTGATCACAAATCTGTCACTAATTTAGCCAACCCCAACTAATTTGGGATTGAGGATTAATGTCTTGTTGTTGTATTAAGACATTAAACTAAATCTGCAAGCATAAATAGGGGCATAATATAAGAAAAAAATTTCTTACTTATTGATCTTCTCAATTTCAGGGAAGAAAGTTAGAATTCTAGTACTGTTGATGAGACATGTTCTTCAATTGTTTACCAAGAAAAGAGGACACTAAAGAATTGGTTCTTTGTTTTTCACATGGACTAAAATTGTTAAGTGTCTAATTATGCATTGTTTAGTGTAGTAATTTAGGTATTAGTGGACTCTAATTCTCTCATTTGTAGTGATAAACTCTCACTTTTGTAGATTTCAGGTATCTCAAGCCTAGAACATGAATATGAAGCAAATATGGCATTCGGGGAAGAAAATGCAAAGTTCGGGATTGAGTGACACCAAGTTGGTCAAGTTTCTTAATGACCCCGCTTCAGTATAAAGGCCATAACTTCCTCATTTCAAATCCAAATGACTTGTTGGTTTTTTTTTGTTGGAAAGCAGACTTCGAGCTGAACATTTTCATGTCTCACAAGCTTCTTCAAATTCGGCCTCTAAGTGGTCCAAAATCGCGCTGCAAGTCAGTTTAGAAAATCTGGCCGTGAGTAACGCCGCCAAGTGTTAATTCTCACGGCGTGACCTGCAACGTCCAGAACAGAGGCTCAATGTACTTCACGCTTTAAGTGACGTCGTGGCCTCCAAAGGGTGCGGCGTGAGGCGTAGCGTGGACTGTAGAAACTCAGAAATTCCTCCTTTTTCAGACTTTTTTAGGTTGAAACCAACTTTAGGGGTTTTATATAAATAGTAGTAAGGTTTGTTTATGAGTTTGAACCTCTTGTTTACACCAAAACTCATAGGAAACTTGGTTTTTGCTTGACAATGTCCGGCTAAACTCATTGATTTAGGTCGAAGGTGGATCGAACGAAGTCTTCAACCTTGGTATTCATCATGATGTTTATTTAATATATGTTCACATTGATTTTCTGTTATGATTTATTTCCTTTGGCATTGAACATCATCTAGGGCTAGATTTGATTGTGCAAGGGCTCGTGCATGCATGTTAGGTTTACTACCCTTAGTTATTGAGTCGAAGCGTCCGTCCTTACGCGATAGACTCATCCAAGTGACAATTGGCCATACTGATTGGTTAGTCCCTTTCGGGACCGGTCAAGTGCCTTAGGGATCCAGGCTAAATTGGGAGAACTAGCGATCCGGTTGTCTAGGTGTAGTGCCTTCACGAATCATATTAACGCAATCAACGCATTAAACCCAATTTACGTGAGTCTAGGGTTGTGTGTTTGGTTAAAGAAGTAGTTAATGGTCATACCTTGACTACCGAGACTAGGAAGTGCGAGGAACCGAGTGCGTCACCGAGTCTATAGCTACACTAGGTCATAACTGAATTTCATATATTTGCATGAATTGAAGACTGATGAATTACATAGGTTGTTGACAAAGTTCGAGAAGTTGAAAGCCTAGGTTCCTTCTTCCATTAAGTTTTTATCTACAAAACTGTTTTCATTCTCTAGTTCTACTTTGTCCTCTCAAACCCCCCGATTTCCCTTCTTGTTATTTTCTTACCTTAGAAAGACTACCAATCTTTGTGGGGCCCTTTGCCACTATCTACAAAATAGTTGATTTAGGTATTTTATTTTATTAACGCGTTCAGCGCGCGTCAATTTTTAGCGCCGTTGTCGAGGATTGGTTTTTCTTTCTTTTGTTTTCTTTTATTTATTTATTTATTTATTTATCTAGTTTCTAGTTTCTTGCTCCTAACACTTTTGCAAGTAACTCCACAAATAGCCTCCTACTCCCATAATTATGATCGATTCAAAGACTCATAGTACCATGGTGTGAATGGGGTAGGTATGTCATATAATGGACATCAATTTTCTAACTCGCAATATTTTATGCAACAGGTCGAGGTTTGTAATTTTTGTGGGGAATACTTTCATCCCACATATGCTTGTCCTTACCATCTGAGGTATGGAAATCATCGCGGTTCTAGCTATGCACCGCCACAACCAGACTTCTATATGTCTAGGCCAAGTCCACGGATTCCTCAATTGAAAAAAAAAACTATTACAGACATTGAAAAAGATATGATCTCCGTTTGGCTTTCTCAAGGCACTAATGTATGTCCCTTTGACTACAAGAGTCATTTATCACCACATCCTGACATATATAGTTCCATGCAGAATCGACCTTCAAGGGATATAATAAGGTTTCTTTTAAAGACTGAGCAAGATATGGACCTCACCGAGAAAGAATTGGACCAATAAATTGCACAAAAGGATCAAGAAGCTGAAGAAGAAATAAAGTCAATTCTCCAAAAGATATCAGCAGAGTCTCTGAGTGCAATTCCATTAAAGAGTGTTGAAGTGAATGAGGTTACACCGGTTGAGGACTATTGGAGTGAAACAGCGAAAGAACTTGAAGTCTCTCCAAGTGAGCCAAATGTTATCATTGCACAAAATGAAGAGGATGAAGACGAGAAAGAAGTTGAACTCATTTCTAAATGGCCGAAGGAACCGCAAAAAGAGAGCAAGGAAGACCAACCTCTGGTGTTGATGACACCAACCACTCCCACGCATATTTGTTGAGTTTAGAAGGGGGTGGAAGTAAATGAGCGTTCGCAGATTTTCTACACCATTGACACCTTTATGTCGGACGATCATGATGCGACAGAATCTTTTGTGTTAGAGGTCCCGAATGAGCTCCCAATTTTGAAGGAGGGCATGCCTGTTTCATTGCCCAAATCTGTAGATGCGCCATTTATTATATATATCATGTTCCATTTCACTGCTTTTCTCTTCTCTTTGTGATTTGACATTCACATTCTTGTTTTAAACCTTGAGGGCAAGGTTTGAGATAAGTTTGGGGGTGTTTTCAGGTATTCAAGTATTGTGCAAGCATAAATAGGGGCATAATATAAGAAAAAAATTTCTCACATATTGATCTTCTCAATTTCAGGGAAGAAAGTTGGAATTCTAGTATTGTTCATGAGACATGTTCTTCAATTGTTTACCAAGAAAAGAGGACACTAAAGAGTTGGTTCTTTGTTTTTCACATGGACCAACATACTCAGAAAAAGCAGTACTAGAACTATAAATCTGACATATATATTACTTGGATCAGCAAGAGCACATAGATCAAGCAACTACAAATCATCAGGAAGGAAAACAATGAGAAACCAAAGCTGTAATTGTATGAATCGCGTTGATGCGGATCCTAATTCCAACTCTTCTTCTCCAGTGCCTATAATTGGCGTATATGTTACAGGAGCCACTTTGGTATGTATATCTTTCTTGGTTTCTGCCGTAGAAAGAAATGGTTACCTGTCATCTCTTCACACTTAATTCAGCCACACTAGCTGTTCTAGCTGTGGCTACAAAACTCCCAGTGGACCTCACCGCTTCAATGCCCAGTGCACTAGATCAATTATCAAAACTCACAGGCACCGCCTTCATATGCATTTGTATGGCTTTCGTTATGCCTTCTTGTGGTCTTACTTCATTTTCCGAAAGCATATCCAACATGATTTGTATTCAAATGCCCACTGTCGTGATCACTTCCTTCAAAGCAGATCACATCGTAGTTTTATGTTGCATGATTGTATTGCTCTCAGAGCTAAGCATGAACGCCATGGTAAAAATCTACTCGCTATATCAAAGACTATGTTGAAAGGAGTGTAAGGAAGTCACTGCCAGAAATATTGAAAGCGTGTTACTTGTTTGGCTACCTGAAAACTACTCAATTCGTTGTATCGAGGCGGTTTAGAAGCTCTATTAGTTGCATAGTTAGCATTGTTTGTTCAGCTATCTTATTAAGAAAGATTTTTTGATCTTTTGTTTCCAAAGAGTTGGAGTTTCCTGACGGACACTCTTATTACAAATGGTCAATGCAGGGTATAGTTGTGAGCCAAACCATTACTGTTCTTGTATGTTGTTTTGCCACCATCATCAGATTTTTCTCAGTGGCTAAACATCTACAACCAGATTCAAATCATTCCAGCAATTTTTTCTTTTTATGTTCCTGCCGATTTCTTTCAGATCCTATGTCACTTATCCTGCATCCTTTTGTGGCCATAACTCAACTTCTTTGCTTGTGTCTCTCACCATCTTATGCACTGACGGGAGGTACTGAATTTCGTAGAAAAGCAACCAAATCATCAGTTGATGGGGCATTATTTGAGTTTTGTGATGATGAGCCTAAAGATGGGTGTGAAGCTGAAGACACATAAGAGAATGGAATGACTTAGTTTCGACAAGTAGGCTTGAGCTCGATGGCTGGGCATTGTGGAAAGGCGTGAAGGAAATGTACAGAATGATAGGGAAACAAACGTAACCTCCCAGCCGTACATCTCATCCAACTCCTCCACAAAGCTCCTCCGTCTCCAGTTGCTATTACAACATTGCTTTAAAATCGACGTCTTCTAGGAAGTGAGAATTACAAGATCAGTTTCCTCTCAATACTAGTCATTGCAAAGACCACCACACTGTCCATCCCATCTTCAATGAGTAGATGTATATACGACTCCTGGAAAGACTTATGGGTAGTAAGTCAATACATGGGTAAGAAAGGGTATTATGTAGGTCTAGAGGACTTGGATAAAGATAGTTTTCATTCTCAGTGGACTGGTTGGAAAATACACTTCTTGGCCAATGAGAAACCTAAGCCAGAAGATTTTCTATCTCGAATGCAGTTGGAGCAAGCACTTGAGATCATAGATGCTTTGAAGCTCAAATCAGAGAACATAATGAATTATTCGGTGAAGGAAGAATTGTTATGATCTCAGGGCTCATAGAAAATGAAGCTTATGCACTGGTAGAAGATTTATGAGGCTAGGAACAATTATTTGTCGATATGACCTGGGAACTGCTTCATGAACTCGCAGCTATCGTGAAGGAAACCGTTGAGAGCTCCCTTGAAGCTTGGAACAAAATCTGAAGGAAGCCTTGAAGGTAGTAAACAAATTTGAACAATTGAAGGGCTTGGATTCATGGTTATTTCTAGCTGGAACTACTACTACTACTACTACTGCAACCAACTCTGCAACAAATGCTAATGTGGAGAGTGAGGACAGAGCTATACTTGAAAACAATGCCAATGGCACTACTGCAACTGATGCTTACATACAAGGAATTCCGAACACACAGAGCCCTCTTGAGATATTCGCAGTGGGGTATTATGAAAGTTGTCTAGTTGGAACCAGTGCTACACAACATAAGATGATCCAGATTGAATAAACCAAACATAACTGATGTTGGAATTGGGAGTGCTTAGGCTCTGATTTAGGCTTCTCCAACACTGATCAAGGCAGCTCATTCTGTTCATCTACTAGAATTGTTAAAACATTGATGTCCCAATATTTATTTTTATTTTTTAGTTAGTTACTTATTATAGAAATCCATGGGCCCGGAGAGTGTTGGGCCGCACACACACATGTGGGTATACAAATGGGGTTGGAGCCCATCTTACACAAAACCAATTGGCTTGTGCTAGGATCCAATCTACACCACTTATATACCACACCAGCTCTAATTATATTTCCGATGTGGGATTATATACTCCAACACTTATTAATGTCCCTATTTGGATTGTAACTTTTAAAGATATATAACAAAATCAAGTTTGCTTAGAAGTGGTTGAATTGTGTCTTTGGTCTCTTAAAGAAAGAAAGATGACAAGAGTAAATTTTCAAAGTAAATTAAGTTTGCTTATTAAGTGGTTGAATTTTTTATTTTAACAGCATACACTCATTTCAATTAGCTCATTGAAAACCATAATTAACCAGTGAAACAACAAAATAACACAAACTGTACAAAACAAACAAACAAACAAACAAACAAACAAACAAAAAAGAATAAGATTACACAACCACTTTACAGTTTGTCATTAATTAGTTGCTATAGAAAGTACTTTAATTTTTCTACATGGAAGGAACCTCCTTAGTCCTTATACTATGCGAGAGAGTAATCTGTTTCATCTTAGGTTCTCACACATCATGAATTCCAGTGAGAAGCTACCTTATTCAATTAAATTAACTATATAGTTTCTACAGCTGAATTCATTATTGAAATAATTTATATAATTGCATACATAATTAAGAAATAAAACTAAATCTGCAAGCATAAACAGGAAGACCAAATTTATGAAACAAATAATCGTCTCTTCTCGATTAGTTGAGAGAAGAAAGTCTCTAATGAAGACTGTTGGGAGCACATTCTTTAATTGTTTCTGAAGAAAAGAGGACACTAAAGAGTTTGCTCCTTGTTTTTCACATGAACTAACTTATTCGGAAAAGCAGCAGAACTATAAATAAGAGATGTGAAGCTACAATCAGAGAAGGCATGGTATTATATAGATCAATCATTGCAGAAAGAAATTGATATGATCTTGTGGTTCATAGAAAGTAAAGCTTATACATTGGTCGAAGATTTATATTGAGACATGGAACAATTATTTGTTGATATGGTAAGGGAACTGTTTCTTCAACTCACAGGTAACGTGCTCAAAGAAATCGTTGAAAGCTCTCGCGAAGACTTGGAAGAGAAATTGAAAGAAGCCTTGAAGCTAGTAAGCAAATTTGAACAAACGAAGGGACTTGGATCCATTGTCATTTCTAGTAGGAACTACTACTACTACAACCAACTCTGCAATAAATGATAATGTGAAGCATGAGGACAGAGCTACATTGGAAAAACAATACCAATGTCACTATTGCAACTGATTCTGATTTACAAGGAATTCCAAACACACAAAACCCACTCAAAATTTTCACAGAGGCAGATTATGAAATTGTTGGGGGGCAACAAGGCAGACCAATCTGTTCAATTCACTATAATTGTTACCAAAGGATTAATGTCCCTATATTTACTTTTTTTTTTTATAGGTACTTTTTTTTATGTACTTATTAAAGTCCCTATTTGGATTGTAAAATCAAGTTTGCTTAGATGTGGTTGAATTGTGTCTTTTGGTCTCTTAAAGAAAGAAATATGATAAGAGTAACTTTTCCAAGTAACTCAAGTTTGCTTATAAGGGGATGAATTGCTTATTTTAAGAGCTTACATTTCTCATTTCACTTAGTTCATTGAAAGCCCTAACCTGTGAAATACACAAGCCACTTTACAGTTTTGTCAATTATTAGTTGCCAAAAAGTGCATAATGTTTGTACAAGGAAGGAACCTCGTAAGTCCTTACATTCTGCAACAGAGTAATCCATTTCACCTTAGGTTCTCACACATCATGAATTCCTGTGAGAGCTTATTCAATTAAATTAATTGTAAAGTTTCTACAGCCGAATTCATTATAAATTAATTTATATAATTACATACACAATTAAAAAATTAAACTAAATCTGCGAGCATAAATAGGGAACCATATTTAAGAAGCAAATATTCTTAAACTTCTCAATCAGTTGCGTGAAAAGAAAGCCTCTCATGAAGACTTTTAAGGTATATGCTTTAAGTGTTTCCAAAGAAAAGAGGACACTAAAGAGTTGGTTCTTTGTTTTTCACTTGAACAAACTTATTCAGAAAAGTAGAACTATAAATCCAACTTATTACTTGGATCAAGAAGTCGGACATAAATCAAGCAATTGCAAATCATCAGAAAGGAAAACAATGAGAAACCAAAGCTGTAATTGTGTGAATGGCACTAATGTGGATCCTAATTCCAACTCTTCTTCTCCAGTGCCTATAATAGGCTTATATGTTACAGGAGCCACTTTGGTATGTTTACTTCTTATTTCTATAGATATCTTTCTTGGTTTTCGCCGTAGAAAGAAATGGTTGCCTTGTTGTCTCTTCGCACTCAATTCAGCCACACTAGCTGTTCTTGCCGTGGCTACAAAACTCCCAGTGGACCTCACTTCTTCAATGCCCAGTGCTCTTGATCAATTATCAAAACTCACAGGCACCACCTTCATATGCATATGTATGGCTTTCCTTATGCCTTCCGTTGGCCGTACTTCATTTTCCGAAAGCATATCCAACATGATTTCCCTTACCATATTTGTGATCACTGTCTTTGTCAATGTTTGTATTCAAATGTCCACTGGTGTGATCACTTTGTTCAAAGCAGATCACATTGTAGTTTTATGTTGCATGGTTGTATTGCTCACAGAGATGTGGACAAGCACCTTTATGGCCGAAGAAGTGAAAGGCTCATCCTCTTCGGTCATTAAAGACTCCATCACTAAGACCGAAAAAAGCTTGCTAGAAAGATTAAAGGCGTGTTACGTGTTTGGCTACCAAACAAACCCTCAATTCAGTGTTTCAAGGCGGTTAAGTTGTTATAGTAGTTGCGTAGTTAGCATTGTTTGTGCAGCTATTTTGTTACGAGAGATATTTCGATGTTTTGTTTCTACGGAGTTGGAGTTTCGCAAAGGACACTCTGATTACAAATGGTCAATGCAGGGTATGGTGGTGAGCCAAACCATCACTGTTCTCGTCGGTTGTTTCGGCACCACCATCAGATTTCTCTCCATGGCTAAACATCTATTAGCAGATGAATTAATTTATACAATTTTTGAAGCGTCTTGCCCTGGCAGGTCACCTTCACATATCTTGGCACTTGTCCTGCATCCTTTTATCCCAACAATTTATCTTCTCGTGTCCTTGTGTTATCTTGTAGCAGTAAGTGGTTTCTGGGAAAAAGCAAGTGAATCAGTTGATGGGGCATTGTGTAACTTTAGTGATGAGCCTAAAGATGGAGCTGAAGTTGAAGACATGACTAAAGAATGCAAGGCCCTAATTTCAAGTGAGAAATGGGAATTGGATGAGTGGGCATTCAAGAAAGGTGTGAAGGACATGATGAGAATGATGGGGTTCATGAGGGAAAGCAAACTCCCAATACATCTCATCCAACTCCTTCACAAAACTCCTCCGTCTCAAGTGTCTCTCACTACATTTTTCAGAATCGACGTCTTCCAGGAAGTGAGGAGTACCATATGTGCCCCGTTTCAATATTTGTCCTTGCAAAAATCATCATGTTGTCCATCCCGCCGTCGATGAGTCAATGTATATACGACTCATTGAAAGATTTCTTTGTGGCAATTCAATACATTAGCAGGAAAGGAAATGGTACTGTAATAAACTTTGGATATAATAGTTTTGATTATGGGTGGTCTGTTGACTACTTTAGCTTCTTGAATGATGAGAAACTTAAGCCAGAAGAAGATCTCCAATCTCAAGTGCGGTTGGACCAAGCACTTGAGATCATAAGAGATGTGAAGCTCAAATCAGAGAAGGCAAGGTATCATATAGATCATTCATTGAAGAAAGAGATTGCTATGATCTCAGGGTTCATAGAAAGTAAAGCTTATGCATCGGTCAAAGATTTATATCAAGACATGGAACAATTATTTGTTGATATGATCAGGGAACTGCTTCTTCAACTCACAGGTATTGTGCTCAAAGACATCGTTGAAAGCTCTCGCGAAGACTCGGAAGAGAAAGTGAAAGAAGCCTTGAAGGTAGTAAGCAAATTTGAACAACTAAGGGACTTGGATCCATGGTCATTTCTAGTTGGAACTACTAGTACTACAACCACCTCTGCAACAAATACTAGTGTGGAGGGTGAGGACAGAGCTACACTGGAAAACAATACCAATGTCACTACTGCAATTGATGCTGATTTACAAGGAATTCCGAACACACAAAACCCGTTCGAGATTTTGGCAGTGGGGAATTATGAAAGTTGTCTCGTTGTTTCTGATGCTACACAACATGAGATAATCAATATTAAATAAACCAAACACAACCGATGTTGGAGTTGGGAGTGCTTGGGCTCTGATCTAGGCTTTTCCAATATTGATTAACAAGGCAGATCATCTACTAGAATTTTACCAAAGCATTAATGTCCCTATTTGGATTGTAAATTTTAAAGATATAATAATAATAATAATAATAATAATAATAATAATAAATGCAATGTTTCTCAAGTGTATCCGAAGCTATCAGTTTAATTCCAAAAATAATAATAATAATAAAAATAATAAAATCAAGTTTGCTTTGATGTGGTTGAATTTTGTCTTTGCTCTCTCAAAGAAAGAAAGATGATAATTAAGAGTAAATTTTCAAACTAAATCAAATTTGCTTATAAGTGGTTGAATTGCTCATTTTAAGAGCTTACACTTCACATTTCAAAATCACTCACAAACCGCGCAAATATAATCCATGCCAATGTAAAAGGCAAGAATAGGGTTTACTCAGTCAAACCAACTGTATTGTTGGTTATTTACGAATATATATCGACTAACTCACACCATGCAACTCCAGGGTTCTCCACCTTACAACCGCATACAAACCCATGATAATATTATTTATCAATCTCCCAATTCAATTTCGCGAGAATTTCATTTTTTTTATTTTACTATTAGTTTTATCCGGTCAAAATCTCCTCAAAACGTCATAAAATCCCCAAAATCGACAATATCCCTCAAAGGAAACAACTTTTAGGGGATTCCAGGGAGTTAAGTTGTTAAAACACAATTTTCTTGAATTTTTGAGTGCAGCATCATGAAGTGCTCAGAACCAAGTTGCAACTCAGTTTTTACCCCCTCTTTGATCCTACAAAACCCAACCAAAACACCACAAATCTCTCAAAATCCGATCAACAAGGCTAGTGGGGTATCCAAAGTTCAAACAACAAAACCCAACAAAAAATCGGATCAAAAACATCTTTTTCAGCCTTAAATTCGAAGTCAAATCATAACAGTCCAAGAACTTCAAAAACTGGTTTTCTTCAACTTTTAATTCACAAAAACCCTACCGATTCAACTGTAATTCATTTCAAATCAATCCCCCACGATTTCAGTCAAATCATGCCAGTCCAAATTGATCCAACGTCATCAAAACTGACCAATCCATCGACAACAACATCACAACCATCGATTTCAATCATGAATTCCCAAAAACCCCATTAAGAAACCTCAGTCCACAACTTCAACTTCCACCAAATTTCTGATCTTCTCTTTCCTTTGTTGTCCTAAATTGATGAATTGCAAAGAACAAGAGATCACAAGAGGAGGAGAAGATCAGTGATGAAGAGATAATGGACTGAGAGAGAAGGGAGAGGAACAAGAGAAAGAGTCGAGAGGCACCAGTTTGCCATTTCAGCCCCTAGGCTCATCCCACCCCTACTCTTGATTCATTCAGCCCTTCTTGGTTCCACTTAGCCCTTTATGCCCTTTAACTCTAATTTTGACCCTGTTTGACATCCAAATTGAACCTCGTTTCTGCCTAAATTCGAGGATAAACCTCACGACACTCCATTAAACTCATAAAACTTGACTAAACTCCATTTCAACCTTATTTTTTATCTCGAACAATACAGACTTGCACACGAATCAAGGTCATGTCTCGTGTCAGCGCTCTAACACTACTACAACCCATTTTCCATCAAACTTAATTCGAAACACTCGAGTACATAAAATACACAATACTAGGCATCGATCCACCTAACATTTAATTATAAGTTCCATTTTTCACCAGTCCGGGCCCACAACACATGTCATTATTAAGACCCACTAATCTTGTAATTAGATCAAAATACATGCTTATTGAAATCAGAGATTTCTCATTAACCTTTTTAATGACATTGATTTATCATGAACTAAGCCTGTTGCTAAACCTCTACCTTGTAATTGTAAATCTGATGATTCAAATTTTCCACTTCTATCAGATCCTAAACAATATATATATATATAGTTACTTGGTAGGCTTCTTTACCTTGGTTTTACTAGACCTGATGTCACTCATGCCACGCAACAACTACGTCAATTTGTTCATCATCCAACAGAACAACATTATTCGGTTACCTTACATGTCCTAAAAACCTTTAGGGTGCTCCATCAGAAGGTTTCTTTTATCCTTCTCAATCTAACTTCAAGATTTCTACATACGATGCCTGACATTGTGTAAGGAGGTGCCTAGACGTTTCCCTGCCTAAGGCTAGGTCACGCCTAACACCTAGTAGACAAATTTTTTTTATTTAGAGGTCCCTAAAAAATTATTTAATTATTTATTAGCCCCTTTCTATCTACAAGTACTAATAGTCATTGACCTTAATATTCAATATTCACTTTCAAAAGTACTACCTAAAGACATTTAATAATTTCAAATAATGCATATGTGCCATCAATTATCAATTACCAAATACATTTTAGTTTTCAAAATTATTTCTAACTCCCTGAACTTGAGAAAAAGTTATATATGGAAATTTTCTAGCTGGGGTAAGGATTACATCGTTTGGGATTTTTTTTTTTTTTTGACTTTTGGTGGGAATTGAACCACAATCTCCCGAGGTCTTGCAAGTGATATCTTTACCATCTCCCCTAAAAGGCTTTGACAAAAATGGCGTTTGGGGGTTTATATATGGAAGATTTCTGAAATCATTTTGATCTCCTTCAACTTTACAAAAAACTACTGAGGTCACCGCCTCGGCGGTTTGAGGCAAAAACGCATAGCCAATGCCTATTAATCACCGGTAGAAACTGCATATATGAACTAAAAGCAAGACCCACAAAAAAGGAGGGGAATAGAAAGACCGAATTAAAGCCCAGGGAGAGGAAAAGAAAGAGAAAGTTGAAGCCGAATATACGATAAAAGTGAATGAGTCAGTTGAGTTAAAATACCTAATAGAGTGTAGAAATATTTGTCCAGCAACAATTCATTCTAGTCATCACATTTCTATGTTTGAACTCTTTGACTTAGTCAAATTTTAGATATAAAGGATGAGGTTGCCCAAAATCGATAGTCAGATATGACCTAATTATTTAAGTCCGTATCCTTTTCAATTCACTATGGATAAAAGTAACATCCAATCACGACATGCATTTTAAAGGAGATGGTTTTTTGGGTACAAAAAGGAGATATTTATCAATAAACACATTCTTTTACAAGGAAATTGCATACAAAATACTGCACTAGTACATAAATGCTACTTCTCAAATGAGCATCAACACCTAACTACACAAATGGCACATATGAAAGATACATGCCAATGACACAGACCCAATTCAAGCTACATAGTCAATAAATAGCATTTATTGACTATAGCAGAGCAACACAAAACTATACTTATGCATAAAATATCCAGCTTCAGACATCAAAATTCCAAGTCTTCATGAAATGAATGAATGAGAAGATAAAAGTACGATTGAAGGAAATTCAAGATAGAATAAAATAAGAAACAGGAGAAAGCTAAGATTACATAAACAGTTTCCTTTCACGTAGAGATTTTCCAGTACCTGATAATTGCAACCTCTGTGAAATCGATAGCTGAGCATCACCTGTACCTGGAGGCATATCCACTACCAGAATATCAAGCTCTCCCCATGAAACTCCCCTTGTTAACTTTTCAAGAGCACTCATTACCTGCAATTAGACAACAACAACAGCAAACAACAACCTCAGTCTAAATTAGTTGGGGTCGGTAGTATGGATCCAATGCTTCCATTATTATCTGCAGTTAGCCAGTTATGCAACAAAGCAGTTAGACAACAACGCCAATAAACAATAAAAAAGTCTCAGTCCAAATTAGTTGGGGTCGGTATCGGTGGTATGGATCCAATCCTTCCATTATTACCTGCAGTTAGCTAGTTATACCAACAACAATATTAGTTGGGGAGAGCTACATGGATACTATGTTTCCATCAGCTCTATTAATGAAGTTGATGATGTGAGTATCACATGACAAGGTATTCTTTAAAATATCTTAGAATTTAATCATCCCAAGTTATGCCCATTTCATGCTCATAAAGTGAACATGTTGGCAAGTTTGCAAGAAGATGACATATAACTTAAGCATATAGAACTTCACAATGTCAAATTGCTCCTAGAAATACTGCTTGAAGTACTAGTAGCCTTAATTGAGGGTGCACCAAATTCAGACCATCAAACTGATGTATGGTAGACAACAATAAACTACAAAAGGATGTTCATGGAGGTCCATCTTATATTTCTGCAGCTTCAGTGTCATGTCTTCCACATACCTCTGTATCTTTCAAGCATATAGTTTAGGTATTAGATGATATAATCAATTCCTCTTTCAGTGGTGATCATAAATATTGAGTCTTCAGATAGCACTGTTCCATCTTCTGATGCAACTCAGCTTCCAAAAATGAGCTCAAGTTTCTTAATCCTAGTCTTATAAAGCAAATCTTAGCTCCGACTCTTCAGAGTCAAGACCTACTACATCAAAAAGAATCGAAGTAAGATACGCTCACACTTATCCATGAGATTTTAGATTTTAAGCATAGAATTAACGGCCAAGAAATACCGTGATTTGTTTTCTGATTTGAGAACCATCTATGCTTAGGATTGTATTATCTAATTTGTTAAGTTTGTGAGTATTTTTGTCAACTTATAAGCAGCTATTTGCAATTTGAGAATTTTAAATCAGGACCCTAATGGTTTTAAGGGCTGTAAATATATTTTCAGCATGTAAATTTACACCCTTTTATTGAATAAAGATTTCAGATTTTAAAATTCCTCTCACCAAAAAAACCAATAGTGATGTCCCAAATAATCAGCTCATTGACAGGAACATATTTTATCAATATATTTACCATGACTAGACTTCCATTTTCAAGAATAGACTCAAAGAAATAAGCATCTTTATGATCATGGTGCTTGTTTGCAAATAATCCAGCTAGACCTTCTGAAGACACAATCGCAAAAAAAATAAAAAATAAATCATAAAAGTGCTTGTACAATTATGTCTCAACCTAGAAAACATCCCCACAACAAAGGTTTAGCAAAATTCACAAAGAAGATACCTTCTCGTCAAATTTTATCATGAAATTTTATCCTTTTCAGGCCTACAAGTTCAATTAGTTGAGTGATGCGAGTAAAGAAGCACAAACAAGAAGATTAGAGGCATGTGATTAGGCCAATGATAAGTTCCCTCAATAAACACTATTCTAGTGCTCATCCAAAGACTGCAACTTTCAGCACTAGAACATCAAGACAATTCTAGTGAAAACACAACTGACATGTTCTCGCTTCTCAAGGTAGTTGACATAAATATGATCACCATGCATGATACTGTATAGATATATTTACATAAAAAAAGATATGAACATTAAAAACTGAAAAGAGAAGCATTTTCATCTATAGCACTATAATCATGCAGGATTTTATCTATTGTCAAGGCACTTAACCTAACCCGGGTTAATTTCACACGTGGTCATGTGCAACACTTTGGTCACTAAAGTTCACTTTGTATCAAGAAAAATCATCAATCTTTTTGAAACTTACCAGTGTAGTCACTCCGACCTCTTTACAATCACTTTTCCAGCAATTAAGTATGACGTGGCGCTTACATGGCATTGTTGCCTTCAAGATTGATGTCAGTTTGCCTCGAGACTCATTTTTCTCATCAAGATGCTCATCTAACACACCTCATTGTAAGTGTTAAGAATTAAGTTACAACACAATTAGGGCTCACAAACTGAGAAATCAAACTCTACTGAAAAGAAAATGAGAGATCGAACTCAATAAAAAGCAGAAACAAAGAATCATGGAGCCAATCGTTTTTTTTTAGTGTGAAAATGCCTCTGCAACTAATCTCTTATCCTGAACACTACACAACAAAAGATCCCAACAATTCTCTCATCACATCACTTCAGCACAAGCCTCTGCTCTCTGCTCTTCCTCACCATTTAAGGGCAATCGAAAGCTTCAACGCCACTACCCCCTACTACATTCACAACCTAAATGGAAGAAAACAAGTTTTCAGAAGCATTGAAGATTTTTCATGGCGAGAAACTCCTCAACGAGGTCAGCTTTTGGAGCATTGGAGGCCGACTTCTGTTGTAATCATTAATATCTAGAATCGACCTTTACCGACTCGAAGACCAAAAAAAAGACAAACTTCATTCTCTTCATCTCGTCCTAACCCGAAGAACAACAAAACCCTCAAATCAAGATTCAATTCCTTAATCACATTAACCAAAATGAACACCCCAAAATCAAAATGAAAGAGAATCCTTGACTCGAGATCCCTCTCTATTCATGCTCTAGTGTTGAACGATCGATGGATCCAAGTCTTCTTCTTCGTTGATGTTTCTGTTGCTCTTCTCGATTTCTCTGTTGCTCTAGAAAACACTCACAATGAGGTGTGTTAGATGAGCATCTTGATAAGAAAAACAAATCTCGAGGCAAACTGACATCAATCTTGAAGGCAACAATGCCACGTAAGCACCACGTCATACTTTGTCGCCGAAGAAGTGATCAGAAAGAGGTCGGAGTGACCACACTGGTAAGTTTCAAAAAGATTGATGATTTTTTTGATACAAAGTGAACTTTAGTGACCAAAGTGTTACAACGTGAAAAGTCAAGTGACCATGTGTGAAATTAACCCAACCTAACCCTAATAAGAGTAGCTATGAGTTAGCTCGCAGGCTCATGGCCTTAAATTTGTGATTTTTAGAAATAAATACTTCAAAACATGAAATGTTATAAATTTAAAAAAAATGAGTCAAAAGTAGAAAGAGAAAATCACTATAAACTACAAATGAGGTTGCGACAAACCATGGGTCCTCTCCAAACTATAGGAGCATCTTTTCCAACAAGAAATCCAATCGACATACAGTCTACTCCATGACTTCTGATTGGGATCATCTTCAAATCTGCCAAAAAGAGGAAGAAACATTAGAATCACTCAAGAGGAACTCCATTACAAATATTTAATAGGAACAATTATATAGCTTCAAGTGCATGCTAATCTTCTTATATATAATGGAAATCCTTCAATGTAGTTAAGGCGAGGCCAAAATAGCCTTTATTACAAGTTTACCCTCTTTTGTCAAGTACAAAAATTCTTTTTCCAATTCATGTCCTAGCAACAAAAAAGGGTACTCAAGTCTTTTTATTTTTTATTGTTAAAATGAACTAATTTTTTTCATTTCATTGTGCCACGTGATGATTGATGAGTTTGGTTACCTTAATTAACTCCACGATTTTCTCACATAACCGAAACCCACAACGCATACAAAGCAAATAAGGGAAGTTGATTGGATCGGTTACCTTAATTAACTCCACAATTTTGTCACACACCTCTCTCCATGTCTCTCATTTTTGGGTTATACCAAATACCAAGAACACAAAAGGTGCATACAAACAATCCTGGCAGCGAGGATTGTTTAAATAGAATGATTCAATGGAGAGAGCAATGGGTCGTCGATCAAAAGAAAAAAAGAAGACAAAAAGGGATTTGTAAGTGAGAGGTTAGTAAAGATTTTTTGTAGAAGAGTAAAAAATTAGTTCCCTCATAGTGCATGATTTGAATTTATTCTCCAATTAAAACCAATGAGTTTTTTTTGTTTTTAAATCTCAATCCATCCGTGAGTTACACTTTATGTTTTTGGGGTTTTCTTGATTACTATATTTTTTTTAATTTTTAATTTTTTCTTTGAAGGTTTGATACCCATGTTTTAAAATTGTAAAGGGAAAAGGTTAACACTTTCAACAAATAGTCGGGCATGCAATGAAACTGTACATAAACAAGAAAATGGAAGATCAAACTGAAGAGAAGATACGAGGACAATGATCAGAAATCAAACCATGAAGAAGCTAAGATAAAGGTCGGGCTACATGAATTTTGTTTAATTCTTTTGGGAGAACAATGAGTTTTGAAGGGCATTGATAGTGAACATTATTTTTTTTAGATTGATTCTTGGTCCATCACATAGTCTTAGTGAGAAATAAGAGATGGTGGTATGGATTAGCAATAAAAAAAAAAGAACTTATTTGATCTTTCAAATTTAGTATCAGATTTGAATCGAGAAAAAAAAATTGATGCATTATTATTGTACATTACATGCGTAGCACGTGCCAATTGACTAGTATCATTAAAAGAAAAATAAAGTGTGCACAAAAGCAAATTTGGAAAGTAAGACTTGAACTATAAAACTTCACCCCATCAAGGGAAATTTCACATATAACAACACAATTAATATAAATTCTTTCATGAACAAATAATCAAATAAACCCAACACCAAAAGTTTCAATACATATTTTTCCTTTGTTTGAAAGCAAGCTTGCATGGTTCAGTAACAGCAGAATATACCATTTCCCTTTAACTCGTGCTTTTAGTTTTTGTAGTTTTACCAAGTGTTTGCATATAGAAAGAAAAAACACTAATGTAATAAAGCACAAATATATGCATAGCTTGTACCAAAAAAAAAATAGAGGCATAATTTCAACGAGAAACGCAAACGCACAGAAAATAAGCTGTCTGTGCACTAGTTCCCATAATGATACTACCTATCCGGGAGGTGAAAAGCGAAACTATAAAAATAAATTAGCAACTCAAATAGCTAGATAAGCCAACGCCATTAGAAGAAAAATTCCTACAACA
The DNA here is from genome assembly GCA_039657345.1 of Stephania japonica. NCBI lineage: Eukaryota > Viridiplantae > Streptophyta > Magnoliopsida > Ranunculales > Menispermaceae > Stephania > Stephania japonica. Next base: position 15,061,493 of record CM077557.1, read on the forward strand.
TAGCACCAAAGTAGCTTCAATTACCAGCAAGCATGACGATTTTACATGACCAGATGGCGTGACTTCCAAAACATCTCAAAATTATTTAAAGTATCATAAACCAGTTTAATGAAAAAGTTAAACCTAACCTTCATTCACCTCTGGTTTTCCACTGACCTTCATCATTGTTGGAATAGATGGTCCATAAATATCCGCATCAAGCAAGCCCACCCTAAGTTTACAGCTTTTGGCAAGTGCAACAGCTAAATTAACTGTAAATTCCAAATTATAACCTTAGAGTAAAGAACATTTCTCATGAATGTTGACTAAAACAATAAAAGTGCACGTAATCATAAAATTATATGTTTACAAAAAAACAAATAGGGCATAAGCATGATAATGCAATGGATTCATAGTACGAATGGATTCATAGTACGAGGAATCATACTGTCATACCGCATACGTTATAAAGGTGCCAGTCGTCACTTCATTTTAAGGGATAAAAGTACATATGTACTAATGCAAATTGCGAGACAATACAAAGAGGACATAATAAGAGGCTGAATTCTCCACAACGATATCAAAAAGAAACTGTACAACACCTACAGAAGAAACAGTTGTCAGTTGACTTTTTGCATTTTTGTTTTCATTCCTGTAGTGCCAGTTACCAGTACCTCCTCACTCTATGGCATAAACGACCAATGGCTGAAGAGACAGCCAAAGGAACATGAGCAGACGTGGTCGGAACAAGATTGACAGTGTTACCCCCTACAGAAATGATCGACAAAGTGTACCTGTCACTCTGGGTATCAGGCTTTGCACTTATTCCAACACTTTTCTAGTCGTCTTTGGAATGTGAGTGATGGGAAGGAATCAATGAAACTAATTGGTCGATCACGGTGCCGAAGATGAAAGGAAAAGGTAGTACTCTCAAATGCATAGTCCCAACAGAGATGCTGATGGATATTCTAAAGGAAAGTGTTTGATCAAGAGGGACCAAAATGTTCTTGTCTACAGCATACATTTTGACAAATAACCTCGGAGCCAATAATCGAATCCCTCATCATATAACTCACTACAACTCCTCAATCCCAAATTAGTTGGGGTCAGCTACATGTATCAAACTCTTCCATTCGCTCGATTTAATGCAATTGACGGCATATAACTCACTACAATCACTAAAATCACATTGTAAGGAAGGATACAACATTCAAATTCAGCCATCAAAAATCCCCAAAACCCAAAAACCCAATCACCCACATCAGAAATCACACAAATGAACAAACAAAATGGAGATTTTCACACAACCCGCAGTGGTGGACTTGCCCACTCCGCCTTTTCCGGAAGCAACTGCCACAATGTCCTTGATTCCTTCAATTGAAGCTCCTTTAGCGAACCCTCTGACAGTTTCAAGCCGCTGCAACAAATGATCAGATGTCATGCGTGAATCTGTGAAAAATTGAACAAATGAAATGGGATTGGGTTTTACCGTCGAAACCGAGTTTGCAATCGAGGGTCTCCACAGTCGCTTCATAGGTCTCCACAATTAGTTGATCTGAAAGAAGGGGTTTGATCAGATCATCGATTCTGCGAAGAACTCAATGTGTGAGAACGGTTCCACAACATTAGACAACAACCCACATCAAAAGAGGGATTTGATTAGCGGCCGAACCAAAAAATTGTAAACTATGTTACGATCTTGGGAGGCTATCTTACATTAATGTGTACGAGAGGAAGACTAAGTGAAGAAAGAGGAAGGACCAAGCGTGACTATGGAGTTGAGCGGCTCAATTTAAGTTGAGTCAAGTTGTATCGAGTTGGGTCTGTGACGTTAGTCACTATGAGTTAGTTAGAGTGAGTTGTTAAGTTAGAGTCCTTTGTATATAAAGGTTGGTCAGGGAGTCAGTGGGGTATCTTGTATTGAGTTGAGTCATTTTTGTGACCTTTGGTCTGGTGAGCTTTGCTATTTGGTAAGATATTGAGAGTTCTTCTCTCTATCTCTGGTTATGTCTTTCTTTTATTTAATCATCAATAGAATTTTGTGTTTCCTTAATATGTTGTGTGAGGGTTTTATAATTGGTATCAAAGCAAACTCGATGGGGCCAAAGGTAGGCGCTCAAGTCAATGCTCGTGTTGATTCCCGAAAAGAGTAGATGAGGGCGATTTTGGCGGTGTCGCAGAGATTTCAACATTAGTGGGGTCTATCAGGGAGCTGATAGTGGAGGTTCAAGGTTTGAGGCAACAGATCAAAAGCATGTGCCTTCAACAAAGCTCGCCGGCTTCGAGTGTCAGTCAGATCAGAGATGGCAGAGACCAAACACATCATATCCAACTAGATTTAGAAGTGGATGAAGTGTTTTTGGTCATTGGTGAATCAGATCTACAACAACAGTCATCTTTGCTACAAATTCCAACCTCATCGATGAACGTTGTTTTATTGTTGAATGTTGTGGTGAAACTAGATTTACCTCCTATCCACACAAATCCTAGCCACCAAACATGTAACGGAAAATCGAATCGCCTCAATATATACATATAACAAATGTATTATACAATCTAAACATATCACATATATATAATCCAAAAACTACCCGCAATCCACTCAAAGGTGTCCAATCTGACCGTAACGATGGCAACGACGTGTCTCTGCTATCCCAGCCTGCCTATCCTTGGATCTCTTACCCCAACTTTGGTTCCTTTGATCCCAATCTTGTAGGTACGTCTGTGTCTGACATCTATGTTGCTCTGTCGGTGCAAGTACAATTGCCTATACAGCTGGCGATCATCATTACTGAACGGATCATCTCTCTGTTCCCGATCGTCCTTTACGATCCCAATCTGCCTGCCAGTGAACTTTGCATGCTTGAAACCCTTGTTTCTCGCCGTCAGACTCATCCCATTGTCTTTTTGGCCTGTAATCTACCCGAGAACTCTGCTCCAATTGTCCCATCTTTAGCAGTTTAGTAGGTTGTCTATCCATCATGATCCGAATTGAAAAGCATGCATCGAACCAACCTCGGTATATACACGTATCGTATATAGTATACAATCAAACACATAGAGCATATATAACACTAACTTTACCCATCTCACTGTCACTTCCCAACTAGGGTTTTAGGGCAAGTACATCGGGTTTCCACATTTAAGATTTATTCATTAAGTTTTATGCTCTTTTATTACTTCATTCCCAAAGTACATCGACCTTTCTCTGATATCAAATTGTAGCGGTCCCAAATCCATATTGATTTGCCATGCGGGCCTACAACCGGCCACATAGTTGCCAGCTTGTATCCCATATCCAACTAACGATAATTATTACCTCATTCAGCAGAGTTATTAACATTTTAAATACTTAAATTTAGCGAAAGCCTTAAAATATGTAATCTATAGTTGCATTTCATTAAATAAGAAAACATTAATCCTTTATGGAAAACTTGGCAATGTACATTGTATATAAATTAGCAAAAGAGTTTACATACATGTACAAGTATCTCATAAGTCTCGAATACCAAAATAAAGTCAAAAGAACAAAATATATATACATATAATTCAGTCCGCAGCAGTGGGAAATCACAAGTATTCCGCTAAGGTCTCTAGCCTCTGCTCTTAGTAGGTTTTGCACTCAAGCCATCACAAGAGGCAAATGACGAGTCTAGGTAAGTAAAACCCTTAAGAAACACACTCGAGTGTTTATTTGTTTGGTTTTCATTTGATTTAACTGTTATTGTTTATTATTGTATACTCTTTTCATGTGCTTACTTATGTTATACGGTTGGCATTATAATTCGCCATTGGATTTTGGGTTTATTTTGAAGTGTGTAGGCGGATTTGGGTAGGCTGGATAATAAGGACAGACTAAGGTGATGGACACGTGGAGGAGGAGGAGAAGCCCCTTGGAGAAATCTTGATATTTGGATTAGGGTTCAGTCCTGCTACACGACACATACCCATTTTGGCATTTATCGATGTTATTTATGCATGCGTTTTATTTTCAGTTGCTTGTTTTACTACGCATGTTTATTTAATAGTTTATTGGCTTTCATTTTTATAAAATATTAGTTTGTGTTCTTTTGGGTTTTACTCACTAAATTGTCATCTGCCTCTTGATGGCTTGAGTGCAGAACCTATTACGAGCAGAGGCCAATAGACCTTAGCGGACTACTCGTGATTTCCCACTTTACGAACTGACTCGTATGTATATATATTTTGCTATTTTGACTTTATTTTTATATTGGAGACTTATGAGATACATGTACATGTATGTAAACTCTTTTGCTAACTTATATACAATGTACATTGCCGAGTTTTCCACATAGAATTGATGCTCTCTAATTTAATGAAATGCAACGACAGATTACATGTTTTAAGGCTTCCACTGAATTTAAGTATTTAAAATGTTAATAATTCTGATGAATGAGGTAATAATGATCGTTAGTTAGTCGTGGGAGGACAACGCAACTAGCAGCTACGTGACCGGTTGTGGGCTGCATAGCCCCGTGGCGGATCAATATGGATTTGGGGCCGCTACAAAATAGATCCGAACTATATTTAGCTGAATCGGTAGTCGAGAAGGTCATCCCACAACCTATTTTAGCATATTTGCATAGTTGTGTGTCTTCAAAAGGATTGGATAAGTCCATAGCAGTGAGCTCTCCACCATGGCCTCCACTCTTTTTATCAGCGACGAAATTATTATCCTTAGTCCTCTTTGCTACTATTGCTCCGCCTCCTTGGCCACCACCACGACTTTCTTGGATGTATCAATCCTCCGAGCTCCAATTATTTTCATTTGATAAAGTAGATTTTTGCTCTTTTTCATTGTTTTGTTTCATCATCTCTGTTGTAATACATATGAGAAAGAAATTCCATGGCGATCAAAACAGTTTGCACTCCCCTTCGTTAGCTGGTCGTGCCCTCTCCATTGCAATATGTTTGAGGAAGATGACCTATTATGCTCAAGACACTATTCGAGGAAATCGAATGATGCACGGGTCGACAAAACATCAAAGTGGATGTCACTACTATAGTGTTTACGCATGCATTATAAAACATCATATGCTTCCTTTTGAGCCACTAGGTTCTCCTCGACTTACGTACTTTTTAAGTTGGCTAGTCCATTTTTGTTGTAGGCCATTTGATGATCTGATTCTATCTTCGTCTCGTGCGATCTTTGTTGTTATGCAAAGGTTGGGGCGTGGGATCATTTCACTCGACTCATCAAACGGGTCCACTGGTGCACTTGTTTTTATGTGGTTCAAGAATAACACCAGGATTTTAGGATGGATTATATGTGGAGATTTGTAGAAGCAGTCATTGACAATTAGCAAAGGCATGAAGATTGATTGTTTCTTTTCATTCAAATACGGGTTGGTCGTTAAGTTAAGCGATGCATCAATACTCTTCTACCTAATTTTGCCTCTTCCTCCTCCTTGTTCAGTCATTAAATCAGATGAACTACCCACCCTTATTGAGGTATTTTTTACTAGACTGGTTGCATGTCCATTCTTTGTTATTTTCCCTTTAACTAGGTTGGTGATAGTCCAAGTTTGCAAGTTTCTATTTTGTGTTCTTCAACATGGTGCCTCAATTGTAGAGAATCTTAAGATGATATTATGAATTGGTGTGTGAGTTATGACATTAATTTGCTTCTCTTTCCTGCTGCCGCCAAAGCAATAATAGGTTTTGAGGTGTTATCTAAGCAACACTCATATCTTACAGTTGTATTTCAAGTGATTAACGAAATGTTATTGATGAGTAGGTCAGTAGTTGTATTTCAAATATCTTAAGAATCTATAGCTAAATCGGGAGCACTAGCGATCCGGTTGTCTAGATGTAGTGCCTTCACAAAACTCTATGCGATCAAAACATTAAATCCAATTTGCGTGAGTCTAGGGTTGTGTGTTTGGTTAGAGAAGTAGTTAATGGTCGTATCTTGACTACCAAGAATAGAAAGTGCAAGGAGCCGAGTGTGTCACCGGGCTTTATAGCTACACTATAATATAATTGAATTTCATTTTTTTGTATGGATCAAAGACCAATGAATTCCATGTGACATTAGACAAGTTCGAGAAGCTGAAAGTCTAGGTTACTTTCCTTTTTGATATTCGTTTTTTACAAAGTGTTTTTACATGTCTTTAGTCTTAATTGTTCTCTAAAACCTCTTATTTATCTTTTTGTTATTGTTTTTTCCTTATAAAGATTACCAAGCTCAATAGGATCGATCATTTGTCACTATCTACAAAATAGTTAGTTTAAATTATATTATTTTATTGATGCGTTCGACGCGTTTTAGCGTCAGATTCTATTATAGGAGAAAAAGTAAAAAAGAAAGAGAGAGGGGGAAGGACGAAAAGGGGGATGTCGGTAAAGTCACACTCACTAGAGCGAGCAGAGCATCGTTGGAAACCCTAAGCGATAAATCTATTAAAGGTACTTAACTTTTTTTGGTGCATTAAAGGTACTCATTTAACTACACATTTAACTATCTACACATAGAGCAAATATAATTTGGAACATTTACTAAGTGTCCAACTTATCTCAACAATATCTCTAACATTTCTTGCTCAGAGGTACCCATTTTTCAAATCTGATTAATTAAACACGTGTGGCAAGTACTTGAGGAGTCAAATCAATGTCCACCATAAAATGGGTTTTGTTATAAGAAAAGAGGCCGGCTATGTGCACCCCGGTCAACACTCAGGGCACCCCATTTTTTTCAATTGTATGTGTAATGACTGATGTGCCCTCCAACCTAAATCTACAACAAAAACCCAAAAATCAGAATTACCAAGGCACCCCACCCCATTTTTGAGCTTGGTTACTCCCGTTCAATCCCTATATCTCGGTTCCGTTGACACGACGTTATTAGGCTGAAAGAGTTTATACAAGGTCGGTATCCTCATCCATTGTTCAGTTTTTGAGGTGTTGAATTTTGCGTTTGGTGTGTTTTGGTGTTGACAGTGTTTGATGATTCTCGTTTACTTAGGGTTTGGAGCAAATCGTTTGGTGTTTTAGTGTACAATGGATGAACAAAACTCAAGTGACGATGAATCGAGGCAGTTGGAGGTGAGTTTTAAAGTTTTTTTAGGTCTAGGGTTCTCAATATGCAAATGTACCACGTACACGATTGTTTCGGCCATACAGGATCGAGATATCTGTATATATATCGGTGACACACAATCGATACTTAAACGTAATTCTCGGTAGTAGATAACCGAACATTTTTGTAATGGGTTACTAGTGGACTCGGTGGTCATGTGCCGAGATATATTGAATGGTCTCGATTGTGACATACTGAAACTATCCTTTACGTGTCGACCCTGTACTACCGAGAATTGCGTTTTTAAGGATTTTCTAACTTTTAACACCGAGTACTTATGATATTTGAATTATTCTTGCAGGAAGTAGCATCGACAAGTGCATTTCAAGATATCTCTTATCTTTTCAAACGGGATGCACCATTTGAAACTAGAAAAGAGGCACTCAAATGGGTTCAAGAGACAGGACGTGCTAGAAAGTTTGTCCCGGTTATAAAGAAGTCTGATGCCAGAGGGAATGGCCGTAGGGGAAGGGTCACAATTACATGTGAGAGATCCGGAACATATAGGGGTATTTCCCAAAGAGTTGGAATTGCTTAAGCTGAACTAATTGAGAAGATGCCACGTAAGTTGACAAACGCAGAGGAAGAGGACAACACAAGACCAAACACCGGTACGAAAAAATGTCAGTGCCCTTTTCTTATTCAACTCAAGGAACACCCAGACTCATATTGGTATGTAAGTGTAGTATGTGGCATGCACAACCACAACTCTGTGAATTTCTTGGAAGGGCACTCATATGCTGGAAGATTGACTCAGGATGAGGCAGCTAGTTTGGATCAGATGAGTAAGGCTAATGTTAGGCCACGACAGATCCTAAACACTTTGAGGCAAAGGGATAAGAACAATGCTTCAACATTGCGGACAATATACAATGCACGACAAAGGAATCGAATTAAAGAAGCTGGTGGGAGAACTCAAATGCAACAACTCTTACATTTATTGGAAGACAATATGTATCTGTTATGGTATAGTAAGGACCCCGAATCGAATGTAGTTACAGACTTGTTTTGGTCCCATCCTGACTCCATAAACTTATTGAGGTCTTTTCCATACGTTCTTCTAATGGATTGCACATATAAGACCAATAGGTACCGATTGCCGTTGTTGGAGATTGTTGGGGTCACTTCGACAGGCATTACATTCTCGGTTGGGTTTTGTTTTTATCTTCGAGACTATGTCCAACTACACATGGGCATTGAACATTTTGAGAGGTTTACTAGACGGGTGGCCTACACCTAGTGTTTTTGTCACCGATAGAGAATTGGGCCTAATTAATGCAATTGAAGAAGTTTTTCCACAATGTTCCCACCACTTTGTACATGGCATATCAACAAAATGGTGTTGACCAACACCAAAAAGATGTTTGCACGAAATGATGACTTTCAACTCTTCAATAAGAGGTGGACGGATTTGATGTATGCTACGACCGAAGCATCATTCGAGCTTATGTTGGCTACGTTACGTGTTGAGTATGCGATATGAAAGGTCTCGCAATTATTTGGAGGATACTTGGTTGCGGAATTACAAGAATAGATTTTTACGTGCATGGACAAATCTACTTTTTCATCTTGGAGAAACCACAACGCAAAGGGTTGAGTCTGCACATTCCACTCTCAAACAGCATCTCGGCACATGTACTGCAAACTTTGAGGCGTTGTGGAGTGTAATTCATGGAATGTTAGACATACAACATAACAGGATCAAATCGTCGTTTGAGGTTAGTTTGAATGTTGTGCAACATGGATATATGGATGGATTGTATCGCCGTTTGCAGGGTTATGTATCCTTGAAAGCGCTTAAGTTGATTCGTAACGAGGTTGAACGTAGGGTGAATGTTGAGACAGACCGGAGCTTATGTGGTTGTGACCTACGTACCACTTGTGAGCTTCCGTGTGCACACGAGCTTAATGTACATATTTTAGATGGTTCACCTATACCACTTGAAGACAACATGTGTATTGGAAGAAGTTGAGTATGGTACCCGATGCATCAGTGAATCGGACTGCCTATAACTTGAATGACGAGCTTCAAAGAGTTGTGTCTAAGTTTGAAACATTCGTTGATGAGGATTCGCGTGTTAGGACTATTCAACAATTAAGAGAGATTAGTTGTCCTTCCTCGACGTCATGTATTGCACCACAGGCAAAAGTGAAGACAAGGGGGAGACCGAGTCTTGATAGTTTTGGTAATTATGTTATAGGGAGCAAGAAAATGAAAAAAGGGAAGAGAGGGATGAAGAGGAAAGCGAGGAAAATGATACTTCTACGACGAGAGATCCAAGTGGCTTTGAATATGTACTTACACCCGTGAGGCGACAAGTGCGCGAAGGAAAGTAAAACAAGTTAGGAATAAAGTACATCGAACACGTGGCGCATCTATGGGAGTATCTGAGATTGGATTCATTCACACTATACAACCGGATTGGATTCAACATGTTGAGACTACAGTAAATGTGGATAGCGATGGAAATTGTGGCTTTCGTTGTGTTGCCGCCGGTCTTGGATTCTCAGATATAGATGGTTGGAAAAGGGTTAGAACAGTATGGTTAATGAACTACAAGAGAACCAAGAGTTTTGGAAGGATTTGCTTGGAAGTTACTTCGACCAAATTAAGGGAGGCACAATTATTTGAAGGTAAGGATGTCGGGTCGACAAGTGGATGTCCCTTCCGGACATGGGACTTCTAATTGCAACAACATTTAATGTTGTGCTTGTCAACGTGTCATATGGTTGTTGCATGACATTTCTTCCTCTACGTAATGCCCCTCCGCCTATGAAAGATCGGGTAGTTATTGGCGTTACAAATGTCAACGACACTCATTGGGTTAGGGTAAGTTTTTAGCGTTTGTATCAAATTTTGGTTAATATGTCAATCCACGTTACTTATTCTTTCTTTTATGTTGCTCCTCCATTTGACAGGTCATATTCAAGCCTAATGCACCGGTTCCCCCTGTATTCTTGGTGTGGAAGACCTTCGCGAATGTTGATGCTCAAGGGTGGGGTTTTGGTATTAACATCCAAGCACAAGTCCCGGTTCAATCTTCTCATGTACACACGCCCTTCGTGGTAGACTTAGAAGCAAACTTGAATTGATGTTGTTGAATGAATATTATGTTTTCGAAACTTGGCATGATGCTTTTGTGTACTTTTGTTGATGTATGTAACTTGAATTGATGTTTGTTGAATGGATAAATTCATGACATGCCAAGTTTGTACTCTCAATTAAAAGGATCGGTTACAGAAGGTCGAAAACTACCCCCAAGTCTCGGACAGACAGAACCGTGACACCCATTGTAATCTCGGACATTAAGGTTCGTGAGCATCCAACAATGGGGTGCCCTAAATACTTCGGTTACATGACATCGAGATTCTTGCTAAATTACGGTGACTAATAACTGAAAAGTAGACCAGAGTAACAGAACATTATAACCGATTTACTGCAAATAATTGCGGTAGCATGTGGCCGATTTAATGTGTGTTCCTTGCATGTGAGCATCGGTCAAATGCAACCGAGACCCTTAATTACCAATCGGTATTTCATAGCGCGAGACTAATTCATGAATTACGGTATGCCGTAACCGATTTTATCTCGCAAAGTTGTGATAATAGGAGGCCGAGTCGTTATGTGTAATAGTTGCGTAATAATTTCGGTGATGAACTACCGAGACCATACATAGGTTTCGGTACCACTTGATCGTAAGTTAGACATTACTTGCGGGTGTGCATGACCGATACTATATAAAATTTGGCCAATATGGCAGGGTTCGCATGGAGGCGTCCGAGCTCGATAGACCAATCACGGTCATGCATAACCGATAATTCTCAGTAGTTCTCGTTCCTGCGTGGCCGTGGATTTCTCTGTGGTAACTTATTGCAAACATGGCAGTAACAAAAATAGAACAACAAATAGTAGTAATAGAACACATCAATTCAAACATGACTAACAAGTCAAATATTATCAATTCAATAGAACAATACCGAAGAAGGTAAACAATACCAAATTAACAAGTTAAACATCATCCATCATCAAATACCAAACAAGTTAAACAATACCAAATGAACAAGACAAACAACATGTTTTTTCACTTGAGCCCTTTTGCTTTCTTCGCTTTGCGACTAACATATGTTGTCGTGGGGGACTTCCTCTTAGGTGGCTGGCTAGAACTTGGGGTGGGCGAGAGGGCATTCTTTCTCACCGAAGGCTCAATAGAACTTGGGGTAGGCACACTTTCGGTTGGGGTACTTGTCATGTTGTGAAGGAGCGAGAGGTGCACTCGGTGTTGTGGTGTTGGTCGTGGTGGTGGTGGTACTGTACCAAGACCCATACCCGTCAAGTAGTCCACGACATCATTCGCCATTTTCTCAGCAGCCTCCATCTTGGCCATACCCGCCGGCAAGTCTATCCATGCCAATACGCTATCCAATGCCCGTCGATTACGTTGTTCAAAACCAATAGAGAAACTATGAATAAATAATACAAAAGAAATGTGATAAACCAACTTAAATTTAAATGGTTGCAATGCTCTTACTTCCAATAACTCATTATCACCAACCGTATTAGGGAAGTCATCACTGTGCGCTGGGTTCTCAATGGTAGGATGTGAAACTCGTGTGAACCATGGCGAGATATTCTTGGTGCAGCCATGAACTCGAACCTCGCCTTCTCCCCTCGATCTTCAACGAGAGTGAATGGCTACGCCACCTTTCCCAATTCTCCGGTTGGAATGAGTACTTAACCGAGTATTTCATTGCAGTGCGGCCTCGATTTGCTTCGAGGGGGCGATATGGAGACGGCGGTATTCCTTGAACATGGCCAAGCTGTCGAAGGAACCTCTCCGGATGGTATGGCTCCACAACTTCCATGTACTTCAAACAACCAGAGTAGAAGGCCATCGGTAGAACAATACCGCCTGTCCTGATGTCACTGTATGGGTCCTACGTCACCTACACCAATGAAACAAACAATTTATATTAAAATATGAAGTTTGATAAATTGGAATATCAAAGTCAAAGTAATAAAACAAAGTACCTCACTTGGTCGTAACCTATCAAAGGTCCTACGAATACTACTTAGCTTGTCCACGTTAGCTACCGTCTCGTGTTTCTGTACCCACCTCGAGACACGTGGCTCAAGGTGGTCCATGTATTTCGCATTCGACGCAAAGCAGTTTGGAGTGGGAAGTGCTCGTATACCCATCCCTAAAAAAAGAATCAACAAAAATTAAAAAAGAAGTACTGGATTTGTATTGGCGATTCACAAGTAATGTACAAGAAATATGTACCTCGAGTAAAGTTAGGTACCACAAATCTGCGACACTTCTACCCCGGTGGTGACCCGAGATGACGGTAAAGATAAGCTAGAGCGAAGACGGCACCCCATGCGTAAGTCCCGACCTCATCCAAGTTCTCCAGAAGCTTCAGTAATGAAATTGAAACTCGTGACCCACTCTTATCGGCGAATAGGGTGCAAGAGAGCAAGTACAAAAAGTATGCACGTGCAGTACATTCCACTGGAGGGTACGTAGTAGGAGAACTGGAAGTACTGGAAGACTTGGACTTGGGTGGGCAAAAACGACTCTTCAACCAAATTACTCGCACTGTGAGACCCTTCGTAATGTTAACCTCTTCCTTTGCTTCGTCAGGAGAAACCCCGAGCAGTTTTGAAACTAACTCAATTGCATCCTTACGGGACTCCTCTGTATACCTTGAAAAATTCTCAACCGCCACCACCTTGCCCGTCACTGGGATCTTCAGTAAAATGCTCACGTCCTCGAGCGTGATGGACATTTCACCAAATGGTAAATGAAATGTATTGGTCTCCGGCTGCCACCACTCGACAAAAGCTGATATCACCTCCTTATTGGCATTCCGATAGGAGCAGTCTATTAGTGGAGCCAAACCCGACCTCTGAATGATTCTTTGCGGTCCACAGGTATCGGGGTGACAAGATTGCAAATCCCATTCAGCTATTTGAGCCCCGTGGTTTATGCACTTAAGCAACGGTCGATGCTACAAAAAAAAACATAATTCATAAATACATTATCGTATATGAATAGCAAAAGTAATAATTTGATTGAAAATGAATTGATATTTTGCCAAAAAAAGGCAGCATACCTCATTATTCCAAATTGCTGCCGCAACATGATCCTTAAAACTCTTCAACAAAGAGCGGTCAATAGGACCGCCAGGGAAAAGAGCAGATGGGTCATCTTCGGGCTCTACAACATTCCCACCAACAATACCACTACTACTCCTAGTTACTTGTGGTTGGGATGTGGTGGTTTCATCCATTGCGGCCCTACGGGCCTCATCCCCGTCTGCACCACCCCGACAACTGCTCCTCACAGGGAAATGAGATGCTTCATCCTCGACGTTATCCCTCAATGGTCTGCGTCCATGTACACCCTCAACAGCTTGCACTTTCGCCTTTCGATATGATGCATTCTGTGCCTTCCTCTTACCACGGACATCACAAGCAGAAGGAGCAGCAGAAGGAGGAGCAGTAGGAGCAGAAGGAGCAGCAGCAGGAACAGCAGGAGCTGCAGGACCAGAAGGAGCAGCAGCCACGACCGATGCTCGTTGTGCTCGTGCTCGTTGTACTCTCGTGGGCTCTCCATCGACATCCTCTCTGGAAACAGTACATTTTCCTCGAGCCATATCTGATAGAGAAAGACATTGTAACAATATAATCTCTTGTGCAACAAAAAAAAACCCCAAAAAATATATTTTCAACACTGAATCGGTATGGCACAACCGATAGCAAAACAAAATTTTCGGTATAGCATAACCGAAACATAAGGAAACGTTTCGGTATGACGAAACCGAGATCTATCACAAAGTTTCGGTATTTATCCTCCAAGACTAAACCTACGCATAAGTAATATACGACCTTCGGTTTACTGTCACCGAAACAAAACCAAGAATCTCGGTTACTTGTGTCCGAAATGTAATGAAATTTTATATGGGCTAAGTGTCGTTTGGATACAAACGAGAAGTACTCATAAGTCTCGGTATGGTATTTCTGAGATTAATGACTATATCACGGTCTGTGTGGCCGAGTATTACGGTTTGCAAAAAAACCCGATTTTTAAGCATTTTCATAGACGACTACAAAAAAACGAACCAAATGAACATAAAATCAAACAAAAACTCAAACGTACCTTACTTTCCCTCTCGATTTCACAATGAACTCAAATTCGAACTGTCCCTAGCCGTGACCACTCCAATTGGGCGAAAAACCTAAGAAAATTATAATATAACCTACACTTTGGGCGCAAGTTTTATTTTTAACTATTTATGGTTCTTTTTTGTCTCCCAAACATGAGCCCCACATCGAACAAAATACCATAAATAAGCTAAAAAAAAAGTGTACACCCAAAGTATGTTAGATTATCATTTTCCTTTGTTATAAACTGAATTGGAGTAGTGCTATTTTGAACTCTTAAAGTCGGACTTTTTTTTGAAATTGTTTTATTTCAAAGTCATCTTCAAGCAATTAGATTTAGGTATCTTTAATCGGGTGGCATGTATATCATTAATTATGATGGCGCACCTCATTTATTTATTTATTTATTTATTTATTTATTTTGAAAAATGCATATATCTCCAAGATCGAATGTGGATTGAATGTCAATGTATGTCAATTAGAACTAAATAGACATTGGAGTAAGAAAAACCTCTCTAATGAAATGTGTATTTTGAATGTTGAGCTGACGTGGATGGACATTGTCTTTTTTTTTTTGTAGGAACATTGACTATTTTGCATGTCACTTCTTGACATTCAAATTGAAATCACATTAGATAATCGATATTTTTTTAAGTACTTATTTATTTTTTTATGTTTATATTTTCACATTTTAATTAATAAAATTAAAAAAAGAAATGCTACATTATCATTTGAGCCACAAATCCACATTTACCATTAGAGACCTATTTTGAAGTTCGGTATCTATTTGAGCCACATGAGATGGACATCATCTCCACGTTGAGAATCCACGATAAAGACGTGTGCCATGTAGGATAGGATAGACATCCAAGTGATAAAAACATCTCCAATGGTACTGTTGATTTAGGATGTCCGCTTACATGGCACCCACACTAGACATTGTTTACATTGCCACGTCATCCTTTTACAGTCATTAATGACTAAGTGATTAGCAACTTGATTTCCTCCCGAAAATTGTGACAAGTGCGAACCCACCATATGCTTTCTCTAGGAGTTTAATACAGTCGGCAAGAATCATGGTATGTTTGTATTATAGTTTTTTTGTACATTCGATTTCATTTTTTTATCTATTGAAACTTTCCAATTCCATCAATTTTGTTCTAATTACCATGATTTTTCCTTGATTAATTAGTTCTTAAGTAAGTTTTATCTAATTATATGATGAACAACAATTAGCTTTCTCTAACCCTCTGTTTTTTTATGAATCTAATCCTATGTTATTAAGGCTAAATGTATAGTACTGGAAGAAATTAATCTTGTTGAATTAAAAAAAAAGGCTCACTCAACTTCTTTAATAATACTGAATACATATTAGTCTATGGATAATGTTATACATTCATGGTTTCAATTAGATTGAATATAAGTTAAGTTGATGCATATGTTTGTGATCGCAGTTGTGACTACAAATCAAGATGTCTTCATCGAATTTTGATTCTGATTCAAGCGATGATTCAGTTTCAATTATGAAAAAGTTTGATGAGCTTGAAGAAAATGATACCTCAATGAGCAGAAAGGTGGCTTTAGTACAAAATATTGCAACACATGTTTCTATCATAACTTCAACAATGATGATTGATAAAAAAGGTCCTCATGGAGGCTCTAAAGTGGGTAGACGTTATATACATCGCGATAGAAAGGAACGTTATGAACTAATTATCAACAACTACTTTAGAGGTGAGCAATCAAAGTATACATCAGAGCATTTTCGATGTCGGTGTCGAATGGATATTGAACTGTTTGAACGCATTTTACAAGCAGTCAAAAGTTATGATGATTATTTTACACTAAAAATAGATGCGACGGGAAAAGAAGGATTGAGCCCTTTACAAAAAATGACAGCTGCTGTGCGAATGCTAGCATATGGTTGTCCAGCCGATCTTCTTGATGAATATATTCAAATTGGGGAAAGCACTGTAATTGAGAGTCTAATACATTTTTGTGATGCTGTGATCGGAGGTACCTAAGAAAGCCAACTTCAATTGACATAGCAATGTTACTCCAAGAAGGAGAGGAAAGGGGATTCCCGGGTATGCTTGGAAGTCTTGATTGCATGCACTGGCATTGGAAGAATTGTCCAACGGCTTGGCATGGTACGCATACAAATGGTTTTAAAGGAGTTCCTACTATTATTTTAGAGATTGTGGCGTCAAAAAGTTAATGGATTTGGCATGCTTTTTTTGGCATGGCGGGCACAAACAATGACATAACTGTTTTAGATAGATCTCCATTAGTTGATGATCTAATTAATGGCGTTGCACCCCCATGTGATTTCGTAGTGAATGGTCATCACTACAACATGGGCTATTTTCTTGCAGACAGAATTTACCTAAAGTATGCAACGATTGTTCAGACAATAAGCCATCCTTCTTCCGTAAAAGAGAAAGTGTACACTGAACACCAAGAAGCTGTGCGAAAAGATATTGAAAGAGCGTTCGGCGTCTTACAAAGTAGATGGCATATTGTTAAAGGTCCAGCACGAATGTGGAATACAAAAGTTCTTGGGAAGATAATGAAGACTTGTATCATTTTGCATAATATGATTATTGAAAGTGAGCAAAGTCAAGGAATTAATCCAGAAAGTTGGCAGCCTCATAGAGATGAAATGGTTGAAGATATTCATATAGAACATGATTCCAGTTTCCTCTCAAAAAGATTGATCAAACGAAATGAATGCAAGACCAAAGAGTTCACTACGACTTAAGGAATGATCTCATCGACCATCTATGGGATAGATATGGTGGTCAACAAGCAATTTGATGATCACATATATATAGCTTCTAACAATTGTCTCAAGGTGTTGACACTTGCGTCCTAATAGCTCTTCTTTTGATTTAAGTGTTTTTTTTCTTAATGCATTTGATTTTTGCTACTTTGCAACTGTTTTAAAAGAATGTAAAGAATTTTGGCGAAAGTAATTTTGCCCTTCTTCTTGATTAGTTTGCATTACCCATCCTTTATTGAACATTTTTCTATAGTGAATTATGATACTTTATTATTGTAGCATTATTTATCTTTTTAATACTTTTTTCTGGTAATTATGTTGTGTTAGTGTGATTAAATCCAAGTATAAGAGATACACTGAATGATTTCAGAAAAAAAAAAAAAAAGCATCATAGTAAGTATATGAGAAGCTCAAATGATAATATGATATGAATATATTATTTTTTGTGTGGGCAGGGCAGATATCTTTTGAACAAATGCTTGCACAAAGAAGTTTAATTTAAAACACCTTCAAGATTGAACTATTTCAAATTTGTAATCCATCAAAACTTTAATGAAAAGAAATCCTTCATCAAAAGTTGAGTACTATTACTTTTTTAAATGTTCCAGAAACGAGTTATCATGGACAAATTAACTTCAGTCTTCATCAAAAGCTGAAAACTATTACATTCATCAACAAGTTCATCAAGGTCCAGCTTCGATTTCAAAACCATGTATGTTTTGATTAGGAGTATTCATGTGAGTTTCTTTTGGTCAGAACTAAAAGGGTTGTTCGCCATCAAATAGAGACCTTCTGCAGCAGCTATATGAAGAGACCTTCTGCAGCAGCTGTAAAGAAATAGAGACCTTCTTCATCAAATAGAGACCTTCTGCATCTATATGAAGAGACCTTCTTCATCAAATAGAGACCTTCTGCAGCAGCTGTAAAGAAATAAACGCATGAAACAAAAATATCATAAGCAATTGAGCATATATATAATAAATATTGCAGCAAGCAATAATGAATCAATTGAGCCAGATAAAACTGAAATCTAAAATATAAAAGAGAAAATTGTAGTACTGAAACGTCAATATGCAAGAATGTTGTATTCTCCTCATAAGATGCAATAGCATGAAATCTTGTTACAACATAAAATGAAGTGGCGATAGACGATATTTAAAAGAGTGTATATTGAAATGCATAGTGTATTATTTGCCTAATAAAAACATTTCAATTTCAGCATGAATAAAGCTGAACAAGATACTGCATGAAATCTTTGTTCCAACGTAAAATGAAGTTGCGATAGATGGCATTTTTCAAGATGATCTATGCATCACTGGAGTATATGTCTCAGAACATTCATAAATGACTGCTTATCAATCCGTAGAAGTCTGCACAGTTCAAGTACTTGAACTGTATAAGTTTGAGGAATATTAAAAAGGATAGACAATTCTCTGAATGAACTATAAGGTGGCAGGCTTGACACAGTCTCTTCTGATCCATCTTCTAATCTGCCTACTTCTTCCTGTGCATGAGTGTCTCCTTGCAGGGAATTCCACAAATAATTCTTCAAACGACCTTTACAAAACCTGTGGAAGGTGATTGTCAAGATATGAAGAATAAGGAGGAAAAGATAGGAAGCTGTTGACAGCTTGAGACCTACTGTGCTCATTAGTCCAATCAGGAGGAGTTATGAAATTATCATTCTAATATTTAAAAAGGAAAGGTGTTGACAACTCCCTGGTATCCTGCATTAAAAAGATAGGTTCATAAACTTTTTTATTTTTTATTTTTTGCAAACAGATAAGGCTCATAAATTTAGAAACTATATATACAAACCTCTCCAAACATTAGTAACCATTCAAGGACTGCAAATCCTTTGCTCAATGTTAGTCACACAATAGCAGGGATCAATAAACACAAAACATATGTAGGAAAGTTAGTCCCAACTCCACACTTTGTCAAGTCCCATTACCCATATCTTGCCCCTCAAACTTTCCAATAACGAGATGCCACCCAAGACACGAAAGTAAAACCCAATATCTATCATAGTTGTAAATCCTAGCATGCCCTTTTGATGCGTTACTCACTATCCATCCCTGAGAAGTACGCAACAAGAATTTATCATGGTAACCAAAAAAAGAAGTCACGATCAGCTTAGATAAAGGAGTGACCACAAATAAAAAACAATTCTTCATTAAAGATAACTAAAGAAAAAATAGGACTATCTTTAAAAAAAAGGAAAAAAATAGGAATTACAAGTAAAAAACTCCAACCCAAATAAAAAGAACATGAGTCCTAGAAAAAAAAAACTCTAGAGAAAGGACTCCAACAAATTAGAAAGTGTTGAACTTACAACTAAAATTCTTCTCAACATCAGTTTGACGAACCAAAAGTGTTTACCACAATATCCATTCTCTTTCCATTCTCTCATAATTTCAGCCTGATACATCTTAATCTCCTTTTGCAATGGCAATGGTAACTTGCTGACATCTGTATTGATGATCCGTTCTTGTTCTCGTCTTTTTTGAGCATTTTCTTTTAGTTCAAATTCTCTTTTTATGGCATATTCTTTTAACTCATGGTCTTTCTTATCTTTCTCCTTTCTCTTCTAGATCTTCTTTAAGATGCAACTCTAAAGTAGCTTGTAGCTTATGTAATGCATCACCACACCCCTTTCTTCATTCAACCTTCTCTTTTTTCTTTAGTCGTTTTTCTTCCTTACGGATGCTCAAGTCCTTGAGAACCGGCAACTCCTTGAGTCATTGGTGAATCTAAGTTAATGCCCTCATCTTCTCGGACTATATGTAGAAGGCGTTGATAGGGGCGGATTGTCCTTCTCATTTCCCACCTTTTGCTTTCTGCAATCACTTGTTCTAGTCAATTCCTTAGAACACCATTTCGGGTTTTTTTTCAACAATTCCCAACAATGCTCAAACTTGAATGAACTCCCATTGTTAAGGTTCTCATACATACGCATTGCTTCCCGTTTCTACAAAAGAAAAAAATATCAACTATTTAAAAAGTAGAAACTCACATATGAAGTATTAGAAATTACCATATCTTCTGGAGTTGTTCCACTTCTAGGAGTTCTTTCCAATCGTTCATAGTGTCCGTGGAACTTATTTACAGCAGCCATTATTTTCCCCAATGACATTGCAACCCATTATTCGTTCTAGCTTCATCATACACTCCTAACCTTTCTTTCCAAACTTGCAAAATCCTTTCCCACATTCTTTGAGTTTTTCGATTGTTGCCAACGTCGTAGTCGATCGAGACATAAAGCCACGCCTTTGTTAAAGCTATGTCTTCGTCTTTAGACCAATTTTTGCTATTAACACCATTTTGAGAAAGGTCGACCCATTGGAAAGCTTGCCTTTTTTAGATCCTTTAGTGCTACTAGGCATTTGTATCTCAAATGGAGCTTTGGAACCATAAAGTAACTCTTGATATGAGTTACCTTGTCCAAAATTTTGAGGAGTATGTAAAGGATACGAGACATTCATTGGATTAAAAGTGAAATTGGGTTGGAAAGGAAGGTTGAATGGACCAAGTTGATTAGCTTGAGTTTGAAATAGTTGTGGGTCAGATTGAGAGGAATTAAAAACATGTTGAGAACTAATGGAGTCACTAGCATTCATAGGTTCAAGATCATTATTAAGTTGTCTAGAATCCTGAGAATCCATTGAAGAAGTCTGGAAGAATTAAGACTACATTATTAGCATAAGCAAACAAAACTAGTAAAAGAAATAAGTACAATGAAAAAAATGTGGACAAACAAATAGTTCCTTCAATTTGATTGTGTTGGTGCATACAAAATTGTAGAGATGAACTAAAATGTATTACCAGTACCCACTTTCAAGACACATCTATATCAATTGAAGAAGAAAAATAAGATTGGAACATAAAAACTTCCACCCAATTTGAAGACACAATACCATCACATTTCAATTGATTGTATTCCAATTGAGATTGGGTAATTAATCTGGCTAACATATCCATTTGACCAAAAAAAAAAATGCATGGCAATGAAATGAACAGATAGCAGGTATTTTTGATATATAATTGCTTCATATTGCAGCTACGGCAATTATCAAATAATCAAACTTTAAGATCTCTCTTAAGTACTCTGTCACTCCTATTTCTATACAGTTTGCATATATGGAGACACCTAAGAGAGAAAGAGAGAATGTACAAATGTCAAACTTATGATGAGGAGCCAACAAATAATACCAATTAAGATTGAAACCGAGACGCCTCAGGAGCAAATCCTTGTTAAATAATATTAGCCCTAAAGCTACATAGCCGACAAGGAAGGACTAAAAAACAACAAAAAGGTGATGGTAAAGTTGTGTCACCAAGCAAGTTTCAATTTCCCCTGTGTTGCAAGAGGGAGCTTTCTTTTTTCACTCAAACAGAGTAACGTGTAGAGTGACAGGATTGAGGCATACTCTGATCTAGGAACATAGGAAATTCAACGACACATTTACCTAGTTCTATCTTTTATTATAGTTGGCGTCAGTTCTCTAAAATAGATCAATCAATGGATCGATTCACACAATTCACACCCAATTTCAGTTTGAGAATCACACAATTCACAATCAATGGATCGATCAATACACTGTAAAGAACCACAACAACAAATTCGATACAACATAAATCACAGATAAATAATAAGATTGGGGATTTACAAATAAAAAATCAAAGATATGGGTTACCTGTAAGAAGAAGGATGAGGATGCTTGAAATCAAAAAAAAAAAGATGAGGATGCTTTGAAGATCTGAGAAGTGAAAATCTGAGAAGAGAAGAAGAATGAGGATGAGGATGCGCGGGGTTTTTTCCTTTTTGTTTGCCGCCAACGTTTTCGTGAAATCGCTTTTGTTTGTTAGGTTATTTCGATTTTTTTATACGTGGCATTGTGGACAGTGTCTATCCCACCCTCTATTTCTAGAGGGTGTGATAGATAGTGTTTATGCCACATCACCCAAACAGTGCCAATCCATATTTCCATTGGAGACAATTTTTTTACTCCAATGTCTATTCAATCCTATGTGGACACACATTCACCCCAATCCACAGCCCCATTGGAGTGTTGGTGGGAATTTCGAAAACTTGGTGCGATATAAAAGAAAAACTTGATGCAATTGATCGAGGTTTGAGTTATACTCAATGTCCTTAAGACTATTTCGCCCCGCTACGGTTCACTAGTCTACGAACCAATCTATGATTCAATACTCTCTCAGACTCAAAAGCATGTAAAATAGAGAAAGACATTTTGATTTGACCTATTTGCTTTTCCTTCTAATTATATATCTATATTTTAAAACAATCCATCAAGTGAATATATATAGACTTTTATGTGTCTATTAGAAAAAGACACACCTCTTGGTGAATAGATACACCTTTTGGTCTATTATGTCTCTACACAATAGTACACACCTTTTCACATAATTTTCATTCAAATTATAAACAATTAAATAATATAATTAATTATTCCAACATGGAGATGCTCTAAACCAATTGGAAACTCAACTTTTAACCCATCATGCATAAATTAGCCTATATATATAATCGACTATTTTATTTTTAGATATCTATCTATATATCGTATATAGACTATATCTCACTACTTAGATATCTATATACATCGATCGTATGATATTACTATATCCCAACATACAAATATACCGATCAAATTTTTTTTTATAGGAAATAAAGAAACAACTTGCACCCACCAAGCTTTAAACCCATGACCTCTTACTTTCAAATCTCATACCAAATCATAGGGCCGCCTAATTGATTGGCTACTTGTCCTCGATTGAATGCTTTGCTTTCTCACTAGCCATTCAGTGCTCACTTACACCACTAACAAGAACGTTAACGGTAGTAACAACGGTGGCATTATGAAAACGATGTTCCAAACCTGGTTGGTGATCAGGCCCGACCTCAATTTATAACTAAATTACAAACATTAATTTTTCTATTCTTTGATATATATATTTGGCCCCATTATAGAATTTATATATATATATATATATATATTGTATGTCTTACTAATTAATTCTAATATTGCAGCTATTACTTAGATGAGGTTGTTCTCGAACCAGATTTTTAAGTCGAGGAGAAGGCATATGGAATGAATCCGTTCCAATATTTGGCCCAACACCCAGAATTGAACGAGTTGTGCAACACAACAATGGCCCACGAAACATCAATCACCATGAAAAGGGTTCTTGACAAGTACAAAGGATTTGATGGTCTGGAAGTAGTAGTTGATGTAGGTGGTGGAATCGGAACCAACATTAACTTAGTTGTTTCTCATTAAGGTCGATTTGCCTCATGTCGTTGAAACCGCACCGTCATACCCAGGTATATATGTTGTATATAATTATATGGTCATGAGGATGATGATAATTTATGCTCTCATTGCCATCGTGATTTGGAGGCAAAATCAACTAAATCACGTATTTTTCATCGTTCTCTCCCACATATTCTGGTTTTTTCGAGTTGGACGGGTTTTTCGCCCGATTGGAGTGGTCGGCGGCTAGGGACGAGTTCGGGTTTGAGTTCATTGTGAAATCGAGAGGGAAAGTAAGGTACGTTTGAGTTTTTGTTCGATTTTATGTTCATTTGGTTCGTTTTCTTTGTAGTCGTCTATGAACATGCTTAAAAATCTGGGTTTTTTTGCAAACCCGTAATACTCGGCCACACAGGACCGTGATATAGTCATTAATCTCAGAAATACTATACCGAGATTTATGAGTACTTCTCGTTTGTATCCAAACGACACTTAGCCCATATAAAATTTCATTACATTTCGGACACAAGTAACCGAGATTCTTGGTTTTGTTTCGGTGACAGTAAACCGAAGGTCGTATATTACTTATGCGTAGGTTTAGTCTCGGAGGATAAATACCGAAACTTTGTGATAGATCTCGGTTTCGTCATACCGAAATGTTTCCTTATGTTTCGGTTATGGTATACCGAAAATTTTGTTTTGCTATCGGTTGTGCCATACCGATTCAGTGTTGAAAATATATTTTTTGGGGTTTTTTTTTGCTGCACAAGAGATTACATGGTTACAATGTCTTTCTCTATCAGATATGGCTCGAGGAAAATGTACTGTTTCCAGAGAAGATGTCGATGGAGAGCCCACGAGAGCACAACGAGCATCGGTCGTGGCTGCTCACTTCTCCTGGTCTCTTTGCTCTCTACGACTCTGTTGCTCTGCTGCTTCTTGCTCTCGCTGCTTGCTCCTTCTGCTGCTGCTGCTCCTCTCGCTTCGCTGCTGCTTTGCTCCCTCGCTTGTGATGTCCGTGGTAAGAGGAAGGCACGGGCGCATCATATCGAAAGGCGAAAGTGCAAGCTGCTGTTGAGGGTGTACGTGGACGCGAGCCGGTGAGGATAACGTCGAGGATGAGGCATCTCATGTCCCCGTGGGGAGCGGTAGTCGGGGTGGTGCAGACGGGGATGAGGCCCGTAGGGCAGCAATGGAAGAAACCACCACATCCCAACCACAAGTAACAAGGAGTAGTAGCGGTATTGTTGGTGGGAATGTTGTGGAGCCCGAAGATGACCCATCTGCTCCTTTCCACTGCGGTCTGTTGACCGCTCTTTGTTGAAGAGTTTTAAGGATCATGTTGCGGCGGCAATTTGGAATAATGAGGTATGTAGCCTTTTTTTGGCAAAATATCAATTCATTTTCAATCAAATTATTACTTTTGCTATTCATATACGATAATGTATTTATGAATTATGTTTTTTTTGTAGCATCGACCGTTGCTTAAGTGCATAAACCACGGGGCTCAAATAGGCCGAGTGGGATTTGCAATCTTGTCACCCCGATACCCGGGACCGCAAAGAATCATTCGAGAGGTCGGTTTGGCTCCACTAATAGATGCTCCTATATCGGAAGGCCAATAAGGAGGTGATATCGGCTTTTGTCGACGGTGGCGGCGGAGACCAATACATTTCATTTACCATTTGGTGAAATGTCCATCACGCTCGAGGACGTGAGCATTTTACGAAGATCCCGGGACGGGCAAGGTGGTGGCGGTTGAGAATTTTTCAAGGTACACGAGAGGAGTCCCGCAAGGATGCAATTGAGTTAGTTTCAAAATCGCTCGGGGTTTCTCTGACGAAGCGAGAGGAAGAGGTTAACATTACGAAGGGTCTCACGGTGCGAGTAGTTTGGTGAAGAGTCGTTTTTGCCCACCCAAGTCCAAGTCTTCCAGATTTCCGGTTCTCTACTACGTACCCTCCAGGTGGAATGCACTTGCACGTGCATACTTTTTGTACTTGCTCTCTTGTACCCTATTTGCCGATATGAGTGGGTCACGAGTTTCAATTTCATTGCGAAGCTTCGGAGAACTTGGATGAGGTCGGGACTTACGCATGGGTCTTTGCTTTGCTCTAGCTTATCTTTACCGTCATCTCTGGGTCGCCACCGGGGTAGAAATGTCGCAGATTGCGGGGTACCTAACTTTGCTCGAGGTACATATTTCTTGTGCATTACTTGTGAATCGGCCAATACAAATCCAAGTACTTCTTTTTTAATTTTTGTTGATTCCTTTTTAGGGATGGGTATACGAGCACTTCCCACTCCAGAACTTCTGCGCGTCGAATGCGAAATACATGGACCACCTTCACCACGTGTCTCGAGGTGGGTACGAAAACACGAGACGGTAGCTAACGTGGACAAGCTAAGTAGTATTCGTAGGACCCTTGATAGGTTACGACCAAGTGAGGTACTTTGTTTTATTACTTTGAGTTTGATATTCCAATTTATCAAACTTCATATTTTAATATAAATTGTTTGTTTCATTGGTGTAGATGACGTGGGACCCATACGGTGACATCGGGACGGGCGGTATTGTTCTACCGATGGCCTTCTACTCTGTTTGTTTGAAGTACATGGAAGTTGTGGAGCCATACCATCCGGAGAGGTTCCTTCGACGAACTTGGCCATGTTCAAGGAATACCGCCGTCTCCATATCGCCCCCTCGAAGCAAATCGAGGCCGCACTTTGCAATGAAATACTCGGTTAAGTACTCATTCAAACCGGAGAATTGGGAAAGGTGGCGTAGCCATTCACTCTCTCGTTGAAGATCGAGGGAGAAGGCGAGGTTCGAGTTCATGGCCGCACTGAGAATATCTGCCATGGTTCACACGAGTTTCACATCCCACCATTGAGAACCCGTAGCGCACGGTGATGACTTCCCGATACGGTTGGTGATAATGAGTTATTGGAGGTAAGATCCTTGCAACCATTTGAATTTAAGTTGGTTTATCACATTTCTTTTGTATTATTTATTCATAGTTTCTCTATTGGTTTTGAACAAAGATAATCGACGGGCATTGGATAGCGTATTAGCATGGATAGACTTGCTTGGCGGGTACGGCCAAGATGGAGGCTGCTTGAGAAAATGGCGAATGATGTCGTGGACTACTTGACGGGTAGGGGTCTTGGTACAGTACCACCACCACCACGACCAACACCACAACACCGAGTGCACCTCTTTGCTCCTTCACAACATGATAGTACCCCAACCGAAAGTGTGCCTACCCCAAGTTCTATTGAGCCTTCGGTGAGAAAGAATGCCCTCTCGCCCACTCCAAGTTCTAGCCAGCCACCTAAGAGGAAGTCCCCCACGACAACATATGTTAGTCGCAAAGCGAAGAAAGCAAAAGGGCTCAAGTGAAAAAACATGTTGTTTGTCTTGTTCAATTGGTATTGTTTAACTTGTTTGGTATTTGATGATGGATGATGTTTAACTTGTTAATTTGGTATTGTTTACCTTCTTCGGTATTGTTCTATTGAATTGATAATATTTGACTTGTTAGTCATGTTTGAATTGATGTGTTCTACTACTATTTGTTGTTCTATTTTTGTCACTGCCATGTTTGCAATAAGTTACCACAACACAGAGAAATCCACGGTCACGCAGGAACGAGAACTACTGAGAATTATCGGTTATGCATGACCGTGATTGGTCCATCGAGCTCGGACGCCTCCATGCGAACCCTGCCATATTGGCCAAATTTTATATAGTATCGGTCATGCACACCCGCAAGTAATGTGTAAATTACGATCAAGGGGTACCGAAAACCTATGTATGGTCTCGGTAGTTCATCACCGAAATTATTACGCAACTATTACACATAACGACTCGGCCTCCTATTATCACAACTTTGCAGATAAAATCGGTTACGGAATACCGTAATTCATGAGTTAGTCTCGGCTATGAAATACCGATTGGTAATTAAGGGTCTCGGTTGCATTTGACCGATGCTCACATAGATGCCCCACATGTTCGATGTACTTTATTCCTAACTTGTTTTACTTTCCTTCGCGCCTGGCTGCCTCAGCGGGTGTAAGTACATATTCAAAGCCACTTGGATCTCTCGTCATAGAAGTATCATCTTCCTCGGCTTTCCTCTTCATCCCTCTCTTCCCTTTTTTCATTTTCTTGCTCCCTATAACATAATTACCAAAACTATCAAGACTCGGTCTCCCCTTGTCTTCACTTTTGCACGTGGTGCAATACATGACGTCGAGGAAGGACAACTAATCTCTCTTAGTTGTTGAATAGTCCTAACACGCGAATCCTCATCAACGAATGTTTCAAACTTAGACACAACTCTTTGAAGCTCGTCATTCAAGTTTTAGGCGTCCGATTCAACGATGCATCGGGTACCATACTCAACTTCGCCAATACACATGTATGTCTTCAAGTGGTATAGGTGAACCAGCTAAAATATGTACATTAAGCTCGTGTGCACACGGAAGCCCACAAGTGGTACGTAGGTCACAACCACATAAGCTCCTATTCGTCCCAACATTCACCCCACGTTCAACCTCGTTACGAATCAACTTAAGCGCTTTCGGGGATACATAACCCCGCAAACGGCGATACAATCCATCCATATATCCATGTTGCACAACATTCAAACTAACCTCAAACGACGATTTGATCTGTTATGTTGTATGTCTAACATTCCATGAATTACACTCCACAACGCCTCAAAGTTTGCGGTACATGTGCTTGAGATCTTTGTTTGAGAGTGGAATGTGCGACTCAACCCTTTGCGTTGTGGTTTCTCCAAGATGAAAAAGTGGATTTGTCCATGCACGTACAAATCTATTCTTGTAATCCCGCAACCAAGTATCCTCCAAATAATTAAGCGGACCTTTCATATCTCGCATACTCAACACGTAACGTAGCCAACATAAGCTCGAATGATGCTTCGGTCGTAGCATACATCAAATCCGTCCACCTCTTATTGAAGAGTTGAAAGTCATCATTTCGTGCGAACATCTTTTTGGTGTTGGTCAACACCATTTTGTTGATATGCCATGTACAAAGTGGTGGGAACATTGTGGAAAAACTTCTTCAATTGCATTGATTAGGCCCAATTCTCTATCAGTGACAAAAACACTAGGTGTAGGCCACCCGTCTAGTAAACCTCTCAAAATGTTCAATGCCCATGTGTAGTTGGACATAGTCTCTGAAGATAAAAAACAAAACCCAACCGAGAATGTAATGTCTGTCGAAGTGACCCCAACAATCTCCAACAACGGCAATCGGTACCTATTGGTCTTATATGTGCAATCCATTAGAAGAACGTATGGAAAAGACCTCAATAAGTTTATGGAGTCAGGATGGGACCAAAACAAGTCTGTAACTACATTCGATTCGTGGTCCTTCCTATGCCATGACAGATACATATTGTCTTCCAATAAATGTAAGAGTTGTTGCATTTGAGTTCTCCCACCAAATTTCTTTAATTCGATTCCTTTGTCGTGCATTGTATATTGTCCGCAATGTTGAAGCATTGTTTTTATCCCTTTGCCTCAAAGTGTTTAGGATCTGTCGTGGCCTAACATTAGCCTTACTCATCGATCCAAAATAGTTGCCTCATCCCGAGTCAATCTTCCAAAGATATGAGTGCCCTTCCAAGAAATTCGCGAGTTGTGGTTGTGCATGCCACATACCACACTTACATACCAATATGAGTCTCCTGGTGTTCCTTGAGTTGAATAAGAAAAGGGCACTTGGCATTTTTTCGTACCGGTGTGTTTGGTCTTGTGTTGTCCTCTTCCTCTGCGTTTGTCAACTTACGTGGCATCTTCTCAATTAGTTCAGCTTTAGCAATTCCAACTCTTTGGAAAATACCCCTATATGTTCCGGATCTCTCAAACGCAATTGTGACCCTTCCCTACGGCCATTCCCTCCGGCATCGGTCTTCTTTATAACCAGGACAAACTTTCTAGCACGTCTGTCTCTTGAACCCATTGAGTGCCTCTTTTCTAGTTTCAAATGGTGCATCCCGTTTGAAAAGATAAGATATATCTTGAAATGCACTTGTCGATGCTACTTCCTGCAAGAATAATTCAAATATCATAAGTACTCGGTGTTAAAAGTTAGTAATTTATTTGTCATAAGTTTAATTTCTTCTTGAAGAGAGATATTAATCGATTAATTGGTTGTACATACGTAGGTGTTGAACATGTTGGAGGAGACATGTTTGTTAGTGTTCCAAAAGGAGATGCCATTTTCATGAAGGGGAGTTTACTCAATTGGATACAATTCAATTTGTATAATTAATTAGCCCAAAAGGATGTTATGAAGGTGATTTACTTAATTGGATACATTCAATTTGTATAAAATTAGTCTATGCATACATATATAATTAAATATATATGATATTGATCAATTAATTGGTATATAAACTTGCAGTGGATACTTCACAATTGGAAAGACGAGCAGCGGTTGATATTGCTTGAAGAAGTGTTACAATCTCTACCGAATGGAGGAAAGATGATAGTTATAGAGGGGTTAATTCCAGAAGTTCCTAAGCCTACGAGAGATATGTGCGCGTTAGATATACTTATGATTATGTCCATCGGTGCAAAGGAGAGAACTGAAAAAGAATATGAAGCGTTGGCAAAAGAATCTGGATTTGTTGGTATTAGATTGGTATGCAATGCTTGTATTCTGTGGATTATCGAGTTTCTCAAATAAGCTTAGGAAAATTCTAGGCATACATCAAACATGGCACATCAGAATGCACATCGCGTTTTGACAGCCGTTCCTGAGGTGCATCGCACGACTGTCAAAACGCAATGCGAGTTCTCTAATGTGCCGTTGCGATGTACTCCTAGCTAGCACTCTTTCGTAGATGTGGGAACTGTGAACTTCAGTAGTTCAATTGTTGAACTTTGTAGTTCCAACAAGAACTAGTCGAGCAATAATTCATGACGACTAAGCTCACTCTTTTTTTTTTCAGTGACCATGCTCACTCTTGTCTTAATAAGGATATGACAAAAAATTAATAAATTTGAGCTTCTGACTTTAAAGAGATGGGCAATGATTTTTTTTTTTTTGGGTTCCCACCAAGTGTCGAGTCGGGCCCCATATGATATGAGGGTAATTCTTTCAAACCAAGTTTTTCTATTCATGAGACTCGAACTTGAGACTTAATTTAAGATGAACCAAGTCCCACCAACTCACACTCACACCCTGAATTTCAGATGTGAGTTTGATGATTGCCAAAGTAATTCTTCCAAAAGAGATATA
Source organism: Stephania japonica (assembly GCA_039657345.1). Classification (NCBI taxonomy): domain Eukaryota; kingdom Viridiplantae; phylum Streptophyta; class Magnoliopsida; order Ranunculales; family Menispermaceae; genus Stephania; species Stephania japonica. The sequence goes on from CM077557.1 coordinate 15,092,078, forward strand.
AGTGAACTTGTACCCAAAAAAAAAGAGATATATAAGTGAACAATTATTTAGTCCTAGACATTGCAATGAGGCAATTTCTTTCTTAAAATTTTTATAAATATTGGTGTCTGATCCTTTTACAAGTCCCTCCTTATTTAAGTTTGATCAATCTTACCACAATAATTAATCTTACGCCCCGACCTCATTGCTCAAAAGAAATTAATTTGGGGATATATAATAATAATGTAGCTACGACTCAACCCACAACCTTTGTGTCAATTTATATGGTGTTCATATATACTTTCTTTAATAAGACATGCATCCCCGCACAAAATTTGAATCTCAACTTATATATAACTGATAAAGTGTTTGCGAATTAAGCAATTCATCAACACTGTCAATCCCCAAATCCCTAAAAATATATATTTTGTGTCTAAGAAACTGAAGAAAAAAAAAAAAAAAGAGAGGAAAGTAGCCAAGAACAGAGAAACCCCTATGAATATTTCCACGAAACATCTCTCCATTACAGTGAACATCCATTGAAAGATTTCTTTCAATGCAAGAAATCAACGAACATGAAACACAAAAGTGGAAATCAAGAAAGTAAACAACATGAATCAAACATTCAAATTTCAAACCAATCCACGCTCATCTCTCTCTTTCAAGAAACCCCAAAACAGAGCAAAACAGAGCAAAACAGAGCAAAAAACAGAGAGATACAGGAAATTGTGTCAACAAACAATGCCCATCAGACCCATTTGATCTCTGATGCTCACAATCAAGATCATCACCTTTTCCATCCACACTGATCGAATCAGAACAACCAATTTGATCTATACCTACCCCAGTAGTAATAGTAGTACCAGTAGTAGTAGTAGTAGTAGTGGAACTGCTCTCCAAGATCCCCTCTTTCGACCCCAGCATGGACGCGATCTCATGAATCGCAACCGGCCCGCCAATGTAGAGATCAGGACGAGTGATCTCCACCCCATTAATGGCGTAATTGAATCGGGAATTGTTCGTAATGACGATGGATGCATCGGGAATGAGCGTCGGGAGGCGAGAACCGATAGGGAAGCGTTGGAGTTCGGCGAAGGAGAGGAGCTGGGGGACAATGTGGTAGCCCAAGATTGCCGGGTCGAGGAACCGAGGGAGAGAGACGTTGTTGAAGAGGATTGGGTCCTTGTCGTCTTCGCCGTCGGCTTTCGGGAAGAACAGCGTCGCGGTGAGAGGGAATGTGGATGATGGGTCTGAAACTGTGAAGGCTTTGGCCAAATCTGCCAAGTCTTGGGCGCCCATTAGTGCTTGGATGAGGTCGGCGCGCTGTTGGTCGGATACTGATGAGGCGTGGAGAGTGGTGGTGGGTTCCGCCGCCGCGAAGATCATCGCCGGGAAGAGTTGGAGGAGGAGGAGCAGGGGGAGGTGGAGGTGCGGAGGAGAGGCCGCCATTGTTGGTGAAGAAAAGTTGAGAGAGAGGGTGTGAGTTGTGAAGTGTGAACGAGAGAGTTGTGTTTTGGAGTCTTGAGTGCTCGGACTAACGAACATAACTAACTTACTAACTAACTAACCAGATCTTTGTATAGTTTTGTTTGGTGTAGCAAGTGTGACAGCAAATTTGATGTTGTTTTAAGTGGTAGGAACACGTGGATGAACGCTAGCCGCTGGCGTTGATCATCATCAACTATGGAAACACTAACGTCACTGGTATGGAGCGCACCGGTTAACGGAATGGATAATGGAATTATAGGGGCCGGTTGTGGATGAGGCTTTGCTTGGATGGGATGGAGAGAGTGAGATTACTTGTTGGGGCAGTTGGAACTAAATTAACTAATCTTGTTTGATTCCACAAGTAATCTCAAGTAATCTCCCAACTCACACTGTACAAAATGTAACTCCCTCGTCTAGTTAAGGAAGTTATATCCTCTAAGGACAAATTGATAAAACTACCCTTTATTAATTACATCTTTTTTTTAAAGATCGGTAAAGGACACCCACCGTTTAGTTAGGGCACCATAGCAAAAAGTCAAACTTAAAAAAGTCCTATTTTACTGTAAAATGACCCATACGCCCCTCATTACTACCCTTTCCTCTCGTTTTGTGCACCCCACCATCATTCCTCTCGCGCACTCTCTTCTTATGATTCATAAGGCGTCATCGAGTGGTTCGGCCTCGTAGGTCTGAGTTTCTTGTTAGAGAGTCGGTCAGAGCCTACTAAACTTTTAGTTGGAGAGTTGGTTAATGTATGTCGAACCTTTGATTGGAGAGATGGTCGTAACTCATCGAACTTTTAGGTCGGCAGTTGTCAACTAAATTTCACCAAAGAAGTTTGTTGGACAACACCGAGCCTAGAAGATAAGGCTCGACCATATGTCATCGAACCTAAAATAGATGTCTCGACTAAGGTTTTGAAGTTGGGTGTTTTCAGTTGGGATAAAGGAGTATTTTGATAAAAATGTGGGGTGCTCTCATAAATCGAAATTTGAATTTGGGGTGTCCATGCCTAATTGGAGTGCACTAAGTCAACGGTGAGAGTGCCCTTAGCCGACTTTTTTTTTAAACCTTAATTATATCTCTATTATACTTCGTTTTAGGGTAAATTGTTATTTTGTCCCTAAGGTTTGGTATAATATGCACTTTAGTCCATGAAGTTTACAAAATATGTACTTTAGTCCCTCTACTTTGCACTTTATTAGTCAAAATCATCTTTCCGTTATTTTTTGTTATTTATATATATATATATATATATTTTTTTTTTTTATAATAATGTAACATCTTTATTTTGTCAATAATACCCTTCCTTTTATATTTTAAGTTCTTAGTTAATTTTATCGAGGCTAAAGTGCAACTACAGGGAATTCAAAAAAAAAAAGTGTAACTAAAGTTGGGTATATTAACAAGTATTTTTTTGCTCAATTGTCTTTTTTTTTTTTATAATCAACCTTCATTTTTTAAGCTGCACGACAACTTATATAGTTAATTGTTAGGTGGTACATAAAAAAGAATAGAGCAACGTGACACTAACCATTTTTTTTAGTTTTTTAAATCTAACCTATTTCACATCATTTCTTTTATTATTTACAATAGTGGCCAACCAATTCTTGATTTTTTTTTTTTTTAAAGAAAAAAATAGTGGCTAAGTTATGAATATAGTGGCTAAGCTATGAATCATATGTATTTCACAAGGTCTATTCATCAATTCACTTTAGCCTTCTTTTACAAGGGCAATTTAGTCTTTTGCTATTATATTAATGGTGGTTTTGACGGCTGTTAAGTGTAGGGACCAAAATGCATATTTTGCAAATCTCAAGGACTAAAGTGTATATTCCACCAAACCTTAGAGACTAAATTGTAATTTTTTTTATTGTTTGATAAGTATTTATGTCAATTCTCATATTTCATTATATTGTTTTTAATAGTTACAACTCCTCTGTAAGTTTAAAGTTAAACCAAACATGAATACGAACTCCCTATGAGTTAACTCCCATGTGAGAAAACTTACCTTTAAGACTCGTTTGATTCATTTTACTAACTTCCAAAGAAGTTTCCTTCCAGAAAAGTTTAACTTTATGAGAAGTTAACCACTAAGGAAGTTGCACTTTTCACATTTGGTTCAACTTTAAACTTTTTGGGAGGTTTCACATTTTAATAACAGTAAAATAATGTAATTGACGTAAATGTCATTTACACTGTTTTTGAGGGAGAGAGAAGGGAGGAGAGAGAGAGGCATTAAATGAGGGTAAAAATGTACATTCCCCTCAAAAAGATAACTCACCTACGCCCTAAATGAGTTATTTTCCCTATGTGGGGCAAGTTGGAGGCTCAAATTCCAAGGAAGTTTGTGAAAATATCTAACCAAACAAGATGAGTTAAAACTTCTTTGGAAGTTATCTTACTTCCTTCAACTTTCCCCAAACCAAATGAGACATAAGTTGGCAAAAATGAACTAGATGAAAATTAGTAAGCGTACCTATAATTAGGACGTGCGATTCACCTTCATTGTATGAGACTACCATCACTATTAGTAATAAAATAATGAAAACTTGTTATCCACAATCAATAAATCTATTCGGACTCATGTGTTTGGACCCAAAGTGATTTTTTCTATTTTTTTTTTTATAAATTGTGTTTTTAGAGGTTCTTGTAATAAAAAATAAAAATTCAAAAATGAAAATTTAGATCCCCTAAATTTGTGTTTAGGGGTGTTTGAATAATAAAATAAACTTTAGAAGATGATTTAAAAAAAGGCAGTGGCTAAATGAACCCCAGTTTTAAATTTTAACTTCGTGTACCCCATTTTTATTTTTAAAATTCAAAAAATAGTCTTGCTCACCCCATTACCCATACCCCACTTTTGAAGAATTATCGCCCGTGGATTTCGAATGAACCGAGACAACACCTCTAAAGGTATCATATACACAGGGTCGATACCTCTAAAAAGGTTTCGGACACACACGGTCGATACCTTTTTAGAGATCTCACCGACTCCAACCGATAATGCAAAGATAACTCGGTCTCAGTAAGTGACGGGGGATCCAATCGAAATCTCTTCAGAGGTGTCGGCCCTGTGTGTCGGACATCTCTTCAGAGGTGACGACCCCATGTGTCGGACATCTCTTCAGAGGTTTCGGCCTTATAAGTCTGAAACTCACGAGCGACCAAAATGAATAAAAAAACTTCAAAACTCTCAAAAATATATGAAAATGGTAAAAAATAGTGGGTTTTACTCAAAATCACTTAATATTTTCGATTCCATCGAAGCTTAATTTTATACCTAAAATGCAAGATTCAAGCTTCAAATCGAAGCTCTAAACCCAAAACAAATTCACAAACAAAATGACTCAAAAAAAAAAACTAAAAAAAACCTCGAAATCGACACTAAAAGAGATAGTGAATGCACCTACAACGTCATATCTATGTGTTTTTGCTTGAATTTCACCGAATTTGTTGAGTTTATGAGTGCGATTTGAGAGAAAGTGGGGTATGGGTGAGTAGGATAAGTGGGGTATAGATGAGTAAAAAGTCTTTTATATAGAGGAGTAGTTGGATAATTTCGAAAAACTGGGGTCCTTGTAGCAAAAACTAGGGTTCTTTTAGCCACTGCCTAAAAAAATAAGAATTAGGTCTGGACTTGTAACGGCCCAAATTAATTTAATTGAGTATTAGTGTTAATCACGATGATTAACGGTTAATTCGGGCGTTACGGTGACAGCTGGGTGGACTCAAATAAGAGTACCCAGGTTATATTGTGTTAATTGTGTATGTTGTATGTCTATTATTGTGATGTGGAAATTTATTATTTATATAAACATCACATGTGTGTAAGTTGACATCGGGCAAGACTACGAGTCGGGTATATGTCCCGAAGTGCGTGTCGAGGACCGATGCACCGGTATTGAGTAGCGGGTACGGGGCATGGGTTGTTAGGTAGGCGAGTGCTAGTGTGACGCACTTATGAATTTTATATAATTTATTAGGTGATTTAACGTAAGGTTGAATTAATGTATTAATGAATTAGTTGAAGTCCTATAGTTTGATAAGAAAAATCAACATGCATAGGATAATTCTCGAGATGCACAACAAGGAAATTCGAGATAGATAATATCATGATTGGTTGTTCGAAGTTGTGTGACACGGGGTGATCGAGTGGCGTACGATTTTCCTCGAGATGCGTGTACACATTTGATTAGAACAAATATATAAATGTCGATGGATCGGTGGAGGCATGCAAGAAATTAGTTTCTCAACAAATTCTCGGAAATCGGTGAGTGAATTTGAGGGTTTGAGGGGACGAATCCGAGCTTGGAGAAGAGGAGATTGAAGACTCAAAAGTGAGATCCAAGGTAATTTTACCATTTTAATGGAAATTTTTGATAAAAAAATGTGATTAAAATGGGTTGTGGTGAATTCGGATTTCATTTATTTTTAATGGTTTTAGGAGGTCAAATTCGGTGTTCTTAAGGTTTACTTTGATGAATTTCATCAATTGGGATCGAATTTGAGGAAAATTTGAGGTGATTGGTAAATTTTTGGGTTATTTGCATGTATTTTGATCCGAAAAAATTGGGGTTTGTTTTTGTGAATTTGAGGTGAGATTTTGATGTTTGGAGGTCTCCTATGGAGTGAGGTTTGAAGAGAAATTAAGAAGAGAGTCAAGAGAAGCAAAAAAAAAAAAAAAAAAAAAAAAGAGATGAAGAACCGAGAGGCGGCGGTGCGCCTCAGTGAGAGGAAGGAAGAAGGGGGGCACGCACGCGCGTGCGTGCACCCCGGCCCGGCCGGGCCGGCCCAGCCCATCCGGGTGGCCGGCCAACCAAGCCGGCCCAACCCGGGTGGGTGGGCTGGGCCGGGTCCGACCGGACCGACGCCGAGAGGCCGAACCGGCCGACCCGGTTGGGTCGGGTCCGACCCGTTCGGGGGACCCACGTATATTATTTAAATAATATTTTTATTTATTTATTTAAAAAAAAAAACAACGAAAAACAGTTTTAAATTACGGAAAATAGGAAAAATAGGAAAAAAATATCGAAAAAATTGGGAAAAATTCTAGAAAAATATAGAAAATTTGAAAAAGGTAGAAAAGTAGGTACGAGACTTTTCGGGTATTTTTGGAACCCCGACATTGTCGGAAGAGGTACCATGGCTAACGCAAAATGGAATATATGATATAATATTATAAATGTGTTATTAATCATATAAAACACTATAAATGGACTTCGGGGGCTGGGAACCATAGCTCGGGCATAGGAGAGCTAGGCGGGTCGGATTGACGGGTCCGGAAGTCGGAGTGCGTAGTTACGGGTGCGTAAAACCCTTGAGAATGTTACACTTTAATTCATGCGTGGTTTGTCCATATGAATGATGTGTTTATTCATTTGTTTATTTATCGCCTTGTTACATATTTTGGTTGCCATGTTATGCACTGCGATCATGTGTTGGACGGTGTTTGATGTGTTCACATTGTCGGAAGTTAATCGAGATGGTCGTGGTACGGAATTGAGTAGGCTAGGTTGTAGCGCGTGTATTGGGCATAGCCGGTGAATAGCTACCCGAGCGAATGGGTGCACGTGTCCGGTGGGTTGCGATTTGTTCCGGTCACCGTTAGTAGTTTGGGTGTGGTCTAGGCTTGATGTGCTCAGCCGGGGGCATCCGAATCTACGAAGTATGATCTAGTTTGGTTAGACTCCGTCACACTTCTATCTAGTTTTCTTATAAATGATATCGTGGTTGGACCAGATTTCTCGAATGGTGTGTTATTTCTACCGTGTGTGATCGAATGGTTTTATTTTGGATATCTTGTTTACGGCCACCCATAGGAATATGATTCTGTCGTCGTGGTCATATTCATATGTCTCGCAGTTATTGTGGTTTTTCATGATTAACGTGTAGACTTCTCTTGGGAATTTACTCACCGGGCTCGTTCTTTGTATGTGTTGGGCAACCGAGCGCAGATCTGGTACGAGCAAGAGCAAGGGAAAGGAGATACTAGGCGACTATCTCTAAGGTCGTTCTTCTGATAGCTCGTGTTTTGATATCATGTATGTATATACTAATTTCTTTGGGTTTTGGGGACTTTATAACTTTATCACATGTATATGGATTACTTGTTTAGTTCGTCTCGATTATATACATGGTGTTTGTATCCTGGGTTTTCCACTACTTAGGTTAAATAAATTCTCATAAAATATGAATTAAGTGCTTCCGCTGATGATATAATTGTAATTATCAACTAATCTGCTAGATGTATCAGACAACTTAATATAGTAGGATTAGTTACACGGAGCATCACTTCACAGAGCTGCGGACGTGGCAGGAGTGATGACGTGTCCGGTGATGTGACAGGCGCTGCTGGGCTTGAAGGCAGAAGGCGTGGGTCACGGGGCGGCCCCGGGAGATTTAGGGCCGTCACAGGACTGACGAGTTGTGACAACTTGCCTATTTTAATTATTAATTAATTGTCTAATTTCAAACTAGGACCATGCTCAGATCCACGTGGACGTCGCGGACTAGTCTAGACACGTCTGCCGAGGTATAACTATTTATTTTATATTTGCGTAATGCGTGATTATATGGTTGTTGCTCTATTTTAAATGTAGCATAACGCCATGTGTATTATTGATATTCGCGTTTTACATTAGTTGAGAGTACGACGAGTAACGACTCTAGATGCGTGCGAATGCGAGTACGGGTATGATTTTGCTATGATAAATAATGAGATTCTAAATATGTGACGGCCCCAGTTCCTTATAAAACTGGGTCCTGCCCCAGCGTAGACCTACGTGGACCCCCAATCCTCACTCGCAAAGTCAATGCATCCTAGTCAACCTCAAATCCTCATATTCATCATTAACTTATCATTTAATAGTGTGAGTTATATGATTATATCATTATCAATAAATTCGCAGCAAAATCAACTATAATCAACTAATAACTCAAAATAGAAAATCATGAAAAACACAACCTATCATGTGAAACCCTAAGAAATGGATAAATACATGTATATTCGGTGATCTGAGCTAAACAATACAATAACACATGATATCTCTAATCACTCAATCACAAAGTATATCCCAGTGTTTTACAAAAACATAAGTACAATAATCACAAACAAAAAGACAAGAATACTTAGTGTGAATAAAGGAAAGAACCACTCGAGAGTCCTCAGAGGAAGTCACCTAGCATCGACTCATTTCCTTTGCTCGTCTCAGCTCTATCTGCACCCACCGTTATAAACTAGACGATGAGTACGTGAAAAATTGAAAGTATAATTAAAAGAACATAAATAGTAATTCATGAATAACCAAATAAACAGTCTAGGTATCATACGGTATTGAAAGACAAAAAAAACACAAATTGCATGATAAACAGACTGGCAAGTATAATAACGAGATTTGAATGTCTATCGAGTTAATAGAGACCAATAAGTGGTCAATTAGCCACAACATATCCACAACAGTCTACATCCATTCCACAACGATATCCACATCCGTTCCACAACCATTACCACATCCACAACATAACCACAACAATCCAGTACTCGGGGTGAAACTCAATATTAGGTGAGTGGACAATACTTCTGTAGAAGTGTTCATGTTAGCCCAGCTAATATGAACCCAGAAGTACCTTCATGACACACTTACGTCTAGACACTCAATCAAGGAATATAAGAATGAAATTTCAACAAATAGCTCAATTCAATAGAAATATCAATAATGGAAAATGAATTAATGTGTACCTTCTTACTGGCTTACTAATGTACGAAATGTATCTCAAATATCATAAAACGCGATCCTCGCGAAACACTTTAACTTGTTCAATATGAATTCTCAAAGCGTGACAATCATTCAACCCAATTTTTGTTCAATTAGAGTCATTCCGTGACCTTAGATACACCTCCAAAGTTTTCCAAAAGTTTTGAAAATTATTTAAAATCATCTGTTTTTAGTATTCTAGATAGGGGTGCACACGGATTGAACTAATCCGCGAATCCGGTCCAATCCGGACCAATTATCACTAATTGGATCAATTTTTTGATCCATTGGATTGGACTAGATTGAAAAATCACTAATCCGGCTAGACTGGATTGGATTACGGATCCTACATTAAAAAATCGCGAATTCAATCCGATCCAGTCCATTTAGCACATCAACACATATACATATATGATCGTATGTACTTTAGTACCTTAAAGAGCATCAACCTAAACTATAACATCTAAAAGACTATACTTGTTCTTTAACTCTTTTGTTATGCTTTTAACCTTTTTTTGTAGGTTGCATATACATGCACTTTTTTTGTGCTTTTGTGAGGGTGTATGGTGAAGATTTGTAGATGACATTTGTTTATGTTGAAACTTGCGTAGGAACTTGCATTTTGAAGGTTATTGTGATGACAAGTTTATGGGAAATATGCTACATATAGATTTGTGAAATGTATGTTGTAAATTTGTCATTCATGAGATGTATAATTCTTGTGATTCATTTGATTAAGTCTAATTTCATGAATCTTTGGATAGGAAAACGTCAATCCGTGAAACTTGATCCAATCCGATTCGCATTTTACAAATTGGATTGAGTTGGATTGATGAATTATTTGGACTAGATTGGACTGTATTTTTCCAATCCGCAATAATTGGATTGGATTACGGATTGACCCTAATTGGACTGGATCCAATCCGTGTGCACCCCTAATTCTAGACGTCGTTAGTGACACCGCCAGGGTATAAGTCCCACAACGTCACATAAAACGTGGATTTTTCAAGTCACTAGTTTAGACGCTGCAGGTGACGTCGCTTGGGTGTTTTCCTATGACGTCATCTAAAGCGTCACTTCCTCAAACTCTCTATTTTTTACTCCATGAGCATAAATGCTCCACGACGTCCCTCGCGGCGTGACACCCTGAAATTATTTTCGGGGTTTTTTGAACCCCGGCTCGCGTCTTCATATTCCGAGCCTATTCCAAACTCTTATGATGTCCGAAACAACACTAAAACCACTTCACTTTGCGTCAAAACCTTAACCAAAGCCCCGATTCAAAAATCACACTAAAATCACCAAAAATTCCCAAAACTCTCATAAACTTCAAATACACAATTCCATTAACAAAACCTCAACAAAATTAACCAAATGATTACCTAATCACCCAATTTCATTTACAAAATTTCTCAAAATCTCGCTTGAAATCATCGTGACGAAACCCACAAAATTAATGTTCACACGTAGGCAAACATAAAAAGAGTCGAGATCCTACATTTTTATGCATAGTTGGTCGATCCTCGACGTCGTAGCGAGCTTGAAAGTCCAAAATCCACGTCACTCTTTCGTTCTCACGTTTGGATCAAAATGAAATGGATTGAGGAGAGAGAAAATGTGATGGGTATTTATACTCCCATTTCACCAACTCGCACACACGAATCTCGAGGCACATTTTGTGTCTCCCCTTTAATCCATCCACCAACTATGACACCAACTTATAACTTCAATGGGTAACTTGCCCTCATAAGTTGGCCAATTCTTATTCACACGTCTCGTTTTCGGACCCATTTCACCTCACAACTTGTACATCGTGTGTTCCCAGACACAACAATGCACTTCGCATATTAAGTTAATTATTTATTATTTTTTGATAATTCACTAACTATCATTTCCTGGTGTTTAAATATCTGGATTATACCCTTTTTGTCCTAAAATTCTTGTTTTTCCTAGGCGAATCTCACTCACAAATCTGTGGTGATAAACAAAATAAAATCACGCACTATGACATACATAGTTCACATTCTGGTATAAATAATAGTACAAACATCACAAAAAATAAAATATATCTCAGTGTCGACTCCCGATGCTTGAGTAGTATGACAAGTCACGATTGATAGGTCACGGTCATGAAACACGACATGTATCACCAATTAAATTTGAGATTCATTACATAAACTAAGAAAATTAGAACAATTGGGCTAAGACAAATAAAACACAATTAGGCCGAGAACGGACTTGATGCGCCTCGTGATGCGTGAAGGCGCCGGGTGCAAGAGTAAATAAGGCTTAGTCTAAGTATGATATGTTATGGACTAATGAAAACATTAGGCTAAATTGGATAAGACATAATTATGTTCTAAGTTGCCTAAGTAAGCTAATTAATAAGATTTAGCCTAAGTGTGTGCATACGTGTGTACCCTTAATTGTCTTAATGGAGTGACATTAAAGGAACATAAATTGGTTGGATTTAATGAGGTACCTAGAATAAACCTTGAGATACACACCAATTTGATGATGAAGCCACTTAGTATAAAAAGAGGACTTGGGCATTTCTCGCTCATTTGTATGCACTTAGAGGAAAGAAAATTCAGCACAAGGAGAGACAAGAGAAGGGAAGGCTGGAAATTTGTGATTTTAGGAGAGGACTGCAACTGGTCTCTTGAATCAAAGCTTTAGGTAACCCCATCTTTCTCCTTCTCTTGTAAATTAATTGTTTCCTTGTAAAGTGCAAGCATGCAATTGGGGTTTTTAGTACAAATGGATTTCAAGTGAAATAAGGATTTCTTGTGTTTTTCCATGCTCAATATACTCCATTATAACAGAGATTTGAAGCATTTAAATTGATTTTCATGTTTGGGATTTTTGTGGATGTTTTTTATGATAATGGGAATGCATGTGTTGATGATGATTTGATGAGATCTATGTAATTTGTTATTGTTGTCGGTGTTTTGTTCCCCTATGAGTTGAGGAATAGGGTCGATAGCCTTGGGGAAAGGCTATAGGAAATGGAAGAGCAGAATTCCCAGTTGGGAATTCTGCTAGACTTGTAGAGAAACGCGCTCTACTTTCTGGGCAGACTCCTGTGAAGAACATAAGCGCCTTCCCCATACTATGGAGCGCGCTCCAGCCCAATTCTATTGGTTTTCCAGCAACTCAACATATGAGATGAATTTTATGATAGGGCCTTAAATCACCCAAAACACCTCCGAATGACTTGAAATTTAATATGTAGGATCTTTGGGACCTAGGGAAGCTTAGGGAACCATCGAACTAGTATTTTGGGGTATAAGAGAGCGGTTAGGATCGAGTTTTCATCGCATTAAGGTAAGTAAACCCCACCTGAAAAACCATTGACATTTATTTTGTTATGAAATCAGTTTCATTGCCTTTGAATTACCAGTTGGGTATTGTTTGACCACTCCACTCCCGCGTGTGTTTATATATGGTCGACGGGATAGTATGACCCCTTTTCTGGCACTCTCATAGGTAATGATCAGATTGTTGCTACGGTGTTGGTCTTACTTAGACTTCACGCGAGAAATTACTCCTCGAGTCAATGATTTAAGAGTGCGTGCTTGTGATGGCTTCCCTCCAATATAGATTCCTCTCCTTAGAGGTTGTTGGCCAAGAGTTTTAAACTCTTGACCAACAATATACTTGTGACGGCCCCTCTTCTAATCTAGGGCACCGCCCGGCCTAATCCCGTAATTAAGCCCTATTCACGACACATAGGGCCCGATTACGAATTAGTCAGCCTATACTACTGTGTTCTCTTGTTTAAACAATTATTTTATTTAGCGGAAGTCTTTAATATTTTAGCGGAATTTTTTTTTTTTTTATAAAGCCTAAGTGTGGAAACCGGAAATAACGATCACCATATATATATGCAAGTAAACGGCGAACATATATAAACAAAGTGAAAGCCAAAAGTCGGGTAATCTAACACTCATCCCAATAACGTCCCAAAAGATAAAGACATAAGTAAACATAATACAAAAAGTACCCTACGTGTACGGGCGCGATTCTGTGCTCGGAGCTCGAGAGGTAGTCGCCGATCTTCTCCTTGCCGGCACAGGTGTTTGCTCGATGGACCTACACCCACCGTCACAAACTAGACGGTGAGTATAGTGATATTTAAGTGATAACTGGGGAAATCTAATACTACATTTCCAATTTAACAAGAGGTATTCCAAAGCATATGTAGCTGAAGAAATCTTGAATAAATAATGCAAGTGAATACCAACGTTAACGAGATACACATGATGACACAAAGGCTAAGTCGAGATGATCTACGTCCGGTCGGCGGTGAGAACTATCACCTAGCCTTTTCCACTTCTTGTATGGAGCCGTGCTCAACATATAATAATAATCTCTTTTTTTTTCCTAATAACCTCAAGTGGCGGAGCTGTGCTCGGCATATTTAAATCATTTATACTTGCCGACAACCCCGTGGTCCATGCCACGTGTGCCGCCCCCCAGTGTAGTGGCGAGTGCTTGAGACCCAGAAAGACCGAAATCCTCGTGAATCCGCGCATCTCGTGTGCAATGGACACTAGATAATCCCTACTTTAGTTTTCAAGAGTATATATCCTACAATGCTATGATTTCAACACAAGTTAGGCTACAAAGCCCCAAAGGAAATAGAACACACAAGTCCATCATAACAAATAACCCTATAGCATGCATTTTCTAAATATCCATTAACCATATTTCAAGACAAACATTGAGCATATAAGGAAGCATGGAGTCAATGACATATTAAACAAGGCATCATGCTATATCGATATTCAATATGAATAAAAACAAGGAAAGCATGATGTGGGAAGTAAATTAACTAGTCTACAAATAGACTGAAATTTATAAATGACTAGAATGAAATAAAGTAAAGAGTTCCCGCAGTTTCACTTACTAGTCACAGGATAGCTACGGCTATCCGACCTCGCGACACTCCGATTAGCGCTCTCGAAATCCCGTAACACCCCTAGGTCCCTGAAAGGTCATTTCATATCATTTATTTATTTATTTTTAATACTTATTACATAGATATATTTTATATTATTATCATTATTATTATTTTTGTATGTATACATATGTGTATGTGTATATATATAAATGTATACACATATATAAATATATATATATATATGTATATTATTTATTTTTTTATTATTTATTTATTATTATTTTTTTCTAAATTTCTAGTTAATTTCTATAATTTTTTTATATGAGCATTATTATTTATATAGGTCCCTATGCATGTGGGCTTTTGGCACACATTAAAGGCCCACATTTTATGCACATGAATGTGATTTGTGCACAACAAAAGCCCACCATCATACACATTTTAGGTCCCAAACCCATATACATGGACTTGACCCATATACATGCATATACATATATATGTTTTTGGCACATATACATGCATATGGTTTTTTTTTTTTTTTTTTTTTTTTTGAAGCCCATTTGGGATTTCAAACAAGAACAAAGATCTCAATCTCCTAAGAAGCCGATGACCGAAATTTAGAAGTGGGCAACTAAGCACCAACAGAATAGCTTTTCATAAGATGGATGCACTTTCTTTTTTTTTTTTTTTTTTTTTTTTTTTTTTTTTTTTTTTTGATGGCCCAAGCCCATATACATGGACTTGGGCCTTCACCACCACCTCCTAACTTGTGCGTTCAAGCACAAGCTTTCTGCTTGTGCTTTGAACGCACGTTAGGAGTGTCTTTGGTTCGACCAAAGCAACTCATGTTGGCCGAACCAGGCACCTCGTTAGTCTTTGCTCGCGCCGCCGCGTCGGCCGAACTTCGATGCTCCATCGACGACCCGTTGACGCCATGTTGATGTCTTACCAAATTTTCTAAAATTAAAATATGCATTAATTAACAAAATTAAACATGCATTTGTAAACTACAACTCAAGAACTTCAAAAACATACCCAAAACTGAAAATTTTAATCCAACCAAAACCTCACTGATTTTTGAAACCTCTTTTGGGATCGCAAGTGTTTTTCAATGGAGAATCCAAATATGAACTTTATTTTCAAAAACAACATTATTTACTAGCTCGAAAATTCCCAAAATCGAAATCATAAGAAAATTCTATTTTTTTGGCAAAACTTACAATATCCGAAAATGGAACTTGTTGTTTGAGATTAAGGTTTAAAATTGCATCAAATCTACATCGAAACACTTTAGGATCATCCCCACGAGAAAACCCCTTTGATTGAACTCAAAAATACTACAACTTCAATGCATGAGGAGGAAGGAAGGTTACCTAGTTGGTGTTCTTTGATGGGAGGTGTTTGATCCCTTGATTTGTGCTATAAAAACTCCTTTAAATCTCCCAAGTTTTCCAGCAAGAGAGTTCTCTACAACTCTGAATTTTCAGCCAAAGACATGCATTATGAAGCAATGTGTGAGAAAATATGCTTTTTTTATAGTGGGGGTTTTGATCTAATGTGTTCATCCAATCTCTATGATATCTTGTGGCCATCCTTTGCTCCTACTCTCCACTAAAATCCAGCCTTGTAACACACATGTGTGACACAAGTGTATGGGAGTGTGTGCTCACACGAATCTCGAGGTAAGTCTATGTGTGTTGTATTTTCCAACCAACTATAGGATTCTAATTTGATTTGCTCAATTACATAGAACCATATACATTTTAATAACTCCATAATGCATATTAATCTTTTATAAATTCATATTAATATAAAATAAAACTCTCAAAAGTGCCAATTACCGGTTCCCAGAAGCTCTCGCACGCAACTCGAGGCACTTTCCTCGTGCGTCGAACGTCGTATTTTTCAACTAAATTAAATAACTTAATTTATGTTAAAGTAGATTTGAAATAAATTGTTATTTCCTAGCCTAGTCTCGCTACCCCGGTAATTCCACTAGGTATTCGTACTTGCACGCATTCCAAGGCGTGTCCCCGCTCACGTCAACTCGACGTCTATGGTTTGCAAAAATTGACTTAGTTAGTCTACTCACATACACAACACTAGGCATACACCAGTTCAAATATAACATTTACCTCAGCCACGTGCCTCGGTTAGTGTGCGCATCTCATGCGGGCCCCACGTCACGGGTCGGTGATCCTGATTAAGCAAGTTAATCAAGATTAGAAAATTGGGCCGTGACAAATATTCCCAACAAAATGGAAATTTCGTCCTCGAAATTAAATTTAACTCGAGGAACCTTACTAAAGTGCACACCGCAGGGATGTAACTATTTTCCCCATCCCTTTAACCTCACTCAAGTGGACCCGTTCCAACATGAATATGTGATACTAACTTTCTACTTGTGGGCACACAGCTAACCTAACCAGTCTATGGTCGTTCTATAAATTACAGACTCACACAGAATCCTTTTGGGGCAGATATCAGATTCATACGGAATACGTACACAGCTCGATATCTTGTCTGAATTTACGGACCCACTTAGAGTGATAAGGTAGACATCGGATTCACATGGAATTCGTGCACACAGCTCGATATCATTTTTCGTCAAACTGTAGACTCACCTAAAGTCAAAACATGTGACTCCGCTCAAGTTCACACAAAACCCAGACTCACATAAATCTATGCACACAGTTTACTTTGACTCACATAGAGTCTAGACTCACACAGAGTTCTGTCACATAGTCTACTCTCACTCACACAGAGTCTAAACTCACACAGTGAGCCTTGGCACACATGATCTATTCTTACTCACACGAGTCCCGGGCACACAACCCCTTTTCCCTAGATCCACACAAGTCCTAGCACACAGCCTCATCCGCCACCCTGAAATATTGATTCACACAGAGTCACTGCACACAACAAGATATCCTTTCAAAGGTTAAGACTCACACAGAGTCAGGGCCCACACAGAGTTAGGAGTATCACACATAGTTTGCTCCTCCCCTTCGAAAGTTGACTCATACAGAGTCGTCGCATACAACTAAATATCTATCATACCTCGAAGGGTGTATTCACACAAAATTCTTCACCACTACTCACATAGAGCACATTCTACTAACTAACTCACACAGAGTCTCCCAAGTCGACTCACCTAGTGCCACCGCTAACTCGACTCACTTTAGAGTCACCATACTCACTAGAGTCACCATTTACAATGACTCACCTAGAGTCTATTCTAACTCGGACTTACCTAGAGTTCACTCGGGTCGAACATAAACTACGAGACCAGAACACAATAAAATCACGCTAAGATGCAAAATAACTCATACCCGCCATAGGTTGTCGCGTCGCTCGAGATCCGGAGCTGCATCAACGTGGGCTTTCTCTCGCAAAGCGGGTGTGCATCACTAAGTGACATGCACGTCAACGAGGACAATACTCGGCGGTATGCCCTGGTTGCCTACAATGGTAACATAACCTATGTCCCTCGCTACGTGGCTTATTCGTACTCGTCAGTTGTGGACGGTATGCGGCAATGTGTCCCGTATGCTGCAACGATAACATAGTCTCTGCCGCGTGACTCATTGTCTCCACTCGAAAACCACGTGATTTGTTGTCGTGGTGCTTGATGGTCTTGGGAAGAGCAATCTCTCTCTGGCGCCGGTAATCTTGGCCTAATCGGTGGTGGTGGTAAGGAACGTCCTCCCCCGAGCTCTGTGTTGACGCGACATAAGACACTTGAGGTACCACCGATGTGAAACGTGAAGTCATCCCCAGATCCACGGAAGCCTCTATCCCATGTCTTGGGTGCCTTGCTACTCCGCCGCCTCCTCTCGAAATCTGCGGCTGATCTAATGTCAATCTTTGCCCCTAAGCTCGCCTGTCGGCCATTACACCAAGGTAATAGGTCTCGTGGGAAAGTGCACGCTCGTATATCTCGGTGAGAGTCCTAGCGCCGTGCGACTACGTGATAGCCAATGTCTGCTCTCGGACACCTTTGAAAATGATACACATCTCCCAACTCATCTCGAACCAAATCCCCGCATGGCGCCTCGGATACCCATATCTATCTCGGTACTCCATAATTGACTCATCTGCTCTCTGCGCTCAAACTCATAAACTCTCTCCTCAACCTCATCATGATTTAACGGGCGGAAATGCTGCGATAAAACTTGGCCTTAAAGGTCGTCCATGACTCAAAGTCCCCATCGGTAGCTATGGTGGTGCGCCACCGACGTCGGCATCTCTCGTAGCGTATAAGAAGACAAATGCGGGCGTAGTCTATCCTCGATCCCTAAAATCCGATGTAGCTTCTCTTGTGATAATATCCATCCCTCAATCTTCTCAAAGTTTCTCTCCCCGTCGAAATACACTTGGTGAAGGCGGAGAAAGTCCTTCACTAGGCTGAATCCCTGCTGCTTGAGCTGAAGGTGTAGGTGTGGGAGTCGGAGTCATCATTGCTACTACTGTGCGTCGAAACGGTCACTACTGGAAGAGTCGGCGTCACTACCGTGTCTGAACAATAGGTGGTCTAGTACGGGTGCGGTATGCAGGCAATTGGGTGGTATAATAGTAGGTCCGGTCGTCGGATGTGTGGTAGTCGCGGGAGTAGTGGCGACGGCTGAGTAAGTGCGGTGATTTGTCTTCTGTCATGAAGGCCATGAAATCGACCATCTGCTTGTCCCTGTGCTTGCTACTCTATCCGCCACCTCGATAGTCGTCGTCGATGTAGTAGGAGGCGACTACTGCTAGCACCCCGTCGCTTTGTCTCGCGTGCATCCGTCATCGTCGTCGTGCATGTGGATAACGATTTCCTATCACTATTACGAAGTCTACCACGTATATACGTATACATATTGAAAAAGATAGCATATATATATAAAATTCCCAACTCACTTCCACTCAATTCCCAACAAAATAATTCCTAGGTAAGGTTCATCTGGTTTCCACTTCTAGGGTGTGTATTTTATTCAAATTTATGATTTACTCCTTGATAAATGATCTTTGATACCAATCACGAAATTAGTATCAAAATCCTTATTCAACAA
This sequence comes from Stephania japonica, assembly GCA_039657345.1. Lineage (NCBI taxonomy): Eukaryota > Viridiplantae > Streptophyta > Magnoliopsida > Ranunculales > Menispermaceae > Stephania > Stephania japonica. Next base: position 15,111,259 of record CM077557.1, read on the forward strand.
TATGCTTTGCCCCTAAGGTTCTAAAGCCTAAGCTCGATACCAACCGTGACGGCCCCTCTTCTAATCTAGGGCACCGCCGCCTAATCCCCCGTAATTAAGCCCTATTCACGACACATAGGGCCCGATTACGAATTAGTCGGCACTTTACTACTGTGTTCTCTTGTTTAAACAATTATTTTATTTAGCGGAAGTCTTTAATATTTTAGCGGAATTTTTTTTTTTTTTTTTTTTTTTATAAAGCCTAAGTGTGGAAACCAGAAATAACGATCACCATATATATATGCAAGTAAACGGCGAACATATATAAACAAAGTGAAAGCCAAAAGTCGGGTAATCTAACACTCATCCCAATAACGTCCCAAAAGATAAAGACATAAGTAAACATAATACAAAAAGTACCCTACGTGTACGGGCAGTTACGCGCTTCGGAGCTCGAGGTAGTCGCCGATCTTCTCCTTGCCCGGCCTGGTGCTGCTCGATGGACCTACACCCACCGTCACAAACTAGACGGTGAGTATAGTGATATTTAAGTGATAACTGGGGAAATCTAATACTACATTTCCAATTTAACAAGAGGTATTCCAAAGCATATGTAGCTGAAGAAATGCTGAATAAATAATGCAAGTGAATACCAACGTTAACAGATACACATGACTGACACAGGCTAAGTCGAGATGATCTACGTCCGGTCGGCGGTGAGAACTATCACCTAGCCTTTTCCACTACTGTATGGAGCTGTGCTCAACATATAATAATAATCTCTTTTTTTTTCCTAATAACCTCAAGTGGCGGAGCTGTGCTCGGCATATTTAAATCATTTATACTTGCCGACAACCCCGTGGTCCATGCCACGTGTGCCGCCCAAGTGTAGTGGCGAGTGCCGGAGACCCCGAAAGACCGAAATCCTCGTGAATCCGCGCATCTCGTGTGCAATGGACACTAGATAATCCCTACTTTAGTTTTCAAGAGTATATATCCTACAATGCTATGATTTCAACACAAGTTAGGCTACAAAGCCCCAAAGGAAATAGAGCACAAGTCCATCATAACAAATAACCCTATAGCATGCATTTTCTAAATATCCATTAACCATATTTCAAGACAAACATTGAGCATATAAGGAAGCATGGAGTCAATGACATATTAAACAAGGCATCATGCTATATCGATATTCAATATGAATAAAAACAAGGAAAGCATGATGTGGGAAGTAAATTAACTAGTCTACAAATAGACTGAAATTTATAAATGACTAGAATGAAATAAAGTAAAGAGTTCCCGCAGTTTCACTTACTAGTCACAGGATAGCTACGGCTATCCGACCTCGCGACACTCCGATTAGCGCTCTCGAAATCCCGTAACACCCCTAGGTCCCTGAAAGGTCATTTCATATCATTTATTTATTTATTTTTAATACTTATTACATAGATATATTTTATATTATTATCATTATTATTATTTTTGTATGTATACATATGTGTATGTGTATATATATAAATGTATACACATATATAAATATATATATATATATATATGTATATTATTTATTTTTTTATTATTTATTTATTATTATTTTTTTCTAAATTTCTAGTTAATTTCTATAATTTTTTTATATGAGCATTATTATTTATATAGGTCCCTATGCATGTGGGCTTTTGGCACACATTAAAGGCCCACATTTTATGCACATGAATGTGACTGTGCACAACAAAAGCCCACCATCATACACATTTTAGGTCCCAAACCCATATACATGGACTTGACCCATATACATGCATATACATATATATGTTTTTGGCACATATACATACATATGGTTTTTTTTTTTTTTTTTTTTTTTTGAAGCCCATTTGGGATTTCAAACAAGAACAAAGATCTCAATCTCCTAAGAAGCCGTGGACCGAAATTTAGAAGTGGGCAACTAAGCACCAACAGAATAGCTTTTCATAAGATGGATGCACTTTCTTTCTTTTTTTTTTTTTTTTTTTTTTTTTTTTTTTTTTTTTTTTGAATGGCCCAAGCCCATATACATGGACTTGGGCCTTCACCACCACCTCCTAACTTGTGCGTTCAAGCACAAGCTTTCTGCTTGCTTTGAACGCACGTTAGGAGTGTCTTCAATTCGACCAACAACTCATGTTGGCCGAACCGGCACCTCGTTAGTCTTCTTTCGCGCCGCCGGCCAAACTTCGATGCTCCATCGACGACCGTTGACGCCATGTTGATGTCTTACCAAATTTTCTAAAATTAAAATATGCATTAATTAACAAAATTAAACATGCATTTGTAAACTACAACTCAAGAACTTCAAAAACATACCCAAAACGAAAATTTTAATCCAACCAAAACCTCACTTTGATTTTTGAAACCTCTTTTGGGATCGCAAGTGTTTTTCAATGGAGAATCCAAATATGAACTTTATTTTCAAAAACAACATTATTTACTAGCTCGAAAATTCCCAAAATCGAAATCATAAGAAAATTCTATTTTTTTTGGCAAAACTTACAATATCCGAAAATGGAACTTGTTGTTTGAGATTAAGGTTTAAAATTGCATCAAATCTACATCGAAACACTTTAGGATCATCCCCAAGAGAAAACCCCTTTGATTGAACTCAAAAATACTACAACTTCAATGCATGAGGAGGAAGGAAGGTTACCTAGTTGGTGTTCTTTGATGGGAGGTGTTTGATCCCTTGATTTGTGCTATAAAAACTCCTTTAAATCTCCCAAGTTTTCCAGCAAGAGAGTTCTCTACAACTCTGAATTTTCAGCCAAAGACATGCATTATGAAGCAATGTGTGAGAAAATATGCTTTTTTTATAGTGGGGGTTTTGATCTAATGTGTTCATCCAATCTCTATGATATCTTGTGGCCATCCTTTGCTCCTACTCTCCACTAAAATCCAGCCTTGTAACACACATGTGTGACACAAGTGTATGGGAGTGTGTGCTCACACGAATCTCGAGGTAAGTCTATGTGTGTTGTATTTTCCAACCAACTATAGGATTCTAATTTGATTTGCTCAATTACATAGAACCATATACATTTTAATAACTCCATAATGCATATTAATCTTTTATAAATTCATATTAATATAAAATAAAACTCTCAAAAGTGCCAATTACCGGTTCCCAGCTCGCACGCAACTCGAGGCACTTTCCTCGTGCGTCGAACGTCGTATTTTTCAACTAAATTAAATAACTTAATTTATGTTAAAGTAGATTTGAAATAAATTGTTATTTCCTAGCCTAGTCTCGCTACCCCGGTAATTCCACTAGGTATTCGTACTTGCACGCATTCCAAGGCGTGTCCCCGCTCACGTCAACTCGACGTCTATGGTTTGCAAAAATTGACTTAGTTAGTCTACTCACATACACAACACTAGGCATACACCAGTTCAAATATAACATTTACCTCAGCCACGTGCCTCGGTTAGTGTGCGCATCTCATGCGGGCCCCACGTCACGGGTCGGTGATCCTGATTAAGCAAGTTAATCAAGATTAGAAAATTGGGCCGTGACAATACTGTTGGTTTTGGGGTTCATACGTAGCGGAGATTATAAAACAATTTTGTGAAAAACCCCAACAGGATCCGAATCTGATTCCATTAAAACGTTTAAACTACAAAAACTTAACCATACCTCAGTCGCAATGTACCTTTCTGAAGGTTAATCGATCTCTAAGGCACTGCCAACGATGAACGTCCTCTATCAGCAGTCCATACACGAACGACGGTCGAGATTTGAAGTGCTAGCTTCGAGAGAATACCAAACCTTTTTGTTTCTCTCCAAAACGATTCAGAGCATACCAAAAACCCCTATGTCGTTTCTTAAACGAAAATAGAGTTTCGGCCTTTTAATCTTTCGTTAGTGTATTCTAAAGCGTTTATTTATACAACCCTTGTATATAGACGGTTAAGTAAATTACACATATACCCTTACTTAAAGAAGTATAAGTGTAATACACTACAAGGACGTTTCTGTCATGAGTTTTATCATATAAAATTCATTTTTCTGAACCATCTTAAAATCTTGCAAAACCATTATTAGTGTGCGACCCAATAGGCTCATACAACGTTGGCAGTGCACCAAAACACATTTTGGTATACAAGTCATAAACGGCCTCTAGCAAGACATTATGACTACCCAAGTTGTATGAATATCAAATCGATACAACCTAATCAATAGTGTATATAACATCCTTTTGTCACACGATATCCTTTTGATCAAATATAAGGCATGGAATTGTCATCCAACATGTTCAATCATACTAGTCTCGATCTCTAGGTAGACTGAAAACATTCAAGTGACATGGATCAATATCAATTCACTTAGACTAGGCCTTTTAATAGTCTAACACATCGAGGGATCCACTAGATATCTCTCTTTATATGAGAGGAACAAATTCTATCTTGATTACACAACTTCATCACATTGCTCACATAGTAACCAATCACAACCTTTATAATCGTCCGGTTAAAGATAACGTTTGGTAGTGTCAAATCACTATGTTTCTAATGTTGAAGTCTCTGGTAATCTCAAGTCAGAGGACTGAATAATATACATATTATGAGAAACAACTATGACTTATACCTCATTGATTGTGGTGCGGTGGTAGGAGTTTCTCGTCACCAGATTCTCCTTGATCCAGTATTATTAGTCCTAGAGTTCGGCAGTACATATACCATACTTGCGTCCATTATTATTGATTCTCAGTGATTCCTCTTCATGTTGCTTTTGACTAGCATGAATTTTAATTACTTTATTTACATTTCTTTATTTAAATGTGAATTGTGGTTCTTCTGGGCTTTACTTACTGGACTCATCATTAATTTTCTTGCAGACCCTTCTACGAGCTGCGGGAAGGGCAAGCTTGGCGACTACCTCTGATCTTGGAGAGTTCCCTTCCAGCAGACCCGTAGGTGCTTTATTTATATATTACTGCTATTTTGGGATGTTTGGGAGACTTTTACACACTTATGCATGTATATTGATCATCATTGTACATTTTGTCACCTTTTATATATATGGTAACCTTTTAATGGGTTTTTCTACTACTAGGGTTTGTTAATTCATTACAAATTTATGATAATCATTCCTTGCATGTTAAATTTTAAGACTTTCGCCATTAAAACACTTGTGAACTGCAACATATAAATACTTAGTCTGAAAAATATGATAAATCATTAAGATACCTATTGAAAAAGGACTAAGTAACATAAATGTAATCTAATTAACTGATTAAATGCAAATTGACATAAAACATTCGAATAATTGATTTAGTTAGACTAACAGAAAAAGTTAAGTAGAAGGTCGCGGGCCGTCATGGACAGATGTGTGCAGGTGACATGGCACAACCTAGTAACATGTTAAGCAACGTGGTGGGGCTCGGCCAACCTTGGGATTTGGGGTCGCCACATGAATCCAAATAGCATTACTTAGTAGTAAATGATAGTAGTACAATATATTACATTAGTGTCACAACAAAGAGCCCACATGAACATGGTTGTTAGTTATACTCATTTATTTGTTTGCACATTTCTAAGCACATGGTACAAATCTCTAGAATATATACTAGAATGATAATATGTATATCATATCGAAAGACACATCGACCCACATAAGCCATCCATGCGACCTCGACCCATGTGTTATGTACTGGGAATCTATATATGCTTGCATCCAGGGGCGGTGGTAAGGGTATACATTTTCCCCACCATGTAGTATACACCCCACATCCCTTTGAAAATAAAAAATAATACATTAGCCCCCTTTTCTAGCTACATGCACTCCATCAAAGACAAATATAGTGTGGTTGGAAATGCCTTGCAACAAAATTGATGTGGTTCTTGTTGGATGTAAACTAAGATGTGTGTATGCACTTGTCTCAACAAAAGAAATGAAGCATTCTAATTAAATGTATTGTTGTTTTTAATTAATCAACTTTCTTCTTAAAAAACTTTAACGACTTGACTTTTTGACACCGAATGAGGTGCTTTATATATTGATTCGTCGATAATCGACAATTCTCTCTATTTTACATAATATTGCAACCTCAACTAATAATTTATTCGATATTGCTTCATCTCCTATAAATTTTCTCCCGATTACAACACTTCCTACTAGTTATTTCTCGATCATAACTTTGTCTCAAAATGTCCCTATTAAGACCTATATTTAGGTCTTTCTTGTAATTCATTCACTATGTAATAATGGTTGATGTCTATAAAACAATGTGAGTCGTATTGGATGGGAAAATGAAATTAGATTGATATTCTCAAATGTCCATTTTCCTTTCTTCTGAACACCCATTAGAGTCGTCGTTTTTGGGGTTTCGATGGCATCGCGACCGGCTTCAGCAACCCCTTTTCTTCCTTGATCTTCTCTTTCTCTTTTTTTCCGTTTTTTTGGTTACTTTTCTCCCTAGATCTACATCTACTTTTTGAAATCTATGGTTCTTTGTATATGAAGAAAAGAGGTTGATGATGGGGTTTCGTGTCTTGGAAGTGGGTGAGCCCAAATATATGTTAAAAAGAAATATTTTGAAGCTTTGAAGGAGCTTATTGGACTACAATGTATCAGTAAAGATTTAGCGATGGGCACCAACGATTTGCTGTTGCAGAGATTCTTCAGCTCTTATTTTAATGGTGTTATTGGCTCCTTTAAGGCACTTTTAAGTTTATTTCTCTGTATTTCCTCTTCCATGTGTTGTTTGTTTGGTGTTAGTGTCTATTTAGTAAGTCTAGTAGATTGTAAATTAAATCTATAAGTTTGTTGTTTTGACTAGTTAGGCTTTATCTCCCTTTTGTCGAGGATTTTTGTACCAGATTGGCATGCTCAATTCGGGATGTTGATGCGCTTTCTTGTGTGCATGTTGTGAACTTTGGTACCCGCTGGATGCGATGTGCCCGTTGGTTTCTGGCTGATTGTTGCTGGCGACCCCTTTTTGAGTAGGCTCTTGAGTGATTAGAGAAAAAAGCACATGTTCTTGACTGGCCTCCTTCTGATGTGGTGAGACGTCGACTGAATTCAAAAAAGTGAGCAACGTCCAACAATGACGTGCAGTCCCGCGGCCATATAACCGGCAGTGCTGTTGCTCACTTTTCTTCTTTTAGTCTAGAGATTTATGTTTTTTATTTCCTTCGGAATTTGTTGTTGCTGTACGGGATTGTTGTTCTCTTTATGAAAGTTGTTGTTTCCTTTGTGAGGTTGTTGCCTCTTAACGAGGATGTTGTTCCGTGCTTTAAGTTGTAGTGGAATATTGTTATATCCTTTTGGGTGAGGAATGTCAATGCAACAAAAGTTTGAAAAAAACAAATGTGAGCTGTGTTGTATTATTTTTTTTTTTGTTAAATATTATAGGAAATTAAAGCTAGTGTTAATTAAGTAAATCAAATAATCAAATTTTTTATGGTAAATCATAGATCAAGTTAGAAGTTAGGATTATTTGGTTGATTTATAGGAGTGATTATACTATACCTCAATTTAATATCTTTACATTTGAACTTAACATTATAAAATTGAGGCAACATAATAGATAAATTTTTTTATATTAAGTCTATTATGTATTGGTAAGTTTGGCCCCCTTGTCCCAAGAGTCTAGCTCTGCCCCTGCTCGCATCTCTGAGGCGCGCGTAGACGGCTTTAAAGGCTCAATGTAACTTTCGATAAAACAAGACTCACAAGACTAACATTTTGAATTATTTTAGAAAAAATTGTGGAAATCTATTAACCTTGGCTTGACCCACTTTAAATTAAGAAAATGTTAAGGTGATCCACTATGGACACTCATTACGAGCACACACCTTAATTTTTTATTTTATTACTTTTTTTTTACAATTTTTTGGTTGTAGATAATGATAAGGCTACCCACTACGACACACTACTACGACCACAAAATTATTAAAAAAATAAAAAAATAAGGTGCATGTTAGTAGGAGTGTCCATAGCGAGTCACTTTAGCATTCTCCTTAAATTAATGAACAAGATAGCTGTTAGCAATTGTCAGATTAGTGATGTGTGTATTCCATTGACTTGGTTATGACTTAAAGATAATTAGTTCAAGGTGAGATTAGTGATGTGTGTATTCCATTAACTTCTGGTAAAACTACGTATTGAGCTATGCGTTCGTTTTCAGCGATGAGCAGTTGTTAGGGATGGGAGCCTCCCCTTGAGATGCACAGGGACATTTCTTGAGAGGAATCACCAAGTTTTACCACAGTGGTTGCTCTCCAACTGAGGCCGAAGTCATTGCACTCCGAGATGCTTTGTTGCGGGTCCAATCTCTGGATTTGAGTCGTGTGATCTTCGAGACGGATGCTCTGACGACGGTGCAAGCCTTACGTAGTCCGAGTGGGAACGAGACGGAGTTGGGTCAGCTTATTCAAGACTGTACACACATCATTAAAGACCGCTTGTCATGGAAGATAGTCCACATATATATGTTGACAAACCAATAAGTTTGCCCATTAAATGACAAAACTTTCGCGATGTCATGAGTATGAGACTGGAAAACAACTCCAAAAAATGTTTTATCATTGATCCAACATGATGTACTTATGAGCTGAGATTACTACATTTATTCTCTTTATCGAAAAAAAAAAACTTAGGATAATTCACATAATAAGTCTAAAGTTATTTTTTTTTAAAGTCAGCCTAAAGTAATATTTGAGATAGAGGTTTTGTTGCTATTTTTTTTTAGTGAATTTGTTGTTATTATTTAGTTTTTTTTGTAAAAGATGTCATAGTTGCTCCAAAAGAAACACAATCAAACCTATTAAATAGTTCAATATTATTAATATGGAAGACATACAATACAATTTTTAAATGGTAAAATATTGTTTAGAGTTATAGAGCAATTTTTTTTGATTGCTAAAAGTACGGGAGATCACTCTTAAGTATTGAGCCCCACTATACGCACCTCACCTTTTACTTAGGACACCCCAACGAAAAAGTTAAACTTAAGAAAAGGTCAATTCTACTGCAAAATGACCTTTATGTTCCTCATTGCAATTAGTGCTCCCTCTCACCTTTCCTTTCGTTTTGTGCACCCCACTATCATCCCTCCACTTACTCTCGTCATGTGATTTGTAGGGCATCATCGAGTGGCTCGGCCTCACAGTAGGTCTAAATCTCTAGTTAGAGAGTCCATCCGAGCCTACTGAACCTCTAATTGAAGAGTTGGTCAAAGCTCGTTGAACCTTTAATTGGAGAGTCGGTCGGAACTCCATTGATCTTTTAGGTCGGCAGTTGTCAACCAAATTTATCAAAAGAGGTTTGGTTGGGCAACACCGAACTTAGAAGATAAGTCTCGGTTATATGTTGCCGAACCTAAAATAGATATCTCGACCAAGGTTTTAGAGTTGGGTGCTTCGATTAAGATGAAGAGGTATTTTGATAAAAATGTGAGATGCCCTCATAAATTAATATTTGAATTTAGAGTGTACTCAAAATTTGGGTGCCCTTATGAAAATATGGGATATGTATAGCCGGGCTTTAAGTATTTTATAGAAGACGACGCGCTTACCTTACCCGATATATTTCTAAAATAAATTAAAGATTCAAACCGCCTCAACCACAACACCAATACAAAAAGGTTAGTAAGCTTGATAGCTATAGAGTAACGAAATGTTTCGCCAATTTAATTTGGGCACAACCAAATAGAAAACCAACTACGATAGAAACCGTGAGATACGTCTCAAAATACGTTCCGCACACTGCGCAAGATTATCACACTAGCCCATCCTGCGGGTGCCCATTTGTGGCGCCGAAATGTTTACTTTGGCGAGATCCAAATGTAAAAATAAAAAAGGAAAATTAATAGACCCTTTTGTCATAGA